>OY978224.1:8295278-9536579 GCA_963854785.1 Vaccinium vitis-idaea
GAGTGTTAAGTTGTGGGTGTAAATGTGTAATTAGATTGTATTTGTCTACTTTTGCAATTAAGTTAGTAGTTTAGGTTCATAGTGTAATTTATCTCTTGTACTCTTGTATAAGTACTACGTAATGAGAACAAAACCCTACTTTTTGCCTCTCAATTGTTTTGTCTAATTTTACAGGTATCCTCCCTGCTTCAACTTTTATGCTAGATAAATTGTTCTTTTCTTTTGTTTTAGTGAATACTTAGCTGTTCAACTGTGCAACACCTGTTTATGAATCGGATGGAATTTCTTTCTTCCTTCCTAAATTCCTTTTGAAAGTAAAAACTAAGATCGCTCGCATGCATAATATTGCTTCATACATAAAAAGTACAAGCCAAGTTTATAAAAGGACTCTAGATCAAGCCTTAATAGGTTGAAAGTATATAATAAATCTCGGATTCACACAAGAACTTGCATTGGATTTTCCCTGAAGCCGCCAGTCTAAACACATTTTGAGAGACTAATGTCTTATCATCTTATATGCAAGGATTGAGGCCATGACTGGGCTGAAGTTCTGGTACTAAATCATCATATTGCAAATACTGGGGCAAGATTGAGAGGATGAAAAAACAGGTCATTTATTCATGCAAAAATGAATCTAGGCGCTTACCTGTAATCTCCTGGTAAAATGGGTATAATTTGTCTAACTGGCCATGTAATTGAATCTTCAATAGCATCTCGTATCGTTTCCTACGAAAAAGGAAAGGGAAGATTAGTCTAACCGTTAATTATCTACACAATAAACAGAAGGGATCCAACAAAACTGGTAACATATAGAATAAGAAAGAGAAACGAAGCTAGCATAAGTGCATTCTACAGCCGATCAAAAAAAGAAAAAAAAATTCATTCGGTAACACTGGTTTTATTTATCTATCTCAATTAGCAAACCTGAAGGCATATTAGTTGATATATCTGTGCACCATTACATGCACTGGTTTTATTTACAAATACACATACTTTATTTGTCAGTCTGTGAATTACATAGAAAGCCTGAATGAATATGTATTGTTCTAAACTTTATTGTTCAACAAGCATTAGCTAGCCCAAGCAGAACAACTATATAAACTAATAAAGTTTCTCAAACCTCAATGGCATCAGAGATTCCTGGAATTGCTGATAATTCGCCGCCAACAACTTTGAGTGTAAAGTCCAGGTTTTTCTGAGGTAGAAATCATGAGAAAAATGTTACAAATAAAAAATAAGAGCATATTACTTTGGTACAAGTATCTGTAACTCTGTTTATGATCATTTGACAGATATTCGACTACATGAACAAGTTTGAATGTTTTACCCTTGGGAAAAAAGACTAAAATAAAAAAGAGAGAAGGAAGATGAAAATTCTCACCTTTTCTCTCAAAGAATAACAAACAGCCCCAAAGCAAGGAAACTCGTCAACCAGAGGTGTGAAGATTAATCTGAAAACCCCAGTGAAACCAATATTTTTGACCTAGATGAACACAAACAAGCAAAATTTTAAAACATTTACTAACAGTAAAATACCTTAGTTCAAAGTACGTTATTTCAAGATGCTGATATCTCAGCCAGCTATGAATCCTTAAAAGAGCAAGAAAGAGATAAAACATCACGACTATTTATCCTCGAATGGATGATTACTTGCTCATAAAAAGGAGTCTTTCTAGTTGAACCAAGTGATAGACATCCTCCAGTGACCACAATTGCCATACACATGCAGGGGAAACAGTTATGACTCCCTTGGCACAAAGCCTAGTAAAATTGGCACTGGATAGTAGGAGATGGTGGCCTTGGAATCTTTTCTCTCTCCACCAGAAATATAAAACTTTACATATTCAGTTACAAAACTGTCGTGTCAAAGTTAAAACATAATAATTCATGAAGAGCAAGTACATCTGCTCTAAGAAAAGAAACTGGTGCCGGGACGAAAAAAGGTTAAGATGTAAGTACAAATTTTAATCCCAACTTATCCAAGACATTTTTTCCACTATGATAAATTTTTATAGGAGACAATTACTTGATAATGGACATATGTACACACACCCACATATCATCGAGTTTTTATGATACATGCACCGAGGAACTAGAGAGATATAACTGAAAGCATTATGCACCAGTCACAAATTTGTATCTGAATTTAACCGATACATATGTAAATGTCTGTGAACTGATTTTCTTTGTTCTGTACTTCTATCTGATTTTTCTTTTCCTACTCAAAAGCTATTCACATGCCACAAGGAAAATGTAGAAGCAACCAATGAACCAAAACATCTGACTTGTTAGGTAATAGTTTAATTAGGCAAAACCAAGATTATTCTTGCGAGTAGAAATAAGAGAAAGAGCACCTGTATAGGTAATCCAACACCAACTTTGGTTTTAACGTCAAGTTCGATATTGGGGTTCCCATCCCATTGCATCTCCAACTCCATTGTGATTCCCTTGAGATCACCTTCAATTATAGAAACCCCTAAAAACATCAACAATTCCAATGAGTGTACTAACAACTGAAAAAGATCAGTATCCTTTCTTCAAATATTTTGTTCAAAGAAATGCGAAATAGTAACTCCAATCCGCTGTTTATTCTTGAACTAGATTTTGTCGACATATTACCATAAAAATGCACTGGAAAAAGAAACATCCAACGGAAGTATCTATGGCCACAATAATTTCCAAAATAAAGTAAATAAAAACTCAACACAAGAATGAGCAACCAAACCAAGCTGTACCAAGGACCTAAGAATTAGCTAATGCACTACAAGGTGGCATATATTAAGCAGCATCGTGATTTTATGGAGGCCTGTTATTTGCAAAGACATTCTATTCTCAATCAAATGAAGTTCAGTGCAGGTATTCTGTTCTAGTAATATTCTGGGGGGTATACAAACGAATTCTTCAAAATCTACAGAAACTTAGGGCAACAAAAGTGCACTAAAATTAGCTATACTTTCCTTGTACACTTTATGCATTGTTCCAGGTTAACATCAAACTTAAGTATGATGAATTGCATTGAACTGTCCCTGAATCTGAAAACAAAAGGGTTCACATTCTTACCAAAAAAAAGTCCTTGCAAGAAAAAAAGGGTTCACATGAGAAAAATTTATTCAGCTGAAGTTTGCATAAGGTGATAAAAGAATTATGTAAACGGGGATTTTAGACTATATTTTCATCAAATCTCAAACACGTCTAGCCAAAGCTTTACAGTATCACTGTCATATTTTCACAGCTTCTAATGCTCATCAAACAAGAATCAACAATCTTTAGAATGTAGTATGGGATAGATAATCACACAAGAATCAACCATTTTTAGAATGTTAGTATGGCCTTTAGATAACTAGGATGTATGTAATACACAACTCAAAATGCAATTGAACGAACCTGTAAATTGTGGAGCCACAGTGCCAAGAGTCAACTTTGAGAACTTGAGAGATGATAAGATAACCGGTCTATATTGCTCTAGAATTGGCTCAACAGAACTCCGAATTAGCTCTGATGCTGCCTACACTACCATGTGTCAAAAAATGCAAATCGAAGTAACCAAAAAAACCCAAAAAAATAAAAGAGAAAAGAAAATGATTTTCCCTTCACCATATTGAATCTAGAAAATAGAAATCATAACACGGTGTTTGAACTTTGGATTTGTCAATTTTTGACAGATTACTCTATCATTCATTTTCATAGAGTGAAAAGCACAAAAGATAAGAGTTGGTATAAAAAAGAAAATTACCTCATTGACGTATGGCCATATCTTTTCAAGTTGAACATTAAGCCAAGTTAACTGCAAATAGTCAATAGAAGCAACATGAGAGCTTCAGAGGCATACCGACATGCAATGAGCACCAATTATACTCTGATATGTACAGAAACATTCCAATGAATCGACATTATTATATCAAGAAATTTCAAAGATTATAGATTTAACTCACCTTCTGTCGCTGTGAAAATACAACCCAAGAAGGGTAGTACTGAGCTGGAAGAATCTTTTTTGAATCATGAACTGTCATTCGTGCGAAAGCTGCAATAGTTGTTGCCTAACACAACATCAAAATAAAACCCATATAATTGCAAATTTGTTTTAATCAACACAAAGTGATACAAACAGAATAGATGCAATATACTGAACATATACACATGTGCAAGCATGTATGCACATGTCACATGTATAGGTGTGCAAACAAGGAAGGAGGACAAGTGGTGGCAGACACAGCATCCTACTAGTATTTTTACTTTATTGTCTTATAGGCGCGCAATCAAATCCAACTGCAAACGACGGACTCAAGCACATAAAAGGCCACTGACTAACCATGCCTGTCAACGGGAAGGGCAAGGCCATTTCGAGCCAGGCCGTGCAATGCCTAGCCCGTAACATGCCATTCACTTAGGCGCTATGCCCTGTCCTGTTACATCTCATTCATATAGGGGTGTGCCTAGTCTTTGGCCCATGACAACCACTGTCGTTCCGGTCACACAACATGCACAAAGTAGCCAAGCCGGCATCCTAAACGTTATTCTCAAGCGCAAATTCGATATACCAATCAAATAAGTTTTAACTCATTGGAAAGTACTTCTTACCCGAAAAAAAAAGTTTTAACTCAGTCCCTGACAGTGTATACGTATACAAGCCAAATTATGTTTCGTTTCCTAACCAATTGGGTAGGCTAAAACGTTCTCATTATTTCATTCTCATTAGATATCGATACTTGTGTTATCTTTATCCATAACCCAGTGGGTGGTGGTTAGCTAAACTCATATTTATTATACGGATATATATACACTATGGCTAAATGGGAATCAAGAGATATGAAAATAATACCAAATCAGTGCGACGCCTGGATCGGATCTTTTCGTATCGAGCGAAACCAACTATCAATCCGATGCCCAGTGCAACACCGAAGAAAAAGCCAACGTAGAAAGACATATTCTGTACGGCAATATAAATTGCGAATCCGACCCAATTTGTTTACAAGAAACCCAGAAATCTAATACCAGCGCCGTGGGTTGATCATCCGTAATGGCATTGAACAGAGTTTCTTGGTTCAGACATTTGGTCGAACAGAGAGAGAGAGAGAGAGAGAGAGAGAGAGAGATTGGAATAACAGAATTTTGATTGGGAAGTAATGGTGGGAAGTTTGTAGATTAGTTTAGTTTAATGATTGTTTTTTCCAGGTGGGTTTGGATTGGATTGGAGATTGATTCTGGAAGAAAGTAATCTGTTCTTTTCCTTTTTCTTTTCTTTGCCATTCTGGAGTTTTCATTATTTTATTCCACTTGTTTATTCACCTTTTAACATTTTTTTACAGTCCGGCGATGCGTACAGATTGGTCGCGTACGAACAAATCTGGACCGTTCGTGCCAACAAATTAACTGTTCGGATCTTAAAGAGTACTCTTTTACCAGTAATAGAGTTCTATTACCGGTAAGAGAGTCTTTAAAATTCGGACCATCAAAGACATTTTTGGACGATTGAGATGCACCGCCCGTGCACGATATGTACATGGACGTGCGTACACGTATCTTTTTTGCTTTTTTTATTACAAGAATAACTTATTTACAGACCATGTGCAAACGGGATATTTGTACACGCAGGATCTCGGCCGCCATCTAACGGCTCGGAGCGGTGTGCTCTTTCGCTCTCCTCCTTAAATGCATTTCAGATGTAAAAAAAAAAAAAACATCACTCGGAATGGACGGCTGAGATCTGCCGTGTGCAATAAATGCATTTCAAATGTTAAAGAAAAAAAGCATCGCTCGGAATGGACGGCCGAGATCCGTCGTGTACAAACACCCCGTTTGCACACGCTCCGTAAATAAGTTATTCTCATTTATTACTACTTTGCTCCTGGACCTTTACATGTTTGGAAAAGTGTAATTTAAAGGATTCCCTTCTCTGATGGACTTGAGAACTTAGTTCATTTAAGTTGCAAAACGGCCGAGCTCTGAGCTTTGTAGTGATCTAACTTGGCTCGTTAACTTAATGAGTCTCGATCTCAAACTCAGACTTGGATTGCTTGTAAAAGAATTGAGTGCTTGACTAGTTGAGCTCAATTTATTTGCTAATTAAACGAATTTTTATAAATCAATCGAGTCTATACAAACGAGCTAAGCTTTTTAAGCCAAGCCGAGGTTTAGAGTGTTGATTGTTGAATAATTTGCACATCAACTTCAAAATGAACATGCAAGTGGTGGCTAACTCATGCGGTAGAGCTCTTGAATGTCTCATACTGCATCTCGGGATCAAGTCCCATTCTCCCCTCCCCATGTTATAGATTAGGAATGACGAATGCTAAAAAAAAAAAACTTCAAAATGAACATTCTAATTTATCGACTTAAAACTTGTAATGGGCTATCCAAATTTCTCAACTTCCTCAAGTCCAATTTAAGCACAACAGAGAAACCAAGTTCAATTTAAATAATGCATCCAAACTTTTATTTTAATTGTTCCAAAATAAAAAAAAACTTTGATGTATATATTATACTTAGATGTTGCTTTGCAAAGAGAAATAAGATAAATTATTTAATTCACCATTATTTTCTTTTAATACCATTTTCCTCCTCTCCACGTTGAGCATGTCCAATGTTATGGAATTCTCTCTAGTTGTTGTTTCTATTTTAAAACCATTCAATTTTAAATTAGCTAACTTTTCCTCCACCTCATTTTTCTCTACTTTTTAAACACCAATTCAATTAGTACCTATGTCATTTTCGAAAGAAGGTCCCCGTCATTGAGTGGAGTAATTATTCTATGGTTCTGAGACACAGCCACGTAGTACCTCAATACCTTTATCCACTACACATTATACTTGATCTCACATGAATGTGCTGTGGATGAAAGCGTTTAAACATCATTTGGTGGTGCCCCGAGGACCATGGAATAATTGGGTCCATAGAGTGGGTGGATTTTATTCGAAAACGTAAGTGGGACCTCAATTTTAATTTAACTACAGAAAAGGGCTTTGCGGGGGATCTGATTCTTTGTGGGGTCGTCGACTCGTCGTGATGTTAAACAAAGTTCAGGGAAGCCACAAACGCTAATACCCGTCATCTTGTCCACGTGTACATGGTTTGACTCTTTTCCTTTTTTTTTATTTTTATTATTTATAGCCGGATGTCTGAGTCAATTTACGCACAACTCTACTATTTCCCTCTACTTGCACACATTGTCTTGGATGTGGAAAAAAATTATTCAATGTCTTGGGTAGAATTTTGTGGAGTATCAGACCCATTTTCTAAGGAAAAGATTACAATACACACCCACATTAAAAGTGGGTACAATATATACCTATTGTACGATCTATATTGTGTCAACTCAAGACAATCGTGAGATTTTTTAGTGTTTCTTAACTTTTACATTAAAAATTCGTAATTTGCAAAAATATGATTCATAGCATTTTTTTATTATTTTCCCCCTTTTTTTATTCACCATTTAACTTTATTACTACTCCCTCCGTGTGTTCGTCATGCACAAACACATATTTTTCTACCCCTAAAAATTTGTCAACTTTACTCTTTTACTCTTGCCTTTAAATATTTAATAAACAAATCATCATGATCGAAGGATAAAATTGAAAAGACAAAAATTGTACAAAGCAATTATGATGGTCCCAAAAAAAGTTGAAAACTTCAAAATGGACTAACAAATACGAGCGGAGGGAGTACAACTTTGCTTTTAGACCCCTTCTCAATGGACTTGGGAGAACCCGAGTCCAGTTACGGGTGCAAACGAGTTGAGTCGAACCGAGCCGAGTTTTATAGTGCTCAAACTGAGCTAGTTAACTTTATGAGCCTAAAACTCGAGCTCGAACTCGTCTCATTTGTCAATGAGTTGGGCACTTAACAAGTTGAGCCAATTACTACACAAGCTCATATAAACGAGCCCATCCTATACAAACAAGTGAAGTTTTTTTCAAGCCTATTGGAGCTTTAGACTATTGAGCTTGGTTTGGTTACTACATAGCCCAAAACTCAAGATCAGTTACTAAATGAGCAGAGTCGAAACTCAAACTATTTACAAGCAGCTCGGTTCGTTTACAACACTGGTCCTAGTATACTGTGAGTTTCATTTTATGAATTTAATTTATTCATATTTCATAATCATAAAAGTGGACCATACAAGTGGAAAATTCATTTTTTGAGCAAATAATAGGAAGAGTATTCATCATATTGCATATGTCTAGTACAAACTAGACCATCAAAACTTTACCCTTCTATTTATTTTTAGAAGGATGTGATTCAATGAGATATGTATCGATGTCCGACTAAACTGAATTATTTTATGAATAATTTGGATGGCGAATTAAAAAAAATGAACACTCTAATAATCGAATCGAAACCAGTAATGGGCTGTACAAATTTCTCAGCTTCCCTCAAGTCCAATTTATGGACATCAGAGGAACAAACTTCAATTTAAAAATTCAATCTAACCAAACTATTATCTATTTATTATTGCTAAACCCTCCTTTTATTATTCAATGTTACAGCTTCCCCACAAAACATACTTTAATCTATTAGGGTAATTTTTTATTTATACCCCTGTACTTTGCCTGATTTTGAAAGACATCCCCTCCACTTCGTTTTTGAATGCTTACATCTCCTCAATTTTGGACCAAACTGAAAAGTGAAAACGTTAGTTTTTCCACCAAAACTCTCACCTACGCAAAGTTTCCTCCAGAAATCATTACTTTATAAGTTGCCCTTAGAACACCTTATAAAGGGTTACAGAGGCCATTAAGTCACCCTAATATACACACTCTCCATTCTTAGTCCTATAGTGTCTTGCGAGCTGTATTTGAGAAGCAACTACGCTAGAGACATCAACAAAATTACACCAACACTTGCACACACTCATATGAGGCCCACAACTGCAAATTGCAAGAGTAAGTATTTCAACAAACAAGTAATTATCAAACAAAAAAATTTCAAACCAAATTTCTTTGAAATTAATCATTCCCGAAAATACAAAAAGGCAACAACATTTTATTTGAAACAAACCCCAAAAATATAATGAAGTGGATAACAAGACTTTGACTTAAAAAATGTCCATAAAAACTTTGGTAGCCCCATCCTAATATACTTGAATCACTTCAACATTCACAGTGCATCTCCTGAAAATATATTTACTAATTAAACGAATTTTTATAAATCAATTGAGTCTATACAAACGAGCTAAGCTAGCTTTTCAAGCCTAGTCGAGGTTTAGACAGTTGATTGTTGAATAATTTGCACATCAACTTCAAAATGAACATGCAAGTGGCGGCTAGCTCATTCGGTAGAGTTCTTGAATGCCCCACACTGCATCTCGAGATCAAGTCCAATTCCCCCACCCCCCATGTAATAAATTAGGCATGACAAATGCCAAAAAAAAAAAAACTTCCAAAATCAACATTCTAATTTATCGACTTAAAACTTGTAATGGGCTATACAAATTTCTCAACCTCCTCATCCGAATTCGATGTCCCCTTCTTTTATTCATGTTATCGATTCTCCCCCCCCAAAAAAACTGATGTATATATTATACTTGGATGTTGCTTTGCAAAGAGAAATAAAATAAATTATTTAATTCACCATCGTTTTCTTTTAATACCATTTTCCCCCTCTCCACGTTAGAGCATGTCCAATGTTATAATTTGGCATCAAAAGTTACTTTTGGGCCAAATTATTGAACTCTCTCTAGTTGTTGTTTCTATTTTAAAACCATTCAGTTTCAAATTTAACTAACTTTTCCTCCACCTTATTTTTCTCTACTTTTTAAACCCCAATTCAATTAGTACCTATGTCATTTTCAAAAGAAGGTCCTCGTCATAGAGTGGCGTAATTATTCCATCTGAGACATAGCCACGGAGTGTCTCAATACCTTTATCCACTACACATTATACTTGATCTCACATAAATGTGCGGTGGATGAAAGTGTTTAAACATCATTTGGTGGTGCCCGAGGACCGTGGAATAATTGGGTCCATAGAGTGGGTGGATTTTATTCAAAAACGTAAGTGGGGCCTCAATTTTAATTTAACTACAGAAAAGGGCTTTTGTGATGCCAAAAACTGTACTTTGTGAATGGGGATCTGATTCTTTGTAGGGTCATCGTGATGTTAAACAAAGTTCAGGGAAGCCACAAACGGTAATACCGGTCATCTTGTCCACGTGTACATGGTTTGACTCTTTTCCATTTTTTTTGTTTTTACAGCTGGATGTCTGGGTCAACTTATGCACAACTCGACCCTTTCCCTTCACTTGCACGTTGTCTTGGATGTGGGAAAAAATTATTCAGTGTCTTGGGTATATTTTTGTGGTGTTCTAGACCCCTTTTCTATGGGAAAGACCACAATATACACCCACATTAAAGGTGGGTCAATATGCACCTATTGTATGATCTAAATCGTACCAACTCATGATAATCATAAGATTTTTTTTAGACTCTCGTAACTTTTTCATTAAGAATTCGTAACTTTTCCGAAATATGATTTATAGCTTTTTTTTAATTATTTTTTCCCTTTTTTTTTCACCATTTAACTTTATTACTACTCCCTCTGTGTGTTCGTCATGCATAAACATATATTTTTCCGCCCCTAAATATTTGTCAATTTTACTCTTTTACTCTTGCCTTTAAATATTTAATGAACAAATCATCATGATCAAATGATAAAATTGAAAAGACAAAAATTGTACAAAGCAATTATGATGATCCCGGAAAAAGTTGAAAACTTCAAAATAGACTAACAAATACGAGCGGAGGCAGTACTACTTTGCTTTTAGACCCCTTCTCAATGGACTTGGGAGAACTTGAGTCCAGTTACGGGTGCAAACGAGTCAAGTTGAACCGAGCCGAGCCGAGTTTTATAGTGCTCGAAAGGAACTCGTTAACTTAATGAGCCTAAAACTCGAGCTCGAACTCGTCTCATTTGTTAATGAGTTGAGCGCTTAACAAGTTGAGCTAATTACTACACAAGCTCATATAAACGAGCCCAACCTATACAAACAGTGAAGTTTTTTTCAAGCCTATTGGAGCTTTAGACTATTGAGCTTGGATTGTTAACTACAGGAGCCCAAAACTCGAGCTCAATTATCAAACAATCGAGAGTAGAGTCGAAACTCAAGATGTTCACAAGCAACTCGGTTTGTTTGCAGCTCTAGTCCTAGTATACTGTGAGTTTCATTTTATAAATTTAATTATTCATATTTCATAATCATAAAAGTAGACCATACAAGTGGGAAATTCATTTTTTGAGGGAATAATAGGAAGAGTTTTCATCATATGACATATGTATTACAAAATAGACCGTCAAAACTGTACCCGCCTATTTATTTTTAGAAGAATGTGATTCAATGAGATATGTCTTGATGTCCGACTAGACTGAATTATTTCATGAATAATTTCGACGGCAAATTCAACAAAATGAACACTCTAATAATCGAATCGAAACCCGCAATGGGCTGTACAAGTTTCTCAGCTTCCTCAAAGTCCAATTTAAGGACATCAGAGGAGCCAACTTCAATTTAAAAATTCAATTTATTGTTGCAAAACTCTACTTTTATTCATGTTGTTATTAGATAGACTAGGTTCAAGCCCTTGTGCATGGCACAAGTACGTATCATGCACATGTGTTTTATTTAGGATTTTTCATAGAGGCAGGCAGAAAGAACCTGTGTTGAAGGTTTATGCTTGTCAACACACAGGAGGAGTGAAACTTTTTTTTTTTTTTTTGACAAACAAGCAAATCCCATTAATAAAAAGTATTACATATTGTCCATAGCTACCTTGGCAAGATTGTGGGCATCGGTTACAATAGATCTACTAACTTTAATAACTTTAACATAATCAAAATTAGTACATAAATGACAGAAATCTAAGAGAGCAGGTTGGGTTAGAACTGGCGCATTCATTGGGTTGTTAAGACCTTTGACAAACTCCATGCTATCGGTAGAGATACACACTTCTTTTAAATCCTTACCCTGAGCCAATTGCAAAGCCAAAATACTTGCTCTGAGTTCTACTAAAGTTGCAGAACTCGCTTGGCATTCCACCACCTGCTGGGCTTCCTCTGCATCTATACCACTATTTTTCACCCAAACAACGAGTCCTTTTAACGAACTCGAGTCCCAAGCCCCATCTGTCACCAAATGCTTCACATTGGCACCAGATGTTACTCCATTGGATGCACTGAAGATGTGGCTAATTTCTGCTTCTCTCAGGATATGTGGTTCTTTACCCATTATGTCCCCAGAGTCAATCATGGCCTTCGATTTGCTCTTCTTTTTCTGGATCAAAACTGAATCTTAAAGCCGCAAATCTGGCTAATATTGCATCAGGTTCTGTTGTTTCCCCTCGAAATACCTTATCATTACGGTTTCCAAAGCATACATATATACTGAATCACAATTAAAGCATTTTCTATTTTGTCAAGTTCACGCTAAAATGAAGTAGTATAATGTGTAAAATTCTATCTTGAGATGGTTTCTCAATTGATTTATGCATTCGACAGCTTTTGTAACAAAGCTTCTTTCTTGTAGCTGCAACTATACAGCGGCAGATATTCGTAGAGTCTGGTATTAAAAAAGGCGTATGAGAGGAAGCAAAGCATATTTTGAATTCAAAAATGAAAAGCTAAGGTTGGATGGTCCATACAAACATGTTGAAAACCATCTGTAATTTCACCAATGTTTGGATCGAGAATATCTTGAGGGAGAAACCAGGTTTTGCCTTTACGACCGAATGCTTTTGGCCTTGTTCGGTTAATAGTTTAGCTCCGGTTTTGGAGAGTTTTGGTTTTGATGACATCATCATTTTTTTCACTTTTCTCTCAATCTCTCTCCACTTATTACACCTGTTTGCATCATCAAAACTAAACTAAACTCCCTCAAAACTCCTAACCGAACACAGCCTTTATCTTTTCCTTTGTCCCTACATATTTCTGAACTAACCCAACATACAAACAGTAACTAAATCTACACCTTCAGACTTTGTAGTTTGTAAATGCTTCCCCCCAATCTCAATCATCCTAGACGCAAAGCCAACCAAACTAACTTCTTGATTAAACTAATGATACGATAAAAACTTATGAATAGATGGTCAAAACCCCAGCTACAAGCCGAATATATAGCATCCGAAAATACAACAGCTATCATGGATTGCAACCAATCTCGCTTTCTTCATGAACTGACTATAGAAGTATGGAACAATTCTGCATAATATCCTCCAAGGGTTTCGCATTCAGATCACCAGCAGGTCCCTTGAACCAGTATTACATCTCATACATAATGTTCAATTATTCAGATTATGGGCAGTTCCCATAAGTAACATTATTTGAATACTAGTACGATTTAGCTAACAAGTAGAGGACAGTTTCACATGAAGCAAATTACTGTCAAATAATGTGGGAAAGTACAAGTAGAAGTTTCAAATGAGCAAACCCACAGTTTTCTTCAGAGAAGCTAAATGATAATACCCACAGATTGAGTCTAAAACCGTCATGTTTTCAAATTACATCAACGATAGGCAGCTCACATCCCAAAATGTAGTTAATTAATCTAAAACCAAATTCACTCGGGATGTCATAGTAGTTAAAAAGCGGATACGTATTGAGGCATAACAGATATGCAACTAACAGTAAACTTAACTATTAACAGCAAAAGGTGCCAAAGCTTATCCATGCTGTTCATAGGCATAAAAATTGTAGCACACTGCACATATCTTCTCTACCCAAAAAACCATAGAGGCGAATGCATGCGAGAATAGGCATATCTAATTTAATCTATTTTTTCATATCAGTTACCAAATGTAAGCACCAATAAATGACAATTTCTATAGCATCCCAAGTGATAACAAAGTACGACATTCATTTTCATTCATTCTATTATGCTGAAAAAAGATTTGGAGGATTCGAACTCAGGCCGCTCAAGAATATGAAAGAGCGCGACACCCAAACCCATAGGGCCACGACACTACTTATGTTCAGGTTGGCAGTAGTATTAATTTAATACATAGCAGAATTAAATGAAAGGGTGGGCCCCATTTTTTCTCTAAAGTTTTGGACCTAACCTTAGGGCTGGTCCTGTTTTTAGACCTAATATAGCAAAAAAAATCGCATACAGAGCACAAATATGAACATGAGGGTGGTACCTTCGACACTACATTGTGGAGGAAGAAAATACAAGAAAATTTCTGCAAAACTGACCTTCAATTGTGGAAACTTTCCGGAACATCTAATGAGAGGGCTTCAAAAAGATAAAAAAAATATCTTGGAGGAAAAAAAGAAGAAGATGAAGCTCGAGCTCTAAATAATTAAGGGACAGAAGTGCAAGTACAATAGATGAAAGACACATCATTAGCTAAGAGGAAAACATTATTAACCAGTGGCTTCTCGGCATGCATACGTAAACAAACAAAAATACAATTATACAAATGCCTCAATATGCCCAT
The DNA here is from genome assembly GCA_963854785.1 of Vaccinium vitis-idaea. Lineage (NCBI taxonomy): Eukaryota > Viridiplantae > Streptophyta > Magnoliopsida > Ericales > Ericaceae > Vaccinium > Vaccinium vitis-idaea. Next base: position 8,309,701 of record OY978224.1, read on the forward strand.
CATGCAATGAGAAAAAAAAAAAAACCCACATGTCTAATGTCTTAGTTATATTAAATTAAGGAGGGATTAGAAAATAAATTTGGGAAAATGAAGATATTAAAAGTTTGGTTACTTGGGCCAATTGTTCAGGAAAACAAATTTAGGAAAATAAAGATATGAAAACCCACGACTGTCTTTTTTTTTCATGGCCATATTGTTTTGGGTCTTATCATTTATTTGTATTGGGCGTTGTACATTATGAAGATGGTCCACCCAAGTGGGCCAAGAAGACGTTTAACTACAGTAGGCCGACGAGAAGTGTTCGAAGCCCAATGGACATCCCGATGATAGGTAGGATGGATGGAAGGATGACTGACGGTCCAACCGGCAGGCCAACCGAACTATGTCCAAAAACAGGGAAGCCCGTGCTCTGTTTCATTATGACTTTCTCTCACTCTCTCTAGACTCAAACTTGCGAGCAAGCCTATTGCTAATATTTGTGGTGCACTAACAAATCAACATTTTTCATTTGTAGGACTATCGATTGGCAGCTAGATGTGGCACCATTGCTAAAATTAATTGAAACCGTTTTGAGTCAAGGTCAAAAAAAATTTCAGATGGACTCACACTCAACTTCACAATTCACTGCACTCCTTCGTGCTTGAAATCAGTTACAACTATATCACGTGATGAATTCTTCGAGAAGAGTTGGAGGCGGGAACACAAGTCTTCTGCTCAATGCCATTTCACGCTTCTTTTCTGTTACTTCATTTTTGAAAATCTGCTCTAACCGCACCTATATTCTATAAATAGAGAAGAGGACTCACATAATTCCGACATCATTATCTCTTTGCTCGTTCTCGTTCTCTCCCTCTCTCTCTCTCTTCACACAAGTCAATACATGATGAATTTTGTTGTTCTTCCAGAGAAGTGTATCGAATTCTCCTCGTTCTTCTTCCACAGAAGTGAATCGAATTCTGAAGATCATTTTGGTTCTCCCTCCACTTTCCAGTCCGGTGGTTCTGTCTGCTGCTCTCGCCGCCTCCGTGAGATCTCTCTCTGCTGGTTCGTCTCTCTCTCTCTCTCTCTCTCTCCACATACATCAATATATGTTGAATGCGATTCTAAATTTAGCACTGACTGGATGAATTTTGTTGTTCTTCTACAGAATTGAAATTAGGAATCGAATTCAACACTTTACTACTTCTCGCCGCCTCCGTCAGATTTCTATCTGCTCGTTCGCCCCTCTCTCTCTCTCTCTCTCTATGTCTCTGTTAACACACGTCAATATATGTTGAATGCAATTCGAAATTCATCACTTACTGGATGAATTTTGATGTTCGTTTGCAGAACTGAAATTAGAAATCGAATTTTGAATCGTTTGAATTTGATTCGATAGTCGTACTTACTTACTGCAATTTTGTTGTTTTGTTGCACAGAATGGAAGACTAAAAGCAACTGTACGTTGATTGATTTCGAATCTGCAACTTTTCTCGCCTCCTTCAGATCTCCCTCGCTTCCTCTCTCTGCTGGTTCTCTCCCTGTTCACACACATCAATATAATGTTCTTGTGTTTGAATTCGATTCAAAATTCATACTGACTGACTGCAATCTTATTGTTCTTAATTGTTCTGTTGCGCAAAATCGAAAACTAAAAGCGATTGTATGTTGATTGATTTAGGAATCGAATTTCTGAAGATTGTTGGTTCTCTCTCCACTTTCCGGTCGAGTGTTTCTCTCTTCTGCTTCTCGCAGCCTCCGTCAGATCTCTTTCGCCTGGTTCTCTCGCTCTCTGTTCAAATAAATATATGTCGATATATGTGTATTGCTCTTATCCGTTTGTTGCGTGAAAGAGTACTTGATTTAATCGAACATTTGATAACCGTATGCCAAGTCTAGTGATATAATTCATACGGTGTCTTTGGATTCAACATCTAGTTGAACTAAGCTGAATATTATCATAGTGATCACACGAAATTTTCGTACAAATGTAAATAAATTCTACAAACGAACGATTGCAAATCACCAATCATAATGATATGATTTCGGTGGACCTACCGGCTACTGAAGCACACTATACTCTACTCAGTACATTATACATTACTCCATTGTTTAATTATGTACTGCATTGTTTATATAGATACAAAATTTCAAACATTAATGCGAGTAATGCGACCAAAAAATACAAAAATACATCCGTTTGTTTTGACGTATTTAAATACGAAAACATTTTTATGTAAAATTATTTACATGGAAAACAATTTTTCAACTTTTATTTTTGGTTGTTTGGTACCGTCTTTAAAGTTATTGCTACGAATTACTTTTGATAAAGTATTAAAGCTTGCTTTTCCATAAATCTTATTTTTCATAGTGAATTACTTTGATGAAGAAACGTTCCCTACATTAGCCTTTTTTTTTATCAGGATTCCCACATTAGCTTGAAAGAGGGAATTGTGAGGGAATGATATACGTGTGTGCCTCTCTCTCTCTCTCTATATATATGGGGAGAGAGCAGGGCCGGCCCAGGCCCAAGGCCCAATAGGCCTGGGCCTAGGGCACTCAAAAAACCTCCCAAAATTGGGGCATTCTTATAATTTTTGGTAGTATAGATGGATAGGAGCCCACCCACCCGAATTTTGGCCCGCCCAACTTGATTAAAAACGAATAAATATAGTCTAGCCTGCCCGCCTAAAATTTGGCCCGCTAGCCCGTCCAATTGGTCTCAGCCCATGGGCTTCAAAGTTTGAGAGATACCCAGCCCGCCTGGCCTACCAAAAAAAAAACTGCTAAGCCCAGCCCGTCCATGGGCTTGGACTAGAACTTCGCGGTCAGGCCGGCCCGATGATGATCCTAAGTTCAAAGTAAAACACGAAATAAAATTACTACAAGTATAACACAGAAAATTATTTTTTAGGGAGTTCAATTGACCACGTAACCTAAAATAAGGAGCTTTAATTGGGTAGTTTAGATTTGATTCATTGTAGACTTATTTTGGATTGAGTGTTCATATATTTTTGGGTTGGATGTTCAAGAAGGGCTAAATTAAAATTACTCCCCCCATCCCAATTTACTTGCCTCTTTTGGGGAAGTGAGTTTTTAAGTGGTAAAAACTTTGTATTGTCTTTTATGTTTTGTCCCTAAGTCCAGTCAATATTACTGTGACCAATTTTGTGGGGCTAATTTTTTGTATCAAACTCAAAACATATGCAATATGGATCTTGTTTGATAGATATCAATTAGTTTTATAATACAAAGTTTTCAAAATCATAAGAACCGTTATAAAATAAAAGATGATAGACAAGCCAATTGAGATGCAAAAACTACTTTACAAGGGTAAACTAGAAAGTGGCCTTGTTTTGATGGATGTTTTTAGAAATAGGAAAAATATTTTGGGACATCTCAAAATGGAAAGAAGGACCAGCAATTTGGGACTAATGGAGTAAAATTAAAAAATTTACATGCATCCTAACAAAAATTATTTTTTAAGGGTGTTCAAGTGATTACCTGTATTAACATAGTTTTCGATCCTGCGCAATAGAACAATTAAGAACAATAAGATTGCAGTCAGTCAGTATGAATTTCGAATCAAATTCAAACATGAGAACATTATATATATTGATGTGTGTGAACAGAGAGAGAACCAGTAGAGAGAGGAAGTGAGGGAGATCTGAACGAGGCGAGAAGAGGTGCAGATTCGAAATCAATCAACCTACAGTTGCTCTTAGTATTCGATTCAACACAACAGAACAATTAAGAACAATAAGATTACAGTAAGTAGCATGAATTTCGAATCAAATTTAAACAATTCACGAGAACATTATATTGACGTGTGTGAATAGAGAGAAAGAGAGAGAGAGACAGAGACAGAGACAGAGCAGAGAGAGGGAGCGAGGGAGATTTGAAGGAGGCGAGAAGAGTTGCAGATTCAAAATCAATCAACGTACAGTTGCTCTTAGTCTTCCATTCTGAGCAACAGAACAACAAAATTTCAGTAAGTAAGTATGACTATCGAATCGAATTCAAACGATTCAAAATTTGATTCCTAATGTCAGTTCTGCAACGAACATCAAAATCCATCCAGTAAGTGATGAATTTCGAATTGCATTGAACAGATATTGACGTGTGTTAATAGAGACACATAGAGGGAGTGAGTGAGAGAGAGGCCAACGAGCAGATAGAGATCTGACGGAGGCTGCGAGAAGCAGTAAAGTGTTGAATTCGATTCCTAATTTCAATTCTGTAGAAGTACAACAAAATTCATCCAGTCAGTGCTAAATTTGGAATCACATTCAACATATATTGACGTATGTGAAGAGAGAGACGAACCAGCAGAGAGAGATTTGACGGTTGCGGCGAGAGCAGCAGACAAAACCACCAGACTGAAAAGTGGAGGGAGAACCAAAACAATCGTCAGAATTCGATTCACTTCTATGGAAGAACAACGAGAATTCGATTCAATTCTCTGGAAGAACAACGAAATTCATCATGATTGACGTGTGTGAAGAGAGAGAGAGGGGGAGAGAACGAGCAGAGAGAACGAAAACGAGCAGAGAGATAATGATATCAAAATGCTGTGAGTCCTCTTCTCTATTTATAGGAATATAGGTGCGGTTAGAGCAGATTTTCAAAAATGAAGTAATAGAAAAGAAGCGCGAAATGGCCTTGAGTAGAAGAATCATGTTCCCGCCTCCACCTCTTCTCGAAGAATTCATCACGTGATATAGTTGTAACTGATTTCAAGCACGAAGGAGTGTAGTGAACTGTGAAGCTGAGTGTGAGCCCGTCTGAATTTTTTTTTACCTTGACTCAAAACAGTTCCAATTAATTTTAGCAATGGTGCCACATCTAGTTGCCACATTAGCTTCCAATCGATAGTGCTACAAATGAAAAATGTTGATTTGTTAGTGCACCACAAATATTAGCAATAGGCTTGCTCGCAAGTTTGAATCTAGAGAGAGTAAGAGAAAGTCATAACGAAACAGAGCACGGGCTTCCCTGTTTTTGGACATAGTCTGGTTGGCCTGCTGGTTGGACCGACGGTCGTCCTTCCATCCATCCTACCTATCATCGGATGTCCATTGGGCTTCAAACACTTCTCGTCGGCCTACTGTAGGTCTTCTTGGCCCACTTGGGTGGACCATCTTCATAATGGACAAGGCCCAAAACAATATGGCCATGATGAAATCTATGGAGGTGGTAAATGCCCAATGGTGATTTTTGAATTGTCATTGCCTGACTAGTTAATTTTTAGAAAATTCTAAAAAATGCAATCTATGTTCAACTGGTGTCCGCTAAGTATATATATATATATAAGGAAATCTTCTAGTCCAAACCCTCCCGAGAATAAGAAAAAATGATTTTATTTGTTTTGCGAATTATTTTTGGAAAATCCGAACCGTCCAATGTGTTCAGAAGGTGTTTTCAAGGGTCCAAGCGGGTAATCTTAAAAAAAAAATACCGGGAAGGGCTTGATCCAAGCAGTTTTTCGCAAAAACTGTATTTTTACAGTTTTGCGAAAATTGCTTGGATCAAGCCCTTCCCGGTATTTTTTTTTGAAGATTTTCCGCGTGGACCCTTGAAAACACCTTCTGAACACATTGGACGGATCGGATCGTCAAAAAAATGCTCGGATCACGGAGGTCCGGAAGTCTGGAGTCCGGATATATATATATATATATATATACGGGGATTTTCCTATCCGGACTCCCGGATTGAAGGAAAATCCCATTCTTTTTTGTTTTGCAAATTGTTTTTGGAAAATCCGAGCTGTCCAATGTGTTTAAAAGGTGTTTTCTAGGGTCTACGTGGGAAATCTTCAAAAAAAAATACCGGGAAGGGCTTGATCCAAGCAGTTTTTCGCAAAAATTGTATATTTACAGTTTTGCAAAAAACTTCTTGGATCAAGCCATTCCCGGTATTTTTTTTTGGAGATTTTCCGCGTGGACCCTTGAAAATACCTTTTGAACACATTGGACGGCTCGGATCGTCAAAAAAAATGCTCGGATCATGGAGGTCCGGAAGTCCGGAGGAGAAGCTTACCTCCTAAGGGATCCCGCATACAAAATTTGGTGCGGGATTGGCCTTTTTTCAACTTTCCGGATCAAATTTTGACGATCCGAACCGCTCAATGTTTTTAAAATGCATTTTCCAAGGCCTAGGCGGGAAATCTTCAAAAAAAAAATACCCGGAAGGGCTTGATCCAAACAGTTTTCGATAAACATTGAGCGAAGTCTCTAGATACATATAACGCATGAGTATCAATCACTATACGAGAAAACCAAAACAATATAAAGTTCTACAAGCATTACATAATAACGGAAAAATTAAAACACGAAGTCTCTAGATACATATAACGCATGAGTATCACTTGAATATTACACGTGTTGCATTTTTAGAAGCAAAAGTATCAATTATACATATAACGCATGAGTATCACTTGTATAATCAAATAATCAATACGAGGGGATGATGTAGGGGTGTCCCTCTTGCACCCTTATAAAGGGGGGGAGCCCATACATCACACTTTCACCCTTATCACTCGATACAAAAAAAATAATCAAAGGGGGGAGCCCCTGCATCACACTTTCACCCTTCGTAAGCACAACAACAAATAAAATTCACTCAGGGGATGATGCAGGATGCAGGGGTGTCCACTCTTGCACCCTTGACGATTATTTAAAAAAGGGAGTACGAATTCTAACCTCAATGGCCAGCAATAGCGACTAAGAATCAACAATTATCTCCAAAAGCCCAAATATCGTCTGTAACACGCAAAGAAAAAGGTCTTTAAAAATTGAATAACTTAGGAATTGTTTTTAGACATTTAACAAAAAATGACATCTTCATTCATCAAAATGAGAACTTCAAGAAGTTACCCTATCATAATATTATCGACATCAGATACCCATAAAAAAAGAAGAAAAAAAGCGTATTTTATGCATTCTTTGTTGGGAAAAAAGCAATATGATTAATCAATGTTACGACAAAATATAGGCCAATAAGAAACAATAATTTCTGATGTCTCAATATGGGATGTTCAACATTCCGATAGGTATCATAACAAAACAACGCGTAATTAAAAGGATCGGATCCTCTTCGGTCCCTTTTCTTGTTGGAGCAATATGATTAACTTTAAAAGGAACTAGGAAGTAGGAACTAGGAAGATGAATAATATACTACCAATTTATTCATGACCGTACCCACAATACTTGAGAGAATGTACCATTATACCCACATTTGGACATGAAGAATGTACCATGTTCCAGATTACAGACCAAAATCAAACCATTGCAACTTATCAGTAACTACCATGTTCCAGATTCATTTTGAAAAACTAAATTCCAGATTCATTATTCATGAGTATAGAAATGCAACATGAGTATAGACAATCTGGAAATTTAAAAAATCTGGAAATTTCAAGAAGAGAGCGAGTAGATCTAGGTTTTTGAAAAATTATAAAATTCAAATTTTTTGACAAACTAGGGTTTCGAAAAATACAAAAATTTCAAAATAGAGAGAGAGAGAGACCTTGTTTTCGCGATGGAGTTCAAGATGATCGATCAACAGAGCGAGATGCTTCGTTTTGGTTCGTTTTGCTTCACCTACAATAAAAAAAACTAGGGTTTTTAGATGATGGATGGATCGCGAGAGAGAGAGAGAGAGAGAGAGAGAGAGAGAGAGAGAGAGAGACCTGAAGATCGAAGTATGCAGTGGTGGTGGGGTTTGGTCGTCGCGATTGGAATCGCCTCGAGAGGGAGAGAGATGGATCGAAATACACAGAGAGAGAGAGAGAGGGAGGGAGGGAGAGAGAGGAGAGACCTGGAGATGGTTAGATCAAGGACTGGACTTCATCTTCTTCGTTCGTCTCTCGCGAATCGCCTTCAATCGCTTCTCTCTCTACCCTCTCTGGTACGAACGTGAAATGAGGAGTGTTTTGACCCGTGTGAGAATATGACCCGACTCCATAACCCGCGAGAGTGATTTAACCCGACTCATGACCCGCGAGTTGCATTTTTCCCCACAGCCGTTGGATGAGATCCAACGGCCCAGATTAGAGGTCCGGATTTTTTAAATTTCCGGACGTCCGGATTGGAAGGAAATTGTATATATATATATATATATATATATACAGCCAATTTAGAGAACCGAGTGGGCCACTTACTAGTTGTAACTTGTAAGGACGTCACGACGGACGGACGGAAGGTTGCGGACGCCGACGATCGGATTTCGTTTTAACCTTCAGACCTTCTTCTTCGGTAGTCTCTCTCTCTCGCCTTTTGTCTAAACTGATGAGACAGAGTCGTAGTAGCTGTATGCCCGTAGGTCCGTATACCAGTATGTATTGGAGACTTCATATTGTGATTTTCTTTTTCTTTTTTCTTTAAATCAATTTTAGTTTTGGGCCTTTTTTAAAATTTTGGGCCACAATAGTTTTTGGGCCTTTTTTAAACATTGGGCCACAATGTTGGGCTCTTTTGTCACTTGTAATGGATTTTTTTCTTTTATTTTGGTCCAAAAAGTGTTCTAGTCAAGCCCATTGGTATAAAATGGTGGGGTGCCCCAAAAAGTGGCCATTTGTGTGGTGCCCAAGGCCCAGGCCTTGTGGGCCTTGGGCCTGGGCCGGCCCTGGGTGTGATTGCTCATATTTTCACCTTGCAAGTGGAAGCATCAACAGGGTTGGTGGATTCAGAGGTGGATACCTTGCTGGATGGGTTTAGGGACATCTTTCAGGAGCCAAAGGAGTTGCCCCCTTCACGTACTCATGATCATCACATTCCTTTGAAGCCTGGGGTGGAGCCACCAAATTCAAGACCTTACAGGTATCCCTATTTCCAAAAGACTGAAATAGAAAAACAAGTAAGAGACATGCTTAGTTCAGGGGTGATACAAGCTAGTGTCAGCCCTTATTCCTCCCCTGTATTGCTAGTTAAAAAGAAGGATGGAACATGGAGAATGTGTGTAGACTACCGTGCCTTAAACAAAGTAACTGTAAAGGATAAGTTCCCTATATCTGCTATAGATGAGTTATTAGATGAACTATGTGGGGCTGCATACTTTTCTAAACTTGACCTAAGGGCTGGCTATCACCAAATCAGAGTTTTTCCACCTGACATCCCAAAAACTGCCTTTAGGACACATGGGGGACATTATGAGTTCCTTGTCATGCCTTTTGGCTTAACAAATGCACCATCCACCTTTCAAAATCTCATGAATGAGGTCTTCAAGGAACACTTAAGAGATTTCATTTTAGTCTTCTTTGATGACATATTGGTGTATAGTAAGTCTTGGAATGACCATATGCTGCATTTGAAACTTACCTTACAACTACTCCAGAAGCATCAATTATTTGCCAAAAGATCCAAGTGTGTTTTTGCCAAACAAGAAGTGGAATATCTAGGCCACTTAGTCTCAGATAAGGGGGGTATCAACAGAGGCAACTAAGATTGCAGCAATCATTAGTTGGCCTATCCCTGAGACACTCAAGCAACTAAGAGGATTTTTGGGTTTGACCGGTTACTATAGAAGATTTGTCAAAAATTATGGTAAGATTGCAGCACCACTGAACCAGTTACTCAAGAAGGACTCTTTCCTTTGGTCTGAAATGGCCACTGCAGCTTTCCAAGAATTTGCTATGACCACACTGTTTGTGCTAGCACTGCCAAATTATTCTAAGTTGCTCATAGTTGAAACTGATGCCTCTGGGAGGGGATTAGGTGTTGTGCTCGTGCAAGAAGGTCACCCAATTGCTTTTTGGAGTAAGGGCATTACAACAAAAAACCAGGCCTTATCCACTTATGAGAAGGAGTTGATGGCAGTTGTTCTAGCTGTACTCAAATGGAGACATTACCTGTTCGGAAGACACTTCCTTATAAGGACAGATCACCAAAGTTTAAAATACCTGTTGGAACATAGGGTTGCAACTCCTTTCCAACAGAAATGGATTACAAAGCTTATTGGTTATGATTATGAAATTGTGTACATAAGTGGTAAGGAAAATGGGGCAGCTGATGCTCTATCTAGGAGGGAAGACCTCTTCTTGGAATCTGCAACTCTACATGCCCTTACTACTGTGGATACTACTTGGTTACCTAGTGTCCAATTAAGTTGGCAAACTGACTCTCACTTGCAGAAAATAATTTCAGATTTGGCCATTGCACCAAATTCTCATAAGGGTTATTCTTTGGATCATGGGGTTCTCACTTACAAAGGGTGCCTAGTGGTGGGGAATTCTACTGACCTCAAGACCAAGCTCATTGAAGCATACCATGCCTCATCAGTTGGAGGCCATTCTGGCATGGATAAAACTACTAGAAGGATCAAGAAGACCTTTTACTGGAAGGGGTTAAAAAGGGATATGCAATGCTATGTATCAGAGTGCACTGTATGCCAAAGATTTAAGGGGGAGAATGTGCATGAACTAGGTTTATTGCAACCTTTACCAATTCCTGAAAAGGTTTGGACAAACATTTCTATGGATTTCCTAGAAGGTCTTCCCAAGTCCCAAGGGAAAACTACTATTTTTGTGGTAGTTGACAGATTGACAAAGTATGCCCATTTCATGCCACTTGCACATCCCTACACAGCTAAGGACATAGCTCAATTGTTCTTAGATAACATCTATAAGTTACATGGTCTCCCCCCTACCATTGTATCAGACAGAGATACCATTTTTACTAGCTTGTTTTGGCAGGAGTTGTTTAAGATGCTGGGGACTGAGCTCTGCCTTAGCACAGCTTATCACCCACAGTTAGATGGGCAAGCTGAAATTGTAAACAAATGTGTGGAAAACTACTTAAGGTGCATGTGTGGGGGCTGCCCCAAACATTGGGTTAAATGGCTTTCACTTGCAGAGTGGTGGTACAACTCCTCCTACCACTCCACTATCAAAACTACTCCATTTTATGCAGTCTATGGGCAGAACCCTCCAGACCATAATTTCATGAATTTAGGGGCTTCTACAGTGGCAGCTGTGAATAATTGGGTGAGGGAAAGGGCTTCCATTGTGAAGATGCTCAAGGAAAATATACAACAAGCCCAACAGAGGATGAAACACTATGCTGATAAGAAGAGGACAAAAAGAGAGTTTGAGGTGGGGGACTGGGTATACTTAAGGTTGCAACCATACATGCAATCCTCCTTAGCACTGCAGAGGAATATGAAGTTGTCTCCTAGGTTTTATGGACCATTTCAAGTGGAGGCTAGGGTGGGTAAAGTGGCATATAAGTTGCATTTGCCAGATTCAGCTCAGTTGCATCCTGTTTTTCATGTTTCTCTACTTAAGAAGAAGTTGGGACAGCAAGTTATAGCTACTCCTACTTTGCCACCAGTCACTGATGAGGGTATTTTGCAACTGTAACCTGTAGCTGTGTTGGACAAGCGTATGGTGAAAAGAAGAAATCAGGCAGTGGTGCAATGGTTAGTACAGTGGTCAAGGTCCTTCCCTGAAGATGCTACTTGGATTGACTATGATGAGTTCCATTCCAAATTTCCCAATTTCCAGCCTTGAGGTCAAGTCTTTTTTTAAGGGGGAGGGAATGTTATGAGCCACAAGTGTAACTGCTAGTTGGTTACTTTCTGTTATTTCTGTTAACTCTCTCTCTTGTATCTCTCACTTGCTGTATCTCTTTTATCTCTCATTGTAATTCTATTACGGTAGTTACTAGCTATAAAGGGGAGATCGTGCAGCAGTAGTGGGCATTGAATTGAATTGTTTTGTAAAACTCATTTGGGGTCTGGAATAAGAGAACAACTATTTCTTTTCCATTCATTTCACTACCTTCTTCTTCTTAGACATAACATGATCATCTATCAATCACCAATTTCTGCTTAAAACAATCAAAACCTAATTGAAAAATTGACAATGGCGGGAAACGACTGGATAAATAGTTACCTAGAAGCGATCCTGGACGTGGGGCCACTGCTGGACGATCCTAAATCGTCCTTGTTGCTTAGAGAGAGAGGCCGTTTCAGTCCCACTCGCTACTTCGTCAAAGAGATCATCACTGGCTTCGATGAGACCGATCTTTATCGCTCTTGGGTCCAAGTAATCAAAATTCTCGTCATTATTTACCTTCTGGAAATTATGTGTATTCCTATCAATAGTTGTTTGTTTTTGTTTTTATAGTCGTTTTGATGTCTGAGTGATCGATTATCCAATTGAATCAATGTTAGTGGTTGATCTATGTGAACATTTTGGATGTGTTAAGTGGTGGAGTGATCATGTTGTATTGGTGAAAGGGTGGAGTGCTTTGTGAATGTTGGGAAGATCTGCGTACCCAAAAAGTTTGAAGTGAAAATTCTACGGCACTGCTGTAAGACCAAGTTACTAAGAAACATTATGCGAGTAAGATAAGTGTAGCTGAAAAATTTGTTTGTTCGGGCCACAACTTACCTCCACTGCTCGCAAGCTCCTTACTTCTGCAATCACCCACCACCGCTGCCATTTTGACCCACCATAACCTCCCATTCAATTCACCACCAATGTTTTAAAATTGGGATATGTATCATATATCATTTTTTTCATTGTATAAATCGTATTGGGATTCATATCGCATATCTTAAGATTGATTGATTGGAATAGTCGAAATTTCTAAAGTTTAATTGGACAAGATTTTGGGAGAGAGGAAAAAAAAACTTAAGACCAGAATGGGGAAGGAGAGTATTTGTATTACACTTGAACTCAAACTTTTTTTTTGGCTTGGTACAAAATTGGTAGAGCCTATCATATTTATACTACTCCATGGAAGGCACTAGTCCAAAAATATTTTCATACAAGATAAACTTTTAGATAGATCTAAAACTGCACATGTGACTAATTCTCACAAAAAATCTAGCTATTTCACAAATATATTCTAGAGCTTCTAGAAGCTTACTCTACAGCTTCTATAAATTGGAAATGGCTATAATACACACCCATTAAAGGTGTGTACCATATGCACCTATTGTATGGTCCAGATTGTGCCACCTCATTGGCAATCGTAACATTTTTAGGTTTTTCGTAACTTTTCAACAATATGATTCGTAGCATTTTGGTGTGTATCGTAACTTTTTATTAAAAAAAAATCGTAATTTTTGTAGGAGTGTGTATGATACACACCCAAATAAGGGTTGTGTATTGTAGCCTTATCCCTATAAATTATACATTTATATCTCTTTAAATAATATCTTCGTCTGTGGACTTTGTCAATTGGGCTTGTTTAAACATTACTTTCTTGTGGCAAAATACTAATCTATTTTTTTACTTCAACAATGTTAACCATAATAATTATACAATTAAAAATAAATACTAATAACACCAACAAACTATGCTTACATTAAAAAAAAAACGTATTTAAGAGGCAAAATTTCAAGTCTCTCAACTGGGATGGATTCCGGTAACTAAGGCTTTTTGCTGCCTTAGTTATGGAAAGAAAGAAAGAGCCATTATATTATCTAGGCGAAGCACAATCAAAGTATGATCCAATATTAAGGTTGAATTTCCATCAAATAGTTTCAATGTCGCTACAATCAGATTGAACGGGTTAGATTAATGCATTTGGAATTCTGCTTCTTAAAATACGGTCTAACTTTTTTCCCAATAAGTAGTATGCTTTGAATGTCTCCATAATTAGATCAAACGGCTTAGGGGTTTCGCTTCTTTAAATAATCTCTGACTTTTTCCCAATAAGTAATCGTAGACCGTTTCGTAGGTAGGATACGCTACCATATTGTAGGATACGGGATGGGACGTATTGTTATCTGAAGGAGACCATAGAATCATAAGATATGTATTCAATATCATAGGCTTTTAACAACTATGCTCACCACCTCATAAACGCAGTTATCCTATAACCCTCAAAGTTTACTCCTCCATTGTCGCCGATGTTGCCCGACCTCCCGTCTCCCTCATCCATTGCTTATGTAATATTGTTTACATATAAAATTAATATATCCAATAATTAATTGACTCGTAATTAAGAATGCCAAATGTTGGCGGCGTGACGTTAATGAAAAGCACTAGATTAATGGTTTATAAAAGGGATCAATACGATGTCGTATTAATATCCAGTTTGAAAGGTAGTTATCGGCAGTTATCAGCCAAAGAATAAATAAAGAAATTGGCTTCGAAGCCACACTTTTAACTGCTAAAAGGCATGAGTTACACGTGTAAACGTATAAAATAAGACAGTTGACAGTTGAGACATGTGGAACAAGTCATGCAAGACAGTTACTCTTTAAAACTAATCATATGATTTGAATGAATAACCGTGCAGGTTCAAATTTTAATACTTCTGGAGGAAGATCAAAGTAATTTAAGTTCAGATGCTTTTGGAGGGAAGAAACTACTTGTTTGAAATGAAATGATGGAGTTCGAAATCAAGAAATCAAGCGGGAAGTTCAAATTGCAAGCAAGGCCTATAAATAGAAGAAGTTGAAGAGTAAAAACCCCCGGATAAATCTTCAACAAACAGCAAAAGATGATGCTTGGTTTGTTCTTTGGCAGTTAGAATTGTAGTTTTAGGAATTCGACTCAGTTCGAAGTAGATTAGGAAGTAGTTTAGGAAGTAATTTAGGAAGTAGATGTTAGTAGTTCTTGTAACAATCAAGTGTTCGAAGTTCTTATTGTCTTTCTATTTGAAGTTGAAGACGATTTCGAAGTAAGTGTATCTTTGATTTCTTAATCAAAGTATCTTGTTTCTTTATTGTTCTTTAATTTCCTAAGTAAATTGGTTTATATTTCTTCACTTTGAAAGAAAAATCCTCTTAATTGAGGTAATTGAACCATTCAAACACAATCATCTGATTAGATTTGGTTTTCCAAAGTTAATCTGAGGGAGAAAACTTAAAGGCTCTCTCTGGCATGCTCGTACACAATTATTTTCTGTTACGAAGAAGTAAAAGAACCAAACACATTTTTTGGCACGCCTGGTGGGACACGAAAGTGTTGAATGAGTCCAAAACTTAGGAAGCAAGCAGATGATTCTCAAGTTGGCCAAACGCCAGAAGAAGATAATAATGTTAATCCTAAAGAGAACGAACAAGTTGAAGGCCTTCAAACAGACCCAGAAGTTCGTGTTGGTCAAGATCCAAGTATAGGAATTGGCCAGGCTTTTCGAATGAATACTAGGAATAACAAAACAGTGCATGTTGATGACCCACAAAATCCAAAAATTGAAGGAGGTGTATCATCTAGTCAATTTGCTGAAATGATTGCTACATTTAAGGAGTTGGCTCAAACTCAGAAACTTATGTTTCAAAAAGTTAGAAGAGCAATCAAAACTTAGAAATGGGCCTCTACCTTCATCTGAAAAAGATAAAGAAGAGCCTAGTTCAAGTAAGTTTAAGTCAAAACCTAGAAAAGAGCCTATAAATGTAGATGATATACCAGAGTCTTGGTATGAACCAGCAAAGACTTACGATTATCAAAATATGTACACAATTAAAAAGTTATTTACAACCTTTAATACAAAATTCACACCTTAATATAAAATTCACTCCTCCTCCATAATTGTTACTAGGCAGAATTCACACCCCCTATAGACGATTCACACTCCTTATCACACAATTCACACCCTCCATAACGGAGAATTTGCAGGATTAATTTAAACAAATACACAATTCACACCCCAAAAATGAAAGAATTCACACGCCTCAAAATACAAAATTCACACCCTCCAAAATAAAAAAAAATTCACCCACATCAAATGTAGAATTCACACATTCTCTACACAACTTACACCCTAAAAAAATACACAATTCACACCCCAAAATGGAAGAATTCACACCCTCAAATATAAAATTAACACCTCTAAAATGAAAAAATTCATGACTATCAAATGCATAATTCATATCCTCTAAAAGGAAAGAATTCACTGCATTTCTGAACAATTCACACCCTTCAAAAATAAAAGAATTCACGCACCTCAAATGTAGATTTCACACATCATCTACACAAACTCACTCCCCAAAATGAAAGAATTCACAGCCTCCAAAAAGAGGAGTCCACACCCAAAAAAATCTTTTTTTTATACACATAATTTCATATTCAATATGGGTCTTGTTTGGTAGATGTCTAAAATTTTAAATTTTACGAAAATCGGATGTATATAATAAAAAATATTAAATTTTAAAGTATAAAAAATAGTAAAAAGGAGAGAGAATAGAGAAATAGAGAGAGAGAGAGAGAGACCTTACAATCTAAACAATCTGTGCAAAAAAGTAACAAATTTCTGTTTTGCTTTTGCCGTTTTGTCTTAATCAGTTGCAGAAGAGTGAGAGAGTGTGTACCAAAAAGCAATTATGGGGTGGGGTTCATGGAAAAGGAGGGAGAAGAGAGATAAATTCAGTGGACAGTTGACCTCACGCCCGTCAGGGCTTATTAGGAAGTGAAAGACAAAATAGGATTTAGACGGAAGCCCCCACAAAAAGTGGGGGAGGCTTGGAATTTCCCGTTGAATCTACGGACTTAGAGCTGGGCTAATCAAGTAGGCCAACGAAACGGGCTTCAGGTAGGACCGGGCTTCAAAACCTCTAGCCAAGTCCTACCCATAGGAATCAAGTGGGGCCTAGGGTTGGGCTAACATTAGGTCTAGACCGAGCCTCCTTCCCAAATTGTTGTTCCTTTTTGCGCAGTGGTGGCACTTAAACAATAGTCTATATTTCACAATCTATAATGTCTTCTATGATTTTGAAGTATCTGTTTAACAAAATTAATTGAGATTTATCGAACAAGATTCATATTGAATATAAAAAATATTATATAATAGAAATAATTTTTTGAGATGTCCCAAATAGTGAAACAAAAACAACAATTTGAAACAGAGGGGCATAACCAAGGGCTTGTAGCCTAGCGGTTATCTCCTAATTTTCCCACAAGGAAGACCAGGGTTCAAGCCTCAGCAGAGGCGTTTGGAGTTTAGGGCTATGGATAGCTTCTAGACTCCCTCTGGACTAACTCATTAACTCCCCCGCTAACCCCCCAACTAATGTATATCGAATGGCAAAAAAAAAAAAAACAGAGGGGTATAAATGGCTTCGGGCCACGGCTCCAAATTTACACCGAGGGGTATAAATGGCGTCGTTTGGATGATGTACAAGGGACCCCGACTAAATAGCCGGGGGATGAGGAGTTTAGCCCATGCTTTGGCAACCAAAAACGCCCCCCGACTAAATAGCCGCCGGCTAAATAATCAAGGGCAAGCCGGACTAAATACAAGCGGGGGGGGGGGGGGGGGGGGGGGGGGTTGCTTGTATTTAGTTCGGCCTCTCATCCTCCCCCTTTTACCTTCCTACCCTCCTTAATTCCAATTTCGGACCAAAATCTTGCCTCAGCCGTGAGAGAGAGAAAAAAATTTGATTCAAAGTTGCTATCAACTATTTAGGTTATCAATCTGAGTATGTTAAGAAGGAAAAAAACTGGTGCTATTGTTTGACTAGGAACAATGAAAAAAACGAAAGAATTGTAATCAAAATTAACGAACATGTTTCGATGATATGTACATAAAAAAAAATTGCTTAGCTAATAAAATCGTGATTAGGAGTTTGGCCAATTATGGCAAAACAAAAATTGAAGTAGTTAAAATATTTACCACAGTTAAAAAAAAAAATTCATTTTTTGTATTTATATAATTATTTAAATGCATGGGCATTGACAAGGGTAAAATAGTCGTTTATAGGTTTTTACATCATCCACCCTCCTTATCCCTCCTTTTTCATCCCTCATCCAAACCATGGACTATTTAATCCTCCCTTCTTCACTGTGGGCCCACCCTTCTTATTTAATCACTCCGACTATTTTATCACCCCTTACTATTTAATCCCTCTCAAACTAATACTTCATCCAAACGGGCCGTAGTTGGAGATATCGAAACAGTTCATCACTTCAAGGACTCTACAATCTGTTGGTTATTGGTTTTTAAATTTTCCTCTGACATAGTAATTGTATTCTATTTTCGCAATTGGATTTATAACATTATTGTTTCACATGTCACAAATTACACATGATAGGAAATTTACATAAATTCACTTGCAAGAGGAGTAAAAAAAAGTGATTATCAACTGAAGAGAGTATAAAAATCGGGAAATGATTTTAACATCCCTTTTTTCTATATATGTAATTGCACAACTTTTTGTATCTTTTAGTGAAAAATTGCACATAAAAGTAAACTACAAGACAAAAAAAGGTGTGTCATTATTGAAAAAGAGGGTGTGAAAATCATTTCCCTAAAACTCACAATCCTAAATTCTTTCGTTATTTACACAAACACTTGTACATATCTTAATAGATGTTGAAGTTTGACAAATGAAGCCCATGCTAGTGCCAACTTATGTTAATGTTCATTTTTATTAGTTACTGGTATTTTTCATGTGGGATTTTCGTCGGTCATATAAATTTTTTTGGTCAAAGTTCGACTTGCACACGCATCGCGTGTGCCTGGCCTCTAGTATAAAAGGAATGAACTACAACATGTCGGCCATATTGCGAGTTTCGTTGTGGTTCTGCGCCTAGGCCCTAGGACACAAACAATTAGACGCAATTTTTTTAGTAATCGGATGTCCGGGTCAGATTACTCCCACCTCGACTAATTTTCGGGGCGCTAGAGCTGACGATCGGGTATAACCCCAAGTGGCCCCAAGAGTTCTTTGGCAAGAAGATTCGAACTTGAGACCTCATGTGGGAGCAAACCCCTAAGTCCCAAGACAAGACTACTTTGCCAACCCCGTGGGATTAACACTTGACGCATTAGCTCGAAGAATCCACGACCAACATGGTCGTTGAGCAAATCATCCAACACTTTTGATGATGCTTAATCAAACACAAGCTTTCTTTCTTTAGCGATCAAGTCATGTAGACATCGCAATGGCCAATGGCCATAATCTCATATTACAGCATAATTTTGGATTTGAAAATAAACATATCAGCTAGCTGGTTTTTCTACAATTATAATGCTGTTAATACCAACAATAATCAATGCTACGGATACAAATTCGTTCACATTTATTCGATATCCGTAGAATTAACAAGATATACGTGACATTTGCCAGACAACTAAAACAATCATACGTGTCTGAATCTATGTCCGTGTCCCAATCATTTACATACATTTGCATACGGTGGAGGTGGCAAATGCCCAATGGTGATTTTTGAATTGTCATTGGCTGACTAGTTTAATTTTTAGAAAATTCTAAAAAATGTAATGCATGTTACAGGTGCTCGTCAAGTCCGTGACTACAGGTGATGAGTTGGCTTTGAGATATAGTGTATTTATTTTTTTCTATCTTCATTTTCTAGAAAATTCGCTATTTTTATACTTTGTAGGTGTAGTATCTTTTCAAATATTCTTTGATAGCCATGACATATCCTAGAAATATAAATAATATTGTAGGGCAATTATTTTGAAAAAAGTCAATGAGCCAAACTCTAAGCAACTCCTATATTCTTCATTCTTAGGTTTAGAGAAAGAGAATGCAAAAGTAGGATGAGGGCAACTTTTTGACTTCTCATTTTTACTTTTTTGTTTATTTGAATGAATAAAAAAAACCTACGAAATGTATTTTGCACATAACTCCCAAACACTATTACTGTTGCAAAATGCATTTCACACATTTCTCTCAAACACTCTTACCAGATTCAAAATACATTTTGACAATAATCCAAAAAGCCAAAAAACTAAAAAGTTAAAAATGAAAAATTAAGAATAAGGTTTGCAAAATTGTGCCGTTTTGAGTGCATTTTCCAAATTTTTGTCAAACACCAAAAATGTGAAACCACAAAATGTTGAGTGTGGAAATAGAACTGGCAAAGGGACTCTAATAAATCCAAGGACAATATATTGAGAAAAGGAGGACTACTAGCACGTTGTTCGGTTTGGGTTTTGAATTTTGCGTAGAGAGAGAAATAATAATAACAAATGGAAATTAAGGTAATGATTAGAGAGAGATAGAAAGAGAAATGAGAATAATAATTAAAAATAAAAGTAATGATGAAAAATAAATAAGAATAATGATTGAATAATAATTTAAAAACTGAGTCTTCAGACCGAAACCGATCAAGAGATTTTTGCCATCATAATTAAATTTTCATATTTTGATAGTTGACCCAAATTAAAAAGAAATAAAAATGATACTAACCGAAAAGGGAATGAAAACGACACGCTTTCCCACCATAGCAACCGAATTCTCTCTCTCTCTCTCTCTCTCTCTCTCCCCGTGTGCGTGTCACCATATTTCATCTTGCTCTCTTCCTCTCTCTCTTCATGTTCATCTCTATATGATCAACATTTGATCTCTCTCTCTCTCTCTCTCTCCACACACACACAGATATATATAACATATACTAGTCAGTACTGCTCCATTCTCTCCCCTGATCATCTATCAATCACAATTTCTGCTTAAACCTAAGTGAAAAATCGGCAATGGCGGGAAACGACTGGATAAACAGTTACCTAGAAGCGATCCTGGACGTGGGGCCACCGCTGGACGATCCTAAATCGTCCTTGTTGCTTAGAGAGAGAGGCCGTTTCAGTCCCACTCGCTACTTCGTCGAAGAGGTCATCACTGGCTTCGACGAGACCGATCTTCATCGCTCTTGGGTCCAGGTAATCAAATTCTCGTCATTATTTACCTTCTGGAAATTACGTATATTCCTATCAATCGTTGTTTGTTTTTGTTTTTATAGTTGTTTTGATGTCTGAGTAATCGATTATCTGGTTGAATCAATGTTTGTGGTTGATCTATATGAACATTTTGGATGGGTCAAGTGGTGGAGTGAACATGTTGAATTGGTGAAAGGGTGGAGTGCTTTGGGAATGTTGGGAAGTGCTGTGTGACCGCAGGATACCCACAAAGTTGTAGTGAAAATTCTACGGCACCGCTATAAGACCAAGTTACTGAGAAACATTATGCGAGTAAGATAAGTGTAGCTGAAATGAGAATGTTGAGGTGAATGTGTGATAAGACTTTGCGAGATAGAGTTAGAGACGAAAACCTATGGCAGGGGTAGCACGGATAGAAGATAAGATGAGAGAATATAGATTAAGATAGTTTGAACATGTCTGTTGTAAAACAGTCAGATGCGGTAGTTAGGAGGAGTGATAATTAAATTAAATTCTTGTAATCGTTTTTATCTTCTGGGAATTACGCATTTCTCAAGTGTTGTTTCCTTTTGTTTTTCATAGTTGTTTTGATTTCTGAGTGATTGATCTTCCAATTGTAGCAATTTATAGTGGTTGACTTGTATGAACATTTTCTTGCAGTTCTAATTTAGATTTGTCTCTAAATATATGCAGGCTTCCGCTATTCGGGATTCACAGGAGAGGAACACTAGATTGGAGAACATGTGTTGGAGGATTTGGAATTTAGCTCGCAAGAAGAAGCAGGTTTTGTTTTGGAACATTGTATATATGTCTATGTAATATATACGTGCATTCTAAGAAGTGCGGACACGGACAAGGACATGGCTATGACAATTCTAAATAAACAGGGACACAACATGGCGGGGGACACAACAAAACTATGTATACATTTTATATAGATATTTAGTTTGTATTTATATGGACGTTTTATCAAACTAATAGTATCCTTACAATTCTTATTGTTTATCTTTCAAATATTACAAGTTAAACATAAAAATTCATTTATTTGTAATTTTTTCCTCATATTTTTGGAATGTATATCCCTTAAATAAGCTTTCAATATTATCAATTGATCCCTGTCATGTTTCCACTCATGTCCAAGTTGAGACACGGGTGTTCCCGATGTACCTCATGCTTAAAAAAATGAAATTATTGGACACGCCGGGGGGGCATGTCCTCTGAGCATCACCTGTTCCCGGAGTGTCCAATATGGATATAACAAACAGTTTGGAGTGTTGGTTCCGGAGTGTTAGCTTTTGCAGTGATCGTGAAAGTGGTTCTGTGTTGTTTGTGATATGTAAAGTTGATTCATTGTTGTTCTCAATTTTAATTTGGAGACATGAAAACGGTAAGTGAGCGTGGCTTGTTGATCAATCTATTTGGTTGGCAGTTATAGTATGATACTTGATGGATTTCACTCGTAACACCCCATCCAAAGTTGGAGAGTACTCACCGCACTCAGCCTCTGGCAACACCACACGAGGATAGATCCCTACACCACCTAGGCAATGCCACTAGGAACGACTCGCCCCTTTGATTGGGCATAAGCTTTGAGCCGTTATAATGCAACACAGGCGATTGAGCAATGAAGGTTATTGCTCATCTATTTATAACTCTTTAGTTAATTCAGTTAAAGGGGGATTGGCTTTTATTACCTCAACCAATCTGTTTACTTCACTCTTTTGTGAAGTCTCTGGGATTGTGATTAGCCTCCTATTAGAGTTACTGGATTACTTGGCCAGCTGATGGTTATATCCTATTGACCAACTTGGGGTTTTACAACCCACCCCACTTGAGAACCAGACGTCAATGTGTGGAACCTGCTCAAGCAAAACAAGCACCTCTATCTTGTTCCCAGTGAGGCCCACGCAAGCTAGTCCCATGTGGGACCACGCCCCTTGTGGGATCGTTTCAGCTCTGATACCCTGTAAGTCTGTAACTCCTCTTCCTAAAATGAAGCACACTCGCTACACAGGCATGAATCCCTAAGCCAGAGGCAACGCCACACAGGCAGGCCCCAAGGACAATTCATCCACTTAGAGTGGGCATCGACTTTGAGCAAGTGGCCTTTAGTTGGATACTTATATCTTTTTGATTAAGTAGGCAATGAGGGATTGAGGCGTAGCACCTCAACCAAGCTGCTCACTGCACTCTTTTCTGAAGTCTACAAGTTGATTATTGCCAAAAGGCCTCCTATCAGGGTCATTAGTTTGCCGGACTTTGTAGCAAGTCATATAGCTTGGTTAACTAGCTTCTGAGGTATTACAACAATATTTTATTGAATTATCTTTTACTTAGTTTGGGAGGTCTTCAAGTTCTGTTTTCTTCTATGGAGATTCGTTGTCTAGGCTTTGGATCTCATAATAGTCTCAGATTGTTCCATTTGTTGACTCTTATCTGGCAATAATCTGGAAATGATTTGGTAGTGCTGGTGTTGCTGACTATCCAGTGGTAGTCTGTCTTTATCTGAAAAAAAAAAAAAAAAGAACAATGAAACTTGGCAAATGTAAATTTCTTTTAATATTATTACAGTTGGATAATTCAAGTGTACTCTGTACACTGTCGTCATTCACTTGTCAGGAAGCTGATCTTATCTCATGGACTCTACTCAATAAATAAATTGGTGCTGCTTGCACTGAAACATATGCATACTTGCACAATATTCATTTAACACCCTGCCGCCACATTGTGTCATTCTTTAAGCTTGTGTTTTCCATTTCCCATTCTTTTCCCTCCATACTCACATACATTGTTGCTTCTTTGTTCTGATGACCATGGCCTTGCAGTGTTCTGTTATCAACTCATAACCTTCTTATTTGGTTAACTTGCCTTGCTGTTATAGCTTGAAGGTGAGGAAGCTCAGCGTACAGCCAAATGGCAGGTCGAACGTGAAAGAGGTCGTAGAGAGGCAACTGCTGATATGTCTGAAGACTTATCAGAAGGGGAGAAAGGAGACCTTGTTAGTGACATCTCAACCCATGGTGGTAGCACAAGAGGCAGAATGCATAGGATCAATTCTGTTGATGCAATGGAGAACTGGGCTAGTCAACAAAAAGAAAAGAAACTCTACATTGTGCTGATAAGGCAATGACTATTTCTTTTCTTTGTAATCTCTCTTAAGATATAACTTATGATTATGGTCATTTAGGATGCTTACTGCAAAAATTCTATGTATCATAGGACTATTTTTACTTTTTTGTTTTGGTAATATAAAACTTAGAACATCTTGGATGTTAAAATGGTTTTTGTTTCATTTTATTTAACTTCACGTCTTCCTGCAGCCTCCATGGCTTGATACGCGGTGAAAATATGGAGCTTGGTCGGGATTCTGATACCGGTGGTCAGGTAGCGTCTATTGTTAAATTCTTGTTGACAGGGTTTCTGTCATGTAATTTACCTGACATTTTAAGCTCCCTGCATACCTATATCTACCATACCCCACAAACCTCCATGTCTTTAGTTAGGCTTTGGGCCCAGAAGGATGATCCTAAACCCGTTCATCCCATAGGTCTCACGGAAAAGAACATCTATGTGAAAATTCCCCATGATAGAATTACTATAGGCATATTTCATGTAGTAGGCTAATTTATAGAAACAAAATGCATTGTTTTGAAAAGATCATGGGGCTATAGATGGTCTCTCAAGATGATTTTTTTGTAAAGATGTGCTTTCGGAGGCACCTATGTGATGAACAATTGGATCATCATTGTGTGCACAAATGGGGCCAGAAGAAGTGGATATTGGTTTGGAGGGGAGCTTAACCCTTATCTCACATCTACACTAAGATCTATAAATTTCTTCTTGTTGGAAATTCTTGATTTCTCCTATTTGATTCTCAGGTTAAGTATGTCGTAGAACTTGCCAGGGCCTTGGGCGCAATGCCTGGAGTTTATAGGGTTGATTTGTTAACGAGGCAGGTAGCAGCATCAGATGTCGATTGGAGTTACAGTGAACCGACAGAAATGTTAAGTCCTTTAGATCCCGAAAACGATATCCAAGAAACTGGAGAAAGTAGTGGTGCTTATATCATTCGTATCCCATTTGGCCCAAAAGATAAATATATTTCCAAAGAGCTCCTATGGCCTTACATTTCTGAGTTTGTGGATGGTGCACTTGGCCACATTATACAGATGTCCAAAGTTCTTGGCGAGCAAATTGGTGGTGGAGAACCAGTCTGGCCTGTTGCCATCCATGGGCATTACGCAGATGCAGGTGACTCTGCCGCTCTTCTTTCTGGAGCCCTGAATGTCCCTATGCTTTTAACTGGCCACTCACTTGGACGAGACAAGCTTGAACAACTTTTGAAACAAGGCCGACAATCAAGAGAAGAAGTAAATGCTACTTACAGAATAATGCGGCGTATAGAGGCTGAGGAGTTATCTCTTGATGCTTCTGAAGTTGTTATTACTAGCACCAGACAGGAAATAGAAGAGCAATGGCGTCTGTATGATGGGTTTGATCCAGTACTAGAGCGAAAACTAAGAGCAAGAATCAAGCGCAATGTTAGCTGTTATGGCAGGTTTATGCCCCGTATGGTTGTAAGTACCAAGATTGAATTCCCATTGAATTTAATGGGGCTCTTCTTAGTGCTAAATCATGCGTTATCTGATTATTTTTGGTACACTATTTACTGCTTCTATACATTCATTCAGTATTGTCAAAATGATGTTAGGTGATTCCTCCTGGAATGGAATTCCATCACATTGTTCCACATGATGCTGATATAGACCGGGAAACAGAAGGAGATGAAGATAATCCTTCCAGTCCAGATCCACCTGTTTGGTCTGAGGTTTAAATCTTTATTTGCTAAATATGGAAGTTAATTTAAAGACAACCACTTATGTGGCGGACTTGATTGTCCGACTCATTGTCTGCTCCAGAATGAGCAACGATATTTCTGTTTTAGTCTAAGGTTTTGTTTTCATTTTTGACCTGGTAATTTTCTCTTTTTACAGATAATGCGTTTTTTTAGCAATCCTCGCAAGCCTATGATACTTGCACTTGCCAGGCCAGACCCCAAAAAGAACATCACAACTTTAGTCAAAGCCTTTGGAGAGTGCAAGCCATTGAGGGAACTTGCTAACCTTGTATGTCAAGCTTTTATTTGCATTTGATAATACGTCTAAATGATTGTTCTGAGCAGTTGAAAAGGCTCAGTCAAGGAGGTGCCTTTGATTCAACCCCTATACTATATCTCTGTCTTTGCAGACATTAATAATGGGAAACCGTGATGTTATTGACGAAATGTCTAGCACAAATGCATCAGTTCTTCTGTCAATACTTAAACTGATCGACAAATACGATCTGTATGGTCAAGTGGCATATCCTAAACACCACAAGCAGTATGAAGTCGCAGACATTTACCGTCTTGCAGCAAAAACAAAGGTATGTGTTGCAAATCTGTTTTCTGATTGAAGCATGGGACGGACGATCTTCCAGTTTCATTACCATGTAGCAAATAATGAGCATGGTTAAATGGATTACCTGCAGGGATTTAGTAAATGCATGTGTATAAATAGTTTTACATGTGCCATAGCGTAATGTGCTATAAATTTCCTTACCTTTCCCCCATCCTCCCATTTTCGAAACGCCATAGGATTCTCTAATTATTTGACCACTTCCAAACCACCTCTGCATTATTATGGCATAATGTTGTCCCATGTGTGATTTTGAATATGTTTTGGAATGAAGAATGGGTGATATAGCTTATGTTGGGCTGTTTAAGAATTAAGATAACTTCGGTAAAATATTGGTTGTGATAAGACTGCGATGAATTTCAAGGCATGTTGGAGCACATCCTCAATGTTGGCTGTGCTTATCTTAAGGTGTAATATCAGACCAAGTCGAAGTCTAGCTTATGTTCACGCTCTGCTCATTTATAGGTCAGAGAAGAGGGGGTTTGGCCAAGCTTGGAAGTGTAATAGAATAATAGTTATCCTGATTGAATTTTGGCCCCTGCAGGGAGGGGTGGTTTGTTAGGTACTTGTTTTATCATGCTTCAGTTTGCATTCGCCTGCCCATTTGGTGGGTTGCTGAATCTTTTTATCCTTCGTAAGAAGAAGCATGCTTTTTCCTTTGTATTCCATTGTTGCGCAGCACGTTTTTAGACACCACCCTGAGGGCTAAGGCCAATTCCCCAAATAAAGTGGCTCCTGGTCAAGCACTTGAATAATTAAAAAGTTAAAAAAGACTCTTTTTTAATAGCTTGTAGACACATTGTGTATTGCATAGTGCTTGGCTTCTGGTAGAAGGCCCCGGCATTGCTGAAACACTGCCCTTATTTTGAAGCTCTAATTCTGTGGAATTCCAATGTGCTAGCATATTAAAGGCATATGGTTGTGGGAAATGAGTGACTGAAATGCCAGATCAAGTTTTTGTTCTTCTTAGTTGACCAATTAAGGTAAAATTGTTATCATAGTACTCTTATTATCTTTATTGTTTTAACTCTCATTCGAACTAACTTCTTTCTTAGGGTGTCTTCATCAATCCAGCTTTCATTGAGCCGTTTGGGCTCACTCTTATTGAGGTACTTGCCCTCATTTGCTCTTTGTGCAGATTTTTTTATTCATATTTTCACTTATTCACTAATCCAAGGTGAGGTCTTTCGCTAAACAGGCAGCAGCTCACGGTTTGCCTATGGTTGCCACAAAAAATGGAGGCCCCGTTGATATTAATAAGGTGTATTCTTTGTAGAAATCTTCTTATTGCTTAAAGGAATTTTCTGATTTCACATTGGAGTTGTAGCAAGAAGAACTGTCATTCTTTATTCCAATACTGAAGATGAGCTTATTTCAGGTCCTTGATAATGGTCTGCTAGTTGATCCGCATGATCAGCAGTCCATTGCTGATGCCCTTCTGAAGCTTGTTGCAAATAAGCAACTTTGGGCAAGGTGTAGACAGAATGGATTGAACAATATTCACCTTTACTCATGGCCAGAGCATTGTAAGACATATTTATCTCGAATTGCTAGCTGTAAACCAAGGAAGCCGCAATGGAAAAAAAGTGACGATGGATTTGAGACATCAGAACCGGATTCACCTGGCGATTCGTTGAGGGATATTAAGGATCTATCTCTAAACTTGAAGCTTTCATTGGATGGAGAAAAAATTGAAGGAAGTGGCACATTTGATAATGCTTTAGACTCTGAAGAAAATGCTACTGATGGAAAGAACGGATTAGAGAATGCAGTTTTGGAACTATCAAAGGCTGGCTCCATGGAGAAGGGAGACTCTAACACGAGCAAATCTCTAACATTACGGAAGAGGAAGTTCATCTTTGTCATTGCTGTGGATTGTGATATGAATTCTGATTTTCTTGATAACGTCAAAGTCATTCTTGAGGCTGCAGCGGACAATAGTGCTAGCTCCATAGGCTTCATATTGTCAACAGCCTCAAGCATATCTGAAATAATATCTCTTTTGGAGTCAGGAGGCTTTAATCCTATGGACTTTGATGCTTTTATATGCAACAGTGGTAGTGAACTCTATTATCCAGCGTCAAACTCAGAAGGTGGGTCTTCCGGGCTTCCTGTCATTCCTGACTTTGACTATCATTCGCATATTGGTTATCGTTGGGGTGGAGAAGGTTTGCGGAAAACATTGGTTCGCTGGGCTGCTAATCTCAATGAGAAAAAAGGAGGAGAAGGAGGGCAAATTGTTGAAGCTGAATCTGGATCGGCTACACATTGCTGTGCATTCAAATTGACAAACCCAGAAAAGGTATGGACATTCTCTCTACATCTGTTTGAGGGAGGTACTCTGCTCCTCCCAATTTGACAGTTCTGTTTATTTGTTGCAGTGCACTTTTATTACATTAATAGTTACTATGTTTTTGTAGGTTCCTCCTGCTAAGGAACTTCGGAAATTGTTGAGAATTCAGGGCCTTCGATGCCACGTCATTTATTGTCAGAATGGCTCAAAGATAAACGTGATCCCCGTGCTAGCTTCACGAGCTCAAGCCCTCAGGTATTTTGCATTTTTTAGGGCTATTCTTTTTCCCTATGTGGTCCATCCTTAATTGACCGAATACAAAAAACCATCCCCCTTTGCTCTCAGTGAAATGCACAGAAGGGACAAGGGGGGAGGGAGGAAGAGCAGAGGTATTGGCATATGTTGTTATACGTATAAAGACATCAACTTTTTAATTGAAGTTTAGATATACAATGTATAGGACCCTGTATTATTTATATTTATGTTTTGATGGAATGTTGATGGTGCTGTCTCACTGGAGCTTGATGATTTCATCATATGGAAGTGACTTATGACTATCTGGGCACTAATTTCTGGGAAAGATTTGTAACTTAGTTCTGTCTAGTATTGATGGCTTTTCTAGACTTGTTTTAAGAGACAGAATTCACAATTCTATGCACTCGGGAGGTATTTAGCTTCGTTACTGGGAATGATGATGTGCTTACTGCTTAGGCAAAAATCATAACTGGGGATGATGGTGTGCTTAGATAAAAGCCTGACCATCTATGTAACACGGACATGGATACGGCAATTTTAAAAAAAGGGGACATGGACACGGCGGGGGACACGGCAATATATATATATATATATATATATATATATATATATATATATATATATACGCCGGAGATCCTGTCAAGGATCCCGGAAGTCCCGGATTGAAGCATTTTGAAGCCCTTCCCGGTATTTTTTGCATGATCCGAGCCGTCCAATGTGTTCAAAAGGTGTTTTCCAAGGTCCACGCGGGAAATCTTCAAAAAAAAATACCGGGAAGGGCTTGATCCACGCAATTTTTCACAAAAACTGCATATTTACAAAATTGCGTAGATCAAGCCCTTCCCGGTATTTTTTTTTGAAGATTTCTTGCGTTGGCCTTGGAAAACACCTTTTGAACACATTGGACGGTTCGGATCATGAAAATTTGATCCGGAACTATGAGTTCTGGACCGAAGGGTCCCGGACTAGAGAGTTCCTCTATATATATATATATATATATATATATATATATAGAGTCCCCTTCCTATCCAAACTCCCTTAACTTAGTTAAGTTACGGACCTAGGGGTATTTTCGACTTTCCGGACCAAATTTCGACGATCCGATATAGCGTTTTTGTGAAAAACAGCTCCGATCAAGCCCTTCCGGGTATTATTTTTTGCCAAATCTTCGCGTTGGACCTTGAAAACACCTTTTAAACACATCTAACGGTTCGGATTTTTAAAAAAAATTTGGGAAGGTGGAGGTCCGGAACTTAACAGAATCCGGGAGTTTGGAGGTGAAGTTTGGTGTATATATATATATATATATACACAAAACTTCCAATCCAAACTCCCGGATTTTATTTCGTCCGGACCTCCACCTTCCAAATTTTTTTTTGAAAATCCGAACCGTTAGATATGTTTAAAACGTGATTTTAAGGTCCAACGCGAAGATTTGGCAAAAAAAAATACCCGGAAGGGCTTGATCGGGGCAGTTTTCATAAAACTGTTTTTATAGCGTTTTTGTGAAAAACTGGCCCGATCAAGCCCTTCCGGGTATTTTTTTTTGCCAAATCTTCGCGTTGGACCTTAAAATCACGTTTTAAACACATCTAACGGTTCGGATTTTCAAAAAAAAATCGGGAAGGTGGAGGTCCGGACGTTAGGTCCGTAAAATGTGGTTTGGATAGGAAGCTTACTCTATATATATATATATATATATGCCAAACTTCTTATCCACACTCCCGGATTTAAGGAAAAAATGGGATTTTTTTATGTTGCAAATTTTTTTGGGAAAATCCGATCCGTCCAATGTGTTTAGAAGGTGTTTTCAAGGGTCCACGCGGAAAATCTTCAAAAAAAATACCGGGAAGGGCTTGATCAAGCAGTTTTTCGCAAAAACTGTATTTATATATTTTTGCAAAGACTGCTTGGATCAAGCCCTTCCCGGTGTTTTTTTTTTGAAGATTTTCCGCGAGGACCCTTGAAAACACCTTCTGAACACATTGGACGGATCGGATCGTCAAAAAAAAATTTGGATAAAAAGTCCGGAAATGAAAAATCCGGATAGGAAGTGGAACCTATATATATATTATAAAAAAAATAAAAGCTTAAAAATTCAAAGATTGATAATTACAATTTGACCCCAAATTTTTTTAAAAATTACAATTTGACCCTTGAAAATTAAAAATTACAGATTGGCCCCAATTTTTTTTTTAAATTACAATTTGCCCCCTGCCGTGTCCCCCATGTGTCCCCTCCGTGTCCCCGTCAAAAAATTTGGGGGACACGCCACGTGGCGCCCATACGTATCCGGCCGTGTCCCCGTGTCCGACACGCCGATACGGCTACCTCTAGAAGTGTCGGTGCTTCATAGCTGACCATGCTTAAGTTTTTCTGTAGATACTAAATTGCACTTCAAGTTGTCACTTATCACTTGTCAAACACATGGCGTAACTTTTTTATGCATTTGCACGTTCTCGGCATTTGACATAATTTATTTGGAGCTGGATCCCATCATCATGTGAGAGGTCAAGCTAAATTCAATGGTAATCAATTGTGTTCTGTCTTCTCTTAATTGATTTCTTTTTTTGTCGGCGTCGTCTTAATTAATTTTGTCAATATATCACACAACAGTTGCTAGGTCATTCAAAGTTTTTGAATTCCGTTTCTCGGTTTAAAGTTTTTGAAGCCATGTTTGTATTTGTCTGAATGAAATTAAAGGTAACCTTGAAAATGCTTAATGGTAGCTCATGCATCCTTACAGAAATACGTGTTAGTTAAGTATTTATGACTTGTATTGATTATGTCGGAGCTTGCTTGTAGCATGCAGGAGATGTCCATTTATATGCTTAACTGGTGATGCACTTTTGTATTACACTGTTGAAATTTCATTGCTAGAGCACTCAGACCTGAATTTGCTGATCTACTGCAACACGTGTCGTTTAAAAAATAATACAATTTGATGTTAACATATATTATTACCACTGAAGTTCCTCTGCTAAATATTCTAGAAGGCTGTCATTTTGCAAACCTATTGTCCTAAATCTTTTTTCATTTGGTTTTCTATTGGAAACATCAACCCTTGCGTTTGATTAAGACAGAACCCAGCAGGATTCTGCCTGAGAGGTATCACTTATTTGCTTTCTATGTAACGACACTAAGTTATAAGCTCGTTTAAGGTTCACTTGCAGTGGATTCGGACCGGATTTGAAACCACAATAGAAGTAAAACCACCGATAATTTTGTAGGGAGTTTGTGCACTCAGCTAATCATTGTTTTACATTCCTATGCTCCCAATAATCTCTTCATGTTTGCTCATTTGTGTTGAACACTTACCGATCGAATTTGATACGGAATTCAAATTCCCTTTTTTACTTTAACGATTTATCTCTAAGGAGCACATCTTCCTTGAACTAACAAGTGGTTTCTTCCAGGTATCTGTACGTTCGATGGGGAGTAGATTTGTCAAGAATGGTGGTCTTTGTTGGAGAATCTGGGGACACGGACTATGAACAATTGCTTGGTGGAGTCCATAAAACCGTGATATTGAGGGGGGTTTGCAACGGTGCTAGTAAACTACATACAAACAGAAACTATCCTCTCGAACATGTTGTGCCAGTCGACAGCCCCAATCTTGCCGATTCTGAAGGATGCAACAGGAGCAACATCAAAGCAGCATTAGAAAAGCTCGGGGTTCTCAAGGGATAAGAACCACAGGTTTGTGCGGCAATTTGATCCTCAACTCTAACTACTAGTAACTTCAAAAAAAATCCATTTACCGTTAACTTGAAGGAACCATTTTTTGATGAAGCAGTCGATCCATGCCCGTGTTTGTTTATTTGTTTATCAAAGTACAGTGTTTTAGTATTGCCTAATAATTTCCCTTTGTTTAGTACAAGGGCTATGGACATTTCTATTTCACTATATTGTACTTGAACTAAGAATGAATGGATACCCTCATGATACATAGCATCACTCATTTGAATTTCCATCGGACGTTTGCCCGTTGGCAAGCTGAACCATCTTGATTAATGTCTTGGAGTGCCTCCGGTGGATCCGATTTTTTGGTTTGTTGTTTTTCTCTCTGTTGCTGTCCAGTTTGCTAATTTTGGTCACAATGATGTGGTCGATCTTTACATCTAAGTAGTCATTTTTTATGCCTTGGGGCATGGGAAGCATAATACATGATTGTCATAGGCAGTACTGGACAATATGTCTTCTTGGTACCCTGCCACTGTTGCCAACAATGGTTTTCCCTTTGTTTTACTTTGGTGATATGTTTTTGCACCTCGGGATCTTGTAATGCTACTTCTTATTCTTGGCCTGGATTTGCAAGTTTTGTTTGTTCTGACAGTGGTGGTGTATGGGTTTTGAGTCATGGAAATTAGCCGCGTTTCACTACTGAAGGATAAGAGCTTGTTACTCCCCGCTAGTGGATGGTGTGATTGGGTTCCTATGGTGGAGCAATGAAGGGGTTGGGTGGGGACAAGGCCCCCGGTTTTTTTTTTTTTTTTTTGCCGTTTCGCAAGTGAAGGGACGAAATTGGTGGGGTTCAACCTCATGACCTAATGCAAGAAGTATAGTGTGTCCATCACTGGTTGCCACTCAACTGGCCACATGTTAAGTGGAATAACACTCTCATGGTCATTTTAAAAATTTTCTTTTAAAAACAAAACAAATAATACTTTTGGGATTTTAATAGTTAGAACATTTTTGTCAAAAAATAAATAAATTCTCGCCTTACTTCAGCTCCTCCCAAGTAGAAATCTTGGCTCCGCCACTACGTCTCCACGAGTTAGTTGAGGTGTGTGTAAGCTGCCTTTTTGAGATCCTACTGTAAGGAGCAATTTTGTGCATTGGCCATTGTTTTTTTACATTTTGCAAACACAAAAAATTCTGTACTTTCTGAGTTGGATCCATTTTGAAATCAAAAGAGACTGTGCATGATATGTCATGCTTTCGAGATCTTCCGGGCCATGAACCATCAAAGAGCTCCACCATCCAATACAGCAAAGCAATCCTAATTCGCTAGTTAGCATGCATCTGGCTTATGGTTTCGGCCTCTGATGAATTAGGTTATGGTCCGCGATCTTGCAAAATAGCCGCTCATGAGTCAACAAAGAGCAAGTCTACCCGTTGTTATATTGACCGTCAAAGTAATAATTTATTAGATTTGTTGACAAAATTCACATCTGCCGGTGTCAAATTCGGGATTCTAGTTTCAATAAGGGGCTTATCAGTTTTAATAACTTATTTTCTTAAAAGAAGAGATAATTAGTGAAAATGAGAAGACAATTGATTTTGGTGAAGTTTGATGAAACTTAAATTGAAGCTGAATGACGAAACAATTAAGCATTGAAAACTGAATACTAAAATGGTGGTTACGAAGGTGTTACTGGTTGCGGGGAACTGGTCATGGAAGAAGTGGTGGCAGCGATCGTGAATTGAGGTGGTGGTGGTGGTGGTGGCTGTGGAAGAAGGTGATGTGATGATAGACTGCTTAACTTTTGTGAATTTTTTAGCTTATATTTTAAAGGCACTTAAAATGCCGGTTGTACCCGCGAAAGTCTGATACGAGTTAAATAACACAAAACATGATTATCAAACGAACTTAATTACTTATCACTTAATCCATTCAGTTTAAGTGCTAAATTGTGTTATAAAGCAACTCCAAAGTAGAGCAATGGTTGGTGTCCCATGTTGAGAGCCCTATACCCAGCTCATTTGGCAAGGGCTCGTATCAAAAGAAAAAGAAAATATTGGGAATTTCCATGTCAAAAAAAAAAACCCTAAATAATTTGCCAAAGGAAACTTGAAAGCGAAATGACAGTAAATCAAAGAAAAATTCGGATATGCACTGTTTTTAAACTACTTTATCTAAACCCATCTATAAGAAGGGAAGATTATTGAGTACTCCCGGAGGCCAGAGTATCATGTGGATTCGTCATTGTCTCGCAACCATTTGACAAAAATGAATGATAACGTCCCTACCAAATTATTTTTCGCTAGGGAAATGGTTGGATGATGGTTGAGTGATGTATTTAGACTCGGATCCTTTGCCTCCATTGCTGCCCCACCCTTCTCAGCCATCAATCTCGGCAACTAACGGTCCGGATTTCACTCGTTAATGGACTGCTCAGATCAAGAGTGCCGGCATAAGTGTAAGTTGCCGAGATTGATGACTGAGAAGGGTGGGACAGCAATGGGGGCAGGGAAAAGGGGGCAGAGGATCCGGCACCAAATTTGAAAGACTTTAATTTTTGAGATAAATGGATTTTGATCCAGAATATACCACGTGATGCCATAGGCCCCACATCTATGTGCGGTGGTCGAGGAGCCTCTAGCATGCCCCACGAGCACTGAATAAATATACTTTGGCACAAGAGGTTTGCCTCGGTTGCTCAGTAGGACTCTTCTACTTCACCTTCAACAAAATCAATCTCAATTTTCAAACAAGAAGATAAAAAAAAAAACCATTCACAGAAAAACCTCACTCATGACCTTCATCATCATGGGCTGCTGCAAAACCCATCCCATCTTCTCTCTACACACATCTCTCTCTCTTATTGTTTTCTTCTTCTGTTCTCTTGAAATCAATCATGTCCATGTCTCTGCCTTCTCTTCTCCCATCAATCTTTCCATTCACAGAGGAGAATCACCGGAGAAAGACCGCTCGCACGGACTTATCTTTGCAAACTTTACCGGCGTCAAGGATCTGTCTACCGGCACAACTCAAACTGTAAGTACAGCTATATGAATATATTTTTATACATACAAAACTTCTGTTTAAGTCAAAGCATGCTAATGGTTTGGAAATTATAGGGTTTGTGAAAAAAAATTGGAAATTTTTTTATTTGGAAGATAACAATAATATTTCACGTTATAACTCTTTATTTTTAGAGAAAATAGATTTTGAGAAAATGAAAAAGTTCTATCTATTTGAGGTTTTCTCGCATTGGAAAACATCAAAGAGTTGAGTTTTTGAATTGGTTGGATTATCAAAGTGAACCCAAAAAGAATCCCCGAATACCAAATTTTGGATTGTCCATTCTATTTCGACGATCCATGACTAGCCGAGTCCGTCTTCGATGGTCACAATACAATGTACTAATAAGGAATGTATGTTATTAAATGTTTTGAGATTCGTTTCCTTTTTGGAAAAGGAACTAATTAAGAGGTGATACAATTCATTTCCTTTTCTTTCTTTTATTTAAACATTTTCGAAAATTTGCAGGTAAAAAAGAAGGATGTTAAGAGAGTAGAAAGAGGTTCAGCACGTGCTCGAGCGGCCATATTGGACGCGGTTCGGACGCGGAGGTATAAGTCGAACAAGGTGGAGAGTTTTATACCCAAAGGTTCCATTTACAGAAACCCTTATGCCTTCCATCAGTTGAGACTCTCTCTCTCTCTCTCTCTCTCTCTCTCTCTCCCCATAGCTTTTAACTTTTACGGGGTCAGTTCATAAGGGTTTTGCTCCGACTTTAATTGAGCCTCTGCTAGTGAACGGTAGAATTAGTCCAAAAAAATCAATACAGATGTATGTAAGCTGGCTTGGATTGTAGTCTAATTATCTAAGAAATCGTAATCATAAATCACAGGATCCCGTCTAGTTTGCTAATGTCAAGTTCATCCATTTTGTTTTATCTTCGTGGGCCTGAGTCTAACCAAACCAAATCAAACCTCAATCAATTGAGATCGGCTACATGAATCTTGTTTTTCCGTTGAACTCTGTCTAGGGCGACCTCTTTACTTAGGTTTAGTAAGCCCAAGTCCTTTTGTATGGCGGCATTTCAAAGTTAATTTAGGTCTTCCTCTTCCCCTACCCCTACTATCCACTGCTACCATATCACTCTTCTTGACTACTGCGTTTGGAGGTCTACGGTAGATATGTCTAAATCATCTCAATCTATTTTCTCTCAACTTATCTTGTATAGGTATAACTCCTACCTGTTTCACGAATAGTTTCATTTCTAATTCTATCACTCCTAGTCTTGCCACACATCCACCTCAACATCCTCATTTTAGCTACACTCCTCTTACTCACTTGTTGCTTCTTGATAGGCCAACACTCCGTTCCGTAAAGCATCGCTGGTCTGATAGCAGTTCCATACAACTTTCCTCTCAACTTGCTAGGTATCCTTCGATCACACAATACACCTTAAGCGGCTCCCCACTTGAGCCACCCAAATTGGTTCCCGAGTTTAGTCTGGTAATTTTTTTTTTTTTTTATCTTTTTGGGTCCGGTCGAGCCAACAAGAGTAAAACCGAAACGTTCATCTAGTAGGATAGCGCTAATTTTTTGCATCGATTATTTTCTGCTTAGAGATGAATAATCAGTTTCTTCCATCAATCTTCCAGTGGGTGTTTGACCACCAACTTTTCACATTCTAGGTTTTTATTCTCTCTTTTTTTAACGTTTTTTTGTTTTGAGCGGATTAGATTGACACATTTTGAAAAAAAATCATTTCTGAGAAATGAATTGGAGAATACCAAAATAAAAAATTATCTCCAAATAAGCTTTTTGGATTCTCATTATAATTTCGCAAACAATCTTTCTGCAAAATCTATTAACTTTTCTTCTACATTGTTTTTCCATCAGTAATTCACATTTAATATTTAGAGAATTTTTTTAAAATGGAAATTTCTATATTTTGTGTGAAATAGTTGTGCAATGTGATTATATGTCCAACATTAACTTTTCTTCTACATCGTTTTTTCCATGAGTAATCCACATTTAATATGTAGAGAATTTTTTTTAAGAGGAAATTTCTATATTTTTGTGTGAAATAGTGTTGCGATGTGATATATTCTATGTCCAACATTGAACAAATCCGATTTCCTAAACTCTAGCCCTTTTTCTAAAATGCCGTTAGCTTTCACAATTCAAAATTCCTTGGAAAAAGGAAGTTCAAGTGAGGGGGCAACACTATACTCATGTAATGCGTAATCACAACCATTCGTTCAGAAATTAATAGTCCGGACATAAAAGAATATTCTTAGCGGTCAAAGAACTTTCTTACCTCTAAGAATATTCCGGACAATTGATTTTCGAACAAACGGCTGTGATTGCTCACTACAAGCCCCCTGAAGGGATTATGCTTTTAAAAAATTGTATCAACAATTTATTTGACTCAAACAATTATAATTGGATATTGGTAGCTATATGGTTGAATACCACGAAAATGGATGGCCAATATCATTTAGAGAATAAACTGTAAGACAAATTCGTCTATTGTGTGTACAAATCTCCAATGATCATAATTTTTATACTCATAATGCGCTCAACATTCCTAAAAAATGAACGATTTAGATCCACAAAAATATTCCTGAAAATTGCAAGCAGCATTGATGAAGCCAGACTAAACACAGACTGGATGATTAAAAGAAGAAGTCAAAAGAGTTTTAGGCAATCATATACTAAGAGTACAACCCCATTAATTGGACGGTCTTGATTGAATGATGGGCTTGAGGACTGACTGAAGGATAGGCATGGGAGGGATGAAGAAAAGTGGCATGGTAATTGATTGGGCCAGTAAACACCAATATAATTGGCCTGACAAATTGATTTTTGTACTTCCTTTTTACCAATTGTATGTTTTTGTCTTTATTAAAAGAGAATTATTATTTGATAATTCATTTATGTACAACCCAAACAAATAAAGAGTAACTTGGTAACTCAAAATTCATAAAGACGTTTTAAAAAGTTTGTGAATAAAAAAAAAAATAGTGGAAAATTCACTGCCGGTTGACTGAGGAGATGGAGGGGGTATCTGCGTTGTGATAGGAGGGGGATATCTACCAGTTACATAGGAGACTTCACGAAGAGATGTGGTGAATGCATTTTACCTTATCTCCTTATCTCTTTTCAAATGCTAGTTACTAAGGTTTTGATATGTGTGGGTGTTGGTGATCGTCTCTGAAGAGCGCCCATGGTGATCGCATCCGAGCCGTCCATCTTGGCAATCGACGGTCCGGATTTTTTCATGGAGGAAAAATCTGAGCCGTCCAAAAGTGTTTTGGACGACTCGGAATGCAATCACCAAAAGCGCTCCTCAGGGGCCGATCACCTGCATCCCTAATATTGGTACTTGGAATGTTTTTCCTCTTTTCGTGATTGGAATTTACTACTCTATTTGATTCTCACACGATTGTGACCCAATTTTCTACATTTATTGGGTCTTTTTTTTTTTTTGTTGTGTGGGTTATTCTATATATCCTAAATTGAAACCCAAAAAATGCCCCAAAAGCTTGATATATTAAAAAATGCTAGTACTTTTATATGATATACAATCAATGAAAATAGGTAAATCTAAACTTTACATTTCTCATACAGGACTTTAGGTGGTTTAATAATAGTTGATATACAAATTTATTTATTTTTTTACTTTTTTGCAGATTCGAGTAAATAAAGTAACGTTATATAAAGAGATACGATGGTCACGAAATCAGATAAATGAACATAATTTTTCAAATTAGGAGATCAAATCTAAAATCTAATTCTTTTGTATATTTTTTCTCCTGTCTATGGGATTGCTCATAAATTTGATTTTTGTATACAAAAAGGAGCCACATTGAGATGGAGAAGCGATTCAGAGTGTGGACGTACAAGGAAGGAGAGCCACCACTATTCCACAACGGGCCGATCAACGACATCTACTCGATCGAGGGCCAATTCATAGATGAGCTGAGCCTAAGCGACAACAGCCCGTTTCTGGCAGCCCACCCCGACGAGGCCCTAGCCTTCTTCCTTCCCGTCAGCATCACCAATATTGTTCGGTTCGTTTATCGACCCTATACCACTTACTCTAGGGTTCGGCTTCAGAACATTGTGAGGGAGTATATTGGAATTGTGTCCAATAGGTATCCCCATTGGAACAGAAGCAGTGGAGCTGACCATTTTCTTATTTCCTGCCATGACTGGGTATGTATAATCTTTACATAAACTGCTTCGGTCTGTGTTTGTTTGTCCATTTTCACTATTTCACACCCGTTAAAAAATTGTTCATATCATTCAATCTGAATCTCTAAGATTTGCAATATGGATCTTATTTGGATAGATCTCATTTGGTCTATTATACAAAATTTTCAAAATCACGAAACATATTATAAATTGAAAGATATAAACAATTTAAAAAAAGACACAGAATGCCGAAAATAGACCAAGAAACACAGACGGAGGGAATATATACCTTACGAGCATGCTATAAGTTGTGCTATTTTTTAATTAAAAAATAAAACACTTTCGTGCATAAATTGTCTATTTTATTTTGCACCAATTTAAACGTCCTGATGAGTTCTTTTGAATTAGTGCAAGAAAATTTGTAAAAAAATTAACGAAAGTGGTTTATTTTTTTTATTCGTATTTTACAAAATTTACGAGACGTGGAGTAGCATATATTTAGTTAATTCATATGAGGTGATTAGGGTTTGCCATGTACCTTTTTTTCTCATAAAATTTCATCAATTTGATTTCCAATCTCTCTCAACTGCCAAATTTCAGGCCCCAGATGTCACAGCTGCTAACCCTAATCTATACAAAAACTTCATCCGAGTCCTTTGCAACGCCAACGCCTCCGAAGGATTCCAACCAGTTCGCGATGTTTCTTTACCAGAAATAAAAATCCCTTATGGAAAACTAGGCCCGCCGCATCATGGCCAACCCCCAAACCACCGTTCGATCCTCGCCTTCTTCGCCGGAGGTGAACACGGTCACGTAAGAGGCCAACTATTCAAATATTGGGAAGCAGAAAACGATTGTGACATTCAAGTCCACACGTACCTTCCCAAAACCCTAGACTACTTTGAACTAATGGGTCAAGCCAAGTTTTGCTTGTGCCCTAGCGGGTACGAAGTGGCAAGCCCTAGGGTTGTTGAGTCTATATATGCAGGGTGTGTACCGGTTATCGTTTCGGATTCTTATGTGTTGCCATTTAGCGACGTTCTTGATTGGAGCAAGTTTTCGGTT
This sequence comes from Vaccinium vitis-idaea, assembly GCA_963854785.1. Lineage (NCBI taxonomy): Eukaryota > Viridiplantae > Streptophyta > Magnoliopsida > Ericales > Ericaceae > Vaccinium > Vaccinium vitis-idaea. The sequence continues at coordinate 8,350,204 of OY978224.1, forward strand.
CACGTTCCCGTGTCAAAAATACCGGAAATAAAGAAAATACTGCGAGGGATTTCGGCAGAAGAGTACTTAGTGATGCAGAAGAGGGTTATGGAGGTGCAACGACATTTTATCGTTAATCGACCAGCTAAACCTTTTGATTTAATGCATATGGTGCTTCATTCCGTTTGGCTTAGGAGGCTTAACATTAGGTTGCCAATGTAATATTGCTTGATGAAAGTTGTGTACATTTATACACGGTTAATATGACATTGAATTTTGTTTATGATATTTGTATTTGTTTTATGGCAAAGGTAGTATTGTAGGACCACTTGTCATGTACGTACTCCCTCTGTCCCTTTTAATTGTTTAGTATTTCATTTTGGGTTGTCCTTTAAGGACAAGGGGAGGTGTTGTGCACGCGTGGCGACGGTGCTCCAATGGTCCTCCGAGGATCGGAAACATTCACTACGTAGAGCTTGTCGAGTAGAAGAAGTGTGCCAAAAATAAGCTCGTTCAGATATCATTAAGTGTTTCATCGAAACATTATTGTCTTAAAAAGAATGGATCTGAAACACTAGATGTAACCAATAGAACCCATTATTGCTAAATTAAATGTGTTCCGATGAAATACTAAATGATATCCGATGGAGCTGATTTTTGGCACACTTATTCTAGTCAACGAGCTCTACGCAGTGAATGTTTTCAATCATCGGAGTGCCACCGGAATGCTGCCACAAACGCATGCACAGCACGCAGTGCAGCACCAAGCTGCACAACACCCCCCTTGGTCCGTCTTTTAATAACTATGTGTTTTGAAAAGTTAATGCGTAAAGGTTTGTATTATTACTATTTTGCCCTTTTTGAAAAGTTAATGCGTAACTAGTTAATGGGTAGCCGATAGATAAAAAAACAAAATGAACTAGTTAATGGGCTGTCCCTTAATGCTAGTCTTCTTTACTTTAGTTTCTCTATTAGCTTCTTGAGGGTTGTAGTAAGGTTGCCTTGTACTCTGGATGGGTTTGGTGGTCGATTGCATAGTATTGAGACTAAGCTTGAAGTGGGTGATAAGATTTCACTTTGTTCACTTCACATTTCTAAAAAAAAATTCAAAAATATTTTTTCTCCGTCTCTCATCTCTCCAATCATTAATCATATTTCTCTCTACTCATACCACATTATTCAATCATTATTCTCATCTCTCTCTCTCTCTCTCTCTCTCTCTCTCTCTCTCTTCAATTATTACACTTCTCTCTAATTATTACTTTTTTCCAAAAACTCATCTAAACACTATCTCAAAAATATTTCTCAAAATATTCTTCTCAAAACTCTCAACCAAACGCAATGAATATAGTTCTCAATTCCCTAATGACTTTGCTGTGATTAAGATTAAAATCGGCATGGGTAACATGGTGGGCTCTCTTCAAGCTTTGGAGAATTGTTATGGGTTAGGTTATCCGTCTCTGTGCCGGGAAGCAGGGACGGAGCCAGGATTTTACCTTTGTGGTGGCGAAAATATGTATTTAAAAATAAAAATAAAAAACTGCATTACAAATATTCATCCACTCTAAGAAAAACTATAATAACATAAAAATCTAGTGGTGGCGAGTCTATATAATTTGGAGATAAAAATCTATTTTCTGTGTAATAATCTATTTTCTTTGCTTATATCTTGCTCTTGATGGCTTAGTAATATCTCATGCATTGAACTATATATGCTAGACTGTTTTTTATCACTATCTCTCCATTGCGCTTATTGATCTTTGCTATCATCTATGCTTGCATTTCTCGTGCATGATTTAGCTTTGCAGGGCTTTGTCAAGTATCAAGGAAGCTTCTTGTATATAGTTAGATTAAGTTTTGAAGGTCTTAGTCTAATTAGGATTTGTTTCCTTGTATCTTTGTTGTTTTAATGGTTTTGTCCCCAAAATGCCAAAGGGTTAGATTGTAGGAATTATTGGCGATTTCTAGATTTGACAAACCATATGCGTCCGTATTTTGTTTTCGGTTGGAGAGTTAGTCTTTATAGTATTTTGAGTCTAGACCTCCACTCGTTGAATCAAGAGGAGTTCGACATGCCTCGATCGGCACGCAATTTGCTCAAGTTCTATTCGGAAAGTAATCATTTTGCATTTCATCTTTCATATAGCTTATTAATGCATTTGATTTTATTTGCAATTTACATATTAGGCATTAGTATGTTATTCATTTCCAGTAAGGTGGGTTTGTTTAGTGCCTGTTTGGCACATGTGCGCTGTGGACACCTCGCGCCGCACCGGGTCTCGCGCATTGATTCAATTCGGAGTCGCCACTCGGGTTTGAGGATTGCCACCCGAGGAATGAACTTGAATGACTCTTGTGCCGTGTTTTTGAAAAAAGCTTTTATTACCGGTCTATCGTCACCATAATATCTTAGGTTCGAGAGCCGCATTACGAGAGGGGACGTGTTTTATAGCATCCCCTTGCCCTACACGAGGGTTGGTCTCCACTTTAATGTTTGTGGGGTTCCGAAAAATATTTTATTACACAATTTTTTTCATATAAAGGGACGGGGGAACAATTAAATGGGGATCTAAAACAGTAAATCACATAGGGTGTTTGCTTGTGTAGTGATATGACATTTGATGATTATGAATGCAAGCCTTGGATGAAGCATTCAAATACTTAACAAAACCACAGGCCACAGCCGTGTTTATTGCCAGACCATCTGAGCACCCCATTATGGTAACCGAACGCTTGTACAGTATCCGAGCGCCTGGATATCTAATCCGGGCGCTCGGTACTATACACCCAAGTACCTCTTTTTTGTGCTTCAGAGTTTTGGAATGGGTTCGGAAATATTTACTTCTTATTCTAAGTGTTTGAAAATTGATTTTTGAGATACTGTGGTGACTTGGCGGAGGCAATCAGATCGCTACCCAAAAAATCTTGAACAAGAATGCATAGGAACAAGACTTAAAATGAAAAATCTTTAAAAATAAAATAAAATAAAAAGCTGGAGAAACTTGTGATTTTGGTGAAAAGAGGGATCCATATAGGTATTCAAGCGCCTAGATACGTATTGGGGGTGCTCGGGTACCCATATGGGCGCCCGGTTACCCTTTGAAGCTTTGAATTTTAAATCATAACTTCTATCTTAAAACTAACCCCTTTGCCCCTCTGATTTATGCTAGTCTGGTATGGAGTATATAAATCACATTTTTGGGAATGCCCAAGAGCCCAGGACCTTTGGTCCTTTTTCTGTAGCAGCCTCTGGTTAAGTTCCAATGTTGAATGCCCCATTTTGGATTGGATTACAAGAAATCTTAAATCTAAGAAAATTTCGGGAGTAGGAAATGGGATTCCTTGGAACAATCTTTTTATTGCGATACTTTGGCAAATTTGGAAAGACAGAAATAGAAAAAGTTTCGATAATATTGAATCGCCTCTTACTGTGAGCTTCAAGAATATCATTTCCTACTCCAAAGAAATTGAGGAAGCATTCAAATCCTCAATAACCATTGGGCAGAAAAATCAGAACTTAACACAGATGGCTGCAGGTACGAATCTTCAAAGAAGGCAGGTTATGGAGGGCTATTTCGGGACAAAGATGGTGAATGGGTGTTGGGCTATTAGGGGAAATCAGACTGTGATTCCAGCTTGGCTACCGAAATTTGGGCAATCTACAGAGGCTTGACTATCATTTTAGAGAAAGGAATGCGTAACGTGACCCTGGAATCAGACTCAATGTTGGAAGTTAATCTCATCAACAATGGTGCTGGAGGTGTTCACCCTCAAAGAAGTATTATTATGGAAGCCAAAATCCTCATGCAGAGAACTGAAACCACAATCATGCATATCTACCGAGGAGCTAATGAATGTGCCGACCATCTAGCACACGTGGGAGCTGAGCAACATGATAATCTAATTGTTGTTGAGGCTATGCCTATCTCAATCCGAGAGTTCATTATTAGGGACCGTTTGGAAACTAGATCCATCTTAGATTAGTTTCTGTAACCTATTTGAGCACTTCGATGTTGCACTATAACGCTGTTCTAGTTTTATATAAATTTCCGTACTACCCCAAAAAAAAAAAAAAGTATTGCTGACATGGATGCCACCACATAGTTCCAGGGATACACCTGGCACCTCTACAACCTGCACCTAAAAAAAACTCAAATAAATGATCTCCTGTTGCACAATCATATTCTTTGAGCATCCAAAATTTCTACATTCTGAAAAAAAATTCGCTAAAAGATAATGCTATATCTACAGATGCATTCACGTGTTCAGCCAGAACTACTAAAAAGGAGCTTCTATAGAATTGGACCCTGTTCTCCATATTTTCCTCCAAACATCGCAATGGCCCCCGCACTTTTTGCATCAGCTAGAGGCATTATTTTTTTGATCGGCAACAAAAAACATTTTATTAAAGCGAAGAGTATTCCAACCAAAAGTTGGAAAAACACCACAGGGCAAAAGCCTGAGCCACCTGTGGGCCTAAAATGCCCAAATATAACAATAAAGCACACACCCATGGGCCAACAAAGCCGAATAAAACAATGAAAACACATATAAAGCCTAGCCCAAAAGCTAAGCCCAACCCAAGAAAACCCTAAACCTAAACTGTCATTCAAGCATCTCGGCACCATCAAAGCACCCCGCCGCCAAATATCAGACAGAGGCATTATTGCAGTAGTGTAGCATCAGCAATCCAGCTATTGATCATATCTTCAATCTCCATGAGCTCGTTATCCGAAAGTGGCCGATGGAAGTTGAAATCAAATGTAAGACGATCGAAGGCTACCAATGAACCAGCTTGTGATGTTTCCTCGACTATCATGACCTTCTTTAAGAGCAGCTTGAAACAAATGTGTAGCCGCATGATGAACCTATGATCAGACATAGAATACCACCAAGAGAGAATTTTGATGCATGTCCATTGGTTTTGATTACAGATAAAAAGTGTACTATTAGCCCAAAGGTTTCTATAGAACTTTAGTGATTTTGATGACAGAAAAATATATTTTATATTAAATTAGAAATATAATTGATATTGTGATATGTGGTACTCGTTTGGATTAATTGTGTATTTTGTAGGATTTGGTTGAGTTACATATAGAGAGATTCTACACCAAATCACTACTCCAATAGTCAATATTTAAATTGAAAGGAGAAAGATTAAGGACAAATCTTTGAGAAAAAATTTGTTCACCTTCACCAGAAGAGACCCCACACCATTTCAACCAATCAAGATGAGAGTCTTGTTCACCCCTCTTTTGGTGAGGGTGAACAAATTTTTTTCCCAAATCTTTTCTCCATTTTTTATTGGCTCAAGCGCTCCAAATGGAAATTAAATGATGAAGGAAATTCTAAGTTCATAAAAATATGGATCACTATTTATTTTATTTTGGAAAGCTCCTCTCATTTCAAATGGCTGGAAAGCCTCACAAGGGAAGTCGGCAATTTGGTATGGCTACCTAATCATCTATTGCCTTACTTGAAGTTATTGTTTCAAACAGCTAAGTGCAAAGGAATGGAATTTGCTATCTTTTAATTGTTCCAAGCAAGGCAATTTGAGAAAAGGAATTGTTCCGAGGCTATTGTTTTAATTGTTCCAATCAAGGGATTTTGTCCAACGGCTAGTGGAGCATGAAAAGAAATGGTTTGTAAATGGTATTACTTTTGGTTCAATCAAGGCCTAATCTAATGGCTGTTTCCAAAGTTGAAGGCTTGCATTCAACGTCCACATGCAGAAGATTATAAAAAGGGTAAAAAAAAAGAATAAATGAAAAGACACGAACAAAAAACTCCGAAGGGAAAAATATACGTGTGCCACCTTTGTCATTCAACTCGAAGTTTCATCTTGCATATTCTATACACAAGTTTGAGTGTTCTATTTGAGCTATTATTGTAAAAGGGATTGTACACCATTGTGATAATTTATCTTTTGTGAGTGATTTTTGTGTGAGAAAAAATTACTCGGTTAGGAGTTACTAGCACCGGAGTCATAACTAGTTGGGTTAGGTGTGACTAACACCGGAGTAAAAAATAGTTTGAGCGATTGGGGATATTACTCGTTGTAACGGTTTCTCTAGCACCCGCGAAGCTAGAATGTGTTACTATTGGAGATAGTGCAACATATCTCTCTTCACTCACTCCTTATTTACTGTCATATAATTTTTGCTTGTGTGTTTGAATCTATTTAATTTATTGGGTGTTGCATTTAGTTATTTAATTCCGCATTATTTTTTGAGATACACAATTCACCCCTCTCTTATGTTGATATCTGAGCCAACATATATGTACAGAGACTACCGACTGAAGTTAAGAAACTATTACCTTAGCTCGCTGCTTTAGCCTTGCATCTACAACAGCTTCCACTTCTCTCCCAACCTTTATACGTCCCTCTTTCACAGAACCAGTATGCAAAAATATTTGGCTGCTCATTCAGGAAACGGGGGTGCTCCTTTTCTCCTAAACAACGTCTTGCTTATTTTTTTAGTACACCTCCAAAGCTGTTTGGAGAATTAATTTTGGGGTTCAATTTTAGAGAATTTAGGCTCTTTGGGGTAGGGTATAGTTGGTTTAGGCTCTTGGATTTAGGCACTTCGGGTTTTGGCACTTTGGGTTTAAGGCTTAGGTATTGAGTTTAGGGTTTAGGCACTTTGGAAAATTCAATTCTAGGAGACATAAGCTCTTTAGGGTATGGTATAGTTAGTTTAGGCATTTCGGGTTTAGGATTTAAGCACTTTGGGAATTAATTCTCCAACCAAGACCCTTGAAGCTTTGGGGGTGTACCAAGAAAATGAGCAAAACGACGTCATTTAAGAGAAAAGGAGGGAGAAAAGAAGGGGAGAAAATGAGCATCCCGGATCTGCTCATTAAAAGAAGAAGATATGACAATCAGGGGCTAAGAAAGAGAGAGAAGTAATTCTAGGAAGTTGCTTTAGCAACTAATTGCCGCTTTCAGTAATATATCAAGGCAATATATGTGGCGGTTTTGATATGCGGATTTTTGGTATTTATATGTGGCTGCATTTAGTATTGAAAAGAAAAAAGAAAAAAAGAGCGTGGTTCTTTTTCAAAAATGATATGTGCAAGGAAGATTTACAATGAATCACGCAAGAAAGGGCCTACGGGGCCCAATACGGATCCTAAACGGCTGATTTGAGCCGCTCAAAATTTTTAAAAACACATTTCGAGTGGGTATGCGGGAAACCAGCTCCATCCGATATGTGTGGATGCTTGATCTAAACTTTCATTTTTGAATGGATCGGATGAAAAAAGAAAAAATGAAAGTTTGGATCGAACATCTAAACATATCGGATGGAGCTGGTTTTTAACAGGTCCACTCGAAATGTGTTTCTAAAATTTTTGAGTGGCTCGGATTAGTCGTTCGGGATCCGTACTGGACCCCGCAGGGCCTTCCCTGCGTGATTTCCTGCAAATTCTTTCCTTGCATATAGCATTTCTGGTTCCTTTTTGCTCATCAAATTAACAATTATAAAGGGGGAGATCGGTTTTGACTCTTGGGTAGATATATGGCATTTGATCTTTTTTGAAGCTTCAAGATAATTCCAAGAGTGCTTAACAACTTTAATACCACTACTTTGTTTGCTCTTCCGGTGGATTTGAGGATTCGAGACATTTGGCAATCAACCACTTGGTGCGGTGTTTGTGAATTTGGCAAAACAATCTTTGGTTAGTCGGTGAGGATTCACGATTATGATTATTGAGATTGTTTTGTAATTGCACATTGGTAATTTTTAGTGCGTTGATTTCCTCCCGTGGTTTTTACCCCTTTTAAGGGGTTTTCCACTTATATTATTGTGTTCATCTTTTATTGTTTTTTTAATTCCTTTTATTTCCTTATTGAGTATTTGTAGCATAAGAAAAAGGATTTTTCAACTTTATTCTTCCAAATCAATTGGACGATGAATAGATAGTCTAAAAAACTTAGTGTAGATCTCCAAATTTATTTGGTAGCTATTTTTAAGGAATTCTAGATGTGAAATTTCTCGACTTGTAAACTTTCTTTTGTAGGAAGGAAAATTACTTTGAATCCTTGTAACAAAACAATCTATGGGAATTTGTAGCTGTGAAAGAAGATTTTGAATTACACTTTCAGATTCTGCTTTTGACTATATATAGATTATAGTTTTGAGGGGAAGTGGATAAACATATTTATTATTCTTCGTCCCAAAATATTGGTCCATCTTTCTACTTTTCGTTATTCCAAAATTCTTGTCCATTTTGACAAGTTAACGAGAAAAATTTAAGTTATTTCCTTGTTTGTCCTTCATTCTCGTGAACACAAACATAGATTTGAAGCAAAATCAAAATCAGAAAAAAAAAATTAAGTTATTCGTATTTTTTGTTTTGTTCATGGATTCCAAAACAAAATCAGAAAGAAAAAAAATTCCAAAAACCCAACATGTCATTTAATACAATGTAAATCTACAGGTTATGAAGTCAAACAACATATCATATGCTTTTCCATAAAGATAGAAAACAAGTCATATTAATTGTCTCAATAATTTTATTCCCTTAACTTTTATTACTTTGCCTTTTATAAACTTCTACTATATTTCTTTGCCTTGGATATATATATATATATATATATATATCTCATCATAATCATCATTCCTAAGTTTCTTACAAGCCATGGCCAACTTCAATAGCACCCAAATCTTGATCCTCCTATTCCCTATGCTTTTTCTCATACTCCTCTTTCCTTCCCTTACCAACCAATTCCATTTTTTCCCCTCTTCTTCTAAAAAACATATGGTTGATGTACAAAACCCAATTGCTAATAGAAGCAATGTAAGTATTTCCGGGACTTTCTTTCTTCTTTTTTTCGTTTTTATAATGTTTTGTATTATCCTGTCGCAATTATGTAAACTTTTTTTCTTTCTTTTTGGTTTTACAGAATCGGAAGAGCGATCGTTTTGAGAGGATAGAAGAAGGTTTGGCTAGATCGCGGGCGGCCATCCGTAAAGCAGTCAGGACTCGGAGCTATTCTTCATACAAGGATGAGAGTTTCATCCCTAGAGGATCCGTTTACAGAAACCCTTATGCTTTTCATCAGTTAAGATAACAGTAATCAATGAGATTAACCTTTAATTTTACTGACGGTCCGCAAAGAGGGGGTTTGCACCGAGTAAATCCCCGTCGTCCATTCTGAGATCCAACCCCCGGATCAATGCACTCTCCCTCTTTTCATTAAAAGCATCTTGGATTTAGGGGGGAAAAAAATCCGCACGTTATCTGAGTTGTTGAATCTCAGGATGGACAACGAAAATTTTGTCGGTTCAAACCCCCTCTTCACGGATCATCCGTAAAAAAGTTAATCACGTAATGAAATTGCAAGAAATTTACTAGTAGTAAAAGATTGCGCTGCCAACTTTTTGAACGTAAAATAAGCCTTATTTTTTACATGTAGCTTGAGGCCGGCCACAAAAACAGTTGAGCCGGCCCTGATCGATGGTAGGCTCCTTCTATTGAACAAAAAATTCATGACATTTTTGTAGAAATTTCGCAACATTTGCAAATAAATTCAATACATCAAAGTTGAATTCATTACGTCTGTATCATGAGAAAATTTTGGGTGCGGATTGGGTAGGGACACGTGGTGCCCGACAGCCATCCGAGCCGTCCAAACACGTTTTGGAAGGCTCAGGTCTGATGGGGTAAATTTGCTCCCAAAAATTACAAAAATGCCACCCTCGGATCTGAGCCGTCCAAAACGTGTTTGGATGGCTCGGATTGGCTGTCGGGCACCACGTGTCCCTACCCAATCCGCACCCAAAATGTTCTCATGTATCATAGTATGAGTTTTTTTTTTTATAATGCATGGTGTCTCGGACCAGCTTACACGCACATTGAACTAATCCCTGCAGTTCTTCTTACTAGAAGTATGAATTATATGCCATTGTTATGCATTTTTATAGTAATGTCCCACTTCCATCGTAACATACAAGTCTTCACCAGGAGCTACAAAGAGATGGAAAAGAGATTAAAAGTATGGACGTACAAAGAGGGAGAGCCTCCATTGTTTCACATCGGACCAATGCAGGACATGTACTCTATCGAAGGGCAGTTCATCGACGAAATCCAGAGCGAGAAGAGTCCGTTTCGGGCTCAACATCCCGACGAAGCTACTCTCTTCTTTCTCCCGGTTAGCATCGCTAGAATCGTAAAATATCTCTACAAACCTCAGTTCGACTTTGCTCTGGATCGTTTGCAGAATGTTGTGACCGATTATGTGGCTATCATATCGAACAAGTACGAGTACTGGAATAGAAGCAGTGGGGCTGATCATTTCTTCGTTTCTTGCCATGACTGGGTATGCATTTCATTCTTCAATTGTGCTTCAGCTTATAAATCATTGAACCGGATAAGTGTGTCGGAAAAGGCTACAATACATACCTCTTATTTGGGTGTGTATCATACACACTCCGGTAAAAGTTACGATTTTTTTTTTTATAAAAGGTATAAGACACACCAAAATGTTACGAATCAAAGAAAATTTTATGAATCATATTGCTAAAAATTTATGAAAAACTAAAAAATGTTACTATTGCCGATGAGGTGACACAATCTGAACCATGCAATAGGTACATATAGTATACAACATTTAATGTGTCTATTGTACTTTTTTTTTTTTTTTGATCGGCAACAAGATTTTATTAAAACTCGACAAAGGGTACATCGAGGAACAAGCCAAAATACTAAGCACAAAGCAGAGTATAGGCTTGACAAAAGAAAACCTTCAGTGAAAAACTGAAAGGAAAGAAACAACAAGGAAAAAACATAAAAGAAGTACATTCCATCTCACATGATAAATATCAAAGGAAGCACATGAGAAGATATGGTGAACTCCAAGCTTCAATCTCCATGAAGAGCTAGCATCAACATTCCATCAACATTACGTAGCTCCGGATCAAAATAAACAAATCAAGCACTCCTGACAAACCATCCCTCCAACAACATCCTTTGATTCATAAGAAAACACCACAGCAACAATAGAATCACCCGAATCTGCATCCTTAAAATACTCTTGACAGCACAACAAACATTTGAAATAGCTTTAAAAATTTGAAAGACTCCGAATATCAGCAACACTCAAGCATATTAGCAGCTACAGGAACACCATCAGAATGGAGAAATCATCACCTTTAACCAAACATCCATGACTATCAAACTGCTGCATCGTGGAATCCAAAAACAGAAAGAAACAACATAGGCATATGCACCATTTTGAAACTCTCAAAAGCATTCAGCCTTTCTCTTTGTTTGGAGGAAATTCAGTGCTGAGAGTTGCTCCTTAGAAGAGCAGCAAATCTATTAGATGTTTCAACTTCAATCGACTTCTTCATATGCCTTAAATCATCCTCCGTATATTCAATCCCCAGCTTATCACCAACTATTGTACTAGCATGAAGCTCTTGAAGGACAGTATTTTGTTGGAAACCTTGCAGACTAGAGACGCCAGTAGAATCACAACTTTGAGATATTCTTTTCCTTAACGCTTTCCTAGCTCCTCTTGGATTCAGCTCAACTTGAAGATTTATGCTTGGAAATTGAGACCCCCGTATGTTATTACTTGAATCCAATACCACTGGTCCATCCATTAACAAGATATTCCTTTCCAATTCCTTTAAATGATCCACATTCTCTATGCTATTATCCTCAGCCACCTTTTGTTGCATCACAAATTCCCACATTTCCTTTGATTGGACTTCAACTTCTTGGGCTTTCTGCTGTGATAGAAGTTTGTTGAGGTATGTCTCCTTTATTGGGCCGCACGAATCTTCCACTATTGAATCCAACCCATGCGATGTGTTAGAATTCGCCTCAACTGATTTTTCAGCTTCCTCAAATACCCCTGGCCTATTCTGTATTGGAATAGTTGAATGTTGGACATTATTATCAGTCCCCACATGCTCTAACAATCTTCCACTTTCATCTTCCATGTTAGCATCCTTGTCAGCCTCCTTATTCTCTTCTATTACCATGTCATAAACTGAATGGTCTACCTTTTCCACTCTGTCATCCCTGTCATACTTTGCTCCATCCATCTCAACATCATCGACCTTATACTCAGAAATTGTTGGTTGAAGTTCTGGCTCAAATACCCTGAAAGTTTCCTCCTCCTTCACCTTAACCATGTATTTCTTCCCACTAACTCCCAGCTGGATCTGACCTTCAATTTTCTCCTCTTTTTCTGTCATAATCAATAATCTAGCTATATCGTAAGATTCTTGGCTCAGAGTTTTATCATCAACCTCCAGGAAATCTCCCCATTTGCTTCCAATAGCTTTTAAGGTCGGGACATTCCACGCATTCAATGGCATCCCGTAGCAACCTAGCCACACGAATCTTTCCAACTGGGCAGCTTCTCCATCCCAGGGCTTTAACTCATAAAACCAATTTTCTGTCCATTTTTCCTTCATAGCACCATCTCTCTCCTTCTCATCCTTAAAAGTAATTATCACAAATCTACCCCCAATTGGTTTAACTAGAATATCCTCTCCTTTTACTTTCCTGAACACCTCTGCCATCCTTCGAGCTGAAATTAGACGTTTCAGTCTACCAATAGCACTTCGGATTAGCCATCCATTACCAGATGGCTGGAGTTTAATAGTGCTAAGGTCGTGTCTATTGTACTATTGTTTACCGTGAAAGCTAAAACTATGACTATTAAATAACTTGGAATTTAAAATGTGGTTTCCACAGCACCTCAAATCCATATTTTCTAGATTCAGAAATTAAGTTATTTTTTATCTTCTAGGAATCTCCACAATCTCAAAGTAGAATTTTTCACTAGCATTATCTACTACTTTTTAGAAATTAGAATCTCAAAATTTACTCCTACCTTGATTTTTTTTCATAAACGCACAAAATATCAAAATGTCGACTTGGTGAAGCAACAGGGAGTAGTTATATATGTACGATTGGTCAAAAGTATTCTAATCAATAAATCCACATTGGAGATAGTTGAATAAAACGTTATTACATAATCTAATATTTAATGGTTCAGCAAATAACAAGAAAAATAGTAGTACTACCCTCTCAAATCCAGGGGAGGTGTTGTAAGGTAGGTATTGTGCGCCGTGTTGTGCGGTAAAATTACGTCGTTTTGTTCATGTTTTAGTTACACCTCCAAAACTTCTGAAGGCTCTATTTAGAGAGTTAATTTTGGGGTTCGATTTTAGGGAATTTAGACTCTTTGGGGTATGGTATAGTGGGTTTAGGCACTTGAATTTAGGCATTTTGGGTTTAGGGTTTTGGCACTTTTGGTGTAGCCACTTTATAGTAGTTTTTTTTCTTCCGCCAAACAAGGCCCTTGGAAGCTTCATAGGCGTGCCCAAAAATCAAGCAAAATGCCGTAATTTTGCCGCACAACACCTACTACACAGCACCCACCCCCGGATCCGTGCTAGAGTTTCACTCTGGCATGAACAAGGTTTTGAGGCGATGGTGGTGGGTGTTGGGTTGGGGCAGCATGTCAAATGACAGCGGTGGTGGTGGTTTTGGAGTTGGTGTGGGGGTGGGTACGATGGCGGTGGAGGTGGTTTGGAGGTTGTGGTGGTCAGTACGGTGGTGGCGGTGGGCGCTATGGAGTCGGTGGAGGCGGTGGTGTAGCGAGGTCTCTGCCGATGGTTACGGTTGGTGGTGGTGTTTAGAGTGTCTCCAGTTTGGTCATCATTTGACGAAGGTTACTTTTAGTCACCGCCAAAGTTGATGCTTTGGCTTTTTGTGATCTGTTTCAATATCGGCCTTAATTGTTTGAGGTCAACAGTGGCATGTCATGACCTCTTTGTTGTCGACGGTGGGGTGTGGTTGTGGCATGGCATGATCCCACATCGATGATGGCGGTGAGGCTGAGGTCATTTGGGTGGCTGTTGTTCGGGTGGTTTAATTTCGTTTGTTTTGTATCTTTTTTCAATCTTTGGTTGGTTTCCAATTTCCTCCCCTCGACTTTGATGTACTCATTGTTAAGTTTATTCGATAAACTTGTTGCCATTTTTTTGATAAAAAAAAATCTCATTCGCTTCAAAAGCTCAATACTTTTAGTTACAACTTTTATGATTCTTTAGAAATGCCTACCAACTTCTATTGGGGTTTTATTTGCACATGATTGATCGGTGGTATGTGCCAAACTATAGTTGGGGATATACTTCTTTGACAATGGCGTTGCTATTATTTTCCCTTTTAGCTTGTTGAATTTAAAAAAAAATAAAAAATCATTATAAAAAAAAATCTCATTTTGTTTTGCCAGGGACCATATATATCAACTTCCAACCCCAAGCTATTCAAAAACTTCATAAGAGTCCTCTGCAATGCCAACACTTCCGAAGGTTTCAAACCATCAAGAGATGTCTCCTTGCCGGAAATCAAGATGCCATACAAAGAACTCGGACCGCCCCACCTCGGCCAACCAGTAAACAACCGTTCCATCCTTGCCTTTTTCGCAGGCGGTGAGCACGGCCATGTGAGAAAAACCCTACTCAAATTTTGGAAAAGCAAAGACAATGACATTCAAGTTCATGAGTACCTCCCCAAAACCCTAAATTACTTCGCCTTAATGGGTCAAGCCAAGTATTGTTTGTGTCCAAGTGGATATGAAGTGGCAAGCCCAAGAGTGGTTGAATCTATATATGCGGAGTGTGTTCCGGTGATCATATCTGATGGATACGTTCTCCCGTTTAGCGACGTTCTTGATTGGAGTGAGTTTTCGATTCATGTTCCGGTGTCAAAGATACCGGAAATCAAGATGATTTTGCTTGGGATTTCAATGGACAAGTACTTGAAAATGCAAGAGAGGGTCAAGCAAGTTCAATGGCATTTCGTGGTGAATCGACCGGCAAGGCCGTTCGATTTTTTGCATATGGTACTCCATTCAGTGTGGCTCCGGAGGCTTAACGTAGGACTACATAGCTAGGTATCTAAGTAGGAGATCCAAACCAAACTACTTATAACATGTAACAGCTCAGGTTTTTTTGCTGCTGCTGGTTTTGCTTTCTTCGTAGCTGGTTTTAGGGGAGGAGCTTGTAGGGTGTTTTTGGTTGTCTGGGGTGTTTTTGGTGTGTTTTTCTTCTGTGTGTTGGCTGGTTTCTTGCCATCCATGCGTCTTCGGTTTTTTCCCTTTTGGGTCTTTGGCGTTCTTAGTCTCGGGTCTGTTTAATCTTTGTAATTTCACTACAACAAAAATGATAAACCGTGACGAAATTGTGGTGACGAAATTAATTTTTGTCTCCTATATGACTATTTTCGTCACTAATATGTTCCCTCTACATCTTTTTGGTGACGAAAATATTTTCGTCACTAATATGTTCCCTCTACATCTTTTTGGTGACGAAAATATTATTTTCGTCACTATTATGTTCCTTCCACATCTTTTTGGTGACGAAAATATTTTTTTCGTCACTAATATACTTCCTCCACATCTTTTTGGTGACAAAAATATTTTTTCGTCACTAATATGTTCCCTCCACATCTTTTTGGTGACGAAAATATTTTTTTCGTCACTAATATGTTCCCTCCACATCTTTTTGGTGACGAAAATATTTTTTCGTCACTAATATGCTTCCTCCACATCTTTTTGGTGACGAAAATATTTTTTCGTCACTAATATGCTTCCTCCACATCTTTTTGGTGACAAAAATATTTTTTCGTCACTAATATGTTCCCTCCACATCTTTTTGGTGACGAAAATATTTTTTTCGTCACTAATATGTTCCCTCCATTTACTCCATCAAAAGTAATTTTCCTTATTTATTTAATCATTTTCTCGTAAAAATTTGCCTCGATCGGGTTTAGAAAGCTTCTTAATTATCGAGACACAATTTCATTAACAAAAATATTTTTTTTTTATCTGATCAATTGTGTAGCGATAGCTCCCCTGTTTTTAATAAAAATTTTCTTTGCCGATAAAAAAAAAATTGTGCAGCGATAGCTGATTAACTTTATTTTTTGTATGAAATTAATTATGTACTCTTTAATTAGCGTAAACTGGATTTTAAATAAATTATTAAAAGGCGTTTGTTAAAAAAGAAAATTTTTTGTGTTAAAAAATAATTTTTTTTTATTAAAGTAGTGATATTAGTAGGTGTTTGTATAATGGGTGTTCAAATGGGGAGTGTAAAACAATCGGAATAAAAAAAAATTATTTGTATAGTAGAAACTCGATTAAAAAATTTATTAAAAGGCTTTTGTTAAAAAAGAAAATTTTTTGTGTTAAAAAATAAAAAAATTTATTAAAGTAGTGATATTAGTAGGTGTTTGTATAATGGTGTTCAAATGGGGAGCATAAAACAATGGGAATAAAAAAAAAACTTTTTTTTATAGTATAAACTGGATTTAAATTTTTTTATTAAAAGGCGTTTGTTAAAAAAGAAAATTTTTACTTTAAAAAAGAAAACATATATATTTAAAAATATATTAGTTGGTGTTTGTATAATGGGTGTTCAAATGGGGAGTGTAAAACAATCGGAATAAAAAATATATATTTGTATAGTATAAACTCGATTAAAAAATTTATTAAAAGGATTTTGTTAAAAAAGAAAATTTTTTGTGTTAGAAAATAAAAAAAATTATTAAAGTAGATATAAGTATAAAATTTATAAAAGAAATGATATTAGTAGGGGTTTGTATAAGAATAATCCGGTTGTTATAGTATAAATATTTAAAAGGTGTTTAAATGAAACAAGAGGTTGCCTAGCTCAGTTGGTCCGCGCATGCGCGCGCACACGCGAGGGCTACGGTTCGAATCCCAGGGGGAGCAAAACTTCACAAATTTCAGCCCCACCTGGGCGCCACGTTGGCGCCACCACGTTGGCGACACCTGGGCTGCCACGTTGGAGCCACCCAGGCGCCACATCAGCTGCCAGGTTGGCTCCACCTTGGTGCCATGTCAGCCTCCATGTTGTCGACACCTGGGTGCCACGTAGGCGCCACGTAGGCACCAAAATCAGCGCCACTTCATCAATTTCTGTTACGGTTAGTGACGAAAAATTTCGTCACCAAAATTTAGTATAGGTGACGAAACAATAATTTTGTCACCCATTTCTGTCACGGTTAGTGACGAAAAATTTCGTCACCAAAATTTAGTATAGGTGACGAAACAATAATTTCGTCACCAGGTGACTTTCGGAGACAACCTATAGGTGACAAAACTATTTTTCGTCACCAAGACTATCAGAGACAAAAACCATGCTTTTTGTGACGATTTCATTCGTCTCCAATGACCAAATTTCTTGTAGTGTTTGTTTTCAAAGATTAATAAAAAAAATTGACGTTCAAAATGTTATGTGAATAATCATAAGAGATTTGGAGTTCAAACTAGGAGAGATGGTATTTCTTAGGGTATTTCCCAGGAAAAGTGTAATTCAGTCTGCCCAGAAACTGGAAGTTGAGTCCTTGCTATATGGAGCCTTTTGAGATTTTGGAGACTTAATAATTTTGTCGCATTTGCACAATATGTGAGCTTTGCATGCCCAATTTCGTAAATTTGTATTGACATACCCCTAAAATAAAAGGGTACCATTATACGTAGATAAACATGAAACTACTCCGGCCAGCTCTTTCATCAAATTAATACCAAATTAATGGAGAATTAAATGTTTCTTCAAATCAATGGAGAGTCAACTAACATCAATTCCTTACCGAAACAGTTTTGGCATTATCATTTTGCATGTTTGTATTATGTTGCATTTACATCTTTCTTTAGAATCACAAAATGAAAGTAACTTTCATATCCACATGCACCCCATTCTTGAGCTCAACCAAAAACAAACGGATGAAAAAAAAAAAAAATTTCTTTTGATAAGTATCTAAAAACTAAATCGCACCGTGCAGCGCAGCATCCCACTTATCTAAAAGTATTTTCAATGGTTTGGATTCGAAGACGCTTTCTTACCGGTCAAAGTATACTCTTACCGGTAAGAAAGATTCAACGAATTCGGACCATTAATTTTCCAAATAGATGACTGTGAAATGCGCTGCACGGTGCAGGGAATTAAGTGCGCTGCACCATCTCCATTCCCCTAAAAACTACACCTATCAAAATCTCAAATTCAATCTCCTAAGCCAAACAGAGTGCAAAATCATATGAAACACATCAAATCTCTCAGCCGGTTGGTTCAACACAAAATGCCTCCTCACAGCCCTCAACCCTTCCTTCAACCTCAAGTACTTCTCCTCCTCCACACCCATCAAAACCTCCTTCAATCTCGGAATATCCGAAACCTCGACCGTAACCGAAAACTCCTCCCACCTCAACACATCACTGAACGGCAACACGTAGTTTTCGGACAGTATTACCGGGACGCATTCGGCGTAAATGGCCTCAACTATTCTAGGGCTAGCCACTTCGTACCCGCTCGGGCACAGACAAAACCTCGACTCGAGCATGAGGGAGTAGTAGTCCAGGTTTTTTGGCAGGTATTCGTAGACGCGTATATCGGTGTCGCGGTCTTTCCAGTGGCGGAGGAGGGCGGGGCGGATGGGGCCGTGGACCCCACCGGCAAAGAAGGCGAGGTGGGGCCGGGGAGCGTTGGATGGCGGTGGGGAGAGGAGTTTTGGGGAGACTTCGCCGCTGTAGAGGGAGATTTCAGGGAGGGAGACGTCTTTTTGTGGGCGGAAGCCTTCGGAGGAGTTGGCGTTGCATAGGACTCGGATGGATTTGTTGTAGAGTTGGGCATGGCCTTTTGAGGCGTGTGGGCCCTGTGATTTGTCCGAACAAGAGAATTGGTGAAATGAAATATGAAATATTATAGTACTCCCTCCGTCCCAAAACGATAGTCCATTTTAAAATTGTGTGTTATTTTTAGCGGCTTATATCTTTAATATGTATTATATATCTTGTTTGATATATCTTAATTAGTTTTATTATACAAATTCTTCAAAATCATAAGAAATATATTACAAACTAAAATATATAAGTCGTTGAAAATGACACACAATCCTAAAAGGGACTATTATTTTGGGATGGAGGGAGTATATCTACAGTATTTTTATTTGGGAATTGAGAGGTGAAATAACGGAAATGCTAAAGTACATATAATTTACCCAGAAAATTGTCCAAAATAAGTGAATCTAAGCCCTGATTTCAAATTTTGGACAATTTTCTAGGTATTGTTTATGGATAGCACTGCTGGGGGAAACAATGGTTAATTGAGAAATTAATGATAAGGACACAATTTTGAAACAAGATCGAGTTGTGTCCAAAGGTGTATTTCTAGACATTTTTCTTATTGTTTTTATTTTCCCGTGCCGAATCAAAGTAATACGAAAGAAGAAACATCTGTTAATGTTTCCTTACGGATACCTTAATAAATAAATAAATAGTGATTTTTCCCATAATTTTTAGTTTTTTACAAAGATGTTCGATCCAACTGGTTTTTACGAAAACATTCTTACCAATATCTATGAGAAAGGATTCAAATTATTTTTTGGACCCGAGATAGGACCAGAAAGTGAGAGTTTAGAGGGATAACGAAAGATTAAGCTACGAAGGGGAGCTTAGCGTCTTAAACCCATAAAATTACCAATGCCCCATTCCAAACAATCCGGTTTTGGATTCAAATTAACAATCGGTTGGGATCCAAAGAAGCCGTTTATTGATATGACAATAACACGGTTATATTTTCCTTTCTATTAATGAAGTTTTTACACTTCACAAAAAAGATACCCTTTATAATACTGAAAAACTAGAGAGAGAGAGAGAGAAAGGAGACATACCCAATCATGACAAGAGAGCATGAAGTGGTCAGCCCCATGAGTCCGATTCCAAAACGGGTATTTGGTGGATACCACTCTCACATAATCACCCACAAAATCTTGGAGCGGTTTGACGTCGTAAGACGGAGGCTTGTACAAGTACTTGACCATCAGGGTGACACTGAATGGCAAGAAGTAAGCGTGCGCACGGTGCGCATCCCTTGTCCTGAATCTCCCTTGCTCCATCTCCACTATGAATCTCCCTTCCGAAGTGTATATGTTCTTGCAGGGCCCATAGTGGACTATGGGTGGGTCCCCTTCTTCGTACACGTATACCTTGAATCGTTTCTCCATCTCAATGTAACTCCTGGAAATTTATCGCGAGCCGAAGGGTAAATTAGTCATTCCACATTTCAACATCGGTGAAGATTCACCTGAGAAATTCTATACACACACCCTCTTTTCTCACAGTATCCACACCCAAAAAACACTAATAAGGCAAGTAAGTCCACCTTGATCATCCAAACTGCCTATTTTGTAAACAATAAAGTGTAGATCATTTTTGTAAAAAGTTCAATTCAATCGGATATATATATTGGTAAGTTCTAATTTGTCTTGAAAAAAATGGACAGTCAAACAATTCAACCGTCCATTATTTCCGAAATGTTGCGTGAAAAATGTATTCTCAGAAAAGTATAAAAGTAAAGGAAAATAAAATAGTATTTAATTTCTGGTGTGCAAGATTGCGAAAGAATTTAGCAGAAAAACGAAAATTTCTTTTTCTTTTTTAACATAACATTTTGTAAGAAAATTGAAGGTGTGGATTTTACACTTTTCTTCATAACTACACACACACACGCAAAAGCCCTTAACTTCTTCAGGTTCTAGCGTGAATATATCAAGCATATTGCATGTAAAAACTTCTACTATTATTAGAAGGGAAATGCTAACGGGTGCCATAGTGCACCCGTTAAGAGTATAAAAAGTACAATTTAAAACTCTATACTTTAAAATACATCTTTAAGTGTACTTTAACGTACAAGTGTACTTTTTTGTACAAGTGAGACCCACAAAAGTGTACTTTTGTACTCTTAACGGGTGCACTATGGCCTTATTCGTTTGGGTTTTTAAGAACCGATTTTCTCAATTATTATTCAATTATTACCCCTATTTTTAAATATTATTTTTATTTTTCTTTCTATATCTCTCCAATCATTAATACCTATTTTTTAATTATTATCCCTATTTCTCCTCTAATCATTACAAAAACTAAAACTCAAAACTCAAACCAAACACAACTTATGGCACCCGTTAGCATGACCCTTATGGACAGTGCTACTGGTACCGATGTCAAATGACCCGAAAATGTACCGATGGCACACGGGGACCCACTTTTGGGTCCCACACGAGTGATCCGAACCGTTCATTATTCTTAGAACATTTTTCCGAGGGGCCCCACCAAATTTCAGCTCAATCGAATGGTTGGAAGTGCTCCAACCAAAGTCCCACCGTTCCAACCAAAAATTGGTGGGGCACTTCCAACCGTCCAACCGTCCGATTGAGCTGAAATTTGGTGGGGCCCCTCGGAAAAATGTTCTAAGAATAATGAACGGTTCGGATCACTCGTGTGGGACCCAAAAGTGGGTCCCCGTGTGCCATCGGTACATTTTCGGGTCATTTGCATCGGTACCCATATCTTTATCCGTTCTGAAAGGTGAAAGCTATTAGTACACCCCCATGCGTCAACTAGACGACTTCCATTCCAATTCAAAACCCCAGAAAATACTTCAAAAGGGAATGGTACAATCGAGTGGACTTTCCCCTCTGTTCGTGACTTAGAAGGAAAGGTAACCAAAAAGCAGCCCAAATTATGTTCACCAACATGCAAACGCATAAGTTTTTGTACTCATGAAAATTCAAGAACTTTATATACTTATATGTTATGAACTTTTACGAACAAATATTTTTTTTTATAATTCAGGTGTGTGAGCCAGTTTACGTACACTTTGATTAAGAAGGTAATCAATTGCATCGGGAAAAAGCTCGGTACAAACTAACTTCAAAAATATTGATTAGACATTTATACGAACTACTATTGGAAAATTGGTTTCTAAATTTATTTTGAAGTATGAATTCAAGCATTATCATTCAATATGATTCAAGGGGTACATACTCAACGCATTCAAATATTCGAGAGATCATTTTGTGTATGCCCCGGGACACCACACTTTGTGTTGGGCCTATACATTTACTTGGACCCCACACTAATGTGTGCTAGAAAAAGGGTATGGGGGCATGCTCTGGGTGCGTTAATAGTTTTTTTTTTTTTAATTTTCCAAATATTATGTGTATCGTACCATTTTCCGAGTAATTATTTAAGTTTTCTGAATTTTCTTTTCTTTTCTTTTCAGGAAAATTCAAAAAACGGTTGAGGAAGGCGTACTGATAAAATGCGCCAGGGTTATGGTAGATTCGGCCAATGAGTACGTCGCCGCCGTCGTGTAGCGAGAGGTTTCGACTAGAAGCCGCCTTTCGAATCGAAGCCCTTGCTCGAGCTAGTCCTAGCTCCAGCCCTCCGTAATCTTCTCTCTGCACAATTCAACTCAATTGATCACCAAACATTATCGTAGAAGCGAAATCGAGCTTCGAAATTTCTCTATTACGTACTAATCACTCTGGAACTGCAAAATCGGCAGAAGAGATGAAGAAATATATACTAATGCATAGAGTATAATGATCGGTGAAGGAATTCTTACATTAATTACATTTAAATTTCTGAAACTACGGTTGACGGAGGAACTAGTAGTAGTAGTAGTAGTAGCAGAGGATGATCGATCGGAGGAAAGTGGACCTTGAGATTCATTAACCTTCGTTCGTAACTCAACAATCTGCACTCTGAATTCCGGTTCCGAAAAATCACCGAAGCGCGTCAACGATTTGAATTTGCCTGAGACGATCAAAACCAGAACGATTGAGATGATGAACACAGAACCAGTCACAGAAGCGGAGACTCCGTAAGTCGTCTTCATCCTCATCTCTCTCTCTCTCTCCTCGATTTCTCTCTCTCTCTCTAAAGGATTGTTGTATGGAATGTGTTGGATGAGAAATTTGGAAAAATGGAAAAGTAGAAAGGCGGGTAATGAGGCGAGACGACTCTCTCTCTCTCTCAAGTCTCTATATATGTGGAAATTTATGGCGGAGAAAAGGGTGTAGTAGTGAGCGCTAATATGAAATGAGGTTGAATTACGATTTTGACCCTGATTGTATTTTTTAGTGTAAATTGAGTAATTTATTTTTTATTTTTGAAATGGAAGCCAATAAAGAAAAAAATAATTTGGGAACATATATAGTTTTGGCACTCGAATGCACTCCACACAATTTGTGTTTTTATTGTAATTCTTATCATTCAAAGATTAAATTATATACTCTCTCTGTCCCTTTTACACTGTTTAATTTTTCATTTTGGGTTGTTCCTTAATATACAAATTCAAAAAAATTTGTTTGAAACGGTGGGACTTTGGTTCAAGCACTTCTAACCGTCCGATCGAGCTGATTTTTGGTGGGGCCCCTCGAAAAAATGTTCTAAGAACAATGAACGGTTCGGATCACTCGTGTGGGACCCAAAAGTGGATCCCCAAGAGGGCTCGTTACATTTTCTGTACCAAGCCCTCTATACCCGTAGGATTATCGCTTAAATTATTGTTTGTTGAAACTGTGATATATATAAATAAATTTAAATGAAACTAAGGTTTAATGGAGTATTCAACAATCAAAGATAATTACGTTTCCATCTCGCTACAGTTTCTGACTTTCTTGAGTCTTTATGACGGGTAAAGCCCGTTAAATGATAGAGAATGTCTATACATGGATAAATTTTTGGGTGCAAATAGGGTATCACGTTGGTAACTGAGCACATATCTCAGCCGTCTAAAAGTGTTTTGGACTGCTCAGATTTTTCCCTCTCTCTCTCTCTCTCTCTTCTTTTTCTGTCTCTAAATTTCGGACCGTCCAAAACACTTTTAAACGGCCGAGATGCGTGCCGGACACCCAAGTTTTTCTCCTATATATGACAATGTACATTTTCCATCTGGCTTTCATTTGGTCATGGTCATAACCCGTGCCATGCACGCCAATCGAAAGGAAAAAATACGATAAAAAGATTTGAAGAATATTTTCTTACCTATGTGAACAGAGTGTGCGTGTGGGAGGGGAATCGGGGGAGGTGTTGTGCGGTACATGTTGTGCGCCGTGTTGTGCGGCAAAACGACGTTTTGTTCATTTTCTTGGTACACTTCAATAGGACTTGTTTGGAAAGTTAATTTTGAGGTTCAATTTTAGGGTTCAATTTTAGGGAATTTAGGCTCTTTGGGGTAGGATATAGTGGTTTTAGGCACTTTGGGTTTAGGCGCTTTGGGTTTAGGCACTTTGAGTTTAGGGTTTGGGCACTTTGTAGTGGTTTTTTCCTTCTTCCAAACAAGGCCTTTGGAAGCTTCAGAGGTGTGCCAAAAACTATGTCGTCACCTACAGCACAACACCCACCCCGGACCCGTGGGAGGGGGGTTGTTCTTTTTATTTGAGAGGGTGTTTGAGAGCCTACTTTTCAACTTTTCATTTCTAATTTTTTGGCTTTTTAGATTATGGTCAGAATATGTTTTCAGTCCGGGAGGAGTGTTTGGAGAAATGTGCGTCGAAGGAGTAGTATTTAGGAGAATAATAATGATGACAATGAGTTATAGAGTGGTTGTTTACAATTTTGCCCTTATTTATTTATTATGGTCTTTAAGACATGTTTAAGTCAATATTTTTTAAGTCAATATTGGGAAAATATTTTTGTAAACGTGTCCCAGCCAATTTTTACTTGAATCTAAAAAACTTGACTCTCATCATATTAAAACTCTATTTAATCCGAAATAGTCAATCTAAATCCCATTTTTTTGCCAAAAGTTGAGAGTTTTTGTTTTTATCCACAAGCTGTACATCCCCTTTCATAATACTCCCTCTGTCCCATAAAGTTAGTCTCCTACAAAACTACGTGCAATTTCAAACTCAAATATAATGTACTTACAAAAATAATTTGGTGAGCAATGATCTTGTTTGATAAATCTCGTTGAGAACTTTTAAACGGTGCCAAAAAAAATCCAAAAATTATGTTCATAACATATTAATTTTTTAATTTAAATTTTTCACGTAATTTCGTAGGGGACTAACTTTATGGAACGGAGGGAGTATAATAAAGTGAAAAATCAAGTTAAGAGGCTCAAGAACGTAATAACTTCTCAAGGAACCCAATTGCAGCTTAGAGCATCTCTAGCAGCCTTAGCTAGCAGCATCCTCAACAAATTGCCTAGAAAATGTGTAATACACTGATATAGCTAGGCAAAAAATATCACTTCTACCCAACAAACTAGCCATTTCACTAAAAAATAAAAAATAAAAACCTCAACAACACGTGTATATGTACACGGATATGTGTGTGTGTGTGTGTGTGTGTGTGTGTGTGTGTGTGTGTGTACAAATATATATACACAGCTAAACCCACCGTCGCTGCCACCGCCAAACCACCACCATCACCGCACCACCACCATCGTAACCCAAATTCAACCAAAACCCGGCCAAAATCAACAGACACACACAGAGAATATAGCTCAGATCTATAAGAATCATCACCGCCTCCCCCCGTGACTGCAACCACAATTGCATGTGAGCCCTCCGGGTTGCCCTGCCATGAAATCCGACCAAAATCCAAGCGCAAGAGAGAGAGAGAAGGCTAGGCGAGGGCTACAGTACCTCACCAGACCTCGCCTCATGTGGCGAGGTACTATAATGGATGTTACGTTGTCGAGGTGGTTGCCGAGGCCACTGGGTAATGGAAATGGAGGTTTGGCTCAGCAAAACACCCAAATGGAAGGGATGGAGAGGCGACTAGAGATGCTCTTATAAAAGTGTGATAGTTTTACTTACAAGTGGGAAAAAAAACGTGACATTAATGGGGGTAATTTGATCATTGTCTATCTTTAGAGTTCACATAATATGAAGCTTCTCTTCCTAAACTGCCTCATCTTCTTATCTTTTCTCTCTCTCTCTCTCTCTCTCTCTCTCTCTCTCTCTCTCTTCAAATTAGACATGGCATAACAGGTATAGGTTTCCCTCTCTAATTCTGATCTACCTTCTCACTCTCTCTCTCTCTCTTTGCCTAAGCTTTCATCTCTCCCGGGGCAACAAGTGCAAATTTAGTGTTTGGTGACTCAGAACAATTAATGACGAGGTCAAGATCTGAACATAGCGATGATGGAAAGGGATGGATGGGAGAGTGAAATTGGAGGGGAGAATTCAAAGCGAGAATGAGAATGAAAAGGAGCCTCTAACCTGTTTTTCACTTCTTGCTTGATTGTGCAAATGCAAAATGAATTCTTAGAGAATGTGTTTTGGATTTTCTCCCCCAAACTCCTAGAAGGAGAAAATGAGAATGGGACAATGAAAAAAAGACGCCGCCCAAACACGCTCTAGATTTGATCCCTTCCTAACGAGTACTCCCCCCGTCTGTTTTTAAGTTATCACTATTGGAATATGTGTAATTTCAAACCCCTAAAAAATATATTTCTTTATATAATTTTTAAATTTTTTTATACCAAATTAAAGTACTCATTGAGGACTTAAATTTGGTGCAAAAAAAATAATTAAAAAACATGCTACAGAAGTACATTTTTTAATGGCAACAAAAAATACACGTTTCCCAAATCTATCATTTAAAAAGGGACAGAGGGAGTAGCATTTTTTTCCAAAATCCAAGTTATCGTATCATAGTTTTAGTTTTGTTTTGTAATCATTACACTCATTTCTCTCTCTCTCTCTCTCTCTCTCTCTCTCTCTCTCTCTCTCTCTCTCTCTCTCCACTTATTACACATTTTTTCAAAACTTAACTAAACTAAAACTACTAAACGAAGGCCCTTATTTTTTCGACCAATTGAATTTAAAATGGTTAAAAATCAGTTTTTTCCCCAGGATGCAAGCTAATGCCACTTGTCGCGTTCACAGTTTTGTTTGCTACCGAAAAAACATTCAGCAATACTATCAGATAGATTGATTGATTCTATGCTCTTTGGCATTTTGCAAAATAACGTTGCTCCACATTTCACATACAACTCTTTGGTATCTTGAATGGCATATTTACATTGAAACATTTTCAATTCACATTAATCAAGTCATCTGAAAGCCCAATCACTACCTAAATAAAAAGTCAGTCATGCATTCTAAAAGCATTCAACCAAAAAAACAAAAACACTACTGCACAGGTCCTTTCTAAGGAATCTATCATAATGAAAATAGACACCAATAAATATACCCCACAACGATCAGAAGACGACGGATGACAGCGAGACCCGAATCTGGAAATCAAACAATGCAGCTGCTCCTAAAACTTGAGTTTGTACGCGCAAAAAAATTACATGCAAGCAATCAAGGGAGAAAGAACTAAAATGCGTAGAATTAAACTTTGAGGTGAAGTAGGAAAACTTTCGCGATGCCTTTGGTTAATATGATGTCGAAAAATTGAGATGAAGTATGGCATTTGCAACTGTTAGTACTATTGGACTCACTTCCTTACAACAGCCAAATTTTCACCAAATCATTGCCCCATTCTACTCCACCTATCCCCAGGAATCTCCTCTGCATTATTCATTTTTCTAACCAAGTGTTCCAACAGCACTACCAGCCAAATGCCTAAGTAAGATAAAAATAAATAAAAAATTTGACAATATAGAAGAAACCCACATCTATCACCTAAATTGATAGAAGGGGTCAACCAGACAACCAACCGGCAGGGGGGTTCAAGCATGGTTGAACCACGGGGACCCAACGGCACCGTTCACGTGACCGTTGCTGTGTATCGCAACACCCCCATTCGGGATGAGAGAAGGGGGCAATCCGACAGCCACAGGAGGTGGCGCAGGAGCAGCACCAAAAAAACCGTGAGGGTGTTGGAGGGTGTGGGGGCCCACAAGAGGGCTACCAGCAGGACTAGTACCTTTATGCTGTTGAAGGGCATGGATCTGCCTCAGCCCTTCTTCATGGATGCGTGAAATGGTCTCCAGCTCCTTCATTGATAGAGCTTCCAAGCCGGCGCCATATAGAGGGGCATGCCGCGACATTTCTTCCTGTAGTGAACCCTCTAGGCTGTGAATGTATTGCTGAAAAGAGACGAGAACAATTAGTCATACTCTGCTTTAGGATTCTCCACAACATAAACTTAAGAGAGACTAACGAATCAAAAAAAATGTTTACTTGGGAACAATGCGGTGATTTTTTAACGAACAAGGCTACACTAGGAAGTAGGAACCAAAAACAATAGCATGAATAAGTTAGTATGTTTATTAATAAAATGACCTGGTAAACATTAACTCAATATAAGACCAAATGATGAGGTCCAAGTTCATCTACTGAACAAATGATGGACCCTAGTTACCTGGAGCGAGCAAACTATTCTCGTACAAGGAAGGAGAACTGATCCGTGGTACACTAAATACCCTAAACTGACAAAAGTAGACTGTGCTGCTTTGGCATTACTCATATATTTCATGGACAACGCAGTTATAGAAAGCACTGCATACCATTTATGTTGCCAATGTTCGTCTCTATATATATAATAAGTAATGTATTTGGGTTTCGTTCTCCACAGGAAATTAAAGGGGAAAAGGCTGGGGATTGCTTTAGATTGCTAAATTAGTAATTCAGAACATGCGTCCCAAAGCATACAAATTACTAGCGTATTAGCTTTTCTGATAGCGTGAATGGACCGTCTTTGCTCTTCCACAACTACAGATTTTAGAGAATGGGTCCAACCAATAAACATCAAGCACTTACACTTGATAGTCAAAATCATCGACAGAATCAATACAGCAGACAAACGACAAGACTTATGTTCAAAATCAGGTCACTTCAGAGATCACCTAAAAGTTGAATACGACTTCAAATATAAATTTAAGTAGTAATGAATCGCCCTGATAGATAAGAGAGAAAGACGGGACAAGATGTCTGATCAAATCAACATGTATTCAGATGTTTAGCCCTACAAAAACACCAGTTGTATATCATTGAAACACCAACAACAACAAAAAAAAAAAAGCATTTTATGTTGAAGGTAAAAACCTGGCAAGCCTGCAACTTGGCTTCCATCCCATCAATGTATGCTTCACAGCGAACAACTTGTTCTTCCTTCTCCCGTTTTTCACCTTCAGTCTGTCCAACTGTTTGCGTCAAACGTCGAACTTCATCCTCAAGTGACTTCCGGATTTCTTCTCTAGTCAACTTCTCGGTGGCATAGCGTTTCAGTTCCTCATCAAATCTTCTCCGTGCAGCATCAGCATTCTTCAACCTTTCAGCGAGAGCATTTTTTTCCTTAACTACCCTCTGAGACATCAAAAGAACATCGTCAGGAAAAAGGCACCAGGAACATACTTTGCGAGGAAGAAAACCTCAAACACACAAAAGTATCATATCATCAACAAAGTCTGATACTAAAACTATTTGCTTCTGCATTGTTGAGAGTCTTGAGACCACAAATCATCATCTGATATGTACAGATGAGTTCAGAATACAAAGAACTTGCAGTATTAATCAGTTGTAATATTACATTAACATATTGCTAACATGGACGTCATCCTCTTCAAAAGGGTCTGAATGCTGATGAAGAATCCCCCACCCATGTAACAACAGAAAAAATACAAAACAGAAGGGGAAAAATTGGTAAAGAGAGTTCCTAAGAAACACCAAAACCAGTTCCCAGACCAATAACTTTGGCGAAAGGCTCTAATTGTTATAGATCAGAATTTCAAACATTAAATGCAGCATAGCATCTTCTTTTCTTTCTTTTTTTTAAGGAAAGTTAGGGGCAATAGCCTGAGATGGGGAATCTTGCCACAAGCAAGCCTTGAACCCTTGACCTCCATAATGAGGAACAAGTATTCTGGCGGCCTGAGCTAGCCCAAGTGGTTATACGAGAATCTTCTTTCCAATAAACATGGGAGCACAAAATGATTGGCAACTACAAATGAAATCTGCACACCTTCAATTCATCACGTTTCCGGGACTTCAATTGGGAAAGCTGGGTCTCTGTATCATGCAAACGATCCTGAAGAACTTTCTTCTCTGAGTTGAGCTTTCCAATTTCATCCTTCCGCTCAGAGCGAAGCCATTCAAGTTGACTCTCAACTTCTTGTAACTGCTCCAAGAGCTCCTTTTTTTCCCGGGCAAAACGGTCAGTCTCAGCCCTCATTTCAGACTGCCATTTTATGGGGGTGTCAATACGAAGAAACCCATAACAATTAATCAGAAGAAAAATCAACAGAAAGTTACCTTAAGCCTGTTATTAGTTGCCTCAGATTCACTCAGCCTCTGTGATATGGTAGCTTTTTCTTTAACCATATTGGAGACCTCAGCTTTTCTTTCTTCACGAATACGAATGATCTCGTCTTCAATAGCACACAACTGATGCCAAAGAGCCGCCCGATCAACATTCGCAATTTCAGCAACCTCCCTCATCATGCTCAGAACTGGTCTAACAATTTCTTGCTCCTCACACAACAAAATTACCAAAACTTCCAAATCTAAGTCTACCTCACGACTACTACCAGTTGCACTGGTGGCACGGTCAACAAGTCTCTTAAGCATCCTCAATCGATGAGACTCATCCGCATACCATCTAAACAAAATAGTGTAAAGCATTTTCGCAAAATCTGTCACACGAGAGTCTCCAGAAAGGGCCAATGTCTCAGCAAGACCAAGAACAGAAGTGAAATCATCTCTCTGGCCTCCTGTTTGCTCAATATCTCCCTCGAGTCCCTCCACAATCTCATCTGTGTGCTGAAAATTTTCAGCAACAGTAAAATTTAATCTTTGAGCTAGTCGTCTTTCTAGTACCATAGCCAATGATTGAGCAACTATTGCACCTCGACCTATAGCTCTCTCAAAAGCATGTGAAGCTTGAACAGCAAGGGAAGGAATAGACAGCATTTCAATCAAAATATGTGTATCGGAAAAATAACGACTAATGCAAAAAGCATGCTTGTCCAGTGCATGCAATCTTTCAGACATAGGCGCATTTTCACCAAATACGAAGAGCCCGCAAGGCGATGCCGAGCCATTATCAGGATATTCATTGTCACAGTCTATATCTCGTAAAATAGCTTCAGCAACATCTGCACAACTATTTACCATTCTACTTAAATAATCAAGAACACAGGGTGACACTTCAAAGCCCAAATCTTTTAGCCTTACACGAACAGATCTAACCTACAGAGGAGAAGAAAAGGAAGTTAAATGCCGTCAAAATAAACAACAAAAAATCATAAATATTTGGACTTAATATGGAAGCGAATCATTTAAATTTCAAGAGATTTTGAAGCACACCGCTTCTGGTAGATGTTGGCACTGCAATGCAGCCTTAAAAATAAAGTCTATGGTGGCTGCCAGAGGTTCATCGTTTGAGCCTGCCAAAAGTTCAAAAGATTGAAAAAGAACACTCTCCCAAACTTCAGTGCTACATTCCAACTGGCTAAGAGCACCAAAAACCTGACACACATGAAGATTGTATGAGTAAAATATGAATAGTAAAAAACAAGCAACCAATTCTCGGCAAATTCAAAGGATAAGACATTCAAAATTGTTACATATGTTTCCCCAGATATTCAGATTCCAAATTCATACCTGTGCGCGTGCGACGCCGTGCGTGTGTGGTTGTGTCGACTCACAAATTTATGAAGAACATCCCAATAAGAAAACAGTGAGAAACAAAGAAAAACTTTCAAATATCTTACAGGTACTCGTAATGCAGGTTCTGCATCAGGCCGCTGCAGTCTATCTAAAAGAGCACAAGCTGCAAGTGGATGCTCTGAATGCTCAACTAATTTTGGTACCAAAGCAACCAGGTCCGGCTGCAGATGCCTGGGAGCTTTATCCAAAACAAGAGCAATCTTTTGTGCAGACTGGGGCATTCGCCTTGGCTCAGGACAACCTTGTGGAATGGCTCCATCTAGTGCTCTAAGTGAGTTCACGATCAACCCGAGAAGCTCCTCAGACTGCTCTGGCCATTTCGTCTGAGACTACATTTTCTTGAATTAGTCAACAGCAAGAACTAGTTCAATATTACATGTGAGAGTAAATATTTACCTTGGAGCGAAGGGAAGCACCTTCTGAAAAACCAGCAGCAGATGTCTCAGGTGGACGAATAGGCAGTCCGCTAACAATTTTATCAGGTATAACAACCCCATTCATGTCAGAACTTTGTACAGCAGATGCATTGGTGCCTTCATCTATCCCTGGGTCCAATCGATCCTGTACGGGAAGATGTACAGGTTCTATTCCCCCATTGTCCCTATCAGATTCCAAGGGGCTGATAGCTCCACTGCCATCTGGAGATGGTTTAAAATTTGAATCAGTGGAATCATCATTGGAATTTCCTTCTGAAGGTTGGCAACACTCAACCATTATATCCAAGAGCAAATCAATGATTGCCTGCTGCAAAACTTTGACTCCCATCAACAAATTCATCAGACTGGGGGAAGATTCACCGTTCCTGTTAACCTTCTTGCCATCGTCGCCACCAGAGAGTTTGGTCGGAAGAAGCAAGCGCTTCACTTTAGCAGGGTCATCAAGATAAACACGAAGTCCAGTCAGAAAACCAGCTATGGCGCCAGCATCCATGAGAAGCTTTTCTCTTAAAGTGACATGTGGCTGTGAAGGATTCTCCCCATATGTGAGGTGAAACCCTGCTCTAGAAAGAAGGTTTCTAAAGATGTCTTCTTCATCTCCACTTATCCCTTCACTGTCCTCAGAATCGAGGAGTTCATCAGGGTCAGTTGTCAATGCATCTTGATCATCCTCAGAAGCCCATACCTGACAAATAGAGGACCACGTTTGAAGAAGGGCAGACGAACAAAACACATCAAGAAAAGAAAAAAAAAAGATGCTGCATGAAAAGAACAATTCCCAATCATGTACAAAGTCAAGGATTGGAATGAATTTTTAACTCTACGTGTTTAAACTTAAGTTTTTAGCTCAGCTAGCTAGAGCGCCATGCTAATAACGCAAAGGTCGCAGGTTGGAGACCTGCATGGAACATTCGGAATTTTCATATTGTACATCAGCGTTTGCATATCTGCTATTCAGAAAAGAAAACTGGAAGTTTTTAGTCCACTATTATTTGTCCAAAGGGAAGTCAATTACAGATTTAACTTACTGTGAATTTTCAGCGCCAACAGTTAGGTGTATTCTAAGTTGCAAAAAACAAACAGATTTCATATATAGCATCTTGGAAATGCAGGCAATCTTAATCAAGACCAGAGACATGCAGTCCATGGATAACGGCAACACTCTTACCTTCATCGTTCCCTCACAGCCTCTATTGGCCCAAAAACCTACGGATGAGACAGGGGTTAAGAAGTAGTTTCAAAGTCATAGTTGGGGCACGCTTCGACACAATGCATCCAGAAAATACCTCAGGGCTTTCGACTTTCTGCATCATGTTCCAACTTCCAAGTATTTACTAAACTTAGAATTAACATTTGAAATGTTCATATCTCAAGTCTCAATGCCTCAATGCTTATGCTTCTTCTCGTGAGGGGGTTAAGTAAAACACCACGCTTTCGGCTGTCGCCTTCAAAAACTTTGTGCAAGAAGCAAGGATACGGAGAGATTAAAAAACAAGATGACACAAACACGTTGTTTTCCCAAAAATTAGGAGATGGACATGTTAAGGAACGCATTATATACCATATACCACAACAGATTTTATATCATAGGCATACATTGTAAATTCAAATAAAATGCAAAAGTATCAATCCTATCCAATCAATGACAAAAACTTCCACATAGCATTAATATTGTGAAGATATAGGAACCGAGTAAATTTTCAAGAACTAATATCCATGGTTATCTTGGTCCTTCCCAAACACTTCAAAATTGAATTCTGACCTTCTCCCGCCGCAGGGTCCATAGCGTGTCCGCTACAAAAAGAATAATGAAGAAATCAAACACCTTTTTAAGTTAGTCCACATCTGCCCGGAGCATGTCCAAAAATGCCCGTGACAAATAGGGATACGTGAAACGCATGGACACGCCTTTTCTTGCTAGGATCAGGGTGTCATTTCATTCTCTTCATTTTTTTGGTATGGGTCTTCTTCAAGTGCTCTGTGTGTATACGCAGTTAGGACTGTCTTAATCCATAATTTCCGAAGTGATATCATATATTCAACCAATTACCTGTTCTTCTTCTATTCAAGCGTCAACAAAGCATTTTTTATTGGGCTCTTATAAGCTCTGTTCTTCAATGGTTTAAGATTCCAACTTCCCGTCAAGGTTGGATTAGCAGAACCGACAAACCACAGCCTAGCTTCAAATTGGAATTCTTAACCTGATGCTCATTGTTGCCTTAAATCAATGTAACATAGACATTGGTACAACAGCAGGTTTGAGAGACCTCAAGCCACACATTGTACTTTTGCTTATTTTTGTTTTGTATTTTTTCTTCAACTTTCACCAAGGGCCATACAAATTTAAGGATCATATACTAAATTGTAGAGAGGCAAAATCATACCATGCATGCTGCATAAACCTAGAGAGACAAATGTTTTAGGCTCTTTGACTCTCCTTTATGTTTTGCATATATTTCCCAATATCCATGTAGGTAGACAAACGTGACAATTATATTAGAGTAAAGACTAACTCCATCAAAACGAAAGATATTGCATATCATACAGAATATTGACGGTGATAGAGAAGAAAATCGTTCTTTATCATTCAGTGAATAATGTTGTTGGCACATGCGAAGCACTTGCCAATACTGCTAGTTCAGTTATAGAAATAAATCCCACAAAGATCAACAATCAATAAGCAGTTAGGATATTCCAAGGAGCCTCGTAAAGTTACTCCTCCTATCATGAGGCATCGATAGTACATGTTTACAGAGTTGCTTTTATCGTGCTTTTATAAGTATTCTCAGCAGGCACATTCATCTTTTAACAAGATTCTATACCCACACTAGCAGGATAATTCAAGGAATGAAATTGTGAAATTAAAAGCCACAGGAAAGTGACTTGAAATGAGGAAGCCACAACTTTCAAAACTCGAGATAGAGTAAACCTCCATCATAGGTACTTTGGAACGATCAGGCACTTCAGCGCATAATTTTGACAACTGGTACCAATCATGGTTGTTAGAATTGTATGATACGATACGATTCTGTGGGTAATCAATACAAATAGGCTGCCTGAATTGGAAATAGTTGTGAATTGTAAGTGAATAGGCGAATCAGTGATCCGAATCGGGAATCGGTGAATCGTTCGATTCACTTAAAATTTCTGAAATTTATTTTTTACTGTTGTTTTGCTTTTCTATTGTTGAAAAAGGGCTCAAACTATTTTTTTAAGGTCTTTAGTATTGTTATCTGCCATCTTTTGTCTACGTTTCTCCTTGTGTAATATTATAGGTCATAAGAAAGGAAGATTTATTACGAGAGTGAATCGAAAATGAGAAAGATAAAGGGAATACAACCACCCTATAGACCTTCTAAAGATTTGTTTTGTTCTTTTATCTCTTTTTTACAAAAAAAGAACATAAGTAGGATTCACGAATCGTCATCTCTTGGTAGTTGCAATAGAAGTAGCTTCCAGAATACTCCACATCTTTATCAAATCATAATTTAGAAGAAGGTTTTTAATGATTTAGGCCTAAAACTTTCATTTGTAGTATATGTTTTTGTTACCCTAATCAATATACATAGGTCTCCATGCGTTATAGAAATCATGACCGAATCGGAGCGATTCACGATTCGATTCGGAAAAGGACCATTTCGATTCACGATTTGACAACCTTGGTACCAATTAACTGTGAATGACAGGAATGCATGCTTACAGAAAAATGAATTAAAGGAATGGCATAGCGAGATGAATTGGCTCATATAAACTAACCTCTAGATCTGAAAACTCAAACCATGGGCAGCAGTCCAAGATTTCACAGACGAAAACAACTGTGTCACGTACAAGAAAACCTGCATCTGCTTCCAGCATGTCGGACACCTTCATGAATTGAAGAACGGAATTATTCCATGTCTTTGTACAGATAGAAGATTCTTTCCACACAGTCTTGGCATGATTCTTTTGGTTCACCACAGCCATCCGGTATTTGACCCAGAAGTTTTTATCTGGATCAGTGCCAACTGATTGATCACTCTCCAGATATATACAGATGGTGTCAAATGATTCATACACACCTGCAGTATACAACCAGAAACAAATAAACCAACCAGCTAAGGAGAGGTACTTTCATTGGAGAGGGGAAGTGATAAAATAAAGGCCACCCACCAATCCGAAGCTCACATCCTCCAGCTTGGAAGAATTTGCTAAATATTTTCCGGGTCTCCATTATTTCTTTAAAGGAGAGGAAGTTCTCCACCTTCCAAGTAAATGAACTCCTTTTCCCGACCGTATCTACCTGGGAACCTGCACTGCTCGACTCCGTATCCTGATCAGTAAAATCCTGCATTATAGAGGCTTCTTTCAAAATAACAACTTCAGCGGAGAATACAACTGCATCCTGAACGAGAAATCCAGAATCTTGATCAAAAAGAGTAGTCAGTGTCACAAATTCACGCCAGCCCCAATCTTTTGCAGCTTTGGAGTAACGGTTCTGTGACTCCTTTGTGACAGACTTGTCCTCCATCCTCTGGTTCACTACCGATAATCGGTGGCTCACAAAGCAACTCCAGTCACTGGAAGTATTTCGTGAATCTGTGACTTCGAGAAATACAGAAAGGTGACACGGTGGTTGTGACTGCCCTGATACCAGCAAGCAATAGTGTAGTTTTCATCAGTTCAGTTTTGTAAGCATGAATAAGCAATTACTACCCTAGCAAATAAAGTTCAAATCCACGGTTCAGTATAAAATGATATCAGTCCCCTTTCTAGTTACTGAATAAAAGAACCCATGTAATTGATCACTTCATTGTCATATGCAAATACGAGCAACTGTAAACTCCAAGCAAGATTAATACACAATTGATAAGCCAGTCACTTAAAGTTTGGAACAATAATTCAACAATCCATACATCAACGGATTAAGCAACTTCATATGTGGCGCAAATAATTCCCAAATAGAGACATATATGCACAAACCATGCCATGGCAGCCATACATTTACATCTTCAATGCAAAAGATCACAGTGTATTGTCCTAGGCATAATCAACAGCTGGAATATCAACTACAATCTCATACAACAGAGAAGCCTCTAGCAGCCAGCAATCTTGCGTACCTCGGGGATAAACAATAAGTCGACAATCTCGATTCCCGATTTGAAATCTCCTGCTCTTGATGCAAAGACCAGTAATCTTCCTCTTCTTAAGCAAGTCCTTCAACCTTGTGAAATTCTCAATCCTCCAAGTGAATTTCCCCATGTGCCCATCAGACTTCTTCGCGCCACTTCCACTCCTCACTCCAACCACCCCGCAATTCTTCGAAAAGTTACTAAGCTCCTTTATCACGTGGAATGACGTACTAAACACCGCAGTATCATCCATCAAAAAACCCGACTCTGGCACAACGAAATCGGCCATCTTCATGTAATCATTCCACCCCAAACTCGTGTTATCCCCACTCTTATTATCCGCTGCAAACCTGCCATACGAGTCCCTGTGCATGTGATTCAACCCTGGCTTCTGATTCAACACCGACATTCGAAACAAACACCAACAGCTCCGATCCGAAACCAATGTCTTCTCAGTATCCTTACTCTCCAAACACATGGACAAATAATCAACCCCATTAACCGAGCTCTGATAAACGCTAATCCGCAAATTACACTCACCCGCAGGAAAAACAGGGCTCATTATCTTCTGAGTCTTAATCATATCCTTAAAGATACTAAAATTATGAACCTTCCATGTAAACTTCCCACACAACACATCACCCAACACCGCCCCTTGCGGAATACTCGAGCTGCATTGTACTTCATTATTATCGCGCGTAAAGCTAAAAGACTCATTCAAAACTAATATATCAGCAGTAATAACAATCCCAGAATCACTATTATTTACCAAAAACCCACACTTAGGATCTAAAATCGAACCCGAGGGAGTGAAATCGCACCAACCGTGCGACTTCTTCTTGCTCGAGAACCGGTGCCACGAATCCCGATGAATAGATTTCGATTCGTCGATATGGTTAACCACCGCGAGCCGGTAGCTCGCGAAACAGTCCCACTTAGACGATGAATTACCCCTAGGGTCCATAATCTGGAGGTAAATCGAGATGTAACCTGGTAAAGCCTGTGAATCACCCTTAGGATAAACGAGTAGCCGACAATCGTAGCCACCGACCTCGAAATACTTGCTCCACAGCGCCCTAGCTTTAACTTTGGGGAAATTGGATATGGTCCATTTGCAAACCGCGGCGTACTCGCCCCGCCGCTCGATTATGACGGACTCCTGGCCGCCCGAGGCGTCTCGAGGGACAGCCGGGTCCTCGGCCGCTGTCGGAATGGAGACGGCGGCCGAGTTGGATTTGTCGGGGAGGGAGGAGGAGGAGGAGGAGTTGGATGGGGTTAGGCGGACGGAGGAGAGGGGTTGGTGGTCGGCGGAGGAGGAGGAGGAGGAGACGGCGCCGGATGAAGATGAGGGCTGGGGTGGCTTCATTGTTGTTGGGGGGTTCCTCCGTGTGGTGTCTAGGTTTCTCTCTCTGTAAGTATATATACGTATAGAGAGAGGAGAGAGAGAGGGAGGGATTATGTGGTGAGGTAGTGAGAGAGGAGGGTAACGCCTCTGGTCATTTGTGGAGAGTTTGGGCGTGTGATGGTTAGGCTGCGCCAAACCCTTTTTTCCCTGCAGCTGATCGGCTGAGTCATGATCTCGTGTTCACCAGCTGAGTCAGGATTCAGGGGCGGCCAAGATTTTGACGCAGAGACCAAATCACATGTATTCTTTACTTAACAATAAAATCAATTATTTCTTCGAAATGCTAAATGAAAAAAACACTTTCTTAGTATTAAGAGGCTTTCCTTGATTGATTATTTCAGTAGATACGGAAGTTCATCTTGGAAAATAATAAGAAATCGAAGAATTTGAAATACAAGAGTAAGAGCTCTCTTTCAATTATTTCAGATTGATCGGAATAAAAAGATGTAGAAAAAAAAAACCGAATTGAGTCCTTTGTGCATTCCATACATGAAATTGATATCGACATATTATATAGGGAGATAATGTTAGAGAGTGATCAATATTAAGCTTTTATTATTGAGTATACATTTATACATTTACATTTAATAGTCGCATGGTAGAAAGAAAATGAGATAATATTGGAGAGTGATGATATTAAGCTTTTATTATCGAGTATACATTTACATTTAATAGTAGCATGGTGGAAAGAAATAACGATTCATATATTTCTTTCTACCATACTATCAGATCCCACTGAATAATAGATTCATTCTTTGCGTTTGGGACTAATGGAAGTCGAACGGTGGTGAGATGATACTTCATCAAATGATGATACAAGGCAAGCGTAGGCCAATCAGGAATCCTATTTTGGATTCGGTATGGATGAAAGACCATCCTATGGTATATACTATTTAATTCTTGACGATAAATTGATTTGATAGGTCTGATATTGTTACTCATCTCATGATATTGATCCGGTTCAATATCATTGAGAGGGTGAATTAATCCATTGAATTTACAAACGAAAGATTTATCGTCTCTATGGGATTAAATCCCGAGTTATTGTGAAGTAAAAAACACTAAGATTATGGAAGTAAATATTCTTGCATGTATTGCTACTGCACCGTTCATTCTAATTCCTACTGCTTTTCTACTTATTATTTACGTAAAAACAGTCAGTCAAAATTATTAAAATTCATATTCATAAAATAAATTTGAATGAAATGCGACTTCTGAGTTCTTATCAATGATTGAAGAAAGAAAATTAAGATAATTTCAATTTCATATCATCTTTAGGACATCCACAGTAGGCTTCCACAGTGGGCCTAAAAATAGCTTCTAAGTTGACTCCTAATGTGTACACATAAGCCCAATTGGGGTCCATTTTTCACTCCTAGAACTTGCTAAATTTAGAGAGCATATGCGCACTCAATAGGCTAGCAAGAGCATTCTTTACTTTCAAATAAAATCATTTGGCTATGTTCGGATTGCAACTACAACCAAACTTTCATTTTCCATACGACTAGTAAGTGGGACCGTGGGCAGTTTAAAAATATTACAGTCAAAATTTGGACTGCGTGCATTACCAGTTCTACCATGACTGGGGTCCCACCTAATTGTGTTTGAGATAGAGGGAGGACAATGGATTGGACGTTGGCTTTTTGGGTGGGGGCCAGTGAGTCCCGTTTCTATTGGTCAAAAGTTAAGAGGGAGAGAAAGGAAGAGGTGGTTGGGGCCTGGGTCCATACGGAAAATGAAAAAAATTGGTTGAAGTTGCAATCCGAACACAACCTTTATCTTTTGAAAATTTCATATTAAAAAAGATTAAAAGGCCTTGGGTCCCACTTGAAGGTAGCTACAAAACTACCTAAATTTAGCTAATGGTTTAGGAGTTTAGGAGCCTCCCGTAGGAGCTTGTATTGAGAGCCCATTGAAGACCATAATTGATAAAATGGCTTGCTAAATTTTAGGAGTGTCACCTAGGAGCCATTTTAAGAGCCCATTGTGGATGCCCTAAAATAGCTCATAGGTAAAACTCCTAACATTGTAACTCATTTGCTCAATTGTGATCTTCGATGAGCTCCCCATAGAAGCTCCTAAGGATGACTCCTTAGAGCATATCTAGTGCATTACCTAAAAAATGTTTGCTAAAGTGTACACCTAAGCACATGTGGACCCTATTTTGTGTGCTAAGAACTTAGTTAGCTAGCTAAGGAGAAATGCACTTTAATGGGGCTCCCTAAAAATGTTCATTAACTTTAAGTCTTTCCTTTCTCTCTCTCCTCTCTCTCTCTCTCCTTAAAGTTATTCTCTCTCTCCTCCTTCCCCTCTCTCTCTTTCTATCTCTTTCCTCTTTCTCTCTCCTTAAGTCTCTCCCCAAATTTAGGTAGTCACTTAGGGCACTTTAAGTAGTGAGGGGTGCCACATAGGATTTTAGGGAGTCAATTTATGTGCACTAGAGACCATTTTTTGAGTTTTTCTTAGCTAACTAGTTAGAGCACTTTAGGTAACTCTTTTAGGTAGTGCACTAGAGATGCCCTTAGCATGGCTCCTACCACGTTAGCTAAGTTCAGGGAGGGAGTTGGGAATGCGGAGAAGAGAGAGAAAACGATGAAGAAGAGGGAGGGGGAATGGGAGACCCACTTACATTTTTGTGTGCATAAATAATCTGTAGAACATAGTCTAGGAGCCAATTTTAGAGAGTCCATATTAGAGTACTCTCATACTCATAAATAAGCAAATCCTTACCATACAAAATTGGACCCCACTTTTGCTCATGTTTCTAATTTGAATATTTGTTATCCTTAAGGTCTTATTGTTGACTCGCTCAATTGTCAAACCTTTTTCAGTCTGCTTTTGCGGTATGTGCTAGAGAGCTTGAGGCTCATATCGAGGTGAAAGGAACAAGTTTTTCCTATTTGCATGTAATTTTGTATATCTCTTTGTGTAATTGGGGTGTATTT
This sequence comes from Vaccinium vitis-idaea, assembly GCA_963854785.1. Taxonomy (NCBI): domain Eukaryota; kingdom Viridiplantae; phylum Streptophyta; class Magnoliopsida; order Ericales; family Ericaceae; genus Vaccinium; species Vaccinium vitis-idaea. The sequence continues at coordinate 8,391,548 of OY978224.1, forward strand.
AATTCTTATCATTATATTTTAGATGGAATCCTTGTAAGTTGTAAATGATGTTGGGCTTTTTTGAATAAATATCATTGCCATTGATCAAGAAAAAAATTAGAGTGTCTTGGCCAACTTACAAATACCTTGACTAGTTTGCCCTTGACTAGTTTACAGGGAAACAATCACGACGTTCATCAGCAATGGCAAGATTGAAGTTGCAATAAAGCTTTTTTTTAGGTAAAGAGGTAGAAGAAATTTTATTAAACCAAACCGCCAGCCAAAACCGGCAAACAAAAACCACGGCCCCGAAAACCGCCGCCCAACAAAACTAACGGCCGCAAAACTGCCTACAAAACAAACGGCCAACCACAACCGCTTACAAAACTAACAACAAAAAATACAAAATACAAAAAAAAGGCAAGAAAACAAAGAACGTCGGAGCTGTCACCCGCCGTTTTCGTCGTCGCTAGGAGTTCGGATCTGGAAACCCCATATCCGGCTCTCCCCTGGTCCAAAAATAGGGTGTGGTCACCCGTACCGGAACAGAGAGGATCGTCCGCCACGGGGAGTCTCCAAACCCCAAAGAAGTGCAGCCATAGAGAAACTCGGCGAGTCGGAAGGGAGGTCAGATAGGCAGATGGAAGGGGTAAGGAGGGGGAGGGGGAGGGGTATGGATCAGCCGCTAGGGGTGAAGCCTGGGGAGGGGCCACCACCCACTTCTCTCTTTCTCACACGCTTTCTCTCTAGAACTCTCCTCTCACTTCTCTCCTGAAGAGAGGAGTTGACCCTCGCAATAAAGCTTAGAATTGAAGTAGAAATAAATCCTTAAAGCATGTCCAATGGCATCTCCCAAAGCCCACATAAGCGAGGATGGGGTTCAATTTTGAATCCTAAGGCTCCGTTCATTTGTCAAGAAATAAGTGCAAGGAAAACCATTCCCAATAAGTGTATTAAAGTAAAGTATTTTCCTTTATGCGTTCATTTGATAAAAGATATTTAAGAGAAAGTTGGAAAACAGTAATTTAGTTAGGTAGAAATTAATGGAGATGCAAAATTCCTGCAAAATCTTGTGTCTTTTGCTAAACATATTTTTAGGGAAATCTAATCTTAAGTGAGAAAGTTAGAGGCATGGGTCCCACAACTTTCCTGTTGATTGAACACATAAAAAATGCAAGAAAGTGAAACATTTTCGTACTTGTTTCTCATGTCTCTAAAACTAAACAGGGTATAAAGGTATGCTAATTTAGGAGCATGTATGTGCTCCAATGGACTAGTTAAACCATTAGCCATTTTGAGAAAAAATAGCTGTAAACAAAATAAAACTCATTATTTTAAGAAAATGATCTCACTTAGTTAGGAGCTACCTTGAATTATACTATATTGGCAGCCATACGTAGGACTCATCCTCAGTGGTGGAAATGATTTGCCATTTGGCCCTATTTGTAATCACTTATAAATTAGTTTTTTGGATTAGGATTACTTTGATTAGGGTCTTGCTAAACCCCACCCAATGGGTGGAAGATATTGTGCAAAAAGTATATCACTATCCAAGAAAAGCGTATTAATATTCGTAAAAGTGTATTGTTATCCATGAAATGTATATTGAAATTGAAACCCAATTGTCTTTATGTATACGTTATCCTCTACCTATTGGGTATACGTTATCCTCTACCTATTGGGTAGACGTTAGCATTTTCCTTTTGGTTATTTACTTAGAAAACTCATGACAAGTTCTAGATGTGTTTGGTGCAGCTTTTTATAACTATGAATAAATTTTTAAATTGTTTGTTAAATAACTTGTTGGATAATCTATTATAAAATAAATGTCTTTTATAAATTGACCTTAATCATTCTACAGAATCACTTTGGAATAAAAGTGCTTTTGAACATGTTTTTACGACCTCGAATAAGACAAAAAAAAACTACAAATTGGAACTTAAAATAATCTCTCTTTTTTGGGTCAAATAAGCTAAAAAAGCTACAAGGGGACATTTACCATCAGGTCACCCTTGGATCCCATAATTACCATCAGGTCAAGCCCAACTCTGAAAAATTCCCATCAACTCCTCAACCCGTATAAAAATGCCTAAATCATAGGGTACCCTATGAAAATGCCTAAAATCCTCGGATACCCTATGAAAGGGCCTAAACCACTAAACTCTAGGGTACCCTACGACTAGGGTACCCTTATGACTAGGGTACCCTACGACTAGGGTACCCTATGAAAGTGCCTAAAATCCTAGGGTATCCTACGACTAGGGTACCCCATGAAAGTGCCTAAAATCCTAGGGTACTTTATGAAAGTGCCTAAACCACTAAAACCCTATAATAAGAAAGTGCACCCTAAACCTAAACTCTAGGGTAACCCTATGACTTGGGTACCCTACGACTAGGGTACCCTATGAAAGTGCCTAAAATCCTAGGGTACTCTATGAAAGTGCCTAAACCACTAAAACCCTATAATAGGAAAGTGCACCCTAAACCTAAACTCCAAAAAAGAGTGACTTACCTTAGTGGTAATTAAAAAAAATGACTTACCTTATTGGTAATTAGACATCTCTTTTCTAGACCTAGAGGTAATAATCCCTAAGCTAAAAAAGCTAGATGCCTGAGCCAATAAAGCACAAGTTAAGAAACTCAAACCACGGTTGCTTCCACTTTTGGTATTCTCTATGAGAGAGATTATTTCAGTTTTCTCTCTTTGGCCTAGTTTATTTATAACTGATACAAAATATCATTCATCAACTTCTATCTACTATATATAAAGAGTGAGTTGAGGGTATTGTTTCGTCCTTCAAACTTCGTCCCCTGTGAATATCTATCTACTACATATAAAGAGTGAGTTGAGGGTACTGTTTCGTCCTTCAAACTTCGTCCCCTGTGAATAGTCTGTTTTGCCCTCAGTATTTTCTTATTCCAATTGTGTACAGAGAGAGTAGTTGAGATGACAAACCTTACTTCAACTTTTTGCCATGTGTGCAAGCATCACTTACACATGTAAAGAAATATACACGCTGACTTTACGGGGCAACCTCCGTTTACCAGATTTCGAGAATTAAAAACACAACAATAAAATTTATTTTATGGCAGTCATTCAAAAATACATCCACAGCTTTAAAAAACATATTTATATTTGATAATAGTATATAATAGTGCTTGTTATGATTTTAAAAACTTTAGTCAAACAAGATCCATAATACATATACAAATCATTATAAATAAATAAAATGCAAATAATTTTATAGGAAGTGTAAATATTGCTTTTGGACATCTTTTTTTGAGACAGAGGGAGTGTATGTTTTGTGGATTTCTTAAATTATACATAATGAGATGCATGCGATGAACATTTCAGGCTTTATAATTCGACGTGAACAAGTTAAATTCTTTTCTGCAAATTTGGACCTCATAATTCTTTGGGAAAATTTCATAAAACCCTCCAAACTTTGACCCAAATATCAAAAAATACTCCCAAACTTACAAATTTTTCAATCGTACTCCCAAACTTCACTTCCGTTATCAAATATACTCCCACCATCTGGATCTGTTACCTCACTAACGGGAAATGCTGAGTTGGAACTTAATAGACCAAAAAAACCGTTAAATGGCCCAAAACGACCTCATTTTGGGCCTTTTTTTTTTATATATACTCATCTCCTTCCTCCCCCAATTCACAAGAAAACAGAGAGAGAGAGAGAGAGAGAGAGAGAGAGAAGAGGAGGGCAAGACCATCTAGTGGCTGCTCGAGCACGCAGAGCCCTCCATCATCGCCGGCACCGGCACCGTCCTAGCCATCACCATGACCATCGACGGCGCGGTGAAAATCCCGACAACGTCTTAAAAAGGTTGTACCAGATCATACAATCAAGTGTACAGTCAATGGTATATGGATCTACAAAGGCTCTATTTGGATGATGAGTGAAATTGCCGATAGGATTATGGTAATGTTAGGAATGTACATACCTTTCTCCCAAATAATTTCCCAGAAAGCAAAAGATGAAGATTAGGTGATTCTTCATCGCCACAAACCCCACTCTCCCCATATATGTATTTATGTATATATGTATGTATGCATCTAAGGAGAGAGAAAAAGAGAGGAGGGTTGTTGATTTGAGAGGTGAAATCATCGGCGGAAGAGGAGGAGGAGGATGTTCGGCGGCCGGCGACTATGATGGAGGGGAAGTGTACGGTCGTGAGACTTGTTTCTCTCTCTCTCTCTCTCTCTCTCTCTCTCTCTCTCTCTCTCTCTCTCTCTCTCTCTCTCTCTCTCGCTCGCTCGCTCTATGTGTGTGTTTTCCTGTCAATTGGGGGAGGAAGGAAATGAGTTTCTTCTTCTTTTTTTTTTAATAAAAAGGGCCTGAAACTTCGTCGTTTTGGGCCACTTAACGATTTTTTTGGTCTGTTAAGTTTCAACTCAGCATTTCCCGTTGGTGAGGTAACAGATCCAGACGGTGGGAGTATATTTGATAACGGAAGTGAAGTTTGGGAGTACAATTGGAAAATTTGTAAGTTTGGAAGTATTTTTAATATATGGGTCAAAATTTTGGGGGTTTTATGAAATTTTCCCTAATTCTTTCATCTTAAGTTGCACACTACAAATTCTTCCTACAGACATCTATGTATTGGGCCTCCAATCACGCGCCTTGCGCGCGGGATCATCACTAGTTTTAACCAAATAAGTTAGATTATAAACGCAAACGGGACCAACGTTAAGAGCCTCCCTTAGAAGCCATTAATATAGAATGTCATTGGAGATAGTACTCTTGAGTGTCACGCCTTGTATGTAAAATTATCTAAATTTGAAGAATATTGTTATTGTTCAATTTATAAAGTTTGGTATGTTCTTCAATCATAAAAAAAAAGATGTTGGTTATACATGATATTTATTTAACTTAGAGTCAATGACTCCCCTTTCGATCTCTAACTCAAAGCATCTATATCTAAAAAAAACTTCACCTCCCTTATACGGTGGTAGAAGGGAGGGATTTACCCTTGATGGGTGTTTCCTTACTCGCTTCTCCTTTTTACTGAGGGTTTTATCATTTTCTTGCTTTCAATAGCTCCTCATTCTCAATGAGGATTAATTTCTTTGTCGATCTCAAATATGATAGTTTCTTAATTTTATCCCATGTTTCTTCCTCTCAAATTCCTCTTCATCATTGAAGTGTCGGCTCAGATTTCGAAATAAAACAAGGTGGTGGTAGTGGCAGTTCAAAGATGAATCACGCTAATTGGCTTTCCACTCTTACTGCTACGAGTGTTTGGTTTCTTCATCCGTGTTCTATGGTGAACCAAGAGATGGGGGTCATGATTCATGATATGACGTTGTTGGGTAGGAGTTTCCAGTGTATGGCTTTCTTCTTATTAGGTGGTCTATTAACAACACAGTTGCTTATTGTGGACAACCCTTCGAGGAATTCGATTCAAAGTCGCCACCAGGGTTTTAGCAGATTGTCCCCGAGGAACCGAATTCGAATGACTCATGCCTTATTTTGGAAAAGGTTTTAAATACCAGTCCGTCCTCACCATAATATCTTAGGTTCGAGAGCTTGGTTACGAGAGGGGAAGGGTTTTATGGCACCCCTCTCGCCCGACCCGAGAGTCGGTCTCTACTTAGCATTTGTGGGATTTGTAAAATGTTTATTATACAACTTTGAGCATGTAAAAAGGGGAATGGGGAACGGGAAAACAAGTAAATGTGATCACAAACAAAGATGCACATGAAATGGTGAATGCTTGTGAAATATGTACAAAGTGATGATGCTTGAGATGCATTGGGATACATGAAATAAACTACATATGCTAGACATGAGCTTATATGGACTAAGGATAAACATGAACATGTGTATAATAACATGAGATATTCATCAAATTGAGGAACCATGGGATAATCTAACTATAAATGGACTAAAGTGCAGCATGATTACCACTGATAATGATTAGATTGAATAATATGCATTATCAAAGATTGCTAGGATCAAAATGAATCTGCTTGCTGACCATGATCTGAGCACTCAAATGGGCTAACCTGAGTGCTCAAGTGGACAGACTTGAATGCTTAGGTGGCCAGAGTACACAAGTAAATTTTCCTCTTTGATGACCTTGGTTTGCTTTCATTTTTCAAAAAATGAATTCATTCCTCACGTTTTATCACCTCTCAGACTTATAACTCCCTTTTTATGAGACAAATGAGCTTTCAAAATCTATTTTCATAGCATTTCGTGCACAAAACAAGCCACAAACAGATCCATCTTGGGATAGAATGATAATAAGAGCCTGTAAAAGCAACTTTAGACATAACATAACCAGTAGCAGACATAATGTAAACCAGCAACAAGGATATTTGTGTTAAAAAAATGATAATGGACCAGATGAACCTGAGTGCTCAGATGGGGGAACTGATTTGAGTGCTCAAGTGATCTGAGCTAAGCCCTTGAGTTTTCGAACCATAGCTCCTTTTTACTTTCATTCATGGTATTTTTCTCAGAAACACACTTGTTTTGTTGTATTCATCTTGTTTTCACACTCTTCACCCTTACTTTCAAAGAGAAAATTGCTTCCAAAAGCATGTTTTTTACCATTTTTTAGATAGATTTGAGCTAAAGTAGTCCTCATTTATACATCAACAGTCATCAGAATGAATAAAACATCATAATATATAAATAAAATCGTCAAAACACAAAAATATGAAGAAAGAAGAGTTTGACCATTCTGATGGACCTGAGTGCTCAAGTTAGGGAATCTGAGTGCTCAGGTTAAGGAACCTGAGTGCTCAGATGAAGCCTGCCTATTTAAACCAAAAACTTTAAAAAAATCATTTTTGTGAATTAAAAAAACCCTAAATAAGCTCAGAACAGGTATAAGGAACCTGTCTAAACCTTTTGGGTTCCCTCAGGAAGCAAAAACAACATATTATTAAGGTATTTCTACCTTATCAAGCTTGAAACAAGACTTTTTGATTGATTTTTGGTGAGAGAAAGTTGGGTATTGATTTTTGGAGTGATGTATGACTGGAATAGGGCTAGATGATCATGAACTCAACTGATATGTAAGCTTTGAACACGTTTGATGGGTATTTAGGTGAAAATCAAAAGTTTCCAAGGCTTTTTGTGGAGATTTTTGGTAAGATATGACTCAAGGTTGGATTTTTGGACAGAGAGTGGACTGGGTTTGGACTCAATAGAGTGGAAATAGGCTGGAATGTGGGTTTTGATGGGGTTTGATGGATTCTAAGGCCAAACCGGACCTCAAGGAAAGGATTTGGGGGTGGGTTTTGATGATTTAAGCTTGGATCTGTGATGAGAGAGAGAGAGAGAGAGAGAGAGAGAGAGTAATAGCAGAGAGAGCTTTTGGTTGTGGTTGGGTGTGTGTAGAGAGTGAGTTTTGATGATGTTTTTAGTGTGTTTATGCCAAAAACTAACCAAAAAGGAGGTGTTTGGCCATGGATGTTGTTGATTTAGGCTTGAATCAGTGATGGGAGGATGAGAGACGATGGAGAGAGGGCTGGATATTAATGGCTGGGTGTAGAGAGAGAAAATAAAGAAGAAAGATGGGTTTTTATAGAAGGATTTTAGGTAAAAATGTAAGATTAATTTGGGTTAGGGGTCTAAGATGTTAATTTGGTGAATTAGGCATGCGAGAAACGTGCTTTGAAGGTTAAGAAATATCAAATTTGCAGAGAATCAAATCATTTATTCTAGAAACTGCTCTGCAGAAATCTGCCACTTGTCCCACCTGAGCGCTCAAGTTCACTGACTTGAGCACTTAGGTTCAGTGACTTGAGCGCTCAGGTTCATGGATGATCTAAGCGCTTAAGTGGATGAATTTAAGTGCTCAAGTGAATGGACCTAAGTGCTCAGGTCCAACAACGCTTCTTCCTTTGTTTTGAGTTTTTGGGCCATTTGGGTGAGTGTTTGGAGGTTCTTGGAAGATTGGAGATCTTGTTCAGGCTTCAATTGTTGTTCTTGACTTATTCCTCATCATTTGGAATGCCAAGGATTTTCATGGGTTTAAATTGGGGTGTCTATACTTATGTTAGTGCTTTGACTTTATTCAAAAGAAATTTGCATTTGTTAATTTTGTCTCGTGATTATTGGTTCACATGGCACTAAAGCCTTTCATACCGACCTTGGCTTCTAGACCTGGAACAGCAGGAATCTAAAGAGTAAAAAATGATTAACTAAACTAAATTTTTTTGTGAATAAAGACAAAAATAATCCAATAATCCACAAAAATTTGGATTATTTTTGTCTTTAATGAACTTTTAAAAAAAATTATAATTTTTTTTACTTTTTCGATTCCTCTCATCGCGACGAACCAATAATCCACAAGAAATCAACGCAAAACGAGAACATATCTAGTAAGGGCTCCCTTATATAGCTACGGTGCGGGATTTTTTATTCCGGATCGAATTTCCACGATTCGAACCATTAGATGTGTTTAAACGTGTTTTTAAGGTCTAACACGAGGATTTGTTTAAAAAAAAAAAATGCCCGGAAGGGATTCATCCGAGCAGTTTTTGATAAAAACGTACATATATATTTTTATCGAAAACTGCTCAGATCAAGCCCTTCCGGGTATTTTTTTTTTTACAAATCCTCGCGTTGGACCTTAAAAACACGTTTTAAACACATCTAAAGGTTCGGATCATCGAAATTCAATCCCGAACAAAAATTCCAGCACCGTAGAAAGTGAGAGAACACTTATTGAATATATATAAATAACAGGGAGTGAAAATTAATGAAAAACGATAAATAAATAAAAAAACATTACTGTCTCGGTTTCAATGGGTTTTTTTTCTGAACTTGTCAAACTTCGATCCATATTTTATTATTTTCTAATTCCTCTAATTGAGATGAATGATTATTCTCAGAAAATTTGACGATAAGTAAAAGAAAAGACTTAACACCAAAAATACTAATTGTTTTTAAGAGTAATTATCAAAAAATAGTTAGGATAATTTTTTTACTCTTTAGGTTCCTCTTGCCAAGATGAACTAATAATCGAAAAAAATTTGGCTCAAAACAGACAAATGCTAATAAGATTTGAATAAACATAGCAGAAATTGGGTAGGGGCTTAACTATTACACATATATAAACTTTACGAGTAATATTTGTAATTTACCCAATCATTTTAATGTAAAATTAAATGCAAAATTAAAACGTTGGCGACGAAATTTGTACAATTGGTATGTTGGGGACCAAAACGGCACGAGAGTAATACTAACAAGTTTGGATGACGTATTAGTTTGAGAGGGATTAAATAGTAAGGGGAGATAAAATAGCAGGGGTGATTAAATAAGAAGGGTAAGCTCATATTGATGTGATAGTTAAGAAGAGAAGATTAAATAGTCTATGGTTTGGATGAGATTGAGGGATAAAAAAGGAGGGACGAGAAAGGTAGATAATGTAAAAATCATTCAAATGACTATTTTGTCCTTGTAAATGCCCATATTAAATTATACATTTAAATAATTATATAAATCCAAAAAATAATTATATAATACTTAATTTAATTATATGAGTTTAGGGGGTGATTTGGCTAAAAAGAAAAAACTGGTTTTTTGGTTTTTTTTGTTTTGTCTTTATTCAAAAAAAAATTGCATTTGTTAGTTTTGCGTCAAGATTTTGTGGTTTCTGGATTTATCTCGTCGAGACGAATCCAAAGAGTATAAAATTATGGTCAAAAGTAATAGTTTTTTTAATAAAACCGAAAATAAACCAAAATAAACCAGTTTTTTGGATTATTTTTCATCTTTATTCGCAAAACTAATAAGGGCTTGAGGGAATTGACTGGTGGTTCTGGGGGATAAAGTGTAATTTTAACCCCTAAAATAAACTCCACACAGGGGACAGAGACAACTGTCCTGTCCCCTTTTTTTTTCTTTTTTCTTCTTCCTTTCTTCTCTTTCTCTTCTTTCTTCTTCGTGAAGAACCCAGAACCACCGTCGACGGCAACAACAGCAAATCCAACGGCAACAACGGCCAATCCAACGGCAACAACGGCGATGGCGAAGGCGGTGGTCTGCAATTTCACCCAGATATGTATTTTTTTTTTTCCCTAATCGCTTGTATTTTTCAAAATTCCTAGATCTGAAAATTTTGGAAATTTTTTGCTTGAAACTTGTTAGAAAAATGGTAGTTTCTCCTTGTGCTTGAACCAGAAGGGTACGCGGGTCATTTAATCCGGCCTCCCCCTGGTTAATTAGCCGGCGGCTATTTAGTCGGGGGGCGTTTTTGGTTGCCAAAACATGGGCTAAACTCCTCATCCCCGGATTGAATAGTCAGGGTCTCTTCTACCTCATCCAAACGACGCCTAAAGGGCCACAAATGTCCGTAAGCCACCATAGACTTGATACTTCTGAGCCACACGTGTCAGCTCAATAGGTCGAAAATCTACGGAAAGTCTGTCCACCTCTGTGTGAGACTTCACATTCCCCCTTTTCCAACCTAAAACCGCCGCGAATCGGACCTCCGTATGGAAGAACTCGCCACCGCTTCCGACTCATTCAACCACCGTAAGATCGCTCGAAACGTCACCCTTTTCACTCTCTTTCAACTCTAAATTCCTCAATTTTCAGCTTCATTCATTTCGTTTGCGTGAACTTTTGCCCTATGTTTCCCCAGTAAGACACACGCATATACTCGTATGTATATAAATACTGTATATGTCGTACGTATATAACTACTGTATATGTGCCCAGAATGGTGTTTGCAGATAAATAGATTTGATGCGTTTAGTTTGTGAAAAAGAACCCATTTTCAGAGCCCTATTTACTTGCAGGGAAACTATGAAGCACGGATACTTCTAGATGGGAGTCGTGTCCGTATCGTTATCCGTAAGACACGTGTCCAAACTTTTATGAAATTAAGATTGGGACACTTGTTGCGTTGTAGTAAGGTAAAATTGTTAGAAATAATGAAAACAATAGATTTGTTGCACTTTTTTAACTTACATTTTAGAAGGGGAGACGTATTGAAATTCTGAGAAATATCCCCTTTTTAATGTTTTTTGAACATTTTATTGTATCATACATATGTTCGATAAAATTAAACTTCAATAATTGAGCGAGTAACCACATAGACATACATAAAACCATATTGCATAAGAAAAATACAATAGTTCGAGCACTGTTCTTATTATTATGGGTAATACAATGCTGAAAACCTATAAAAAGGTCTCTTAATCTAACTTATTCTAACGTATCTTAGCCGTATCCATATCGCCTATCGGTATCCATGCTGCATTGCAGGGAAAGGACTGGAAAGTGCCGGAATATTTAACTTTCCTTGCATCTTTAGTTATTACTAGGACAGTCACCCTTTAGCAAGGGTGCTCTTTTGAACACCCAAAAAAAAAAAAATGGAATACATGTAACATGTTTAGTTTTGTATCCGTTTAGCCCTTCATGAACACTCAACCCAAAAACACTTGAACACCCAACCTAAAAAAAATTGAACGCCTAGCCCCAATAAATTGCCCTCAAATTAATCTTATATAAACAACTCAATTAAAGTACATAGGCGGCTCTATAGCTTCCCCATAGATGGTTAATTAAACATCCCAAAGTTTTTTATTTTTAATATTACATGTAGTTATTTTATTTCGGGTGTTATTTGAACACTTAGTCCTATACTATGAACACCCATCAATTCAGGTAATTCACAATTAAACACCTAATACATTAGCTCAAAACAAAATAAACATGTTTAATGACAAAATTTAGGAAAATAGAGAGAAAAAAGTATTTATTGCTATCGATATCTTGCTATAGCTTCCCTCTGAACGACAATCAACTTTATATCTCGTAAAATAAGAATATATGTCCAAAAAGATCCGCACGAACCTATTCGCCACGCAAATTTCCTACAATAAATACTAGTGTATTATTTATACGCCAGTTTAATTTTGCTTGGCCCAAAATATAGAATTCGCCGAAAATAATTGTGACATCTTATGTATTTTTCGTATTATTTGGTTGCACTATTCACACAAATATATGAAAAATACATAATATGAAAAATATTGTATATATGACTAGTTAATAAATTGGTCACAAAAAAAAAAACTAGTTAATAGAGCTGGCAGAGTTAAGTTAATCCTTGAACACCCTGTTAAAATTTCCTGGAGCCGTTAAGTTGAGGAACGTATGTCTCTATCTTTCTTACTATGATTAGGTTTTCCTTGAAACTAGTCCTGCAAAAATCAAAAGAATAATTTAACTAATACTAGTTTAATTATTATACTAATAGTATTAGCTTTTTTTCCACCACGTCTCGTAGGCATCTTGTTTTTACACTAGTTTTTACTCTCTTAAAGTTTTTATGGGTAATGAAAGGATAAAAGAAAATGTTTACTTCACTTCACTATAATTTTCTCTATAGTAATTTTCGTGCACTAATTTTTTGGCAAGTCAACAGAGCATATTGTTTGGTTACTGGGAAAGTTAAGGCAGTGGAAATAACTGGATCTTTGTGTTGTTTAATTATGAAAATTCGGATAAAAAATTCTGATCAATTATGAAGACATTGATTACTTGAGTGGAAAGTTTGAACCTATCTGGTCCATAGTTGTCGAAATCGTACGATTCGCGATTCGAATCGTACGATTCGGTATACAAACGATACGAAATGACCATCGAAGTGAAGAAAAAACTCTCGAACTGAAGAAGAAGAAGCTCTGCAACTGAAGTAGCTGCTGTCGACTTTTCTCTGGTTTTGTTGAATTCTTTGGTTTGAATCGTACAGGTAATGAACCAAATACTATTGATATACTATATATTATCTCATACCCACCGACCCACTCACATTATATATAATATAATAATACATATATGATATGCCCAATGCCCACTATCTCAATATAATATAATATACATATATCCACTAATATAATATAAGTAACTAATATTCTAGTGAATCTAGTGCTATTATTTATAATACCCAATTACCCATATGTTTACCAGTAAGCCAACTAATAGATTATTGCATTGTCTGTACCAACTAATAAATTATTGCATTTTCTGTGCTCTATTGTTAGTCTGCCGTGAAAATGGGAAAAAAGAAGAGTAAAAAGTATTGATCGCGGAGGGATTCGGACCCACATCCCTTGCTATAAACGCAACTACGCAAGTGTCTGGCCTATTTAGACCACATAATCATCAATTTATCTTATGAAACAATACTTTTATTGATTCTAACTTAAAATCTACATTTTTTATGCATTTTTTTAAAAAATTGCCCGAATCGAGCGATTCACGATTCAATTCGATTCACGATTCGCAACAGGGCCTTTTCGATTCACGATTTGACAACTATGATCTGGTCCCATTAGTGTTATCAGAAAATAGGGTATAAGATATAGGGTTTCAATTTTTGGAGATTTTTCTTACACGCAAACACAAACTAGATTTAAGGAACTGGGTCTCCTATGGCCCACTACTCAATGATTGGAAACAATGAATGACTGAAAGCTAGAGAAATGTAAGTGTGCAATTACAGATACCTAAAAATTTGCTTACTCAATGGGCTGTGGATAGCTACTCAGTCCTTGTTTCTTTGAGAGAACTAATAGTGGACAAGCTATATAATCTCATCGGCTATTAATAATATTGCACGATTTGCATCCTGTATGGTATTGTATATCCTAGTGACATTTGGGGACTATATATCTGACTGATGTTAATCTGGGCCAAGCAAATTTTTGCTGAAGACCGGATGTGGTATCATCCTTTATACTATTAGTCCAATATAAAGCTCAAATCTGGTTAATCAAACGGACACTTGTTAACTTAGCTAAATCTGTATTTCAGTCAGCCAAATGTCTCCAGAGTGTGTGTCTGCATGAACTGGAACCTAATACAATGGAGTACTTTTGGAAACAAAAGATATGCGAGTTGCTGATTTGAGTGTTGAAGTCTTCTTCCTTTCTTCCTTTCTTTTCCTTTGAGAAAGGGTTAGCTCAGGTTGGTAGTTATTTTCCTTTCATTTTGAAGTATCTTATGGCTACAGAGTTTGCATGTAAGATAGCTATCATTAGTGTTCTAAAAGAAGGTCTAGAAGGCCGAGTACTCGCCGCCTAGGAGCTAGAAGGGCCCTCGCCGACTAGCCCGACTAGACTGATTATCCCGACTAAGTGCCGAGTACTCGGCCCTGGAAGCTAAAAGGTGTCCGGCCGCCCTGGGAGCGCCTAACGAGTTTTAGAACCTTGTATCATCAATAAATGTTCCAAGCCCCTCTTCAAATCACCATAGTAGCCCATTAGATAATTGAGAATAGGAAATGCATTTTTTATTGAAACTAAACTGACCACATTAGGACTTTAGGCAGCTCAAATACCATCTGTGATCTGATTATGCAGGGAAATATATTTTCCACTCTCCTGGATGCTGACAAATATCTTTGGCGTACTGGAAGTTTGAAATATTCCACGAGGACCACGATCTGCTTCTCAATGATGAGTTTGGATCGTGGTGGGATTTATGGAAGGAAGTGAAAAGGTAGAGGAGAATACAAGCTGAGGTAAATAAGCTACATTTATTTCTATAGTTTTCCTTGCATGGTCCTTTCCCTTCATAAGTCCTTTTTAGAATTACCATCCATGATCAAACATGGCCCGGCTGTGTGAACTAACAGAATTCCCTGCAACGTTGTCGAAGGATTCTTCCTAGGGAATGCACGGAGTAGTTAAGGTTCATTGTGGTATTTATCAATATTCATAATAATGGAGTGAAACAGAAAGTTATTGCCTATCTGGTGGTTAGTGCCCTAATTTAGTCCAGTTCTGTATTGCTTCAGAAACGGGGTAAGTGAATCAATCCATGTCTGTTTCTTATGGCATGTGACGTGCTACACTGGACCTTGCAAGTTGCAAGCAATGTTACTTTTTCCAAAATGTAATGATTTATACATGATGAGTTGAAATTCTGGCATTTCCTCTCTTTCTAAACCTCTTAAATTCTGTAGCTCTTGAGTCCTTGTGTGGGGTGTGGTTTTGCATCTTTAAGTATACATAGCAATGTTTAAAGTTAATTTGGCTACTGAGTTTGTGGTTTGGAGGCCATAAATGAAAGGTTGTCTTTCTGATGCTTGGTTATTTAGCTTGGCATAGGCCTTAACACTATGCCTGATTCGTTGCTTGATGCTTTCCATCCAATGCCAAACCTGGGACTGGGACCATATCCAAACGCGATGCAAGAATGGTATGTTATATTACAGTCTTACTGTAAGCATGCCTCCAAGTCCCCAAGTTTGTTCTATTACTGGCTGTGTGACTGCCTAAGGATTGCTGCCTTATTTCTTTCACTGCAATTAGGAGTCCAAGCATTTTGTGAAATCAGTTGTTTGACTGATGAGGTTGTGCTCATCCAGCCATCTCGTATAAAGATGAAAGCAGCTTTTTGGGTAGCAAATAGTTATCAATTTAGTGGTTAAAATTCTCTTCTTTTTATTCTTGTCGACCTACGAGCCCTTTACGAGCCAGGTTGAGCTTTGGCCTTCCTTAATTCCTGGGGTTTAACACCCAAACCTGGGGCACTGACTCTACTGAGGGCAGAATCTCCATTCTCCGGCACCTGCGAAGAGCAGGAGTTGTAGCATTTGCATATTTTTGAACTTGGGACCCCTATGATGGGCTAAGAAGCATGGATATAGATGGGTTTCTAGGCATGGATACAGCATGAGACATGAAAATTCTCAAATGTACTCAAATTTGCGGTGGCATGGCCAAGAAAAGGAGTTGTTAATGTGTTCTTTACTTTTGTCGTTATGCATATGGATGTTGTATCCAAAAGTTAATGAAAGTTAAACTAGTACTAGTACTACATAACTAATAGATGTCAAATAGGGGTAGAGAGAGAATGCATGCCACTGATGAGTGAGGTCAACAGACTGCCTATCATTTTCAAGTATTACAGTTTCAAAAAAAAAAATTGATATTAAATGGCAAAGGGTATCTGATGTCTCTAACACACCTCAAAAGTGTCCTAGGGTGTCCAGACGTGTTTAACTAAAAGAATTGAAATTTGCAAATATGTATTTTGGAGCATCCCAGCGTACCGGGCACAGATACAGAGACCGGTTGGGAGTGCTTCATAGCCCAAGGTTCTTTCCATCCAACCAAAATCCTAGGAGTCGAAACAAAGAGTGAAAAAGAATCTCCGCACTTTCTACGCTTCTCGAGTGGGTTTGACTATTCTTCTTCCTTGGTGATTGTTGCTTATTGATGAGTTGCTTACATTTTGGGGTTTGGTTGGGGACATGGATGAGGTGCATTGGTTTGTTCTTTGCATACTATCGGCATTGTATGGCTCAAGAGCAATTTTTTCTTTTTTTCAGACTAAAAGTAAATGAATGGTACCCTTGGAGTGGCAACTTCTTACTGGTTAGCTTTGTTGATTTGACTACATGTTTTATTATGGTGTGTAGTTGACATTATTGACAACACCAAAGTGAGGGAGTTTAACCATTTACTCATTATTTTTGGTTCTCCATGCTTTGTTGATTTGTCTACATGTTTTATTTTGGTGTGTAGTTGACATTTTTTACAACACCAAAGTGAGGAAGTTTAACCATTTACTCGTTATCTTTGGTTCTCCACTAGATGAGTATTACTTACTTACTACATAGTAATGCAAGTATAGCTCTAAAGATCAGAAATGTTAAGTCTGATTGACATTGGCAAGGAACATGACGGTAGACTACGTTTTGGTTGAATCACAAAACTTTACGGATTTGCTTGTGAGCCTGGAGAGATATGGTGAGTTCTCCCTGTCCGTGAATGTGTCCAGATGCACAAGCCCGAAATGCGTGCCTCTTTTTTCTTTCACCATACCTTTAGTAGTGTTACGTGCTTTCAATCGATAAAGAACTCATGGTGACTGAAGAGTTGAGTAGCCTACAATTTAATAGTTGCTTTCTCCTTCTGATTGTGATTTGCTTGTTCAGACATTTTGCTATCCATTCTGAAGTTTCCCTCTGTTTCAGATGGAGGCAGTTTGTCTCAACAGTGAGCCTTTGTTTGACGAAGGTGATGAATATGAGGATGAAGGAGACTGCTCCATGATGGACCAGGATGACGAAATTAGTGCAATACACTCGCAGAAGGAACGAGCACTACCTACCATTGGTCTGGAGTTTGAATCTTTTGATGAAGCTTACAATTTTTACAATGTCTATGCCAAGGAACAGGGTTTTGGCATTCGAGTGAGCAATTCATGGTTCAGATCAAAGCGAAAAGAACGGTATAGAGCAAAACTTAGTTGCAGTAGTGCAGGTTTCAAGAAAAAGAGCGAAGCCCATAACCCTAGACCAGAAACACGAACCGGTTGTCCAGCAATGATTGTCATTAAGCTTGTTGATTCCAAAAGGTGGAGAATAGTTGAAGTTGAGATTCAGCACAATCACCCTGTGAGTCCAGATGTTAAACGATTTTACAAGTCTCACAAAAAGATGATCCTTGCAGCCAAAAAGGCGCAACAGTTGGAGCCTGTTATGGAAGTACATACTATAAAGTTGTACCGAACTGCAGCTGTGGATGTTGTGTCTAGTGGGTACTCGGACATTGACGAAAGAGAAGGAAGAAGAAATCATGTTAACCAATCTAAACATTTGGAACTAAGAGAAGGGGATGCACATGCAATCTATAACTACTTCTGTCGCATGAAGTTGACGAATCCGAACTTCTTTTATTTAATGGATCTTGATGATGAAGGGCGATTGAGGAATGTGTTTTGGGCTGATGCAAGATCTAGGGCTGCATACAGCTACTTTTGGGACACCATCAAAATTGACACAACGTGTTTGGCAAATAAGTTCGAAATCCCTCTTATTTCATTTGTGGGAGTAAATCATCATGGGCAATCCTTATTGTTGGGGTGTGGGTTCCTTGGGCACGAGTCTTTAGAGTACTTCATTTGGGTTTTTAGGGCATGGCTGACGTGTATGTTAGGTCGTCCTCCACTGGTCATCATTACTGATCAGTCCAAACCCTTGCAAAACGCCATATCATTGGTTTTTCCAGAAGCTCGCCATTGTTATTGTTTATGGAACATTATGCAACGAGTTCCAGAGAAGTTGGGAGGACTAAACGGATACGAAGCGGTCAAAATGCAATTAAATAAAGCTATTTATGACTCCTTGAAGATATCCGAGTTTGAAACCTCTTGGGCTGATATGATTGGAAGGCATGGGCTTGGCAATAATAAATGGCTTCAAGCACTTTATGAAGATCGACAAAAATGGGTACCAGTTTATTTGAAAGACATTGCTTTTGCAGGAATGATACCCATTGAAGAAGACGAGGGCTTGACTCCATTTTTTGATGGTTATGTCCACAAACATACGTCATTTAAGGAATTTGTGGATAAATATGATTTAGCTCTCCAGAGGAAGTACCTGAAAGAAGCCATGGGGGATTTGGAATCGAGAAACTCAAAATTGGAATTGAAAACAAGATGCAACTTTGAGCTTCAGCTTTCCAAGGAGTATACTAATGAAATTTTCAAGAAGTTCCAATCTGAGGTGGAGGGGATGTACTCCTGCTTTAATACAAGGCAGGTGAATGTCAATGGGCCAATCGTAACATATGTTGTCAAAGAACGAGTCGAAATAGAGGGGAGGGAGAAGGAGGTTAGGAATTACGAAGTTTTGTATGAGACAACTGAAGTGGATATCCGTTGCATTTGCAGTCT
This sequence comes from Vaccinium vitis-idaea, assembly GCA_963854785.1. Classification (NCBI taxonomy): domain Eukaryota; kingdom Viridiplantae; phylum Streptophyta; class Magnoliopsida; order Ericales; family Ericaceae; genus Vaccinium; species Vaccinium vitis-idaea. The sequence continues at coordinate 8,410,216 of OY978224.1, forward strand.
GTTCAACTTTAAGGGTTATCTATGCAGACACGCGTTGAATGTCCTTTACTATAACGGCGTGGAAGAAATTCCTTCGCGATACATCCTACCCCGATGGTGTAAGGATTTTAAGCGGATATATCCTCTAGATTATGGCACCATTGATGATATCGATGTAAATGATCCGGTGCAATGGTATAATCATTTGTATAGACGTGTTATTCAAGTTGTGGAACAAGGGGCACAATCTCAGCAACATTATAAGGCTGCTTTGCAAGGGTTAGAGGATTTGTTGCACAAGTTTACTCTTGTAGAGGACAGCTTATTTTGATGGTAACAGTATATATTTTTCCCTGTCTCATGTATATAGTGGTGGAAAATGGTAAACTTGAGCCTGATTCCTTCAGATTTGTTGTGGTAGCGGCAGAACATGGAAAGTGGAAACTTGACCTACTCTGTATTCTCTCACAACACTATGAATTAACTGAAAATTGTGCAACCTGGATTCTCCAATATTAGTTTTGGGCAAAAGGGAAATTGGTTTTGTTTTTTCTGAACTTGTGATGGTCTTCTGGTGATTGCTTCAAACCTGTTTTTGAGTCTACTTTTGATTAGTAATTTTCTGAAGGAAATTGTTGGGAATTTCCTGAAAGCACCTGTAGGCCCTTGAACATAACAGTTAAGGTTTTTCGGATCGAGTCCCTCTTCCCTGATGGGGGTTGCAACTCTGGTCTCCCTCTCCCAACCTTTTACCGAGCAAAAAAAAAAAAACAAGGTTTTGTGGATCGTATCGTGTTTTCAGCTAGAAAACAATCCGGGTTCATAGAACAGTCTGGCCATGCTTGTTATGTGGTAATTTCTTCACCATAAATGGTTAAATTGTTTGATTTTGTTCGATTTCCCAGTATGTGTATACATGTCTCTGGATAATGCTCCACTTAAGATTTCATACTTTTTCCAAATCTGATGACTTAAAATTTTATTGGGACATAAGGCTCGGTTTGGTTTGGAGCTGTAGGGAAAACAAAATTTACTCACTAGGGTAAAGAATACATCTGTGGATAATATGGCCTGCTGAAAATCAATCTAATTTAGTAGGGTATTAGGTTTCTGTGGATTATGGATAGCAGAATTCATCAATAACAATCTTTCTTACAAAAATACTACATTGAGCTGCGCCTTCAGTTCCAGTGATCGAATAGGAATAAGCTTATTACAAGGTTTGGCAAACAGCTATGGAGGGGAAAAAGTCACAAATGAAAGACTAAAAGAAAAAGATCATTTTTTTAGTTGTTAGACTAGAATCTGAACGTCCCTTTGGTGCTACGCACAGGCCAAAGGTTCTCTTTTTTAAACTCATTTTTAAAGAAATCAATAAAAAAAAAATAGAAAAAAAAGATAATTCCGACCGAGCTGATCCAACTGAGAGGCTCAGCCACATTTGTTCATGGACCCATTTTTCCTTCATAGATAATGAAGTGATTGCGAAGGATTATGAAACAGGAAGAAAAAGATAACTCAAGATGATGCTCATTGATTGTAAAACTTGTATTAGAGTTCTTATCTTTCGGCATTTTTTGTACCTTAACAACCGGTCAGTTAGAATCACAGATACTAAAAAGTTTGAATCCTCTATGAATACCAACTTTTCAATACAAGGGATTGACAAACTTACAATCTGAACATTTTCAAGTTCTTATGAAACAGATGCCACAAGCAATCCCACAAGCTTTTAGCACAAGAATATCAGATGCAAAACAAATGCAGAAGAATATCGGATGCACAACAAATGCATTAGAAAGAGGGGAAATAATAAATCTCGATCAACACCAACTCTCACTTCAGACAAGAAGGTAGAAGTGGCCCGTGGCAGACAAAAGCCAGTACGACATACACAATCACCAGGAGAAGGATTATCAGTGTGACCCTGCAAAATACAGCACATTATATTGGCGAGACAGAGGCTAACAGAGCATCAGTCAAAGAAAAGGAATCTTAACACCTAGGTCATGAAAATTAAGGTTCAAAGACGGAGGGTATTAAAGAAATGAATAGTGGAAGAATTTGAGAATTTAAGAAGCAACTGTTACTAAAACGAAAAACATGCACGTCCAGAAAAATACATCAGAATACTCTGATGTCTCTGTACATGACTCCAGAACCATATTCTTTCAGTTTGGCTACGTGCAAATGACTTGGGAACTATTCAGTTGGGAAGATAAAACTAGGACATCTAAAGAAGATGATGTAATTGTAGAACTCTAGGAATTTCGCAATATTCAGTGCACAAACATGACAAGAAGTGTTATTGATATTTAAGGCCCTCCTGGGTACTAATCCCTGACATGAACACTTCTGTGGACATCTAATCCACCAAACAGTTGTGCAGAAGCCAAGAACACACATTGAAAATACATGCGCAGACAATCGTAAACTACACCCATGATGTTTAATAGTTCAAGAGGTGTTACTTCTACCATTTCTTTCTCGATATTTAAGTTTTACCGTTCCTTATCCTACACCACATCCGTATTTCCATCCTCATCTTGGCCATCCCCATATTATTAATGCGTTGTTTTTCATTATGTTGCATTGTTGCCCAACCTGTACCGTAAGGTGTTGCAAATCTTAAGCCACCAACTCAAACAAAATGACAAATTCAAACTAGTAGAAATCGAAAGCAGATTGAAGGCTAGAGGTGGTTTCATTTAAATATGGGAGCCTAATTGAACCTCATTGCAACATAACTTTGTATAGGAAATCCAAATCTTTCTACTAGATGCACTGAGCAACGAGTAATCCCAATCTTTCTACTAAATGCATGTAACCATGTTCCACAGGAATGGTCAGATATAGAAAGAAAATTGAGTTCAGGAAACATACGTGAGTTTGACGTTTCTCCACCATACTGTGTTTCTGAAACGGCGAGCCTGCTTTCTGAAGCGAAATGTATTTCCTTGCATACTGGCAGTTTTATCAACCAACAACTCCAAGCGGTCACCTCTTGCTAAAACTTTGTCAATGTTCTCTATCATGACATTGCGCACCTGTTGGATTAAAACCATATTCAAAATTAATAGTCAAAAAAAATGTGACTGTCCAAATATGTCATGCACTACAAGTTCACGAATACAATTGAATGGAAATACATTTGACTTAATGCAACTCGTTAATATGGTTAACTGAAGTCACAAGACTCACAACTACAGATTGCAGGAATATGGGGCCTAATTCCCCAAATTCTAAGACTGACACCAACAACTTTTATGCAAGGTGGTGTGTAACTCACACAACACACACATAAAGCAGTAAATAAACAGAAAAAATGAGAGAAAAGAAGAAAAACCTCAACCAATTACGCTTCAAAACGAACCTGACTCATTTCACCTTGTAATCGGTTTATCCTGTCTGCATTTGGATCATTCGAGTAATATTCCATCTGTTGGCTCAAAACCCTTGAAAATTCATCATTCATGGCATAAGCATGGGCTGAAAGAACTGCCCGAGCATAAGTCCTCACAAATCTCTGATGGATGTCTTCAAGAAAGGCAAAAGGAATTCTCCCTGCAGAAAGAATTCAAAGTTGTAAACAGAAACATTAGATGCGCATTTAGAACCAGTAAGATCAATAGTCTTATTAAGCAACACAGATGAAGTCTGAATGAGAATGTTTTTACATCTTGTCATCATAATCAGTAACTACAGTTCACACAACAGAAACAAAAAAGCATGAACTTGGGGCACTAAAACTCCAGCTTGACTTTGTCCATGTTACTAGGTAATTGGCAAGTGAAACTCTCTACCACAAAAAGTGTCAAATACTGTCTCCCTCTTTGGAGGTTTGTCCATTTTTATGCACTTAGAATCATGTGTAGAGATCATCAATTTATTATTTCCACATGGTATTGTTTCTTCCTATTTGGGTAAGGTGGTCCTAACCGCCTAACCCTGGCGAGGGTGAAGCACCTCTATCTCTCTATTTCACTCTCTATCTCTCTCTTTTTCTTCTCATTCTTTCCTTACTCTTTCTTGGCACACTTCTATTACTACTCTTATTTCCCACCAAAAACCACCATGATTCCTACTGTAGGCAGTAATACTCAAGCGTTCTAAAAACGTCCTACATCACTTCCAATGCTTTTTTAGGCAAATATTCAAGCTCACAAGGGATGTCCCCCTCTTTTGTCGTAATATTTTTTTTATTGCTTTTGTTTTAATTTTGATACCTCTTTTTCATCAATTTCTTTTTGTTTGTAGGTAGTAATGAAGGCGTCTCTTCCAAGTCCCTCCAAGTGATATGCGTAACAGAGTTTTTGTGGAGGCTAAAGTATAACCATTTTGTAATCATTTTAGAACTTTTTGGTATTGATGTTTAATTCCGGATAATGATGTGAACTTGCATTGGATTTGGGTTGGAACTTTCTGGATTGAATTGGATTTGGATTTGGATGTGATGTGATGTGAATTGGATTTATAAGAGCCACTCTAGTAGCATATTCAATCCCGAAAATTCTTCCATCATTGTAGTTATATGAGAAATACTGAACAGAAGCACTGTGATCCTCCAAAACTGCTTGCCATATGTTCTAATTTCTAAATGAACAAGTGGAAATTTTATAGGTTTAGGTAAATCTTACTAGTGGAGGTTTTTGTTTCTTTGGTAGTAAAGGGCATATAAGTCATTGTAGCACTTATGTTCGATTTGGTTTTTAAGAACCATCCCCTCTGGCCCTCTCGGTCTCAATAAGTTTTTTCTCCAACTATTATTCTCATTTTTCTATCTCCATCTCCACACATTATCCCAAAAACCTCTCTCAAAAACTAAATCAAACAATTACAGACCTAATGTTTTGGCAGGAACACTTTTGATTTTGGCAGGAACTGATATTGGTTTTGACATTATCAGCTGCCCTCACAATCGAACATAAACTGCAATAACCAAAACAATATAAATAGAATCGAATGAGAGAAGAGGCTGCTGAGCTTACTTCCGGCGGTATCGTCGGCCATACAGAGAACGTTGAGTCGGTGCGCTTGACGTGGAAGATATACCGATCCTGTGAGTAAGACACGTTCGTGTCGTTATTGCCCGTAATCTTGTCCAGTATCTGCCTTGCAATCGTGCTGGCGTTGGTCGACGTCGCGCTGTACTCCGCCAACACCACCGATCCCCTCGCCACTAGCGCATACAGAATCGCCATTTCCCACTCTGTCTCTCTCTAAACAGAATTCCCCTCTCTCTCTCTCTCCGAATTTTCAAATCATGGTGGAGAGAGAGAAACAGAATTGCAAACTGTAAAAAGGGGGATTTATTACTCTAGATTGGGGAAGACACACATTGGATGCAGGCTGGATAGACATGGTGGTGGTGGTGACCCCCAATGCTTATTTTCCGGTTTTTTTTTTCCCACACTGTTGGAGGGATGATGAAACAATCAAACACTGGGGGTCTTTCGAAAAAACACTTAATCCAGTTTTTTTGTTTTTTCGTTTTGTCTTTATTCAAATTAATTTTGCGTTTGTTAGTTTTGCGTCAAGATTTTGTGGTTTCTGGATTTATCTCGACGAGACGAATCTAACAAGTATAAATTTATGGTCAAACCAAATATTTTTTTGAATTAAACCGAAATACTTGGATTATTGGATTAATTTTGGTTTTATTCAAAAAAAAATTGAGTTTTGACTATAATTTTTTTTTTATTTCCACAAACACGATTCGTTCATGTATCAAATGAACTGATGGAACTGATTTTTGGTGTGCTTAATCTTCTCATTGAGTTCTGAAAAATGAACGATTTCGATTATTTTTTTAATCTGGAAGGACCCAAAAAAATTAAAAATTGGAGAGAACCGGTGGGGAAAAACCAACCCTGCTACATACACAACCTTGTTCCACTACCTTGTACACAACCGGGACAAACTAGGTTCAAAAACGACATCGTTCTGGAAAAAAAGTAAAATTAAGAGAATTTTCAGACTTCCACATTTCCCTTCCTTGTTGGAAGTGTCCGGCGAGGTAAGGATTTCTGCGTAAAGGCTAAAGCCTAAAGCCTTTAAGCAGAAATCTAACATAAAAGAAAGAAAAAAAAAATTAACAGCATAATTTTTCAATTGGGTAGGGGCCAAGGCCCCCCAATAGCCCACCCTTAGTTCCACCAATTGTTGGCGATGGAGACGAATTGGAAGAAGGTGCCGTTGGAGACAAAGAATTTGGGAACCGGACAGTGGTGCCGGCGATCTTGGGGTCGTTGGGTTTGAAGAGGATGGCGGGGAGGAGTGGCGGTGGTGAGCGAGGGAGGTGGGATGGGGGGGGGGCGGGGCGGGGCCTACCACGGCAGCGATGGCGATTGAGAAGGGGAATTCGATCGGTTTCAATCACTTCCCGCGTTTTTTTTTTTTTTAAGTCATTCTATTTAGGACTATCTCTAATATTTGGGTTGCTCAACTCGACTCTGAATTTGGCTCACTTATTATTAAGTCATACCAAATAAAAATAATAATACAAGTCAAAAAAATAAATAAATAAAATAAGTATCAAGGTTACACGGAAACTTCACTCTATTCTACTTACAAACGTACCAACTGCTCTAAGACATATTTTGTATCTTTTCATTGCTAGACTTTTCCATCATGAGATCCCGAATTTTGTTTTCGAACACTTCAATCTCCTTTAATTTTTTGAGGATCTACTACTATTAGTACCACCACCATCACCATCACCAGTGCCGCCGCTATCACCACCACCACCACTATTGTTATACCTTTAGGTATGTTGTTCTTGTGTCATTCCAGGTTTTAAGCCAGTGAGAGAAGAAGAAGAAGAACCCAAAAAAAAAAAAAAAAAACATGACCAAGGACTCCGTTGTCACGAGCCATGTCCTGCATTATGAATAGACTTACCACTGGGGCAAAGTTCATTACAGTCCTCATGCGCTAACTTTAATATTTATTTATAATTTCTTTGGTCAAAAAATAATAATTTGTTGCCCAATGGTGGGGGATTGCCCAGGCCCGGGGTCTTGTTGGGTTTATCCTAAAGCCGGCCTTGATTGTATTAGAATAAGCTAAATGAATTAGTTTTTCTTTTAGCTTTGTTGAGCACATTGTGTTTCATGATATTCAAAACAATTTAGCCTTTTTGAACTATCACATCTGATCTGATGGGAAAAAGAACTAGATTGGAGTTCTATTAGGCGGTTGTGACCCATGCTTCTTTATTTTATTCTTTTGTTTTTTACAGGCTGTCAACTCGACAACATAATCTCATATGTATAAAAACAAGAACAAAACAAAATACAAGACAACTAAACAAGAGACAAGAAAGGCTACTCGGACCAATCGCTCTCACTCATGGAGATGGGTGGAGGATCACCACAGGATCCGGTACCGCCACAGTATTATCACCAGATCTACATCTTGACACCTTCAACGTCGCTGTTGGAGAGCTCAAGAAATCGTCACGCTAACCGACCTGATTCAAGAGCAAGCACCTAAATCTAGAACTCTAGATCTAGGTCTCCGTAGTCCAAAAAATGATGGGGAGAGTGGGAGATCTCCATTCCCTAAGGAGAGAGACACAACCATCTTGCATCCATGGTGGTAGGAGAAGAGTGGGTGGGTGTGGGTGCGTGTGGGTGCGTGAGAGAGAGAGAGAGACTTGGACTAGTGGGGGACTAAGAGGAGAAAGAAGGAAAAGACTGAAATGGGGGGAGAATGGAATTGGGGAAGGAGGGAACGGGGGCGATGGGGTGGAAACCCACCTCTCTCTCTCTCTCTCTCTCTCTCTCTCTCTCTCTCTCTCTCTCTCTCTCTCTCTCTCATTTTACTCTTTGGATGGACGAGAAACAATCAAACAAATTTGTGCACTCTCTCTCATTTATTTTACTCTTTGGATGGATGAGAAACAATCATACAAATTTGTGCTTTGAGACCACCACCGGAGATGGTAGGGTGACTTGAATCAAGATTCTCTCACTGTGATTTTTCCGTTGTGATTTTCATAAGAGGTTATGAAAACAAATCAAATAGCGTTTAACTTTTTAAAACCAATTGAACTAGCTCAGTTGGTCATGGCTCCTACATCTCAATTGGAGGTCAGGAGTTCGAATCTACTCACCTGCTTATAAGTGTTATTCTCCTTGTATTTGTTGGTTTATGTAGCCCCATAATGGTGCTATTAGTTATGTTGGTCTCATAGTGACTGTGCACTTCATTTTGAGGGGTTGGATGGTAAGCAGTACACATACGTAGATGTTCCACGCTGGCCAAAATACTAGCTGGTACAAAAAAATACTTTTTTAGTTTTTTCATCTGCCTAAAAAAAAAAATACTTGGGATTCTAAGATAATTCAACAGAACTTGAAGTCTATAAGATATTAATTTGTTATTAGGACTAATGTTAAGGTATATCAAACTGTAGGAATTTTATTTATTTCTCTCCTTTTAAGTCTTTTAGTTTTTCATAAATATATTAAAAGGACGGGAAAATGTACTTCTATATTGCTGTTAATCCGGCACCTTATCGACATATACCAATACCGATAAGTATACAACAACAACAACAACAATAACATAACCCATTTAGTCCCCAATAATTGGGGGTATGGGCGGGGGATGGATAGGAGACAGACCTAACCTTTGGCAATAAATGTACAAAGTGGCTGCTCCCAGAATACCACTGAAATAGATAAATTGGAGACAGACCTAACATTTGGCAATAAATGCACAAAGTGGCTACTCACAGAATACCGCTGAAACAGTGGTCCCCCTATACCGTCGTGTTTGTTGCGGAATCATGTCCTCAAATCAAAGCCAAAAGGCATCAGAGAAGGCAGACCCAAGAATCATTTTGATTTATGTGCACATTACCATGTTTCTTTCATTTAGCATACAGAGCATTGGCGTTGCACATTACCAATACCGATAAGTATTAGCATACAGTGTAATAATCCAAAATTTTTAATAAAATTTAGGATTATTTAATTTCATTTTAATTACTTTAATTTCGTTATTTAATCTCTAATTACATTTAGGGCCCTTAATTTGCAATTACTATGGTTTATACCCTAACACTTCCAAATTACTACAAATTCGACCCTAAGGCACGTTTACATTTTAATCGCGAGCATTACATTTTTATAAATTCATTTCATATGTAATTATATACATTTATATACATACACAAGCAATACTAGTACACATACACACATATGTGTATACATATACTTTATACATCATCCTACACTACCCAACCACCACCAACCATCACCAATACCACACTCTACCTCCCCCATCAGCCAAAATCAGTCAACATGGGCCCCCCTTGACTGCCATACACTCCACCACCCTCCCCCATCACTTCCTAACCCACTATGGCACTTCTTTCACCAATCTTACACTCCAACTCCACCCAAAACTCATTTTATACTCCCCCAAACCCCAAATTTCGTCCAGAACAGCTGCTGCCCCTCTCATTCACTCTCTTCCTCCTCCAATCTCTTCCAAGAACTCCCAAACCAAGAACACAAAGCCCCATTAACATCCTTCAAGTTCTAGAGTGAGAAAAGTCAAGAAAAGTGGGTTTTCACTTCAAAATATCAACCAAAAGCTCCCACCTCTCATCTTCCACTTCAAGATAATCCAACACACTCCAAGTTACCCACATTTCACCACCAAATCCAGCCAAGGCCGGTCAAAGAGCTCCCTCCACCGGTTTTTCGCAAAAACCCGTTTTTCGCCAAATCTTCGCAAAACAAGGTAGAAACTCGTACCCAACCTATTCCAAGTTTTTGAATGAGTTAGAATAGTCTAGGAGTAGTTTATAGTTGATGGATTAAAACCCCAAGTCAAGGGTTTCACGAAACCCGAGCCAAAACGCGATGTGACCCTTTTTACCCGAAACCGGGTTTTCGTGCTTAGTAAACCTTAGATTTATTGTGGTTCATATTTTTAACTATTCCGAGCATGTTTAATACCTTACTAACTGTTTATATGAGTTTCTCCATGAATTTATTGTGCTTAACCTTGTTCTTGATCGTTGTGTTAAAGTTAGGGGTTCAAAGTGTGATTTTGTGAAATTTGGCGTGCGTACTTGTGTATTATTTACGAAACCTATTTTTATCAACTAAGTGTCACTACTGGAAATTTAGGAGTGTGACGAAATGACCAGAATGCCCTTTGGGTGTAAAATGACCATTTTGCCCTTGTGTGTGTAAATTGCGTAATGTGTAGTTTTGTACTTAGTAAAAATCAAGGAATTGCGTTTTGTGAAAAGTTAGGACTTTATTAACTAAAATAAAGTATTTTTACGTATTTACCCTTGTCGGTGGAAAAATTACCATTTTGCCCTTGTACTGTGTTTATTTACAAAAAGGCCCCCAAAGTTAGTAAAATTTCACTAAGGACCCTAGAGTCGTGAAATTATGTTGGACACCCTTGTACTTACGTAAAATGACGTTGGTGACCTTTACTTTCTTTAGATTACGTTTTGACCCAAATAGTTTAATAAATTACGTTTTGGCCCCTGTAGTTTGAATTTATTACGTTTAGACCCCTGGTTCTCTATGACTTGAATTTCGTGAACTTGTGAATTGAGATATTCGGTTGTGACCCTTGAGATATCGTTATCGCTTTGCTTCTACTGTTAAGTGCACTTTCCATAAACGTGTTGAATGTTAGAATGGACAACTAGGTTCCCGGGTTGGGTGATCGTACGCGGATATCACATAGACGATGAGGTTAATGGAAAAGTTAATTGGAATTGATTGATGGGGAGTTACCCCGAGATTGTTGTTGAATGGCAGTTCCGCCAAGTGATTTGTTTCGGAGGATTGTTTGGCAGTCTGCCTTGATTTCGAAACCCTAGGATATGACACTCTGTGATTTGCTTCATTTGAATTCTGAGGCGTTATAAGGGTGGAAGTATTATAGACCAGTTTCGGCTATATACCTACAGGACCTGGCAGTTGCCATACGTAGCCCAGTGGTACAGTTTCGTCCCTGGGAAATTCATCCTTGCGAGGCGGCTGACGGCTGGATTAAGTACATAACTTATACCTTCCGTCGGGGCCCCCGAGTGAAGGGCAAGCAAGGGGGGAGTAAATCACAGTTTGGTCATATTTCTTAGTGGTTAACCGGGAGGAAAGTTCTCTAGGTTGAGAACTTAGATGAACATGTAAGTTAATGGCTAGTAATGAAATCAGCTATGTGATTAATTTCGGTTTTACGATTTACTTCCTGATTATTCCTTTAATTACTGCTTTTCAATCATATATGTTGTACTTGTATGTTAAGCAAGGGTTGGGAGGGTTAGAGTAGCTATTGAGTGATTTATCGCTCACGGTGTTACACTTCGTGTAACCCTGGTATAATACCATGATGTTGCTTTGCGACTCGGACGTATTATGCCAGATTGTGATCAAACAGGAGGTGTAGGTGTCGAGGGCGATGCTTATTTTGGAACAGAAGGTTTTCCAGTGGATCAGGCTCCAGAGGAGCATTGGGATCAAGATCTCAACCTTAATCTGTAGAACCTACCCCTTTTATTTTAATGTTGGTCTGTAATATTAATTTCTCAAACCGTACTAAGTATTTTGTAATGGGCTGCACTTCACGTTTTCCAATGTGTACTCTGATGGAAACTCTTTTTATTTAACTAATCCTAATTAATTGTCTTAATTAATGCTTCCGAAAATCGGGGCGTTACAACTTGGTATCAGAGCGTTAGGTTCAAACCCTCGGCCTTGGGTAGAATGGGTAGATCACTTTCTGTGAGCGTAAACCTCCGTAGATAGTGTTATCTATTGTCTTTGTTATTTTATTGTATTATTTATTTATTTATTTATTTTAAGATACAAGTACTTACTAACTGTCATTTGACTTAGACTCCGAGAGTGTACTGAGAGAAAACCTAGGCTTCACATCCTGACTAGTAACTATGATAACTATATGTGGTATTGCTTGTATACATTTGTGTTAGTAACTATATTAATGATTAATTTTCATCTCATTCTTTCAACTTTTAGAATTTTGCCCTTCATTTCCATAGCATCTAGATAGGAACCCCCTCTTAACATAACTTTCTAACTATAGATGGTGACTACGAGAAACGGGCAAAACAATAACGAACAAGACGATGGTCAAAACTCCGGAGCCAATGGACAGAATGGGGTGCCAGACCTTACCCGGTTGCTTCAGGCAATCGCAGCTGCCGCCGCCAATCTGGTCCCACAAACTAATCAGCGAGTTCCCTTACGCCATCAGATGAACAGGAGCCAGATGCTCGACACCTTCTGCAAACGCCGACCTCCAATCTTCTATGGAGAGCCAGATCCGGCCGCCGCGGAGGCATGGCTGAAACAGATCACTAAGCTGTTAGAGATTTTAAATGTACACGATGCGCCTGACCGCATAGCACTAGCCTCCTTCCAGCTGCAAGGAGAAGCGGATCATTGGTGGGATTTGCTCAAGACCACCCAGAACGTAGAGACGATGACATGGAAGAATTTCGAGGACGCCTTCAACGAAAAATACTTTCCGGCCCCAGTTAAGCAGGCCATGCTTCAGGAGTTCCTGGAACTCAAACAGGGAAACCGCACCGTGACGCAGTACGCGGCACGCTTCGAGGAACTGGCCCGACATGCGGGAGACCTCGTGAAGACGAACGAGGCTAAGGCCAGGAGGTTCGAATGGGGACTAGACCCCTTGACGATAAGGGGGATAGTGATGTCCCATGACTTCCATACCTACGCGCAAGTGCTGAAGTGCGCGTTGCTGATTGAGAGAGAGTCTCAAGATGGAAAAGGGAAGGGGAAAGTCGGAGGTTCCACAGCTGGAGGACCAGTCCGCACCAACAACAATCAGAGCAACAACCGAGGATACGCAGTGAAACCCTACTACCAGAACAACCAGCGCCCCCAGCAACAAAACCAACCATGGCGTCCAGGCCAGGGGCAGGGGCAGAACCAAGCGCGAAGTCGCAACAATGAGACGGTCCGCTGCTTCAACTGTCAAGAGTTGGGCCACTTCAAAAGCCATTGCCCCAAGCCGCTGAGGCAGAACAATAATTATGGGGGTTATCAGCAGCCTAGACAGATAGGCTATGGGAATCAGAACCCAAACCAGAATCAGAATCAGAATCAAGGAGGGCAGAATCAGCAGAGGACAAATTGGAGTCAGCAGCAGAACCGCCCGTACCAGAACCAGGGGAATCAGGGCGCGAATCAGAATCAGGGAGGCAGGATCTTTGCTCTGCAGGGTGACGAGGAGCAAGACCCGACAGTGATCAGAGGTACACTCATACTATTCAATACTTGTGTACAAGCACTGTTTGATTCTGGAGCATCGCACTCATTTATATCAACTGCATGCATGAAGTCCCTTGGACTAGAAACAGAACCCCTAGGATCAGCAATGCGTGTCACCTCGCCGTTAGGGGGAAATATCTCTGTAGGACTAGTCTGTAGGGTGTGCGAATTAGAAGTCTCTGGACTGAGATTGACTTGTGATCTGCGAGTCATCGATATGGCCGAGTTCGACGTAATTTTGGGAATGGATTGGCTGTCTGCGCACAAAGCTGTCATAGACTGCCATCGAAAGATGGTGACGGCTTACTCAAAGGATGGGACGTGCTTCAAATTTAAGGGGGATAGACAAGACACCCCTGCTATGACGACAAGGCGGTCCAAATGGCATAATCAGCTGTTTGTTTGGTTAGCAAGCTTGACGCTTGAAGAGACGGACCGAATGGGGTTGGGATTACCGCCCATCGTGTGCGAGTACGAGGACGTATTTCCCGAGGAGCTGCCCGGACTGCCACCACAGAGGGAGTTGGACTTCACGATCGAATTGCAGCCCGGAACTGCACCGGTCTCTATGGCACCCTATCGGATGGCACCGGCCGAGCTTAAGGAATTAAAGATTCAGTTGCAGGAACTATTGGACAAGGGATTCATTCGACCAAGCACTTCGCCGTGGGGAGCGCCAGCCTTGTTTGTCAAGAAGAAAGAAGGCACCCTCAGGCTATGTATAGACTACCGCCAGCTCAACCGTACAACTATCAAGAACCGTTACCCGTTGCCGAGGATCGACGACTTATTCGACCAGTTGAGGGGAGCGACCTGTTTTTCCAAGATCGATCTCCGGTCTGGATACCATCAGTTGCGGATCAGGGATAGCGATATTCCGATAACCGCATTTCGGACTCGATATGGCCACTACGAGTTTGTGGTTATGCCGTTCGGTCTGACCAACGCTCCAGCCGTGTTCATGTGCCTTATGAACAAGATTTTCACGCCATACCTCGATAGATTCGTTGTAGTATTCATCGACGATATCTTGGTGTACTCTCCCAGCGAGCAAGAGCACGAGCAACATTTGAGAATTGTACTGCAGACACTTCGCGACAACCAGCTTTATGCTAAAGCCAGCAAATGCGAGTTCTGGCTGAAGGAGGTGAAATTCCTAGGACACGTGGTGTCAGATAAAGGAATCTCAGTGGACAACAGCAAAGTGGAAGCCGTGATGGATTGGAAACGGTCGACTACAGTCTTTGAGATCAGAAGCTTCTTGGGACTAGCAGGGTACTACAGAAGATTCATCCCAGATTTCTCCACATTGGGAAAACCGATGACACGGTTGACCCAGAAAGGAGTCAAATTTGAGTGGAATGAGGCTTGTGAAAAATCATTCCAAGAACTCAAAAGAAGGCTGACCAGCGCACCAATACTAGTTATCCCAGAGAGGAATGTGGGGTACACAGTCTACTGCGACGCATCTAAGGATGGATTGGGTTGCGTGTTGATGCAGGACGGAAAGGTAATTGCTTTTGGATCGCGACAACTGAAACAACACGAGAGGAACTACCCCACTCATGATTTAGAGTTAGCTGCCGTGGTTTATGCTCTGAAAACTTGGCGCCATTATCTGTTTGGGGAGCAGTTCGAGGTATTCACCGACCACAAAAGTTTGAAGTATCTGTTCACTCAGAAGGAGCTGAACATGAGGCAGAGGAGATGGATGGAGTACATGGAAGACTTTCAATTCACCCTGTCATATCATCCGGGCAAGGCCAATGTTGTGGCTGACGCCTTAAGCAGGAAGAACCGCGGATTGGTGGCTAATCTGGCCATGCGGGAATGGAAGATGATGGAGGCAATCAGAGAATTCGGACTTCAGGCGACCACCGACACAGAGGAAGCGTGCTTATTCGCACTAGTAGCCACGCCAGCGCTACACAGGGAGATTCTATTGGTTCAGACGTTCGATCAGGGATGTGACTTTGTCAGGGACCGTTTGTCAACAGGGAAAGCAACTCCAGGATGGACAATCCATGGGGATGGGAGCCTTAGATTCAAAGACCGAATCTTTGTGCCGAATCTGAACACGCTTCGGGAGGCAGTTTTAAATGAGTTCCACCATTCAACCTTCGCAGTTCATCCAGGTGGCAACAAGATGTATCAGGATCTCCGCCGACAGTACTGGTGGGAAGGAATGAAAAAGGATGTGGCCAAGTTCGTGTCTACATGTTTGACTTGTCAGCAAGTGAAAGCCGAGCACCAGAGACCAGGAGGCACCCTTCAGCCCCTACCAATTCCGAGATGGAAATGGGAGCACATCACTATGGACTTCGTCACTGGATTGCCTAGGTCGCCGCAAGGACACAGCGCCATCTGGGTGATTGTTGACCGATTGACCAAGTCAGCTCACTTCTTACCGGTCCGTATGAATGATACGATGGAATCCTACAGTCGACTCTACATCAACGAAATCATCAGACTTCACGGAGTTCCAGTAACGATTGTGTCTGACAGAGACCCTCGTTTCACTTCGATCTTCTGGCAGAGCCTGCAGAAAGCTTTAGGAACAAACGTGCACTTGAGTACGGCTTTTCATCCTCAGACAGATGGACAATCGGAAAGGACAATTCAGACCTTAGAGGATATGCTCAGAGCGTGCGCTCTAGATTTCAAGGGAAACTGGGAGCGGCACCTGCCACTTGTGGAATTTGCCTACAACAACAGTTATCAAGCAAGCATCGAAATGGCGCCATATGAGGCATTGTACGGGAGACCGTGCCGATCACCTGTTTGCTGGACTGACGTGGGAGAATCTAGCTTACTCGGTCCAGATTTAGTCAGGGAAACGACAGAGAAGGTCAAGATCATTCGTCAGAGACTTCAGACTGCTCAGAGCCGACAGAAGAGCTATGCCGACCGGAGGACAAGACCACTGACCTTCAATGTGGGAGATCATGTGTTCTTGAAGATCAAGCCGCGACGGGGAATTATCAGATTTGGGAAGAAAGGGAAGCTATCGCCGCGTTACATTGGACCGTTTGAGATTTTGGAGAGGATTGGCGAGGTGGCTTATCGTCTAGCTCTACCACCACGGATCGCCAAGGTCCACAATGTGTTCCACGTCTCCATGCTACGCAAGTACATGGCGCACCCTACCCACATACTCAACTGGGAGGAAGTCACACTGGATGAGGACACGACTTTTGAGGAGCACCCTGTGGAGATCCAGGATCACGGAGAGAAGTGCATCAGAGGGAAGACCATCAAGCTGGTCAGAGTTTTGTGGAGACATCGGGGAATCGAAGAGTCAACATGGGAACGCGAAGACGCGATTAGAGCCAATTATCCAAATCTCTTTCCGCCCGAGGATATGCCCTAATTTCGAGGACGAAATTTTGTTAAGGGGGATAGGTTGTAATAATCCAAAATTTTTAATAAAATTTAGGATTATTTAATTTCATTTTAATTACTTTAATTTCGTTATTTAATCTCTAATTACATTTAGGGCCCTTAATTTGCAATTACTACGGTTTATACCCTAACACTTCCAAATTACTACAAATTCGACCCTAAGGCACGTTTACATTTTAATCGCGAGCATTACATTTTTATAAATTCATTTCATACGTAATTATATACATTTATATACATACACAAGCAATACTAGTACACATACACACATATGTGTATACATATACTTTATACATCATCCTACACTACCCAACCACCACCAACCATCACCAATACCACACTCTACCTCCCCCATCAGCCAAAATCAGTCAACATGGGCCCCCCTTGACTGCCATACACTCCACCACCCTCCCCCATCACTTCCTAACCCACTATGGCACTTCTTTCACCAATCTTACACTCCAACTCCACCCAAAACTCATTTTATACTCCCCCAAACCCCAAATTTCGTCCAGAACAGCTGCTGCCCCTCTCATTCACTCTCTTCCTCCTCCAATCTCTTCCAAGAACTCCCAAACCAAGAACACAAAGCCCCATTAACATCCTTCAAGTTCTAGAGTGAGAAAAGTCAAGAAAAGTGGGTTTTCACTTCAAAATATCAACCAAAAGCTCCCACCTCTCATCTTCCACTTCAAGATAATCCAACACACTCCAAGGTACCCACATTTCACCACCAAATCCAGCCAAGGCCGGTCAAAGAGCTCCCTCCACCGGTTTTTCGCAAAAACCCGTTTTTCGCCAAATCTTCGCAAAACAAGGTAGAAACTCGTACCCAACCTATTCCAAGTTTTTGAATGAGTTAGAATAGTCTAGGAGTAGTTTATAGTTGATGGATTAAAACCCCAAGTCAAGGGTTTCACGAAACCCGAGCCAAAACGCGATGTGACCCTTTTTACCCGAAACCGGGTTTTCGTGCTTAGTAAACCTTAGATTTATTGTGGTTCATATTTTTAACTATTCCGAGCATGTTTAATACCTTACTAACTGTTTATATGAGTTTCTCCATGAATTTATTGTGCTTAACCTTGTTCTTGATCGTTGTGTTAAAGTTAGGGGTTCAAAGTGTGATTTTGTGAAATTTGGCGTGCGTACTTGTGTATTATTTACGAAACCTATTTTTATCAACTAAGTGTCACTACTGGAAATTTAGGAGTGTGACGAAATGACCAGAATGCCCTTTGGGTGTAAAATGACCATTTTGCCCTTGTGTGTGTAAATTGCGTAATGTGTAGTTTTGTACTTAGTAAAAATCAAGGAATTGCGTTTTGTGAAAAGTTAGGACTTTATTAACTAAAATAAAGTATTTTTACGTATTTACCCTTGTCGGTGGAAAAATTACCATTTTGCCCTTGTACTGTGTTTATTTACAAAAAGGCCCCCAAAGTTAGTAAAATTTCACTAAGGACCCTAGAGTCGTGAAATTATGTTGGACACCCTTGTACTTACGTAAAATGACGTTGGTGACCTTTACTTTCTTTAGATTACGTTTTGACCCAAATAGTTTAATAAATTACGTTTTGGCCCCTGTAGTTTGAATTTATTACGTTTAGACCCCTGGTTCTCTATGACTTGAATTTCGTGAACTTGTGAATTGAGATATTCGGTTGTGACCCTTGAGATATCGTTATCGCTTTGCTTCTACTGTTAAGTGCACTTTCCATAAACGTGTTGAATGTTAGAATGGACAACTAGGTTCCCGGGTTGGGTGATCGTACGCGGATATCACATAGACGATGAGGTTAATGGAAAAGTTAATTGGAATTGATTGATGGGGAGTTACCCCGAGATTGTTGTTGAATGGCAGTTCCGCCAAGTGATTTGTTTCGGAGGATTGTTTGGCAGTCTGCCTTGATTTCGAAACCCTAGGATATGACACTCTGTGATTTGCTTCATTTGAATTCTGAGGCGTTATAAGGGTGGAAGTATTATAGACCAGTTTCGGCTATATACCTACAGGACCTGGCAGTTGCCATACGTAGCCCAGTGGTACAGTTTCGTCCCTGGGAAATTCATCCTTGCGAGGCGGCTGACGGCTGGATTAAGTACATAACTTATACCTTCCGTCGGGGCCCCCGAGTGAAGGGCAAGCAAGGGGGGAGTAAATCACAGTTTGGTCATATTTCTTAGTGGTTAACCGGGAGGAAAGTTCTCTAGGTTGAGAACTTAGATGAACATGTAAGTTAATGGCTAGTAATGAAATCAGCTATGTGATTAATTTCGGTTTTACGATTTACTTCCTGATTATTCCTTTAATTACTGCTTTTCAATCATATATGTTGTACTTGTATGTTAAGCAAGGGTTGGGAGGGTTAGAGTAGCTATTGAGTGATTTATCGCTCACGGTGTTACACTTCGTGTAACCCTGGTATAATACCATGATGTTGCTTTGCGACTCGGACGTATTATGCCAGATTGTGATCAAACAGGAGGTGTAGGTGTCGAGGGCGATGCTTATTTTGGAACAGAAGGTTTTCCAGTGGATCAGGCTCCAGAGGAGCATTGGGATCAAGATCTCAACCTTAATCTGTAGAACCTACCCCTTTTATTTTAATGTTGGTCTGTAATATTAATTTCTCAAACCGTACTAAGTATTTTGTAATGGGCTGCACTTCACGTTTTCCAATGTGTACTCTGATGGAAACTCTTTTTATTTAACTAATCCTAATTAATTGTCTTAATTAATGCTTCCGAAAATCGGGGCGTTACATACAGAGCATTGGCGTTGCACATTACCAATACCGATAAGTATTATCCCAATAAAGAAAACGGTACATTTGCCCGCGTTGGATTGACAAGTTTGGTTCATTGATGAGTTTGTGTAGTGGTAGAAGATATATGGTGGGGGAAGACAACTTAGGTAGGTAGCTATCTTTTAACCATTCAACAGTACATATATAATTTTGTTTCTTTATTTGTATAAATTTCGAAAGGAAAAAGAACGAAAGGGCTTCAAGAGAAGAGAGACAAAATTAGGTTCTCCTTTTATATACTGTATTAGAATAGATTCTATCAAAATCAGCTAAATGAATTTATTTTTTCATTAAGCTTTTTTCGAGCACATCATCGTGTTTTATGATATTCGCAAACAATCTAGATCTTCTTTTATTTATCGCCTTCAATATCAATTTTTGTCAAACCCTTGCTTAGTGTGACTCTCAACCGTAACCATATTTTGTCAGTATTCATTTTTCTCTACATTTGCTATTTTCCATCAATTTTTCTGTGAATTATTGATTTGTCTCGACGAGATGAACAAAAAAAATTATGGTTTAAGTAACTTTTTTTTGTTATAACGTCAAAAATAATATCGTTACAATCAAAATAAATAAGTTTAGATAATATTTTTTTATTTTTTTCCTCTCGTTAAAACAAACCAAAATCTTTAAAATCTTTATACAAAATTAAAAAATGCGAAAAGAAGAATTGAATAAAGTCAAAAAGAAATAAGGTTAAAAAGCACTTACACCCCCTCATCTATCCCTGTTTTTCAGGGACACCCCCTCATCTTTAAAACTCATCAAAGACACCCCTTCATCTATTTTTGTTTATCACAAACACCCCTTATGTCCACTTCCGTCCATTTTCGTTAACGGGAGTGGGTGAAAGTACCTCATTGCCCTTTCTTATATTATCAGGGACACCCCTTCATCTATTTTTGTTTATCACAAACACCCCTTATCTTTGTTATGACATTCTCACGGAGTTTTACGTATGTTTCTGGACCTGATCTTTGAGCTAAAGCAGGATACACCATGTTTCAATCCTATTAAATTCTGGTACGCCTCAAAGACCAGTTTAGAAAATATTAGGTTAAACAGTTTGTAGATCACTAACAATTAAAACCACTTATGGGAAGCAATTTTTTTAACAACGAACTTTCAAGCATGAACTAGCATATGAAAAAACTCCAACAATAGATATTGTGGTCACCTATTACATATTTTGACATACTATTCCCTACTAATTACATATCTTGACATACTATTCCCTATTAATGTTGGAAATAGGTGAATAAAATTCCCAATGTTGATCTCTCAAAATCAAGTGTGCTGGAAGGGGTGCGAATTGATTCAAATAATAGGAAGGTTATTTGCCCAAACAATGTATCGGAGATTCCAACCAAAGTTCCAGAACTCCGTGAGAATGTCATAACAAAGATAAGGGGTGTTTGTGATAAACAAAAATAGATGAAGGGGTGTCCCTGATAATATAAGAAAGGGCAATGAGGTACTTTCACCCACTCCCGTTAACGAAAATGGACGGAAGTGGACATAAGGGGTGTTTGTGATAAACAAAAATAGATGAAGGGGTGTCTTTGATGAGTTTTAAAGATGAGGGGGTGTCTCTGAAAAACAGGGATAGATGAGGGGGTGTAAGTGCTTTTTAACCAAAAGAAATAATCTAGACGAATTAAGCCAAACTACGGACCACCTGCATGTATCTTTAAAAAAATTGGTACCGCATAGTTTTATGATTTTATGGGTTTTTTACTCTCTATCTACTAGTAGTACTAGTATTTTTCAGAGTATTTATTTACAGTGGACGGAGGAATTATTTATTTGAGGCTCTTGAGGACCATCATTATAAAGAAACTTTTTCATTTCTTTAAATCTTGGTCGGGGAAACCTTTTTTTTTTTTTTTTTTGCTTTCAAAAAAATTCGAAGAATTAAATATTCCAACCAAGGTTTTTTTTTATTGAGTCTCTAAGAATTAAACTCTTCAAATGTTGGGACTCGTATTCTAAAGAGAAAAATATATATATCGGGACTCGTCTTGAAAATAAATTGAGTTTTTTATTTACTTTTTCAGTCTTTTTTTTTTGTAAGTAGTGATAATGCCAAAACTGTTTCTGTTAATACCAAAATTCCATTGCTTGTACCATGTGCAACGTCCACGACTCTTATGTAGTAGTAAAATTTTGACATTAACAAAAACAGTTTTAGTTCATTGCACTTAAGTACATCTACACAACTATTAGGCCAACTGCCCCAATTAAAAACTTAGGAGATTTAGTTCTTCCTAGATCTCCTATTCGCAATGCCCTAACTGCCATCAACTCTCATAAACTCTTATAGGACTCGTCCATGCAAGAGCTTCTTTTTTTTTTCTAGCAAATCCGCTTATAATTTGGATCATCTTCTAGTGGACTGATATTAGCTCTCACAAATTAGTTGAACTGCGCCCAAGTTGAATTTTACTATTACGAGTTTAAACAAAAACTTTCATACGTTTAATACAGTTGTTATAAATTGATTTTTTTCAGAAGCTATCTATGTTTTTAAGAAAATTGGTAAGAGTTCCCAATCAATATTTAAGGGCAAGTCCAATGCACCTGGTTATGTTGGTGTTCGTGCCAATTTTAGCATAAAGAGGGTTTAAATGTATTTTCTTTTTCTCCGATTGGATGTCAATATTTGTTGAATTACTACGAGGGTCAACATCCTATCTATAAGAGTCGAATGGTAAACCTCACGCTTCAAAGAAACACTACATAACCGTCGGGCCAAACCCAAGGGTCGGGTTTAAATGTTACGATTTGATTGCCAGAATGCTCAACTACAACCCTAGGACGTATCTCATATCAAATGGTTTTCTAAACAAATCATGCTTTGTTCAAATTCATCATGGAACATAAAAGTCTCTCAAAGATTCAGATGTCTGTAACAGGAAAAACTACAAAAAGAATAGGAACAAGAAAGTCAGCAAAACGGAACCGGAACTAACTGACTTGTGAGATCAACTACGACGAGAGACACAAGGAATTCTCGACCAAAGCACCACTTTTCTACATGGAATTCAGCCTAACCACCCGCAGACCTGAAATCATGCAAAATAAACGCGAAAAATGGTTACAATTCGATGAAAACAACAAACCTTATTTTCACATTCTGAATCAGAACCTCGACGAAAGCTAGTCCTACTCCTAGGTGCCATATGGATACAGAGATTTGAAATCCAGTAAAATTCTTGACATCCAGTAAAATTCTTGACATGTGTGGTGCAAGTCACATATTATAGTACAAATCCAAGAGCCAGCCCTAGCAAGATGAACTTCGCTACGTAAAAATGTTCAAATGACAAATGGCCATGGTATATACCAGCTTAATAATACGAGATCGGTTCTTATTCCACTTCTAATTCTATGATTCGTATACGAGGAACATATACGACACAGTAACATACTGAATACTGCAACTACTTGTGGTAATGTTTTTGCTTGAAGCACCAAGGGTCCGAACATGCACAAATGGGTCCCTAGCGGAATCGAACTATATCGAAACTATTGATCTGTTAACCACTTCATCTAAGAACTCAAAATGACAGAGAAACCGAGGGGTAACTTTAAATATTTACCTGCTCAACATGCCCCCTCCAGTGGCGGAGCCACGATAAAGAGTCCCAGGGGGCCGAGTTAAAATGGAAAAAATAACATCATCAAATATCTTTCTATTCCTTGCTCAACAAATAAGTAAAAAAAACACAACTATCAACGTCCTTACATTCCATGGTCAAGGAAATAGCCAAAATACATTTGCCAAGATTGATAGCAAAATCGCTACTCCACGCAAAATCGCTAGGGATTCAGGGGGCCGTAGTGAGCTTGCTCACTACAGGCGTGGAGTGAGCAATCCTTACCGTCCAAAACAGAACGAAAAGTTGTGATTGCTCACTACACGCCAACCATGTACGAATCTGAATAACCAAGTATGTGATCAAACTCATTTGCAACTCATTTGATAACTTAAATGTATTAATCGCATCCTCGGCCAAAACTTTGACATACGTGACCAAGTTCAGCAGCCTCAGCAGGAAGACAACGTGATATTGTGCAACATCGAATACTATTTAGCTAGTGAAATAATTAAAAGTCGCGAGAAACTAGAGCAATTGAGTCCCAATCGTAGTCAAAGAGAGAGAAATTGTATCCCCTTCTTCTATTGAGATACTATAAGATATGGGAATCCAAGATTTATGCTCCGGAGCAGCTGAAAGAAATCTCGACAAAACACTAAACTCCATGCGCATATAGTGATAACTTCTATTATTTCAATGCCTCAGATTATGATGATGATGATGATAAGAGTGGTGTTGTACCTTAACAGCCATTTTCTACTTCCCGTGGCTCCACGAGAATATAAAGCGGCTTTCCATTGAGTCTGTTTTGTCCCTGAAAGAGGTCAAATGGTCCGGATGTAAGTCATAAATAGAGAACGGGGCAGGTACAAAATTGTGGTGACTGTGATCAATAGAACAAAATTGAACAAAGGAACAAAGTTAAACCTTAGCAACTACGGATTTTTATGCCCGCGTATTCTCCTAAT
This sequence comes from Vaccinium vitis-idaea, assembly GCA_963854785.1. Classification (NCBI taxonomy): domain Eukaryota; kingdom Viridiplantae; phylum Streptophyta; class Magnoliopsida; order Ericales; family Ericaceae; genus Vaccinium; species Vaccinium vitis-idaea. The sequence goes on from OY978224.1 coordinate 8,434,284, forward strand.
ACTATGCTCCTAAAAATTATATCAACTAACTAAGAATGTAGATAACAGGGTTGGCCACATTATCAACAGGCCAATTTTAACTCATATAAGATTATTAAGGTACTAAATAAGCTTACACAACCCATTTAAAAGTCCAAGTCACCTGGACGGTGGTTGGAGACACTCGGATATTACAAAGCCTGGGGTGCAAACCTCACTGACTACAACAAAACTAAACTTTCGCCGAGCAAAACAAAAAACAGAACAAAAACCATAGCTAGAATAGAAATAAAATAAAATATAGTATCAAGGGAGTAAATGTAAACTTTTTGAAACGTAACGTTAAAAAACCAACTACAGCTAGCTCCTGCTCAATTGACCAGAATCTTAACACACCTAACTATGAGACCAAGAGTTTTGAGTCTTGCAATGTGACAGACATTCCCCTCCCCAGGATACGACCTAGAAATGTATCACCAGGAAAACATAGCATTCACTAAAAACTCTAAACATGATAATATCATTATTTATGGATTAACATACGACATGTGGTGAAATGAAGGCTGCAACATGTTACGAGATCAGAAAACAATGAGAAGCGTTACCTTGACCTCAGGCAACCCAATAACACATGCACATTCCACCACCTCAGCCCGCATACGTTCTGTAAAGTGATTGAACAGATTATCTAGAGCTAAACACCGATGAATACAGTCAAAATAAAAAAGGAAGGTGAAGTACACTATTTTGAGCTTAGAATACTAGGCCAGCCTTAAATAAATCACATTGGGGGGCAATGGTAATGAAGTTTTCCGGCCCTTAGATAACCAGCATTCCATGGGACATTTATATAAAATATTTGCGGAAAATGTAATTAGATATGCAGGGAGGGGAGGTCCATGCAAGCAAAGGTATCTTCCATATTCGTTATCTTTGAAAATGAATGGGTGTGGGACGCGTGAAGGCATAGTGATCTACTATGCATGCAGATTATTGAGCATCACAAGACTTTCCTTTTCTAGTCCATAACAGTGATACTATGACATGGCTCCCGGCTGCAGATGGCTTTTCCCTGTTAAGTCTGCTTGGAATTCCATCTCCTTTCTGCATATGGCCCTGCCTCTCCCTTGGGTCACGTGATGAAGCTCACTAGTACCCAAAAGTTGGTGGAAACAAGGTGTAGGCCTAAATTCTGTTATCCTAGTTTCTCTAGCTTTGATTGCCAAGTTGTCGTTTGCTTTGTTTTGGTTTTTGCAGTCTAGATTATAGATTAACATAAATTTTTGTACCCGGCCTTGGGATCATATTGTTCGTGTCAAATAGTAGCTTACCAGACAGAAAGAAAAGGAGATAGATGATGGCGTGTGAAAGGACCTCAACTTACCTAAAAGTTTTATTGCTGCAGAGAGAGTCCCACCCGTAGCTACTAAATCATCGATCACCACTGCCCTTTCCCCAGGCTGAACAGCACCCACATGCATCTCTAGACAATCAGTACCGTACTCAAGCACATACGATTCTGAAATTTTTTCACCTGCATATTCATCATACTTACTAGTCAAAAAAAAAAGAAGAAGAAGAAGAAGAACAATTGCAGAAAATCCTACAAAACCGGAAATGAGAAAAACTTTCACGTATCCAATGTTACACTTTTAAAGTTCAGTAACCGAAGATTAGATAGACTCTGGGCCATCAAGCAGCAGGTTTGGATCCTTGCTATATTTACTCTTCAAAGATGAATGATATTCCAGGGGCCACAAGGATAAGGGTTGGGTTGGGTAACCTTGTCCAATATGTTTAGCTGTACATTCAACTACCGAGCATCTTGGTAACTATGCTAAGAACTCCTATATTATGCTCAAAAAATGCTAGGCAAGTAAATAAACATGATATGAAAATATGAGCATCTTTTTTCATGTCTCTGTCTTGGGGTAGAAATTAGATGAATCCAACACCTGAACGCATACTCGCACCCGCCACCCTCGCATGTCCACCTAACATAAGTTGGGATGTTGTATGTCTCTTTTAAGACAGGAGGGATACGGAGAGAAACTGATTAACAAGGTGCTTAACTGGATTATCTTTCGCAGAAGGAGATGTAGTGTTGGTGCTTATTCCTTTCGAGTTACAAGCATAACAGAGGTTGAATTCAAGAAACATTCGCAACATTATGCATAGAAAGCAAATAAAGAAATTTATCTGCTGCTACTTGATTCCTTATAATCCATTCCACAATTTCTCTCTCCACTCCAAACCATGCTATTTTTCCCCAAATGATTAAGAGTTCCTTCAACAAAAAATTTGACAAGCAATGGGTATACCTGGCAGTTTTCCAGGTTTACGTAATGGCACAAACTTTGCACCAATAGCTAAGGCGATAGATGGACCAAACATGAATCCTCTAGCTTCAATTCCTACAAAGAAGCAGGCAGGGTAAGAAAGCACTCAAAACAAGCCGAAGGGAAAAAACATACAAACAAAGAAATTATCCTTATTTAAATGAAAGAGAACTAATTCACCGTCAAAGTAATACGAAGTTTAACTATGGAAGCTACATATAACACTAGTAACTTCCTCAACATTTTCAACAAAGAAAAGGACATTTGAACATAGAAATGAAAGGCAGATGAAGAGAAATGAAGTAAAAAATTAAATTGGTGTAGTGTTATCACTTAAATTTGATATAAAAAAAAAAATCACTTAAATCTAATACCATCCTCCAAAGCTGAAACTTAAAGCAATCATTGCTATAGATGTTTCGATTAGCAGTATCAAGATAATTGCTAATATCAAGTGTTCGCCCGATAATTGGAAAACGCCTGTATTGGAGGTCCAAAATTTCAATACATTCGGTATTGGCCTATACCTCAATTGCAAACTTTTACAATACCGTAGTGACCAATATCACATGGGTAGTCCTCTTTGACAGACAGCAAAATAGGAAATAGCATCCCTCGAACTCACGAAGTGGATTCTGGCGCCACTAGGGTGCCACCACTAGGGAATTCAAAGGGGAATTCAAAGGCTTGTTATAGGTAGTCCTCTTTGAAGTTTTTGATATTTTCCAAACACATCTATGTAGAGAAAATGGTACCGATCCAACACTACAAATCATTTTTTTCTAAGATAAATTGTTCTAAACTATACAAATCAATATCGGACTAATCACTAATGCACTTTTTGGCGTAGCCTATTCCTTGCAAATTGAAATATTCAACCGAACAAACTCCTTTACCTAAAAATTAAAACCATTTCCGATAAAAAATATATATATATTTTAAACCATTTTCGCCTTGTTCAAATCAGTGGGGAATTTGGCCAGAATTTGATGAATAAGCTATTAAGGATAAAGAAAAATCCCAATCACACCAATTGAAAAGAAAGGACGTGCTAGAGTATAACAGATTCACCAAACAGCTGGTACAGAAAGAAGAGGTACGCCAGTATATTAAATTTAATGATTAATATCTCAACCAATTGCTGCATTAATAATGTATGCCTAAACCCATTACAGAAAATAATAATCGTAAAGAAGCATGACTGATTGTACGGAAGCTCTTACTTCAATCATTAAAAAATCAGATTTCTTTTTTGGGAAACTGACTAAGTTTTCAGTCAAAATAATTGCAATATAAAAAGTAAAATTGTTCCCAATTCCCAAACCAACGCGGGAATCAGGGAACTAAAATACCAAATCTCCAAGAGCACAGCAATTAAGAATTGTGTTTTGTTTTTCCATAAAAGGTGAGGAAGCCAATGAATAGAATAAAAACCAACGTTGTGAATCCCACCCTCCAAATTATGAGGAAATAGTAAAACATAATGCCTCAATGATGGAAGAACAATTAAACCGTTAATTGCTCATTCAGCTAACCTGAAGTCCGTTTGATTAGAAAAAATATATATGGCAACGAAAGTTTAAGTAAAAACAGTGTGATGAGAGAAAATCTATGCCCTTCCGTTCGTTTAGTTAAAGGAAAAAGTTGCATACGAATGTGCAATAATCATTAAAATACCCTTAATCACCAAAATACTTATGATGGAAAAGTACAAACTTTGGGCACATTGAGAGTAATTAGATTCAACGACTTTCATAAGAAAATAAAATTTCCATGGGTTTTCAGCAAAAAAAAGCGAATGCCGTTTAATTATACATACATACACACACACATATATATGAGCTGTGCAGGAAAATCCACTTCCTATCATTTTCATCCAGATCCAAATCAAACACTAGAAAAGTGACAATTTTTATATTGCTTTTGCATTTTCTACCATTTTCACTCTACTCAAGCAAACCTTAGAAATAAAAAGGATTCATATACATGAAAATCACCAACTATAAAGTTACATAATATCCTTCAATGCTAACTTCATAGCTTTCACTTTCTTAGTAAGAACACAATGGTTGTGTTTGGTTAGATAGTTTATTTTAGGTTTGATAATGTCATCAGGTGTATAGGCCATGTTTGTTTCCCAGTTTAGTTTTAGTTTTGATGACATCATCATTTCCCTCATTTCTCTCTCTATCTCTCTCCACTCATTACACCTGATGACGTCATCAAACCTAAACTAAACTATCTAACCAAACACAGCCATTTAAAATTTACTGTCTTCTGAAAGTTTCCATCTTTTACTGTCTTCATAATTTTTACACAATTTTTCATGTTAATCAACACATAGACAAGAATAAATTTTCTTTTCACTTTCTTTTCTTTTACTTCTCTTTTTCTCATTTTCACTTTCAAGCACTAATTTCTTTCTATTCAAATAGAAACCATGCTTAAATGAGTGGTAGTTGAATTTCTTTTTACCACTTTCTACTATTTTTACGCTAATACTTAATAAACACTATAAAAGTGTCATTTTTTTCCTCTTTCTTGTATTTTCTATCATTTTTACCGTAATCAAACGGACGTATATGGAGCAGTTCCAAAAAAAAAAAAAAACGGACGTATATGGGGACAACAAAAACTCACAAAATATTTATACTCCTCTTTCCCAAAATAATGGTCCATTTCACTATTTGGGACGTCTCAAAATATCATCTACTATATTATTAAATTCGTAATGCTTTATACACACAATATGGATTTTATTTAGTAAATCTAAATTAGTTTTATTCTACAAAATACTTAAAATTAAAATATATATATATATATATATATATATATAGGAAATTTTATAAATGGCACGAGCGCTCAAAAGAGACTATTATTTTGGGACGGAGGGAGTAATGCAAGAAAAAACAAGAAAAATTATGAATGAAGTGACAACAAAACAGAGAGAGAGGAAAATTACCAGCAACAACAGAGATGTCCATATCTCTGTATCTATCCACAAAAATGTCGACGGTGTCCTTGAATGCCTTGTGATTCAGTAACAGAGTCGTTATGTCTTGAAACATTATTCCTAAAAATGCAGAAATATTCGTGTTAGTAAAATATAGTAATAAAAAAAATGTAAAAAAAAATATACAGTATACTGGTAAAAAAATCGTTAAAATTTGACAACCGTTCGCCTGCCCAATAAATTTTTGTGAAAATATTTTTTTATAATATAAGCAGAATAAATTTTTATTTAATGAAAGAGTACTGTGAAAAGCTCCACGGTGCTAATTTTTTTACACGACATTCTCCAGTTTATCATAAAAAGATTTTTTTTTAAATCCAATTTTCATGGAATCAAGAAATAATTGACAGAAGGGAAACAAAAAAACACACAAAAAATGAAAAAAAAAACCTTTTTTGGGGAAGTGAGGGACGACTCTAATTGCTTCAGAGATGCCTTGAAGCCTTGGGTCTCCCCTGAGTCCATTCTCTGCTGCAAACATCTTCTTTCTCTCTCCTCTTCTCTCTCTCTCTCTCTCTCTAGAACTAGTTTGGAAGTGTTGGGTATTGCTGGGTTTGTGTTAATTTCCTCTTCCTCTCTGAATTTTTCTCTCTCTAAAATTATATGGGTTTGTGTTTCGAAGTTGAAACAGGGTATGGGAAGATATATGATCATTATGATGGTATTTGTATTTTTCCCTCCAGAAGTCAGGGTCTTTTACTTTCTTTCGTTTTTTTCCCCAAAACGTCAAAGTTGTCCGGGTCTGTTTACGCGAACCACAACTAATCTCTTTTTCAGTCTGGTTAATGAAAGACTGTCCACGCTAGTAGAGATAGTGTCAGGATTCCGACTCACAAGTGACACCTAAAATCAATATTCTCTCTCACTCCGTTGCACAAAGCTACTCTATTATAACGTGACGTGCAATTTTTGATTAAAAAATTCAATTAGTTCTTTAATTTTGTGTCAAGCAATGTAAGAAATCATGCACGGAATTGCTTTAATTTTTTATCTAAAAATTTGCAGGTCTTTTTTTGGGTAGTGGATTATGTTTACAGGTGGTGTACTAAAAGAGTACAATTGTTCTAAGATCAACTATTTCTAATACTCGAGAGGATACACATTTTCATAGGTTAATTATCCATCAACATTAATACCCAAAAATCACACATTTTCATCTATTAATCACTCATTAATACGGAGTATCTAAAAATAATGCACATATTTTATAGAATTAGACTGCTCTTGCAATCCAAAAATCCGAGCATCCTTCATCGCAACAGCTGCGTTGCACCGTGCAGAGCATAATCTCAACAGTCCAAAAGTATTTTCAATCCGGACCTTTTGAAAAAAGTTTTGGACGGTCCAGGTGAACTTCGCGAGAACATTTTGTTCTCAATCCGGACCGTTAAAAAATGTACTTATTTGCAGCCTAAACTCACGAATAAAATTCTAATCAATTGCATGGAAAGTAAACTCACTAGCCAACGGAAGTAAACCGTTCGGATAGAAGTCAGGTTGGTAATAAAGATGAGAAAGATCTCCATGTGATTTTCTAGGTGGAATCGAGATAGAGAGAGAGAGAGAGAGAGAGTGACATTTATTACAACATTTTCCAGTTTGGCCAAACCAAAGCACGGGGCGATGACCGATGAGAGAGAGAGAGTCAGGGAATAGAGTCAAGATTCTTGAAGAGTAGATGTATGAAACCATAATCTTTTGAGCGCGTGTACAAAACTGTGCACCCTCTAGTCCATTCATTAAAATGGAAATCTCGTAAAATTTAAATGAAAACAGGTTGATTTTAGTAAATAAAAATAGTTTTTTATTTGCTAAAATTAATCCATTTAATTTTATGAGATTCCCATTTTAGCAAATGGGAAATAAATTTCAATCTCAAATGTTGTTGTCCGGTTCACAATTAAGTGTATAAATTTTATAAATCTGTTTTATATACTATAATGATCTAGAGCACCAAATGATCATACTCTCATACTACTGAATAATTAGCCATGTAGTGCTTTTGCTGAGTCCATTTTTACGGTCCATTTCAAAAGAAAATTAGTGACTTGTTAATTTATAATTCCAGTTAAAATCCATAAAAAGCGGCCGATATTCCATATCTTGTTAAAATAAAGGGACGTGATATTGGCACTTTCTTTTTCTCTATTGGCACTCTTTTTTTTTTGTCTCTATTAAGTAAAAAATACTCTTGCATTTTTTAAATAAAGACAAAAAAGGAGTGCTCATATCAATTCCCACGATAAATTATATGACTATCACCAACTCGTCTATGGATACCGATAGGGTTGTAAATAAACTAAGTCGTTCGTGAACTATTCGAGGCTCGACTCGGTAAGGGCTCGTTCAAGTTCGATTATGGTGCTAAACAAACTAAAACCTGAACCTCAATGTTATTAAATGAGTTGAACCTTAACTTGACAGTATATGGCTCGATAAGGCTGACGAACTTGGAATATATATGTATATCTCATAAGAATTTTATATACGCAAATTCTAAAGTTAGCCCAGGTTTAAAAAGTCTATTAAAATGTGTAAAAAACGTATAGAAAAGTATGAAAGTGTATTAAATTTGTGAAAAGTATGTATGGATGTGTGTATTTTTTTGTCTTTATGTGTACTTATTGTCAGCACAATGGACTGACAATAGAAAAACTCTTTTATATATAATCTCGAATATGTATAAACCTTCACACTATGAAGCACGGGTACATCTAAAACCCCAAAGTATCTATACCGGGTATCGGTATTTGATGGGTACTTCAAAATATGTATTGGGTACTCAAAAAACATACCAAGTACTTCTGAGTTTTGAATTTATGGGTACTTCGTTGGGTACTTTTCTAGGTACTTTGTTCGTAAAGTTTTTTAAATTTTGTAATTCTGCATGGAAAAAAAAAAACTCAAACTACTCCCTTTAGTATGCAAGAATTCAGTGCAATAAAATCATAAACTCGAGATCACGACTCAGATCTATAGCTTGATTTTGGAAAAATAAAAGCAGGGTTGACTATTTTTTTTTGTCGGTTTTCCTCCAGCGGCTGCGACTCCTCTCTCTCTCTCTCTCATTATTTTTGCTACCCTTTATCTCTCGTTATTATGTAAAAATCTATTCCTTTTTTTATTTTTTAGATGGGCTTTGAAATATCTTTTGCTTTCCCTCTTGAAACCTATTATAGTTGCATGCACAAAATTTAGGGTATTGCACTTTATTTCATAGGAAGATGAGTCTATCAAGCAATATGGGTTCAAGTTCAAGTGTCATTAGGTTTTGTTATATTGCTTATGTCTATAAAATATGTTGTACTTGTTATATCTAATGAATCATGGCAAAATTGTAAAAAGATATGCACAAAAAATTTGTCGTGGCCCCACTGTATCCGTAACCAAGGGCGGCCCCACATAGGGGCAAGTGGGGTCAACCAGGGTCAACCAGTCAACCGACCCCGCTGGACGGAAATTTTCTACTGCCGTGTATATATAATATTGGGTATTTTGGTAATTTTGCCCCCATACCATATAGATTATTTTCTAATCTTGCCCCAAGTAACAAAAAATAAATATAACTATGCCTAAATAATTTTCTAATCTTGCCTCAAGTAAAAATAAATAAATATAACTATGCCCAAAGAGATATCGGATATCCATTGGTATACAAACTTTTGAAATTAGCCTTAGGCCCATTTTCCAAAAGATTTTAGCACCCAGGTGCTAAAATCATGATATTCCAAATAAAAAAATAAAGTGGTTCCGTGTATCGTTTTTTGATTATTATTTTTTTGCACTAAATTAAAGTACACGAGGAGAGAGCATTTTCTGCAATGAAGATTGTGAAGAACCAACTTCGTAACAGAATGGGTGACCAGTAGATGCAAGATAGTTTGGTTGTGTACATTGAACAAGATATTTTTTATACCATTTCAAATGAAGCTATCATGAATCAGTTTCAAAATATGAAAAACCGTCGAGGCGAGTTGTAAACGATATAATATGTTATGTATATATATATATATATATATATATATATAGGTAAAATTTTTAGTCCACACTCCCGGATTTAAGGAAAAAATGGGGTTTTTTTGTGTTGTAAATTTTTTTTGGAAAATCCGATCCATCCAATGTGTTCAGAAGGTGTTTTCAAGGGTCCACGCGGAAAATCTTAAAAAAAAAATACCGGGAAGGGCTTGATCCGTGCAGTTTTCGCAAAAACTGTATTTATATATTTTTTGCGAAAACTGCTTGGATCAAGCCCTTCCCGGTATTTTTTTTTGAAGATTTTTCGCGTGGACCCTTGAAAACACCTTCTGAACACATTGGACGGATCGGATCATCAAAAAAAAATTTGGATCAAAAGGTGCGGAAATTAAAAGTCCGGATTAGAAGTGGACTATATATATACGGAAAACTTCACATCCACACCTCCCGGAAATAAGAAAAAGTTGGTTTTTTTTGTGTTGCAAATTTTTTTTGGAAAATCCGATCCGTCCAATGTGTTCAGAAGGTGTTTTCAAGGGTCCACGCGGAATATCTTCAAAAAAAATACCAGGAAGGGCTTGATCCAAGCAGTTTTTGCAAAGACTGTATTTATATATTTTTGCGAAAACTGCTTGGATCAAGCCATTCCCGGTATTTTTTTTTGAAGATTTTCCGCTAGGACCCTTGAAAACACCTTCTAAACACATTGGACGGATCGGATCGTCAAAAAAAAAAATTGGATCAAAAGTCCGGATAAGAAATGGAACCTATATATATATATACAGAAATCTTCTAGTCCAAACCCTCTCGAGAATAAGAAAAAATGATTTTTTTTGTTTTGCAAATTATTTTTGGAAAATCCGAACCGTCCAATGTGTTTAGTAGGTGTTTTCAAGGGTCCACGCGGGAAATCTTCAAAAACAAATACCGGGATGGACTTGATCCAAGCAGTTTTTTGCAAAAACTGTATTTTTACAGTTTTGCGAAAGTTGCTTGGATCAATCCCTTCCCGGTTTTTTTTTTTTAAGATTTTTCGCGTCGACCCTTGAAAACACCTTTTGAACACATTGGACGGATCAGATCGTCAAAAAAATGCTCGGATCACAGAGGTCAGAAAGTCCGGAGTCCGGAGGATAAGTGGAGTCTATATATATATATATATATATATTAAATATCTTTTGGTTAAGTATTATATTGGATCTACTGTATACTTGACCCCGCTGATACTAAATCCCGCGTCCGCCCCTGCCCGTAACTTACTTGTTATACCTTACCCGCATCCAGTACCCCCGTATCGGTACCCATGCTTTCTAGCTATCACATGTACGTAATGAAAATTTTATAACTTGTACATGTAAAAACTTATAAAATTATTATAAACTTAAATTTAATAATTTTTTTTTATAATTTTACACATGTATATACTTATTTGTGTACAAAATAAAATATTTATTTGAAGTTCTAGACTTATACGAGAGTATAAATATCTAATATTTTTTGACTCGTGAACATGTTTGAGTTCGACTAAAACCTAGGCATGCTCGGCTCGTCGAATTTTCATTAAATTCGAGCTCGGCTCGAGTACGTTTAAAAACTTAATGAACGAACATGAGCACTCTATAGCCAAGACGGGGCTAGAATTTTACCTTGTGGTGGCGAAAATATAGTACTTAACTAGAGGATGAAAGTTTTAAAAAATCTAGTGGTGGCGAGTCTATATAATTCCCGAATAAATTTTCTTTCTTCTATAAAATAATTGTATTTTTTCGAAAACCTTGTGGTGGAAGCCACCACTACCTGTCCCCCTAGCTCTATCCTTATCTACAGCTCAGCTCATTTGCAGCCCTATATGCCGATGTCCAATCAACGTGTAGAGCCCATTTTTGTGTTCCACACAAGTTGCATTGTTCACATTTTTATGGTGGATTTTTTGTTTGCTAAGATAAATTTTTTAAATCCCATTTGCTTTTAGCAATTTGCTAGCTTTTAAAATTTTATAGAGAATTAAATTGGCTTCTAACAATGTAAAGTAAATTAGTTTTTCTCAATTCACTAACTTTTAGCACTCTTATGGAAAATTGAAGCGTATTGGTGCTAAAAATGGAAAACTCGGCCTAATATTTTTTGGTGTGGCCATGTAAAAAATCAGCTCAACCAAATTACTGCAAGTGGTACATTCGATCAAGCATTTGTAGTAATCCGATTGTGCAGATTTCTCAAGATACTACTCAAACAAATATTATTTTATTTTATTTTTTTGAAAATAGTCAAGATATCATATTCAAACGCCATCCGGCACCGATTACAAAAGACAGGATTGAAACCCAAACCACTAACAAGTAACAAGTGATCAGTTGTGTGGAATCCAAAATAAGATCCCGCAAACTGATCTATGCCTCATCAGTGCATGCATGGTCGGTAAACATAGAATTAATTCTTATGGCCACCGTTGAAGATTCCATTTGCAATTACACTTTAGCTTAGATCATTCCGATTAAAATCATAACTACCCTATCTCTTCAACAAAAAATTCTTCATTGTGGCCCTACTCGTGGATTCAAATCTAGCACCCAAGTCTCTTTTGAATCGCGTGCAAGGAATTTTGTTACTTCTTTTTCAAAATACTTTACAGGGACGAGCCCATCTAATTTACAGGGAAAACAATTTATATAATACTAGAGATTTTGTTTTTCTCTTACAAGAGCGACCACCTTTACTGACCCCTCTGACTCCATCCTGGCTCATAATCAAGTTGCCAAGTTTATAGACTTCCTTTGTACCTTTCAATTAGTATAAGGGTTCTTTAGATTTTTTATTTATTTTATTTTATTGTAGTGATTTACTTAATTAGTATTTTTTTTGTCATATTAATAAAGCTTCAGAAAGGTAGAATGGTGATCTAATAACGAGCTAGCGTTAGCTAATTTGAACCGAACTCTAGACTGAGGAGGTAACGAGAGAATGAGCGATGAACATTTGATAGTTTTACAATGTTATGAGTTAGATGTGAGAACTGAATGGTCGCGACAAGAATAAAAAAAGGGATTGAAAATGTACCGATTGCGTTCAGGGACCTACTTTTGGGTTTCATACGAGTGATCCGAACCGTTCATTATTCTTAAAACATTTTTCCGAGGGGCCCCACAAAATTTCAGCTCAATCGGACGGTTGGAAGTGCTCGAACCAAAGTCTCACCGTTTGAATCAAACCCTCGGAAAAATGTTTTAAGAATAATGAATGGTTCGGATCACTCGTGTGGGACCCAAAAGTGGATCCCCGAATGCAATCGGTACAATTTATGTGCTTCCCGTTCTGTATGGGTAGCACTGTCCCGAAAAAAAAGAGTTTATGGGACAACAAGGTTGTGTTTGGTTTGGTTTTGAGTTTTGATTTTTGTAATGATTAGAAGGAGAAATAGGTATAATAATTAAAAAATAGGTATTAATGATTGGAGAGAGATAGATGGAAAAATAAAAATAATATTTAAAAATAGGGATAATAATTGAGAAAACCGATTTTTGGAAACTAAACCAAACAAGTCCCAAAATCTTTGCAATAAACCAGGTTTAGGGAACAACAAAATAATTTCTTCGCAATACACTCCCAAAAAATGATCTTCATAGTACGAGTATGATTAAAAGGTATTATGTACTATGAGTGACAGCCAAGTGATAAGTGTTCTATGCTCCTTGCACCGGTCGAGGGTTTAGACTCCGAACAATGATAGATACACACCCTCTCAATCACTCCCCACCACACCCTATCTCACATATGTGGTGAGGCCCACTGGGACTCACCAGGTGAGCCCCACCACACATGTGAGAGAGGGTGGTGGGGCATGATTGAGAGGGTGTGTACTATCATTTTTGTTAGATTCCACCATCGATTAGTAGAAGATTTGTTTTGTCCAAAAAAAAAAAATAATAATAATAAATTAATTAATTAATAAATAAAACAAAGAAGGAAAGAAAAAGCTATGGTACTATCAAGACGTGGCATAAAAGAAGATGCAAGGGCAGTATAGTCTTTGTAGACAAAATTGACGGCTGACTGATAACCAGAGAATCAAGTGGCAGGTCCACTTCTGGAGATTTTCTCCTGTGGTCCCAAGTCCCAAGGGGCGTTGTTTTGGCGTTTTCCAAAATCCACGTGGCACACTTCTAATGGTAATCCCACGATCCACGTCGCAAACATGCGCCGTGTCAGGAGCATCTGAGCATCGGTCCGTACGCTCTGCCTCCATACAAGATCTATTGCAGTTTTTGTCTACTTTGGATGGGTGCATATTTATCTCCGTTCGAGAAACTGATAGACCTAATTTGAGCTCTTCAGACCTACTTATGCATGTGTTTTGCTCCTATTCTGAATCGAAAAAGATAAAGGAACCGACCACGTACCGACGGTGTTGCCGACGCCGTTGTGGGCCCCAAACGATCGATCCAAGCCGTCCGATTGCCTCGATTCCCGTGGAGACCCACTCGGAATTCGATTCTGAGAAGGATGAACGGCTCGGATCGATTGTTTGGGCCCCACAACGGTGTCGGCGACGCGGTCGGTACGTGGTCGGTACCCCGTGGTCGGTTCCCATAGCAGCGTTCATTCTGAATGCAGCACCCGAGTCATTGATTTTGATAATCAGCGGCTCGAATCTATTGTTAAGATGAAATTTGAACTGTTAATTACATGATTAATGACACGGATGCCACATTACAATCTTGTAGTGCGGCATTACGCTACAAGAGTCCCAATTTTATTTTTTAATACTCCTAATAGAAGAATCTACTTTTACTCGTACTATCATCCAAACCAAAAACATGTCGATGTGTACAAAACTCTCCACCATAGAATCTGAATCCGTAATCTAAGCCATTCATTGCAGTTTAGTATAGAAAATGCTAAGTGTTCAGAAAAGTTGTCCAAAAAATATCTAGACAGATGTAATGAATGGCTCAGATTCAGTGAATTTGAGCCACTGGAAATATCTAAGCCATTCATTACAGTTTTCTGGTCACTATATGAGCAATTTTTCTGGGTACATATGTATACTGTTGTTGCCATTTTTATACAAAACTCCCTCCGTCTGTGTTTATTGGTCTGTTTTCGGCATTCGAGTCATATATTTTAAATTATTTACATATTTCAATTTATAAAGAGTTTCTTGATTTTAAAATTTTCGTATAGTAAACTAGTTGAGATCTATCAAATAACATCCATATTACATATTTAAAATATAAATAATGAAAGATATGAGCAATTTTCCTGAATCGTAATGAAAGATATGAGCAATTTTTCAAGAGGTGTAAAATAGTGAAAGTGGACAAATAAACATGGATGGAAGTAGCAATTTTTTTTTAGTTACAAAATAAACAATAAGCAAATAAGTATGGAATATCGATAGGTACATGAACGAAATTGATTTGTGCAAGGATTGCCCCATTTTTTCATCTCACTTTCCTTGTACAAATCAGTTTCGTTTATATACCTATCGATATTCGATCAAGTAAATAAACTGGATATGACTGCACTCCAAAAAAAGTGCCATTATGGGCCTAAGATGAGCCTCCAAAGACCCAAAATTGGACCAGATTGTAACGCCCCTAATTTTGGGAACGTTATATTTATTATAATAATAATAAATAAAGTCTTACAACAGATATATAAAAAAAATTACATAAATCTTCATGCTAATACATTTTTTCACTCCGAAGACGACTAGGGTTTCTTTGCTCCATGGCACGACCGTGAGTCCTGGCGGTGTCCTGTCTTGCTCCGCACGCCTCCACGCTATAGAAATCCTCTTGTTCATCTCGATAGTCTAGCATAATACGTCAAAGTCGCAAAAGCAACATCGTGATATTATGCCTGGGTCACACAAGTGCAACGCCGTGAGCGATAATGCCCAACAGAAAGCTCTACCCAAACCTTAAATTAACAATTATAGAACAATATATATAATCGAAAAATAATGGCAGAAATTAACAGAAAACAATATCTTTCATGAAATATGCACGTGTCAGTGTCAATGCAGATTAGAGAATATCGCATGTAAAGAACAGTGTCTCGTATTACCTTGTAGTGTCAGCATTCTTCTTCAAATTTAACAAAGTTTTGGGTACTGTTTCCGTCCTTCAGGCCACAGTCCAGTCACTCCACTCTTATGACACCGCTTCTAACCACCAGGCCTACAGTCCATCACTCGAAAGTTATTGGCCGGTTTTCGTCTCCTTTCAACTGACGGTTACCAACCTTTTCGCTTGAGGTCCCAGCCGTCTTATATCACGGCGCACACTAATATGATACAAGGTCTGTCCACCCCGCGACACACACTAACATGATACGAGGTCTGTCCACTATGTTGTTGTGCACGCTCAGCCCCAACCACCAAGTTCTCTCTGTGAAGTTGGGGTGGCGCTCAAGCTGCACTACCGCATCAATTCAATTTAATTCAATCCATTTTTATTCTCATCTCATTTCTCATCAACGCTATTTATCTTATTGTGTATCGTGAATATGCAACATGTCTCGTAAAATTGATTTTGTGAATATGCATATTTTCTCGAAAAAACATGTCACATAAAATCTTAACTTTTCTACGCGCGATCCTTTTCAAAACCACTTTAGGGTTAATACTGAACAACTACGTAGTCACTTTTGAGAAAATCTCGTGTCATGCAAAAAAATTAATTTACTACATGTTCTTTTCAAAAGTCAGTCGGACATTATAGCAGCGTATTTTTGAAAGTCGATTTTTGAGCGAGCGGGCATTATAATAACTACGTTGTTCTTCTCAATTCGGAGCCAGAGGAGCAGGCAAATTGGGGAATGACCAGACCAATGGCTAAGAGAGGCCGTAGATCTCACCCTATTAGAATAAATGCATTTTGGAGAATATAATATTCAAATGTATTCAGACTCATTCCTATTAATTATAATAATATTAACGTTTTCAAAATTTTGGGCTTTACATAAAAAACCAATGATGCAACGGAGTCAATGTAATCTTAGTTTTTTGTATAAATGTTTGTTTAACTAAAAAATAAATCTACGAGTAAAATGACAATAAATTGATGGAATGGAGTCGATGTAATATAGTTTTCGTATAAATATTTGTCTAACGAAACATAAAATAATTTCGACTACGATAATGGACCACTAATGTGTTCCTTTTTTTGTACAATATTTGTCTACATAAATAACCCACAATGTGTTCCTTTTCTGTACTCTATATTACGGGTAAATGACACTAATCTCCTCTAAAAAATAATATATAATGTCTTTTCTGATTCTAGAAATACATGTCATTTCCCTTATTTTGTAAACTAATACTCCATTTACATTTCAAATGGGGTTGTTTTGGAAATGAAAATTTGTTTCCGGACCGCAAGTTATGGTATTTTATTTTTAAATCTGGGTTCGAATCATCAATTCACGGTTCTAATCTAGAACGTATAGGTCGATTCAATTTGGACCGGTCAGCTCACTTGATTTTTTTGAGGTGTGAGTGTTTTGTTAAAATACAGGTAGTGTTGCTTTTAGGCTACGGGCATCTCTAGTGCACTACCTAAAAAAGTTTCCTAAAGTGTCCTAACTAGTTACCTAAGAAAAACTCAAAAAAATGGTCTCTAGTGCACAAAAATTGACTCCCTAAAATCCTATGTGGCACCCCTCACTACCTAAAGTGCCCTAAGTGATTACCTAAATTTGGGGAGAGACTTAAGGAGAGAGAAATAGGAGAGAGATAGAGAGAGAAGGGAAGGAGGAGAGAGAAAGAGGAGAGAAAGAATAACTTTAAGGAGAGAGAGAGAAAGAAAAGACTTAAAGTTGGCCTTGTTCTCCAATAGATTTTAGGTGCATTTTATGGAGGGGTGATAAAATGAAGTTGTTTTTCCTAACTGATAAAATCTAGTGGTTTTCCTATAGATTTTAGGAGGATTTTATGAAAAATCTCATAAAATCACATTTACATTTTATGTGTTGATATTGTAGTGTCATAAAATGTGAGATTTTATGTCCCAAAAATCTGTTGAAAAATACAACCTTAATGAACATTTTTAAGGAGCCCCATTAAAGTGTATTTCTCCTTAGCTAGCTAACTAAGTTCTTAGCACACAAAATATGATCTCACATGTGCTCAGGTGTACACTTGAGCAAACATTTTTAAGGTAGTGCACTAGAGATGCTCTAAAATCAACCATGATTTTAACACCTGGTGAACTCATTTGATAAAATCATGATTGATTTTAGCAATTGGGTTGCTAAAATCTTTTGGAAAACTCACCATAACTGAGTCCTACACTGAGAAAAACTTGGGTACTTATACGGTACGGTCGCGTGTTGTCCGATCGCTCATCTCGGTCAACCAAAACTGTGGTCCAAATTGCAAAGAGAGAAAGAGAGGAGAGATAAAAAAAATAAATCTGGATCATCTAAAACATTTTAAACTGCCGAGATGTTTGGTCAGACACTACGTGCCCATACTCTACACGCACAGTTTTTTCTCCCTACGCTAAGATTCGAGTGACGATAACGCAATGTTTTTTTCTTTTTCGTTTTTTTTCGAAAACTAAGTACGTAACGCATTTGGAAACACGAATGCGTGCTTTAAAAACACAAATGGAGTAACAAATTCATCTACCGCACTCTCGTATAAGCGCGTTAAATCCACTCTCCAGTTGAATGATCCAAAACGTTCTCAACGCGCCTCATAAGCGTGTGGAAGATCCTTATTAAGAGAACTGTTCACGTGCACGCGGGTGTACTATAAAAAGAAAATAGCACATGATAACATGATCATTAACACGTGTCGCTTAGATTTACCCTTTTTTTTTTTTTTGTGTTTTTTCCCTGGTTAAGACATTTTCGGTGTCCAAGTCAATTTACGAGCATCTCTTAACTAATTTATTTTCTCGTCTTGTTAAATGCGGTCTCTATGTCAAGCTTGCGAGATTCACAAAAAGTTACCATCAAGGCGGTCTCTATGTTGAGCCAATGAGATTCACAAGAAATTACCATTTTACGACCTAATTTGAAGAATCAAACCTTAATAAATTATGAAGAGAGCAAACCCGCTAATCAACTGCGAGTCTTTTTAGATTCTGCCAAGATTTGCTCTATCCAAACGTTGCTATCGTTTTAGTATGTTGGGGATGTTGTACGAAGTTATTGGACGGATGCGATTGATCCCCGTACTGGATGGTGAGATCTGTGCCGTTGGAATTGGTGGTATGTAAAGATCATGCTAAGATCTTCGCCCTTTTTGCCCCCACATGCAAAAGTCAAAAGGAGTTCTAATCAGCTGTAGCCCATCATTTTATTTGTGGAATATTCCATAAAAGCATACTCCCTGCCTGCCCCATTTTAAATGCTTCGTATACTTAAAAATATTTTTTTATACTCACTATTTTGAACGGTGTTAAAAATATAAAATAATTAATTTCGAAAGTACTTTTATATTTTGAGGTCAAAGTTCTATGGTTTCCTTTAAGGACATTTAAAATGGGACGGTTCTGAGTATGTTTTTGGAATTGTTGGTTTTTGAACTTCTTGTTTGGAATTTTTGACCACAAAATATGTTATTAAAATTCTTATTCAAAATAATGTTGATGAGATTAGAGAAAAACTAAGGTAACGTTACTATTAACGTTTCTCATATTCAACGATAGTCACCATCCTCACATAGATCAACTAAAAAAAATAAAAATAAAATAAAAAGCTAAATGCTATGAAGTTAATTTTTTATTCTTATTATTTTTTAATTTATTTTTGGGTCTTTAAGCTATAAAAAAAAAATACGTGTCCATGCCCGAGCATCTAATCTGACCGTCCAAAACTTTGGGACGGACCACATTTATTCTCTCTCCCCTCTCTCAAATCCGTCTAACTATGTTTTGGACGGGAGATGGATGCTCAGGCACAGAAATATAATACCCACCCGGCACCCAAAAAATGCTCGTTTATTTGCGTCAAAATGAGTGCGATGGTATCTCGAATATAAAAAGGTTACAAAATCTCCTCTTTTCTAAACCCCCCATATCAATAAACACTACTCCCTATGTTTTTATACTAAAAAAACATGTGATAATGTGCCCACCAATTTTTTTGTTTCCTCACTCAACCACGTTGTACATAGTTTGGCACTTTTTAAATTTTTATATAAAATGTGAAAAAATAGACTTGTTATATTCAAACTCTATTTGTTTGTTTTTAATTTTTCTATTTGTTTGTTTTTTTACAACCTAGCGCATAAAGGTAGAGAATAGGACCCTATGGTAAAACTCAAACCAAGGACGTTGCACCTTTATCACTTCCCTCTTTGTTCTTGAAGTTTATTGGGAGATAGTCACGTCTCCAAAGTATTGGATGTAAGTTCACACCGGCCCACTTACATATCACATGAAAAAAATACTTTGGGACAGAGATGTAGACCGGTAGTGTAATCCGCGCATTACATCCAAAATTTCTTTTCGTGATGGAAATCGTTCATTTTATAAAATTCAATAAGCGCGTTACTTGTTCAAAAGGTTAGGTTAAATGGGAGATCCAATGGAGTATGTTTGGTTTACAATTCATTTTCTAAGTCAAAATTTTACTATCCATTTTTAGAAAATATATATATGTTGTCAGTCATGTGATTATAATTATCAGATTAATTAAAAAAAATTATCTCCAAATTGCTTTCGGTGACCTCCGTAAACATTTATATCACGATGATAAGATATCGAAGAAACCTATTGAGGTCCAAAAAAACCCTAGCGTGTTAACGCACTAAAGAATTCCCTCTTCTGTTCTATACAAATAGGGATATTAAATGTGTTTAGAACCGTCTAATGCATTTAGATCCCGGGGAATGCTACGATACACATCCCCTTTTTGGGTGCATATGGTACGCACTGGCATAACAAACCACTAAGAGGCATACTAGTTAGGCTAAGAACCACTTAGAGGCATAAGCAGTTATGCCCCTATAGGCATTGACCTATGTTGACCGACCTATATAGGGTGTGTACCATATGCACCCTTAACCCCTAAACGGCATAACCTCGAACCACTACGAGGTATAACTGAACCACTAAGTGGCATAACCTTGAACCACTAAGTAGCATAGCCATTACGCCATATAGGGGGTGTGTATGGTAGCATTTCCCTTAGATCCCACATGTATCGTACGAGGCCAAAGTGCACCGAACGCTTCAGATACAAATGTGTCCAGATCTATGTCGACCGTATATATCCGAATTCGGAATCAATGTTTCTGTATTTTTCAATAAACCATAGACCTCGTACTCCTAAACCTTAAATGAAGCTTTATCTACTCATCGTCATCAGTCACACCTAATTCAACTCTTATCTTCTCTATCTACTTTTATAATAAATTGGTGACGAACTCCATGTCATGCTAGCTAAATTAATCCCCTACATTATCCTAGGAGTATATTATGTGTACTAGATTCGATTTGATTAAGTCACATATGACGAGGGATATTATTCATCTTGTCGCTTGTCTTTTTCGGAGGTCGTAATTTTGAATTTCGTAAAAGTTAAATACACCAAATCTAGAGGCTGTTGAAGGTTTGTCCGGTCGTTAACTTAAGAGTCCACGAATTAATTTAGGTGCACGCGAACTTACCTGGACATTCTGTTACCATTAAAAAAAAGAAAAGGATTGGGAGAGTTGTTTAGCACACCACTACATGGGTGACAGAGACAAGTTAATTTGGAAACATCTGGGAGACAATAACTTCTGGTTAGATGATAAGTACAGATAGATTTGGTTAATCTAACTTCAAAGGATGCAAAATTTTGTCCACATTATGATAGATCCAGGCCTCCAACCTATATCTTGCTCAAATAGTGTTTTCATAGCACAAGATCTCTGGGTTATTTTGGACTGTAAAACTACTTATTAATTTTGCTCATTAACACCTGTTGTTAATCGGGGTAGTTCCGTGGACATAACGAATATCACAACATTTGACACAACAATAATCGGAGTGCCACGCTTACAATCGGAGCTGTTCAGGTTGTTTAAAACATGTTTGTAGGAGTTCCTGTAAAAAATCATCTCTTTTTGGTTATCGGTAAAGGCTTGATATGTTCATTCAAATTTATCCTGTAAAATTTAATAGGAATCAACTAAATGAACCGATCAATCCATTACCGATATTTAAACGAGTTGATTTTTAAGAGGTCATCTTAAAAACATATTTTAAATAAATTGAACGGCTCTGATAATTTGCATGGGTGCTCACAAAAAAAATTTGTGTCAAATATTGTGTTATTCGTTGTGTCCATGGAACCACCGGTTGTTAATATTTTTTTCATTTTTTTTTTCTGCCAGGCAACATTTTATTTAGGTTTTGTAATTTGTGTATGTGTTCGTATGTTTGACACAAAAATCTTTATTTACAAGCACGGCTTCGAGCAATGCACGACAAATTAAATACATAAATGGGTCTTACAGTGTTTACCCTGACTGAAGATTTAACATTAAATGTAGACATTTTATAAAACCAATTTGAATTTGAGGGGGAAGGTTGAAGGTTTTGTTCTCTTTGGTGTGGAAAAACAAACAGAGGGATTGTGTGTTTTGTAAATATATAGCATAGATAGATTTGGTCTAGTTTTTTTTTTTTTTTCAAAAAATGAAAATAATTCTCACTCTTGATATTTGTATAGTAGTAGGGAAAAATAATTTATAATTTTTTGTGCTTACTTTTTTTTTAATCTTTTGGAAGTATGACCAAATTTATTTTAATAAAGGGAATGTTGAGTTCATGTTTGTGAAGTGGGCTGGGTTCTCCTTAGTGAACCCAGCACTGGTCGTAATTTTGAATTTCGTAAACGTTAAATACGCCAAATCTCGAGGCCACTGGAGGTTTGTCCGGTCGTTAACTTCAGAGTCCCCGAATTAATTTATGTGCACGCGAACTTACCTGGACATTCTGTTACCATTAAAAAAAAGAAAAGGATTGGGAGAGTTGTTTAGCACACCACTATATTTACTTAATGGGTGACAGAGACAAGTGAATTTGGAAACATCTGGGAGACAATAGCTTCTGGTTAGATGATAAGTACAGATAGATTTGGTTAATCTAGACTTTTGTTTGTCTCTTCTTATTCTTCTTTTATTTAATTTTGAAAGGATGCAAAATTTTGTCCACATTATGATAGCTCCAGGCCTCCAACCTATATCTTGCTGAAGCTAAAAAAAAAAAAAAAAAACCTATATCTTGCTGAAATAGTAGTGTTTTCATAGCACAAGATCTCTAGGTTAATTTTGGAATTTGGACTGTAAAAACTGCTTATTAATTTTGCTCATTATCACCTGTTGTTAATATATATATATACACCAAGCTTCCAATCCAAACTCCCGCATTCTGTTAAGTTACGGACCTCCACCTTCCCAATTTTTTTTTGAAAATCCGAACCGTTAGATGTGTTTAAAAGGTGTTTTCAAGGTCCAACGCGAAGATTTGGCAAAAAAAAATACCCGGAAGGGCTTGATCGGAGCAGTTTTTCACAAAAACGCTAATAACAAAATCTTTCTCTACGAGCACTGGTCTGAGCGGTGCACGACAAAATAATTACATAAATGGGTCTTACAGTGTTTACGCTCGACTGGAGATAGGAATGGCAATTCCCCAAACCCGATGGATACTCGCCCCGCCCCCGCTTATTTGGAGGCGGATATTACTCGATTTTTCATCCAATAGGAGCGGGTATGGTAGAACTTAAAGAATCCCCAGTTGAAAATGGGGCGGGTATAATTTTGTGATATCCACCTCCGAATACCCGTACCCGCCCCCGTTTCCAATTATATATGTATATGTTTTTTATGAATGTATGTATAGGATAAGCTTCTAATAAGGGTCCCTTATTGAAGTTACCATGCGGACCTAACCTTTCCGAGCCAAATTTTGACGATCCGAACCGTTCAATGTTTTTAAAATGCATTTTTAAGGGCCTCCGCGAAGATTCGTCCAAAAGAAATACCCGGAAGGGCTTGATCCACACAGTTTTTGTTAAAAACGCTATATATAGCGTTTTTAACAAAAACTGTGTGGATCAAGCCCTTCCAGGTATTTTTTTTTGAAGATTTTCCGCGTGGACCTTGGAAAATGCATTTTAAAAACATTGAGCGGTTCGGATCGTCAAAATTTGGTCCGGAAACACAAAAAAAGGGCAGGTCCGCACGGTTTTCTTCAATAAGGGACCCTTATTGGAAGTTAATCCTGTATGTATATATGCAGGCATATAGTAGCATATAAATGTATATGTATGTGTGTATATATAAGTATGCATATACGTATAATTTGTCTATATTGTTCCGAATTAAAACTACATATGCTAAGTGTTAAAAAAAGTTTAGTGATGGTAGTTAAAATTTTATATATCTTGGTAGATTGTTATTTCTTTGTAATTTTTTATTCTATTTTGTTGTAAATTGTTGTTTTTGTTATTATAGGACACATAAATTAGATCTTTTTTTTTTTTTTTTTTGGTTCAACAAGTTTGGATATAGATTAATCCGAATATACCCGATCCCCAGTAGGAGACGGGTATGGTGGATTGTCCACTATCCCTTTTGGGTATGGAGGTGGGGATGGAGATGAAATTCCCAATTGGAGATCGGGGGTAGAATAGGTTCCCCCGATCCATACCCTACCTGTTGCCATCCCTAACTGGAGATTTAACATTAAATGCAGACATTTTATAAAATCAATTTGAATTTGAGGGGGAAGGTTGAACGTTTTGTTCTCTTTGTTGTGGAAAACAAACAGAGAGGGGAGAAAAATATACTACGTTGCTGACTTGGATTGTGTGTATTTTTCTTTCTTTTTTTAAAAAGAAACTAAATATGTCTTAGATAGATAAAAAATGATACATACACTCCCAACCACACCCTCTCTCACATGGGGTGTGGGGCTCACATGTGGGCCTCATGTGAGCCCCACATCCCCTGTGAGAGAGGGTGTGGTTGGGAGTGTATGTGGGGGAGTGTATGTATCAGGATTCTAGATAGGTAGATTTGGTCTAGCTTTTTTTTAAATTTTTTTTTTTTTTTCAAAAAAAGAAAATACTTCTCACTCTTCAAATTCGTGTAGAGTAGAAAAAAAAAATACTCCAATTTATAATTTTTTGTGCTTACTTTTTTTAATCTTTGGGCAGTAGGACCAAATTTATTTTTCAATAAAGAAAATACTGTTTGAAGGGTATCTTGAGTTCATATTTGTGAAGTGGGTTGGGTTCTCCTTAGTGAATTGGCCTAAAATGTGGACAGGCTTAAATGTGGGTTGGGCACATCAGACATGGCTTCTAGAGATCGGGCCTACCTTGGACTAAATTTTCCAGTCCATGCTACAGTTTGAAATACAGCACTTCCACTTGTATTCATGTTTTTGAGAAACAAAGTACAATGATAGTAGTAGCTTAGTAATCGCGTATGTATTCGTGAGCAAAAGCGTGAAAACGTCTTCCAAACACATCTCAACCTAATAAAATTAGCGAGAGCAACGATTGAGAACAAGAGCATAATGGAAGAATTAAGAGCCGGAGCACGGGGTATTTTGAATGATTATATGGCTATGTACAAGAGTAACAAGACCATTGAGTCAACTGTCCGCGACATATCTAGATTTTTCATAATGGGGTTAGGTTTTCTCTAATTAAGAAAAGGTTGATGAATTTCATACATTACTTCTTCTTTTCTTTTTTAATTTTTTTTTTTCTCTTAGGTGAACTTACAAAAGATCACAGGTTTGTCATTTGATACTCATAAATAGTAGTACAAAAGAGAAATGAGTATTTACTATTTAGACGAAAAAAAGTGTAAAAAAATGACCACTCTAGAAAACATCCAAACAAATGGCAAAATAAATGAAATTTAGTGCAATTTAATGAGGAGGTAGCATCTTAATTCTACATATTTTAGAAAATGCAACATGAAAGTAGGACAATGTTGAAAAAAATCAAGTCTATCGTCTTTTATTAGGATTTGCTATAGGATTGCATCCAGGCGAGGAATTTTACTGGTAGAAAAAATTACTGATGAAAATTTTAATTACAATTTTTGAGAATCAAATATTATATTGTTAAACATGATTGGAAAAAAAAAAAGGTTTATGCTTTTTCTAGCTACACCAACACTCCGACGCACAAATATAAAAAAATTCTATGGACACGACACCTACACTCCGACACACAAATATGAAAAAATTGGAGGACACGACGCGTTACAAAAGATATTTATGCATGCAATACTTAAATAAGAATATATACAAAATAGAAAGTAAAAGAAAGTCTGTCGTAAAGATATACGCTATGTATTCATACTTATCATTTGCAAAATTATTCGAAATGAAAAGTGTTCAAACCATTGTCCATCACATACAACATACAACGTATGACTTCCCTAAGTTTTAATTGTAGTCTAATATTTCAATTAACACCCCCGGCTTGTTTTGCGAGTGTCCCGAAAGTGTCCGGGGCATTTTTTCTAATGTGTCTCCGGAGTACTGTCCAAACTAAAAGACGTTTCGAGGAAAAAACACACTTTGAATTTAGGGTCGCCGACACTTGTGCGGAAAGTGTCTGACACACCGGTACACAACCTTCGACGAAGTGTCTGCGACATAGATTTAGGGACAGCAAAACAGAACAAAAGAAAGAGAGAAACTACAACCATGTTATTCAACTGCCAAAAACTATATCAAATCCCATCCAATTCAGGTTTCAGATAAATCGCAAGAGGAAAGCAACAGACGAAGACCACGGGCAGAAGAGAAAGAGCATTAGACAGAGTAGAAACGCATATTCACAGAATCAGAGCCGCTAAATAAGCTTATGCGTCTATATTAGCAGGTACTTAATCAACAACAAATCCATCTATTTACATATAGACATGCATAATATGAAGTCCTTACTGAAGCAGAAATAGTGCCATCAAATTCCCTAACCTATACGGTCAACAAAGCTTGATTTTAACACTAGCGACTTTCGCTAAAAGTCATTCGATTTTGGAAACTGACCTAATTTTGATGATACTACCGAGTAGTATTTTCTCGAAAAATATTTGCCACCTTCGGAGGAAGCCAAGCTGCATTCCCACCATTCTGCCCATCCGCATGTTGAACTTCGCATGTTATCCCGGCATGATTTCGCTTTTTCACCTTTGACCTTCCCATTTTCTTCCCAACAAGAAGACCAAACTTCATTGCAGTAAATAGCCCTAATGCAATAAGAAGTGGCCTTACAGTCCAGTGAAAATCTTCTAGATGTTGGTACTTCTTAAGAACGCCTGGACAAGTATTAAACGAAACTGCTTCCACTTCAGCGGGATCTGCCAGGAAATTGTCGTTTTTGCTTCCAAGTGTCAATTTCCCAGGAAAATTAACAACAAGACACCCGTTTGGTAAAATCTGGTGGATTCTACCGGTGGCCCATTCACCGCCATGTTTCCGTGGCCACTCGAACCTAGGGCTAAACACATTTGGTTTCACCCTCACAAATGCGCCCACACAATACGATTCTGCCATTTGAAGCTCTGAAGAATTACCCTTCCAAAGGGTCTCGCCTCCTATAAATCCGACGGTCACATTTCCATCTCGACGGACAGAATGAAGAATACCCACAGGTGAGTGTTTTTTGTCTTCCTCTTTCAAACGTACCCAATCACCTGCTGCAAGACCAAACGTGACCCGCTCTAGTGTGGATCCATGCACTCTTATTGGGTCATGGATGCCATGGACCCTCACTAGAACAAACCCGTTAGGATCAGGGTCACAATCTAAACCCACAACTGTTCCTTCCGGAATATCCATGTTTTCAAGTTTGCATAAGTTTGGCGGCTTTCTGGAACGCACCGTATCACCCACTTGGAGATGATCCTTTGTGAGAAACCACTCTGTATATCCGCTGCCACTTGGTCTGTCTATAATTGTTCTACTAGTGACACTGGTCCAGCCTCCATCACGGGGAACTGCATCCTGTGAGCTGCAAGATTGCAAGCTATTATAAACAAACGGCCAGATTTGGAAATTTAATGCGCAGTTCAATGAAGAATATATTAAGATTGTGTCAGAAGCCTAATTTCTACAAATGATGCAGCATAATGGTGGGTTCTTAAGTGATGGGTTCTCTGCATAGCTCACAAATTGTCTCAAGGCATTACGACAACACATTACTCTCTCCGTTAGTGAGATGCTCTGGACATGAATGAAGGAAGCATCGTAATGAGGATAAAAATTGATTTGGGTCTCTAGGTCTGCCCTTACTGATGCCTTTCGGCTTTGATTTGGGGGCATGGTTCTAAAACAAAACGTTCCTGTAGGTCTATGAAGCATGGGTACTTCTAAAACCACAAAGTACCCGTACTGGGTACCGGTACTTCAAAATACATACTGGGTACTCCAAAAATGTACCGGGTACTTTCGAGTTTATGGGTTCCGTACTTTTGGACCTATTCGTAAAGTTTTCAAAACTTTAGGGATTTTGCACGAAAAAAAAAAACTCAAACTGCTAGCCTTAGTATGCAAGAACTAAATGCGATAAAGTCATAAGCTCGAGACCACGACTCAGGTCTAAAGCTTGATTTTGGAAAAATAAGAGCTTAGTTTACTTGTCTTTCTATCGATCTTCCTCCAGCGACAGTGACTCTTCTCTCTCTCTCTCTCTCTCTCTCTCTCTCTCTCTCTCTCTCTCTCTCTCTCTCTCTCACACACACACACACACACATTATTTTTGCTCCCCCTTCTCTCTCGTTATTATGTCAAAATAATTCTTTTTTCGATTTATTAGATAGGCTTTGAAATATCTTTTGCTCACCATCTTGAAACCGTTGATAGTTGCATGCACAAAAGTTAGGTTATTGCACTTTATTTCATAGGAAGATGAGTCCATCAAGCAGCATAGGTTCAAGTTCAAGTGCTATTAGTTTTTGTTATCGTGCTTCTATATATAAAATATGTTATACTTGTTATATCTAATGAATCATACCAAAATTGTAAAAATATATACATAAAAAAATCGCCGTACCCGTACCCTACTTTTTTGGGTTGTTGCCGTATCCCGTACCAGTACCCGTATCCCATACCAGTACCCGTATCCCGTACCAGTACCTGTGCTTCCTAGTTAGAGGTTTAGGGGGCCACTGTTTCAGTGGTATTCTGAGAGCAGTCACTTTGTGCAAATATTGTCAAAGGTTAAGTCTGTCTCCAATCATCCCCCATCCATACTCCCAATGATTGGGAACTAGATGGGTTCTGCTATTGTTATTGTTGTATTACTCTCTCTGTTCCCTCATGTTGGTCTTTCTTGGGAATTCAAACTTTTTTAGGAGACATGTAATGATTGCACTTTAAATCAAATCTCTAAGGTGCCATTTCCTTCATTGTCCATTAGTTAACTCATTTGGAAAATGATCATAGATACATAAGGATAGTTTGGTAACCTACTACAACGCTTTTGACTTTCCAAAAAAGACTAATACTTTGAAACATCTCAATGGAAGAGGGGACTAAGAACAGACGGACAGTGATGTTACTAGTGTAAAGGAAAAAGTACCAAAAACATCTTTAAAAGAGGAAAAAGATTGACAATTCAAGACTAACCAAACCAAGGGCAACATACATCACAATCCTCCTCTGCCATGAACAACGAGCAATTCACACGTGTACTGTTAAATAAAGAAATTAAACAAACAAAATATTAATTCAGCTTGATTCGTGGGAGATTTATGACAAAAGCTATTTGGTTACTTAGGCAACCATTTTGTAAAGCACATAGACGAGAAATAGACCCCCGTATGACGTAAATTGACTCAGGAAAAGCACAAGATAAGGTCCCCGTACAGTTAGTAAGAAAGGAGTCCTGAAAGATAAATTGATCTAATTAAAGACATGTATGATGTTTCTGTGAAGAGTGGGGAACGATAGGAGAGAAACATATAAATTTCCCACTAAAGTATGTCTATCAAGGATCATCACTAAGTTCTTACCTCTTAGCATTAGTTATGGATCAACTTGATAGGAAAATTAAAAAGATATGTGCTGAAATATATTATGGTATTAGACAAAACAAGATAACGAGTAATATTTAAGCTATATCTGTTCTCTGGCTCTTTTCCTCAGCAGAAGTGCATCACATTTGGGTGGAAATTGGAGCAGAATATTTCAGAACGAAGGCTGAATAGGGCTGAGGTAGTGAAAAAAATCTGAAGGATGTGAGAGCTTGCTAAAAGCCTGACACTCTTGGAAAAGGCTTCCCCCCACAGCTGAAAATATTCTGTTTCGCGTATCAGTGCTTGACAAGGGGGATTTTTGAGATTTAGTGTTGCCTTGATGCTTCTGGTTCTGGTTGGGTGATGTAGTGGCTTTTTGTAGCTTTGTGTTCGTTCTTGTCCTTGGGTGAAATTTTAGGCTATTATGCTGTTTCCAAGGGCTTCTGTATTGGCCCTTACCCTTTTGCTGGATTCTCAAGGATTTATTACCTTGGTTCATTTCATTTGCTTTTTGATTCTCTTTTTTTTAGAAAGGGTGGTTACCAAAAACAAAAATGTTGAAGCTAAAATTGTGGGCAGGTACTTTAGAATCTAAATGATTATATGTTAGGCACGATAAGACATTACACAAGGAATACAACCTTAGCAAATCTAAAATCAAGGATGAAAATACCAAAACTTGATGAGCATTAGATACCCAGGAGTGATAAAATCTTCAATATGTTGACCAAGTTTCCATAAAGATGGAGAGATTGAGGAGGGCCCAGAGAACTAGTGCAAGATAGATGAACTGGAGAAGAGCTTATAAAAGGTTACGTTATCAGGGAAGATGTATCAAAGTTGAAGGAAAAATAGTAGTATTGAACTGCTGCAAAAACAGTATTGAACTGTTCCAAGAACATGGCATGATGCCTAATGTTGGGAGGTTACAGAACTGTTTAGAAAATGAGCATAGTCGAAGTCGATGAAATGATAAATGTTCCAAGAAAATGCGGAAGTGGCACGAGTTGCAAAAAAAGATGGAAAGCCGGTTGAGATGGTATGTTCATGTGCTTAGTAAACCAATTAATGCGCCTATAACGGATCTAATAGATTCTTTGTGCCTAGAGGGGAGGTGCTGTATTAGATTCACATAGAGCGAGGTAAAAGGAATAGAGATAGGCCAGCAGAAACTTAGGTTGAGATAATCAGAAAGGAATAACTGCCTTAAAATTAACGAAGGGTAGGATGCGGAATGGAATGCAGTGCAGAAAAATGCTTGTTCAGTTCAGGTGACGTGGAATAAAGTGTTTACTACCACCAATTGATAATACTTCAGTTTGTCAATCCAAAACCATGGACTAAGGCCTCGTTTGATTCGCGGACTAAAATAGGTGGGATTGGTAGTCCTGGGATTAATAGTCCGGGATTATTTGTCCTGAGACTAATTTAGTACTGAATCTCACTCAATCCTTTGTTTGATTCGTGTAGGATTAACATCGGGATATCCCGTGTTTCGGTCAATCCCATGTTTGGTTCCCCAAACTAAATTTTGGGATTAAGATCGAGTATACCCAGAAATCATGATCGAGTATACCCAATAATCATGATCCATATACATGCCTCATGATCCATATATGATCGAAAACCAGAATACAACCATGTATACCCAGAAAATCGATGTATACCCAGAAAATCAGAAAATTTCACAGGGGACTTTTCACAAACACCTAGCGTGCAAAACTCCAACCGAAACCCCAGAAAACTTCTCTGAACCAAATACACAACACCTAGACAAAACTAGCAGAGGAAGATACAGTCCAAAGATACAAACATTAAAAAAAAAAAAAAAAATACCGTAGAGTTGATACAAACTCCATGGATGTTTATAGTTCATTGTTGCTGTAGTTTGCTTCTGGAAAGATACCCATAATCTTGAAGGCGTCTACATGGCTTGCGGCCTCAGAGAGAAGAGAAGTTTGAGAGAGAAAGGAAAGCTCGATCAAAAAACTCATCGGAAAAAAACCCAGGCGAGGAAAACCGAATCTAGATCGGAAAAACGATCTTCATACAATCGATTTTTTTTTTTGTCTTCGTATTTGTATTTGATCTTCAGGAATTGAGAGAGAGAGAGAGAGGCGATGGAGAGGAAGAGAGAGAGCGGCGGATGATGGAGAGGAAGAAGACGACCTAAAAGAGGAAGAAAACGACCTAAAATTAAAACAGTGGCAATTTTGTAATAAGTGCCCGACAAACACGCGAGATTTTTAGTCCCGGATAACTTAGTCCCACCCCCCCCCATGGGATTACACAGTACCTACCATATAAGATAATTTCTGTACCGGGATTACTAATCCCAGCTACTTTTGTGGGAACCAAACTAGGGATTAGGTGGGATTGGACGCGTTTAATCCTATCCCAGGTGCATAATACCCGAATCAAACGAGGCCTAAAGGTAAAGGGTGATAACTCCAAAACATTCAACAGAAGTAAAATGCCTACATCTCTCACAAAAACATAAGCTAATATCAGTAATATGCAAAAGATGCAAGGTTGCATACAGAATGAAATATATACCTTTTGAATGCATGTAGGATGTCTGCCATCACAGGACGACTACGGAAGTCAAACTCAAAACACCCGATTATGACATTCTCAACTGCAGGAGGAAGGCCACTGGGTATTTGTGGCTTCTCTTGTTTTTTAACAACTAAGTTATATATCTCATCTACAGACTTCCCACACCAAGGCTGAATTCCCGTGAACATCTCCAATATGCTGCAACCAAACCCCCAAGAATCAGTCTCAAAGGATGTCGGACCTCTTACTTCTGGTTTCCATTGTTCTGGAGCCATGTAGTTTGGGGTACCAAGTCTTCGAGCCATATCTGAACTTGGTAACGGTATTCCAAGCAACACATAAGGAATCCCTATATCTCCAAGCACTGCCCCATCATTCTCATTCAAAAGGAAATTAGAAGGCTTGAGGTTAAGAACCAGGATATCTCTTGAGTGCAATTCCATAATTCCCTGAGCCAAATCTATACCATACCTGCAAAAATCACCATGAAGTGAGAGTTACGTTCTCAATAGTTCATCATACCACAAAATCAATATTTTTACATCTGTCTGCGACAAACAACACCTCAAAATGTTATTCAATGAGAGCTTTCCCCCTTTAAGACGACCCATTTTGTCACCAACTGATCCCTCGTAGAATTTCATGACAATGCATATCTAGAAAAACATGCATAAATAAAAATTAAGATAAACAAAAGGGATGGAAGTACACCCAATTATGAACAAATTCAGACAAAAGACGCACCTTTCCACTGATTATTGAAATACCATGCAGCCAACATACACCTTTCAGGGCTTGACATTTAGAAAACAAGTCATTGAATTTATCTAATACGGCCTTACTGTTATCTTCCTTAATAGGATGCAACATCTTGACGGCCACTTCATGATCAGCCTCATAATCGTCGGCTGCTTGATGATGAGTTGCTAACCATACATCACCAAAAGGACCCCTCCCAATTCGGTGTCTCAGTTTTATTGTTCTGGGGTCAATCCATGGACTAATCTGGTTTGGTGATGCAACGACCGTCCTTAGTTGATCAGGATCTTCTTCAACAAGCTCAAACTCAAAGGATGCAGTCGGCCGATTGGCAACAACTTTTCCAGCCATTCTTCCTACTACAAATTTACCCATGATCAAACTCCACACAAAATGTAAAAATCCACATCAATACCAAAATTTAATACGAAAAGGAAATTAATCCTAAACCAAATAATTGGAAATTAAGATAGTACTGTTTCGCAAATGTTGATGGTCTTCCTTCACCACTTGGCTTGGGTGAGAACTTGCCTATTTATATGAGATTTATGTAATACTTCCTTATATATGGCCTATGCTTTTCATAGATGTCAGTCAATCTGTAATTAATGTTTGAGCCCGTGCAAGAGAAGATTACACCAAAAGATCACAATCCTGTAGCCATGCCAAAGGTAAACTAAATTCACAACAAACCGGGAAATATACTCTAAGTTGAATCAATTTAGGTGGTTTCCCAATAAGAATATCGAGTAAAATATTTCGATAAACAGAGGTCCTAATTTCTGATTTCCAGCAGCATAATCTCTCTTACTTTTTTGAAAAAAACACATCGAAAATTTCGTTCAGAATGCCAAACAACACGTACAAAGAGATTTCATTTCAATCAAGGGCTTGTATCCCAGCGGTTATCTCCTCGTCCTCCCACATGGGAGACCAGGGTTCGAGTCTCCAACATACTAACTACTAACACTTCTTGCTTGTACTCCCCAATAAAAAAAAGAAGATTTCATATCAGCAGTGTGTGGAAGTTACAACCACCTACACCCAGACGTGACGTGATTATGTCAGCCTAAAACAGCACAGAATCAAATAAAGCAAGCAGAACCCCCATAACCTAGAAGGGCCATTTTTCCTTCCTTTTTTGCTGATGATGTTCACTACTGATGCTTTTCATCAGTTTTAATAAAGCAACTTGTTCCAAAAAAAGAGAGAAAAGAATATCATCAGTAATAGCTCGTGTTTAAGCAAACTTCGGCAAGTCAACAAAACCCAAGAAAACATCATCATAAAACTACTAATCTTTCTATCTACTTTCTTCCACTCAGTCAGATTTTAGGCTTTGGTACGGAAATTGAAATAAAAAAAGCAAACAAAATCCACAGTAGAATCCTAATCACAGATGAAAAAAATCAAAAATTCATACAACAAGGATTTCCCCCCCCCCCCCCCCCCCCCTAATTTCTTCTTCTCTCGCACAATTTCTCAGCAGCCAAAAAATACTAGTATTTACGAGAAGAAATCATGAAACAACAACGAACAATTAGTTTCGTAAATGATACGAAAATCAACAGACGAACAACTTACTGGAAGAAAGAGTATCACGGTGAAGAGAAGGATTTGAAATTTCGACGAATATTCAAAAGTTGGCAGAGTGACGTTCGATCGTGCCAAGTTCAGGTGGACCTTTATATACAAGAAGAAAAGAGATTCATGAGAGGTCACAGAGAAAAGAGGAGAGAGAGAGAGAGAGAGAGAGAAGAAATGGTACGTTTAGTAATTGGAATCTCGATGAGAGAGAAGACGGGGCGGATTCGGGGAGGACTCTAGTCCTTTGATCCCACCGTTTATATGCTTCACGCCTTGTTCTCCTATAGATTTTAGGTGTATTTTATGAAAATCTCATAAAAACATTTTATAGAAGGGTGATAAAATAGAGTTGTTTTCCCAACTGATAAAATGTAGTGGTTTTCTATAGATTTTAGGAGGATTTTATGAAAATCTCATAAAATCACTTTTACATTTTATGTGTTGAGATTGAAGTGTCATAAAATGTGAGATTTTATGTCCCAAAAATTTGTTGAAGTACACATCCTCAATCTACACTCGTAGCGATAAGAATACATTTGCGAATCTAAATCATTGATTATAGAACTTAAGCAGTTGGATCGAGGAATTACAACGATAGTGCTTTGGGGCACTATAAACTCTCCACTTGGGGGATGAAGTGCAAAGGGTATCAGTTTTGGGTATGGTCCAATTCATTTTGGGTTTTTGTGAGCCCACAATAATAATTTGGAATTGTTTATTTTGTAAAGTTTATCGAGTAAATGATTGACATAAAAAATTAACTTTGTCGAATATCGATACATACATGAAGAAAACAAATTTTTACAAAGGATAAATGGACAAGTTAAGCTTCAATTTGGAAAATGCTAAATTCCATCCCTAGGATGGAGGATAATGTGTAAAAGGTGTATTGATATCCGATATCCATAAAAGTATATTGATATCTGTGATATGTGTATTGATACCCGAACTTTTTTTATTATTACATACATATTATCCTCCACCTAATGGATGGAGGTTACCAAGAGTCCAAGACCCTTTATTTTTTGCCATCCAATTTTTCTTGTTTAAATATGTTTTGTTTATGTATCTCCGGCTATTGGATTAAGCTAATTTTTCACGTGCATAATATACTCAATAAGTTTTACAAAATAAACGATTCCGATTATTATTTTGTTCCCAATAAAGGCCTAAAAAGATCAAAACTAACCCAGACTGGACCTAGTGAAACTAGATGGGAGCTCTGTTCCAGATCAACAACAATGTTATATGTACAACTATTTCGTCTTTAACCATTTATAACCCTCTCACATGCATGTGTGGTCCACACACAATTATTAGTGTAAGCCCTACCTGTATATGATGTGATTGTAAATGGTTGGAGCCGAAATGTTTGTACAAATAATATTTGGGTCCTGGATGGAGATCGCACCAGTCGCAGGCTATTGTGAGGGCCCACCAATTCCAAAAATTACACGGAATTACTACAATCCATAAAAATATTAATACTATGAATTTCCGTAATCCATAAGTTTTCCAACATTTGCTTATTGCCTACAAAAACAATACGCAATGTTGAGTCAGGACATAGGTTAGCTGACTTTGCTTCCGTTCTCGATTCTCGTAATGCTCTCCTACTCTTAATTCTCACTCTCATTAATTTTTGTAATTCTCAGTATTTTAAAAAGAGCTTTTCCGCTTTTGCTCCCATTCTCACTCGGGCTCGCTCACTTGCATTCTGTAAATTAGGTTGAGACAACATGTACATACGTATGATTCAAAACTCAAGATTTTGTCAAAGCAGTTAAACAGAAATTACCGCAATCCTTTTAATTGATACTATTTGCGTAATCTATTTCCAGGTTTGTGATTTGCCTGCTTATTTGTTCATTATCTAGAATATAAATAACTAAATAAATAGTTTGGCCGGACCGATAAGCTGCTTGTTCACTTATTATACGAGTTTGGGGGTGTTTCACTAACAAAAAACAGTTTTTTTTTTCAAAAACCATGACAGAGGTCCATTCTCTCATTATGCATCACATAAAAAACCGTGAAAAACCAGTTTATTAAAAAAACTGGCTTAGCGGAACACTCCCTAGAACATTATGCCCTCTAAATTGACTACAATTTCACTTACTATATTGTTTATGCGAATAATATAAAAAAAACTATACAAAAGAAGTGTAAAAACTATCAACCTTTATATAGTTATACAAGAAATAAATTTTTTTTTTCTCAATATAAAAAATACAGTCTATGAGGTTTTCAAGAAATAAACTTTTTCTTATAGTAGCTTTTTAGAAAAAAAAATTATATAACTGAAAAAACCGTGTTTGCGATATATCTAATTGAGAACGGCACGGGGCCACTATGTTTATACTTTAACCTGTCACAAGCGGTAATTTCGTAAGTATTTTGAGATGGTTGGAGCCAAAATCCGCACGAGAAAGTGAGAACTGAGAAATAAATAAAAAAACAGTTTGCGTCTCTCTTTTTGTTACTTATATTTAGCTGAAAATTTGTTTTTTCATGCGGGGTGATTTGGCTAATTTGAAAAAAATGGTTTTTTGGTTTTTTTCATTTTGTCCTTGTTCAAAAAAAAAATTGCATTTGTTAGTTTTCGGACGATTTTTTGTGGTTTCTTGGCTTGTCTCGACGAGAGAAATCTAAAAAGTATAAAATTATTACCCAAATTTAAAGTTTTGTGAATAAAGACGAAAAATAATCCAAAAAACTAGTTTATTTTGGTTTATTTTCGGCTTTATTAAAAAAACCATTACTTTTGACCATAATTTTATACTCTTTGGATTCGTTTTGACGAGATAAATCCAGAAATCACAAAATCTTGACGCAAAACTAACAAATGTAATTTTTTTTTTAAATAAAGACAAAACAAAAAAAAAAACAAAAAATCAATTTTTTCCAATTAGCCAAATCCTAGTTACCTAGACAAAGACCTTGTTCGGTTAGGAGTTTTGAGGGAGTTTAGTTTAGTTTTAATTATGTAAGCAGGTGTAATAAGTAGAAAGAGATAGTGAGAAAAGTGATGATGTAATCAAAACTGAAATAGTGCCAAAACCGGAGCTAAGCTCTCAACCGAACAAGGCCAAAGTCATTACTGGGAGAAGATTGCACGACAACTTCTATGTAGTAGTTCCTTGTATTATAAGGAATACAATAAGCCAAATATTTCCCACACATTTGGACTTTTGGGACAAAGACCACTTTTGATAAGACATCATTATCATAACTATTGATTTATGATATTTTTCTTTTGCATAAATGCTAGGTTCTACATTTTGATTTTGAAATACAAATGAATGCACTATATTGTATATATGCATGTAATTATTAATGATAATATTTTTGCAATTTGTATTGGCTTAATTTCTTGCCTTTCACATGTTTCTAAATTTTGCTAAAATATTCGCCCGCCCACTCAGATTCTGCGTCCATCCCTGCTCATTTTGTTCAATATTATGACTAGTTTATGATTTTTTTTGGAAAAAATATTGAGATTAGTTCGGTTGTCCAT
Organism: Vaccinium vitis-idaea; assembly: GCA_963854785.1. Taxonomy (NCBI): domain Eukaryota; kingdom Viridiplantae; phylum Streptophyta; class Magnoliopsida; order Ericales; family Ericaceae; genus Vaccinium; species Vaccinium vitis-idaea. The sequence goes on from OY978224.1 coordinate 8,472,008, forward strand.
TCCGTTAAAGTTGTAATTTGGGGGTGAGGGACGTCGATTAATTGATGGCAATAATTGGTTATTTATTTCCCATTATGAATTTGTTCATTTCTGTTGTCCAACTTTCTTACATATAATGATTATTCAAATATAATGATTATTCAGTACTTTACTAGCACTGATCTTCATACTCAAGGAAATTTAGTTTTTGAATACCAGCTATGATATAATGTTAAATTTAATTCGCAATAAACTTTTATAGTAGATATTGTGCACATGATAATGCTAAAAATTGTAGTAGAAATTATAAAATCGTTATCCGTAATTAATCATCATTACATTATCCATCATCTCTGCCCGTCACCTCTATTATTAACAATTGAGAGAAGTAGATAACAAAAAAAGCATCGTAGCTAGGCAACAATTTTGCTATAATGACATTATTTTTATATCAACATGTATTTGTATATACCGTCCCTTCATATTAAAATTATTAGTCTTCTCAATTTCCTCCCTTTTTAAGTTGCACAAATTTTTTTTTTAGTCGTATTCATTTCCTCCGTCAATACCGATGGCTTCCATCACATTATCGAACTACATTTTTTCCAATTGTAGTCAAATATTCTAGTTGTCGCGGTCTTCTCCATTGTATATACCAATCGCTTGTATCAATGGCGATTGAGATTTATTGTTATCTTTTTAATCTACTAACTCAATTTATTTAGGTTCGTTCATAATGGTGTTCAAATTAAGATGTTGTGGATCTCGATACTGGTATATAAGACGTGTGAATCTGCATGACTCATAAAAATGTTACGAGCACGTCTTCATATTTTTCAGACACTATTATTGGACTTTATAGATCGCACGTAACATTATGCTCTAGCGTTAACAAAAATCCAAATATATAAGTACGTCTGCAGTTCCATCAAGGGTTGACATTCTGACAACACAAGACAACACAACTGTTGCTTTCATATTAGCAGTGGTGAGGCTTCAGATTCCACCAATTTTCATTTTGGTTGAGTTTTTCGCTTCTTTTTTCGGTGACTTTTTCTGATTTCGGAGGGTCTATAGTGAGCAATTTTGACCATTTAAAAGTGTTTTTGACAGTCCGGATTTTAGACTCTTTTCCGGAAGAGTTTTATTTAAAATTCGGACCGTCCAAAATAGAACGAACGGCTGTGATTACTCATTACAGGCCCGCAGTAAACAAGCTCACTATAATTCCGGGTCCGCTTTGTCAACCCCTTGAAGAAGAGTTATTATTAATGTCATCGTTAAAATCTTTTACAAAAATTGACTAAATTTATTTGATTATAAGAATATTTGCTATTAAAAACAAAATATATTTACTCGTAAATCCTTTCATTCGAATTCACTCTAGGCCCCACCAAATTTGATATCGGTTAAAAACTTTTGATATTTTGATTGGTTAAATTCTATGGACACCACCTCATCTATTCCAATTTTTCATGGACACCCCCTAACCTTTAAAAACGCCAATACACACCCCCTCGTCTATGGACATTATCCAATTGGACCCCTTCTGTCAAAGGGCCGTTAAGTATCAATGACCAAAAGTATCATTTGGACGAAAATACCCCTTCTCTCTCTCCCCAACCCTTGCACTTAAGCTGAGAAAAGATGAAGATACCTAACTTCCTTCACCAACTTCTAACTTATTGTACCACAAAGGTTTCTCCTAAACAACAAATGCTTGTTAACGATGTAAAATCCCATCAACCGGCATTTGACTGTAAAACTCGGTTGTGCCATCTTTGAAACTGCCAGAATCACATTCGTTGTCCATTTGTAAGGACCGAACCACTTATTTTGCATGAACCGGTTCTTACTTGCCCTTTGCGATCTTGAATTCTCCAACCGAAGTCGAGGTCGATGAAGTAACAGTGGAATAGACCGTCACCCTCAAGGTTGAGAGCAGTGACACCATTCACAATGTTAAGGCCAAGATTTAGATCTCATCTTATCTCCTCTCCCTTTCTTTTTACCCACTTATCATATGGAGTAATAATTATGATTTAATCTCTTTGTTACAACTTGGCGCTTTGTTTATTGCCTCCTTATAGCAGTGGATTTATCCATAAATCAGTTTCTAGTAGGAAAAGGGATCCTTTTGTTGTTAATAGTCTAGGGCTTTGCGGAATTTATTAGGGTTTCTGAAATAGTTACAGCGTTTTACTTACATGTTCGTATTGGTGCGATTTCTTTCTCTTTCTTCATCTGTTTAGTAAACCCAATCTTGAATTATGTTTAAAATTCATTTTTTTCTGCTTAGTATTTCGTATTTTGGATGTTTAATTTTTTTCCTCGTGATGGGTTTTGTTTGATGCTTTCCCCAGTGGTTTCTATTGCAGGTAAATGAGAGAGAGAAGGGGTTGCACTTGGAATTTTTTTACAGGTATGAACTTGTCAATTTCTTACTTTTGGTAGCAAAGTAAGGGTTTTTTCAATTTCGAACAGATGACGGGGTGCATATGGACGTTTTTAAAGGTTAGGGGGTGTCCTTAGAAATTTGAAATAGATGAGGAAGTGTCCATAGAATTTAACCATTTTGATTTGACATACCAATAAAAAAAAGTTTGGATAGGTTAGGAAGGCTTAATACCCCTTTACTTTTTAAGTGTGTAGCTTCGTAATTTCAACTTATTAAGAAAGCACCATCATTACACATTTCACATCAACTTTTACATTCACTTTTCAATATTGTCCTTAATGGAGACATCATCATTAAACTTTACCCACTAACTTCTAAAAAAAGAATATAATTTTAAGGGCAAAATCGGAAATCTACTAACTATTTAACATCACACTTATTTAGGAACAATCCAAAATGGAATATACTACTTTTTTTAAGGAATGGAAGGAGTATATGTTTTTCGAGCTATCAATTCTAAGCTAAAAGTTTCCAAAACAATTGGGGGTGACAAGTAAGGCCGAACGAGCCGAGCAAGTTGTTGTTCACTCTTGATTTAAAAACTTAAAAGCTTAAAAAATGTCGCATTGGTCCCAGTTTGGTTTCCTTGGATTCGGTGGGTGTGGGCACCCGTGACCTCCGCGAGAAACCTTGAAATTACTAGAACACGTGTTCATAAGAGTCGCCACTTGATTTTGAGGTAAACAAAGCAACCGAATTCAACGTACAAAATTTGAGACAACCAATCCGTCCTAACCAGAGTGATCTTGGTTCGGGAGCTAAGTTACGGGATGAGAAGATTTTATTTGAAAAATGCACCCATCCCGCCTAATCAAATGAGTAGTCTCTACTCATAATTATGGGATTTTAAAAGAGTATTTAAAATGATTTAGACAATTACGGGAAGGGAACAAAGAAAAATAAATAAAAATCATCAATGCATGAGGCTAGTTTAAAAGAAAGAATAGTTACCGAAAATGATAAAATAGGCGAAAACTAAACTTCTTAGATCAACGTCCGGATGCTCCCCTCAAAATTACGAATTCGACGAGTATAACTTTGTTCGCCGTGAAAAGTACTTTACTTGACTAATACTTTGAAAAACTTGGATTAAGGACAAAGGTTTGGGTAATTTTGGAGACTAAGCTAAGGACTAATATTTTTTAAAGATTTTTGTGGCTGATTTTCGAAGAGGTTTTTCTTGATTTTTGGAAGATAATATAAAAGGACAAGGCTAAAAAAAGGTGAGAATAGGCTAAGAACAAGGAGTTTTAGGCTAGAGTTTCATGATGGATTTTTGTTGTAGGTTTTTGTTGTTTTTTTGAAAACCTCTTACCTAGGCTTCCTTTAATAGGCACCATGAAAGCTTATTGAGTTAATTTTCCAACCAAAATAGGATGGGGGTGAGTAAATTCAACATGGCAACCCATAACCAAGTTGCAGCATTTTGTTTGCGGATTTGGGCAAAAGTTGTTGGCCAACACTTATAAAGTTAGTGGCCAGCGCTTTCTGTAGGTTTAAAGATGTTGGCCACCATTTTTCTGAAAGTAAAACTTGTTGGCCAGTGTTTTTATACTTCCACCGACAGTGTTGTTATGGGCTTACGCTTTGGGCCTTGGGTGGGCTTTGGCTTGGGCCTATTTGTTAGGTTTCAAATTTGGTTGGTTCCAAGGGGTTTATTGGGCTATGAAAATGGTAAAATCCAAATTTTGAAGCATGAATCAAATAAAGCGAATTTCTTGGCATCGTTAGCATCTTTCATCATTGGGGATACATTCGGACTCCTACATAGAATTCACGAATAATCAAAATTAGGGTGTTCACAGTGGGTAGTGGTGCTGGGTGAATAATTTTTAGTTGTTTGTTGTGTTTTTGGAGACCTCCCTATGATGTGGTTTTGTCCCTCCGTTGGGGAAGGTTTAATTGTTGTGGTTGTCTTTCGGTGAATGATATCTTGTTCATAGCCCTTGGGAATAGTAATATCCAGTTTTCTGGCAACGTGCCTTTAACGGATTAGAGATATTTACCGGCGTATAGGAAGACGCTTTTGTCATCATCGAGTATGCTTTAGTTTATTTACCTGGGATGTATTACAGAGTTATATTTATCAGGTGCTTTGCCCCCTTGAGTCTTGTGGTTTTGTATCTCTATAATTTGATCCTCGTGGATCTTGTGTTTAATGACAATGGCAACGATTTCTCTCTAAAAACAAAAAAAAACAAAAAAAACTTAGCCTTATGTTGGTGCATTTCTTCCAATTGTACAAAATACTAATATTTTTTAAAGAACATACCTTAACCGTATTTGTACCCTACTTTTCCTATATTTTGCCGAATGAACATACTTGCATCACGCCAAAATGTCCCGTATATGTACTTGTACCTGTGTCATTAGGTATCGGAATCCCATATTTGAAGCAAGAATATAGCCGGATACTTGTTCATGTTACTTGTTCTCTTTACCGGCACTCTTATGTACATAAATACAGATCTTTTTGCTACTCTAAAGAAAAATGAAAAAAACGTTTAACATGGATTAAGATGCAGCTTAAACTATAAACCATTCTTTCCGGCGAAATTGGTTAAGGACTTCTGGGGTGTTCGGTTAGCCTTACTTGAGAAACTGCAATAGAAATGAAGAACTGATGGAAGGCGACAGAACTTCAAAAAAAAGTAAGGGATGTTTCTTTTTTGAACTGAGTAAGGGATGTTTCTGAAAACAGAAAAACAACATGACACCACTTACGCTGCACTTGAATTTTACAGAATGTATGGAGGTATTCGAAAATGGGAAGCAAAACAAAAGAAATGAATAAACTACTCCTTCATATGAGTGAATCTGTGATTGTTGCCTGCAAGTGGGTCTAAGTTGTGAGCTAGATTATAGCCACCAGGAGGTTGGATGGCATACCATGGGTACGTATCCATTTGCAAGCTATACAAAAGAGAAGAGGGATGAAATGGGTACTTAGTACTGAAGATGAGAGGAAGTGGTTTCAGCAGGAATGGGCAAGCAAATTCTAGACTAGTTGTGTATACTTGTAAGGAGTAAATGAAAGCCATGAGGTAGAGGAGATAGGAAATGACACGTAATGGATGATCGAGGAATGATCGAGGACGTGGCTGCAATTGAGCAGAGCTTTGAAGTGTTTAAGCTTGGCTCATTATACATAGATTGAACTCGAGCTTGATTTATCTATTGTTTGAGAAGCTTGACCTCAACTGCGGAAATAAAGCTTACGCAAACAAACGAGCTTGATTTCAAACTCACGCTCGAAAGAATAACCAACCGTCGATTATATTGACATCAAGCGTTGTCAAACAGAATAACAAAAATTAATGCAAACGGCGAATGAAATTCAGTTAACCGAGATCTGAATTTAGGATTCAACTAAGTGTATGATCGAGCTCACACAACTACTAAATGGACCTAAGAGTTGACTCGAGCTCGTTCATTAAGCCAAATGAGTGAAGCTTGAACGAGCTTTCAAAGAGCCGAGTTTGAGCCAATCACAAACTTGTGTTCATTACAACTCTGTTACAATGTGATTTCGCATTCTGGATCCCAAATAGTTGGTACATATATGCTTGCTCAACCGAGATAATTGAGGTACTCGACGAATGCAACATTTAGTAGCTCAAAGTTATACATTAACTAATTATAAGCAGTTAAGCACCATAAATTAGTCAAGAAGAAGAAATTATACAGTATGAATTAGTCAATTAGCCAACCTCTATTCAAGAAATTACAGATTCTATACATATATTCAAGGCCCCGTTCCACTAAGTGAATTTTTGGGCTTTTGTCTTTTTACATTTTATGAGACATGTCATTCTGCTCACCTACGTTAACTAAAAAAGACAAAAAAACCAAAAAGCCAAACTTAGTGGAACGGCCCTCAACGAGGAGTGGAGGCAACAACAACAAAATTGGCAAAATCCAAGTACTTTCGCAGTTACGTAATCTTGATTACAAGAATGCAATTCAAGAACACAAAACACCACAACCCCATCTACAAAAGTTCTTCCCTTTTCCCTCTGGGGTGCAATTAACTAGAACTAATACACAACAATGAGAGAGGGATATATGAAAATATACATATATATAGAGAGAGAAAGAGAGTTAGGCAGGGATGACCTTCTTGACAATGTCCTCACTAAGAGCCTTAATCTGAGCATCAAGATACTTAATAGTCTCCGCCTGCTCCTTCTCCAAATTCTCCAACGCCTCCTCCAGCTCCTTCTCCACCTTCATCTTCCCTTCCGCCAGCTTCACCTCCAGTTCCTCCTGCGCCTCCTTCTGGGCCTTGTTCAGTGCGGCGGCGATCTCCGCCCGCGCTGCTCTCCTCATCGCCTCCGCCTGTTCCTCCAGCTGCTTCAGCTCCTCCGACGTGTCCTTCACGCTGGCCAGCTGCTCCTTTATCATCGCGTCCCTGTCGTCCATGACCTTGCCCAAGGGACTGTAGTAGAGCTTGTCGAGGGCGAACATGAGGAATAAGAATTCGGCCATGATGATTGGGAGGGTCAGGTCGAAGTCGAACAGGGCGGCCTTTTCGAATTCTTCGGCCAGGGAGGGGGGAGCGGCGGCGAGGGAGGCGGCGGCGATGGCGGTTAGGGTTTTGAGAGAGGTGGAGAGGGGGAGGGATAGTTTGGGAACTTGGGGGGTGGGGAATTTGGGGAGGGCGAGATGAGGGAATTGGAATTGGAATTTGGGTTTTGGGGGAGAGGGGGAAGGAGGGGGCATTAGGGTTTTGGAGGAGGCCATGATCATGTTAGCCATGGCTGTTTTGGGTGATTGAGTGGTGGTGGAAATGTGAGTGGAGTGGTGGTGGAATTGTGTCTGGTTTTTGTGAGTGGAATTTGTGGGGAGAGGGAGAGATGGGGATTAGTGTTATCTCATATTCTCATTGTATGCCACACAAAAGAACTGATGGATTGTGATCTTAAAAAATCCAATGTGGTGGGAAAATGCTTATTTGCTTTTTTTTTTCTTCCATCTTCCCCTTCTCTCTCTCTCTCTAATAAGTACTCCTGACTTTGTTTTTCTTGGTTGAACGAAATGCATTTTTCCTTTTCTTTTTCTAATTGGTTGCAAGAAATGCTTATGGGAAAATTGATCTAAAATAGTAGTAGGGGCAATTAATTGCAAAGACATGGAACACTTTTTGAAAATTACTCCCAACATGAAACACACTTTTTTAATTGCCCGTAATTATGTTGACCGAAATACCCCTGGATCTGTGATTTCGAGTGCAATGAATTTGTCGAGGAGTGCAACTGTTGTCAATGTAGAGTGCAACAAAAGTGGATGAAGGGTGCAATGGTCAGAAAATCTTCCCAGTGTGACTTGAACACACACCCTTCTTGAATTTGGATAAAGGAGATGTGATTTTCACTTGAGTAAAAAACGTGCAACATGGGTGCAAAACAGTTGTTGAGGAGTGCAACAGTCCTCCATTAAGGGTTCAACAAAAATGGAAGAAGAGTGCAATAATCAGTAAAAATATTTCCAAAAAGTTTGAATTGAGTAAAAAAATGTGCAACATGGGTGCAAAGCAGTTGTTGAGGAGTTCAACAGTCCTCCATTAAGAGTTCAACAAAAATGGAAGAAGAGTGCGATAGTCAGTAAAAATATTTTCAAAAAGTTTGACTTGAGTAAAAAACGTGTAACATGAGTGCAAAGCAGTTGTTGAGGAGTGCAACAATTCTCCATTAAGAGTTCAACAAAAGTGAAAGAAGAGTTAAACAAATTCATTGCACCCACGTTGGTCCAAATTCAAGAAGGGTGTGTGTTCAAGTCACATTGGGAAGATTTTCTAACAATTGCACTCTTCATCCACTTTTGTTGCGCTCTACATTGACAACGGTTGCACTCCTCAATAATTTCATTGCACTCGAAATCACAGATTCAAGAAGGGGGTATTTCGGTCAATATTATTATGGGTTCCATGTACTATATGTAATTAAAATAGTGCATTTGTATATGCAATTTCTAAAAAGTGGTCCATGTCTTTGCAATTAAAGGCCCCTACTATCATTTTAGAGCAATTTTCCCGGTGCTTAAAATATCGATTTTGGTGTTACGGAAAAGCTTTAGGAAATAAAAGGGGGTGTTCCACTAACCTAGTTTTTTTGTTTTTTTTTGAATATTTGATTTTAGAAATAAACCAAGTTGTTCCACGAACTTAGTTTTTCTTTTTTTAAGTTAGTGGAATTGGTTGGTTTTTTAGGGGCTTTTTTATTAGCGGAATGAAGTAGCTTTTGGGTTAAAAATAAGCCTTTTTTTTTTTTTCCCAGTGAGCACCCCCTAAGGACATCTCCATTTCGTTTTACTTAGGTTTATAAATAAATATTTAGAAAATTTTCAGTCAGTAGTTTTGATAGCATTCACTCTGGTAGCACATATTTTAGTTATGAAAAATTCTAAAACATGTACTCTTATTTAGGTGTGTATACATTCTTTAATCGCCTTACATTTGTAAAATTTGGTATAGAACTCCATAACATTTGTATAAAGATTCATCCCGTTAACCTAAAGGTTCAGAAAATTTGTTTAAAATTAGGGAAATGATTATGCCAAAACTATTTTTGTTTGTGCCAAAACTATTTTTGTTTGTGCCAAAACTATAGTGCATAAAAGGCTTGCACTTTGCACATGGTACAAGGTTTTTAAGCACTGCAATTTTGGCACAAACAAAAACGGTTTTGGCATTAGCACCACCCAATTATTACATGGAAATGTTATAAGTTTGGAATAAAACATTATGAATTTATGCCCAAAAGTTATGAATTGCTATACAAAAGTTATGAATTTAAGGTTAATGTAATAAATTTTTATGCAAAGTGTTATAAATTTGCCAAAAGACCTTTGGCTCAATGGCATTGGTGAGCACTTGGGTGTCAGGAGAAAGGAGATCAAGTGTTCAACTCATCTTCCAATGTGCTAATCAAACTAGTTAACGATACTGACCTTTGTTGATAAAAGAAAAAAAAGTGTTATGAATTTAAGATGATTTAGGTTTCAAGCCGTAAATATCGAACTAGGGATGGGTATTGAAGCAATTCAATAAGGAAATAGGTATTAATGTAACAACCCGTACTAGCTAACTTGCTAATCCTCAACTTAATCACGTGGCTTAAAATGTTAACTTTAAGTTATACTGCTTGGATTTCCTTATATACTAAGGCCTCATTTGATAACCCTCTTATAGGGATGACAATGGATCGGTTTGGTCCGGATTCTGCGATTACCATACCCAAATCCAAAGTATTTATCTATATCTAAATCCAAACCGATATTCGACGGATATGATTTTTAGTGCACCATAACCCAACCATATGGATTTGGATTTTATCCGAACCGCACCAAACCGGCATTAATATTCATTCCATTAACGAACATGTGAAGAAAAAAGATTATACATTAAAATAAAAATGTAACGTGCCATAAGACTTTACCATTAAACATCTAAATTTCAACATAATCAAAGGAAATAACTAAACAATAAACTTTTCTTAAGGTGTTCCTATAAAGACTGTGGAGATTTTTAAGGGACTTGTGAGGAATAAGGAGGGAGATGAAATGAAAAATCTTTGAAAGTTATGAATTAGAAAATAAATTACATGTAAATAAAAATAATATATGTATATATATGTATATCACTATAAGTAATATTATATGGATCGGTTTGGGTCTGGGTTTGGGTTTGGCCGAATACTTGCACCAAACCCAAATTCAAACTCGCCGGGTATCTAGTTTCAAAAACCAAACCCGCCCCATGGGTAGCAAAAAATATAAAAGACCGCCCCGATAGGGTCGGTTTGGTCCAGGTATCCGTCGGTTTCGGGCGAAATTGTCATCCCTACCCTCTTAAGCCTTCGAATTGGATTACCAATCCTAAGGGCTCCCTAATCCCTTGTAATGGCTTGTATGATAATCCAAAGTAGGTCCGGACTATAGCAGTGAGACCCATAGGGGGGATTCGTAATACGCCCGGGAATTGGTATTCGTAATCCAATCCTAAGAGAGCTAATCCAAAAAAACAAAGTCTCCCTTGGTTAAATAATATAGGTTTTGCCAACGTGTGCCTAAAGGGCACACAATAAACACACAAACAAACAAAAAACAAAGATACACTTCAATACACCTTTTACACTTTTCAATACACTTTCACATGTTCCTATACACTTTTCACACATTTCAATATATTTTTTCAACCTTAACATGTGCCTATTGGGCAACGTTAGCATTTTCCAAAATTATATAATGAACAAACATGAGGTCAAGACTAATAATCTAATCCCAAAATCTAATTTTGTTGAAAACAAACATGGTTTTGGAATTAGAGGGGGTATTGACAATCCCTTCTTGTTGTGAATCCTATCCCAACACCATCGCCATAAAAATCCTATCGTTCTTATAGTCGGGTTATTAAACGGGGCCTAAGTACACATCTCGTCCTTAGTTGATGTGGGATGTTACATACTAAAGTTAAATGCATTTTCCCTTTTCTACAATTTTAATAAGCATGACTAATTAGTTAAAAGAATTTTGAATTTTACTACCCATTTTGTGGTTATGAGTGTATACTTATATTTTGCGCATTAACTACTCCTATGTGCTGTCAATCGTCGGTATTTTTTTTTACCAATACACATCTCTTTATTTTGAAATATGAAAAAATCAAGTACATTGGCTCCACTACACGAGATTTTTAGCTCCCTCATTGCCAACATAAACAAAAGCCCGTTAGGTTTATGTACGACATGCAATCCTAAATTGTCTTCAATTTATAAAATTTTACATAGAGGTTTTAACAAATGTATTAAAATTCATAAAGCTTGCATAAAAAGTCATAATAACATTTGTTTAAAAATTCATAAAATTTGCATGAAAAATCATAAATGAAGACAAAAATCATGATAAACAAATGTTATAAATTTATGTACAAATAATTTTTTATCCTTTTTTTTTGGTTCTCCTATTTGAGAGGAATATATGTTATGTTCTTATCATTTTATGAAAAATTATCATGAATTTAAAAATGATTAACAAATGCATATCTCACAAGCACCAGATAATTTGCATGAATGTTAGGTGTATGTTTCTATCATTTTATCAACATCTTTTTTTTTATTAATCCAAAGTCAGTTCCATTCATATAAAAGCCCGAGAGCAATACAGATTTCATCACGAGATACAAGATTGAACCAAAACTAACAAAATCTAGACGAGAGCATGTACACTAGCACGCTCAGTGGCACCCTTGCTAAAGGCAGACCAACAACTCAATGTTGGGCAAAGTATCAGCCCATGATCAGGAAGTAGAAATCCCGAAGGATAACAACTCAAAACACTAACACTAAGCACAGACAAAACCTCAGTGGGAAGTACAATCCGGCATCAAATTGCCGGCCGACTGCAAAAGCAAATCAGTTAACTGGTAAGCTTCACAACCAATGGGTGCTTACCCTGAGGCGAGCCCCTGCTGACACTCGGGACTCTGTGCGCAGGTTGTCAACATCTCACATGGATTCGATCTCGTGTATGTGCAGGCCTACATATAATTGTTGTATGCTCTACTTAGAGTAGTAAATTTTTTTCCGGGGTATATTGTATATACTACATTGTATAGCATTTTGGAAAATGCTAACATTGGTCTAAAGGGTAAAAGATACAAAGGGGGTGTTCCACTAACTTGTTTTTTGGTTTTTTAGGCTTTTAGTTGTAGATTAAATCTACAACTTGTTCCACTAAGGTGTTTTTTGGTTTTTTAGTTGTAGTTTATTGTAAAGGGTAGTTGGTTTTTTGGGGGAGTTTTTTGTTAGTGGAATAGAATAGTTTTTGAGTTAAAACAAAACTACTTTTTTGGGGGAGTTTTTTGTTAGTGGAATAGAATAGTTTTTGAGTTAGAACAAATCTAGTTTTTTGTTAGTGGAACATGACCTAATAAGTAGAAATTTCATAGATATTCACGAAAGTATATTGATATCCATGAAATGTGTATTGATATCCGAACTAGTTTGTTGTTAACCCTTATTCGAAAGGAAAAAAAGAAGACAGTTTTGGTCTTTTACTTGGTCCAAACACACCCTTAACCGAAGATGCCTGCTCCCAGCTGAGAATCTTCTCCGTCCTGCACCAGACACCACCAGGCCTGCATAAAGTCGAACACCCCGACCGCAGCCATTTACTCAGTCCATTAACAGAAATCGAGTCAAGAGAGAGAAAGTTTACTGTTTTAGAGAGAGATTTGGAATCTGTAAATGGCGTCGAATTCAGCGATGAACAATATGGAATTGCCGGTATCAGATCCCCCAAAGGGAGGAGGAGATGAGAGGCTCTTCAGAGGATCTGGAATGACTAAACGAGGAGCTCACGCTGCTATCTCTTACATGTCTTGTGCTGGTACGTACCTTTTTAAAACCCTTTATGGAATTCAAGAATACGTTAATTTCTTGATGTTGATTTGATGTGCTTGTATTTCAGAATTTCAATAAGCTATTCGAATTTTCTGTAATTGATTGTTTTCTGATCGGTTCTAGTTATGATAGTAGAGGACTACGTCTGTGAATCGGATTTACGAATGTCTTCTTGAATGATCATTTTGATTCATAAAATTAGGTTTTTCAAGAACAGAATGTGAATTGTTGGGGTAGTTTTTGTTTGCTGAACTACGTGGATGATGTAGTATAGGTGTGTGCATCGTGTCACGTCAGTTTTCGGTTTGTCAGTTCGAATTTTTGTAATTTCGGATTCGTGGTGAAACACTTGATAATTTAAACCATCATAATCACTTAATAAGTAAACAGTTAATGAGTCGACACAATAATTAAACAGTTAAGTGTGTCCTTATCGAGTTAAGAGAATCCAAACTGTATTCCTCCTGTTTTTATCGGGTCGTATCATTCGTGTTCCTGTCAAAAAGTAGCTTACCCGAACCCTCTAACTTGGTGTTGTATTTAAGGGTCGTGTTAGCAATTCCCACCCCTAAATTGTAGTATGATTCTGGTTGGGGTCATGTTATACTATTAGGTGATTGGTTCATATGTTTATATTTGCCTGACATACATGTGGAGCTTATCAGTTGTTTCATCCATCGTCTATTTGAAAGGTGCATCTAAGAGGAAATCATCACTCATTTTTACATTTGCTCGAAAGTTGAAATGACAATTTAAAATTCACCGGTGAAGGTTGTTGCCTTGGTGTTGTGTTCTCTCAAATCTTCAAAGATTTTAGGAGCATTCTGGTTTGCACCACAACACTCTAGTATGTACTTATCTTGTATTTGGCTTGTAGTTTAAGAAAATCAAATCATGTGTTCAATCTGATGATACCTTAATGCTTCCTAAGCCATAGGAAATTCAGATAATGTTACAGAGGTCACGTGCTTATTTGTTACTTTATATGTAATAGTTTGTCCAAGAAGTCACCTCCCTGCTTACACAATTCCTTGATCTTGGTGCCCCATTTTAGATTTAGATCTTGAAAATTGTTGAAGTCAAGGGTTTCTCTATTGCTTGGTGATGGAGTAGAAGTGGATTTATGTATCTGACAAATGTGAAACGTCAAATGGTTCACAAGGACCATTAGATCACAATTATCCTTGTGCTCTCTTTGATCCATCGCAGTTTTTGATTTGTGCTATTTGCCATTGCAATTGCAATGATGTTTGCAACTTTTAAAAACTTGTACCCTTGCCTCCTATGTAACACGGACACAGACCCTGATACAGGCACATACACGGATGTGGACACGGGAATCCTAAAAAAATGGACACGGAAACGGCGGGGGACAAGGCAAGAATAAATAGTAAATAAATAAATAAATACTCCCTCTGTTCCAAATTGATAACCCAACTTTCCTTTTTTGGATGTTCCAAAATAAACGTCCAGTTTGAAAAGTAAACCCAGAAAAGATCCTCTTTGCCCTTGTTCTTCATATTTAATTATTGATTTCTCTAAATTAAATGATAACTTAAAAAATGCTAGAAAAAATTAAAAACCCAAAATTCGCTAAATATTCACGTTGCAACTCCACTCTAAAAACATAGATTCATAGAGAAACAAGGACACTGACTTTGCCCAAAAAAAAAATAAAAAAAATAAAAATTATGTCAACACATCTTTGATTGAGTGATGGACCAAACAATGCGAAAAAAGAAAAAATGCATAACAAGTAAAGAGCTTTCATACCACCATTCACACATCATTACATACCACCATTCACACATCATTATAGTATACAAAAAGAAGCTTCAAAGTTGACAAAAATATAGATTAAGATTGATTCTAGGTCACTCCTCAAGCACAAAAAGGTTATAGAGCACAGCTCTCTAACAAAATGTCTTCATTTTTTCACAATTTATAAAACTCCACTTCAAGGATGCTCATTTCAATAGGAGAAGATGCCAACTTGGTTCCTAAATTATTTGTCGAGCTACTGACCTATAGAAGATCAAACATTGCAAAGGACTTCAATTTTTTCAACTCAAAACAATTCTCCAAATCTAGGAAAGAGTATTTGAACTGTGAAAAAGACTCACCCCATTGTTGGAGATGTGCGAATGCTCTTTCCACAACCTCACGTTCATACTCAAGCTACGGAGGAAGATTATCATTTCTCATTAATTTGTTTTTTCCCATATGTGGCAACTCGTAATTATTCCCCCATAGACCTTCATTATGTCAATCATACAAGCTTGCAATGATAAAAAGACTTGACTGAGACTTTCGGATGCTAATTTTTCAAAGGATTTCTCGACCACATAAACAAGTTCGTAAATGGTTGTGGCCCTTGTGGGTGCTTCTTGATGTTGCAACAAAGTAAATTGCTCTAAAATATCTGAGATCTAAGATATTCAAGTCCGCACTTTGAGGACGTTGAAACAACAACCGGATGTCAAACCCATCCTTACATGCAGCGTCAAGAAATTCGGCATCCAATTGAATTTTGTGTGGCTTGGCATTATCTTCTTGTATTTATATAGGCTTGGTTGAATCTTGAACTGGCCATTTGGCTCAAATAGCCGGTAGCACTTGATTAATCAAGCAAGTGCGGATAATATCTGTATTTTACCGATATAATGGCTTTCGTCTCCAAAGTGCCGGCCATGTGATTGTTACTTCTCCCTTTCACAGGTTCTTTGTAAGTAAAGAGAAAAATCCGAAGTTCCTAGAAAACTCTTTATTCCGAATGGTATCAAACCATGGCCGAGCTACTGCCACACGTAACATGATTTTCATGATGAACAATTTACTTTTACAAGTGCGCAACAGCCTCCGGAAAGAGATAGTACCTTTCAGATTCTCTCGATAGGAAAAACCATTTTTCATCAATATGCTCATAATTGTACATATTCTTGAAAAAAGGTTGGCTTGTAAGACTTGATGGCTCTAACATTGACAAACGAACTCTTTTACGTTCTTCCGAAAGATGGGACTTCATTGCATTTGTGTGCGGCCTAATATCACCTTCTTTAATTTGCCTATATAGTGTTGTTTGCGCTACATTCATGGACTTCAATAATGAACGATATTTGTCCTCTGATGAAGAGGAATTTTTGACATAGTGCTGAGATCAATTTGCACTCGCGTTCGACCAACTCAGCTCTGCATTTGACTAGACACATCAACGGCCTCTCAATTGGCAATAATTGTTATTGCTTGTTGCCAAATTTGATGAACTGTTTTGACATTCGCAGCAACTTCACTGATACAACCCCTCTTGAGCTTTCCATTTTGACTTTGTTTCAAAAGTGCCTCAAAAATTGCTTGACGTTGTCGATTGGTTAATTTTTTTGGGGATATATGGTGGGCAGAGGTATCCATCTTGATTCATAAGGAAGGTATAAAAGCCAAATGAATGAATGTCATAGAGAGAGAGAGAGATTATGGGGGTGAAAAATGTGGGAGTCAACGAGATTATGGGGGAGAAAAAGAGATGGTTTCCTTTTATATTGCCCATTTACTGCTTTGATACAAATTTAATTTTTGGATTTCTTTTTTGAGACTTCTGGAATACCGCCCAAGTTTTGCCTCCGATTGGGAGTGCCGCTAAATTTTTCTGGATTTGTTTATTTTTCCAGTAAATAGCGTTGCCAATTTAATTTTGGTGGAAAAGTTATTCCAAAAATTGAGGGGCAAAATTGGAAAGTCACAATTTTGTGCATGTAATAATTAAGCACCCTTAAAAAGTTGGAATCCCGAAGTGGGACTATCAATTTGGAACGGAGGAGTAACTATACATAGAAATATATTATTTATACAGTAACAGTTTATATACTAAGTATACACTTTTCTTTTGATATGTAAGATATATACACTGTATGTACTGGTACATATAGTAACAGTTTAGGGTTTTGGTGTTGAATGGATGAAATAGGGTTAATAGGACTAAAACAAGGCTGTTATGGGCTGTGAACAGAACCCAAAATAGGGCTGTGAACAATACCGTGAACAGTAATATGGCCGAAGGTAATCAGAAAACAATAAGAAAAGAGAGTAGTAGAAGAAGATAGGTTTAGGAATCACTCCTAGAACTAGGCATCACACCTAGATTCCCAAAGGCATCGCACCTAGGGTTAGAATTGCATCACACAACTCAAAAGAGGTTCAAAAGCTCTAAAATTTCTTGTAATATTCAACTTTATCAAATTAAGGGTATTACATCTCTATATATAGCATAGAAGACTTCCAAAACCAAAAAGAAATCAAATCATGCTAAAACTTTTCTTCCTAAACCTATAAAATACTAAAATGGGAACTACTAAATCTTTAGACTTCTAAATCTATTTGATACTAAAAATGACTCACAATAAATAAATTAAGTAAATAACTTGACCCATAAAATAATCCAATGCTTTCTTTAGGTCCAATCCTGAGATTATGCGAATTTCCATAATTTGCCACTTCCTTAAATTTACTTTTCCTTTCCTTGAGACTCTCACATTTGCCATCATTCTCTCCTGGTTGGAGAAAATTTGACCTCGAGTTTTGAAGTGTCTCAGTATGAAATTGCATGTGTTCTGAATTTCCAATCATGCTTTGGTACAAAGATCTTCAATCTCTAAATCCCTTTCCTTCTTTGTTTGAGGTAGCAAAAAGGACGATGATTGATTTGCCTTCTCATTTACGTCATCGAATTTAATTGGAATGACAGAATCAATTGGTCTATCAACGACATCCGTGAACTTAACCACATCTTGGGCTTCAATGTTTCCATGCATTCTAAAATCATTCGGCTTCTCAATGGTTTGTTCTTTCTCAATTTGAATAGTTCATTGCACATCAGTTATCTTGGATTCCGCATGCATAGCCTTTTTGTCCACCATACTACCATCTTGCCAAGCAACCTCGCTGCCCTCCTTAATAAAATCAGAACTTGTCGCTGTGCTAGGCATAACTCATGATTTTTATAATATGCTGGAGGGTTAAGCAATTGAGGATTGTGTATAGAATCTACATCGTGCTTGATGTTATGCTTTGGTGAGGGCTCATTAGATGAGTTTGTTGGCATGACATCTGGCAGCAACTTTCCAACCCCGAAAGACTGTTTTGGCTCAGGACCAGGAGCTGGTTCTTCTAATGAATTAGAAGAACAAGCATGAGAACCGACATGTTCTGTAGATTCAACACTAGCCTCCTCAATAACCATGTGTTGAGTCACGTGTGGTGTTTTTACCACATTAATCAGAGCCTTTTGTGTTTCAATAATCTGGTGACTCACCATTTTGCGTTGCATTGGTTGACTTTCCAAAGCATTAAGTCGAAAACTAAAGCAATCTAGCTCTTGAAAAGAATCTCATCTTGTTGATTCTCAGAAAAGACCCCTCGAACATGGGATCTTCCAAAGCATGTAGACATATTTATGCTGGTGCTCTAAGGATCATTCGCTCTAATACCAATCTGATGTAGGACAATAAGGGAGGTTTAGGGTTTTGGTGTTGAATGGAAGAAATAGGGTTAATAGGACTAAAACAAGGCTGTTATGGGCCTTGAACAGAACCAAAATAGGGCCATGAACAGAACCAAGATAGGGCCTTGAACAGTACCAGGGCTGAAGATAATCCGAACACAAGAAGAAAATAGAAAAATAGAAACATAGGTCTAGGTATCACTCCTAGAACTAGGCATCACACCTAGATTCCCAAAGGCATCGCACCTAGGGTTAGATTTGCATCACACAACTCAAAAGAGTTCAAAAGCTCTAAAATTTCTCATAATATTCAACTCTATCAAATTAAGGGCATTACATCACTTAATATAGCCTAGAAGACTTCCAAAACCAAAAAGGAAACAAATCATACTAAAACTTTTCTTCCTAAACCTATAAAATATTTGAAAGGAAACTACTAAATCCTTAGACTTCTAAATCTATTTTATACTAAAAACGACTCACGATAAAAAATTAAGCAAATAACTTGACCCATAAAATGATCCAATGCTTTCTACAGGTCCAATCTTGAGATTATGTGAATTTCCATAAATTGCCGCTTCCTTAAATTTACTTTTCTTCGAGCCTCTCATGTTATCCATCAAGATATATACATCGAACACACACACACACACGCGCACACACACACACACACACACACACACACACACACACACACATGTTTGTAAGTGTACACATGGGACACACATGTCCATGCCATGTCCCCTGTGTGTCTATGCCATGCGTCCCTCCAAAAAATAATTTAGCTTTAGGGACACGCCACATGGTGAGTCCCCGTGCCCAATACGGACACGGCGCCTCTAGGAGTGTTGGTGCTTCATTGCTTGCCTCTATCTCTACCATAACCAAGCTTAACTCGTAGGGGAAATTCACTCCTTTCAGACCATCTATCTGGAATTGTCTCAAATTTTATAGGCTGCTAGGTAAATTTAAGTAGAGTTTCTTTTGCTTAGAGGAGGAATACACTAGGAAAGGCGAAGAAATGAATAGCTAGACAAGAGAACAGTAAAACAAGGTTTCTCTCATTCGATATATGTCCGACTGATGTAGGAGCTAAGCATTCAACATTTCCCTAGTGCAGTATATGTGTGTGCTAAGCATGCCATTTGCGGCCAATCCAACGCTTGAAATGGAGGTGATCAATCAATCTTGATGGCCGAAAGAACTTGTAGGCTTGAGTGACTCGTGGTAACATAAAAATATCAATGAGAGAGGAAATACAATCATGAACCTTGCCCAGTAAAAACATTGACTGTGGCAAAGTAATTCCAGTTTTCCCCCTTCTATTTTATTTTCTCATTTCAACCTCACTCTCCACCACCGGCCTACGATTCAAAGCAACATTGGTTATACTTTATTACTGGACTTGAAACCCTAGGGAACTGCTACCTACTTGGAGGCTTGTATCAAGACTGCATTTGCATTTGAGACAGTTAAATGTGCTCAAGATTCTAGATACATGATTTCCTTCTGTGGTTTTATGGTAAACTTGATTGGCAAATAAAAGAAGTTTTGGAGGCAGTGGTATGATTACTATTCAATGTAAAATTTTGAGGTAGATCTCGCATTTGATAGAAACTCAGTTAGGTCAATGCCTCCTCCCATAAGAAAAGTTGCTTTCCATAATTGAGCATATCATTTATGCTTAAGCCTTCTTGTTATTTCTTTTCCCTTGATATTTCCTCTTTTGTTTTCTTCATTATCTCATGACTCCCTCTTCCAATTTGCAGTGCTGTTGGTTTTGTTCAACAAAGCAGCTCTTTCTTCATATAGCTTCCCATGTGCCAATGTCATCACTCTCTTCCAGGTAGGAAGGAGATGAATGTGATTTTCAGTGGTTGACATGTTGGAAATTCGTCCATTTATTGTGTCAACATATTGAAACGAGTATTTTGATACCCAACCCATTAGTTTCTTAAGCAACCACCACTGTTTGACTTATCTTCTTCTTTTCTAATAGGTGACTAAGCTTCTCCTAACCAAGCATTAGATCCTTAGGCTCCGTTTGTTTCGACGTAAAATATTTTTGTCAAAAATGTTTTACACAATTTCTGGTGTTTGGTTGGATATAAATCAGGTAAATCAATTTCCAAAGTAAAATGTTTTACCCTATGCAATGGAAAATGTTTTACTCTAAAATTTCCCGTAAGTTGTTTTTTGAAAGATTTGTCCATACAAGCGTACTCTACCTAACGCATGAATTGCAACAAGTGTACCGCATACTGCTTCAACGGGATCTCTCTCTCTCTCTCTCTCTCTCTCTCTCTCTCTCTCTCTCTGTGTGTGTGTGTGTATATGTTGGGGAGTGGGAACAATGTTCTACAAATTTTTATATAAAACTCTATATATGTCGCTATGCAACTAGGAATGATCCAATCAACCAATTGATTGGAACAATATCACACGCAAGTTTCGTGGAATTTAAACCAATTCAAACTTTGTTCTTAAATATTTTTCAAGCGTCAACCAAACACCGGAAAACAAAAAAAAACCAAAAATAGTTTTAGTAAAATCATTGTACATGGAAAATATTTTCCATTGTAAAACATTTTACGCCAAAACAAATGGAGCTTTAATCACTAAACCTTTGGCTTTTCAAAATTTTGCAATCTTGAGCCGTTAAACTAACTTTTGTCCTTGGTCTTCTGTGTTTGTTCATTAAGTTTTTTTAATTTTTAATTTTTTCCCTACAGTATCTTACTTCCACTGCTCAGGATGGACCCATATGAATGTGCAGTTTTATATTTACATGTCTTCTGAACTGTTGCTGCAGATGATATGCTCATGTGCTTTTCTTTATGTATTAAGACGCTGGAAGCTTATCTCCTTTAGCGGGGGTGAATCCTTGAGTATCACTGACAAGTCCACAACATTTGTGCCATTGAAGACGTTGATCCATACCCTACCTCTCGCGCTGACCTATTTGCTTTATATGGTACTACACTCAAATAGCTTACCATATGAAATTTTGTTTTGGTGGATATTTTGAGTTGCACATCTAGTATTAAATAATTTATAGCTACCGTTATGTTTTGTTCGTCCTTGAAAGCTAGCTACCATGGAGTCTGTCCGTGGAGTTAGTGTACCCATGTACACCACCCTCAGGAGGACAACTGTGGTATTCGCAATGGTTGTTGAGGCTGTCCTGGTAGGGCAGAGGTACACCTTGTCTGTTGTTGGAAGGTAAACTGCCCTTTATAACTTCTCCTTTCTCCAATTATATAACCTGTTGACTTCAGAAGAATGAAGACGATGAAGATTGAATGTTGGCAATCTAAATGCGAAATGTTATTTTGACTTCGTACTGTGCTCAATGAATCTGTATTTCTATTTTGTGAAAGCACTTGATTGGTTGATCTTGTAGAGCTGAATGCTTTCTTTACTGGGTGTATCAAAGGAAAAAAAAGAACAAAAAAACAAAAACAAAGGATTGCCTGGCTATACCCGAACCCAAATATGTGGAAAGTTGCTATGGTATAACCTTCTTTGACACGAACTTGGTTGAGTTTTTTTCTATTACTCTCACATCTAGGACCCTTTTCCTATGTATGTGAACTTTTTGGGCCTTGGGTACAGCAATAGTCACTCAAGTGGCTATCAGGTTACTTTTGGATCATTTGACAAGTATCTTTCTTTTTGCCCCACTAGAAATTGTCAAGAAAACTTATACTTGGGTTTTTCTGTCTTTAATTCCTCCATCACAGCCAATTATTGTTTATGGCATATTCAGATTTGAATTAAATTGTTGTCACAGAAGTTGTCACGAACTCATGATTGGTTTTATTTGGATTTTTATGGTTCTAATTCCTCCATTTAACCAAAACCTTAAGGTGTTATCAGTGTGGCATTGATCATTCTTGGTGCATTTATTGCTGGAGCTCGAGACTTGACATTTGATTCCTATGGCTATGCTGTTGTCTTTATAGCCAACATTACTACAGCAATATATCTCGCAACCATAGCCCGTATAGGTATCACTTCTTTTGTTTCAAAGACTTTTCAGCAGTAGCATGATGGTCCTCCGTTTTCAGCTGATACATTCACTTGTGGCAGGTAAATCTAGCGGCCTCAATAGCTTTGGTCTCATGTGGTGCAATGGTATGTGAAATGAGCTGACACCAAATCATGTCCTATGGACTGAATTATCTTTTCTCTTTCCAAACATGTTAGAATCATTCTAACTTTTGAAGTGTGAGATAATACCATCTTACTTTCTGATACAGGAATAATATGCGGGCCTTTCTTACTGTTCTGGACATTTATCCGGGGTGACTTGGAGTTGACATTGAATTTTCCATATTTGTTTTCACCTGGCTTTCTGGTAATTTGTGATCTTCAGGAGAGTTTCATAGTTTTCATACTAGAAGACTTCTATGCTTGTTTGCAAACTTGTCTTGGATAATTGGCACATTGTCTCTTGCGGACTAGAGGCTCGAAAATTATTTTCCCCCTCACTTATCAAAAATTAGAAATGATGAATTCGCCCCCATCTAATGCAGATTTTCAACAAGGATGCGCAATTTTTTTTTTCTTTCTAATATCATTAATTGTTGTGGTAGAACTCTATGTCCTTATTTACCTTCTGCACCTCGTTTTCTAATAATCGCTTGAGCTCTGTAAGGTTTGCAATTGACCAGATTACCTCTTGCTGCATTTCAAATTGGTGATTCTTTATGTATTTCACTATCCTGCTAGCAATTTTTGTCCTTGACTACTGCATTTCTTCTTCTGATCTTGTCTGAAGAACTAATTCTTTTTATGGTCTTAATTAATTTGATTACTTCTTGTTGCATCAGTTTTAAAGTAAGATATGTTGAACTAATAAAAGTTAAACGAGGAATGGAATATGAATATATAGAGGTCTGATAACTTTGAAGTCTGCATTATCCCTTTAAGGTATTAACTGCAATTTGTAGAGATTGATTTGAGTTCCACACACAATTTTTGAACGTTTTGGTCTCACCTCAATGAAATCTAGGGAATCCTCAATTGCTGAACTGTATCAGAGAAGCAATCCTCCTCTCCCAAGTCCGACACTCTGACCTTTTTCTTTTTGTAGAATCTATTGTAGGGTTAAAAAGTATAAAACTTTGCACTTGTGTGAAGAAATAAAGGAAGTGTTTAGACTTTTTTTCTGATATTCAAATGTACTCTGGATAATTTTAGTTTTTTTGTTTGTTTAGTCATCAACTATAGATGAGTAATATTCTGTTTGAACTTCGGGTAAGGTAATCTTTACATCCTGTATGCCCAAATTGTATGGAACTCCCAACTGCAGCTATTCCTTGTGGGTGCCTGTATTTGTACGCACTTATGTCTTAGTTGTTACAATGATGGTCTAACTAATTGGTACCCTCGAATTGAAGATATTGCTTTTGTTGATTTATTTTGTTATTATAAATTGCAGGCCGTGTTGCTTCTGTCCTGCATACTGGCTTTCTTCTTGAACTATAGTATATTCCTGAACACAACTCTCAATTCAGCACTCACGCAGACCATTTGTGGCAATTTGAAGGTTTGGTTACCCAGTGCTTTTCTTAATTGCATGCACAATTATCCCAAATGTGACCAAATTCTTAACAAACTTATATAATAAAGTGGTAAGATAACAATCCCAAGGGGTTTGGCCAAGTGGTTATGTGAAAGCAATAAGTCCTGCTGCCATGAGGTCACATGTTCCATTCCCGCGGAAGCCAAACAGTCCAAAACTTGGGGCTGCTGGAGGTTTGGCCGGTCGTTAACTTCAGGGCCCCGAAATCAGTCAAGGTGCGCACAAGCTGGCCCGGACATCCTGTTGTAAAAAAAGTAAATATAATAATAATGGGTTAAGATTACCACATGCAACTAGACCTTTCCAGCCTATATGAGTGATGCTGCTCTAAGAAAGCTAGAGCTCTTTGACCTAAACGAGATGCTCGACAATATTGGAATTAGAAAAAGAAATGGACTTCCTAGTAGTGCTTGCTTCTCTTTTGGGATGCACAATGGATCGTCTTATACGATACGGTGTAGCTCACATTGTTGACACTCGAGGATTGCCTGCCAAAACTACTTACGAATTTTAAAAGGGCTACAAAATACAAAGAATACCAGTAGTCCTTTTGCTGTTGCCATTCTCTTAGGTTTGTGACAGATAAGGAGACATAGGAAGGGTCAATTAGTGTCATGCTATTGCACCTGCTTGGTTATCCACTTCTTTGTTTAACTGTGAGACTTTATTTGTACAAAAAAAAAAAGTGAATTTTTTACAAGTTGTAGGAAATGGAGCAAGAGATTACATAAGATTCTTTGAAATTTGTTTGAAGTTTACTTAATCGCCTGAAACTAGGCATTAAGATGGTCAAGGTTCCTTCCCTAGTGGTGAAAAGATACAAGGATATAGAATGAGATCCACTGAGTGGCACAGTTGCTGGGAGTTTGTTATTTTGCTTGTTCCATCAGAGATCTTTTTATTCCTTATTTTTCGAAGTCAACCAAATGCTTAGATCCTCTTTTTGTTCTGCTGTAGGATCTTTTCACCATTGGACTTGGCTGGATGTTGTTTGGTGGGCTTCCATTTGACTTCGTGAGTGCCAACTTCACTCTCTTTCTAAACGGCTTCACAGCTGGACATTTACTTTCTATTGCATTTACCTCTGTTTCTGAGTGTTGCTCTTAAGTGATATTCCGATGGGTTTCCCTTGCAGTTGAATGTTATGGGGCAATTACTCGGCTTTGTTGGTTCGGGCTTGTATGCTTACTATAAGCTCATAGGGAAGTAACTGCAGAGGTGCTTCATTCGGAATCCACAGTTTTGATTTGACCATCATGGATTTTTTGAAGGAGTTATACTGGTTATTAGCACTATAGGTTGGTTTATCCTAGTTTTTCCGGGATATCATCATGCTTTTGTTGTAGAAAGATGGGGGTCAGAAGCAGGGTAGGCATTTTAGGCACCATCGGTCAGCCATCCGTTGTTACTATTCTCTGTGCTTTTCATGTTGTAATTGGTGATTGATATTCTCATGGATACAATTGGAAGTTGACTTTGGTGAAAAATTCGTGAAGTATATCTATTTGACCAGAAATTTGTAGCAACTCTGCTGCGTTTACCTTTCACTTGGGTTTTTAGGAATAAGTGTTGGATTAAAAGCTGTTGACAAATATTGATGGAGTTTATAAAGGGTCGATAGAACACTCTAAACATGTGAAAAAGATCGAGATGAAGACGAATTATGATTGACATCTAAACAAGACTTGGATTTCGACAGAGTTGTGGAGATGGATGTTATATCCTAGCTGATGTGGGATAGTGTTTTTGAAGTGTTTTGACGCCTCAAAATTCTTTTCTTTTTTGATCGACTAATTGGTTTCTTTTTTTTCTGGGTAAATGCTTGGACTGTGTTAGTGTTTGTTGCAAGCAAGCACGCACATGGTGTAGTGATTGTTCTATCGACGTTTCTTGGTTCTTGTTGCGATTGTTCTATCGACATTTCTTCGTTCATCCAAAAAAAAGATTGTGGTAAGTGATCTCCCACTTTCGCAGTGCTTGGTTTGGCGAATCTCTCCTGTGCATCTTCGCTCGTAGGAGCCTCTGATATTGAAGAGATGGAAAACCGAGTCGACAAAATGGGTCAGTTGTATCCCTCTTTTTATTCTCCTTGCTTGGTAGGTAGGTTAGAATCGAATGTAAGTTGGTTGGAGTAGGAGGTCAAATTGGATTTTCTGTTGAATTGGACCTAGCAATTTGTGGATAGTAGAGCATCAATTTATGTTGAATTGGACCTATAACATGTGCCTAAAGGCTAGAGGTGGCAATTGCAACACATTTTTGAATCCACCCAAATTCACCCGTTTGTAAACCACCCAAACCCACTCACATTCAATTATGGGTGCTTGATGTCATGGATACAAATATGATATTAAGTTGAAAAAATAAAAACTTTCATTAAAACAATAAATCAACCAAGTTATACAACAGAGTGTTGAATGGAAACCCTTAGAAACTTTTAGTGCAAATCACTCATATCTGTTAAAACGGCTTAATACACGCGAGATCTTTTAGAGTGCTAAAGCAGCTTCATATCAAACGAGTACAGGCTGCTTTCGTGGCTAGGCGGAGAGGGGTGCCTAACACTTTCCCCTCACTGTACCATTGTTTCCCGAGTCCACGACTAGAATCTCCGGTCAAGCTTTTTCTCGATTTAGCCCAAACGAAGTGGTGACTCTTGTTCATAAAGTGTGTTGCAATACGCACTTCGACGTTTTTGGCCATCTTGTGTAGTGAACGCCCTCTTTGAGGTCAAACTCGATTGGGGTATCTACACTGTCACGAGCAATTGAGGGTAAATATGTATGTGTTCATGAAGTTGTGTCATTTACTTAAGCAAGGGCCTGCAGGACTCTAGGAATGTCACTCTTGTAGAGAAAGTTGCCATGTTTTTATTTTTTATTTTTGTGGATCCTCTCGCACCATATGAAGAATAGGCGTATCACTTTCCAATTTTGGAGATCAGGGGAAACAGTTAGTAGACATTTCAATGCAATTTTGTTGGCGATGTTGCGCCTTGACAATGTTTTGTGGCATCATCCCCAACCCTTTCCCTGCTAATGAGCTGGATGCTAGGTGGAAGTGGTTTGAGGTACATCTTCGTAATATATTTTGTTATTTTCTACCTAGACTTATGAGCGAAAATTTAGTTCTAACAAATTTCACTCATCTCTCGTACCTGTCCTCCCCCCAACTGAACACAAGGCACACTATAGGTTAAGGAAGGGTGACTACGCTACAAATGTGTTAGGAGTGGCTAGTCAAACCTATAATTCATATATGCATTATCTGGTTGGGAAGGCTCCGCACAGGCTGAGAGTGCTCCGAAACGCCCTCGTGAGTCCTAACAGGTTGAAAATTTCACACGGTATGTGACTTTAAAACTTTTCATTACACGTATATGTCCACATTTTCGTAAACGTACGCACGTAGGCATTGTATGCCATTTGTAAGTCGTTACTACCTTATCGACATTGGTTACACTAATGACCCGAGATTATTAGCACTGTACAGGGGTCAACGATATTACATTAACATTTGGAGACAAGAACACAAGGCACAGAGCCGATAAGAGTGCTTCAAGATGAGATTTGGAATCTTGAGATCTCACTCTTACTACATTTGTATTTTGTCGGTTTAACAAGTACTGAATTTCAAGGTTAGAAAATTATCTTGTGTGGTAACAACAAAAAATGGGTTTTTACTCCTTTTGGTTGGTATTTTCTTGAAACTTCAAGGGGTTTCAAAGATTACAAAATTGTCTGGTATGGTGTCTACCATCGAATTTTGATGGTATCATTTAAAAATTAAGAAAACAATTAATACAGTAATAATAATTTTTACTATTGTGATGAATGAAAACGAAAGAATGACTCACCCACATACCTGGAACAGAAGTCAAGACCCCACCGACGACTAGACTATGGCTATCGGGTGGTTTGGACGGAGGGAAAGAAGGGTCCATAAATATAAGGTTAAATTCCTAAAACACCCCCTCATCTTTTTCAATTTCCTAAAACACCCCCTAACCTTTAAAAACGTCCATACGCACCCCCTCATCTATGCAAAATGCAAAACACCCCTTACTCCGTTAACGGAATGACAAAAATGACTATAATACCCTTTAAAAATCGCCCACACTCACCCCCTCATCTATGAAAATCATCCACAATCACCCCTCTCTTTTCTTTTTTTTTTAGTGTGTTTGTTTACATAAAATTTCTTTAAAATTTGTGTATTTGTTTCATTTAAAACACACACACAAAAAGAAAAAAGATAGGTGTATACTATTTTTAATTTTTGGAAAATAAAATAAATTCACCTAATAAAAAAACAAATTCACGACCAATACAACTAAATCCCGTTATGTATCGTCCGATACTCCCGATACAATTACACCTCGACCGTTACCGTTACAATATCCCTACAACAAATAACCTTGGATTATATCCCCAGCAATTGAACTAAACCAATAATAGAACCAATGATCGTGAACGGGCGCGATAGATCCTCCTGGAGTCTGCTTCATTGACGAGGATCTCTCAATCGGCCCTGATACAGCACCAGCTTCCACCATTCTGGATACCCATTTCTATTCATACCAATAATCCACAAATCAGAAACCCTAAAACTCATCAGCTCAAAACCACCAAACAATATATCAAAAAATTACCACTCCTGATTCAATTAAACCTAAAATTAATCATGCCCACCTCCAAAATTAACCCTATCCTAAACAATTCGTAATGCTACGAAGCAACTATGAAGGAGATCGAAAAATTACTCTTTGAAGCATGTCGAGAACAGTCTCGTCGGGCCCATCGTTGACTGCGAACTTGTCACGGACCTTGTTGATGACGTGGAGGTAGACAACGCTCGTTGGCGAACTCGCCATCTCCCGTTTCAACGAAGCTCAGTCTCGCTTCGAGTTAAATCCAGGAGAGATGTGAAGAGAGTTGATTGAGTGGTTCTGGGGTTTGAGTGGTGGATGCGGGTTTCTGGAGTGAGAGCTGTGTAGAGAGAGAGAGAGAGAGAGAGAGAGATAGAGAGAGAGAGAGAGAAATTTGAAGTTTTAGAGGAGAGAAATGAGAGAGATGAAGTTTTAGAGGAGGGAAGGGTTACAACTGTTACAGTCCAGTTGAAGGGCATTTTGGTCTGAAAAATGTGCAAATCTCTCAAGTACAAACGGTTATGTAACAGAAGGGGTCAAGATGGGTAACGGTGAAAAATGAGGGGGTCTGTCTGGACGATTTTAAAGGTTAGGGGGTGTTTTAGGAAAATTGGAAATGATGAGGGGGTGTTTTAGGAATTTAACCTAAATATAAAGGTCCATATTTATTTCTGAGCCCAGCCTTTTGCCTTGGTTTGGATACACCCCCTCCAAATTTAGTCTCCCCTCGACCCCCTATCCCCATCCATAATTATGGATTGAGTTAGACTAGTCCAAACCCAATCCATAATTATGGAGAGTGTAGCCCCCGCCCAAATGTCAATTTGACCCCTGCCAATCCCCTACGTTTGCTTCTCTCTTTATTTCACTCAAACCTAATTTCTACCAAAGAGAGCGCGAGTGGGCATTGGCAATATTTATTTGAGAATTCAATAAAATGTTCTTCTTTGGAAGAATAAATTTGAGAATAACTGTATTTCATATAATTAAATGATAATAGTTAATATGTTTCATTTATATTCAAAATTATTAAAAATAAATTATTATAGGTTAATTGTTGATAAATACGAGAAAATAATTCATTTTTGTATTTATATAATTAATTTAATACATAATCTAATATGGGCATTCACAAGGGAAAATAAGTTATATGATAGCTTTTTACATTATCCACCCTTCTTTATCCTCCATTTCAACATCTAAAGTACGTACTATGCATACCCTCTTCTTACAAAACCATCCAAACTAAGTACTATCTAATCCATCATTCATAAATTTCATATCACCGTGGGTCCACAACAATAACAACAATAGAATCCATCTAGTCCCTAATCATTAGGGGTATATATGGGCGGGACGATTGGAATCAGATTTAACCTTTGACAATAAATGCACAAAGTGGTTGCTCTCAGAATACCACTGAAACAGTAACCCCCTTAAACCTCTAAGAACCGAGAAGCTATAGGGATGCTTTGCTGCAGAATCCCATTGAAACTGTGAATCTACACTCCATAAATAATATCCCCTACTATTTCATCAGTGCTTTGTATTTAGTGCACCCAAAAATAACACCGCACCCAATTGAGGCCTAAAGATTAAACGCAAAAGTGTGAAGCAAAAGTGTAAATGTGTATTTGCTTGAAGAAGAGCAAATAGGCGTGTGATTTTGTTTCGCGGAGCATCAACATAAAGAAATTGGAAGCAGGAATTCCACAATTACTACACTTGATATTTTTTTGAACTGGTACTACACTTTATATTTGGTAAGTTTGTTTCATTAAGATGCCATAAAAAAAAGTCATGCAAGCTATGTAGTATGTACATACCATTTTGAACACGCTTCTCAAACAAATCACTTAATAGCATGAGCTTCCATTAACGATCTGAGTTGTTCATTTTGTAAGTCCAGACATGCAAGTTATCGATACAAAAAATCACATTTGTGCGGTGCTAGAAAATGAACGAATAAGATTGTAAAAATAGATTTTGAAATTCACACTCCTAGAAAGTATGTTTGAGAAGTGTGATTTAGAGGGGTGTGATTAGAATTACCAAAAAAAAAAAAAAGCCTTGAACAATTGCCAAGAGTCTTGTGAACTTCGGCTCCTACTCAACTTTTGTCCACATGCCGAGTCCACAATTATGATCCTAATCATTTATCTCATAGAATCGCAAAAATTACCACTACGAAAAATTAGTATGATCATATAAATATGTGAATAAGGTTTATTTGACAATTCAATAAAATGTTCTTCTTTTAACTGAAGAATAAATTTGAGAATAATTGTACTTCATATAATTAAATAATAATATTTAATCTGTTTCATTTATATTCAAAATTATTAAAATAAATTATTATAGCTAACTTGTTGATAAGTATGAGAAAATAATTTATTTTTATTTATATAATTAATTTAATGCATAATCCAATATGGACATTCACAAGGGAAAATAAGTCATGAGACAGCTTTTTACATTATCCACCCCTCTTTATCCCCTATTTCAACATCTAACCAAACCAAGTACTACTATTTATACGCCTTTCTTACAAAATCATCCAAACTAAGTACTATTTAATCCATCATCCATAAATTTCACATCATTGTGGTTCCACAATAACAATAACAACAGAACCCAGCTAGTTCCTAAACATTGTAGGCATGGGCAGGGATGATTGGAGACAGACCTAACATTTAGCAATATATGCACAAAGTGACTGCTCTCAGAATAGCATTGAAATAGTGGCCCCCTTGAACCTCCAAGAACCGAGGATCTATAGGGATGTTTTGCTGCAGAATACAATTGAAACTCTGAATCCACCCCTTATAGATAATATCCCCCACTATTTCATCGCCGCTCCATGTTTAGTCCACCCAAAAATAACACCGCACCCAATTGAGGCCTAAAGATTAAAAGCAAAAGTGTAAAGCAAAAGTGAAAATGTGTATTTGCTTGAAGAAGACCAAATAGGTGTGTGATTTTTAGTCGCGGAGCATCAACATAAAAACAAGCAGGAATCCTGCAATTATTACTACACTTTATAATTTTTTGAACTGGTACCACACTTTATATTGGGAAAGTTTATTTCATTAAGATGGCATAAAAAAGGGAGTCATGCAAGCTATGTACATACCATTTGAAACTCGCTTGTCAAACAAGTCACTTAATAACATGGGCTTCTATTGACGATCTGAGTTGTTCATTTTGTAAGTCCATACATGCAAGTTATCGATACATAAAAAAAAAAAAACACATTTGTTCGGTGCTAGAAAATGAACGAATAAGATTGTAAAAATAGAATTTGAAATTCACACTCCTAGAAAGTATGTTTGAGAAGTGTGTTTTAGAGGGGCGTGATTAGAATTACTTAAAGAAAAAAAGCCTTGAACAATTGCCAAGAGTCTTGTGAACTTCTCAATCGCAATCCCTCTCAACTTTTGTCCACATGCTGAGCCCACAATTATGATCCTAACCATTTATCTCATAGAATAGCAAAGAATTACAAGTCTACGAATGATCATATATCAATAAATATGTGAAGAAGTTTTACTCAATTCCGTAAATTGTAAGCTTAAACTTTAGAATACCTTTACCATTCATTTTGCATAGCAGTTAGCAACGTCTTGATGTTTCTATGGAGACAAAGTCGATTTGTTGTGATAGGGAAATTTTGTCGTAAGAGTTAAAAAAAAAAAGAAAAAAGAAAAAAGAAAAGAAGAACCATAGAATTTCTGCATGTCGATCAGCTCTGAAGGATGAATGAACTACGAATTCAAGCATGTGCTAAATGCTTATCTAATACATAATAAGTTCTAAGTTTAATAATTGATTTACTATACATTTAAAAACTCTACATGTCAGAAGACTCCGTACCATGGTAAGCTAATTAAACAAATATAATTTTAAAAGTTTTTCGAGCAGAGAATATTATTTAAAGGCAACACGTACAGAAGATAAACAAAGCTAAAAAGAGAAAAAACAAAGATGGTGGAATATAATAATCCAATAAAGTGATGAGGAAGGAAATAGTTGGTGCAACTTTGAAGCCAGGGCTCAAATCCTCTGTTCCGAAAATTCTCTATTCTTGTATTCCGGTGCACTTCCGGTCATTGGATTACATGAAATTTTAAAACAAAACACAAAAAACACACCATCCAATAACCCAAAACAATTCGGCACAGAGGGAAACCATTTTTTAGGCACAGGGGATCTCAAACAAAACACTAAAAACCCTTGCACAATTGCCAAAGAGTCTTGTGAACTTCTCAACCACAATCCCTCGATACTCCTGACTTTTATCCACATGACGGGTCCACAATTTTGATCCTAACCATTTATCTCATCGAATCGCACAAAATTACAAGTCTACCAAAAATTAGTATGGTCATATATCAATACATATGTACCTTAGAATATATACCAAAAATTGTACATTAGTATGGTCATTACAAGTCTACTAAGCTTAAACTTTAGAATATATACCTTTACCATTCATTTTGCATAGCAGTTCGCAACGTCTTTATGTTTCTATGGAGACAAAGTCGATTTGTCGTGATAGGGAAATTTTCTCGTACGAGTCAAAAAAAAAAAAAAAAAACCCATAGAAGGTAAAAAGAGAGTAAAACAATGATGGAGGAATATAATACTCCAACAGAGTGACGAGGAAGGAAATAGTTGGTGTAACTTTGAAGCCAGGGCTTACATAGAGAGGTTGATATTATAAATATATGTATAGGGGGTTGCAAAGGGCAAGAACCCAAATTAACCTCAGTGTTTCATTGTAGTTACCATGGATCGTAACCTTTACATTGCTGCTAGCGAAGGCAAAGTTGATGACCTTAGCCAACACATTGACCAACTCGAAATCCAAACCACAGCCAATAGGAACACTGCTCTCCACGTGGCAGCCCAATTCGGCCAATTACAATGCGTGGTCGAGATCTTACAAGCGTGCCCCTCGTTGTTACGCCGAGTGAATATCAGAGAGGAAACTCCACTTCATACGGCGGCGAGGGAAGGGTATGCCGACATAGTCAAAGAGCTCATAGAGTATGCGAAAAAGATAGAGCAAGAAGTTGAAAGCGGCTTGGGTGGGGAAGCTAAGAAGATGTTGAGGGCGACAAATGTGGATGGAGACACAGCCTTGCATATGGCGGTGTGTAATTGCCACTTGGAAAAAGACAAGCACTTGGAAACGGTCAAATTGTTAGCTGGGGAAGATCCAGAGTTTCAACATCCTGCCAACAATGCTGAGGAAACCCCACTATACTTGGCTGCTGAGCGAGGTAGAACAGACGTAGTGGTTGTGCTCTTGGAAACTTGCACATCGCCAACCTACGGTGGCCCTGGTGGTAGAACGGCCTTGCATGCGGCAACACTCAACGACTTATCAGGTTAATTTGTCACAACAAATATCATTTAGTGATGTTGAAATTATTAGTAACACAAGTCTCCAAATCCCTCCTCTTTTAGTTACAGTATGTGAAAAATATCGAAAGCACGGTAAGTATGTAAGACGAAAAATAGGGCATGCTAATTGAAATTTTCCAAAAAAAATGAAGAGTTCTCTTCACATTAGTCGAATTATCCCTCGTCTGTTTGTTTTTTTTTTGGTTTGATCGCGCAAAGAGAAACATATGTTGAATAAATAAAGAAGAAACAAAGAGAAGAGGGAGGGGAAAGTTGATAAGAGATCAACCCTCCACACACAAAAAGCCAAGAAGCACAAAAAACAGCCCAGCATAACCCAAATTAAAGGTTGAGTTTTCTTGCTTTCGGTTTCCTAATCCCTTGAAGGCATCTCTTAAAATCTTCCATTGAGTATCCCTTAAGATCGTAATTCGCTTTTACCAAGAATGCTACCTTAGTTTTAATATCATTCACCACTTTCGAGATCAACAAACGGAGTTCCTCTGAAAATCAGAGCATTTCTTGCTAAACACAGAGAGCAAAAGGTTAGCTGATTCCTCCACATTTCTACATAGGGGACATAAGCCATCTGCCCAAACCACCATTCCTTTTACTTCTAGTCATGTTCTCCCATTTCACCATGTGTATCTTTTTCTTATCATCACTATCTCCCCATAGAGAAGACCTTTGTATCCTTTCCAGCTTGTTGGCAACTGAAATAGGCATCCTGGAGATAGATAAATAATACAGAGGCAAATTTCAAAGAGTGGATTTGATAAGGGTGAGTCTGGCTCCCAAGGCTAGGTATTTCCTCTTCCAAATAGACAGCTTTTTTCTAAAATTTATCAATAACTGGTTGCCATGTTTGAATTCTCCTTGGATTAGCACCTAGAAGGAGACCCAGGTATTAATTGGTAAAGATTCTCGCCTGCGTCCAAGTATGTTGGCAAAAGATATCAACAGATCATCATTAACTCCCACTCCACATAGCTGGCTTTTGAAGAAGTTCACCTTGAGAACTGAAGCTTAAAGCCTGTATCGCCAAGCTTGATCCATGACTGTTTTGACTTTTGCCTCCACAAATTCTCTGCTAGTTTACTTTGGTACCATTAATCTTCCTTACATTCCTTTTTTTTGTTCAAGTTCCACCAGAGTTAGACTTCTTTGTTCAAGCAACAAATCAAATTGATGAATTTCAGCCTCCAATGCTGATAGTCTTGAGTTGATGTTTGCCAAAACCATTGACATTCCATTACTTCAGCCTGAGTCTACTCATGATTCTATAGCCAGCCCAGCCATGAGTTTGGAAAGAGTCCCAAGTCTCTTTGAATATTTTCATGCATTTGGGGTGGTGCAGCCATGCATCAATAAATTTGAAGGGTTTTGGACCCGAGTCAACAGCCTCATCAGAAAGAAGGATGGGGCAGTGGTCGGATACCACTCTAGGCAAGCCCCATTGGAGACAATTAAATTGATCTAGCCATTCTTGAGATCACATAAATCTGTCTAATCTGCTTTGAATCACATTTTCTTGGCAATTAGTCCAAGTGAAAGATCTGCCCAGTATTGGGATATCCCTAATTTCCATGACATTGATGAAATCAATAAAGTCTCTCATACCCCTATCAATTCTTATACAGCCTGATCTTTCTCCCAAAGCTTTGATTTTTGGTGAAATCCCCACCAATGCACCAAGGGATTGGGAAGCTACCCTTGAGTGCAATGATTTCTTCCCATAGCTGCCTTCTAGCCTCTGTATCATTAGGAGCATACACGCTGACGATGGCACCAGTAAACTGGTTGTTGTAGGTACCATTCATAAAGATGAAATGCTTCTCATGGATAATGCTCTCAGACTTGAAAACCTGTTGATTCCACAAAGTTATGATCCCCCCAGATTCCACCATTGTATTGCACATATCTGAATTGTACCATAATCTTTGAGCTGTGAATTTGTCAAAAACCTTCGATTTGGTTTCTTGAATCATCATAAGATCAGGTATTTTTGTCTTCACCAACTTGCCCACGAATCTCCTCTTGACAGCACTTTACATACCCGTTACATTCCATGAAATCAATTTCATGGTCACTCTCCTTTTTATCCTGGCTACACAACTGCTAGCATTTCTTGCCTTTTCCTTGACTTCTTCTTCAATAGCTAGTAGTGGTTTCATGGCTTCTTCATCATCTTCATGGAAATAAATACAGAAATTGCCAAAAATGGAAAGATTTGAGTTAGGCTCAAATATGGAAACTAAAATAAAGAAGATTACTACTGCCAAAAACCTAGTTCAAAACGGAGTTGTATTGACCAAGTAATAAGCAATTAGACTATTTCCTTAAACGGCAAATTTGATGATTCGGAGGCCCAAACGAAGGAATTTGGCCGAAAACCACTGGTACCAATGGGCCTTGTTCGTTGCACCCTTTCGCATCAACCATAGGACCTGTGGGCCAATCTGCCATCGACCAATTTTGCCACTTTTCTATCAAGGCCCTCCAAGTAATGACATGCGATCATAGCTGCATCAGATCATCGCACTACACATCCCTCATCTGTTTGTTAGGTAGGTTTACACTACACATATGCCCAATATGAAGACATTATTCGCTCGTTTGATGGCAACTCCTGTCGATACATCTTCTTCTTCCAAATAAATATATATTTCTTCATTTTCTAATGCTTAACTTTTGTCTGATTTACTTAGGTCAAAGCATAGAAAGGATATTGGTGTGGAACAAAGATTTAATTAAGAAAGTAGATACGTATGGGTGGACACCACTTCACAGTGCTGCATGGATTGGGAATGAAAAGGGAGTTAAACAGTTGCTAAAAGCAGATGAATCGGTGGTATACATTTCTACCACAAACAAGGACGGTCTGGAAACAGCTCTTCACATTGCCACAGCTACTGGGCACGTAACAGTAATGGAAGAGCTTTTGTCCAACAATCCAGATTGTTGGGAGGTGGTCAATAGTAAAGGACAAAATGTTCTACACATTGCTATCGATATGGAGGTTCAAAGCGCTATAACGTTTATAAGAAGCAAGCCATGGTTACGACATCTTATAAACCAAAAGGACAATGAAGGTAACACACCTCTCCATCTACTTATTTCTTCTGATTGTGAAGCAGATTGGCTGTGGAAGCACAATAGAGCAGATAAGCATGCTTTCAACAACAAAAACATGACCCCGATAAACTTAGCATTGTCCACTCTTGAGGCAAAGATGCGAACCTTTGCGGCAAAGATGCCAGCCATTGTCGCAAGCAGAATGCCTTTTGTAAGTACATCTCTTCTCATTGCATAATATACCTTATTCCGAGAAGCTACTGTTTTCTTTTGTTATGCCTCCTATGGTTTAAGGGTACTTTATCTCTTTCTAAAATCTCCTTGACCGGAAGACGATTAGTCCGCCTTCATTCCTTGCGAATCAAAATGCAAAATGAGCGAATTAATTAGCGCCTATCAGATGTATTCTAGGTGGAGAGCACCCTGATGCCCAAGTTAGTCGTCGTTCCGTATGAAGGAAAATACACAACAATGACATATCTTTTTAGAATATATAGTGTACCTTATATTAAGAGACTCTAGTACTTAGACTCCAAGTAAACCCGTGCTAGGTTCGTATCCTGATACATCTCCCGTAACCATTTTCCAAGAAACATGATGATGATGACACCAATTGTCCATGTATGTAGGCGACTGCCATATGGCCAAGCCATGCCACTCGGCACCTATCTTTCAGGAGTGCCTCACTGGGATGGGCACGGTCTAGTCAAGCCCAGCCTCCTTCCAACGTCCGCCGGGCAATTTCATGGACAAAGCCCCTTCGGCCATTTGTCCACGAATGCGATGGGCTCAGCCTATTGGGTACGGCGCACACCTCGTCTGGTTTGGCGCCCTACACCTCTACTGCATCATTCTCTGAGTATGTATGACGCAATAAAAACAAGGGACCGGGAAGCACATTTTGCTTGCATCATATTATACGTACCTTTGTAGGTAATTTACCTGGCCCGGGTGTATGAATCTATAATAAGATAAAGCTTACCATATGGTCTCTTTGTTATTCACTTAAACCTCTCCAAGTTCAAAAATAACGAACATTCTTTCACTCATAAAAAACTCCATCCAAATTTGGTGGTCTAGTAGATGGGAAAAATGAGAGAATATCAATGCCAGGGCCCGGCCCTAGGTACAAGCCCACCAGGCCACGCATTAGGGAAAAATGGTGAGGTCCGCACGGAATTTTTGTTTGAGGGAGTCCTCAATAGATCGCCATCCTATATATCTATATATATATATATATATATATATATATATATATAAGCTTTCACATAAGGGATCACTTATGGTCTTACCATGCGGACCTAGCGTTTCCAGACCAAATTTCCACAATCCGAGCCGCTCAATGTTTTTAAAACGTATTTTTAAGGGCCTTTGCATGGAATCTCCAAAAAATGATGCCGGAAGGGCTTGATCTGAGCAATTTTTTGATAAAAACTGTATATGTACAATTTTTACTAAAAACTGCTTGGATCAAGGCTCTTCTGGATTTTTTTTTTTTGTATTTACCCTGCATAGACCCTTAAACCACACGTTTTAAAAACATTGAGCGGTTTGGATAGTCGAAATTTAGTAAAGTCAAAAATAGGGCTAGGTCCGCATATAACTTATATACAGGATCCCTTATGTAAAGGGGTAAAATTTACAATTCAATAGCACAGTTCGACTTGGGCCTCTTTATTCCCGTAGGTCAGGAGATCAAATCACATAGCTCTTATTTTTTGAATCCAAAATGGTTTTTTTTTTTGCCATTCGAAATACATCAGTTGGGGTTAGCGGGAGAGTTAATGAGTTAGTCTAGAGGGAGTCTAGAAGCTATCCATAGCCCTAACCAAACGCCTCTACCGAGGCTTGAACCCTGGTCTCCCTTGTGGGAAAATCAAGAGATAACCGCTAGGCTACAAGCCCTTGGTTATCCAAAATGGTAATCTTACAAAGATCACCAATATGATTGCTTGGAACGCAAAATTGAAACCACTATTCTTCTCATAAACATTGAACCACCATATAGATATTTATACGTCACATAAAGCAACTTCTAATATCAATTTTAAATTCGTTCTCTCTCCGTTCCAATTTAATGGTTCATTTTCGATGTACGTGTCACTTATAAAATCATCTATATCTCACAATTTATATTCCAGGTACAATAAGAAGTTTCCTATGAGGCTCCCTCACAAAAAAAGTGCGGGAAAAACAGTTGTGGGTCGTTGGATATTATGCCCTTCACGTGATTCAACGGCTTACAACTGTTTTCCCGCACTTTTTTTTTGTGAGAGAGCCCTCATAGGAAACTTCTTGCCAGGTACAAAATGTCATACATTAAAAAATATAGGCAATTTTTTTTTAGAGTTATGTAGTAGTGATAGTGGACTATTAATATGGAATGGAGGGAGCAACATTTTAACAAATTTTTACCTCTAAGTTTAGAAAATAGGCATCTAATTACCATTAAGGTAAATTATTTTTTTAAATTACCATTAAGATAAGTCACTTTTTTTTTGGAGTTCAGGTTTAGGGTGCACTTTCCTATTATGTGGTTTTAATGGTTTAGACACTTTCATAGGGTACCATAGGATTTTAGGCACTTTCATCGGGTACTATAGGGTTTAGGTTCAGGCACTTTATATAGGGTACCTTAGTCATAGGGTACCCTAGGGTTTAGGTTTAGGGTGCACTTTCCTATTAGAGGTTTTAGTGGTTTATGCACTTTCATTGGGTACCCTAGAGTTTAGGCACTTTTATAGGGTACCATAAGATTTATGCACTTTCATACAGTTTGAAGAGTTGAGGAGAGAGATATTGTGCCTATGTGGGGTGGTGGGGTGGGGAGAGAGAGAGAGAGAGAGAGAGAGAGAGAGAGAGAGAGAGAGAGAGAGAGAGAGAGAGAGAGAGAGAGAGCCTGTGGGGGTGGGATTGATTTATCCGTGCTCATCAGAAGGAAGCTGAGTTGTAGGTAATTTACTTCCACGGACTGTACCGGCCTATCATTCCCTCACATTTTAGGCTTTGTTTGGAACTTATGGAAAGTGAGGGAACAGAAAGGAAAATAGGTAAGAAGAAAAACGGGAGAAAATGAGTGGGGAAATTTTACTATTGCTATAACTCTATTTAGCCATTTTCTCTCCTCTTTTCTCTCCAACCAAACAAGGGAAGAGAATTTTTTTAACTTTCCCTCCCTTTCCCTTCCTTTCCTCATTTTCCAAACAAAGCCTAATGTGAACTGTGAAGTAACATAGATCTAGTTTACGTTCAATATTCCTTATAAAAAAATTTCCGTTATTGTTTTTTTGTAGTTTTAGGTTTTTTTGACAGATTTTAGATTGTTTTTGTTTTGATTTGTACTGTGGTGTTTTGATTTATGAAATTTCTATCTCTTCATCCAAAAAAAAAAAAAATTTCATTTTGAAAGTAATGTTTATTTTGTTGAATTTCTAAAGGAGAAATCTAGGCCTCATTATGAAATCTAAAAAGTGGGCTGGCGCTGATCATCGCACAACCAAACTTCCAGTTTATTGTGCTATTCTCACACATAAGGGAAATGCTATATAATACACACCCCATATTTGGGTGTGTATTATATGCACCTCTATAAAAGTTACGAATTGATTACCACTTATTAATAAAAGTTACGATTTATTTTTTTGTATAAAGGACAAAACGCATCAAATGTTCATGAATCATACAAAATGTTATGAATCATATTGCTGAAAAGATACGAAACACTAAAAACAATGTTACAATTGCCAATGAGGTAACACAATATGGACCATACAATACGTGCGTATGATACACACCTTTAATGAGTGTGTATTTTAGCCATTCCCCACACATAATACTAACTTACATATCTCACTCTCTCGCGCACCACTACATACATTAACTGGTGGGGGAAATCCCCGTAAGGGGATTCCACGTTCTCCCTCGTCGTTGACTTCGGAAACCCTAAGGCTCCGTTCAGTTGTCAAGAATATTGTGCAGGAAAGTCAGTCCTAGGAAAAGTGAATTGAAGTGAGTAAAAGAAAATTAATAAAATCTATTTTCCTGTGAGTGTTCATTTGTCAAAGGAATTATGTAAGAAAACTAAAATCGAGTTGTTCATTTGCCAAGAAACTTACGGGAATCTTATTTTGTCTTTATTCTATAATTATATCGAATTAAAGTAATTTTGAGAGCTATTTATCTAGACCAAAAATCAATACATACGAAATGCTACCTTTGAATCATTAGGTAACTCTAAAATCAGTCATAAAAAAATAAAAATATTGAGTTTTCTTTATTTTAATAAGCCAATTCACATTTATTTTTGTCTCTATTCAATTTTTTTCGTATAATTTCGCATCAAATTTTTGTAGATTATTAGTTTGTCTTAATGATAGGAATCAAAAAATAAAAAATAATTTTGAAACTCAAATTATTTTCAATAGAGAAAAAATAAGCCAAAAAGTTTTTTTTTTGGGCTTATTTTGTCTTTATTCAAAGAATTTTGAGTTTTGATCATAATTTTTACTTTTTCAGTTTCTCTTGTCTAGATGAAAAAATAACCAACAAAAAATTGACGCAAACTAACAAATGCAATAAAAAAGCCAAATGACCGGTTTATTTGGATGCTTAAAAGATAAATAGGTAAAATAAAATAAAGTAAAACCGATGTTAACCAACGGTAATTAATTGGTTGGTACAAACAAAACAAATGATTGATAACAAAATTAAAAACACTCATCCGTAAAACCAAAATATTGATTATGTTGCCTATATTTATAGCAAAAAACAAAGAAAAAAATGGAGTATTGTACGAAATAAGGGAAATAAAGGAGAGAGGGCGAACGTTGGCAAAAAAACTTCAATGAAGGGAGGATAGAACTTTCCTTCGACGCTAAATTCCATATATTTAATTTGCAAGACATGTTTTAAGGAAAAGTGAGTCCTGGTGGGAAAATTATTTTTCAGGATGCTATCACTTTCCTGGTAACTGAACACTCCAAAATATGTGAGAAGTGGATAAAAAAGCGAGAAATGGATAAAAAAGGAAAAAAGATCGAGTGAAGCAATATGGCACTCTCCCCATTCTCCCTAACAAGTGCAAAAATACCATCACCAACCATTCTAGCACAATAAATGGAGTGGTAAGTGGGTGCCTCAAGTCCCTCCTCACCACACATTTGAG
Organism: Vaccinium vitis-idaea; assembly: GCA_963854785.1. Classification (NCBI taxonomy): domain Eukaryota; kingdom Viridiplantae; phylum Streptophyta; class Magnoliopsida; order Ericales; family Ericaceae; genus Vaccinium; species Vaccinium vitis-idaea. The sequence continues at coordinate 8,514,225 of OY978224.1, forward strand.
GGGCCTCCGGCCACACAAATGTGTAGTGAAGATAGAGATTGGGGCACGGCATACCACAAGTGAATTGAATAATTTTCCAATCCTTTTTTGGTATTTTTTTGTCTTTTCAAAATATTTGTCAAATTCACTTCATTTTTGTTGGATTAATCATTCTCTCTAGGAAATTTTAATTAGACATCCTATACCAATATTATCATTATGATTTCATCCTATGAGATTTGAATCTTTATGATTCCATCCTGAAAATGATAATCGGACCATTTTGCCCTTATTAGTAGATATAGTAAAATCTTATAATTATCTTATCCCTTTATCAATGGGATTCTGTTAGCACATTTTCCATTATGGTATTGATTATCTCCATAATTTCATTTATATATATTCTATTAATACGCAAATCCTAATCAAGGACATTTCCTTATTCGAAATCTCCACTGTCTCGACTGTGTTTTTTTCCAATGGCGTCCAGTTCTCGACTGATTCATCAACTGAGATTTGCTTATTCGATATTTAGGTATACAATACATCAACTGATTCATTTCCATTCCAATATATACGGTTAAAGAACCTAAATATATATTCAAGACATCTAGATATTTAGATATACAATTTCCAATTTCAAATTTATAAATCCCAAGCAATTAGATTGGCTGATTCATTTCTATATCAATAGGAGAATTTGAATACAGTAAATATGGTTTCTTGATTTACCATATTCACAAGTTCGGATACACTAATATGGTTTCTTGATTTAGCATCTTCACTGGATTGATACATTAAAAAATAGATAAAGGAATTTTCCTTTCAAAACATGATAAATGAATACACCATGTTCGTTTCCTGCCTTTGTTGTTGTACGAGGAGGGTATGTCTTCATCGTAGCAAAGTCTTTCACTTGAACTTGCCTTATTTGAATGGTTAGATATTTGTACATCGGTTTCCTCATATTGTAAAGTATCATGTTCAACGTCTTTTCCTTCGGGTTCCTTATCATCCCTCATCCCCGGGTACGTCTGCTACCGCTGAGACCACCTACGTATTTTGAAGATGAATTAAAATGTTACAATGACAAACCATATAAACTCTAAACATGGACTTACGATATAGCATATTATTATCCTACGGGGAACACTATAAAATACCATGATTCCAGGTCATTCACATAGTAATGGAAAAAATGATGGATATCTCATACAGCTTACATGGTAAATCAATAATCCATGATTTTTTTGGAATAAAGCTCTATTGTCGTAAAAGATGGAGGATGTTAATAAAATTTGGGGTAAAAAATCCTACAGATTCCGTGCGTGCATTCCCCGTAAAGTTTTACCATGATCTTCCCTTTATGAATTTGGCCCGCACAGTAGCTCCTTAAAATTTTTACCACATCTAAATTTTATATACCAAAACTCATAGTAAATCAATAATCCATGTCAAAGTTTTCTGTAATAAAGCTTCTAGTTCTTAAAAGATGAAGGATTTTCACACAAATGAACATGATTTATTAGTTTACCACATTGACTGCGAAACATTACAGTAAACATTAGATGATAATGAAATTTCGGGTAAAAAACCATACAAATTTCTTGGGTGCATATCCCTTCCAAAACCCTACAACATTCTCATATTTGGTACAATGTCAATCGCAGGGGTAAATAACCTTATGGATGACACCATTTCAATCGATTTAAAAAAAAAAAAAAAAATGTGATTAAAAAATTACTAAAAAACATTGATGATTACGAAGCATAAAAACGAACTTACAAGCCATGATGGGATTGACGTTTCCTTTTAGCGGTTATGGTTTTGCCCCTCGTCTCTACTGTCATTTCGGTATTCCTCAAAAAACGAGATGGTGGTGATTGAAATCTAGGTAATAGGATGGCGGAAGGTGGTAAAAATAGGATCATGGGATGGTGGGAGGTGTCCGTAAAATCCGGGATTAGGGGATGAGCTCGATTATTTTGGGAAACGGAAGAGACGGAATGGGAAGTTGTTACTGGAAGATTTAAACTTCCCGAGAAATTAGGGATGCATTAGTATAAGAAGGTTTTTTAAAATGTTTTTTAGGACCTCGTAATTTGAAGAATAAATCATGTTAAATTAATATATATAAGATACAACGGGGTCAAAACAAATTGAAGGGTCTTTTGGGTATTATTTGAAAGTGAGGATGAAAAAATAAGTATTCAAACTCATCGGGATGGGATCATAACAAAACAAATTGTACAGGACCCCTTATTAACTACCCCTTCCCTCTATGAGATGAGTCCAAAAATTAAAAAATTACCACAAAAATAAAAAATAATGTTCACTAAGGACCATAAAAGTTTGAAACAACTGGTATTTTTGTCTTTAGTCTTGTCTCATCTGAAAATACAAAAAACAAATTACAAAATGTAAATAATACCCAAAAATTAAACACAAAATCTTAGGAAGAATGAGTTGTCAACTTGAAGACAAAATGAGTCGAAAAATACCATTAAGACGAGTACCAAATTGAAGGTAGGGAGAATCGTAGAAGAGTTATGTTTAATTTCTCTTTACACTTTACTGATTCGATGTTATTTATCTACCGAAGTTACTCTTCAATATGACAAAATAATACTCTTTGTTCCTAAATAACAGTCCATTATGAAAAGACGTATAATTTTTGGGAAAAAAATTAAAATACTTTGGTGCATCACTTTTAAAAATTTTATACACCGAATTAAAAAACTAATGGAGATCTTTTATTTAGTGTCAATAAATTTTAAAAATTATGCATGCAAGTAGTTTTTTTTATTCGAAAATTGCGCGTCTCTTCGTAGTGGACTGTTATTTAGAACGGAAAAATTAAGCATTTTGCACAACTACGCCAAGAATTCAATGACATAAGTTGTGATTGACACACAGACTCTCTCTCTCTCTCTCTCTCGTTTTACATATATCATTTGTCTAAACTGATCAGCTTACAAAAAAATGTAGGGTAAAACCTTTGTGGCTGCGGGCCATGCGGCAGTCCTTAGTGGGAGAAACATAGTCAGCAATCCTCATGATATCACAGCAAAAATTAAGAGAGCTCGGGGACTGGAAAAAGAGGAGGCAAAAATAACTGAAGAAGCAGAGAAACAGAGTAAACAGGAAGTACGTGAAACAATCATGAAGCTATACCAAACATTCGTCATAGTGGCTGCTCTTATAACAACTATCACATTCACAGCCGCTTTCGCAATTCCGGGCGGCTATAATAGCAACCAAGGTCGAGACCAAGGTATGGCAGTCCTAGCAAGAGCAGCTGCTTTCAAAGCATTTGTCATAACCAACACCATAGCCATGGTATGCTCTGTTACGTCTATTTTCCTTTGCTTCACTGGTATGTACTACGGCTACAAATTTTACAATACTGGCAACGAGGATGTAGAGCTTGCCCGTAAACGCTATTGGGTGGCACTGGTTCTTATAGTTGCTGACATGTTGGTCATGATGCTTGCCTTCATCTCTGCTGCTTTTGCCGTGCTAGCACACTCTATAGCGCTTCTCGTGTCGACTTGTATTATTGCTTGCATCCCCTTTACTGTTTATCTTTTAGAATTCAAAATCATCTTGTCCTTCTTGGAAGCATATGAATAGCAAAGATATTATTTTACCATATTTTCTAGGTTCTATTATTGTGTTTCCTGTTTAGACTAGATTATTATTCAGGTTTCCTTATTACAATATGTTTTCTTGTTTTGCATGTTTTCCTTAGTTATTTATGTTTCTTAGTCACCGAGTCTTGTAGCCTATATAAAAACATGTTAGGGAATTGTTTTACAGACATCAATGAATTTTGCAATTAAGCAAGTCGTTTTTTTTTTTTAACATCCCTGATGAACGGCTCAAGCATGGACTATATTTAGACTTCTGCATGTTGGTGGAAGGGTTTATGGATATGTGGAATATCTACTCAATGGATTTTTTTTGTTCAATTATGTTTCACTCCTCTATTCTAACAATTGCAACCTCCTATATGTAAGAGCAATATTTACCCATCTGTCAAGTGCATGAACAATTTATTTGGTCATTCCCCATTTCACGTCTAAATATGAGTTAACTGGCCGGTTAGATCTGGTCAGTTTTTCTAACGGTTATATACAGGGCCGGCTCTGAAATTTGCGAGGCCTAAAGTAAACTTTTTAAACGGGAGCCTTAAACGTAAACTTGAAGGGCTTATACTTATGTGAAGAATCCACCGCCCCAAACCAAAGTGACATCTGTAAACGGGTAAACCATTGATCAATAATCATTAGAAATGTGATATTTATGAAAATCAAATTTGCCAAATATTAATAATCCTACACAGAAAATTAACAAGAAAAACTCTGAATAGGGAGCACTTGTTTCTACTTAACAAGAGAGCACCACATAACCTAACATCATGCCTTCCAGTCTCCCCTGTTTCTACTTCAAGCTGTCACCATCAGGTGTTTTGTCTCTTTAAATTTTCAAGTTTCATTTAATTTTTTTTGTACTCGCAAGAAACATACTCTATCCTAATCTAACGGGCAGGGATGGCCGGCCCGATGGGACCCTACAGCGAGAAGCGAATACAGGCACTGATGGGGTGTCCAGTGGTGGTGGCGTGGTGGTGTTTGGGAGGCGGCTGGGACATGTGGATCAGTGTTTGGCAGGTTGGGTTAGGGTTTCATGGGCTTTTGGTTTTGGGCTTTAAATGTATTATTGGGTATGCCTTGTACTGGGCTTCTTTGTTTGTATTTTCTGTACCGGGCTAGGCCATTAGGGTTTTTTGGGCTTTGCCCATCAGGTGTTTTCGGGCCTTGCCCGTGAGGTGTTTTAATTCCTTCAACCTTGGTTGGAGTCCCCTCCCTTCTCCCTCAACTTGATGTACCATGTGTCAAGAACATATCTCAGCCGTCCAAAAGTGTTTTGGATAGTCCAGATTTTAGAGGGTGAAAGAGAAGAGAGAGAGAGAGAGAGAGAGAGAGAGGGAGAAATTTGAGTTATCCAAAACATTTTTAAACGGTTGAGATGCGCGCTCGGACACCATACCCTATTTGCATTCAAATTTTTCTCAGAGTTTAGACTCCGAGAGTTGAATAAGGCCTACAAAGAGAGAGTATTGTGGCAGGACAATTTTCGTCACTTAATTTCACTTTTTTAACCACTACTTGAGAAAATTCTAGATGTTGACAGTGCAACTTTTGACATCCTAGCATTTTTGCGTGGTTATACTAGAATTTCAATTTTACTTTTCCATTATAGAATTACGGGACATTGATGATGTGATAATGCCATGGAAATGTGACCTGACGGGTGTTTGTCATCAAGCAATCGCTGAAAAAATGACTCGACTCGTCGAACTTCATCCTAGTTTTGACAGTGAGCTACTCAAACAAATAATTCTAGGCATCAAGAATGCGTAGTGCTGCTACTAGTGCACAATGAATTTAAGGTCAAAATCACATGCATCCCTTCACATTTATAAAAAAAGTCAGAGACATCACATGACATTTGGTAAACATCAATAACTACCTCACATTTGACAGTTTTATTATTGAGACCCCAAATGCTAACAAAATGATTTTAAATTTGTAGTTTTCTTTCAATAAAATTTTATTCCGCAAACAGCCAAATAGAGACTAATTAATGTTTCTGTATTAAAGCTTCAATTTAATTTTAGTTAAAATTAAACTATGGATATTATAAATAAACAAACGCTGTTACCATGAATCAACATGTCAGCATTTTGAAAACAAATAAAGACAAATTAGTATTTTTGAATCGAAATTTCATTAATATCAATTAATTATTAATTTAAAAAAAAAAGGATGAGTATTAGTTGAGAAAAATTTGCTCCTGTTTCCAGAGTTTTGTAATTTACCTACTGTTTTAGAAACTTCGTACGTTGAATTATGATTCTTTTGGTTTAAATCTTGAACTTATTATGATGGTTATAGATAATGAATTTACGCGTTTAAAATGAGTGTTATGTATAGAAAGTACAAAAAAAAAAAAAAAAACCGTATATATGCTAGGTGGAAGGACTTGAAAAATAACACTTAAATAAGGCTGGGCTTGAGAATATAAAATTAATCCCGTATGTTAATTGGGTGAATTTGTGCATACATAAGCTTCGTTACCATGAAGATAATCTTGCTCACTTGAGAAGAAGAGTTCGGAACTTCATCATTGAGGACGCCATGCGCGTTGGGTTGGGTGCTATCGCGATCCTTTTGTTGTTTCTCATTTATGCTTATGTCTACTCGCTCCATCCCAAATTGGTTATTCTTCTTTTCTACTCGCTCCATCCCAAATTGGTTGTCCAATTTGAAGTTGACTCATAAAAGTTTCATTATTGCCCTTTCTCTTTCGAAAAAATTGTGCAATGGAATATGAGCACCCTCATCTAATGTTAAAAAGGTGAGGGGTATTTATAAAAAATCAAAACTTTTCACTAGTAATCTTAATGTTTCCGTAAAAAGTTAGAATCCCAAAAGATGGACAAAGAAATTGGGATGGAGGTAGTAAAATAAACATCAACGGGGAAGAAACGATAGGAGCTCTCGCTATGTATTTTTTTTTTCCCCTGCATCAAGAGTAATAGAACAGAAAAGATGGTGTAAACAACATAACAGGGGCTTTACTGGTAATAGAACCATAATTGGTAGTAAATTTTTAACCTAATTCTTAGGTATCTAACGAAGGAGTCCCACTGTCACTTTAGAGAGGGAACATAAGAAGGTGTAAACTTGGATGCGTGCCTTACGTTTTTGTTTAGGGAAAGGAAAAGGATCCATCGAGTGCATAAAAATGGATTGGATGGCCAGTCCAATTTGCCTATATATTTTTGGGACTTTAATTTCCAGTTCCACTTTGATGATCAAAATTGTTCAAATTTAAGAGCACGTCGAGAACATTAATCGCGTGAAAAATCATGTTAATCGAGTCCCGATTGATATACTTTCGAAACACATTTATCTTCATATATCAATGGGTGTGCAGTATTTGTTTTTTTATTTTATTTATTTATAGACAAACGCATTGTTATCAAATCGGTATATGATCAGTTTAATTTTTGGCGCGATCAATGTTCTCAAATGGTTCTAAGATGTGAGCCATTTGGATATCAAGGTAGGTCTGTAAATAATCCGAAAATAGGCAAACTGAATTATCAAAATGGATCCTGAAAGAACCCATAAACGTATAGGAATTACTTTTCATTTTGTCTCATTAGTACTTATGCATGGCATTTGTGAAAACATTTGAGTTCTTCATAGGTACCACAAGCATCATACGTACCATCCAGAACCAGATATCATTATCATAGTTTTTGTGAGAATCAAATGGGCAAGAACGCATTGTGGTTGAAAACAATTTGCTGTAAAATAGAAAAAGCACTTCACGGTGGTGAATCAAAAAATTTATTATGTCTGCCTTTTGGCTTTTTTGACATCAGTGGCGAATCTAGAAATTTCACATGGAGTCACCTTTCGAGTAAGAAGCTTGAAAAATATTACTCCCTCTGTCTCAATTTGTTTGCTTACTACGGTTATGTGTGCCTTTTTAAAATTCTTAAGCTTGAAAAATATTACTCCCTCTGTCTCAATTTGTTTGCTCACTACGGTTATGTGTGTCTTTTTAAAATTCTTATGAAATTGTGCATGCATGGCATTATCAACCACCAGTGTAGATGATTATCAATTTTCCAGAAAGTGAAGCAAGTTGACTCGATTTACCACGAAGACGGAGATGGAGACGGTATGAAAGAGGGCGGTGGTCGACTGCAATCAGCTATGTTGGTGCTCGACAGCGATGGGATGGTGGTGGTCATCTGCGATTTGGGATGGTGGTGGTCGCCTGTGATTTGGGACGGTGTTGGCAAAAATTTCGGACGGCGTTTGGGAGAAGATTGGGGCGTACAGATTCCCATTCCATGGGTTTAAATTGGATGATAACAGGTAAACGAAAATTGTGGGATTTACTCCACGCCCAATATCCCATAATTATAGCATAGGACCTTCAAATTTTGAAAAAGGTCCCATTTACCACACCTATAAAGGGCAGAAATGGGTTTATTTGAATTTTTGGATGAAAACATAAGTCGACAAAAAGAGACGGGATGATAACATAAGTTAGGAAGGCTGGGAGGACTAGTATTTAAGTGCTCCTTATCTATTGTACATAAAAGATTTTTAGATTTAAGAAACTTAATATATAAGTCATTGGATCGTTTTTTAAATGAAATCTGGTCTTTGACTTAATTCACTGACATTCAAATTTGAGAGCAAATATCAAAGTGATTTTTACTACATGAGGGCATCCACAGTGGACTTCCTAAAAGTTGCTCCTAAGTTGTATCTTAAGGTGTCCATATAAGCATAATTGGGGTCCACTTTTCACTCCTAAAGCTTGCTAAAATTAGAGAGGATGTGTACACTCAATAGGCTAGCAAGAGCATTCTCTGTTTTGTGAAAAAAAATTCAAAAAGTGTAGAACCTATACATTGGTATAATTCAAACTGCTACAATATTCCAAAATCCCTAATTTTTTGCATATCCCAACGTCTTCTTTTTTTTTTTTTGTGTGTCTTTAACAGCATTCTCTATTTTGTGAAAAAAAAATAAAAAAAGTGTGGAGCCTATACATTGATATAATTCAAACGGCTACAATATTTCAAAATCCCTAATTTTTTGCATATCCCAACGTCTCTTTTTTTTTCTTTTTTTTTTTACTGGTATGGTTATTTGTATACGGCCTTTGTATACTAATATATAGAACTTGTTTGTTTGTATTAAATTCATGTCTTTCTTCTCCAAACAAAAAAAAAATATATATATTATTTTCCAGTAGAACCATTGAACCAATAAACCAATAAAATCCTTTATCTTTGAAAATTTTGTATTAAATAAATATTTAAAGACTTTGGGTTCCACTTAAAGTTACTTACAAGGCTACATAGATTTAACTAATGTGGAAGGAACCAAACTTAGGAGCCACCCTTAGGAGCTTGTATGAGGAGCCCATTGAAGACAATAATTGAGCACATGGCTAGGTAAATGTTAGGAGTCTCACTTAGGAGCCATTTTGAGAGCCCACTGTGGATGTCCTAAGAAGGTCAATAATTGATTTTAGACTTCAAATGTGTGGTTACCTTTTTTTGGTAATTTAACTTTCATTGAAAGAAAACACCGAGACAAGGACCAAATGGGCATACCCCTGAAAACATACAGCAAAATCAAACAAGCTAGAGCCCAAGACCTCAAGGCTAATAGAGCCTATAGTACAAGCAAGGCAAAAAACTAAACAACAATAGAGACACCTAGTAGAAAACCAAGCCAACTAAGAGCTGAAAAAAACAACAGGAGGGATATTCCAACTAAGACATAAAAGCCTATTATCATCTGATCGTTTGATACCTCGCCAAGAACAGATGCAAGCACGCAAGTCAGAGTCAATCTTGGTAGTGAGATCCAAGAAAGTAAGAGGTTTTTGCTGGAAAACCCTCCTATTCCTCTCGCACCAAATATTGTAGGTAACACCAGCTATGGACAGTTTAAAAAGCAGACCCCGGAAAACCTTCCCTTTCTTGTGATGCAAGAGCCACACAATCTCAGCCATCAAGCTTGAAGTTGGCCTATGGATCTCATTCTTGTGCAAATGTGTGGTTACTTATAAGTTCACACGAGAATACACAATCAGAATAAAGTTGTCAATAACTTGCCACATTTAAGATGGGGTACAACTTACTATTAAAATTGAGAAACTTTTTGAATTGAGGTGAGAAAACTTGCATGGTGTTTTTATTGTGATAAGTATGTATATAATATACATTAATGTACGATAAAATCCTAAAACCACTTTTAGGTATTGAGGTTGGAGTATAAAATTGCCTTTGGTTTGCCACAAACCCTAATCGATCTCTAACTTATCTTTCTCACCTCAGCTAAATCAATAATCCCCAAATGGATGTTCGGATCGTAAACAAAAACCCCACATAAGGGGGTATGGGAGTGCCTTGGTTTGGGTTTTTGGTTTTTGGGAGTCTATTTCTTTAGGGGTGGGGTGGGGTGGGGTGGGGTGGGGTGGGGTTGGTTTTGGTCTCTTTGTGTTTGGGGGGTGGGTTGCGTCCTTTGGGGCTTTGTTTTTGTGTCTTGTGGGTCATCTCTTGCATGGTTGTGTCTTGTTTGGTTTTGTCTTTTTGTGGGTGGTGTTTTTTATCTTCTTTGTTGCCTTCTTTTATTCTGTATTTTCATGTTTTCTGAGCTTGGGTTGTGTCTTTCTGTCTTGGTGGGTTGTGTCGTGTTGTCTTGGTGGCTTGAGATTCATGTCTTGTAACTCGTGTCTTGTGTATGTTGCTTGAGACATATAGCTGCTACTGTGCTGTTCATTCCCCTTCGGTTAGACATATAGCTGCTACTGTTGTTCTGCTGCTCAGTTTTTTGAATTTTTGTTGAGGATTTGACACTGTTGTGGTTGGAATGTGGCTATTTATTCATAATTTCTTCATTTGGATGTTGGTGTTGGTATCTACTGCTACTATACCTATGTTATCATTGCTGCCGGATGTTCTGCTATGTGGTGGTTTTATTCTACTGAAGTCTTCTGAAAGTTGCAATTGGATTTCCTTTTTTGATGCTGCTGCTGCAATTGCTTTTTCTCCATAAGGATTGATGGCCAAATTATTTGGTTTAATCATGTTGGTCACCAGGGTCTTTTCCTTCTCATAAATTTGTCAAAGCTTGGTGCTACTGGTGCCCCATTTGATTTGATGCTCCATTGGTTACTGCTGCCCCATTTGATCTGATGCTCCATTGATAGATTTTGCCAAATGAAGCTTTTTGGAGTTCCTGTGTAGCCTTATGCTATATAGCTTCATGCCTTTTCTTTTTTTGTTGTATCCCACATTGTATTTGCTTTCGGTTGACTACTGGTTAACCTCTGTTATTTCCCCATCGGGTCTTTGGTGGTAGATGATTGTCGCGGAGTGGGGTGCCAATCTAGTTGGAATGCCTCTCTTGCATTGTGATACCTTTTCCCTTGGATCCCTTTAATCTTTGTAATCCGTTTTCAGAGATTAATAAAATCTTTCTTTGTCGTTCAAAAAAAAAAACAAAAACCCCACATAAAGTTGGATTATCCACATCCTAGGATCATTTAGAAACCCTACTCATCGAAGCGCACCAACCTAGGGGCTTTTAGAACGATTTGAAGACAATTTGAGGACGATTTCAAGACAATTTTGAGGAGATTGTACTCTACAGAGACCTTACTCCACAGAGACAGTACTGAACATTGTATCGTACTTCGGGTTTGGGTCGTGGGTTGCTTGTACTGGAAGATAACACTGGGGAAGAAGACATCGGGGTGGGAAGGGTTTCTCAAGAAGAGTAATTGGGGGGATGTGGGGACAAAGGGTTTGGCGAATCTTATAAACGAAGGAAAGTAAGTAGGGTACGTATTGGAAGTTGGAACGTTCCACAACTTAGGTTAAAATCTTAACAGTTCTAGACGGAATTCTAATGGAAGGGATTGGGACTAGTTTACGTAGATGAGAGGGTCTAGTTGACAGAGAAATTTGTAAAAGAAGCGCCCATGAAAAATGGTATAGTTTTGGGGGATCTCGATGTAAATTAACAACCCCCTGAAAAACGAAATCATTTGACATAAATCAAAGTTTTCATTTAGAATTCAAAATGATTCCTCCATGAAGGGATAGATTATGTGAACATGTGCTTTGAAGGTTGTTGAAGCTATCAAAGAGGAAAGAGAACGATATTTTATGCACTATAGTTTTAGGAATCAAGTAAAACAAAAGTGTAAATGTATTCAAGGTTAAAAGATAATGCAGTGTGGAAAATTGGAGCTACCATGTATTGCACCTATGTCAAAGACATCTAACTGGGAGCTTGTATGCCGCTGGAACCAAAGCATGTTTATTGTTTAATGTAGACTAAAATAATTATATAGACAAATTATTCTATGATTGTTATTTTATTGTAAAACTGTATGGGGCACTACTACATGGTTAACCTAGGAACCAAATACCTTAGGCCGGCCCTAGTAGGTACAAGTAAGGGTGAATCATGTGATTGTGATGAATGAAAACAAAAGAGAATGACTCACCCACATGCATGGGTTGGAACCAGACGTCAAACCCCACCAACGACCGGACTATGGGGTCATTTGGATGGAGGGAAAGAAGGGTCCATAAATATAGAGATCCATATTTATTTTCGGCCGGGCCCAGGATTTTGCCTTTGTTTGGGTACAAGAAACCCCATCTATATTATGTCCCCCCTCAACCCCCTACCCCCTTCGTAATTGTGGATTGGGGTTGGACTGGTCTGGCCCAATCCATAATTATGGAGGGTGTAGCCCCTCCCAAATGTCAATTTTACCCTTGCCAATCCCCCTACGTTTGCTCCTCTTTCTCTATTTCACCCAAACCTAATTTTTACCGAATAGAGAAAGTGGGTGTTGGCGATATTTATTTGAGAGTTCAATAAAATGTCCTTCTTTTAATTGAAGAATAACTGTACTTCATACAATTAAATGATAGTAATATTTAGTATGTTTCATTTAGGAAATTTTAATTAGACATCCTCTTACAATATTATCCTTAGGATGTCAACCTATGGGATTTGAATCTTTATGATTCCATCTTGTAAATTGAAATTGGACCATTGTGCCCTTATTATGTATTTTAGTAGTATATTATCTAATAGTAATTTATATTCCAGAAAATCTGGGCATACTATATTGTTCACGTCCTATTTTGGAAGTTATTTATTGGTCATTTACTTATCCTATAATTCCGGCAGTGCAATCAAAGAGGTTTGATTTCCATTATCGTTTCATTTCCATTCTAGTTTCATGCTAATAATATATATTCTAATACTAATTATACTAAAATATCTTCATTAAGAATTTTACTACAGAAACAATTCCTAAATTATAGGGATTACACTGATCACATCCCCATTTCAGTGGGATGTGATTCGTTTTCACCATACTTGTGGACGGCCCGTGGAAATGGTCCATGTTTCGGCGTTTGAAAAGATTGTGATTGTTAGAGTCGCCACCCGGATTTGAGGTCCGAACCCGAGAAACCGATAAAAAATGACTCGTTTGCCCATTGGAAAAGATTTTACCGATCATAACGGAACCAAAGATTTCTCGGATTCGGGGGTTTGGTTACGAGAGGGGAAGGGTTTTACGGCACCCCTCTCGCCCGGTCCGTGAACCGGTCTCTACTCGACATTTTGTGGGATTTTGAAAATGTTTGAAATTCGATTTATCCACGTAGATGGGGAATTGGGGACAAGAATCGCATAACAACAATATATACAAGAGATACGATTCTACGGTGGATGCACGTGCACGTGATCTACATGAGTGATGATGACAACGATGAAGGAAAACACTACAAATATTTATAGAATAAAGAAATCACAGAAACTGTACAACAACCCAAGGAATTATGAACATGAAACTTAATAAACTGACTTGCAACCTGGATCCAAGAATTGGGGTTGAGCGCTCAAGGGTGATGGCTTGAGCGCTCAACCTTCAAGAACAGCTTGGGCGCTCAAAGACATAACATTGAGCGCTCAAGCCATAATCTGGCTTTCTGGTTTTTGACCTTCAAGCAAACTTTTGATACCTCTTCAGGATCATAAATATACGGATTAAAGATGTTTGAAGTTGAACAGTCACTGGTTTACTCTTAATTATGAGATTTTCAAAGGTTTTGATGTTGGATCATCATAAAATGGTTAACTTACACTCATGCATGTGATTTTGAGGTAGAAATAGGCTGTTTTGAGAATGATATGAACATATTTAACCATTTAATGACGATCCAAACCAGGAGAAAGCACAAAAATCAGCAAAACAGTGGCTGACCCAGAGCTGGGTTTGAGCGCTCAAGGTCAGAGGCTTGAGCGCTCAACCCCTGCTGAAACTGCAGATTTTGAAAATGATTTTGAACAAATTTTAGACCTTTGTGAGTTCAATGCAAGTGTAAAGAACTTGTTTGAACTCACTGGTCTCCCTCAGAAGGACCAAAACAGTGAGATTTCACATGTTTAACTACCTTTTGAAAAGGATTATAGCTTGAACTTGATTTTGGGCTTGATGGTGGTTGATTCTGGACGTTTTTTGGTTGGTATTCTAGATGAGTGAGACCATGTATGTGGTTGATTGATGATCAAAGATCGAATTTTGAGTTTGAAGAGTGGTTTTTGCCAATGGTTTAGAGGATGAATGGATGGTTTTGTAGAGAGAGAGAGAGAGAGAGAGAGGTTGGTTTTCTGGAGGAATTGGGGGAATAGCAGAGCTGGAGTATTTGAATTGGTCCTCCAAACTAGTGGGCAATGGCTGGTTTTTATAGAAGGAGTGTAGGAGGGAAAATGTAGAGAGAGAATAAGTGGGTTTGTATTCAAAATGGGTTAGGGGTAGTTTAGGAGTAGTATAGGATGTATTTTACGTATAGAAGACGTATACAAACGGTTAGACGCTCCTCCTGCATGAGATCTCATGATGAGATACTCTGCAGATTCCTGACTGGGATCAGAGTTGAGCGCTCAAAGCCATGGGCTTGAGCGCTCAAGGTGGAATTTTTGGGTTTGAGCGCTCAAGGTCCAGGGCTTGAGCACTCAATGTTACTGGTGGCAGGTTGATGGTTTTGCTTGGTTTGGTTATTTTTAGGTGATTTTGGACTGTTTGGCGATATTTGGTTGATTTTGATCAAGTTCAAGCCATTTTCACCAGTTTCGGGTAGTCGTGATTGATCCGTTTCATCATCGGGAATGCTCGAGCGCATCCCGGGTTCAAAATCGGGGTGTCTACAATACTCATTTTGAAATCCCTATAATCAGAGAAGGTGAAATTCCACTGACTGAATCATCTAAATCGGAGAAGGCGGTGTCAGGCCAATTCATCACCGAACCCATGGACTCAAATATGGCGTCTAAGTACTTCAAACACGCCTCTCTCGATTGTTCGATCGATCGATTCCATGGAACCCAGCTGATCCAGTGGATACAACGATGGGGACGAGCGTTGTGTCAACAAAGATGAGGTTGGCGGCGATGCAAACGTTGGGGATGGCGAAGTAGCGGGTCATGGCGTGGTGGATCTCCATCAAGATGTCACTACCCATTATTGCGGCAGATGTTGACGGTGGAACCATGGGGATTTTTTCTTTGCTATACTATCTTCTTTTATTGGGGGGTTGGGTTGAATCTGGGAAGAGGATTTTTGGATTTTGGTGTGGGAGATAATAATAAAGGGAGGTTTTGAGGAGATGGCCTGATACACAATAATAGCCTCCATTGTTATTGATGAGCACAAAATATCTACATGTAGAGGCCCCAACATCACATGTAGTTAGCCCTTAATTGCGTGTAATTTTACTATATTATTATTTTATTGGTGTTTCACATTGAGTTATTGATTTTGCAAGAAAATATAATAATTTGAGTTATTTTCAGCCGTTGGAATAAAGAGTGTGACGTGGACCCGTAAATCAATATTGCTGAAATGTAAAGATGGAATTGACAAAGTTACTCTAAAAAAATGGGCAAACCGAAAATGGAAAATTGGAAGATTATAGAAGAAGTATTTGGTTTGGACCTATTTTGATCATTCATTATGGAAATAAGAATTTGGTTTGGCATTATCATGTGGAGATCAAGAGGAAGAGATTTTGTTGGTAGGCCAGCATTAGAATGGAGTTAGGAAAATTATTCCCTTCCATTTTAAGAGGAAATTCGGCCAGCAAGTATAAAAAGGAACATAGGTTATTGTTTTGGGGAATCTCATGTACGCCATAAGCCGCTGCGGCGGAAATCAGAGACCATGGTAGAAGAAAAAGAAGAGAAAGCTTCATCATCATGTTTATGAGAGGCTAAATATTCTAGGCTAGGGTTGAGGATGAAGCCTCATGTTTCGTAGTAAGTATTCGTGTACTCTGTTTATTTTCCGAATGTATGGTTTAATCGAATAATCGCTCCAATCTCATATTAATTAAGTTAGTAATTTTGGATATGGATTCAATCATATTTTTTCCATGATTTGGGATTGGATTCAATCATATTCTAGGCTAGCCATGTTATGTAGCTTTTAATTTCAAGCACTGGATATCTTTTGTGATTTGTTTGCAAACGGATACATATGATTTTTCGGTCTTGAACGTTACGGCAAGGAGGGGCGTGTACGGGGATAAAATCCACGTAGCCCTGGATCACGTGCTTCCTTAATTTAACTCTAAATCTGCAAGACAGAAAAAGGGTTAGAGCACCTTTGCCTCTCGTTAGCAAAGACCCTTCGATGCCTAAGTTAGTATCTCGTACCGGAATTCTCAAATCACAATGCGTATGAAAAGGATTTCACAGCGTACCTTTCTCCATGGGTTTGTTGTTGCATTTATAGGTGTAGAAGTTCATCATACTAGGCATCTCGTGCCCCCTGCTTCCTATTCTCTTTAGGAATCCTTCTCCTAATAGGACTTTCCTATTAGCAAACAGTTTCCATATCCTGCTAGATCTCGTCTAGCAGAGGTCTTCCTTTCCATATAGGGCTCTTTCCTATATGGGGTACGCTCTTAATCACATTATGACTTCCATATCAACCCCTTGCTTTACGGGATTGCTCCGTATCTCATAAGGAGCCGCTGCAGAATATTCTGGAATGTCTCGCCGTCTTATTCGTGGCGGTGTCGTGCTTCTACGTAGCTCGGCGTGACATGTACATAACTCAACTCATCACACCGAGCTGAGTCATGTATTCCAGAATGCTGTTTAAGCCATATACGTAGCCTTCCTAGCTCGGCTGTATCAGGGGCATTCCTTCATGCTCCACGCCGAGCTAGTGCATTCTGATGTATTAATTTACTTAATTATCCTGACTTTATTCATGGCCAGTACAGCTCGGCACAGGGCTAGGGCTTCCCAGTGTGGCGCCGAGCTACTCACCCTTAATAGGCACGTGCTAAGCTCATTAGTAGGGGTAATCATATTTTACCCACTCCAGGGCGTACATAAGTTGTTTTTCTTAAAGGTCTTAACGATAACATTATCCACAGTAATAGAGTTTAGCCACCAAATTACTGCGAAGAAGAGTAGGAAAATAAATAAGAGGTTGTGAGTAGTTGCTATGAATACATGAGTGTGGATTTCGATACCTCAGTCACTTTCCCTTTATCAGTTTTGTTCAATTTCAATTTTATTTATTGCTGTTTAATTTTTAGTGTTAAAATCAACCACAGTTTTTGGAACTAGGTTAGGGTTTAATCAGTTTAAGTTTATATAGTTTTCCTACGAAAAAATCACAAGTCCCTGTGAGTTTGACCTCGCACTTGCATTGCTATACTTTGATACGATTCGTGCACTTGTGAGTACATTAAAATTTCACAACAAGAAAGGAAATACCAGGTTGTTCATTTGTGATAGATTTTTTCATTTTTTTGATAAATTAATTAATCATGTTCTGTCATAAATTTTTTAAGTTTTCCCACAGAAATTCATGGTAAATAATGTAACCATGATAAGAGTTTTCATGACTTCTGTAGTTTTAATTTTTGAATAAAAACCATGACATATTAATTTACCATGAATTCGTTATACAATTCAACACATAATTCATGGTAAATAAATAATTTTACCATGTTTATTAGTTGTCAAATTTGCTCACTATTTTAAACATGATTAATCAACACATGATTCAAGATAGGATTATGAAAACTAAGTGGGGTTATTTTGTACAGTCAATATGATTTATTGGTTTACCATCTTTAGATGCCCTTTAAAAGACGGTTATTTCATATAATGAATATATTTTATTGATTTACCATTTTGGTGATTTGATACAGTAAAAGTGGTAAATCAATAAACCATGTTCACTGTATGAAATAAACGACATGTCAACATGGTTTATTTATTTTCAATTTTTTTAATAAAGATTTTAGGTGTGAGAAGATTAGGAGAGAGAATTATAAGATTAGGAAAGAGATTTTTCAAGATAGGATAGAGAGAGATTGAGATAAATTAAGAAAGATTAGTAGAGATAAATATTAGGAAATTAGGAGAGAGAAATGTTAGGAAATTAGGAGAGAGAATTATTAGGAAAATCATAAGAGAAATATTAGGAAAATTAGAGAGAGAAAGGGTATTTTGGGGTTTATTTCAATTTCAAGATGGAATCAGAAGTATTCAAATCTTATAGGATGGAATCATAATGATTTTTTTGTATAGGATGCCTAATTAACTCTCCCTTTCATTTATATTCCAAATTATTAAAATAAATTATTGTAGCTTAATTATTGATAAGTATGAGAAAATAATTTAATTTTTTATTTATATAATTAATTTAATGTGTAACCCAATATGAGCATTCACAAGGGAAAATAAGTCATATGACAGCATTTTACATTATGCACCCCTCTTTATCCCCTATTTCAACATCTAACCAAACCAAGTACTATTTATACCCCCTTCTTATAAAGTCATCCAAACTAAGTACTGTCTAATCCATCATCCATAAATTCATATCACTGTAGTCCACAACAATAACAGAACCCATCTAGTCCCTAATCATTGAGTATGGGCGGGGGACTATTGCAGATGGACGTAACTTTGGCAATATATGCATAATGTGGCTGCTCTCAGAATATCACTGAAACAGTAGCCCCCTTGAACCTCTAAGAACCAAGGAGCTACATGGACGTTTTGCTACAAAATTCCATTGAAACTGTCAATTCACCCTCCATAAATAATATCCGCTGCTATTTCAACACCGCTCCCAATCGAGACCTAAAGATTAAAAGCAAAAGTGTAAATGTGTATTTGCTTGAAGAAGACCAAATAGGTGCGTGATTTTGTGTCGCATCATTGATCAACATAAAGAACAAGCAGGAATTCCACAATTACTACACTTTATATTTTTTTGAACTGGTACTACAGCTACACTTTATATTTGGTACGTTTGTTTTCATTAAGATGCCATTAAAAAAAAAAAAAGTCAGTCATGCAAGCTATGTACATATCATTTCAAACACGCTTCCCAAACAATTCACTTAATAGCGTGGGCTTCTATTGACGATGTGAGTTATTCATTTTGTAAGTTGAGACATGCAAGTTATCGATACAAAAAAAAACACATTTGTTTGGTGCAAGAAAATGAACGAATAAGGTAGTAAAAATAGATTTTGAAATTCACACTCCTAGAAAGTAGGTTTGAGAAGTGTGTTTTAGAGGGGTGATTAGAATTACTAAAAAAAAAACCCTTGAACAATTGCCAAAGAGTCTTGTGAACTTCTCAAGCACAATCCCTCCATATATACTCTTAACTTTTATCCACATGACGAGTACACAATTTTGATACTAACCATTTATCTCATAGAATTGCACAAAATTACAAGTCTACCAAAAATTAGTATGGTCACATATCAATACATATGTGAATAAGTTTTACTTTGTTCCATAAATTGTAAGCTTAAACTTTAGAATACCTTTACCATTCATTTTGCATAGCACGCAACGTCTTGATGTTTCTATGGAGACAAAGTCTATTTGTCATTATAGGGAAATTTTGTCGTACGAGTAAAAATAAAATAAAATAAAATAAAATAAAAAATAAATAAATAAATAAATAAATAAATAAATAAAATATAAAAAAAAAAACCCCCATAGAAGGTCTGCATGTCGATCAGCTCTGAAGGATGAATGAACTACGAATTCAAGCATGTGCTAAATGCCTATCTAATACATAATAAGTTCTAAGTTGAATAATTGATTTACTATACATTTCAAAACTCTACATGTCAGAAGACTCCGTACCATGGGTAAGCTAATTAAACAAATATAATAATTTTAAAAGCTTTTCGAGCAGAGAATATTATTTAAAGGCAACACGTACAGAACATAAACAAAGCTAAAAAGAGAAAAAATACATGTCAAAAGACTCCGTACCATGGGTAATCTAATTAAACAAATATAATTTAAAAAGTTTTTCGAGCAAAGAATATTATTTAAAGGCAACACGTACAGAAGATAAACAAAGCTAAAAAGAGAAAATGCAAAGATGGAGGAATATAATAATCCAATAGAGTGATGAGGAAGGAAATAGTTGGTGTAACTTTGAAGCCAGGGCTTACATAGAGAGGTTGATGCTATAAATAGGAATCAAATCCTAAGTTTCGAAAATCCTCTATTCCTTTGTTTCAGTGTATTTTCAGCCGTTGGATCGCATAAATTTTTTAAAACAAAACGCAGAAAACAAACCATCCAACAACCCAAAACAATTCGGCACAGAGGGACACCATTTTTTGGGCACAGGGGATCTTAGACGCTATAAATATAGCTATAGGTGTTTGCAAAGGGTAAGCACCAAGATTAACAGTCCTTCCTCTTGTACCACCTTTCTCATATTTATATATTTCTTCTTTGCGGGGCAAAATAAACAGAGTCTTCCTCCCATTCCAGTCACCATGATTCCTCGCTTGTACAAAGCCGCCATGGAAGGCCAAGTTGAAATCCTCAACGAATACATTAACCAATTTGACGTCGAACTGACTGATCACAACAAAAACACCATCCTTCACGTCGCAGCTCAGTTCGGCCAATTATCTTGTGTGGAGAGCATCTACGAGAGTGTCGACCCTCTCTGTTGCACACTAATTGTAAACGCGAGACTCCCCTTCATATTGCAGCGAGGGGAGGGCACCTTGGCATAGTCGAAGCGCTCATAAAACGAGCGCAAGAAGAAGTTGAAAGCGAATGCCATACAACCCAGGAGTTGTTGAGGGCGACGAATTTGGACGAAGACACAGCCTTGCACTTGGCGGTCCAGAATGAGCACGTGGAGATCGTGAGAATATTAACAAGAGAAGATCGAGAGTTTTCATATCCCGCCAACAAAGCCGAGGAAACTCCATTGTACCTGGCCGTTGAGAGGGAAGATTATGACATGGTGGCTGTGATCTTGGATAATTTCGTATCACCATTTTGTAGTGGCCCTGATGGTAGAACAGCATTGCATGAAGCAGCACTACTAAGAAAAACGCCAGGTTTGTTCCTACATTAGTTTCTTAAACCAACTCTATTACTCCATCTGTCAAAAAAAGTTAAATCACAATGAAAACGCGTGAATTTTTCAAATGAAAAAAATGAAGAACTTCCGTGCATCTTTAATTTCGTATCAAGAAGTTTCAAAAGTTATAAATGAAAGTACTTATTAATTGTATAATCCCAAAATTATGGTACATCTTTTCGTTTCGTAATGAATTTACTTTTTGGAATAGGAGTACTTGTTTTTTTTTCCCGGTAAGAGATGGAGCAGTTGTTTCAACAAATGTTTATTTTGTAACAACATTTTTGTTTTAACCTTCGACGTTTCACCATAATAGAGCCTCGGAAGTACACATATGAACTTTAAGCATTATATATACAATGATACATGCATGCCATGACATGCATTGATCGCACTTTACTTTTTTCTATTTCATTTGTTTGCAGAAATAGCTACAAAACTATTATTATGGAAGCCGGAACTAATCGACAAAGCAGACGCAAATGGCTGGACACCACTTCACTATGCTGCACGTTGTGGTAATGTACAACTAGTTAAAAAGATACTAGAAAAGAATTATTCGTTGGCGCAAGCTAAAACCGTTAAAACCAGAGACGAAGATGGCGGAAAAACAGCTCTTCACATAGCTGCTGTTGTAGGAAAGGTAGAGGTAATGAAAGAGATCTTATCAGCGTGTCCAGAATGTTGGGAGACGGTTGATTGTACAGGACGTAACATTCTTCACATTGCGGCAGATATGGATAGGTTACGGGTGCTTAAATTTATCTTCAAAATGTCATGGTCAAGCCAACTAATAAATCAGAAAGACAACGAAGGGAACACTCCTCTCCATTTGCTTGCTGAATTTGAAGTCGAAGGCTGGGAGTTCTTTATGAAATATCGTGGATTTACGTCTGTATTCAACAATAAAAACATGAGCCCGGAAGAGTTACTATTGTCCCAGCAGGTAATGTTGCCAAACTTGATTGTACATAACATGTTTCCTCGTGACCTCTTTTGTGTGTTGTTGTATGTAGAAATTTTGATACTATATAGTAAGTTGTAACTGTCTCTCTGTCAGGGGTCGGCTCAAGCATACGCCAATTAAGCCACCCCTTCGGGCCTCCCAAAAAAAAAAAAAAAATGGGGGCCTCCAAGTATATATGTAGGCCTCCTATATATTGCAGACTTAATTAGTACATTTGCAGATAAAAATGCGAAAAGAGTAATGTTTAAATGATTTATTTAGGAGTATATTGTATTGTTATTTATTTTTGGATGACTATATATATGTTTAAATTTGTGAAATGGTAAATATTTTGTAATGGTTTTCTGTGAAGACTGTTGAAAAGTTTTATTACGCAAAATATATGGATGGCCTCATGTAATGATTCCGTTTCAAGCTTCTAAAAATAATGAGCCAGCACTGCCCTCTGTCCTAACTTATTTCTCCATTTTTTTACTTTTAATGGTTACAAAATATTTGTTATTTATTTTGAAATATATTTTGGTAGACCAAAAAATACTATACAATTATTGAATCAAAGTAAAAAGTTGAAGATGTATGAATGCAATTATTGTGTTTCTTCAAAAGTTGTTTTCTCTATATTGGGGAACAAAAAAATAGGAGGGACTACTGTTATATATGCTCACATGTATGAATAGCTTTTCAAACTGATAACTTAGCAATGAAAGCAGTTTGGGAACCGTCGATACGGGCACATTATTAACGGGAGAAATGTCTTGCGCAATGACCGCGACAACTTGGCAAAGTGGAAGATTGTTCGTACAAAACGACTGAAAGAGACGAAAAAAGCAAGAGAAAATCTAGACAACGAAAAAGTTAGATCCATCAACGAAATGGCGAGGACGCACGTCGTAGTGGCTACACTTATAGCAACCATCACATTCACTGCGAGTTTTACGATGCCCGGCGGCTATGATTCCAACCCAGGCTCAGAGCAACAAGGCATGCCAATTCTAATAAGAAAAGCAACTTTCAAAGCATTTGTCATAACCAACACTATAGCTTTATTATGCTCAACTACATCTGTCTTCCTGTACGTTACCGCCTCGTGTTACATCCATGACTATGGAAGGATAGCACGGCACGCTAGTGCCTTCATTCTTATTCTCGTCGCCATGGTTGCATTGATGGTTGCGTTCATTACAGGCTCTTATTCATTGTATTCGGATTCTTTAGGCGTCCCGATTGCTATTCTCGGTTGCATCTTCTTTCTCATTTTTTATGTGGAATTGGAAAATGCATTGGATACATGGGAAACATATGTGCTTCTCATATCGGATCGTAAGAAAGAGAGAGTCAGTGCTGATTGAAGAGGAAATCTGTGCTTATTTGTGCATTTGGAAGAGGGTGAAACCGAAGGATTCCATTGAGTATTTTTGCTTCTGTTTCTTGTATCTCCTTCTAGTTATGCTGCATGTTGTCGGCTAAATGCAGCCATGCTTCTCCTTAACTGGGTCTAGTTTGTACGTAGTTTTTATGGTAAAATGTCCACGACCGTCTGTTTTTTAAAACCAAAATTCAACTTTTAATATACTTATCGATGTTCGATCAAGCTGATTTTTTGTCTAGATACATTATTTTGTAGGCCCTATAAGATGAATCGTTCAGATTATTGCAATTATCGCACAGTGAGTCCCACAACGGGTGACCAAACTCCATGATTTGCGCCACATCCGTAAATAAGCTTATCTCAACTTTGATTCATTCCTTGTTAATAATAACACTTTGGAGCCCCTTGGTGTTTGGACAAAGGACCTCTCTGGTTCAAACTCTTCTTTGATTTGGCCTAACGTTTACTGAATAATTATTTTTGTTTGTTTTAAGGAAAATTTTTTTTTTTTTCAATTGCATCAATTTTTTTGGTTATTCATCCGCCTTCAAAAGATGAATTATAAAACCAAAAAAAATATTAATCAAAATGCACCGGAAAAGATTGGGCCACAAAAACATGATCCTTTACGTGAATGATTGACACCCCAAAACCTAAAAAGTGAATGATATGGTAATAAAGTAGGTGACCTCCACACGCTCTAATTATATAGTGCAAACTACTCATTGTCTAACATGGACTATGGAGAAATTTCCCCTTTTATTTTTTTTCTAACGAAGGAATTCACTAGTGGTTGTTGTGTTTTGGTGTTCAGAGAAATTTATGAGATCGAAGCTAATGAAACTCACTAGGTTATTGTTGTGTTTTGAAATCTAGTGAAATTCACGAGATTGAAGCTATTGAAATTTACTTGGTGATTGTTGTGTGAGTGAAATTCATGAGCTCGAAGTTAATAAAATTCACTAGGTGGTGGTTGTGCTTTGAAATTCACGAGCTAAAAGGTATTGAAATTCACGAGATAGTTGTTGTGTTTTGAAATCCAATGAAATTCACAAAATCAAAGCTAATGAAATTCATGAGTTCGTTATTGTGTTTTGAAATCTAGTGAAATTTGCAAACTAATGAAATTCATGAGCTCAAAGCAAATGAAATTGATGAGTAGAATATTAAAGACTGGTGTTTTGCCGGTGCCTAAAGGCACTTGATGAAGTTTTACAACTTTAACCAACCATACAATACTACCTGCAGTGTTTTTGTCATCAAGTATTCCGGCTAATGTTATGCCGCCACCCCTGTCATGATTGTGTAAGTTTAATAAATGAAACTAAAAAAAAAAAAAACAACTAACATCTAATAAAACCCATTATTTCATGCACAACAAAAAATATGCAATTTTGAAGCATCACGAAGAGATTCCTTCTTATTTTTTCGTTGATTTACCAATTTTATAATATCCATTTCACAACAAAAATCATTTGAGAGAGAGAGAGAGAGAGAGAGAGAGAGAGTTCTTAAATTAAATTTTCCTATGATGGTTGGATGTCAAAGAAAAAGAAAGGATTTATGAAATTTGAAATTCAATTCGCACATGAATTAAAGGATGGTGTTTCTTTTCCGAAATGAGTTTTTCTCATGTAGTTTTTTTTTTTTTTATCTGTTTTCTTCTTATTCTTCATCTTCTTTTTTGGTAATTGAGATAATGAGAGAGAAATTTTTTAAAATTTGAAACTCCCAGATGGAAGGATTGTTCTTTTTAGAAAGTAGTTTTCTTTCATGTGGTGTTTTTTGTTGATCTGCTTTCCTTTTTCTTTTGTATGATTAATGAAAAGTTATTTTGGAAAGGCAAGTTTTCTTATATAGATATAGATTAGAAGAGAAATGAGAGATCTTGGCAACATGGAAATGCCACATAGGACATTTTGAAAAAACCGTTGTGTAATATTATATAGATTTTCAAAATTAGTGAATTTTACTCTTTAGAACAAAATTAAAGATTCATTTAAATGTTTAGAACAAAATTAAATCTGTAAATCTTTAGAGCAAATTTAAAGATTTTCAAAATTAATGAATTTCACTAACTTTAGTGGTTGCAGGCAGGAAGTGATGCACGAAGGTGGGAGGGTAGTAAATTTTTAATGAAATTTCAAAATTAGTGATTTTTACTAACTTTAGTGGTCTCCGGCCTGAAGTGGTGGACGGAGGTGGTAGGGGAGTGAATTTTGTGAATTTTGTGAAATTAGTGAAATTTCAAAAATAGTGACTTTTGCTAACTTTTACTAATTTCTGCGGTCATCAGCCGGAAGTGGTGGGCGGAGGTGGGAGAAGAGTAAATTTCATAAAATTAGTGAAATTTCAAAATTAGCGATTTTCACTAGCTTTTGCGGTCATCAACCGTGAGGTGGTGGCTACCCAGAAGTAGTGGTAGAGGTGGGAGAGGAGTAAAATGTAAAATGATATAAAGTGAAATTCACTATTGAAACCCATTGAAATTTCACGAGCTCAAAATTAATAAAATTCACGTGCTCGAAGTTAGTCAAATTTACAAGATGACTGTTGTGTTTCGAAATTCAGTGAAATTCACGAGCTCAAATAAAGCTAATGAACTCACTACGTGGTGGTTGTGTTTTGAAATCAGGTGAGTTCACGAGTTCGAAGCTAATAAAATTCAATAAGTTACGTGCTTGAGAATAAATTTGAGTTCTATAGCTATGGGCTGGGGTTTAAGATTTAGTGTATTAGGATATGATGACAGTGACCAGAAATTTGATTAGTGGAAGAGAGGACAAAGAATTTGATCTGAGTGCAACGGTGGAGATGATCGACAATTGAAATCGGCGATGGCAGCGGCTTATTAATTACTCACAAAATAGAAGCTTTATTAATGTACCATTGTAAAACGGTAATAAAGTTTAAAACTAATACTTACTGCTAAAAAAAAATTGGGTTTATTATTAGTGGTAAATAAGTATGAAAACTTGGACTAGCATGCAAATTCATGAATTTCAAAGTGAGTCAACTACAGAACAGAACTTTAAGGGCCAGTCCAAGTTTTCATACTTACTTAATTATTTACCACTAAGAATAAACCCAACTTTTATTGATTCTAGGCTTCTATATGATAAAGTTGCATTTAAAGATTGTTGGTGATCTATAACACATGGATCCAGGGTGCTGTGCACGGTGTTGTGCACCCCTCGGCCGTCCGATCGTGCTTTGTACGGTCTGGATGCATTTTGCAATTTTGATTTATTTTTACTGGTAAAAAATCAACGCACTTCCCGCCATCCAAAACACGATCGGACGGCTGAAGGTGCACAGCACCCCCTGAAAATGTGAGGTGTTGTGCACCCCTCGGCTGTCCGATCCTGTTGCATTTGATATGTTTGATTTGATGTGAGCAGTTTGATGGAACCGACAGATTGGAGAATGATGGATGATAGTTAGTGAGTTCGTTTTCACCTTTGTGTTGACGCCTTTGCATTTTGTGTTATAACTTGAACATTGTAGTGTCTTAATTAGTTTCATTTTTCATCTGATATGGGCCATACGGCTTCCCTTAAAAAATCCTTATTGGATTGTATGCCAATACAAACTCTCACATGGACCGACTTCTACAAGTCCAGTCCAATTTTCTTTATCCACAGTTCCTAATTAATAGTTTATGATATTCTTTTTCCTAGAATCCTTTGTTTTTGCAGTAGAGTTAGTATGGTAATTTCACCACCAAAAAAAAAAAAAATGATCTTTAGTGGCAACAATTTTGTCACTAGGTTGTTACTAAAAGTGTGTTGCTAAAGTATTCACTGACTGTAACTAGTAACAGCTTAGTACAAAAAGCTATCACTGAATACATACATTTAGCAACACACTTTTAGTGAAATGACACGTTGTTGTCACAACGTTATCAGTAAAACTCAATTTACTTCAAATTTCTATTTTAATTCCTGTTTTTCTCTAATCAACAATTTTTTACATGGGTTTCAGGGATGTGGACTCAAATCCTACTCTTATGAAAAAATATAGTACAGTACCATGCCATTCTGTTTTGTCACTGTTTGGGATCGCTGAATAGTCTGGTCCATTAACAGGCAAGAAAACATCTTTTATTTCTGCGAAGTATGAGAGTCAAATGAAATTCCGATAGCAGTAGTTGTCAATGCCTGCTTTTCTCTGAATTTTTTTGTAAACGATAAAAAAACGAAAACAACATAAAAGCATGTTTGGTATAATACCATTCTTTCGTTAAATTGTCATTTTTCAAGACCACAACAAAATGATCCAAACCACTTATCTCATAGGTCTCGTTTATATTATCTCTATTAAATAAGATTATGTTAATCAAACATCTATAGATATCAACACTAACCCTAGTTTTAAAATAATTTATGTATTTAGATACCTATCGATATCCGATTAACATAAATTTATTCTATGAATGCTCTTATAAATAAGCCCTACAATATGAGATATGATCATCCCATTGTTTGACAAGTATCCCTCTGGAATAGCAGATATCGACTGGTATAGAGAAATTGGATATCAATGGATATACCAGGGACACAATTGAATATGTGAATGCTAATGGGATGATCTTAATTGCTCATATTGCATGGTTCGTTGAGAAGAGCATTCACAGTAAAATTATCTTAATCGAACATCCATAGGTAACAACCCACAAAAATTATATTGAAAATTTTGACTTGTTTTGATACCCGTACATGTTGGATATGAAAATAAACTTCCTTTTTTTTTTTTGGCAAGTGATTATGTTGACGAGGCCTATAAGATAAGAGGTTTTGATCAACATGTGGTCTCGCACGCGTCTTAAAAATAGAAAAGTGTTGACGAAGGCGAAAATGACGTAATTTTGGCTGCCCTATAGCGATGTGTTGCGTACATCGTTGATACTGAAGTTTTACTCCACAACAAAGCCTCAAAGTAGCGAGGCTGAATCACATATTTCGCATGTTGATAAACAAAATGCATAAGTGCACGCGCGCACACATACATGTGTCTACTTGTTAGGTCGACAGAGAGGCAAAATTGTGTACTTGTTAGGTCGACATTGCCGGCAACCCCTTGTGTCCGCCCCTGGTATTGACCAAGAAATTTTGACTTAAGCAATATATATGGCTAATGTGTGCCCACGTGCGGATCACACATATGCACTTTGTAGGGGGAATCGTAGACAAAATCCATCAATGTCCCCGACATAAGAAGCATAAAGTTGGATTTGGTGAGTGCCACCTTTGAGTGAATGAGATATGAGATTGCAAATGGCCTGAAATGGCAGTATGGGTCTCTCAGTCAATAACTCATGGAGTGTGGATCTCTCGGGCCATGTTCGGTTGAGTAGTTTAGTTTTGTTTTGATGATGTAAGCAGGTGTAATAAGTGGAGAGAGATTGAGAGAAAAGTGAAAAAGGTGATGATGTAATCAAAACTGGAATAGTGCCAAACCGGAGCTAAGCCTCCTAACCGAACATGGCCTCGGTCTTTATCTCATGGAGTTCCTTATCTTGACAGCCTAAAGCAGGGCCGCCCCTTATATTTTAGAAGTCCAAGATGAATTTGAAAAGACGGTTTACAAGTATACAGTTAAAAAGATAAATCAACTTGCTATTAGAGCAGTGATAAAAAAAACTTGCTATTAGTGCAAGAGCAACAGCCTGGGTAAAACATTTGCCAAAAAACCTGATGCACAGTGCATATAACTAGCTTGTCGCTCTCAACACTCCAACAATACTACCCATTTTACCTTCTCTTATTAAAATATTAGTATTTATTAAAAAAAAAGTATCACGCCACACTCAAACCCACCATGGAGCTCGATGTGGGTAGACTAATTGACCACGCCGCCGATCATGGCCCTTCGATCCTCACCACGTCGCCGATCAATGTCGCTAATCACTGTAAAGTCCCATCGTTCGTCAATCGTTCATCGTTCATCGTTCAGAATCGTCGCAGTGTTCGATCATCGCCGTCGTTCGTCGCCGTAGCTGTGTTGGTTGTTCGTCGTTGTGCTCGATCGTCGCCGTTGTTCGTCTATCGTCGCCGTCGTTCGTCCCATACCATCGTTGCCGTCTACAGAGAGAGAGAGAGAGAGAGAGAGAGAGAATAATAAACAATTGTTGCCAAGTGAACAGTACTTGCGCATTTTTGGCCAAGTATTGTAGCAAAATTAGGAAAAAAGTAAAATAGCCAAGCATTTGGCTAAGCTGTTGGAGGCCTAATTTAGACCTTTGGTTAGCCAAAATGGCATTTGAGCCATTTTACCCAAGCGTTGGGATGCTCTAAACCAAAATTTCTAGCTTTCCAAAATATGAAATTTAAAAAATTATGCATCAGTTCAAAAAATTGAACCAATTGCTCATTTTACTTTGTTATTTATAAAATTATTTTATCATCTTTACTGATTTTGTACTTATTTTATGGACTCATTTTTTAATGCATTCAATTACACAAGCCTATAATAAATGAATAATACATGACATTTTTTTGGGAACTCCTATTTTAACGAAATTTTGGGGCAAGTTGAAAGCTTAGCTCGCCGCGGAAGCCCCCTTTTATAGGGTTCTTTCCCACATTGGAGGCTTTAGAATTGGGACTTCTTTGAGCAAAACCAAAAGGAAATCGAACAATCGTAAGGGAATATTGAGCAGCAAACAAACCATAGTTGTTAGCAATTAATCCAAAAGGCCAATATTGCTGGCCAGCCATCAACATAGCCTGAAGCAACAAGCACAGAGCTGGCCCCGGGATAGGCCCAGTAGGCCTGGATCTGGGCCCCCAGTTTTGGGCCTAATTTAATGGCCCCCAATTATTAGATATATGTATGTCAATAATAACTAATAAGTAATAAATTATTAATGTAGCACTACTACAACTAGATGGGGATTTGGCCTTGTGGAAAAGCTTTCCATTATCAGGGTGTATGCCAGTGATCGACTCTCAAAAAAGCTACTCACACAACACACTCACATAGGGGCGGGTCCAGCATTCCTCATCGATTCTTAATTGGGCCTTTGCTTCCTTTTTTCTTTCCATGAGATTTCCAAAACAAAAGGTTGTAGGTTTTTTTTACTAAACGAATTTATAGTTAATTTTTTTTATCGTTTGGTCAAATTATTTTATTTTATATATCTCTTGACTAAAATAGTCGAAATAGATACTGAAATATATCATAGTTAGGAGGCCTAATCCAACCGCTCACTTGTGGTGAGCCCATTTAAAGCTGGAGCCGTATGGACTGACCGCAAACAGATCCATAGGAAATAACAACTTAGTTGACAGCATGTTGAGTGTCTTTAATGGAGGAACTTCCTCCGTTATTAGTGTTTTCCATATTCCTCTACAAATGAGAAATTCAAGTGAGGGTTTCTTTGTGTTTGTATACATTTCTATGAATTAATTGCTATAACTTTTTTGATACCAGATATCCGGGCGCACTGGGCCAACTTGCGTGCATTTTAATTATAGTTATAGTATACTAATGGTATGCACTGATGAGAATCACTAAAATATACGCTCAAAAAGACTGTATATGCACTAATAAGGGAAGGAGCAGGGATTTCATATACTGGGTGACCGAAATAGCAACAAAATTTTGACATTTTAAGGTTGAGTGTGAGTATAAAAAGTATGGTTGTACTTTATCCAATTCCGTTGACAATAATTTTTTTATGGCAATATATGAGGCCGGACATGGTTAGTATTATTTTCAAGTCCTTGTTTTGCGGACCGGACAAACATTTTGGAATAGAGGGAATAACAACAAAATAGGATCCATATGAGATATTATTTGTGGGATCCGTGTGTTGTGTTATAACATTTTGCCGTGATATCATATATGATCAATGACGAATTCAGTCTATAATACTTTGGTGACCATGTCATGTCATGTGATGTATCTTTGAGGCTTTGGTGGAATAAATCCCACTTGGAGTATCAAAGGATACGTAACGAGAATCATTTGTAATAGTTGTGAATTTTCAAAAATAATTTTTGACCAAGTATAATTTAAGTGGCAAAATCACTTATAACGATTGAGTATCGATCGACATGAACCAGTCCGTGAATCAGAAACGGACCGATTCCTAATGGGAATCTACTGATACCCATACATTTTTTCATCTCACTTGTTTATCGGGATTTCATGGTATTGGAAAGCACAAAAACCATTACGCAACAGTCGATTCTTAAAAACCTTACATATTACAGCATACTTGGTTGATAAAAAGTGGTCACCAAATGTGGTGTCGATAAGATTGCTATCAATCAAATTGTAATGCCACAGAATTCCGACCCGGTGAGTGCAAAACATACGCATCAAAAGAGGAGAGTTTCTTTTGTAATCATCATGGAGTTGATCGATTCTCAAGTTAGTCAAAACTCAAAAAGTGGTTGGGATTGGATTCCAAGTCACTGAGCTGTTCATGGTTGGAAATTTATAACATCCAGCTAATAGATACAGCACATTGGATGTTAGTTGTTAGGTTCCATTTCACGTGTGATCGATACCGCATCTACCAATGGGACAGATTGTGTTCACAAGTCAATAGCTTTTTGTTACATGAAAATTGCTCCAAAGACCCATTCAAGTCACGTTATTGTCATTTTATCATGAAGGCTGTTGTGCAGTTTGTCCACAAGTGTTTTCAACGGTTCAGATTTAAAAAAAAAAAAATATTATTCACTCAAATAGTTTGTTTGAAATCTGGGCCGTCCATCCAAGTAACAGACGGCCCGGATTCTGCACAAACTGCATAGCAGCCTCCCCGCGTCCTAACATACGAAATCTAACCGGAATGAAATGTGTGTGATTTTTTCTGAGTGCGGATGGGATTAGATCGTGGTCGATACTATGGTGGAAAAGAGCTACGAGTGTGATGGTTGTTAATTGTACTCCCTACCGATCATTGCCTTATGACTTATAACATTTTCAAAAATGCTAAGTACCCATAAAACTT
This sequence comes from Vaccinium vitis-idaea, assembly GCA_963854785.1. Classification (NCBI taxonomy): domain Eukaryota; kingdom Viridiplantae; phylum Streptophyta; class Magnoliopsida; order Ericales; family Ericaceae; genus Vaccinium; species Vaccinium vitis-idaea. The sequence goes on from OY978224.1 coordinate 8,546,601, forward strand.
ACCCAGAATTTGAAATCAATGGCTCAGATTCTTTCCCAAGTGAATTTGAGCCAGTGATTTCAAATTCTAGGCAAGTTTCTGGGTAAATTTTCTGTGTATGTAGCACTGCTGTAACATTTTACAATATAAAGGTGAGTGCTCCGCAACAGCAGCAATAGTGAACATTGCTACTAAAGAAGGGGTAGTGGACTGGGGAAAAAAACATGGTATAGGGACCCCTAAATAATACTACAGAGAAGGCACACAAAGCCAACAGCACTCTTAATATAGCTACCCGCCTTCTTTGAATCCTAAAGTGGCAAGCGCGGAAGGATATTAGTCTCGTTGGTTGGTGACTTTGCTCCTCGCACAATTGATCAATCAACTTGATTTTTTCGGAAATGCTAAAGTATATGTTGAAGTATTCTACAAAGTGAATGGTTCCGATCATTTTTTTGTGCTTGGGTCAAGGTCTGTATCGGCGGCACAACAGGGTCACCTTGCATGCCCTACACCTGTTGGCTACCACGTGAACATCACAAGGGTATTACTAACCAAGTTTCAACCAAAAACTGCAGTTATCCCGTGATGTCACGTGTTTTTAGAATCAAAAGTACAAAACATAAATCAAACGTAGGATATGTTGTTTGCTGCTTTGTCAAGGGTTCTTTTTATACCCACAACTTCACTCCCTTCCCTTACAAATTTCCATCATTGGGGTGGATTTGATGGACCAAACTCCGACCAAAAGAATCCATGGCTATCATAACCAAGAAAATCAAGAATCATGCTTAGAAAATCAATGGCATTATGATCAACCAGAGATCAAGAGAATGCTCAGATATAGTACCCTGAATTAGCATTATCATGGGAGTTTTGAATGGTAGGATGGTTCCATCATGGCGTGGTTGACGGGCATCTGCGACCGTTGCAATTGTTGAAAATTAATGAAGGCTATTGCTATCAACCTGTCAATTGAGGTTGAAAAAAAATGCAATTTCTATATAGTAGGATAGGATGGTTCCATCATGGCCTGGTTGACGGGTCACGGGCATCTGCGAACGTTGCAATTCTTGAAAATTTAGGGTCTTGCTATTGAGCTGTCAATTTGTTTGAAAAAAATATACTTACATGTATTTCTATAAACAATTCACGAATATTGACATATTTTTTAATTTATTTCCTACAACTTAATGAACTACTTTTAGCGTCTTTAATTTATTCAAGTAATTTAGGACATGGTCGTTGTAATAGGACTTCAATCAACAAAGTTAATTGAAACAAAAGTTAACGATTAGATTAGGCATCATTGTGCTTGGAGTCTTATGTTTCTTGATTGGTGTGTTAAAGACTTAAAGGCAAACTAAAATCATGACAAGACCAGGTGGGGCCAAAGATGTTTGCTTGAAGCAATTCATAAGAGCACTAATCCACCCTTTTTGACTCCTTGAACAAAGTTTAAAACTTCATTAGGAAAACGTGTCCAAATTGCCTGCCTTTATTCGAGTGATTATTCGGTGCTTCTGGAGGTAATGGTGTATGACAAAAGGAGTTCAGTAGATAAACAAACATTTCACTTATCAAGGTAGGGCTGCAAACAAACAAAGCTATCGACGACCGACCTGAGGCTCGGCCTTTTATGGGCACTACTTGGCTCGTTAGTTAGCAAGTCGAGCTCATGCTTGAGTTTGAAGCTTGTTACTTAATGAGCCGAGCTCGACTTAGTTATAACTCAACTTGTTTACAGAAGGTCTGCTCATTCATAGAGGTTCATATAATATACAAACAGAGCTTGAACACTTCAATACTAAACGAGCTGAGCTCAAGCTAGACTAGCTTGGAGGAGCCGAGCTTAGACAATACTTTAAAAATCAACTCAGCTCGTTAGTAGTCCTAGCTACATACTGATGATCTTGAATTTCCTATTAGGAGTAGTGAAAGAACTTGCTACACCGAGTGCGATTTTGTTCACCTCTCCAAAAAAAATTACCCATTTTATTTGGGACTCATTAAGAGTCTTGCATCAATATTCAAATTCATTCAATTTGTATGAGGTTACTTTCTAGTCAATCTTACGAGAAATCAGCTCAATTCTTTCTCAATGGATGTTTGACCTGACACCTTATAATTAATATGGTAAATTGGGTCATATCTCTTTTATATGATTAATATAATCTTCTCTTGATATTGTGGTAAGCAAACATATGTTTTTTTCATGTACTAGAATGTTTGTAGATTACTAGATTAAACTAGAATGTTTGGCTTTCGTATTTGGGTGGTCTTGCTTTTGTTTGTTGCTTCAGGCTGCTTTGTTCCTCTTTTTGGATGCCAAGGATTTGTTGATGCTGCTCGTTTTGCTTTCTTTATAGCTGGTTTTAGGGGAGGCGCTTCTAGGGGTCTTTTTTGTTGTCTGTGGTGTTTTTTCTGTGCATTGGTTGGTATCTTACCATCCATGTTTTGCCTTGATTTTTTTTTCCCTTTTGGTCCTTGGCTTTCTTAATCTCGGGCTCATTTAATCTTCATAATTTGTTTTCAACGATTAATAATTTTTGCCGATAAAAAAAAAATAGTACAACCCACCATTCAGTTCTAGATGCCTTTTTTGGGTTTGCTCTTGATTTGGTTTGATGTCTTATGCTTAGAGTTCTTTTAATCTTTGTAATTTGTTTTCAGAGATTAATAAAATTCTCTTTTGCCTTTCAAAAAAAAAAAGTTTGGTTCTTGCCATGGACTCAACCTAAATTTCTTCATATATATAAACCTAAGGGTACAATTGTTATATAAATTGAACATATCTTTCAACAATTCTTTCATTAAGAATGTTTGACATGTATAAATTTGGATCTGAAACCTTTTGGTAAAATAATTCAAGTCTTGTAAATATGACCAAAAAGACAAGTTATTTTTTAGACAAAAATGGCCCTCTGAATCGTAAAACATCAACATCTGTTATAATGGGAACTGGTGTGCACTGAAAAGATTAATACCGACCCAAATCGCCACTATCAAAGGCGTGCACTCTATTGTTAGGAAATCGGAATAACAAATAGTTGTGCGTAATGAAAAACAGGAAAGAAAAACGAGACACAAGATATACGTGGAAAACCTCAACGCGAGGAAAAACCACGGGAGCCACACCAGTCCACTATGAAATCGAAAACAAGAGTACAAGTCTTATCGCAATCTCTCTGAGATCTGCATTTTCTCTCGTCTCTCTGTTTTTCTCTGAAAACTGATAACCCTAAATTTAACAAACTGCTAAATAACTAGGTCGGACCCTATGGCCGAAATTACACCCCAAGGTCCAAAAAAATATCGTTTTCACTGCAGTCCGGTGTGCTCCTTAGGTCGCACTCCGGACTTGGGGGCTCCGCCTCCTACACCCCTGGGATAGACCGCTGCTGAAGGTTGTCTGCACCCCAACATCTATATCGTAAATATATCTAGAGTGGCTCTCGAGGAATAGAACCGTTGTCGAACCTTGTATATGAATATCTATGTATTAGTTATTTCTCTTTTCGTTTTTTGGTTTGTTCTGTGATTCATGTGATGCATAATTACTTAGATCCAAAAGGGTTTGGAAATTGAACGTGTGTTGTTTAATATACTTCCTTACAACCTTTTAAATTTTTCTCCATGCGATATAGACATATTGACGTATGAAGCCTCGATAAAGAGAACATTAAGACATATATGGTTATACATACATATATACTTGCAAGAATAATGATAGTGACACAAACTTTGTGCTACAACCAACCACAACCCCACTCACATGGGGTGTGGGACCCGCACGCGAGGCCCATGTGGGACCCACACCCCATGTGAGTGGGGTTGTGGTTGGTTGTCGCACAAAGTTTGTGTCACAATCATTTTTGTACTTGCAAAGTGGGTATGAGAAACCGATAAGTGTTTGACCATGTGGTCGCATGTTCAAATTCCGTGGAGGCCAGCCTTAGGGCCACTGGCGGGTTACACTCAGTCCTTATCTTCAAAGTCCCGGAATTAGTCAAGGTATGCGCAAACTAGTCTGGACATTCAGTTATCAAAAGAAAAAAAGAAAAAAGTGATCAATTTCGGTAGTTGCTCAATAGTCAATAGTGAGCCGAACCAGAACGACATTGGGCCTAGCAAGTGAGCTGCACAAAGAGCAGAGCGCTTGCCGTTTGGGCAGCACAAGGCTACACACTGGAATGGGTGTGTGGGAACTTATTTCATATGAGTCTGTTAGCTATAAAATTGACCACCGGCCAGACGTACTCAGCTCGGTTAGTAATCGATTTGATCTGCTTATCATCACACAATTATACTGGATAATTATAAGTCCTTAGATTCGTACTCTAAACGGGATTCTTAGGTACGTAAGGACTCCCCTACATCGCCGGCCCAACGACTCCATAAAGATAACCGCAAACAGTCCAACCCCCTCCGCGGTTCCTTGCCCGACGGAAGAGGGAAGGAAAGTGTTAAATTTGACGTCTGACACAAGAGGGAGCAAGGGGGTACTTTATTGATCTTAACGGTCCTCACACGCTGCTTCACCCTTAATTCTTCTCCTTTCCAAATCACTGCTCTACTTTTTCCCGACCCAACCACAAATGTTGTCCCCCCTCTTCTCATTTTTTTCAACACCGACATCTCTCTCTCTCTCTCTCTCTCTCTCTCTCTCTCTCTCACCCGCTAAACATGTGTATAAATATTGGACAACTTTAAACTAAAGCTAAAAAAAGAAGATAAAGCTCTATAAAACCATTTTATCATTATATTGCTTTGTTATCACATTTTTACAGGGTTTTTATTTGTATTGATTCTTATATATGATATGGAGCTTCAACTTGGTCTAGCTCCAATTCGAACACGCGAAGTGAATTCGATGAAAGGGTTCGATGTAAACCTGAACGGGAAAGAGTGCTGTTTGGAGAGCAGATTTGATCATGGAAACAACGTCTACAAGCGTAGTTTTGAAGAGGCTTTTTTCGAGGAAGGAGGGGGGGGTAGTAGAAATGTGAAGTTGTCTGGTCTCTTGTGTTGGAATGGCCAGCCAAACGAGGAAGATGATGGCAAGGAAGAAGACAAAAAGAGTTCCTCCTTCACCTGTGACAAGTAAGTTGGAGTACTAATGATATACCAAATTACATGGAAAAAGAAAATTTCTACGATCAGCCCACTAGGTTGTCATTAAGGAGAACTCTTGCATGGGAGAGTTAACTCTTCCGTGTTAACTCTTCTATGCAAAAATCTTGTCTTATTGTCAGCCCAGTGGACTGAAAATAGAATGACTGATAGAAAAATTATATGGAATGATGTCGCGAAATTTGGTTTTTTAAATTGGAAATGCCGCGATTCTAAGAAAATACTGCCACATCGCTCTGCTAAGCTATTTCATATTAAAATTCAAGAAAGATTAGTTTCTTTGTTAATGAAGTTTTTGTTATTACGAAAATAAATTTTATTAACTTAGAGGAATCCGATTATGACAAGTTAATTAAGGAAAAAATACTTCCTGGATGAGGCCTAGCTAAATAATCAGAAGAAAGCCAGAGACTAGCAGAGATGAGTTGATGTTTACTATAATGATGCTTTTTCTTTGGTAAATATACATCCACATGATCAATGCATGTTAATCTATGTGTGTCCCAGCTTTATATGAGTTTTTGGTCAGTGAATGGTAGGATTGGTATCCAAGTAGTTAGTCGAGGTGCAGAAATTAGAGTGGATACCCTGATCGAGTTATCGAAAACGAGAATTGTGTAAGTGGAAGTTGAAGTTGAAGAAGAAGAAGCTAGAGAGAGAGAGATAGAGAGAGATTAGAGTGGATATTCAAAACAAGCTAGAGAGAGAGAGAGAGAGAGAGAGAGAGAGAGAGAGAGAGAGAGAGTTATCCCTCTATTCATTGTTAATGAAAAACTCAATTCTCTTTGCTAGTGTAAAGTTGAAGTTGAAGAAGAAGAAGAAAAATAGGAACGTAGTAATCTAAGCGTGCATTGTTAAGAGATCGATTTAGGGCCCATTCCACTAACTTTTATCTTTTAGTTGATGTATGTGATGAGAATGATCTGTCTCGAACAGCATGAAAAGTCAAAAAAGCCCAAAAAATAATCCCCTAGTGGAACGGGAGCCTTGTCCTTCTATTTCCTTAGGCTCATCAAGGAAGACTCGCTCTAGATCTTCATTTGTCCCCCTCTGGTCCATCAGACATGCCCGCCTCTTAACTTACTTCCTATAGACAGCTTTTTTTCTCTATTCATTGTTAATGAACAACTCAATGTAGCTAATGACTTTTATGAAGTATGTATCCATCAGCAATATATTTCATTTATTTGGATACTTTTCACCAATTTTCAGTGTGTATATCACTATTTATGATTAGAGCCATACTACAAGAACAACAATAATATCAAAATTTATGTTTGGGTGGCTTTTGAGTGGCGTCTCGGCGTGGTTCTCTGATGGCAGGTTGGGAGGTCTGGATCAGGATGTTTTTAGGTGCTAATTAGGGTTTTTTTAGGTGTTGTTTTGGGCTTTGGTGCTTTTAGGTTGGATTGGGCCCGACGGTTGGGCCTAGTCCATTTTAGATGTCCTCCATGGTTGGCTCCTTGCCATCTCTGTAGTGGGTCTTGGGTGGCTTTTATGCCTGTGTACTCAAGTCTCTTTAATCTTTGTACTTCATGTTCAAGATTATAAAATTAATTGTTTTTACCGATCGAAAAGAGAAGAAGCTCAATAATATGCACAAGATATCAACGTGACATTGTTTAATTGAGAATTGAGAACTATCAATCTACCAAAATGAGCATTGAAACATTGCTACATTGGCATGTCATGTATACGTTGTGCAAATTGTTGTGTTTCTAGACTTTCTCTTATGATTATCCCAATGCATGAAATTGTCTTTGTGTAATGTTGTACAATTTAATAGTTTTTGATAAAATCAAGTACCATGGAGTTCACCTATCTAATGGAACTCTTGGTAAATTGCAAAATGAAATTTTGGTGAATGGTGCAAATGAAGTCTTGGTGAAAGCAAAAGAACTGTAATTTGGTAAGTTAATGTAACAAAAGTACCATAAGAATTCAAACCATATTTACAGGAATGAAGAAGAAGAAGAAAACCATGTTGTGGGGTGGCCACCTATAGAGACATGGAGGAAGAAGCTATGGCATCGCCAGCAAGGTGGTAGGATCATGAAAAATCGGACGGCTAGGAGGGGAAGCCGCTGATCAAACTCCGTGAACATGATGGTCAAGATGTAGGGAGTGTCAGCTTGCTATCAATTCTTATAGGACCAGTCCATACAGAGCTCTGTCTTGCCTTTAATTGGACTCTCCGTTAGTGGACGGTGGAATTGGATCCCCAGAAATTAGTCAATGTGCACATAAAACGACCCGGACACCCTTAGTTATCAAAAAAAAAAAAAAAAAGGATGGAGGGAGTGCCAATCCGAAGAAAGTTCAATTTACGACTATTTCATTCTTCCCAAGCACATCGATCAGCATGTTTTCATGTTCAAAACAAGGTTTATACTGATTGGATTTGTCAAATAAATGAAGGCCTCGAGGAAATTGATTCTCATTTTCCAGCTGTATGTGTTTAATACCTAATTTGTCTATCCATCGCAGTTATTTATATGTAATCTGTGTTTTTTTATAGAAATCAGATGAACAACTTCAATACAAAGTGACTTCTTTTTCCTTATTTTTTTCCAGCAGGAATGACACAATTCTTGACCATACTGATGATACTTGTGCATATTAATTACTTGCCAGGGGCGACTGGAGTATTTTAATTCAGCGGGGACAAAAATCGACACAAATTTTTTTGATTATAGAACACTACATATAATAAAATACTCCTATTTATTTTGGTTGGAAATTTATCAGGCTTAATTTGTTTGTCTCATTGAGCTATATATGATCTACTTACTTTCAAATTTAAGTAAATTATTACTTAGTCTACGTTGTACGAAGGATCCAGTGCAGACAATATAAAAGAAATATTCTTTACGGATGCAAAGAACTCCAACACCTAACATATATGCAGAAAAATATAAAATTTTACTACATTATTTAAGTCGAGGGGGTTCTCTCTTGAACCAGGCCGGCCCAAAGGTAAGCCCAGTAAGCCTCCCGGCTGGGTCAACCAAAAATTTAAAAATAATACAAAGTATATATAAATACAATAGAGTTTCCAAAAATAACGTACTATTGTTACAACTGACTGGGGTTGGATTCCCATGTGCCCCTTCTTTTTTAACTTTGGCCTCTTTTAGGCGTCTCGAGTACAGGGTGGATCCTGGTCCCTATAAAGTCAAGAGTGATGAAACATTAAAACTTCTCGTCGCATTTTGGATGGAAAGTTTATTTGTGTATAAGGAAGCCATTTTGGGCGCCTCGATCTTCTAACCCGTTGCAAGAAAAAATAAGGACAATTCAGTCAACGCTTCTTCGATGCTTAAGCTACTCGAGTTTGTAGTTTGTGTGAGTAGAAAGCTTTGATAGCTTGTGTATTGAGTGCATCGTATCTTGGTGGATGATACTTTATCCATAAAATAAAATTGCATTTGTTAATTTTGCTTTGATTTTTTGTGGATTATTTTTTCGTCTCAACGAGAGTAATCTAAAGAGTAAAAAAATTGGAGTATTAACTAAACTAAAATTTTTGTGAATAATAATAGACGAAGAGGAATCTAAAAAGTAAAAAATTGAAGTATTAAATAAATTAAAATTTTTTGGATAAAGAAAAATAATCCAATGATCCACAAAAATTTGGATTATTTTTGTTTTAGTAAAATTTTTAAATATTTTATTTTTTTTAATTGTATTCCCTTCATCCCAAAAAGGATGTTCATTTTTACTATTCACTCCTTTCACAAAATTATATACGCGTGACATAATCGTATAAAATTTAGTATACTGAGTAAAATTGATCCATGTGTTCTCATTATGACTAAGATTTTATATATGTACTACTTTTTGAGTATGAGAAAAAATTGTTTAAAAAAAGTAAAATCTTTTCTTTTTCCTTGGGAGTTTTGTTGTTGATATTTTGAGCAAGGCTAGAATGATGTATCTGTGTGAAAAATGAAGGGGAAAGCACCGACTGTTTCAGGATATTACTGTTTGAGGACATCATTGAAAAGATTAGAGAGAACTCATCTTTTAGCGAACGTTCGGTGTCGGTTTTGAGGTAAAGTTCTAGGTACTACTGTTTTAGGCCACCAACGTATGCGTCCCCTTCTATTTTTGTACCCACAAAAATTCTTAAAAAATTCTATAAAACGAGATAAGTGGGATGAATATTTTGGGGTTGTTTTTGTTTCGTTTTGATGCGTATAAGTTAACCTCTACAAGCGATGAATAATGGTCGGTTATTTTTTTTCAATATTCGTGATATTTAAGTGATGTTTTTATAATATTTGTATTGTTTGGTTATTGCTTGGATTTTTATCCTGTGGATAATAACTTGTGTTTGTTTTCGAAAAGTAATTTATCCACTGTATTTTTTATTCGTAAAAATCATTAAAAAAAAAAAGAGGACCCCTCTCTCCCCTCCTTGGTAAAAAATGAGGTAAGCTTTGGGAATATCGAAGGAACAACGGAATGACGACTCCGTAGGAAGAATGAAATTGTTTCAATTCATGAAAAATAGTTTTGACCAAAACCTTTTGCAGAGAAATAGGTCGATCACGGTGGGACTCGAACCCACAATCTCCCGCTCCGGAGGCGAGCGCCTTATCCATTAGGCCACGCGATCACATGTTATGAGCTCTCTAGAATTTTCAGTAATTAACTCATAAACAACCCAGTTACTGGGTCCCGCTTGGGGATTTCCACCCACGATTCCCTGCTTCCTATTCCTCTTGGTCTAGATATAAATTTTCAGAAATTTGTGCAAAATAAAAAAAATCAGAAATTCTTCAATGCCGAGTGCCAAAAGTGTTCAAATTTCTCCCCCTGTATGGTCGGGCACCAGGTACGATATTGTCTGCTTAGCACTGAAAAATTTTACATAACTTTTAGTGACTTCTCATCTCCTCATTTCAAAACATAGTGAAAATATTATTTACTGGTTGTATTTTTCTTCTTCTTCTTTTTTTTTTTTTACTTCCACATCAAAGATTCATCCAAACAAACACAAAAAATAAATAAATAAATAAAGGTCAATTTCACTTACCTCCCCTGAGGTTTCTGAAATACAGTGTTAACTTTAAGGCTAACAGTGTTAACTTTTTGCGTGAAATGACCAAAATGCCCTTAATATATATTCTCCACCCATTTTTTTTAAAAAAAGTAGAGTTTAAAAAAAATTCCAACAAAATTAAATCGTTTTTCATTTTGAAAAAGAAAAAAAATAGTTTTCAAACAAAAAGTATCAAAGAATTTTTTTTCAAATTTTTTTTTCATTTTAAATATTTTTTGTAGGGAAAAAAAAACTAGTTTTGAAAATAGTATTTTAAAATTTTTTTTTAATAGATTTTAAAAAATAAAGTAAAATTTAATTTTTTTAAATAACGGTTTACCAAAACTAATTTTTTTTTATCCAAGACAATATTTTCAAAATTTATGCATTTCAAAAACTGTTTTTAAAAAAAATTCAAAATTAGTTTTTTTACCACTAGAAAAACTTTTTCAACAGGAAAATTTTTAAAAAAATTAGTTAAAAAGACCATAGTATCGTTATTTTGAAAAAATAAAAGTAAACTTTATTTTTTAAAATCTAAAAATAAATTTCAAAAAAAAGTTTAAAAAACTATTTTTAAAACTAGTTTTTTTTCCTACAAAAAATATTCAAATTGAAAAAAAAATTCTTTGATACTTTTTGTTTAAAAACTTTTTTTTTTTACAAAATGAAAAGTGATTTTGTTGGAAAAAAAATTTATTCTACTTTTTTATAAATTAAAAAAAAAAGTGGAGAATATATACTAAGGGCGTTTCAGTCATTTCATGCAAAAAGTTAACTCCGTTAGCCTTAAAGTAACAGCAGGGGAGGTAAGTGACAATTATTTTCACAAGGGAGGACAGTGGAATTTCAAGAAAGCGTAGGGGAGGTAATAAATAAAACGTTAAGGGTTAAGGTCTTAAGTTAACAGCTACTAATTGTTTTTATCCTTAATATATGAATCATGCATTTCTTCAACAACCAAAAAATAAAAAAATAATAATACTCCCTCCGTCCCTTTTTAAGTGTATAACTTTCCATTTTGGGTTGTCCCTAAATAAGTGTGTGGTTTGAAAAGTTAATGGGTAAAAGTTTGTACAATTATCATTTTGCCCTTTTGACAAGTTAGTGGGTAAAGAGTTAATGGGTAAAAGTGGAGGATAATTTTGGAAATTAGAGGTAACAGTTGATGTGAAAAGTGTAAAGTGGAGAAAAAAGTTGATGTGAGAAGTGTAATGATGATGCTTCTTTAATAAGTTGAATTTATGAAGTAACACATTTAAAAAGGGACGGAAAGAGTAATAATTTAACAGGTGAGTGGATACATTTTTACGGAGCAAAATTCAATTGAGTACTAGTCCCAGCATTGACTGAACTTATATGAGTATTTTCTTTGGAGCAAATTCGCCGCGAACCATTTAGGCTTTTAAAGTGCTATCCAGAATCACCAAAAGAGCAATTTTTGTTTTTATCCCCTAAACTATGCACATTTTTTCTACGTAGTCCCGAAACTAAAAATTTCTTCTATGTCGTCCCCATGTGGTCCAATTGCTAACCTTCCGTTACTTTTTGGACGGAAATGGCAGTCACATGATGCAATTTCCGTATAAAAGTAACGGAAAGTTAATAATTGGATCACATGGGAAAAAATTGAATAGTTTGGGAACGACATAGAATCAATTTTTAGTTTATGGACTACATAGAAAAAATGTGCATAGTTTAGGGGATAAAAGCAAAATTTTCTCCAACCCAAAAATAGCATCTTTGGTGCCAATGGATTTGCCAATAAATCTATGGCTCAGTTTAGGACTCCCTCCATCCCAAAAAAAAATTTCAGCCCGCAAAACAAGGACCTAAAATTACAAGCCTTTTAAAAGAAAATTTTCAAACTTTTTTCATAATTTAAAAGTACTTATTTATATTTAGTAAATTGATAAAAAAAAATATTGAACTTTTCTAAAAATTTTGTATTATTTTCAAGACCTCGTCTTGCGAACCGGACAACTTTTGGGACCGATGGAGGATTATTTTGAAATGGCAAGCCATAAAATGAGTTTTGACAGTCATTTGCACACCAAATTATACACTCGCTGTTAGAAGCTTTTACCCCATTGGAACATCGATGATGAGTTGAGTTATTTAAGTGATTCAACCCAACTCTCTGAGGTTGAGAACACACGACTTCACTGCAATTTTAACATTTGCATTTTCTTCAGTTAGATGTAGCGGGCGCCCTTTTTTTCTTTCCCCGGCGAGATAAAATCCTTCTCAATTACAATCATACCTACTTCCGTCACTCTTTGATTGCAATCAGAGAGTGACGAAAGTCAGTGTGATTGCTGATTCATGTACAGAAAAATGTCAATTTTGCATTTCGCTACTACTGCCTGTATCAGGTTCAATTTAAAAGAAACAATCATCCGTTGCAGTATCACAAAGTATCATCCTAGGGGCACCCATTTCAATTCCTTTTCGGATAATAACCTCACAGAAAATCTCGTATTTTGTATCTGCAAATGCAACTTTCACCTTCTGTGTGTTGGATACGAGGATCTAGTCGCGTATCCATGGTGAAAAACACCGACAATTTGGCACGCTATTGCCCCGAAGATAATCAACCGCCTCCGAAACTGTAATTGACTTGCTAGTGACCGAAGTGAGATGTCATAGGGTCTTCAAAGTCGGTCATACCTAAGAAAATGAAAGCATTAAGGTAAATTAAAGTGTTTATCAAAAATATTGAAGATTGCATGACCTAAGGTAGTATCGTAACAAAAAAATGCAAAGCTGGGTCATAAAAAGCATATCCAAACATCAATGAACTGTGATACACAGTTAACCTAGAAACGTGCCAGGGACCCCCAAAATTTGATGATAGATCTTAAAAAAAAAATTCCCAAAAGTGTATCTCAAACAACCATACGAACGGTGAAGAAAAACCATGATGAGACAGTCTTACCTCAGGTAGAACGGGACACTCCCACCGCCATGTTAGTAAGCTCAATCAGACATAAAACAACCTGCACAAAAACCAAAAGACATACATCAGCTTGGTCCCATATACTCCAAAGGGTCAGAGAGAATTCTGATATGGGAAACAAGGGAGAATGCAACTCAATTATTTGCCAGTTTGTCTACCGGAGTACCGGTAAGATGCCTCAACAACATGATGATATAGAACTTTAAGGTGGGTTTGTAAAATAGCATCAGGTGGTCTATTTCTATATGTAAAGCATTGTCCAATGGTACTAGACTAATAGAATCTTTCCACTATGAGAGCAAAATACATAGTCTTGCAATAATGAGTGTTCAACTCCTGTGTTCAGTTAAGAAAAGGATCAACTTCTATTTTTGAGAAACTAAAACTCAGTGTGGACAATGACAAACTAACATATAGAATTCCAAAAGGAGACCAAAATAGCATCCTGAATTTAGTTCCATAAGAAAGTAGAAAAAGGAGCACTATCCACCACCAATTTCATCCTTTTGGATATACTAAACAGAAATCGGGAAGAATCCAAAAGATGGCCAAGTATCAACGTCGTCCATGACCAATTCAAACTCATCTCCATTCCAAACCAAAAACTATTTAAGAGCAATCTACTGAGGCCAACTTTGTTTACAGACTACAAAATTAATACAAAAAAGGTCTAGATTAAATCGTTTATCCTTATCTTGCTTGATTATGAAATTTTCAAAAGCTAGGAACACTCCTTATATGAAAGATATCGTTTCCATCCGTGCGCATAAAATTACCATACAGGCAAACTGCTAAAATCAAACAAAGTAAATTAACTCTTTTCTTGATCACCATCAGTGAGAGTTGTTTTTATAATCAAGCCACTGTCGCAAAACAGAACCATCTCTAACACCTCCTAAACAAAAAGATCCAGCAAAAATTTCACGCAAAAAAAGAGTACCAAGTGATTCAAAAGAAAATCAACACAAAACAGAGAAAGAAATTTGGCAAGAAGCTATACAATTCTATCTAGAAGTGATCATTAATCATAAAAAACCATTAATAGGAATTGAAAATCGAGTACCAAAGGTTGGTAAAAGTAAGACAAATGAAATAGTTACAAACATGGCATGATAACGAACTATGAATACAGGTACTTCAAAACCCCACCGTACTCATACCCGTATCTTGGCATGGTACTTCTAAATACTTACCAGCTCAAAAACACCTATAGAGATTTTTTCTCTGATTTTTCCAGTACTACAAAAATACCCCAATATATACATATGTCATACCCAATAGAGAGATGAAGCTAAGTTGATAAGATTTCATGTTTCTATGCCTAGCATGATTCTCTAGTATAGTGAGCATTACACTTCCATTAGCACGTTAAGGTTAACCAAATCACCAAACCGAGCCTTATGTCCCAATCAATTTGGGGTCGGCTACACGAATCCTGTTTTTCCATTGAGCTCTGTCTAGGGCGACCTCTTCACTTAAGGTTGACGTTTAATAGTTATGTGATGTTGGATTCTTAATCGCCCTAGTTATTTTGCTATTTTCTTGATCACGTGTAATTATTACGTATATTACAATGCTCATTTACTACAAAAATATAATTGTTATAGCCGTACCCTCAGCAGTACCTGTACCCTACATTTTTAGATTTCGCCAAACCACTACCTGTACTCATACTCGTACACGTGTTTCTTCGATGCCAAACATATTCAAACTACTAGTATCCCCTGCATTTCCATGCATCAAATTTTGCTACGCTTTAACATGATACCTTGACTAATACATACCCTACACCTACACAACTCCTGTCTTCACAAGCAAGAGAATACCTATAAACACACGAATAATCTCTCACCATATACAAAGATGAAACTAAAAGACCAAATGAAAGAAAGTCTACTGTGCATGGATGATGGCAGTGCCAACTTACACAATTGAACGAACACAGTACAATCGCTCATCTAGGATACTCGTTTACATAATCCTTCAACCAGTTTTTCTCAAGTTCTTTCTTAAACAGAGAAAAGCACATCACTATGACACTATATCAGAGTATTCTTTATTGCTCAACTTCTGTTTTCAGTTAAGAGAACAGGGCAACAGGTATTCTGAGTACTACAAAAATATAAACATGGATTTAGGATAGTTCTCTGTTAACAAAAACGCTAGAGCTACACACTTCATAGAATGGGATCACATAAGGTTATAGTAAAAAGATACAAAAACCTCTCAGAAACTAAATGTTTCCCCTGAAGATAATTGACCCAAAATCCTGAATCACAGTACCTTCCTAAAGTAGGCATCTTACAACTTGAAAGTCATATATCCATCTAACTTTGCAATTTGGTAACAAATTGACAAATTGCAATCAAACATCGAGAAAAAGGAAATCCATTTTCTCGATGTTTGATTGCAATTTGATACCAAATCGCAAAGTTAGATGGATATATCAATTACGGTGCCTTCCCAAGTTGGAATCTTGCAATCACAAATTTAGGGAAAAAATCCTCAATCACGGTGCCTTCCTAAAGTTGGCATCTTACAGCTTGAAAGTCATATATCCATCTAACACTTTGGTAACAAATTGCAATCAAATATCTAGAAAAAGGTTTCTCCTTTATTTCATGGTCCACATATCAGTTAACCAGAAGCTACAATTGAAGTTCTTAATGGACTTGAATTAAAAACACGTGTAAAAGGTGAACCCTAGCAATTACAAGTAGAAACCTGTACATAAGCCACTATCTAAAAGGCTACTGTGGCAAAAATAGGGAAATTTTTCGATAAACTCCAAAGAACAAGGAGAGAGTACTGACAAAGCAAACAAAATGAAAAACAGAACTGATCTTATTGACCTCAATTGAGGCTCTAGGGTATGGAAAATCACCTAGCCAAAGAAATTCCACCTGCAAAATAAGGATGTAATCAAGGATTATAAAAAGTATAGTAATAGGATTCAATGAAGATTTTTAGAAATGGGTTTCAGAAGGATGAGATTTAGAGGGTGGATCAAACTTTGATTTGCTTGACCTCGGGGATACCCATTTTCCATTGCTCCCAGCTGTGGTTTCACTAGAGGACATTCAATAGTGGGGAGCAATGTCGACATTGTGCTCAGAGTAGAAGAAGAAGAGCGAAGGGGGGAGGGAGGGAGAATCAATAGTTGAATCTTACGTATAATCTAACACATGATTGGTTGGCAACAGCAGTAATATAACGTCTCAGATAAGATCAACCTAGACCATTCCTCTAGGCTCAAAATTAATCTCCACCATCCTAACAAAATGTGTTTTCTAAGGCCCCACTACCATCCTCCCTTCTAATATAGATAACTGCAACCTCTTGTGAGCTGCAACTTGCAGAGAAAACCTAAAATGAAATCCTACACTCAATACAAAAGGCTATTTATAGCGATACTGAAACAAATGAACATGTTCTATACCATGCCAACTAGCATAAAACAACATTCACATCTTAACAATAGAAAAGGAAGCTTTTCCTCACATGCCCTCCCATAACCGATGATGGTTATGAATTTTAGAAGTATCAATTACCTCACTCATCTGGACTTCCCTTTTTCTTCAGCAACAATAAGCTTCCCCTCCGTAAACTCACAAGCTTCAATAGGAACCCCAAGTTGCTTTTGAAGCTTCTTTACAACAAACACTTCAGGCTCCTCACATATACTCACCACAGTCCCCTTCCTTCCAAGCCGACCTGTTCGACCTGCCCGATGCGCATAATGGATTGCATCCGTCGGTAATTCCAGATTAACCACAAGATCACATTCCGCCACGTCCAAACCACGCGCCGAAAGCTCGTTTGTCACCAAAACCCTCACCTCCCCATTCTTGAACTTCTTCAAAACTGTCGAGCGCCCAAGCTTGCCCAGATCACCGTGTAACTCAGCAGCATTCATCCCCCGAGCCTCCAGCTTGAACACGGTATCCTTCAGTTGTCTCGTGTGATTCATAAAAGCTATCACCGATTTCGCATCGAGAGCGTGGACACATCTCCTCAGGGTATCTATCTTGTGTTGTACCCTTGTGACGCAGTAAAAGTGTTTCAGAGCCGGTGGAAGGCTCTCAGTCGGCAAATTTGAGGATGCATTTGTACTGGAATTGTTTCCTGATAACTTAATGGGCTCAGAAGGTGGGACAGACTCAGCAGATGTAACACTTTTAGCTTGCACAAGTAGGGGATCCTTCGCCCAGCTCCTAGCAGCCCTTATCACCGAAAATGGAACTGTTGCAGAAACCATGATAGTTTGACGCTCGGTCCGACTAGTAAGTGGGTCTCTTGTAGCCCGCGGGTCTGACCCAGCTCTCCTCCCCACGTGTTCTAATATTCTTTGCATATCGACCCGGAAGTTAAACGAAAGAAGCTCATCGACTTCGTCCAGTACAAGGTATTGGCAGCCATGGGTGTGGAGTTTCCCAGCGGCGCTAATCTCCGCAATACGCCCTGGGGTTCCAACTACGATGGATGGCTTGTTTTTCTTGAGGGCTTCTTCCTGCCTTGATTTATTTGCACCCCCCACAAGTTGCTGAACCATTTTCTTGTGTAAAGGTCCTAGAAGCTTTTCAACTTCCCTCACAATTTGCATCCCTAGTTCCCTAGATGGAGCCACAATTACGGCTTCTACATCTGTTTTCTTCCCTGGTTCGTTACCATTCAAGTGATTCTTTGCCTTCAGTGGACCCACTTTGGAGAGAATCGGAAGAAGATAGGCTAAGGTTTTTCCTGAACCTGTGTATGATTGAATCACGACATCGTGATTGTTTAGAATCACTGGAATTGCTGTTGACTGAACGTCAGTTGGATCAGTGAAGCCTTCCTTTTCAAGCCTTTCTAGTAATAAAGGTGGGAGACCAAGCTCAGAAAATGAATTTGCAGCAAAAGGAGCTCCTTCTATTTTAAGTGATTTTTTTACCTCAACTTCCTTGACCCCGGTACTGTTAACCAACTTCTCTCTAGTTCTCCGTAACTCGGTAGAAGCTTCCGAGTGCTCAATATTATTCGGCCTTTTCTTGTTTGTTGTCTTGAAATCAATTTTCGACCCTAGGCTTGCAAGAGTGAGAGTTCCATCGTCGTGATCAGCCTGGCTAAAGGAACGTACAGTGGTGCAGAATGGAGCTCTTTTGGAAACCTGTGACAATCTTCTCAAGGGTAAAATATTACCAGCAAGGAAAAGAACCCGTGTTGCTGCGACTAGAGTAGGCATTTTTGGCAGTGTCCCACGCACTGAGAAAATTTCACTCTGCCCAGCTAATCCAAGTAGCATAGGAAAAATTCCAAAAATTCTAGATACCTACAACAGAAAACATAATTCAAATTACAAGCTGCAATTAGAAGAGCAGGCATCCTACAATTATTTCCCCAGCAGGTGACTGAACAGCACAAACATGTTGACTCGTGTCCACAAGCATCATCGACTGCAGAAGTTAAATGCTTCTTCCTACATCCAAACCACCTAGCCTGCTACTGACAATCCATATTCACTTAAAAATAGCAGCAGCAATAATTCACAAAGGGATACTCCGTAAACAGCATCTGTGGGATAGGTTATGGTACGCGGACTCTCATAATGGTATAAAGTACCCGTGTCGGACCCTCGACACTCGGATAAGGGTGTGGGATTATGTGTCCGATAAGTTTAGTAAGACACTTCTATAGAAAACCTAATTGTACTTCGAGTTTATCATGGAAGTATGCATAAACCTCTGACCTCTCTTATTATCCATGAAATGTGCTATAAAACCTTAAAGCACCATTTTACGTTAGAAAATACACAAAAAAATAAAAACAAATTTGAATATTTTGCCGTGTCCTTGAAATGAGAAATAGCTGAATCCAACACCAAGATACATACCCGCACCCGACACATGTACCTGAGTCCAAGTAACATACGGTAACATTTGATGGCAATAATAGAAAAATTAAAAAGCCTAAAATGGTGGATTAATCCTCATGTTTTACCATATAGAAGAACCATTGGCCGCAAGAACACATTAAAGAAAAATCCAAGCAATCAATCTCCTTTTATCAACCAACTTCGCTAGCAACACACACACACATACCCAAACACTTGCACACACCCAATTCCATATCCACGGACAATATCATCATCAATCTCTTCTCAAACGACGCAGTCATCCAACACCACAGAAAATAACTTAACAGAAGTACCAAAAGCTGCTATCAGGCAAGTTGTACTAACACAAGAATACAACGTGGGAAAAACCCAAATCTCAAAATTAGGGTTTGTGGTTTGTGAGTTGTAAAAAATAAAAATTACACTTCACATTGTCTGCATAGTTTCAATTTGCTCTCACATTTGGGTAACAATTAGAGACTAAACTGTCAATTAAAAAACGAAACCCTAACCCTAGAATCAACCGGCATCAAGGGGGAAAACCTCTGTAGGAGAAGTTCATGGACAAAATCATATAAGTCTGAGACAAAACTTACTTGATACTGTAAATGGGGAAGTATAGGTTAGCAAATACATCAACTCTTTGTGTTAATTATTTGCTTCACAATCGCCGGTTTTAGCCAAAAGTCCGAGAAAGGTATTCACCGGTTTTGTAATCACCGGAGAGATATGGAGAGGATGAGAGAGGGAGAGGGAGACGGGGTTGGGCGAGTCGGGAGCACTCTCAGAAAATGGGTTTTAGGGGAATTTTATCCTCTCTAGTCTCTAGTCTCTACAGTATTCAATCTTTTGTCTGCCTCTTCTGAGTTCTAATTAGGGGAATTTGCACTTACACCCATGTACTTTTGAGATATTGTCAGAGACACCCCTTTTACTTCCTTTTTAAACACTTACCCCCCTTGTCCCATCGACTTAAGTGCAACCATTAATAATTCTGTTAAAATAGGCGGTAAAGTAAATGGCGGGAGTTTTTGACTTATTGACTTTTTAAATTATGGTCAGAATATATTTTAAATTTGGTAAAGTATTTGGGAGAAATGTACATAATGCATTTTGCAATAAGATTAGTTCACCAACCTAATTTTGGATTCTCCTCTCTAATGTCAATGAACCAAAACACATTATCACATAATGCAGTTTCCATTTTCCGGCCAAACAACCAAAAGCCAATAATGAAAAAATAAAAAGTAAAAAAAGAAGCATCCAAACATACCCTAATTTGGAAAAGTTTGTCTCCTGGTTGGAAAACAAGTTGTTTGGGCTAAAGGAAATTTCAAGTATTTTAGACTCCTTAAAAATATCAAAAATAAACTCTAAGAAAAATTTATTCAAAGGGTTTATATTTTGGACTCCTAAAAATACCACACAAAAAAAGCTGTAAAAAAGTTTGCCAATAGGAAGCCCACCACATAATTAATCCTAATCTATCAAGTAAACCTATTAAGTCATTAAAACTTTTCAAAAGGTATATCCGATTAATCTAATTTCGAATTAATATCAATCTATTGGACCTCATCCATCTATTGGACCTCATCCACTGTTCTTTCTAATATATATATATATATATATATATATATATATGTGTGTGTGTGTGTGTGTGTGTGTGTGTGTGTATAAGAAGTTTCCTGTGAGGGTTTCCTCACAAAAAAAGTGCGGGAAAACAGTTGTGGGCCGTTGGATCCTATGCCCTTCACGTGATCCAACGGCTCACAACTGTTTTCCCGCACTTTTTTTGTGAGAGAACCCTCGTAGGAAACTTTTTGTATATATATATATACAATAAACTTCTAATAAGGGACCCTTATTTAAGTTTCCATGCGGACCTAGGGGTATTTTCGACTTTCCGGACCAAATTTAACTTTTATCAAAAATTGTTTGGATCAAGCCCTTCCCGATTACTTTTTTTGATGATTCCTTGCGGGGGCCCTTAAAAACACGTTTTAAAAACATTGAGCGGTTCGGATCGTCGAAAATACCCCTAGGTCCGCATGGAAACTTAAATAAGGGTCCCTTATTAGAAGGGGGTCATATATATATATAGGAAAAGTATCTTATAAGGGAACCCTTACAAAAAATTTATGGGAAAAACGTTTTGGACCGTTAGATCGCGTTAAGGCCATCAACGGCTGAGATTAAAAAACCCACACGCGGGTCGATTGGCGGGTCAAAATTGGTTCGCTGGTCAGGATCCGGGTTAAAACCCCATCCGGATCCCTCCCCTCCCATTTGACTCTATTCGACAGAGAGAGAGAGAGAGAGAGAGAGAGAGAGAAGAGGCGATTCGAAGACGACGACGAACCAGACAAAATCCAAGGTGAATCTCTCGTTGTTTCTCCTCCTCCTCCTCCTCCTCTCTCTCTCTCTCTCTCTCTGTCTCTCTCTCCCCTATCTTCTTCTTTGTATGAACTGATTTCTTATGAAATCGATTTGTGAGCTTTTAGGGTTTCAACCGACGAACAGAAATCAAAGAACAAGAGGTCGAAGAACAAGAAATCTCAGGTATATCTCTCTTCTCTCTCTTCCCTCGCTCTATTTGGTCGAAGAACATGAAATCGATTGAAAATAATCATCCCTTCACTTAGTTAGCCTAAGATCTAGTATTCCTGATGCTTACTTCCTCTGCTGTTGTACCGGGCTCGTTTGAGATTGGTTTGTTACATAAACAAACCAAGTTTGGAACATTTTTATCCATTTTTTTTTTACTCTTATTTAGGGAGCAAATTCGTTGCATTTTTTAAACTTGAATTTACCAAAGAATGCCCTTTTAGAGCATCTCCAATTGGGAGAGTCAATCTGTTTGTTAATCTGGAAATTGAATCTGCTTTCTGTTTGCATCTGTTTCTAAATCTGGTGAATCTACATTATGTTCTTCACTTGCTGCTGCTGTTGCTTTTATTTTGGTGAATCTACATTCTGTTTGTTGGGTTTGTGGCTGTTCAGTGTGTGGTTTATTTACATAACGTGAATGTTGTTGCGATACCAGGAAGTGAACATGGTGATGCTGTTGTGTTGGAATCTGTGCTCATTGTTCGGATGTTATGTAGTTTAAGTTTGGATGTTCTATAATTTTAGTTTGGATGTTCTGTAATTTAAGTTTGAATATTCTGTTAGATGGTTTGTTTTTTTGGTTTTTAGATAACCACCCTCTCACGACGCCAAGGAGGGTGTATTTGTTGCGATCTCATCGTGGTGGTCTTGATAAAGTTGGATTCTTAGTCGTGAGAAGATGCCGACATGCGGAGGTGGAGATGAAGAAAGACGACATGTGATTTCTAGATTTTCTACTTTCATCAAATTTCTCTGTACTCTGTTTGTTAAGCAATGGTAGATTAGCAGAGCACTAGTTGTAATTTTATGGTTAATGGAGTAGTGGTATGAGGCACATTTTTCCAAGAAGGCTAGGAGTTCATTAAAGAACATTGAACTAATGTATTCAGCATTTTTTTGGTGACTTGGTTGTATTCAGCATTTAAGTTCACTTGTTCGAACTACTTGAACTTAGAAGGCTTCAAGATCTTGATATTACAGTGTTCTGGAAACAGATTTCTGGGTTTGGTTTCACAATCTATTGTAGCAGTATTGCATTAGTACTTTGAATTTTCCTTTCAGTAGTTCCTTTGCTGGAGTTAACTAGATTATAAGAAAGACATCATGAGATGGCATCAATGGTTTGTTCCAAAAGTAGTCAAAGGAGTACTTAGGTTACTTAGTTGTCTAATGGCTTGTTCCAAAAGGAGTACTCAGGTTACTTGCTATACGCCCACCTTCTCTTATTGCCTCTTTCCAATTCCTATAACTATGTAGCTCTCCAATGTCGATGCCATTTTGAAATCTGGCAAGGAAACAGGGCTGTGCGTTTGAAAACTGGAACACGATGTACAAGCAAATTTTGCATCTCACCGACATCAAAGCAAAAAACAATGCTATGTCACCAATTTTAGCATCATATGCATAGAGAGCCACAATCTGAGCCACAATTTGTAGCTTTGATCACTACAAATCAACCAGCCAATTTTAACATCATGTATGGATGCTTTTTGTTCTTCTCAATCTCAGTTATGGAAAGAGGATTAACATCCTTTACAAAATAGACTGCTTGTGAACCAACTCCACAAAATATAATCTGAACATAACTGCAGAGTAGTAAGCAACGAGAAGTGATCAAAATTAAACCTATTCAAGTGCTTAACAAAGGTCAAGAAACAGTACAAATAGAACTAGTTATTGCCATGACTCTTATCAAAGATAAAGCGGATACCGCATTGTTAACAGGGAAAAAAAAAATTACATGGCAGATACTTGCCATTTCCAACACCAAGAAGTTGATACAGAACAATTGAAAAAAATAAAAGAAGACTGGATTTAGAGGGTCTTCATTTCCTGCCACCCATCCATTTGAATTGTCTTCAGAGTGATACAGAACAAATGAAGAGTTATGGCCTAATCAACAAAATTCACAAAAACAAAATATGAATCAGAATAATGATTCCAGTATTATGGAGTTATCTACTTAACTAGAAATTTGTGTTTACAAAAACAGTAGGTCTTATTAATATGAAGAAAAGAAACAAAAAATGCAGCCTCTTTAACATTTAAACACTTCAATTATTCAACTTTAACAAGTCAAGCGTAAACCCTAGGTGAAGCAAAAACATCAAGCATAAAGAGTGAATCAGATGAAACGTACAAACGGACAATAAGAGCGAATCATAGTTTATCCGAAATTCAACCACAAACGTGTACAAGGGTTATGTACTAGCAACATGTTTTTATTCAACCAAAGTTTGATGTGACCATTCTACTACTCAACAACTCATGAAATCCTTCAAATAATATCTCCAAAAATTGAAACGTTAAGCGGTATCTCCAACTATACCATAATGGGGAAGAAAGGAGAAATATTGCTCAGCCAAACTCTTATGCATTACAATTTTAATCTCATAGTATGCATACAATGGTCCATGGCACTTTGTGAGCACGGTTTGCCTTAGAAAGTAGGTATTGTTGTAGAATAGCACAAAGTAATAGCAAAACATAATTCAAAACATAGCAGATTTTGATCCATGGCACTATGCTCTATATTAATGACTTCAGATCGAAGAAATTTTTGAAAAAATAACCCTAAATCCAAAACATATAATGGCTGTGTTCGATTCACAGTTTTGGCCCAGTTTTGGGCCATTTCTGTTTTGCTTACATCATCACTTTTCTCCCTTTTCTCTCTATCTCTCTCCACTTATTACACCTGCTTACATCATCAAAACTAAACAGTACAAAACAAAACTTGTTAACCGAACAAGGCCAATAGGATTTGTTAAATCTGAGATAAATCGAAGAAATTTAAAACGAACTAGAGAGATAGGGAGAGATACCTTTGATTGACCTCTTGTTCTTCGATTTCTCTTCGTATGGAAACCCTAAAAATTCAAAAATCGAGTTCATAAGCCCTAAAAATTCAAAAATCGAGTTCAGATAGAGCGAGGAAAGAGAGAGAAGAGAGATATACCTGAGATTTCTTATTCTTCGACCTCTTGTTCTTCGATTTCTGTTCGTCGGTTGAAACCCTAAAAGCTCACAAATCGATTTCATAAGAAATCAGTTCATACGAAGAAGAAGATAGGAGAGAGAGAGAAAGAGAGGAGGAGGAGAAACAACGAGAGATTCACCTTGGATTTCGTCTGGTTCGTCGTCGTCTTCGAATCGCCTCTTCTCTCTCTCTCTCTCTCTCGCGCGCGATTAGCGTCAAATGGGAGGGGAGGGATCCGGATGGGGTTTTAACCCGGATTCTGACCCGCGAACCAATTTTGACCCGCCAATCAACCCGCGTGTGGGTTTTTTAATCTCAGCCGTTGATGACCTTAACGCGATCTAACGGTCCAGAACGTTTTTCCCGTAAATTTTTTGTAAGGGTTCCCTTCCTTATAAGATACTTTTCCTATATATATATATAAATATATAAGGACTCCCTCATGGATCTCCTCTGTGAGGACGAACCCTTTTTAAATTTTTCAAACCAAATTTCGACAATCCACACCGTTCAATGTGTTTAAAACATGTTTTCCAAGGCCAAAGCGAGGAATCACCAAAAAAAAAAATACCCGAAAGGGCTTCATCCGAGCAGTTTTTTTATAATAACTGTACATATATAATTTATCGAAAAATGCTCGAATAAAGCCCATCCGGGTAATTTTTTTTGGTGATTCCTCGTGGTGACCCTTAAAAACACGTTTTAAACATATTGAGCGGTTCGAATCGTTGAGATTCGACCCCGATCCATGAGATCCTCACAGAATTTTAATGAGGGAGTCCTCATTAGATCATCCTCCAATATATATAGTCCAGATCTATTCAGGACCTCTTCCCATCCGGACCAATCAGATATTTTTACGTAATTGATCTAATTGGTTTGATTTCAGGACCCTATAATTCGAAAGTATCTTCAAGAAAAGTTAAACAATTGTGTGTTTGGCAACCCATTGATCTGAATCGTAGATGTCATAGGGCTCATTAAGAAAGGAGTATTCAGTAAAAAAATTATCTTCATCAGATATCAATAGGTATCAAAATTTAGAAAATATGATTTATTTTAATACCTATCAACTCTATATCTAAGAAAAATAATCAACTCTATATCTAAAAACATAATTCATATTTTTATTTTTTGAGCTGTATTCATCTTGTTTCAGCTGTATTCTCTGTATGGCTTTTTATTTATCTGGTCGTTTTTGTTTTTGTGCTTAGATCTGCCTTTTGATTCTGTTCAAGCCTCTATTTGGGTCTTTGTAGTGGAATTGGTTCTGGCCTTGGTTTTAGCTCTCTGTTTTGGCTTTTAGTTTTGGTTGTGTTTGGTTCCCCCCTGGTTTGATTCATTTTTTAATCAACCGTGGGGTGATCTGTATTTCTCTTTTCTCATCTATACATTTCTTCTTCGCTAAGTGAAAAAAGAGTATGCACTTTGTTTTAAAGTAATATATTAGGTGTTTAATTGTGAATTACTTGGATTGATGAGTGTTAATAGTAAAAGACTAAGAGTTCAAATAAAACACCATATAAATTTGCTAAATGTAAGTAAAAAAATAAAAGACTTTAAGATATTGGAAGCTATGAAGTCGCCTACATGCTTTAATTTAGTTTGTATTAAATTGATTTTGGGTTGATTTTTTGAGCGAGGTGTTCAATTTTTTTGGTTTGGGTGTTCAAGTTTTTATGGGTAGGGTGTTCAACTATTTTTGGATTGGGTGCTCAAAATGGGACTCAATTAAAACAAAAAAATAAAAATAATATTAAATGTATTCTAACAAAAAATTTTTTTGTTTCGGGTGTTCATGTGTTCTAACAAAATAATATGGTCACATATAACACAAAAATACCATTTAACGGAAACTTCATCCACTTTTGATTACAGTAGGAAGACAATATTTTTAGTAGAAACTCACCCTATGTGGATGTTGATTAATTAGATACAGTAAGTTTAAGGACTAAATAGGTTTTAGTCAATAAATTAAGGACAAAATAGAAAGGAATCGGATAGTAAAGTAAAGGGTAATAAATTCGAAATTTAGCAAAGAAAACGTTTTCTTAATTCAGCATTAGATGATTGATTTTCTCTCAATTCAATAAAATGTTTTTGGGTTGATGTTTGTGTTCCATTGTATCCAGAGGATTAAGTGGTTGAGTTTCTATTGACTCAAGAAAATACTTTTCTCAATTTTATGAACCCGGGGGGCCTGCTGTCCGTGGGGGTCGGCAGGCCCTGCCAACCCCCATCCGCGCCGTTCGTTTCGTGCATCAACGGCTCGGATTGCATCAAACAATGGACCGCTCGGATACACTTTGGAGAGGTAAGATCTGAGTCGTTGATGAGCGAAATGGACGGCTCGGATGGGGTCGGCAGGGCCTGCCGACCCCCACGGACAGCAGAGCCCCCCATTTCGCCTGATGGTTGACTCTAATTGGTTGGTTTGGTTTGGTTCCATGGCGACCAATTCAATGGCAATGAATTTGGCTATGTTAGTCTTCCTCTAGACCAGCTTTCTTATGCCTGTTCGAGGTATTGAGCTAGTCTTACTTAGCAAAGAAAACGTTTTCTTAATTTGATAATTTTACTTAAGAGCCACTTTCAAGTCTTTTTCCAGAGCTCATGAGCTGGCCTTACTTTGGAAACCCAAGTCAGTAGGTTTTTCCCAAGAAATACGCAGAAGCCAATAGTGGACCGTTTGCTGTGTTCGGGACAGCCAACCCAGTCGGCATCGGAGAATTAAAAGAAGGTGTTTAACGGTCTCGGAGTGATGGTTAGGTGAAAGGCCAAGAGAACCCTTCAGATACCGTAAGATGTGGGAATTACAATTTCCACTCGATACGGACCTATTCAAGAAGTTTTTTCTTTGATAAGACGTAGTGTTTTTGGGTTCGGGTCGGATTTGACTCTGACTTGACAAGTGATCGGATATAGGAACCCTGACCCGACTTCGACCGAAACACCTGTCGGGTTCCGACCGAATGGTAGTCGGGTTGGTTGGATCGGGTTCGGTCAGGTATACGGGTTGATGGGCCTATTTTTTTGGGCCGTTTGTTTTGGGCTTCTAATTTTGGACTCTTTTTTTTCAGATCAATAAACAATTTTTTGGGCTACATTCATTTTCAACTGGCCCAATGCTACATTTCCAGGTTCTAATAGGCCCAATTCCACACTGCCAGGTTGTAATAGGCCCAATGCCCCATTTGCATTACATTTTAGATTCACCAAACAAATTTTTGGGCTGCAATGGCCCATTGGCACCATTCACTCAACGAGTAACCAAAATCTTTCCCAAAAAAAAAAATAATAATTTACAACATGCAATGCAAGTATGCAACAGCACTATAGCAGCCTCAATTTAAGACAGCAGCAGCAACAAGCCAACAACGTCCAGACTCCATACTAATTTTAAAATTAGAGCAAAACAGCTAGTCAGTCACACAGCCATGGCAGTACATTTCCACTCTTAAGTTCACTACAAACCAGAATTTCACCACTAGAAAACTATGTTACTATCAGGGGTGACTCCAGAATTTTTATCCAGCGACGACAAAAATACATATCATAACTATGATAAAAAGCTCTATGCAAGATATACATATGCGTACATTGAACTTTTGCTAATATTATATTAAACTTTTCTTTATATTGTTGGGTTCTAATCGAATAAAAAATAAATTTATTGGGCTAGACTTTATTTATTTTGTTGTCTTATAACATTTAGTTAGACTTTCATTTATTCTAACTTTGCACGAGTAACTCAGCTCTGACAATACTAAAAAAAAAATTAATTTATGTCTATAAATAATAGTATTTTTTCAATGCATTTTTTGAAACCAGCGATGTGGCTTGACATCGCTGGGCAAAGGCTAGAGTCGCCCATTGTTACTATATACTACTAATCTACTATGTACTATAACTATTTAGCTAAAAAGGCTTACAACTACATGCACCAGCAGCAGCATCATTTGCAAACCAAAAAAATAACCTAATTCATGCAGTAGCAGCAAGCCAGCAACCCAAAAAGGATTCCAAGCTTCCCAAAAAGGACAAAATGAAGAACTAACAATTTCAAGAGATCATTATATATATGACAAAGGGAGTCATAATGGAACAGTAAACAACTATATGCCCAAACAGAATCCTACAAAATTTTAAGGAAAATATTTTCACTACCCTTTTCTAATAAATGCACTTCCTTTTTTGTCGTGTAGTGAATTTTTATGCGTAATTTTATCAATAAAAAACAAAAAAAAATGTATTTATAAGAAAATGGGGTGTGAAAATCATTACCCAATTATAAAATACCGAAAGTGAAAATAGGTCCTATATGTTCATTATGGGTAAAGTATATGAACCTTTTGAAGATCCGGTGATGAAATTTTGAATATTTTTTTACCGAGCCGCCATGGTCTCTTAACACCTTCGGCTATGTACCAAACATATAGGTCAAGAAAACGTTTTCCACCCAAAATAAATGAAGGCTTCGATAAGCTCAGTCATATGAAAAAAATAAAAAATGCATATTAGTCGGATGTCGATCAACAGATGATCAAATTAAACATGTCATTCATTTTCAGCCTATCAAATTTTTTTTTTTGAATATAATTTCTAAGATTACTAATTTTCTCAATGAGCTCTACAAAATAAATATTTATAATCATCAAAAGCTTGATATAGGATGGACCAAAAAATGTTATAAATCCAACCGGTTCAATTCGTTCTCCAAAACTAGGAAGACTATGCTTTTTTTTCTAAAAGTGAGTAGGGGAATTTTAGGACTTTTTGATTTTCACGTTTCATGAAATAGATCATTATTCTAACATATAGATTTTTTACATTTTACGAGATATCATTTTGCTAATTTATATCAACTAAAAAAGCCTAAAAAGTCAAAAAACTAAAAAGCCAAACTAAGTGGAACGGGAGATGGGAGTTGGCTCTTTGGTAGGCCGAGGAAGAGGTCGCTTCGGGCCTCCAAAGCTCCAATCACATGCCAAAGAAATGCTCCCGAGCCTAATATTCTCTATGTTAGGCACAATATTTTGTTTGAGCACAACTAGCAAACGGCTTAACTTATGTTTTTTTCTTTTGGTAATTAACTTTTGCTTGAATTTTAATATTGGACAGAAACAAAACATACAGAAGAGGAACAACAATTCGTTTTCTCCACACCGACATTCTTCGGTACTGATTTTCTATAAACCAATAGAAGCCTCATTTTTTGTTATGGTACGTGGGATTGCTTTGCTTCACATTCTCATTTTTTAATAAATAATTGCATCATCAAATAAAAGCCAATTATTGTTGAATAAGAGTTTTATGTACGAATGCGGGGCTTTGCTGTCCCCATGGGTCGACAGGCTCTGCCAAATCCAATCCGGACCATCTAAAATTATTTTGGATGATTCAAATTTAAAATAAAACTCTTCCGGGGAAGATTTTGTAAGGCTTACATTGTAAGATGTGACGGTCTGTCTCGACAATTAATGGTTCAGATTTAAAATAAACTGTCTGCATATCTATCAAGGCTTGAGTTCATAATTTTATTTCATTTCGCACGACAAGTTATGAATGTCTATTGTGCTTTCTGAGAGCTAGACAGGAGATTTGGTTTGTAGGTCAAAAAACAAGATAAGTACGCAGGATAATTTTATATTTACAAATGAAAGTTAATTGTAACTTTGCTTTATAATTGGTCCTAAAAACTTATTGGATTTTGAGAATGATGCATGATAGCCTCATTAATACTATCAGCTCTCGAAAAAGAAGAGAACTCTTGGAATTTCTTTGCATTTGAACCAAATTTGGGTAATTTGCAGATTTTTTACAGGGTCAAACCGTCAAAGTAATAAAATTTAGTTGCAAACTATTAAATAGCCTTGTGAAAAATTAATGTGAGTGGGGTTGAGTGACCCCCCTTTGAAAACTTTTATGACAAACATAGATTTGATGATACAAGTTGATAATTGAATAGTTACTTGCGACACGTGCACTCCATGACACTTTTCAAAACTTGAAGTTTTCTACCCTACTCATTTGACTTAGACACACTTTGTAATTATAATTACTATGATTGATGAAATGACAATTTGAAGAGTCATTTCTCGCACTTTAAATTTGAAGAGTGGGAGAGCTACACGCCTACACCAAAATGGTGTAGCAACTAGCAAGATTACTACCTCCCTTTAATAAAAAGCGAAAGAATAGTTCGCTTTGTGCTCACCATGCGGCTACGATGACTACCTCCCTTGTAATGCTTTTTGCTGACACGACGCTTAAAAAATATGGTTTTGCTTTATAAAAGAATATATATATATATATATAGGGTCAAACCATCAAAGTAATAAAATTTAGTTGGAAACTATTAGAGTTAAAGTGAGTGGGGTCGAGTGACCCATTTGTAATTTCTAGTGCCGCCCCTGTCTATAACCTATAATCTTACAACATCTCCAACAAATGTAGCAGATTTTTATAACAAACAGAGATTTGATGATACAAGCAGAAAATTGAATAGTTACTTGCGACACGTGCACTTCATGAAACCCTTCAAAACTTGAAGTTTTCTACTCTACTCATTTGACTTGGACAAACTTTGTAATTATAATTACTATGATTGATAATAGACAATTTGAAGAGTCATTTCTCCCACTTTAAATTTGAAGAGTGGGAGAGCTACACCAAAATGGTGTAGCAAGATTACTACCTCTCTTGTAATGCTTTTTGTTGTCACGACGCTTCAAAAATATGGTTTTGCTTTATAAAAGAATATGTGTGTGTATTCAATAAGTTTAAGTTTAGACCTAACTAAATAATGACGAAATTAAAAGACAATGAGATCACTTGTTATGCAATTGTAGTTGAGTTCCATAGGTGGATAATTTGGCTTGACTATCCACCTATTATATCTTGTCAAAATACTGATCATATGTCTACAATCACCTAAATGAAAAAACACGATCAAATAATTAATAGAGTAATAAAAAGGCATCAAAGAAGACAATAAAAAAGAAAGGTCCATAGAAGAAATTGGTAATATAAATTCTGAAAGTCAAACTAAAAAATTTCATACTTTTGTGAGCAAAATTACTTTCAATACAATGCATAATATTTTCTCTGACCCTACCTCATTATAACATCACCATGACTAATCATATAATGCAATATTGCTAATGGGTGCCTCTTGATTCACGATTATTAATATGACCAAGAAAATATTCATATGTGACTTTATATAGCTATAGAAAATTTATGAGGCAAGAGAGATTATGTGCAACTAAACAAAATAGAGATTTTTCTTTACAAATACTAGTGAGAAGCAAAGCTTGGGATGGCAATATGTGAACGTTTCTGAGAGAGAGGAAGAAGAGGAGGATGAGGGAAGGAGAATGTTGTAAACTTGTAGTTCAGGTAGTAAAAGTTTAGTCATCGCATACGAAAAAGACGGTGGTTATGACGACCCGTATGGGTAATGGTGGAGAAATAAAATCATAAATAGGTAATTATTCCCCCTTTAGAATGGTTTATTTTCCCATTTTACCCGTGATTCCGTTGAAAATGGACCTCGTTGTTGATTGGATTGGCTGAGGCAATACTTAGGGTTAAAATCGAAGCCAATTGAAATAAGAGAGACCAAATTGAGACAAGAAACAAAGTACAAGGACTACTTTTAATTTTCCCCAAAACAAAATTCTGAGTCACTTCCCCCGATGAAATCCATTGTCAGTCCAAATGCGGATCAGACGACACGCGTCAGTAAATTTCCACTTAACAAATGCTACAAGGGGGCGTATGGTCTCCCCTTACTAGGAGTAGTTTTTTTATGCAACGTCGGCGTTGGGTCAGTTTACGTGTATCTTGATATTTTTTCTTTTTCGCTTCCGTCAAGGTAGGCTATCCACATCAAGATTAGAGGATTAAGAGAGTTTTTTTTTTTTTGGCGGCCTAACCTTAAAAAATTGCCAAATTTTTTTTGAACTCGTAATGTCTGAATTTATAACTCATCTCGTTTATCACTTGAGTTATCCCGGGGATAATTGTAAGAGTATTTTTTAATTCTCTCCTTTTACTGTATATGTTTGAGGGTTAAAATTTGGAATAGATTTAGAGGTCTCGTACAGTACATGAAAAATTTCTTATAAAATCACTCAGAAAATGCATCCATCGGATGAAATCCACCTGATACACTGTTCATGAAATCCACCTGGTATAGTACATGAAAAGTTTCCCATAAAATCACTCAGAAAATGCATCCACTGGGTGAAATCCACCTGGTACACTGTTCATAAAATCACCCAGAAAATGCATTCAACGGATGAAATCCACCCGGTACACTGTTTGATAGATTTCCACCCGGGTGGATTTCACCCGTTGGATGCATTTTCTGGGTGATTTTATGGGAAACTTTTCATGTACCAAGCACTTTCCCTTAGATTTATGTGAAATCCTAGAAATAAATCAAAGAGTGCAGAGCATAAAAATCACATCCTGAGAATCTAAAAAGATTCTAAATATAAATTCAATTAATAAGTCAAAATTATTATGCACATTATTATTAAAACGCTTTTAGTGATTTTTATTTTATTCTAAAAAATTAGTACTTTGTGATCTAAAAAAATTAACTCAAACACCGCCTATTCCATCCATCTCAATTCATACTCAATTTTGACATTCTCAACGTTTGAAAAAAATATATACGTTTTCTAGTTTTATAATACTAACCTTTTTTTTTTATAATATTGTATTTTTCAAATAAAACTACCAGAGTTCAAATGAGAGTTATACTATTAATTTTTAATGGAATTTAGTGAAATTATCAAATAAGATTCGCGTAACATGGGCAGGGTACACGACTCCACCGCAATAAAATTTTGTAATTGATGAAAATAATTTCAACACTGATATTTTCCAAAATTTTAAAAAATTAACTCAATCACCTCCATGATCCCCCATTCTCAATTTTGACATTCTCAAACATTTGAAAAAAAAAATGTCAACATCCCATCATTTTATAATAACTTTTTCATAGTATTGTATTCTTTCAAATAAAACTGCCTGAGTTCAAAGGAGAGTTATCTATTAATTTTTTTAATAGAATTTAGTGAAATTATCAAAAAAAAGATTCACGTAACAAGTGCAGGGTACACGACTCAAACACACTAAAGTTTCCACATTCACAAAAATAAATTTCAACATTGATATTGTCCATAATTTTTTTTTTTTAAAAGTTTGAAATATTGAAGTCGTCAAATAACCACCATCTCAGTCACCGTATCTTGTACGCGTTCCTATAGCCGTAAACAAATTACAATTTTCTAGACATTAAATTGAAAACAATTATGTCCGACCCGTTCTATGTATACGAGCTCACTACCCCTCGCGATTCTAGATATAATTGTGTCCGAAATTATATTTTAGAGTATTGTTGTAGTATATCTTAAAATTGTCATCCAATAAAATACCCCACCGTCACCCAGTAATAAAACCCACCTGTATCTGTCTCTTAAATAAAAACCTTCCAATTGTAGAGTACACACTCTCACGCCCCTCCGACACCCCACCGATTGATCCGCTAAAATTAGGTTCCAGATCAACGGCCCAGATCCTTCCGGACCCCAAACCTCCCCTTCAATCCACCTTTTATTCCCATTTTCTCCTTTCCCCTCCAAATCTCTCCTCCCCCACCCACTCACCGAAGCTCCCAGAGAGAGAATCTAGAGAGAGAAACTCCAGGGGGGTCGCCAATCTCTCTCACCTCCATTACCAGCTCACCTCCAACTGACTTAGACACAAGGTCAACTGAATCAATCTTCTTCTTCTTCTTCTCCGAAAGATCGGTGCTTTCTTCTCTCTTCACGCAGCAGATCTACAAAACCAGACCTTCCAATTCAACGGTAATAACAATTTTTCAAAAAAAAGAAAAAAAATCCCCATTTATACTGTTTCCATTTCTGTATTGTTAAAAAAAATACCAGTAGTTTCCTTAATTGAGCTGAAGATATTGATAATCTGTTGTTGATTATATCTGTTTTGGATTATTGTAAGGTGAATTTGGATTAAAAAAACTTGGATTCCTAATTAGTTTCACCACAGATCTAATCTTTCCTTCATTGTGCTGGCAATTTGGATTCAAAAAACTTGGAGTGGTTCCAAGTGATTCTGTTTCCTTTTTGGTCTATCTTCGAGTTGAAACCCTAATCAATATCACTTTAGATCCGAGTAGTTGAAGTTTCCTATCATTGTGGTGGACATACTTGCTAATTCAGTGCTAGTGTCAGTTTTCTTCGTTGTGGTGAATATAGTTTGCTGATTCAGTGTGTTGTGTTTGGGTTTTGAAGACCGGATCGGGGACCGAACAATGGCACCGAGCACGATCCGAAAGGCGATCGGCGCCGTAAAGGACCAAACAAGCATCGGCATCGCCAAAGTCTCGAGCAACATGGCGCCGGAGCTCGAGGTGGCCATCGTCAAGACCACTAGCCACGACGACGAGCCAGCCGACGAGAAATACGTAAGGGAAATCATCCACCTGACGTCATACTCACGGGGCTACGTCAGCGTGTGCGTCTCCGCCGTGTCCAAGCGGTTAGGTAAAACCAGGGACTGGATCGTTGCCCTGAAGAGCCTCATCCTCGTTCACCGCCTGTTATTGGACGGCGACCCGGTGTTTCATCAGGAGATCATGTATGCTACCCGTAGAGGAACTAGGTTGCTCAACATGGCGGATTTTCGCGACGAGGCACACTCGAATTCGTGGGACCAGTCGGCTTTTGTTAGGACTTACGCGTTGTTTTTGGACCAGAAGCTTGAGTTGATGTTGTATGAGAGGAAACAAAGTGGTGGTGAGATTGAGAGGTATGGACCTAGAGAGGAGAGGTGGCGATCCCCGCCCAATAGGGGATATGAGTACGATAATTTTGAATCGAGGGAGGAAAGCTATAGCTATGGAGGGGGGATGAGGCGGGTGAGGTCGTCTGGAGATGTGAGGGAGAATGAGAGGAGGGATGTGGTTGCGATTACGCCGTTGAGGGATATGAAACCAGAGAGGGTTTTTGGAAAGATGAGTCATTTACAAAGGCTTTTGGATAGGTTGTTGGCGTGTAGGCCAACGGGTATGGCGAAAAACAGCAGGATGGTGTTGGTGGCGTTGTACCCTGTTGTTAAAGAGAGTTGCAAGTTGTATGCTGATATATGCGAGGTTCTGGCTGTGTTGCTTGATAGGTTTTTCGATATGGAGTATTCGGATTGCGTTAAGTCATTCGATGCCTACGTTAGTGCTGCCAAGCAGATTGACGAACTCGTGGCGTTTTACAATTGGTGTAAGGATACAGGGGTGGCTAGGTCATCAGAGTACCCGGAAGTGCAGAGGATTACGGGGAAACTTTTGGAGACTTTGGAGGAGTTTGTGAGGGATAGGGCGAAGGCAGGGAAAAGCCCAGAGAGGAAAGTTGAGCAACCAGTAGCTCAAGAGGAGGAGCCCGTACCAGATATGAATGAAATTAAGGCATTGCCAGCGCCAGAGACTTACACGCCTCCGCCTCCACCACTGCCTGAGCCGGAGGTTCCCAAGCCTCCTAAACAAGAGACAGGGGATCTGGTGGATTTGAGGGAGGAGTCAATGACCGCAGATGATCAGGGGAATAGATTTGCCCTGGCGTTGTTTGCAGGCCCTGCAACAAACAAAGGGAATAATTCATGGGAGGCTTTTTCGTCAAATGGAGAGCCGGAAGTAAACTCTGCTTGGGACAATCCAGCTGCAGAAAGCGGTAAAGCCGATTGGGAGTTGGCCTTGGTAGAGTCTGCGAGTAATCTATCCAAACAAAAGGCAGCATTGGGTGGTGGGTTTGATCCGTTACTCTTGAACGGGATTTACGATCAGGGAATGGTGAGGCAACATGTCAGCACTGCCCAATTGAGCGGCGGCAGTGCCAGCAGTGTCGCATTGCCAGCGTCAGGAAAGAGCGCGACTCCCGTATTAGCACTTCCCGCTCCCGATGGAACCATTCAGACAGTTGGGGGTGACCCATTCGCCGCATCATTGAGCGTTCCACCCCCTTCTTATGTGCAAATGGCGGATATGGAGAAGAAACAACAGTTTCTTGTTCAGGAGCAAGGTGTGTGGCAACAGTACGCTAGGGATGGAATGCAAGGCCAAACTAGTCTGGCCAAGATCAGTGGCGGCGGGTACTACGCTCCCGGAGTTCAACCGATGATGCCTTACGGAATGCCACCACCGATGATGAACGGGATGGGAGTACCACCAGCAGGGTATTACCACACTACTCCTTACTGATTTTTTTCCCCACTTGTGTTTTATAATAGCTCATTATTACTTTCTTTGTTTCCTTTTATGTTTTCATTTCTTGTTTATTATTCCCTGTCCACTGTATTTTATTGTGACCTTCCTCCTGCTACTTTGTGCACATCAATGGGGTTACAGGCTAGGGGATTTGAGCTTTAAGAGATCATTTCTTATATAGGGGATTTGAAGGTTTGGAGTCCTTTGTAATCCAATTGTGATGCCTCTGTATGTTTTGTAATAGTGAGATTTTTCTTGCATCTTCCAATTTATTTTCATGTGACGCTTGTTTCCTAATCATTAGAGCAATAAAATTCTCTCTTAGTGGAGTTTGTATCTATATTGCCTGATTAATTGTGCAAAAAAATGTTTTGTGACTAGAACTTGACTCATTCTATACTTAATATTTTGTATGTGTTGGTAGTTTTGTACTTGGGGACCTGGAGTTTGATTCCTGTAGCAATGCGCAACTTCAGCCATTTTTCTCAGAAGATTTGGGTGATCCAAAACTTATCTGCATGATTTTTATCACGGTTTTATGTGATAGAAAATGTTTGTGATTGGTTGAGAAAACTCTATACTAGAAGAAATGAAGTCTAGTAATCGGATAATGCATAAAAAGATGAGATCGTGTATCAAAATCGTGGCGTGATTATAGGAAGGTTTCGCGGTGGCATTTTTGGTTGACAGCTCATCTGAAAATTAAGGTGTAAAAAGGTTTCCCAGTGAGTGTGTTAGAAATTGAACTGCGACGACGGAAAAGGAAAGGGGGAAGGTAGGAGGATATAACTTGGTGAAAGTAAGTACTTATCTTATCGCCGAGGTGCTTGTAAGCTAAACCGAACTCTCCTGACCGCCGGACCCAAAAAAAAAGGTATAGGTAACGGCTAACGGTGCGATGAAATCCTAAAATTTGGTTGGTGGTATTGAGGGACCATCAGAAGTGTGCTAATTTTAGCATAAAACAGCTGTAAGAGTGGACTATGAATTGGAATGTTGAGGAAAATTCCTGGTCTGACCTGGTGTACAGATCAGTTGAAGTTGGACTTTTTTCTCAAATCTTTCCTATTTGGAGCTATTTCAGATCCAAAATTGATAAGTTAATGAAGTTATTATGTCTTATTCAAGGAAAAAAGAATACGTTGAGGAAACAACCAAAAACGATTCCGGAAGTGACTTACAAGACACTTCATTCTCAATGTATACAGACATTACTTTGATTCTATGTGTTGACTGTTGAGTCAAAAGGTTTGTTCGGTTTGGGTTTTGAGGGAGGTTTTTGAGGGTAATGAGTAGAGAGACATAGAAAGAAAATTTTATTGGAGACCATGCAGGGTGGGTCTTGAGACCCAAACCGAACAAGGTGTTGATTCTCTCTGATACTCCTAATTTCAATTTGGTCACTTCGAGCCCAACGATGGTACACCATTTGGTCATTGGTGCCTGCCAAATATGCACCACCTTGTGTGCAATCCATATCGGAGTCTCAAACTAACGATCTAAGCCGTTTAATTTGTCTAAAATGTTGATTTCAGAGCCCTTGTAAAAAATTAGCTCGTTCAGGAATTAAGAAAGGCTTTATCGATTCATTCAATTTTTGTTCCTGTGAATTCATGGACGAAAATTGATTTGGGATTTACCAATTTCCGAATTAGTTGATTTTTTTATTTATTTATATGAACTCTTAAAAATATGTTTTTAACAAATTTAATGGCTACGATCATTTTTTCCGGGTACATTTAATGGCTACGATCATTTGCTTTGGGAACACAATGTTGGGTCAAAAGTTGTTTCCATGACACGATTTCCAGTATTTTATTCCCACATACATTGAAGTCTGTTTTTCCAAACCCTAATTTAGGTCAGATTCGTCTTTCCAAAAGTAAGAAAACAAATTCGCCTTGCAAAATACTAGTACTACTATATTCTACTTATAGAAATGGGCTATCCATGGTGGTGTGAACACTTTTGTGAAAATGTGTCACAAAAATGATTTCCATCATTGTCCGCATGGAGTAAAAAAAAAAGAATTACAATTACCTTTAGTACAATGTAAATTAACTAGTAGGAGCAAAGTGGTGAAATCACTTGCACAATTACCCCACTACCCCACCCCTCCCTCCTTCCCTGCGCGATCGCATACGTGTACAAAAGGACGTGTGTGCCTAACTGCTACTACATCCAATCCTTTTTTAAGTGTTTTGTTTCGTAATTCTAACTTACTATTAATGAGATATCTCCATATTACATCTTTCACATCAATTTTTACTTCCACTTTTCAAAATTATCATCCACTTCTCTCCGTTAACTCTTCCTCACATTAACTTTTTACAAGGATGAAATAATAATTAAGGGAAGTGATCTTGTGTCAATCCGCATATGGACTTGATTTTGGCCTTTGCCAAAACCAATTTCCAATAATAATTGTACAAATGCCGATTAACTTTTCGAAAGGTTAAAATAGTGATTCTACAAACTTTTAACGGTTAACTTTTATCTATTAATTACCCAAAAACTTTTCATAATGGGCATTTATTAAGGAGACAGTCTAAAATGGTGACTATTATTTGGGGACAGGGGACTAGTACCTATGATTCTATGAATTGAAATGTTGAGTAGAGTTCTTGTTTGACTAGGTGTCCATATGATTTGAATCCAAATTAACTCTTCTATCTGGAATGGAGAGAATGGATTTTAGCTCCGAAATTGACTATGATGAGAAAAAACACTAATCAGTTTGAGACAACTGTGGTGGGTAGTTTTTCAGAGATAATTGGTCATTTGTCAAGAAAAAAGAGGCTTTCCAAATTTCCAACTTGATAATCTCCGATATGTGGAGAGACCTCTGTGCCGATTTCATCTGTACTCAGTGCATTACTATCCAAATCATATGGATAACCCGTTTAATCCATTGTGGGTTTGTCCCAACGGAGGGCTCCGATTTGGTCTTTGTAGCCCTTTATGGCTTTTCTGAGTTAATGAATTCTGGTTCAAAAAAAACTTGATCGTCATCAATAGAGAAAAAATAATTGACAAAAGCCAGAATAATAACCCTGAAGAAGAAGAAGAAGAAGCTTCTGAAAATGACCTTTTTTTTTTTTTTTTGGTGCAACGGAAACTTGGAAAATGACCTTATGCTGATGAATAAGACTGGATGGTGGATATACTGTTTGGATTCTGACTCATTGGTAGTAGAGGAAAATTTTTTGGGTACAGAATGGGTAGCACGTGCCTGAGCCTATGTTATATCCAAACGTTGTATCTGGGTAGTGTATTGGACGACCCAGATTAAAACCCTCTTTCTTCCCTTTCTCTCTTCTGTTACTCTCTTCATAATTCGGACCGTACAAAACCAAAATGGACGGCCCAGATCGTGCTCACAGTACCCATTCGGCACTTAAAAATTGCTTGTCGTAGAGAGATGGTTTACTCTGATGGCACAAAATTACATGTATCGAAATTACCCCTTTTTTTTTTGTTCTTCTATTGAATTTTAAGCAATGGAATGATAATCTTGAGATATCATCTAACGACTGCGAATCAATTGAAATCAGACTATTTTTGGCTGATCAGAATCTTCATTAGAAATAGGAATATGATTACTAGGAATCAAATTCTTAGAAATTTTCTTGAGTACAAATAGGAATACGATTATTTGGAACTAAATTCGGAGGAATATAATAACTGAAGTAATTTCATTCAGGTGTTTGAATTAATTCAATAAGCTTCAAACAATTATTTTGAGAATTTATCAGAGTCAACATTTAAATGTTTAATGATATTTGAGTCAAGAATCTAAGATTACCAAGAGATACAAGAGGGATCAGATTCTCACTCAGTTTGAAAATATGATTCATGGTTGAATATGTCAATAGGAATCACATTCATATTCTCGTCTCTTCCAAACGTCAAAATTATGGTAGTATACTAGTATGGCATTACATTCCTATTTTTGTCTTTTCCAAATATCAGAATCATAGAAATTAGGCATCTCATTTGCTTCCTCCTCAAGATTCTCGACATCCAAATTAAGCCTCGAGGAACATAGTAATTTGTGTACAAGTGATATTGTGCCTCTGAAGTCCTGGTGCTCCAGGGGCCTTTGTTTACACACTTGGTGGTGGACAAATTTGTATGGAATCCACGACCAAGTGAGTGGTGAAAAAGGCCGTTGGAGCATCGCCATCGTGAAGCATTTAATAATTTATTGAGAGACAACAGATAAATGAGATAGCAAGACACAAAAGAAATGAGACAATAGTTCATCGTAGATGGCACTGTTAGAAAAATGGTTTAATGTGAATCATTCTTAATAAACAAAAAAAAAAAAAACACATGTGAATGGAATTTTATCTATTCGTTATTAATTTAGAGTTGTGTCTATTTGTTCACACATGTTAAAAAGTCGTATCTGTTACTCTCATGACTATTTAAATTTGCAAATACATATCAGTTAACTATGGCATTGACAGTATTAAAAAAAAATCCTCCCTTTTTTTTTTGAAGGGTTACTAACCTTAAGTCGTACCGGTGTATGTCGTCTTCATCAAGCCTCAGCACCCTAACTCCTGAGTGGTTATTGAGTGTTCATAGAGCGTTGCCATGTGATGTTCCATAGGTTTTTTTCCACGACAAATTTGATGGTGGAAACCACACTAATGTGTGGCGGAAAAAGTCCTTGAACACCACATGGCAGGACAAGCTCCCGGAGCAACTAATAATTTTTCTCAGTACTCCTCACATTTTATATTGATGATTTTTTGTACTTGCAATTGTAGGTAAGTAGGAATTTAAAGAAATCTCCTCTAGGGTGGTTTGGGAATCATCATTGTAATCCAAGTGACCTACAAGAAACTTTATTCTAATTATTTCTAAAGAGGGGAATTAATTTGATTCTAAGAATTTTTTAGTGTTTGATTCTCTCCCATAATTTAGGGCACTTCGTGTGGAGCTTAGTTTTTAAGATGGTGCACTTTGTCTTGCTTCTCCTTCTTTGGTGAGATGAAAAAGGGTGCAAATTTTTAAAAAAAAATTAAGGTAAAAAAATTTATTATCGAAGGGTCAAATTTTGAAGCAAAATAACATTTTTTTCGACCAAACAAACTAAATAATAGTAGAAGATTTGGTAGCTCATTTTCTTGCCTATAAAAAGACAATGTCAAAGTCGTGTCAAATTCACATGGTGCTTGACAGCTGGCTCGGAGCATTCTTTCACTCTAAATTTGACCATTGGAGGTGCCACCTCCGAATCGACAACTTCAGTTAGAGCTGCTGTTAGCAGTTATGGAGTAATTTATTTACATAATTCTCTGATATCTTGTCTACAATTTTGGAACATAATATGGAGTAATTTATTTACATAATTCTCTGATATCTTGTCTACAATTTGGAACATAAGTTGTTTAAAACACGACATTAATTTAAGGTTGGTTATAAAATTCATTGAAGTCTATTCTCAAACCATATAAATTCAAGTTCGAAGTAATTTTGATAAATTGCAGGTAAAATAGCTTAAAACAGATTTACCAGGAGGAAGAAAATCTAAACAAGATCCAGACCACTCAGGCTGTTGGAAAAATACCGTGGCAATTACAGATTCCAAAGAACAATTTCGTCTGATATATATTTATATGAATAGATTACAACGAAATTTACAAGAACTGAAAATTAACAAAATTGAAAAACAGAAATACAAACAAGTGACGAGTTGTTGTAACCACACTCTCCTTAACAAAGATGCGCCACCTACCGTAGGTGTTGTAGGATGAACCGACGTCTTCGTCCCAAGATACAACCGCTAGAACCATGGCTGACAGAACACCATTATCGACTGTCTTGGCGAACTGAAACTACCGTCTACCTCTCTCTCTCTCTCAAAGACGAATTCTGGAGTATTTGTATTGCACAAAAATCTGATACTGAAACAAATACAGAGCTGCTCTTTTATAGCTGGAAATAGGAGCTGAAACTTGAATACGGGATTAATGGGGGAGCCTCCCCATTCAATAACGAAATTGAATTCCGCCAATGAATTCCGCAATTCATTTCTGATTTTGTAACCCCATCCTTCAATCCGGATTTGAATAGGATTTGAATTCTGCCATAATCTCCATATTCATGAGGGGAGTTACCCAGCGTTAATTGCGTAGCGTTTGAATCCGTGAGGTTGACTCGGTTGTCTCGAGAGACCTTCCGAGTGTCCCGGTTTCATTAACAAATTTCCAACACGGGCTTGGTTAAAAACTGTTTTGGCAACATTATTAAAATACTTATATTTGGAGTAAAATAAATAAATAAATAATCAAATGGCAAACAAATAGTGTCTGTCGAACGACTGGTATTGGCCTGCCATCTTGGTTGGTAGGAATTGCCTGAAAGAGGCCCACGGGGAACGAGGGGACTGCTGTCCAGAACCTGCTGTCCCTGGTGGTCCCGGTCTGCTCCGATTTTGTTCCGATGATCGGAAATGTTCACTTTGTAGAGCTCGTCAAGTAGAAAAAATGAATAAAAAATTAGCTTGATTGGATATCATTAAGTATCTGATCGGTAAACATATAACTTGGCAATAATGGGTTCCAATGGGTTTGATCTAGTGTTTCGGATACATTTTTTTCAAGATAATGATCGGTGAACATATAACTCGGCAATAATGGCTTCCAATGGGTTTAATCTAGTGTTTCGGATACGTTGTTTTCAAGATAAAAATGTTTCGATCAGGTACTTGATGATATCCGATTGAGCTAATTTTTGATACACTTGTTCTATTCGATGAGCTCTTCAAAGTGAACGTTTCCTATCATCGGAACGGATCCGGGGTGGGTGTTGTGCGGTAAAACGACATAGTTTTTGACACACCTCTGAAGCTTCCAAAGACCTTGTTTGGAAAAAGAAAAAAACCACTACAAAGTGCCTAAACCCAAAGTACCTAAACCCAAAGTGCCTAAACCCAAAGTGCCTAAAACCATTATATCTTACCCCAAAGAGCCTAAATCCTCCAAAATTGAACCCTAAAATTGAACCTCAAAATTAACTCTCCAAACAGGGCTTATTGAAGTGTACCAAGAAAATAAACAAAACTACGTCATTTTGCCGCACAACATGTACCACACAACACCTCCCCCGAATTCCATCGGAACAAGACTAGAGCAGACCGAAATCATCGAAGACAGCAGGTCCCTCAAAGGGTTGAGGGACAGCAGGCCCCTCAGTCTGGCCCAGGGTAAGTCCAGTTAGTTAGCGAGTTTGTTCCTCACGAAAAAGGTCAGGTAGCAAAAAAGTAATTTTTTGTAAATCCCCTAGTCCCAACTTAG
This sequence comes from Vaccinium vitis-idaea, assembly GCA_963854785.1. Lineage (NCBI taxonomy): Eukaryota > Viridiplantae > Streptophyta > Magnoliopsida > Ericales > Ericaceae > Vaccinium > Vaccinium vitis-idaea. Next base: position 8,590,777 of record OY978224.1, read on the forward strand.
ATTGTTTACCTTGACCAAATCGGAAAAGAAATCAGTCAAGATGCGCATGAACTGGTTCAAATACCCTTGATCGATCGTCGGACAATAGAAAAAAAAGAAAAGAAAAGGGAATTGCGTGAAAGGACCGCCCATGGATCTCTGTTCACAGATTTCTACAAAGTATCCATCCATGAGCCTACCCCACGCTTTCTCCATATCGCATTCCAAGCCACAAAAGTGGCATCCTATACCTGAGTGATAAAATGTTCCTAAAAGCTAACAACCGAGGTATTCAACCAAACGGTTGATCTAGTGGTTGAGGTTTGGAATTTAAGGGTTTGTCTCTTTCCTGATACCTCGAAATGAAATAATTGAATAATCTTATGAGACGGAATGAGTATCATGATAAACACGAAAAAGTTTATCAAATTTCCTAAATGTGAGTTGTATTGAAAGTTTAACTTTTCCGTCATGTACGAGCCTTGTTATCTCATCGAACGGTGAGGAGAAAAATCGTTTATTAATGAAATAGTAAGGACTTAGCTTGACTAACCCGGGTAAATATAGTGTCTTAATTTTCCTATAAAAAGAAATAATTGTCCAATTTGAATTCCGGACATATTCAAGGGATGATGAATGAAATAGGAGTTCTTGTTTTTAGTTTCCTCCTTTGAGGTTCACACTTATGACTTACCATTTGGGAGCCATAAATAAGTTATTACCAAGTGAGACAAGTTATGTAAGGTATCTTTACACACCAGGCTTTTTTTTTTTTTTTTTAAATAACGTCGGAGTGAACAGCCCTACAATCAGGCCCTTTTGACTCGACTGTACAACCCAAACCTCTGGGGAACTAGAGCAGCTACACTGCCACGGCCTCCCACTTACAGGGTACCCATGCACCCAGTTGAGAATCGAATCCAAGACCTTGAGGAGTTTCCTCAAAGCCTGACATTTGCTCAAACCACTAGGGCAACAACCCCTAGGTGTGTTTTACACACAGTTTACACATGCATTTAATTTCTTTCTTTAACCTCTCAAAGGAGGTGTGACAACATAAAAAAAAAAAGTGCTAATAATGTTTTATAATCATCTTTGCCTTTTTCCTTCTTTTCTTTTCTCCCTTTTTGATTAGGCTTAGCTTTTCTTCTATTACCCTCAACTTTCTCTTTTGTTTTCAGTCCATTACTGAAAAAAGTTGATGGCCTAGGGAACTTTACTTGATAGTGAGAGTCATTTATTACTAGAAAGTCAGTTTAATATGGTGTCCAAGTGATGGTTAAAGTTATTAATTATTGCATTTGAACTTTTGAAGGAACAAAGGTGATGGGTGAGAACCATTTGGGGATTAGGTTAGCATAAAGTAAATCAAGTTAGGCTTTTAAATCCTTATTCTCAAGTTAGGCTTTTAAATCCTTATTCTCAAGTTAGGCTTATTGGTGTAATGCCAAAGGGGTTAGCTTAGGGGTGAAGACTTGTGACTTTAAAGTTTTACTGTCTTTTAAGGAATCAAGTACAATTGCCATCGCCCCCAACTTTCGGGGCCATCATACTCCCACCCATGAGCCGTTGAAGGTATATGGATGACGGGGTGTTGAGGTGGTTGCACACGAGTAAATAATTACTCATTTTCTCACTTTGTTATATATTTATTAAAATGGGTTCTACTATGCTATCGTTCCGTTATCTGGAGATGAAAATTTTAATCCACACAAATACAATTTTGGCAATGCAAAAGAAATTTCATTTGATCAATGTAGTGTTTTCGGTTGTTTGATCGAATGACTTGTTTTTTTTTTGTTGAGAAAACGTTCTTCTTGTCAGTTACTAACGGGCCTTGGTTTAAAACATAAAAGAAAAACATGAAATAAAACATGAACACATCCAGTGGATAAGATCTATCCGATACACTGGGCAAACAGTTTACCGAATGGATCTCATTCGTTAGATATATTTTCATGTTCTTTTTCATGTTTTGCTTTCTTTTTTTTTTTTTTTGGTCCATCGGAAAGCAAAGAACAACATACAACATACAACCAAACTCGAAGAACAGCAGCGCAGCGATCAACCCAAAGCCATTCAAGACCGGGTTCCAGAGAAGCTAGATCTGCATCCAACTTCCACCGCCGCCGGGGTCTTACCCATTGCCGCCGCCGACGTCGCTCCGCTGCTGTCAAACCCGTCTGCCGCCGCCACCAACGGAAGCCAATGGAAGCCGAGCCTCGAGAATGGTGATGTGCATCACAAAAATGAGGGGGAGAATAAATCTCAACCCAAAATGCACAAGATCTGGAGAGAGGAGAGAAGAGAGAGTGTTAGGAGCTTAGGGATATAGACTGAGGGGAAGGGGTGAAGGAAGGGAAGAAGAGGGGGAAAAAAGGAGGGGGGAAGCAGGGGAAAGGGGGGGCGGCGGGGGAGAAGCAAAGGGGGGAAAAGAAACCCTAAGCTCTCCCTTTCATGTTCCAAACCTTTTCCGTCATTGTAACATGAATGGTTCAAATCAAAACTTCGAACTCGCGAGGATTAATTTGAAGGGCAGCAAGACTTTACTGTCCTTAGAGCACATGCCCCTAGCCTACTTCTGAATATTGTAGTATCTCCTTCCCACTTTCATGCACGCATGATGTAGATTATTAATATAGGTATTGAAAGATCTAAATTATCAGGGTTCACCTAACACAGTTTTAAAGTTATATGTGTTGATGTAAATCGGAAATCCCACGGGGAACAGATGGAATGAATCGACCATGTACCGATGGGCTTCGGGGACCCACTTTTGGGTCCTACACGGCCAATCCGAGTCGTTCATTTATCTCTTTTAACGAAATGGGATGATTTTGGATCGAGCATTTATGGACGTCCGATCTACTTGATCTCCGCACGGGCCCCTCGGAATTTGATTTTGAGATGAATGAACTGCTCGGATCGGCCGTGTGAGACCTGAAAGTCGGTCCCCGAAGTCCATCGGTACATGATCGGTTCATTCCCATCTGTACGGGTAAAAGGGTTCTGATGTAAATATGTATGTATATGAAATTAATTATCGAAAGTCAACGTCGGTGGGTAAATGGTACCAAAAGGGCAGGTGATCTGTCGCACCGTACTTATTTCACCATGCAGTAGTTGTTGACTCCTTTTCAATAATGAATTGGGGACCAATACTGTTGTTATCAAATTGTTCTGTATTTGGTTGGTTGACAACTTAGATATTTCATCCTTTTTAAAATATCCATCCAGCCAGGTGCCTCGGCCAACTTACGCACTCTTGGCTAACCCTTTAATTAGGTGTCTGGATTAACTTATGTATATTCTACTGATTATGGGGGGCCAATCCCACCATCCAACTTTGATATTTCATTTGAGTTTGGAAGTTATTTTACGGACATTTACTATGTTAGTCATCTTAGGACAATGTCCTAGGCCCGCTCGAAGATTTAAGGGGTGTTCCGCTAAGAGTGTTTTTAGAATAAACTGGTTTTTCACGGTTTATTATGTGATATATTATAAGAAAATGACATGTCTCAATTTTTGAAAAATGCTGTTTCTTGGTTGTGGAACACCCCCTTGAATGGCCTAAATCAAACTTTTCAAATGGGCCCGAAAACCTCAAATATAATTTGCAAAGTTATAGTTACATGAGAAAATTCATAACAAAGTCATTACAAACATGTGAGTGTATTAAATATGCCTAATCGATGATAAAAAAAAAAGGTAAATAAATACACCTAAGCAATAAATATTAGAATATCCCAGAGACTAGTATCATTTATACATTATTCTTCTTGCATTTTTATTTAAAATGCACAAATTAAACACACATAATCACGTTTTCTATCATAGTCTTTTCAATAGACAACAACTTGAAATAGTTGTTTTATTGTAACTTTTAGCTTTGAAAAGATTTTTTCCCGTGAGACGGTAACCAGTCCAATGTTCTAAAAGAAGGTCTGAAAGGCCGAGTACTCGCCGACTATCCCGACTAATTGCCCGACTGGGCGCCGAGTACTCGGCCTTGGAAGCTAAAAGGTGCCCGGCCGCCCTGGGGTGTCTAGCGAGTTTTAGAACCTTGAACCAGTTAATAATATTCTATATGTAATCCATGCATTTAGAAAACAAAATATATTTTGCTTTCACGCAAGTGAGCACATCAATGGGATTTTCTTAAATTTGGGGCGAAACTTCCTCAATACTTACAATTTGGAACATAAATCCCTCCAACAATATTGGAAAGCTCATCTTTTATATAAAAATCTTCCGTATTTGCAAAATTATCTCATTTTTGGACTTTTTCACTCAGACTTTACTGCAAGTGATGGCTAGCTCATGCGATAGAGCTCTTGGATGCCCCACACTGCATCCCGGGATCGAGTCTCATTCCCCCCTCCGCCATGTAATAGATTAAGAATGACGAATGGCACTTAGATTTACTGTGAATTAGGAACTTAAATTTTTTTAAGTAGGTTAACTTAATTTTTATACAGGCCTCACTTTTATAAAGGCCTATGTAAAAGCTGTGGCTCCCTCCAAACTGCTGAAAAATAGGGCCTATGATATTTCGTGGTCTTATTCTGGGTCGTAAAAATTGGCCCAACAAATTTGTTATGCCCAATTGGGTACATGAGTGATATCTCTGTGTTCCTTGTAAGAGCATCACTAGTGGTATACTCAAATATGGATACTCAAATATTGCCACATCACATTTTGAGTATTCATTTAATGGGTTTATAAGTTTGAGTATCTACGCATCTACAATGGTTCATTTGTGTCCATAATCAAAAAAATACTATTCACTCTATTTTTATTCATAAAATGGGCACAACTTTAAATTTTTACATATATTTTTTTATAATAGTAGTACCATTTAAAAGATATTCACAATACGTTTAAAATGAGATCAATCTTGAACATATTTTGGTAAAGATTAAAAATTGATAATTTCAATTTTTGAGAGAGTGCAAAAAAATTGAGTTTTGAATTAAGTATTTGAAAAATGGAGAGAGAATGTTGTTACTTTTGATAGGGTGTGGTCCCCAAAATTTGGTTATTGAGGTTTGGTCATTGAGAAAGATAGGTAGTTTTGAGTATCCAAATGCCAAAAGTTGAGTATTTGTAACAAATGTTGTTAACTTTGAGTATTTATCCAAATACCATTGTGAACCTCTTTTGTGTATCAAAATACTCATCTTTGAGTATTTTTATGTTTGAGTATACCACTAGTGATGCTCTAAGGATAACTAATTTGTATAGTTTTGTGCGTAAGTTCTTGGAGTTTTTACACAAAATAAAATTTGGTAAACGATTAATTTTTTCATTTTTATTTTTTTATGTGATGCGCCAAATACCAAAATTTTCAATCCGTCTATTTTTTATTTTTTATTGTTATTCGTCATTCCCAATCTATTACATGGAGTTTGGGGAGAATGAGACTCGATCCCGAGATGCAGTCTGTGGCAGTCGTCCTTACTTTCGATATTTTTGTGCATAGAAATCCGATGTGTTTAATTTTCACTCGATTCTATAAAACGTGAAAGCAAGATAGTTCGGCTTCTAACAAATGGGCTCTTATCCAAGAAGACCTAAAGTTGTGAAATTGATGGGCTTAAAAGTAGATCCCAAACCAAGGCTGGTGTTTCGGGCTAGAAAAGCAGGAAGTTGGGCTGAAAGTGTTATTTTAGGCATGAAAGGGCGAGAGCAATGAGCACTAATCCTTGACATCCCATGAATTCATTATCATTTATCACCAACATCATCCAAGCTATTTTGGCTTTTGCGGGATTATTTTTTGGCTTTGTTAAAAAAAAATATTTGCCTTCGTTAGTCTTTATTGGTTCATATCGGCTAGATGAGACAAACAAACAATCCAAAAATAAAAAATTGATGCAAAAAAAAAAAAAATTTGAAGAAAGAGAGAAAAAAAATCCACCTGCATAATTATGCCAAAACACCCAGGGGCGGAGTTTGGATTTTAACTAGTCGTGGTGAACTTCAATAGCCAAAAAAAAAAAAAAAAAAAAAAAATTGATAGATGCACTATAGTGTAAAAATTTACTGCCTTAAAGATTTGAATTTATTATTATTATTATTTTTAAGTCCTCCTTTTGCGGATCGGACAAAAATTTTGGGATGGATGGAGTAGCTCTTTTTATACGCTCCTCTGTGGTATGATCTTTATTCTGGAATGACTTGGTTCTGACCCGTGTTTTAGGGGTCTTCGCCGCTACACATTTGTTTGGGTTCTACCACTAAGTTTGTGACTCTCACATTAATGCTAAATATGTAGTGTAGAAGGTCCATGGAAGACCATTTGGAGTTGCTCTAGGAGCACCGAGTATCGCTTCTTAAAGGCTATATATTAGAGCATCTTCAATCCTTACCCCATGTTTACCTATGCCAGGATAAAATTAAATTTGGATCCAAAGCTTCATTTGGATATGTCATCTACAATGCTATACCCTTTTTTTCTACCCAAATGTGTTACTCAAGTTTTCCTCCAAAAATTTGAGTCAAAATGGCACATTTGTAAATGATAAGTGAAAAGAGTGTTGTTATAAATGGGTATAGATTTGGGTTTCTCCCCAGAGTTGAGTTAGGAAAATGGTAGAAATCAAAATGGATAGATGAATGGGTATGGCATAGAAGGATCGATATTTTTTAAGCATTTACCTCAAATTTTAGGTATGGATAAAAAATAAAAAGTAATAATAAAAAAAAGTAAGAATTGGAGGTGCTCATCTTCTTGTGCAACATATGAAGTCAGCAGCAATTCAGGGTTTGCAGCACATGCTCCCATTAGACCAATTACTTTTTTGAAAAAGTTAATAGGTAAAGAGTTAATGGGTAAAAATAGAGGATAATTTTGAAAACTAGATGTAAAAATTGATGTGAAAGGTATATAGTAGAGGTAAAAATTGATGTAAAAGGAATAATTATGATGTGTCTTTAATAAGTTGAATTTACGAAGCAACACACTTAAAAACGGACGCAGGGAGTAGTAAATGTTAATAATTTTTCATCTTAATCTTTGAATATAACATCAGTTGCTAGTCTCATTAATGGCTCGATTGAGTCCGGTGAGAACTTCCTAGCGAACAAGAAAGGGTCGCGTTGTTTAATTACACGCGAATCAGAGCCGTACCTAGGCCTGTCCCTTCTCAAAGCCAAGATCAATTTGCGCCCAATCTCAGACGCTCTGTACGTGCGAGGGTGTCCGCCGTGGCTCCGCCTCCAGTCCACGTGGGTGAGTGTAGCTGGCACGCACCCACGTTGATCTTCCATGTTGAGGAGCGTAGGAAAGTAATGCTCCTCGGGATAACACGAGGACTTTCTCAAACAAGGTAGCTTGAACTTTGACCACAACCTAGTATCACTCACAACCATCCTCGCGTGCTTACGTGTCAACACGAAGAATTGGGACCCTTTTCGAAAGGTCCCAAATGGCACCTCTGGGAGCATCGCGTGTTTTCCACGTGCTGCCCATCGGTCATGGGCTCCTGTCTGGCTTTTCGAAATCTGGATGAAGCTTTTGTTTGACCGGATAAGAGTATCGTATGTGTAATTGAAGGAATGGAGTGGGATACAAGACGGGGAGAGAAGGGCAAACATGTAATTTGACAGATCGTGAAGAAGCGCGTGGGACAGCAACCGACGCGCTGCTGATATGAGACTGGGGGAGGCGCGGCGAGCGGGCTTTGAACCAGGTATGACCCGGTTTTCGAACACACCCGAGAAAGGCGGGTTGTATTGAAATCTAGGGTCCGCATGCACATAAATGTTGAATAATCGTAAATTTTGGGGGGTTTGGTTGAAGTAGAGTTCCCAAAGTGGAGCAAATGAGAGTGGCGAGGTGGTTAAAAACATGAAGGCAAGTTTTCTAGGTGAACTGGGATCCGGGTTGACTCGGGAGGCGCGTCGGAGAAGTGGTTTGTCGTCCTCATCTTCTGCAGTAGACCGCGGAGGCAATTTCTTCTTTTTTTTGAACGGCGACGGCGGAGGCAATTTGGTGGTTATGTTTTTGCTCTCCGTTTGATTTTTGAATGGAGGGCTCAATATGATCGCTACCGACCGGTTGACAGTCGTTTTGTTTGTGATGGTTGGAGAGAAGATTGTGAATGTCATTGCAAGGCAGATGCAGAGAAGAAGGGGAGAGAGTGTTTTCATGATTTCATCTACTCAATACATACATTCCAGATGCAATTGAAAGGCGCCTAAAAGAGTCCTAAAACCTGGTAAGTCAAAGCTCAGTGGAAACGTTGACTTTTTGGATCCTCCCTTCCCCATTATAAAACTCCCTCCGGTGAACTTAGATCTGGCTTTATCTTCAGTAATGGGAGAGGAACTTCCCGTCCACTTCCTCCTTTTTCAGTATCAATGGTCCAAATCGTATATTATGTAGATTCCCGTAGAGTACTTCAACCATGCAAAAAATTTTGTCGATCAGATACCATTGAGACCTAACCTAAAATCATTTATCTTGAAAAAAGTGAGAAAAATTTCTTTTTACCAGCGTGTGTAGTTCACTTTTAAAAAATTAAGGTGATCCGGTTAGTTATCAAACGGTATCCTATCAATATGAATTTATTAATTGCGATAACACTTGACAAGATCTACGTAACGTATGATCCGGATGATTGATGTGGGCTCAAAAAAGAGAGACTGGACGGGAAGCTCCCATTACTAGAGAGGAGTTAGATTCATTGCGTTAGTAATGGCAAGTGATTTCCACAACCCTTTTTTGATAGACATACCCTTTCCTTGTCTTTTAGTGAGACTCTTACAGAATTTAACTTAGAGCCAAAAAAAAAAATGGAATGTGTTTATATAAAAAAAAATGGTGTAAAAATCGTTTCCGGTAAAAATTTACAGTTGTATCTATTCGGTCACACGTGCAGAACATGTGCCTGCATGTTACTTTCATGACTATTCGAATTTTTAATTACTTTTTTCATTTTGAATAACTCAAGTTCCTTAATTATTTTGTTAATCAGTTTTAGTATTAAATCTTTTCATGATCCGTTGATTTGGGTTTTCCCATATTTGAGAGTACGGTCAATGCTTGAGAGTACGGTGATCAAGAAAACGAAAGCGTAGAAAAATGGGATGCCGGGGGGCCTGCTGTACGGAGGGGTTGGCAAGCCCTGCCTACTCCTAGCCGAGTCGTCAAAAAGTATTTTGGACGGTTTAGATTTGAGGATGGGTACATTATCGTGTGAAATATCCATGAGTTGGTTTGCTACATCCATCGATTAAAGTACCAGCAGTGCTACATATCCATAAAATATACCCAGAAATTGTCTAGAATTTAAAATCAATAGGCTCATATTCACTTGGGTACGTAGCCACTATTTTCAAATTCCGGACAACTTTCGGAGCAAATTTAATGGGTACTTAGCATTTCCCTTAAAGTACAATTGGATTTCAATTATTGTAATTGTTCAAGAGCAAATGGCTAGCGGTTGGCACTATGTACTCTCATAAATTTGACCGGGTTCAAACCACACTAACTATAACTTACGATACTCAGGGCCAACTCTGAGTTTTTCAGGACCCAATAGATACAATTTTTTTTAATGGGCCCTTTATATAATCAAATCAATTAGACATGGCATGACTGTAATAAAAAAATTCCTCGTTTTTATTGAAGGTTTACTTGGAACCTTCGTACCTGTTTATGATGTCCCCACCCTCACTCCTCCCATTTTATATTCATGATTTTTTCTGCTTGCAATTCAAGTGACCTACGATACAAATTATTAATCAAAAGACTGGAATTAATTTTTGATTCGGTTATTCTACAAATTGACTTAAGCCCGGTAAGTCATTGAAACTGGCTTATTGAGTGAATTTAAATTAATAGTGTGAGAGTGAGAGTGTGAGTGTGAACTTTCTCGTTAAACGTAATAAGTTAATTTTGAGACTTAATTTGATTAAACGTCAATGTCGCCTTTTTAGACAAATTCTCAAGTTGAGTATGCCACTCTTTTTATACATCTTCATGATTTTTTTTATCCTAATCTTTGAACATAACCTCACTCGCTATTCTCATCAACGGCTCGATCGAGTCCGGTGAGAACTTCCTAGCAAATAAGAAAGGGTCGGGTCGTTTGATTAAAGACGAATCAGAAACGTGGATCCCATCGCTGCCGTACCTAGGTCGGTCCCTTCTCAAAGCCAAGATCAATTCGGGCCCCACCTCTGACGCACTATACGTCCGAGGGTGTCCGTTGTGACTCCCCCTCCAGTCCACGTGGGTGAGTGTAGCTGGTACGCACCCATGTGGATCCTCCATGCTGAGGAGCGTAGGAAAGTAATGCTCCTCAGGATAACACGAGGACATTTTCAAACAAGGTAGCTTGAACTTTGACCATAATTTGGTATCACTCGCAACCATCCTAGCATGCTTACGTGTCAGCACGAAGAACTGGGACCCAATTCGGAAATCCTCAAATGGCACCTCCGGAAGCATCGCGTGTTGTCCACGCGCTGCCCACCGGTCGCGGGCTCCTTTCTCGTTTTTCAAAATCTCGATGAAGCTCTTGTTTGACCGGATAAGAGTATCGTATGTGTAATTGAAGGAATGGAGAGGAATACAAGATGGGGAGAGAAGGGTAAACATGTAATTTGACGGATCGTGAAGAAGCGCGTGGGATAGCAACCTACGCGCTGCACAAATGAGAGTGGGGGAGTATCGGCGAGTGGGCTTGGAACCCGGTATGACCCGGTTTTCGAACACGCCCGAGAAAGGCGGGTCGTATTTGAGTCTCGGGTCGGCGTGCACGTATATGTTGTATTGATGTTTGGGGGTTTGGTTGAAGTAGAGTTCCCAAAGTGGAGCAAATGGGAGTGGGGTGGTGGTTAAGAACATGAAGGCTAGTTTTCTAGGAGATTTCGGGTCCGGGTTGACTCGAGCGGCCCGTCGCAGAAGTGGTTCATCATCGTCTTCAGCCGTGAGAGGTGGCGGCAATGGCGTCGACGCGGGCAATGTGGTTAGTACTACTGGGTGGACTGCAGCTTTGTTGTTTCTGGTGGTGGAGTTCGGAACATAGGCGCCGCCGTTAGTGGTGGTGGTGGTTGGTGTGATGATTGTGAAGATGATTGCAAGGGGGAGGCAAAGAAGAAGAGCACAAAAGAGAGAGAATGGATTTGGGCATAACATGTTTTTCATCTACTCGACTACAAATTTTTGAGAAGTTTACCATTGGAATTGGATAAGTAGTTGTATAGAGTGCTGAACTGGCCTGTTATGGACAAGGCCTTAAATTTTGTGCTTTAATGCTTAATGGCGACATTTTAACCATACACTATTCCCTTATTCCAAATTGCTCGTCCTTTTTGGAAAACTGAGCATTTCACATGCGAGAATTAATGCGTTTTGAGATTTTTTTTTTGAAAAAAATTTATTCCCTCGTTTTCGTCTCTAACTATGAGATAGTGTGAAAAATTTCAGAAAAAAATTGTGTTAATGTATATTATATTTTGCGTGTAAAATGTGTGATTCCCAAAAAATGACGAACAATTTGGGGATGAGAGTATCAATATGCACATAGGTAATGTAACTATATATGGATCATAACCTGATGGAAAATGAGTTCAAAAGTAAAGAAAGATGAAGTTTTCAACGTGATCTCTTCATGAGATTGACATCTGTTCAAAAAATGTGATCACTTCAGTTCAACGAAAAAAGAAAAATAACGTGATCACTTAAAATGCAAATTTGCTGTTTTTGGTCATGTACTGTGTAGTTGCTGAAACACCCTTTCACACTCACATATTTATAGCGACCACCTCTCTTCGTACCACCATAATTCATACTCCTCATAATTTTGGGTCCTCTCTATCTTAAAAATAACAATCTGAGCCATTCATCTAGCAAAAATCGTAAAATAGAACAGTCTTGAAAAAGTTATATATATATATAGGTTATTTATTCTATTAAAATGGACACTTTTGATATTTATCGACATTCGATATAACTAATATTTTGCAGTAATATTTTAGACCGTAAAACTTGTGAGATAAACGGTTCGGAGGGTAGTTCAAGCCGTATTTACGTGGAGTCATACATTTTGTGGCAGAGTGTAGAAAATTGGAGAGCACCCCCTATAACGTATATAGCTTACATGCAGGAATGGTGGGACATGTTGTGATAGAGTGTTTATAATGTGTGGCGTCACATTTATGGTACTGGGGCATACTTTTTAGTACTAAAAATGGTGGAGGGTTAGAAAATGTGACAATGATGATTCGAGAAGGAAGATGATTACTATCATCGTAGGCCATTTTAGGTAATTTGAGATCCAATTCATATTCGTATTTTGTTTGTATTACTAGATTGGCTGAATAATCGTACTGTAGTACTGAGTCCAATGGCGGATCGCTTATCCAAATCATTTGAATAGGCCCGGTTGTACAATGCATTGACCGCCACGGCGTGCACAAGACCCAGATTGGTGGGAGTAATAACAGAGGGTCCGCCATTTTAGTTGGCTTCAATAACATGGATGAATAGGCGCACTTAAAGCTTAAGCTTTTAAGGGGGTATGGATAATTGAATGTATATTTGATCCATGTGATGGGGTTGGCCTAATCTCACATGGGAAGAATTTCAAGGGGATTAAACTCCCAACAAGTGGTATTAGAGCTGATTTCGATGATTTATGGGCTGACTCTCTTGGAAGCATCGGTGGTCATGGGTTTGCACGAAGACTCTCGATGGAGCAAGAAAATCCATTGTGCCTCTTTATGGAGCAGAAAAATTCATGGTGCACGTGGCCGTTGGCCCACAATAAGGTGGCTCTCGATAGAGACGGCGCGGTAAATAAGCCCGGATTTGAAGACAGTGTTGGAGAATGATAATATACCAAGATTTAAGGGGGAGTCAAATGGATCAAGTTGAAGGGGAGCTCGGCCCAATGCGAGGTTTACACATGGGGAGGAGAATGTTGAGAACATGTGTAAAAGATTAAGTCCCATTATTGGATTCATTTCCATGTCAAATACTTGGTCCACATAACACACTTTTATAGTCTTGGAAAATATCATCTGCTCTGCTTTGGTAAAGTTGACATGCCTTTTCTTTCTTTTTTTCCCTCCTTTTTTCTAAGAAAAACAATAGAAGCTAGGGTCGACCAGCACTAACAACCCTTTTTGGGCATGATCAAAAGTGTCTTTGCCTGTTGGGGAGCTGGACAAGATCCCTACAGAATAAATTTTACTGCAGAATAACTACACCTTATTGTTCACTCGCATTGAAAAAGGCCGGCGAAAAAAATAAATTTTACTGCAGAATGATGATCAATGCTAGAAATCCACAGTACTCTCCTCTGAGAAAAGAGAGGAAACAGAACTAGTAGCTAAAGAAGATACTGAAGACGACGATGACGATGATAACGAAGAGCTGAAGTTGAATTCTATCTGCAATCGCAGGTGGAGAGAAAAGTAAGAAACCGGTTCCTTTTCCTCTTCCGATTCGAGTTCCCTAAGTGGTATAGCCGCGAAAAATCTCTTAATAAACTCTCTGCAACACTCTTTCCCTCTGCAAATCTCTCCTTCGCTTCCTTCTTCAGAACTAGTCGGTTCAGAGGAACCGACTATTTCAGTTTCCACCTTTCCTTTCATCACGGTCGAGTCGTCGAACCTCAAAATGTAGGCTCGGTCACACCCCTCATGGAGCCTCTCACCCAAAGTGTCAATGATATAGTAAGCATCCGAATCAACCTTCAACACGAAAAAATGATCGTTCCAACTAACTATGTAAACCCTAGGTCTAGTATCCTCATCGCCGCTCTTGATCTCATCCCATATCTGATCAAAAGACATGGCTTCCTTCAACAACTCAAACTTCTCCGGTCCAAAGAATCCGACAAAGGATTTCTCCGGCAAAACGGAAACAGGACGAAGGCCCGCGTGCATTACTGTCTCGAGGTCGAAATGCCTGTTTGGGAACTGGTTTATTAAGTCCTCTTTGCCACAGAGATTTCTCCACTCGGAGGAACCTTCGATAACGAGTTGGTCGAATTCGGACCTCGTTGGCATTTCATCTTGGTTCGAGTGAAGCCAGTGAGATATGACGGCTACCAGAGCCGTACACGCGCTCTCTCCGGCGGCTTTGTCACTCCTTTGGTCGAAGGAAGCGAAGAACACATTGGCTTTGAGCTTTGTTTCCCCATCTCTGCTGATTAGCTCCTTTTCTTCCCATCGACCTGTGAAGTTAGTTTCTTCTTCCTCCCCTATTTTACAAGATTGTTCAGTGGTATTTAATTCCTGAAAAACCGGTAAGCAATATGTTAGATGTCAAATGTACAAAAAGTTGTACCGTTCTGTAATCAGAGAAATTTTTCAGTGCCGAGCTGACACTGTCCTACGTGGTGTCCTAGCGCAGCCGTCCATCTCCCCAAGCCAAGACCGTCTAATACATTTTTGAAAGGCCAAGATGTGCACCGAAGTGGTACCCGTTCGGCACTGAATTTTTTTTCCAGATTTGTGATAATGTTGTATTTTCACGAACCTATGATAATTTATAAGCATCGTAACCAGATCTATTCAAGCTGTTCACAAATCCGGGTTCGATTCTTGCCCTCTTGTTACCCTTATATTATCATTATTTTAATGTTCGTCAAAGAAATATTTCACCTTAGAATTTACCTAGCTGAAAATTTTTCTGGGTCAAAATTTTCCGGTCCTAAACAAAAGTTAAAAAGATCTCTTCCAGGAAATTATTAATTGGAACCGTTCAAAGTAAATGACTTGGTGAAGTAAATAAAAGGGCAAAAATATGAAATGGTCAAGCAATTCAACCCTATATTACGTGTGTGTATGGTTTCAGACTTGGGTTTTCAACTTCCAAAGGATAGTAACAGTTGCACGCGGGCAAAATCAGATACGTATACTTGTAATAGTAGAAGTCGTAAATTGAAAAATAGGACGCACATAAAATAGAACAAATAAATCAGGACGGAGAGAGTACATACCTGTCTCACATTTGGGTTGTCCGAGTCAACATCATCGTCATTGCTAGTCTTCTGAATCAACGGCTCTACTTTCGTCTTCGCTGGTTTAAAGCTCAACCTCCTCCTCTTCCAAGAGAAGAACCCCGGCTTCTTGACCGAGTCCGACTGAGTCTCTGAACTCGGACCCGACCCAGACTCGATCAATGCAGTCACGTCGACACTGTTCGACGTGGAAACCAACTCGTTCTCGGACGTGACTTCTGAGTCACACATGGCTGACTCATCCGAGTCGTCAGCACTCACTTCTTCCTGGCTCTTTAACTTCTCTTTATCGTATACTAATTCATCTCCTTTTACACCAATAACACTCTTTGACTCGGTCGTGTTTTGAACGATTCCTTGCGAGTCTTGGGAATCTCGGACCTCCACAAAGCTGAAGCAAACCTGCATATGATTAATCAAAAAATAAATACTATAACTTAAGTTAATCCATATTACTGTGGGCCCCTCTTACACGTTCAAGACTCTAAAATAATTTGCTGTATTTTCTACAACGGTCCACAATTTTGAAGATGTGCCAATTTAAAATTGGTTAAGAACGTGACAAAGAATTTGTCAGCTAAATCAAGCTGTACTTATGGAATCATTAGCAGCTGATAAAAAGATGGGCTTCATAATCACAGCTAAGATTCTTGAATTTTTCAATAATGAGTACAAAACCTAAACACTAAAAAAAGTCTAGAACTGTTTGATGCCGGTATCACTCGTAAGATAACATCGGTCCCACATATATTTGACATTTTTGAAAATATCGATGCGAAGCAAAATAGGAAACACACACACAACGAATTTACATGGTTCGATACAAACCTGTCTGCGTCCGAGAGAGAAAGCGAAGAAATTCAAGTACGATGACGAGAAAGTATTAACCCTAAGCATTTCTCTGTATGAACTCTCACAGTATATTTTTGGTACTTGCTAACACTCCAGTTAATTCCCTTTATAAAGGCAACCTAACAACTTCTAATCCCTTTACAATTGCTAAACCATTTGCAAATTGGAATCCAAGTGGTTGATGGACTCCACGGCCGGTCCTAATCACACGCATACAAGGGACCCAGAGATTATGAAATATCGATACGTACTAGCTGATTGGCTAATTTTTGTCTGAATTTAATAATTTCTGTTTGTTTTGCATTTAATTATTTTTATTTTTTTCATTAATCTTGACAAAAGAAATTAAAAATAAAATAGTGATAAAAAGTTTAAAGAACTATTAAAGAAAAAAAATCATCAAATTTGATCATTGTTTATTTGTTTGAGATCTTCGGTGTTGACAATCAAACAAATCACTACAATTCAAACCTTTTTATTTTTATTTTACTGTCCTAAAACATTATACTCCCAACCTCCTAGAATCACTACAATTCAAACCTTTTTTTTTTTTTTTTTTCAGATTTAATCATATATACTATCTTACAATATTTTAAAGTTTAATGTAAGTTAGAATTCGATTCCAAAATAAGAAATGACGAAAATGACATTTTATTTGGTTTTGGGACTTTAAATTTTGAAAACAAACAAATAAACAACAGACATCTAAATATTAAAACTACCTAATCAGACCATGTTCCACTAAGAAAAAACCAAACCACTTTAATCATGTAAAATTACAAATCTGCCCCCTTCAAACCCCTTATCATTTGGGTACAATGGTAGCTTGGTAATTTGGTAACACAACTCAAAAAAACAAAAAGCTAAAAAACTAGTTAGTGGAACTCGTTGGTTTTTTTGTAAAACTAAAGATAAAAAAAAAACCAAAAGACAAGTTAGTGGAACATGGCCTCAATTTGAAATAGAGAGAACCAGGACTGTTGGTCTAACAATTATGGCTGAGTTTCCACTAGAGTACTTTTCAAACAATTTGTTATATCAATAAATTATTTTTTTCATATACATCAACTGATTCAACGACTTATAGTAAAAAAAATACCGAAAATACGGAAACTCTTTATATACCTACATGCTACAGTTATGTTGTGGGTCCAAATTTTATGGTTTAAATTGGAGTACAAACTTTTGTTGATGGGTAGGGTTTGAATTAAATTTAAAAATCAAAATTATGTACTCCAGCAGTCCAGCTTCTTCTAAAAAAACATGGTCCAACCAGGATTTAATACTCCGTACTAAAAAAAACATGGTCCAACCAGGATTTAATACTAAAAAAAACATGGTCCGACCTAAAATTCTACAGGTTCAGAATTAGCTTACCGACAGGGTGGCTTCTCCGGTAACTCCGGCGACGTTAAAATTAACGGGAACCTTCGCTTCAATCTGGGCCTCCATCTTCGAAGCCATTTCTCCTAAATTCATTGACGCCTTCCCCACCACCCCCAATTTATTTTCCGTCTTCGCTCCCTAAATTTAAAACCCAATTTCAATTAATTCCAGAAATTCTCAAAAAAAAAAAAAAAACTCTTTCATCCAAGCAAAATATGCCCTTCCAAACCAATTTAGGCTGGATTTTCATCACGGTATTTTCGGTATATAATTGTCAAATCAGTTGTCGAATGGGCGAAAATACCGCAATGAAAACTCAGCTTTTGTCACGCACAAAATCGGATACAGAAAAAACTCGAATTGCATAGAAGCCGGGTCTGAAAAAAAAATTCATTGCAATTTTCTTCAACTTACGTATAACAGAGTAAAGGACACCGCCCACGGAGCAAACGCGTTTTCCTTGGCCGCGATCGGAAAGCTGCAGGTGTTCTCGAATTCATCGGTCCACTCGATTGATTCGCCGTTCTTTACGGTGATTTGGCTAGAAATATGTTTCCGGCGTTGTTTCGACGACGGGCGGTGGAATGGGACCAGACCGGGCTTGGGACCTCCTTTCCATTTCATCTCAACCGCCATTACCTTCTCTGTAGAATCATCGGTGCCTTGATCGAAGACGAACCCTTGGAGCTTTATTTCCTTGGCTTGTACGTGGAATTTCTTCGCTGCCATCGTCGGCCACGGCGACCATTTCATCATCTTCACCACCATGTGAGAGAGAGAGAGAGAGAGGTTTCTAGAGAGAGGGGAAAGAATATATAATGGATAAATTAATTCCCAACTTTCGATGAAAGTGGCCGTGTTTTTTGCGAAAACGAGTAATTTTGGAAAAAATATTGGGTGTTCCTGGAACATAAGTATTAACGAAAATACCACCCAATATGTCTCGACATGGCGAGGGACGATGTGGTTTAATTGTCGGAATATGGTGGGCGTGCATGTATCGGATGAATACCTTCAGGTAGGGGGGAGCACGTGATTGAGCTATGGAGTCATACCTCCAATGAGAACGTGACACGTACACGGACAGGAAATAAACACACGTGGTGTACGCGTAAGGTAAGCAAAATGTATAACGAGGGATACATACGATCCCGCATGATAATGGGTACATCAATTGGTATACGCTACATGCACGCTATGGTTCTAAACAAATTATCGGAACCGCTCAATATGTTTAATACTCCCTCCGTCCCTGAATTTTGGTCACTCGTTCTATTCTAATCGGATAAAAAACTAGTTATAACTTTAAATTTGTAATGAATTTTATATATTTAATATAGATTTTTTTTTATAGATCTCAATTAAATCTTTAAGACAATATTTTTAAAATCACGTAAAATAATGTAAATTACGAGATATAATCAATTGAAAAATAGCACGAACTTCAAAAATGGACAAATAAATGGGGACGGAGGGAGTATTTGTTTTGAAGGGTTTTTGTAAAAAAAAAAAAAAAGAAGCTCAATTGTATATCAATAAACGCTTGATAAATTTGTTAATGTTTTTTTAGTCTTTACAATTTAGGAAATGAAACATGAACGAATCGATTTAGCTCTTACTGATATTTGATTGAACTGATTTTTTTACAAAAATATTTTTAAAATATTTTAAACAAATTAAATAGTTCAAATCATTTACGAGGAACCCCAAAATAGATCCCACGCAATTGAAATCATACAGTATGTGTTTGGTGTACACCAACACCAAATGATAGAGAAAATTTTGGGGAGCTGTTGAGGGAGGAATGGAATTGCGTGGGAGAAGATATAAAATACAACTGAGATGAGTGAGATTCCAGAAATGAAATCAACGGGTAGATGCGCGCCACGTGTTGATTGCCAAGTTCTTTCACGTGCTGGTGACTTGGCTCGGGATTTTTCGAATCGCATAGAGCATCTCTCATCAAGCCAAGTGAATTTTTGGGGAAATTCATCGTCTTTTTAGAGTTTTAGAGGCCAGATCTCTATAAGAACAATGGATTCCTACAAAATTTTCTCATAACGTATACAAAACTATAGAAAAAATCGAAAAATTAAGGGTGCTGATTTTGGAGCTCCCTTTTTTTATGCAGGCACTCCAAATTTCAATGAAGTTACAAAACTACCATTTTTAAGATATAAAAATTACTAGAGGCACTTCACCCCCAAATAATCTCCTCATTTACTAAGGCACTCCAAACGAAAAAATGAACCAAAACCAAACATAAACATTAGGTTTTAAAAATTAACATTAACATTACATTCTAAATATTAAACATGCATCTATATCAGATTTCTCCACGCCACTTTGCACACACAAAAAAAAACTAAACATCGCTAGAATTGTCCAAAATAAACATAACACAATTAAAAATGTTGATGCAGTAAAATCTTCATAACGACTGCGGCACAAGATCTTTATATTTTTGTACTCATTATCTACCATTTTTCCCTCAAAATCTTCATAACGGCCGCTGCTGAACTAGTCGAAAATCAAAGTTTATCAGAAGCTTGGTCTAAAATTCTTGAAAAATTGGCTTTTTATGATTAAATCTAAATTTTAAAACTCTTAGTGAGACAAACAAATCATATCACCAAAGTTAGAGAACTCTTGAGATGAAAAGTAACAGAACTCTCAAGAGACTTTGCATGAACAAAAGGATGGTTCTACAATCATTGGCCGAAGATCACTTGTCCAGATTGTCCTGGTGCAGAACATGGAGACAATAACATAAAGTCTCTACCAATGAAACATTACATATGGAAGTAAGCAATTCAGTGACGTGCAGTAAAAGGAGTTGAGCAATTATCTGGTTTTTTCTGATAAAAAAAAAAACTATTTGCTTTTTTGGAGTGCTTGAAGTAAAGAAGAAGAGTGAAGGTTTTTTGGAGTGCCTAAAGTAAATCATGAAACTTACAAAAGGGTAACTTTGGCAAACTACTATAGCTTGGAGCTCCTGCATCAAAATTGGGAGTGCGAATATCAATTTCCAAAATTAATACTCCAATCTTCTCTCAATATGTCACATTTGGTCTCCAAAATAGAGATATAAAACTTGATAGGAGATGCTCTAAGTCTAAGAGAGGAAGAAGCTCAGGTCCAATTTAGAATACTGCAGTTTTGTTCAATTTTGAGCCCCCCTTCACGTCCGCAAAAATAATCTGAGCGTTTCATATTTTAAATTTCATGACGAAGTATTCCCTAACCTCCAGGTCCGCAAAAGTAACTTGATTAAGAGAATTTACATATGTTCAAGAGCAAATTAATCACTGTTTTTTTTCCCTACACAAATGTAAATTGTTAACATTCTTTGGTGCTCAATCAAGTTACTTTTTTACATGAACATACTTTTTTACAAGATTTTAATGAAAATGCTAACATCAGTCTCAAGGGTAGAGAATAATAAGAATAAAGTGTATAAATATCCGAGAAAAGTGTATTGATATCGTGAAAATATATTAATATCCATGTGCATTAATATCCAAACTAGATTGTCATATATACATATTATCCTCCATCTATTAGGAGAAGGTTAGCAAGATCCCTTGGTCCTTTAATAGCATCTTCAACACTGGGTTTAAAATTGGATTTTCTCACTTGTCGAATTTGGGTGTGTATCATATCCACCTCTAAAAATGTTATGAATCTATTACCTCTTATGAATAAGAAGTTACGATTTTTATAAAAAAAAATTAGAAACTCAAAAATGTTACAAATCATAGAAAAAACGTTATGAATCATATTGCTGAAAAGTTACGAAACACTAAAAAATGTTACAATTAGCCATGAGGTGGAACAATATGGAGCATATAATAGGTGTATATATAGAGTACACACCTTTAATAAGTATGCATTGTAGCCATTCTCATAACACTATTACCAAGGCCTTATTCTCCTACCAAGAAAATCAACTCTTGATTTTATCGTTTAGGAATGAGGTTTGATAAAATCTAAAATTTTTGAATGCAAATCTAAGCCAACTCTAAGATTTTTGGAACATTTACCATCAGGTCACCTTTGTATCCCATAATTACCATTAGGTCAAGCCCAACACTGAAAAATTCTCATCAGGTCAAAGCGCTATCATATGAAAGTGCCTAAACCACTAAAACCTTATAATAGGAAAATGCACCCTAAACCTAAACTCTAGGGTACCCTACGACTAGGGTACCCTATAAAAGTGCCTAAAATCCTAGGGTAATCTATGAAAGTGCCTAAACCACTAAAATCCTATAATAGGAAAGTGCACCCTAAACCTAAACTCTAGGGTACCCCTATGACTAGGGTACCCTATGAAAGTGCCTAAAATCCTAGGGTACTCTATGAAAGTGCCTAAACCACTAAAACCCTATAATAGGAAAGTGCACTATAAACCTAAACTCCAAAAAAAAGTGACTTACCTTAGTGGTAATTTAAAAAAATAATTTACCTTAGTGGTAATTAGACATCTCTTTTTTAGACCCAGAGGTAATAATCCCAAGATTTTTTACTTTATGAAGGTAAGGCAGGAGTCTCGAGGTGTCTCTACTAAAAATCTCAAATTTGACATACTATAACGTGTATGAATCGGCATCTGAGCCAACTCTAACAAAGATTCTAATTATCTACTTGGTGCCATGTTGACATCTGCTCTCTGATGTCAACTTCGACATGTGAAAAAAATAAGATTTTAAATCTTTTCTTGGACTAATTTACTCTAAAAACTTACAAGAAAAATAAAAGATGAAAACATGACTAAAATGAAAATATACAAGAACAATGACTTTGACATATTAGTTGGAGACTTGGAGTGAACATTTTTATTAATGTCAAATTACCACAAACATTCAAAAAAATGTGGCAAACTCAAACTTGAAGCCAAAGTTGGAGCTTTCACGGAAAATTTGGCAACCCTATTAGTTGCTCCAAGTTATGTAATTATGTTTCAAATTAATTAAATTAATCACACATCAGTAACTATCAACTACTTATATATGCCTTGGAAACCGGCTTATCTTCAGTTCATTTAATGGAGTAGACCGTCCTAATATGCACATTTGTGGGTTATTTTTTAGCACACTTAAAGGGATAGAGGGGCTCTGCTGTCCCCGACGATTCCGGGGAGTTCCGGTCTTGGTTCGAGAATCGGAAATGTTCACTTCGAGGAGCTCGCCGAGTAGAATAAGTGTACCAAAAATTAGCTCAATCGGTTATCATTTAGGCCTTGTTTGATACCAGGGTTGGAAGATGGGATTGGATTGGGAATCCTGTGGGACCTCTAATACTTTGTTTGGTGTTGCAAAAAATGAGAGGATTGCTAATACCATGGGATTGTGAATCCCACAAAAGCATGGGATTACCCATCCCAAGGGGGGTTGGGTATTGGCAATCCTATCCCATGGGATTGGAAGGATTCCTCTCTTGTGCAAACCCCTCCCAGCTGTGCAAACCACCAAACCCCATGATCTAATCCTATCCTAGACAAAACAAACATGTTATTAACAATCGCATGATCTAATCCTGTGTAAAAACAAACATGGGAAAGGATTTGTCTCCTCATTAATAATCACACCTTATAACCAATCTCAATCCAATCCCATCTCATTATCAATCCCCCCAAAACAAAATCTCGTATCAAACGGGGCCTTAGTACCTGATCGGAAGATTTTTATCTTGAAGAGAATGCATCCAAAACACTAGATCAAACCCACTCAAATCCATTATTGCTGAGTTATGCCGAGTGATATGTGTACCGATCAGGTACTAAATGATATCCGATTGAGCTAATTTTTTGTACACTTGTTCTACTCAACGAGCTCTTCGAAGTGAACGTTTCCGATCATTGAAACGAGACCGGAACTCCCCGGAATCGCCGGGGACGGTAGGTGTTGTCCCTTGCCAGGGACAACAGTGCCCCTCTGTCCCACTTAAAGTGACCGGAACCTTTTTTTTAGTGCGATGAAAACATGGACCTTATTAAAATTATATTGGGTAAATTTCACTAACCTCTCGTCAGGCTTCTGACAAATAAACTGACCTCTTCTAGGATTTCAGAAAATGCATTGACCTTCCTCTAGTTTCAGAAAATGCACTGCCCTCTCCTGCTTTTCAAACTATTCTCTAGATTTCCCCCCTCCCACTACTTTTGGCATATGTCGCTAAATTTGGAAGTAAAATAACTTTAGTACCCTTTATATGCTCCACCCTAAGCAAAACAATTTGTTTTTATAAAAAAAAAACTACTTTTTGATAAACATTTGTTGAAAATAGTTTTTTGAAGGGGGAAAAAAAAAACTTTTGAAAACCCTTTTTTTTAAACAGTTTTTTGAAATAAGTTTTGAAAACAGTTTTTCGAATAAAAAACCCTACCTCAAGGAAAACAGTTATTTTGAAAAAAAGGAAGTTTTGAAAACTGCTTTTGTTAAAAAAAAAATGAAAATAAACTTCAAAAAAGAAAGTTTTTTTCAAGAACATTTGTTCGAAAACTGTTTTTTTTTTTTAAAACATTGTTTTGAAAACATTTGAAAATTTTAAAGTGAGAGGGAGGGTACTATATATTTAGGAAATGGCTACAATACACACCCCTTATTTGGGTGTACCATATGCACCTATTGTATGGTCCAGATTGTGTCACTTCATCGACAATCGTAACATTTTTTAGTTTTTCATAACTTTTCAGCAATATGATTCGTAACATTTTCTATGATTCGTAACATTTTGGTGTGTCTCGTAACTTTTACAAAAAAAAATTTGTAACCTTTACAAAAAATTCGTAACTTTTCCAAAAAATTCGTAACTTTTCGCAAAAAATCTTAACTTTTACAGGGGTGTGTATTGTAGCCTTTTCCATATATTTATAATTGAAAATATGGTAAAATCACCATCTGGAAAATATTTTGAAAGCGAGGGAAGGCAATGCATTATAAAAAATCACAGGAGAAATCAGTACATTTGTCAATGAAATTTACCCAATTATATTGCTCGGATATTGATTCTGGAGTGCATTATTATATCGCGAAGGACTTTTTTCGGTTCACATTTTTTTAGTTTGTCTTTTTTGCAAATTTCGGAAGAACATCGTTTCATTTGTCTTTTTGCAGTGCCAATCAGCTGTTTACTGTCCTGGTTTTTATTTTAGATAAATTTCTTAATACACACGAGTTTGACTCTTTTTTTTTTTTTTCCCAACTGAAACACGAGTTTGACTCGATCAATTATTTCCAGAAGCAAATCTTTTTGAGCTCATCTCCCAAACATAACGTAGTTAGAATCTGTGTCCAAAAAACGTTTACGCGTTTGTGTGGAGTATTTAACTTTCATGTCAAAAGCGCAATATTCAGTTTCGGAAAGGATTTTGTTGAGGCCCATTTTAATTATAAGAACCGTTTACTTTTCAGAACTCGTCGTCGACAATATTAATTATTGTAAAATTACGTTGACTGAATATCGTTTGATGAACACATTATCTACAAAATAAATAAGCTAGGTTTGCGTTTTTTGGATTGCAATCCATTTTTTCCAAGATAAATATGCTCTGAAATCGTATTAAATGATCTTCAATCAACTTGATTTTTAGCTTGGTTAATTTCTCAATAACAGCTAAAAGTGGTTAGTTCCGATCATCAAAGTGAACGTAGAAAGGACTTGTAATTGGCTGAAACTGAAACACCCAGTCTATCAAGTGGATCGAGCGGTGCTAAGCAATCAATTGAAAAGGTCAATTTTGGAATAAATTATAAAATGTGTTATGCTATTGAAAACATCGACTAACCAGGACTTAGGTGCTAAGCAATAAGACTTAAGTGCTAAGCATTAAGCTGAGTGTGCATAAATTCAATTTAATATTTTATTTTTATAAGTTGCTTATTTCTCACTCCGATTGTGAGGTTTCAGGAAATAGGCTAGGTTTGGGTTAATAAGATATTTGGATTTTTTTCTTTATTCAAAAAAATTCATTTTTTAGTTTTACATGGAGTTTTGTGGATTATTGATTCGTCTCGGCGAGAAGAATCTAAAATTTTAAAAATTATGTTCAAAACTCGAAAAATTTGAATAAAAACAAAAATAATTCAAAAGTCTAGATGTGTTTGATTATTTTTGTCTTTGTTAAAAAAAAATATAGTTTTGAACATAAGTTTGTGCTTTATAGATTCCTCTCTTCAAGAAAAAATAATACAGTAATTCACAAAAAATTATCGCAAAACTAACAAAATAAATAAATAGTAAAGACAAAAAAAAAAAAATCAAAACGGCTTATTAAGCCATTTAAGCAAGCAAACTAGGTGTGAGCCGAACTTGGGCTTGCATGTTGAATGGCATATTTAGCATGAGCCCAAGTTTCTTACTTGTAAGCCCACAAAGTGGGTTGACATTGGCCCTTTTCTTAAGTGGGCTTTCCAGCCCAGACGGAATAACAAATGAAAGAAAACGGAATATAAATGAAGCCGAAAGAAAAAAAAGAATTAAATTAAGAATAGTGATAGAGCCACACACACTCAACCACACATCCTCTCACAAGTGGTGGGTTCCACCGGATGGGACCCACCACATGTGAGAGGATGTATGGTTGAGTGTGTGTGGCTCTAGCATTTCCGTTAAATTAATGAAAATGGAATCAAATCATCTCCACCAAAACTTGGATTGGAGGAGAGTCGCAATCCAAACCGTCCATTGTTGGAATCAATGGTTCGGATTTCCTCAGAGACAATCTGAGCGAATTCAAACCATTGATTATGCCAACGACTGCAATTGTCTCCTCCAATTCAAAACTTAGACCGAAGAAGATTCACTTTCGAGGAAAATACAGTTTGACGAGTTCTACCATTTCTTTTCCTTACGAGATTTTCTAGGTTCTGTGGAGGGAAACTAAAAAGAGTGGGAAAGAAAAATTATTGATTGTTTGTTTGGACTAAGAAAATGAATTATGTATTACTCATAAAAATCAGGTTTGTTTCTTACACCTCAGAAAATAAGTACAAAGTTTTTTTTTTTTTTCCTATCATTGTTAAAATTAAGCACAAATAGTTTTGTTTCCTCTTCTTTTTCGTCCCTTAAAAAATCCAAAATATAAACTCATCAACATAATGAGTTTCATGAAGGTATTTTGCCAGTTGTAAGGAGTACTGCTTCCCAAAACATATGCACCTTGTTTGGTTTATGTCTCAAGACACACCCTGCACGGTTTCTAATAATTTTTTTTTTCTCTCTCTACTCATTATTCCCAAAACCCCTTCCTCAAAACCCAAATCGAACAAAGCCTGATGTTCTACCCTGAATAAGCATAAAACTAGAAACAGAAAGGCTTTTAGCTCAAGTGGGAAGGAGCGAGCGCAACTACTACTATATTACAAGCAAAAGTAGTTCGGTTACTACGAACAAACTAATCATTTGGCCCACTCTACCCACAAGTGAAAAGTTGTGCGAAATAGCTGTGAAACGGGGCTCCAGTTTCGGTGCAGTTTGAGACCCAAGGGTGCGGTTTGTACTTTGTAGGATCATCTCTAAATTACCCCAAAAAATAATCAATAAATGGCATTCGCAAATTTAGATATCATAACTCCAAAAAATATTGGGGTGTCAGGCGGGCACCACATGTCCGTGCCCAGACACCCAATCCGACTATCCAAACACTTTTGGATGGTCCAGATTTACTCTCTCTCTCTCTCTCTCTCTCTCTCTCTCTCTCTCTCTCTCTTATAAATCTGGACCGTCCAAAAGTGTTTTGGACGGCTGAGATGGGTGCTCAGGCACGGACACGTGGTGTCCGCTCAGGGAAATGGGGACCCTGGTGTGCGGCATCTGAGTCATCGGATGTATTTTGAACAGTCCTTATTTCATCGCGGCACATTGCATATCCGAGTCGTCCATTGTCAAGATGAATCCGAGTCGTTGATTGCCGAGATCAACGGCTCATATACGCACACCAGAACCACACGCCAGGACCGCACACCAGCTCCCGGGTCCCCCGCCCG
This sequence comes from Vaccinium vitis-idaea, assembly GCA_963854785.1. Lineage (NCBI taxonomy): Eukaryota > Viridiplantae > Streptophyta > Magnoliopsida > Ericales > Ericaceae > Vaccinium > Vaccinium vitis-idaea. The sequence goes on from OY978224.1 coordinate 8,617,970, forward strand.
GCACCCCAAAATTGCTCCATAACTCCTTATTTATCTAATCAATAATCATAGCCTCCTCATATTGTTTTCTTAGAAGATTAACTTTTTCTGCTTTTTTTTGGAAGGAATAACTTTTTCCTTGGATGGTATTATAGGGTCAATCATGACCTTAGCTACATGTCATCTATTGGCAAATCAACACCACTACGCTTTCCGGTGTGAAAACATGTTATGGACTGGCCTCGAGGTGGAAAAAATAGAACTTTCCTCGTGAACAATTTTGTTATGAGAAAGTCCATACACAATTTTAAAACACAACTCCGAACACAATTATATTTACAATCATCCAATACATGTATACCAATATGTATCGAACGATTGCAAACACAGTTATATTCAGAGTTGTGTTTTAAAGTTGTGTTTGTAGCATTATTCGTTAGTTATTTTAACCAAATACCACTCGCCCTTTCCCGTAGACGGCCAAACCCACCATCCAATACAAGTCTTAATTTATCTAGGAAAACAGTGACCTTAAAAACCTTAAAGAAATGCAAAGTTCAAATGTTGTGAGACCTTCTTGTTGAAATTTATAAACTTTGTTCTCACTTAATGCTTATTTTAAGGGTTTTCAAAAGTGCATACTTTTGAAGAGTGTCCATTAAGAAAGAGTGCATACCTTTTATCTTTGTTTACATTTTTTTGCAACATTTTTCAATGCCTAATCCAAACAACTTGCCATGCATCATACCATAAAAAAACAAATTGTGAATAAAATGTCCATTTTGTTTAAATTCGGTGATATATTTTGTTTGCTTGAGGAATCTTTATTTCTCTATTATTATGACGTGTTTGAAACAATAATTTCTAACTCTAGGAATTTTAAAATGTCTGTAGTGTCTCCTGACCTTTGGCATAAGGGTAAGACCAGGATTCGAGCCCAAGGAGGGCCCAACTATAAGAAGTAATTTTATATTAACAGAATTGCACTCAATACTGTGTCTATCAAATATGTTTATTGTTTTTTGCCACACGATAGGATGTTCGCATTAGTTAGATTACTACAAGAGCCAACTTCGTATCCATAACAGCCGAATCCTATATTTCACGATCCAAAGGGCTATATATAACACAACTATTGGGCCAAACCCTACGATTTACATCAACTATTGCGTACTCTAGTTATATCCCATGTTTTTTCAGGAAACCAATATTTTACTTGCCAAATAACCAATATATGCATGTATGTTTGTGTTTCAATTAGTTACAAAACTCACTTATTCCAAAAATTGACTTAGGTGTGTTTTGGCTTAAGTAGTAAACTTAACTTTTTGCTTTTTGGTGCTTTTTGGTGCTTAAAAAGCTTGTACTTTACACATGAGTACAAGTTTTTTAAGCACAAAAAAGCAAAAAGTTAAGTTTACTACTTAAGCCAAAACACCCCTTATTGGCAATAAGTCGGTGGAAGTGGCTTTTAGCTTTTTGAGCTAATGTATTATGGAGATCAAATGACTTGTCTAGTAAAACGCAATAAGTTAATTTTGAGAATAAGTCAATTTTACGGAACAACCCGGCCCTGAATATTGTAAAAATTTTCATATGAATAAATGATTGAGGTGGCATGTTTGTTGCAAATTTCTGAATAAAAGACGAAATATCAAAGATGATATTACTCTAAAGAAATTACTGTAATATACCAGAAAAATGATGTTTCAAAACATCATGTATATTGGCAGGGGAGCTATTGGGGGGCCGGCCCTAGCCACTTTTAATAAACATGTAAAAGATATTAATTTGAGTATAATTAGTATAATAATCTATTTCATTTTTATAAATTAATTGGGGTTAATTTCAAATAATTATACATCAACCTATTTATTGTTGCATCGGGCGAAAATGATCAAAAAATATACTACATTATACGGGAACACAAAAGATATATTAATATAAACGACATTTTTTTGAATGAAAACTTATTTTTTTTGTTCGGATTCCTCGGCTCAAAATTTTGGCTCAGCCACTGTTTATTATTAGAGAATTGAAAGTGACTATTATAACTAGCGAATAATGATCTATTGAGGACTCCCTTAGGATAAGGGAGTGCGGACCTCACCATTCCGGATCAAATTTTGACGATCCGAACCGCTCAATGTTTTTAAAATGCATTTTTATATATAGCGTTTTTAACAAAAACTGTGTGGATCAAGCCCTTCCGGGTATTTTTTTTTGAAGATTTTCCGCATGGACCTTGGAAAATGCATTTTAAAAACATTGAGCGGTTCGGATCGTCAAAATTTGATCCGGAAAGTCGAAAAATGGCTTGGTCCGCACGGAATTTTTGTTTGAGGGAGTCATTAGTAGATCGGCTTCCTATAACTAGCTATGTAAATGTTCTAATATTTTATAGACACGCGCATGGCCTTTATGGGATTTTCTTATATTGAAGATGTCTTCATTTGACGTAGGTTCTAATATTTTATGCCAAGACTTCTAGAAGAATATAATTATACTAAAAAAACGCTTATTTAATGGTAATTAATTTGCATAAAAAATTTATAAGAGTTTGAGCCCCTACCATGTTCAACTGCAACACCAGATTTTTTTATGAATAGGTGTGAGCTAGGCTTATTGGTACTATATGGTACGCCGTACGGCGTACGCTAGAGTTTTAAATTTATTGGTTGACATTTTTTAATCCATATCACTGATGATATCTATCATAACTCGGGCATTTATTTCAAGTGCATATCTCGTTTTTTTACACCAGGATTATGAGAAGAGAGAGAGAGAGAAAAAAATCTTCAATAATTTCAAAGTTGTTTTGGCTGACAGTGAAAATAAACCCTTAAGCTGCACTAGATATGGTGCACATTTTGATTTGATGGATAATGTGGTACAAATTAATGAACATGCAAATTTGTTTCCTTCACTAGAAGCTGGAATGAAGATAATGACTTGTGAAATGGAGGGGTTGGAGCAAAGTCACCGGACATTCATTGAGGTCTTGTCCTTTTCAATGAGTATCACCTTCACCGCATGAAATCCAGGATGCCCTAGTTTTTTTAGGGATTATACAGTGATGGATGAACCCTTCTACCTGCACCGATGGGAATGCACCGACCGCGTACCGACGGCGTCCGACGTCGTCGGTACGCGGTCGGTGCATTCCCGTCGGTGTAGAAGGAATTATCGGTGATGGATAAGTCATAAGTTGGAACTGATTGTCTCCCTAATTGGGGTTAATATGTAGCACATTTTGATTTGATGGATCATGCATGTGGTACAAATTAATGAACATGCGAATTTGTTTCCTTCACTAGAAGCTGGAATGAAGATAATGACTTGTGAAATGGAGGGGTTGCAGCAAAGTCACCGGACATTCATTGAGGTCTTGTCCTTTTCAATGAGTATCACCTTCACCGCATGAAATCCAGGATGCCCTAGTTTTTTTTTTAGTGATTATATAGTGATGGATAAGTCATAAGTTAGGAGCTGATTGTCTCCGGGAATTGGGGATCCTGCAGTGCGGTAGAATTGTAATGCGGCATCCGAGCCGTTGATCGCGCGGTATGGATTTCATCTCAACCATCTATTGCTGAGATGAAATCCGATATCAATGGCTGGTGTGCCGCACTACAGGATCCCCGGATCCCTAACAAAAGAGCACTACTACGAACACATATTTAAAATATAGATACATAGAAAATTGTGTCCGCAAGTACACATGCATACACAAATACGTCAGACACTTCATGTCCCCCGATCAAGAGTAAGCGTGTGAAATGACTGTGGGTTAGCACGAGACCCACACAAACTAGGCTGGAACACTCAACATGACCATGTAAGATATTTCTTCTAGTAATTTCCCTTTATACCTTTCTGAACTCTAGAATTGATCAATACATTTAGATATCCTTCAAAATATATATGCAGTAAAATTTCAACATTTTAGACATTATTTGTGTAGTATTTCACTATCTACTGACTATTGGACAGTGATTAGCAAAATTACAAATACCAATATTTCGGGATAAGTACTGTAAAATATTTTAGGCACTGGGATTATTTTAGTGGACTGTGCCTCCGCCGTTTGCCACCGACACACAAATTACGCAAATTTAGTAGATGCTGGATATAGATATACTACCTTCAAAAGCTCAAAATTTTTATTCAATTTCCAATCTAAATTTCTTAAAGTCAAGCAACGAGATTTCTGGATTCACTTGTTTTTGGCATAACTTTTTAGGAGTTTTTTGGCGAGGTCTTTTGGTTAGTTTTTCTTAATTTTTACTTGATTGGGATATAAATTTTTACGTTATAGTTACAATATCGTTCTGCTCGATAAGAAAAAATATAGATTAAATTTGAAAAAATACATGTAAAATGACGGAAAAAAACCCCAAAAAGTGAATCTTTCCCATATAGATAGAATTTTTTAGTATTTTTCGTCGTCGTATATGAAAATTTTTCAACGTTGGACTGTATTTTGAAAATTTTATGATTCCTCTTATCAAGACAAAAAAAAATGGTATAAAAGTTTGACCCGAATCCGATAAAGATTAAGAAAAAATAACCAAAAAATTGTGTGGAAAAGTCATGCCAAACTCACCCCAAAACGTTCAGTAACTTTGAGAGATTTTAGTATCTTGGGATAAAAATGGCCTATAGGAACAATACACGTGTTTCACCATTCTTGTCAATGAAATCTATAATAATAATAATCAAGGAATGGCATGATACTCGAACCCTAGAATTTTTAAATTCATTATTTAATCAATAAAAATAAGAAACTGTCCCCCAAATAATTGCGCAAGAAAAGGCTACAAGAACCAATCCAAAAAGATTTATGTTTTCCATAAATAATCACTATATATGGGGATCACAAAAAACAGATGATGAGTTGGCCACATGTGATGCTGGCATTGCTGCCGTCACCAATTACTGTTGGAAAATGCTAGGAAACAGTAATTCAACACACACATAAATACTTTTACACATTCACATTCAACTTGAGACCCACACACATACTACACACCTCTACACCCCGTTTGGATGCCGGATTTGCATTCGGATTTGTCTCACACCCGGATTTGCAATCCAGGTCCCACCACAAATCCGGCGTTTGGTTCGCATTTTTCTCTCCCGGATTTGTTTACTGTTCGGACTACATATCCGGCTTCACCCGAATTAGCTAACGCTGACCTAGACCCTGTCGTTACAAATCCGGGGGGTTTTGAGCATTTTTGGTACCATTATACCCCTGCAAATCAGGGCATTTTTTCTCCTTCTTGCTAGCAAAATGAGAGAGAGAGAGAGAGAGAGAGAGAGAGAGAGAGAGAGAGAGAGAGGGGGACAGAGGGATGAACCAGAGGAGGAGGACGAGCCGGAGCTAATATACAAAACCCATCTGGGTTGTGGTGGTCGGCGGCGGTGGGGATTGGAGGAAGACGAAGCACAGAGGAGAGAGAGAGAGAGAGAGAGAGAGAGAGAGAGAGAGAGAGAGATGGGTTTTTTGCACAGAGGAGGAAGACGAAGCACAGCGGTGGGGATTGGGAATTGGGGTCTTTTAATAAATGTGAAAGTTATCACTAAGTGAGATGGGTTTTTCCTTCTTCTTTTTTTTAAATAAGTTTTCATTCATTCATTGTAAATGCAACACCTGGTGAGATGGATTTTTGTCCCTTTTTTGGAGGATATTTTTAATTGTCCTAGTTAATTTTTTTTTTTAGGATTAATTTTCATTTATTGTAATTATAATAAAACTATCCAATTTTTTCATTAAATTAACAAATTGGGCCAAGTAGTAGTTATTATTTCTCGCAATTAGTAGAAGACTTGTGATTTCATTAACTAATTAGCAAAATGTAGTGTAATATTGTAGGGTAATTATTATGTATTTATTGTTATTATAATGAAATTAATCTATTTTATTTAATAAAATATTAAACTGGGGGCAAATAGGTCATTTGGTCACTTATCCTATCAAATCCCCCTTCTCTAAATAACATCCAAACACCTCATTTGCAAATTAACCCTTCTTAGGAGGTGGGTCCACCCTCACCTACAAATCCACCCAAAATCATCTCCGGCATCCAAACGGGGTGCTAATGTGTGTAGTATGTGGGAGCAATACATTAACGTGAGTGTGTGTAAAATATTTGTGTGAACGTGTATGATTGTGGAATAATTTTTATTTTTTAATTGCTTTAGTTTTAAGGAATTGGATCTTCAGTCCTTTAATTTTTTACTGTACGGGACAGTCCAAATTTAGACCTTTCACTTGCTGCAATTAATGGTTTGAATTTGTTCAATATATAATGAATGGTAGGAGTTCCTAAGAAAATCTAAACCATTGATTATACCCGGTCTATATTTAGACTGTCCAATCCAGTAAGGAATATCTAATTTGAAAAATGGTTAGAGGACCAAGAGAGGAGTGGAAAATATAGGAACCCGGGTGCTTGTAGAGCCCTTCACTCGCTATATCATGTAGCCTCTTCGTTTTGGAGGCAAGTCAAGTGCTCTGTTAAATATGGTCTAGGGGGCCCATTTGGAATCCCATAGAAATGATCCGAATCGTTCAACAATTAAATACTCCAAAAAAAGCATGCCCAACGAATTTTTAACTACCCACAGCTAAGAATCCACAAAAAGAAAATTCTATAAGGTGAAAATGGGGTGACCAATCACTTTTTTTGTATTTCGGGGTTGCTTGGAGTTTGAAGTCTATGGAGAAACTTCGAACTCTCTTTGATTGTTAACAAATTAATTTTTACGCTACCCTCTGTTGATCCATATCGTATGGCACAAAAAGAAAAACAAAAGAAACCCCCCGCCATATTTAGCCCAAATCTGAGTACTATGTACTTTGTACTTTTCTGATTGATCTATCGCTTGCATGATTCAATGTCCCATTTTATGTTGATAAAAGAAATTAATATCCTATTTAATTTCCAAGTGATACGTGAAACAATTGAACTCCCATTTATTGTGTCGAAATTTGGACGCCAAATTGCCTAAAATATGTAGAAATTATTTATTGTCATATAATATTCATATAAATACTCCATTTTGTACTCTCCAATATTAGCTAGATCATTTTCGAGTAGAATTGTCTAGCTAGCAAAATAACAAAACAGTCACTATTATTAATCATGTGCAATTAATTCTACAATATAAATCCTTGTGAAGTGCCTTTCTCAATGCTACAATTAATTGACTAATCCATATATCATTGAATTCTGAGCATTTGATTTTATTCATTCAATTGGACATTGAAATGGAGAATCGACAAATTTAATGTCTAAATAAGTTATTAGCAGATGGATTAGATTACTAATCTGTCCTTGTACATGGACCCACGAATTAATTGGTAATATACTAAGGTTAACTTGTAATATACTTTTTTAATCTCTAAGGTTAACTTGTAATATACATTTTAATCTCCAGTTGTCATGATATTTATTCAAAAAGAGTGATACTCTGATTATTTTATGGAAAAAATCAGAATGACTATATTACAATCTCTTTCTGAATTGCACGAGGGTTTTCTTCAGACATCTTCTAATATTATTTCGGCCCGTTTGTCGGACGTTAAGATTTTAGGTGGATAAGGGAAAATGATGTTGATACGTTATAAATGGGGGATTAGTTAAGGAGGGGAGATTAGCTTATAGGAGTACTTGATTTAAGTAGTAGTTGATATAGGTAGGGCTGTTCAAAAGGATCGGTGAACCATGAATCCGGTCCAGACCGAACCGATCCGCACATTTTGGATTTTAACCGTGGAATAATGGTCCGGACACGGATTCAAAAATGAAAAACCGCGACTCGCAGTCTGAACACGGATTTTGATTTTGAAACCGTGGATTAACCAATCCGGACCTTGAGATTTTTGGTCCGGAAAATTAGAAAAGGGGTGGTCCTCACGGAGGAGATCCGTGAGGGAGTCCTTAATAGAACATCTTCCTATATATGTGTGTGTGTGTGTGTGGATAAATAATTTTACCACTTTTATAATCTTGTCAATTTGATATTTTGATATGAAGGGTTTTGTTGTTATCTCCTATAAAATCTAGGGGGTAGACTATTATATAGAAGTCTGCCAATAGGTTTTTTTTTGTTTTTTTTGTGGGTAGTTGTTTTTTGTATTGGACTTTGATGTACTACTGATGTATTTTTATTTCACTATGTAACTGAACTAACTGCCTTTGTTTGAATTGGATGATGAACTGTCTTTGTTGCCCACTATATTACTACTAAAGTGTTTATTTCAATATTGACTTTGGGTACTTTGAATGAGTTGATAATTTTTTTTTTTAGAATAAGTTGAAAATCCGTGGACAAATCCGGAACCGATCCGTGTCTCGCAGATCGGATTGGAACCGAACCGTGAGACTCTTGGATCGGACACGGATTTTATTTTCAAAAAATCGTGACTCACGGATAAGGATTGGATTCATGCCAATCTGGACCAATCCAGATTGTGAGCATCCTTAGATATAGGTGGATAAGAGCGGATAATGTGAAAATTACTTGATTACCCTCATTAATTCATTGGATTGGGAATACAAAAAAGGTTTGAGGGGTAAGTAGGTCTTTTATCCACCCAGATAAGCTAATCCTAAGGTGAGAGGTGGGATAAGAGTTAAGACCCTTGGAGGGCCAGTGTCATAACTTTTTCTAATAAATTCTGAAGTGCAAATTTTTTTTATAACTCAGCAGGTGAGCACTTCGATTAATCTTGAGAGAAGACCCTAAGTCCTAGGTCTAACGTACAAATCTTAATAACCACTGAAATAGTAATAATAAAATTTCGAAGATGGTACAACATTTTGTAAAATTTCGAAGTTAATTACTGTATATATATATATATGCAAATGTTGTGTTGGCTTTTGGCTACTCAAAAATTTGTTCCAATTTGAAGTTCACGTGATTTGCATGTCAAGAGTGAAAAATTAGTCTTGATTGGTTGATTATTGACTCCAAAATATTAGGTCAAGCACACTTTTGCTTACTCGAAACCTTCAAGCTAGATATTTATTATTGTCGTATGCATATGTACCCAAAAGAAAAAAAGAAAGAAAAACTCAGTGAGAGCATCATGCATCAAATTACGGATTAACGTTTCCTTAAATAAAAATAATAAAAGTACCACATATACTTCCTCTGTCACATTTTGTTGTTTTGTTTTTTGATTTGCAACTTTTTAAAGAGACGTGCATTTAATATATGTTTCCTCAGAAATTTTGTTTTGATTTCCGTTATTGTTCTTTGATGCTCGCTTCTAAAATATTTTTAAACATTTATGAGGGTTAGTATTGGAATTTAAACACTTTTTACTTTGAGTTTTTTTAAAGGGTGCTTTGGCAAAAATAAACCAAATGTTTTTTTTTTTTTGGTCTTTATTCAAAACAAATTTGCATTTGTATGTTTCGCGTCGATTTTTTTATAGATTATTGGTTTGTTTCGACGAGAGGAATTTAAAGACTAAAAAATTATTAATTAACCTAATTTTTTTGTAAATAAAGACAAAAATGATCCAATAACTGTTTTTACTACCTAGAATCTATGGATATGGAAACCTATTATTTTATTTAATTCTAATAAAAAAATACTAAGGGAGCAATGCGTTCTTTTATCTCTTTAGTGAACTTTTTAAAGATTTTTATAACATTTTTTTTTTACTTTTAAGAAAATCAATAATTCACAAAATATCGACACAAAACCAACAAAAGTTTTTTTTTTTTTTTTTTTTGAACAAAGACAATCAAAGCACCCCTAACATTTTATGACACTCAACACAAAAAGGAGATCAATGGCTCACAACTCTCTTCCTTGTCTGTGTATCAAAACGACGCCATTTCATAGGAAAAAAATTTAACAATTTGACGGAAACTTGAAAGCCACCGCAAATGGCCGTTAAATAATAAACTCTTTTCTTGTTTTCTTTGGATTAAAACACACCCGCACTTCTTCATTTCTTGTTTTCTTTGCCATTCCATTGATAGCAAAGAAAGAAACCCTTTTGTATGCATGGGGCTATGGTTTTGTTTTCATGCCCTCTATGTTTTATTAATCTTTGTATCTTTGTCAAAGGTTAATAATATTATTCTTTGCTCTTCAAAAAAATAAATCCAACAGATAGATTTTTATCCTATGAAAAAAAATTAAGTTTCCATTATGATTCTTTAAGCTAATTGAAAAAAATTAAAGAATAAGAAATTGAGGTAATAAAGAATCTAATTAACAATCTGGGGGAAAAATTGAATAAAGGACAAAAATTAAGCCAATTGAAATTTGGCTAAAGACTAAATCTGAGAAAAATTGGAAACAAAGAAAACAAGAAAAAAAAAAGTAAATGGCCATTTGTGGTGGCTTCCCAGTTTCCGTCAAATTGTTCAAAAAAAATCCTAGGAAACGGCGCCGTTTTGATACACATACAAGGAATGGAGTTATGAGCCGCTAGATATCTTTTTTGGTGTGTTGTCAAGCCCACAACAAGACTCTCACAAGATCCTAACAGAGAAATCCTCGTAGAGGATCCGGATTGAAAATAAATGTGTAACAAATGTGTTGCACCATGCAGCACAACGTTTCAGTCATCTAAAGGTGTTTTCAATGGTTCAGACTTAATTAATGGGTGTTACTTACATCTGAACCGTTGAAAAATACTTTTGGACGGTTCAAATTGTGATGCACGATGCAGTGCATTTGGTGCACTGCACCATCCCCGCTTCCATGTATATGGACCCGCTTAGTGTTCTAAAAAGCCTTTACCACTATACATTCTTGAGGGTCCAGACTCCCAAGCGAATGTGTGGCGATAAGCCCTTGAACTACCACATGGCGGTTCTCTTGTTAGGAAAAATACAGCAAACATAGCAAATTTTCAGGGAACAATTCCATTATATGATAAAACAAAAATTACAAATACAGAAATCAAATTAACAAATTACATAAAATATGAAATCGAATTGAAAACTGAATCGAGTACTGTGAAAACCACAGACCCTGTTCGGTTTTGGGTTTTAGAAACCCAATTCTTACTTTTCTGGTGGGCCCCCCAACAACTGCCATTTATTTTCTCTCTCCAGCCCATTTTTAGAAATGCTACTCAACTTCACATCTTGTGTGAGACGAGTCCGTGGGGTCCACTTCAAAGACCCACACAAATGATCCAAGTCTTGCATTAGTTTTAAAATTACTCTTCTAGTCATGCAGAAAAAAATCAGGTTAATCGTATAATTTTAAGTACTTGATCCAGTTGTTTAACTTTCTTCCAAACTTCTGTCAAAATTCAGGATCCTAAATTGTGAGTGAATAATTAGAGATGGATCAACCACTTGTAAATTTTCGAATGAGCTGATTTTTGAGGAGTGACTCAAAAAATTATTTAAAAAATTAATGACCGGCTCATATCATTTATGTGGGGCTTCAAAGTAGGCCCTACGGACTCGTCTCACACAAGATGTGAAGTAGAGTAACATTTCTAAAAATGGGCTAGAGAGAAAATAAATGGCAGCTGTTGGGGGGCCCACCAAGAAAGTAAGAACTGGGTTTCTAAGACCCAAAACCGAACAGGGTCACACAGTCTCCTTAAAACAGATTTATCGCCTATTGAGGGCATCCCTAAAAATTGCTCCTAAGTTGTATCCTAAGGTGTACACATAAGAATAATTGGGGTCCACTTTTCTCTCCTAGAGCTTGTTAAATTTAGAGAGGATGTGTGCACTCAATGGGCTAGCAATAGCATTCTCTATTTTGTGAAAAAAAATAAAATTAGGAGCAACTTTTTCAAAGATTTCATATTTAAAAAAAAATTTAAAGACTTTGGCCCTATTTAGAGTTAGCTAGAGGGCTACCTAAATTTAACTATTGTGCTAGGAGCCAAACTCAGGAGTCAGCTTTAGGAGTTTGTATGGGGAGCCCATTGAAGGCAATACTTGAGGACATGACTATGTAAATGTTAGGAGCATCACTAAGGAGCCATTTGAGAGCCCATTGTGTATGCCCTGAGAGTGTTGTACGTGAATCGGTGTCTGTCTCCAAGGATAAAACGGTTGAACCACGAACATTGAAACACATCCAATAAATGCCTTGGCGAAGTGAACCTTACCTGTCTCACACAAAAACACATCCAATAAATGCCCCACTAAGCTTCTTTTAAGAATGGACATGATGTCCGCACTTGGTGGTAATTTCTTGCTGCTGGTCAAAATTCCGTTTTCTCAAAACTCAAAGAGAAATTAATTCACCTGATGTCGATGTATATTAAAGGGAGATCGGTGAATTGACTATGTCAAATCATTGATTTGAATGGAATAGATCAAAATGATTACCAACGGTCCCGATTGGTTCTCTCAAACGGGGTATGAAACACGACCACTAACAATACTTGGATTAGATTGACCCCTTTTTTTTTTGGATAGAGTCAATTATCATTCATTCATAATTCATATAAAAACCTGAAAACAGTACAGATTTCATTACGAAAACAAGATTGAATAAAATTTATCAAAATCTAGACGCGAGCACATACACTAGTAGGCTTAGCACATACTCCGTAGTTGTTGGTTTGTCTTTCGACAGGAGTGCCACGGATTAGATTGACATTACAAGGGTTCCTTATCTTATCTCACTCCAGGCAAAATTTGAAACTCATTTCAACTGTGGTTCCACCAAGTCAATAATTGATTTTCTTATTTTTTTCTTTTTTACGAAACAAGTCATTCTTCTTAAATACATTAATTAAAAAAAATTAAAAAGTTAATTTAGTGGAACAACCCATTATATAGTACGATTCTTTACAATTCTTTTTCCAAGCTGGGTAAATTAACTCATTCGAATGCCAAATTTGTTAAGTTCACAAAAGAAGAGTAGGGTGGGGGTGAACATTGTAAATTACTTATATAAACGAGGGTAATATTAGAATTAAAAGATAATTTGGGTCCGACATTAGTGGATTTGGAAACCCATGAGGCAGCGGGTATGAGTTGGTGGCCTTGTGGGCATATCCTTTTTGAGTCTTTGACTCCATTCCTCACATCCGTCCAACTTTGCATTAAATTTAACCCCAACCAGAATTCATTTCCTTCTCATCCCCTATCTACCTCTATTTAACGCCATTAAATTAAAACCCTCTAAAAAACATTAATTTATTTTATGGATTTAAGTTTTTAAGGTTGCACTGCCTAATAGTTAAAAGGCCGGAAATTTACGAGTTTGCTTCTTTCTAAAATCTCAGGTCAAAATATTTCATGTGCTATGAACTATTCAAACTCCGGCTACAATTAGGCTCTACACAAGTGGGCGGTGGAATTGAGCCACCAAGATTGGTTGAGGTGTGCATGGCTGGCTTGGGACACATGAATTATAAAAAAAGAATAATATTTGTGTTGGAGTAGTGCCTATAATCTCTTGGAGGGACTAAAGACGTTGTGCCACCAATGAGATTTTTGGGCCTTTTTTATTTTTCAAGTTTTTCACATAGATCAATTGAAAAGTAAAAAAAAATCGAAGTTATTGGAACGACCCTTAAATATAGTCTACACTCTGCAAATGGCTATGCGGTGCTGAAATAAAACACGATGACAAAAATTAGTAACTCCTGCATCATTGTGACATTTGCACGTAATCATGCACTCCATTTCATGTTTTTTAGTGACACGTCTTCACGTACACGTAATTTAATTGGAAATACTCATCAAAAAGGGTAGTTCGAAAAACATTACCCAAGTTTTATAAAGCATATAACTTTTATAAAGGGGTAAAGTTTTGAGGTTTTAGAAGGACCAAATGTAGAAGTCTTAACCTTTGGAAGGGGTCAAAATAACAAAAGAGATATATAATGTGCAAAAAAAACACATGTGAGGCTATGATAATCCCCAAGATACTGAATAATTTTAGTGTCATTAATTGGTTGTGGACCTGTGGTTCTCGTGGATCCGTCCCCTGTGCAAAATCCTCTCCTGCTTTTGCCAATCCTTGTGAGAGAAGAGGCTTCAAATGGTTAAAACCCACCTCAGATAGTCAGATCTCTCCAACAGCGTTGACAAATGAGCAGAGGAACAGATTCATCTGATTCCCCTTGTTATCTTTCGCTTTAATTCTTGGAAAGACCAGAGGGAGACCCATGTCTGCAACTCCACTTGGTTTCTCCATTCTTACCCCCTGAAAAAGCTCTTGATAGCTCCCTCTCTCAAGTCTCCAGTGGTATGTATCATGTGCTCACCATCTTCTTCTATCCTCCATTAATGGCTTCCTAATTCTCTCTCTCTCTCTCTCTCTCTCTCTCTCTCTCTCTCTCTGTAACTTGGTCTTGAAGAGTACCCTTTAATTGTTATTCAATTTTCTTTAATTCAGCTGAATTTTTCTTTCTGTGGTGTGAAAGGGTTTCATCCATTTTCTGGGCTTCATTCTCTTGTGCAAAACTGTTTTAGCAGACTCAATTAGGGTCCTCTCAATTTTGAGAGAAAATCATTATTGGATAGGAAAATTCCTTCTTTTCTTCCTTTATAATCTTGGGTTTTCCAAAAATTCAGCTGAATTTCACTTTCTGTGGTGTAAAAAAATGGAAACCTGGGGTTTCATCCATTTTCTGCGCATGTTTCTGTTCCTCCTCCTTTTCTCTGAATCTTGTACAGCTAGTGTACAAATGATTGGCAAAATGGATCCTGGGTTTCAAGGCACTCAAATGAAATGGATAGATAATGATGGCTTATTCCTCTTATCCAATAACTCGAATTTCGGTTTCGGATTCACCACAACCACCCAAGATAAAACTTTGTTTCTGCTCACTATAATCCACATGGGCAGTTCAACAATTGTTTGGACTGCAAATAGAGGCTCCACAGTTAGAAATACCGATAACTTTTACTTTGATGCTACTGGAAATGCTTACTTACAAAGTGGTGGAACCACTGTTTGGTCTACTGATACTGGAGGGAAAGGAGTTTCTGCAATGGAATTGTTGAATTCAGGAAATCTGGTTTTGCTTGGGAAAGATAATAAGAGTGTGGTTTGGCAGAGTTTTAGCCATCCGACCGATACCCTTTTGTCGAATCAGGATTTTAGTGATGGAATGAGGCTTGTGAGCGATCCCGGCTCGAATAACCTGACCTGTTTCCTGGATATCAAATCCGGGGATATGATTTTATCCGCGGGGTTTAAGACTCCTCAGCCTTACTGGTCTATGAATCAGGAAAACAGAAAAACCATCAACCAAGACGGTGGGGTGGTCTCTTTTGCATCTCTTCAGGCCAATTCTTGGAAGTTTTACGATTCGAGCAAGGTCTTGCTGTGGCAATTTGTGTTTTCTGATAACACGGATGCAAATGCCACATGGGTCGCGGTTCTGGGACACAATGGCTTTATCACCTTCTCCACTCTCCAAAACGGAGGTTCGAGTGGTCCTTCGCCAATAAAAATACCTAGCGACTCGTGTAGCACGCCCGAGCCTTGTGGTCCATACTATATGTGTTACAGTGACAATAGGTGCCAATGCCCTTCTGTTTTGAGCTTCAGTCCGACTTGCAAACCGGGGATTGTTTCCCCCTGTGATCACTCTAAAGATAGTATTGATCTTGTACAAGTAGCGGGTAAGCTGAACTATTTTGCGCTTGGGTTTGTTTCGCCTGCTTCCAAAACTACCTTGGATGGTTGCAAAGCCGCTTGTAACAGTAACTGTTCTTGCCTCACTTTGTTTTTCGACAACATCTCCGGAAATTGTTTTCTTTTTGACAGCATAGGGAGCTTTCAGAACTCCAACAACGGCGGTTTTGTTTCGTTCGTAAAGATTTTGAGCACCGGAGGCAGCAATACCGGAGGAGGAAGTGGAAAGAAGAAAGGCTTGCCATATGTCGTGATCATAGCTGTCGTGACGGTGGTTGTTATTGTTGGTTTGCTCTCCGGTGGATATTGTTATTGGAAGAAGAGGAAAACGCCGGAGACTCTCAAAGATTCTTCCGAGGAGGACAATTTCTTAGAGAATTTATCGGGGATGCCAATACGTTTCGGGTACAGAGACCTCCAAACCGCGACTAATAACTTCTCTGTGAAGCTCGGACAAGGAGGGTTTGGATCGGTCTACCAAGGGGCTCTACCGGATGGCACCCGTTTGGCCGTGAAGAAACTGGAGGGAATCGGTCAGGGAAAGAAAGAATTCCGAGCTGAAGTTTCCATCATTGGAAGCATCCATCATCTCCATTTGGTGAAACTTAGAGGCTTTTGTGCAGAAGGAACGCATCGCCTGCTTGCCTATGAGTTCATGGCGAACGGGTCTTTGGATAAATGGATCTTCAAGAAAAACAAAGAGGGGTTCATGTTGGACTGGAACACGAGGTTCAACATAGCGTTGGGGACGGCCAAAGGGCTTGCGTATCTGCACGATGATTGCGACTCAAAAATCATCCATTGTGATATAAAACCGGAAAATGTCCTTTTGGATGATCATTTCCATGCCAAGGTCTCGGATTTCGGTTTGGCGAAGCTGATGACTAGAGAGCAGAGCCACGTTTTCACAACGATGAGGGGCACCCGGGGGTACCTTGCTCCAGAGTGGATCACAAGCTATGCCATATCTGAAAAGAGCGATGTTTACAGCTACGGGATGGTGTTGCTCGAAATCATTGGGGGAAGGAAAAACTACGACCCGTCTGAAACGTCGGAGAAATCTCATTACCCGTCTTACGCTTTCAAGATGATGGAAGAAGGGAAACTGAGAAGTATCCTGGACTCACAACTCGAGATAGACGAGGAGGACGAGAGGGTGGCGATTTCGGTTAAAGTTGCGTTGTGGTGCATACAAGATGACATGCACCTAAGGCCATCGATGACCAAAGTAGTCCAAATGCTGGAGGGTATATGTGCGGTTCCTCCTCCTCCGATGGCTTCCCATTCGGGTTCGCGACTCTATGCGAGTTTCCTTAAATCAACCAGCGACGAGGGGACTTCTTCTGGACCGTCGGATTGCAACAGCGATGCTTATATGTCTGCCGTTCGGCTTTCAGGGCCGAGATGATTAGTATGATAGAGGTTTTTTTTTCTTGAAACGGGATATGCACTTGAAATAGATGTCCGAGTTATGATATATATGGGTCAGTTTAGTATACTGCAACAATATTGTGTTTTGATTTCTGTATATTTGTTCTCAAAATTTTGTAATAGTAGCCAGTATAAAGATTGGAACTTGTTTGGACATGCCTTGTTTATTGCTCTGTAAATGAAACAAAGGATTATTTCCATGTCTGATTATACTTTCAATGGAAAGCAGAGGATTTGAACAGGTCGGTGGAATAGAAGTCGTTCATTCATCTCCGTTCTTAGGGAGAATTTTCCTGCAAATTACGCTCTGTTTGTATCGGGCGGAAAAGTTTTCCGCCTGAAACAAACATAGCGTAAGATCAAAACCTATTTCTTGTAGTTGTTTTGACTTTTGGGTCCTTCTTATTAGTTGTGTTACTCATATATCTACATTTTCTGCATTTTTCCCCCAAAAAAAATGGGGTCAAAACATATGGAAAGGAAATTCAGGTTTGTAGTCACCTGCCTCTGAATGTGATTCAATTTCTGAGTCTAACTGGTGGTTTCTCAATAAATTTGATCCCTTTGTTTTTTCAATTTCAAACTAGTTATCTTATTGTATGCAGCAATTGGATTTTATCATGATTAAAAATCCTTTTTTCGTTTTCGAAATGTAAGCCAACGTCATTTTGTCGCTTTTGTAGCACTTCTCATGAAAGACCACCTGCAATACTCCATCTCTCGCAAATTTATACTATCATTTTGAAAAGACGAGCAATTTTAAGTATAAAAATACTGTAATTTTGTGCATAATTCCTAAAACTCTTTCGCACAAAATTAAAGTTCTCAATTTTTTTTCCCTAATTGGTATAATAACATAGGGATGTATTTCATTTTTTAGTTTGAGTACATCTTTTTGTAATAGACTAACTCTGTTGTAGGGAGTACTTACCTTCTAACCAATAAATGGGCCACCACTATTTTTGGCAAGAATTTCGAGAATCCTAGGCGATCGCGTTGCCAACTCTCTCTCAAGGCCGGCCCTGGCAACATCAGATTTCTTTCTTTAGGAGATAAATGGGTTCCAGAGATTATTATTGTTAGTACTAGTTAGGTTACCAACTATGAGACAAGCTGGACAGCATACGTTAACTTGTGATAAACACCATAAGATTTTAGTACTGTATATGCATTCATTAATCACCAAATCTTGAAAAAGCAGTTTTTCCCACAACGACTTGAGTATTTGTTGATGATTCCGAGTCAACTAACGACTATACAAAAATGAAAATAAAATTATGTTAAGCAAGAATGTGTGGGAATTTAAGTACGATTAATTGAAGCAAGGGAAATACTGCCACATAATAAAGCTATGTATGAGCCGATGAAAAGATATATATATATATTTTTCCTCTCCGGTTCTTAATTGGACAAGACGGAACATTTTAATTCGGGATAGTCTATTTGTCGGAACCAGATCCCCTGTTCCTTTGTTGTAAGGGGGTTTGGGCTGTTGGATCACATACAAATTTTTAAAACACAAAAAAAAAAAGTCACCATCTAGCGGCCCAAACTCCCATGCAACAGAGGAACATGGGGTTTTTGGAACAAGGGATCTGAAACGCTATTTGCCACAGTTAATGGTTTACATTTGTTCAGAAACTCTTAGGGTGAGAGTTTCTGAGCAAATAAGAGCCATTGATTATACCAATATACGGTCTAGCTAGGTTAACCTATGCAACAAAGACAGGATTAAAAGAATTGGGCAATGAATGTGAAAATTTTGTGCCCTTTTTAAATTTCAAAGATCGAAATCATGAACTGCATATTCGAAGTTTATATGATGCATTGACCAGCTCTTGCGTGCCAAGGTCCCATTCCATGGGGAATAACAACAAAGATTCCAGCACATTATTTGAGTCTAGTATAAATTAAATGAAATTACATACCTGTTTAAAATCTTAAACCTGTAAGTAGAGTGTCCCTCAATATTATATTAGGACCAAACCTTTTTTCTTAATTTTTATCCGATGTAGGATTTAATATTCACACATATTCTAAAAAATCCCAACATGAACACCTATTTTTTGAATATGGGTACTCTAAAGCCATTTGGGCAAGGTTTTCTGAAAAAACCCCAAAATGAAGAGACTTGCACTGTCCATCTTGCTTCCAGGGTTCTTTCTTGTCTACAATGACAATACTTATCTGACAGCTGTGCATTAC
Organism: Vaccinium vitis-idaea; assembly: GCA_963854785.1. Taxonomy (NCBI): domain Eukaryota; kingdom Viridiplantae; phylum Streptophyta; class Magnoliopsida; order Ericales; family Ericaceae; genus Vaccinium; species Vaccinium vitis-idaea. Next base: position 8,637,194 of record OY978224.1, read on the forward strand.
CATTTGTGTCTTTCACTAGTAACGCAAGCAAAAGTTTAAGAACACAACTCTAGACACTTGTTGTTTGATATATGTTAGTTCACATGCATCGAACGAGTCTACACACAAGTATGTCCGGAAATGTTTTAAAGGTGTATTCTTAGCAATGCTCTAGATACTGTTCAAATGAATTGAGAATGGGACGAGGGAACTAAACAATCAGCTCTTGACATACTGTCAAGAATACCCAATTCAATTGGTACTTGTGTCAATCTTGGAAGATATCTTGTAGGATAACAAAATGAGATGGGGAATTTTTAGGCATTAACTTTGTATTGTTTCTGGAGATTTTGTTCTGAAGTTGCTTTGTATTGAGTTTGTCCTTAGTTTCAGATTTCTAGTAAATGTCCTTCTTTTGTTTTCAATTTTGAAATCGTATCTTACCAACAAAATGATTAGTTATGGTGAGACAAGGTGCATGTTCAAGACAGTAGTTTTAGCTATCTTACCTAGTCGAAAATGTAAAGCAAGCATTTCACAAAATTGACTTATTGCGTTTTACGAGACAGGTCATTCTCTCATAATACATTGACTCATAAATTGACTTAAACCAATTTCTGACTTAAGTCAGAAATTGGAACAAGTACAATCCGTACCTTTTTTAAAAATAATTCTTCTCAAGGACAGGAAAATCACAAAGACAGGAAAAAGAAGTCCCACTTAGCAATAGATACTCTTGCATACATTCCCAACACTTTTAGAAGCTAAGGCTCATTGTTTTTTCTTTGCACATGCCTCTATCTTCTTCCTATTTTTTCACCTGTTTGGAGGGCCTCTATTTTAGAAAAGACTAACTGCGAAATGAATAAGAGATATAACAGGAAGAGAAAGATGTCATGTCTATTGGAGATGACTTTTACATGCCGCTAACTTACTATTTGCTGCCAACGAGCTCCTCGCTCAACCGGACGGCCCAATGCCTCTCTTAGTGGTGGTCAGGGTTCAAGCCCCACATTAAGAGCTCGTGGTGTTGTTAGATTAGGTTAGTTTAGATTTCTTGCTTGTAAAAAAAAAAAACTTACTATTTGCCAAAGAAGGTCTTAGTCTTGGTTTCATCAATGCATACACTTTCCCATGCAACAATAATGTTAACCCATATGTATGAAGAAAGGGAAGTGTGATAAGTCCCCAATATTGTAGATATCCGAGGCTTATCTAACTCATTTTGCTCACACACACACGCGATTTCGCGCCTTATATGTTTGATATGCGCGTAGCAGTGTTTTTTTTGTCAAGTTACAGGTTGAACGTGCGAAATAAGCGCATTGAGAACCGTGCCACGTTACCGAGGGCTACGTGACCACTTGGCACGCCAACACCGGGCCTCGAGAGCCAAGAAACGATGATTTGGCTAAGGCCCGGGAAGCCAAAAAGTCACAATTTGAGTCGATGCACCGGAAGCCGTTCGCACACTCTCAAAGACTCCCGGCAAAATCCGGGAGTAACCAAGCATGCACGAGACCAAGGAACACCTCCTCGAGGGTCACACAACTAGTTTTACTGTTTTGAAGGAAGTCCGGAAACACGGAAAGCCAAGGGAGTGACCAAAGGCATCATCAAACCAATAGTGGATCGATCTAGTGAAGGAGTGGATCGATCCACTCAAGGCAAAAACATCATCAGAGCATTCTGGATCGATCCACTCCCATAGTGGATCGATCCACTCAAGTCAAAAACATGATTAGGCCATTCTGGATCGATCCACTATGGACTGGATCGATCCACTCCCATAGTGGATCGATCCACTCCACTCCAAAACCTCAACAAAGCATAGTGGATCGATCCAGTCTCATAGTGGATCGATCTACTCACGTCCAAATGACACTAGAGCATTCTGGATCGATCCACTCTCATAGTGGATCGATCCACATCAGTCTGAAAAGCCTTTTTTCAGCTACTTTTTGGACCTTCTATTAATAGCAAGTTTTTGGTTGTTGTGAGAGCTTTATGGATATTATGTAGAGAGAGAAAGAGGAGGATATATGTACTCTCCTCTCTCCTTTACACTCACTACTTACTCTTTCATTTTGCTAGTAAATTTTTGCTCCTCCATTGGAGGACTTTGAAGCTCTCTCTCTCTAGTTTTTCCCATGTAAGTGAATGTCTTACGTTAATTTCACGTTTATTAATCTTGTAGCTCGTGCTTAGACCTTCCTAGTAATCTAGTTAATTTGCATTTTCATCAAGTTTTTAGTGTTTGTGTTGTTCTAGTCATTTCCTTCCTAAACTCAAGTTAGTAAGTGTTGTTTGTGATTTTCTTAAGGTTTAAAGTTGTAGGCTAACTTATGATCTTCTATAAAAATCAGTTTTTAATGTCATTTGTCATGTTCTTTATTTCCTTTATAAAAATAGTCATGTTTTACTTAGTAATGATCGAGTAGTCGTTATAGGCTCGGTCATGGGGTGATTAGCATCCCGTGACTTAGGTTTATTCGCTCTCCTCGCCATAATGCAAACATTGCTTGTTAATCAAAGAGTATGGATTGATTTTATGTATCAAAATTGGGATTTGTTAATCTCTTCGATCACACGTAGCCAAGGGCTTGACCACTTGGCACGTGTAATGCTTAGGGCGATGTCAATCCAAATGTTTGTATAAATGGCACAAGAATCCTACTCTTTGTGAAACACCATTTCTAATCAAACAAGTTTAAAAACCAAATCTTTCGTTCGGGGTCGTTTAACAATGTCCCCGAGCCTGTTATCTTAGAGGAGAACGAATCGGCCTAAGGCATGGGTGTTGTAATCCCTTAAACCTTGCCTTCTTTTAATTAGTCTTTTCAAATTCTGAGTCGTTCTCGAAGTTAAGAAAATTCCACCAAACAAATCAAAAGCCAAGTTTGCCGCTTTAAGGCTAAACCCTCATTCGCGACTCAACCATCACGCGCTGCGCATTCGGTCTCTGTGGAATCGACCCGGACTTACCAGTATCATGCTACCGCCGACCTAAACCCTACGCTTGGGGAAATCATATTGGAATACAATCCAAGGGCGCAAGCATTTTTGGCACCATTGCGGGGGACCCAATGGTCCATCTAGCGCGAGTTTTTCCTTGCTCCACTGTAAGTATCCCACTCTTTTGTATGGTTTTTCTTATTTTCTGTACATTACTTGTTTTATTAACGAGGTGGCGGACTAGCCCCTCGGAACTGTTCTTGTGGTGAGGCGGTTGCATAACCCCTCCGTTTTGCTAGTCCTAAAAATCCTATAAAAAAATATGGCTAATTTTGGAAGTTGCTATGAAGAGCTTTTTCTAGACATCACCAATTTCTGTCAACAAGATGATGAGTCTTTTCTGCAGTATTGGGGGCGATTTAAATGTTCCATATTCTCTTGGGCAATTTATATTTATGAGCTTGGGGATCTTCTAGCTATCTTTTGCCGAGGTTTAAATTCTATGACATGTCAATTTGATTTGTTGTCCGATGAAGAATTTTTGAGTAAAAATGCCGAAGAGGGTTGGGACTACCTTGATGAATTAGCCCAAAAGCCCCAATTTTGCGAGTTGACTGAAATTGAAATAGAACCTATGTTCTTTAATGAAGGGGTTATGTTAGCTTTGACAGAAATCTCAGAAGTTAAATGGGATGATGAGCCAGATTTTGATTATGCTCCCCAAGAGGATTCCGATTGTACCCTTGATATGCCTTTTCATGAGAAAACTTTTGAGGTTAATGTCACTAGCACTTCCATTGAGTCTCCTCCACCACAAGAACTTGAAAGAGTCGAAGTAATTGATTTTCTAGGTGTTGATAATTATGATTGTGTTTACAATCCATTTCTAGTAAATCTTGTCAACACCTTGAAAATAAATTTGGTTCGAAATATGCACTTGGTGGAACTACATTTTCTAAAGCGACTACTGCTATCACTTTACTCTAAGTATCTTATCTTATGGCATGGTTGTGGACGGCCCACCGAGATTGCTCGAAAAGGATTGTGATTTGTTAGAGTCGCCACCCGAATTTGAGGTCCGAATCCGAGAAACCGATAAAAATATGACTCATTACCCACAGAAAGAAGTTTTACTGATCATGACGGAACCACAGATTTCTCGGATTCGGGGGTTTGGTTACGAGAGGGGAAGGGTTTTACGGCACCCCTCTCGTCCGGTCCGTGAACCGGTCTCTACTCAACATTTTGTGGGATTTTGGAAATGTTTAAAATTTGATTTATTCACATAAATGGGAATCGGGGATGGGAATCACATAGCAACAAAACATGCAAGAGATGCGATTTTACTGTGGATGCTTGTGCGCGCGATCTACATGAATGATGAACATGATACTACAAATATTCACAGAAATAAATTACAATAGAAATCGTACAATAACCCAAGAAATCATGAACATGAGACTTATTAAACTGTTTGCAATCTGGATTCCAGAATGGGGATTGAGCGCTCAAGGGTGGTGACTTGAGCGCTCAACCCTTATTCCACCCGAACATTTTCCTTGTTGGTTTTTGATATCTGATGATGCTTTAAGGCTTAAATACATCACAGAAAGATCACACAAGCATCACCTCTCTTTAAAATCACCAGAAAATGCTTAAAGCAAACTTTGCTTTAGAACCAGCTTGAGCGCTCAAGGATCATGGGTTGAGCGCTCAAACCAATTCTGCAAAACAGAGGGATCCTGACCACAAACGCTATATTGACAACCTATACACACTAACAAAGAATTAAACCATAAGCCATCATCAGAATTGCTGGAAAACTGCAAATAGGCCAAGAACAGCTTGAGCGCTCAAAGATCTGACCTTGAGCGCTCAAGCCATAACATGGCTTTCCACTGTTTAACCTTTAAACTGATTTCCATACTTCCTCAGGACCACCAAAGACAGAAAACAAAGTTTCAAAAGGTTTGACAACCACTGTTTTGCAATCAAATATAAGGAATTTGAAGTTTTTGATGTTTAATCACTATAAAATGGTTAATTTGCATTCATGCATGTAGTTTTGGTGTAGAAATAAACTGTTTTGAGAGCTACTTGAACGCAATTAACTCTTAAATAGTGATCAAAATCAAAAGGAAGCTCAGAAGTTAGCAAAACAGTGGCCTGTTCAGAACTGGGCTTGAGCGCTCAAGGCCAGAGGCTTGAGCGCTCAAACCTGCTGTAACTGCAAATTTGAAAGAGGTTTTTAAGCAACTTTCTGGCCTTTGTGAGCTCAATGCAAGTATAGAGAACTTGCTTAAACTCACTAGCCTTCCTCAGAAAGATCAAAACAATGAGTTTATCACATTTTTACTACCTTTTGGAAGAGGTTTGTGATTTGAGCTTGATTCTGGGCTTTGAGAGGTTGATTGTGGGTGTTTTTGGCTTGTATTCTGGACGAATTGAACAATGTGGGTGGTTGATCGATGATCAAAAGTCAAATTTCTGGGTTTGATCAATGATATTGTAGGTAGTTTTGATGATAAATGAATGGTTTTGTAGAGAGAGAGAGAGAGGAGTGGTTTTCTGGTGAAAACTGAAGGTAAGGAGTAGTAGCATCCGTCCCTCAAACCAGGGGGCAATGGGTGGTTTTATAGAGTGAGTGGGAGAGAAGAAAGGAGAGAGAGAGAAGTGGGTTTGGGTGTTTGGGAGTATTTTTTGTGTATTTTCGGAGTTAGTGGGGTGTATTATACGTATAGGGATCGTATAAGATCAACCACAGACGCTCCCATGCAGGAAATCTCATGATGAGATACTCTGCAAGTTGCTGACTGGACGGGGGTTGAGCGCTCAAAGCTGTGGACTTGAGCGCTCAAGGTGCTCCTCAGGGGTTTGAGCGCTCAAAGCCATGGGCTTGAGCGCTCAAGGCTACGGATGGCAGATTGCTGGCTTGGCTTGGTTCAACAATGCTTGGGTTGGTTTGGCACATCTTGATTGCTTGGGTAGAGTTTGGTTGGTTTTGGTCAAATTCAAATCATTTTCACCAGTTCCAGGTAATCGTGATTGATCCGTTTCATCATCGGAGATGCATGAGCGTATTTCGGGTTCAAAATTGGGGTGTCTACAGTTGCCCCTCTTGGATGAGACTCGATACCATTGATTTGGTATGAGTAACGTCCAAGATATAGACGCCCAACTCTTTATCCGTAATACATCTCAAACTGCCAAAAGGAAATATTAAAAATCAATCGGTCGTGCCATTCAGGCTGCCTACGTACCCCACTGTAGGGATCAGACCGGCGTAGTTCCTGGGGGCATCAAACAAATGCAATGGGTTCTCCTGTCCCTCAGGACGATTGATCAAAAAGTTTGGTCCCTCAAGACAAATGATACAACGCGAATCAACGAGCCTTCCCGGGTCGTGAAACGCCTTAGCGAATGAAGCAAATAATTGAGATTGTGATTGTGATTGTGATTGCGATTGTGATTGTGATTGTGATTGTGATTGTGATTGTGATTGCGATTGTGATTGTGATTGTGATTGTGATTGTGATTGTGATTGTGATTGTGTAGCTACCCTCTGAACAACGAGGAGGCTAATTTTAATGGGGCTATCCCTTGAGCAACAAGATAGCCAATGATAAGATGATTGTCTACTGAGCAACGAGACAATCGATACGCTGTTGAACCGAACACATAAATATGATGGTTTTAGCGGCATGACATTTAGGTGATCAACAAAAACTTAGATGATTAATGAGATTGACTTGGAACATGATTGCTAAACATGATTTTAGACGAGCACGTGGCTTTCAAAATGATGATGTAAACGAGCACGTGGCCCTCAGACCGCAGTCAAAACACTTCGCGCATACGCTTACGCGAAAACATGATTGGTGAATTATGATTTAAACGAGCACATGGCCCTCAGAAAATGATTTAAATGAGTCTAAAGTTCTCAGACCGCAGTCAAAATACTTCGCGCATACGCTAACGCGAAGCATGATACACAACACATCTTGATTGATTAACACGGTCTAGCGCGACCAATTACCGAGATTTTAGATCCTTGGATCATTACGCGTTCAGTTGATTGGCACCGACAAGTCCAAAGTATACTAACAAATCATAAGGGATGCCCAAAATGCCCCTGCAAAGCTTACAAAAGAAACCAAGAATCCTGCCAGGATTGGGTTTGAGCGCTCAGGGTCCTTCCCCTTGAGCGCTCAACCCTACCTTGAGCGCTCAACTCCAAATCCTTGAGCGCTCAACTTCACAAGTTGACCCTCCAGCGCTCAAAAGGTCCAGCTTGAGCGCTTAGACCCCTGATCGGGGACGACGGTTCAGAATCATAACGTCCGTTTTAACTCCGATTTACACCGATTAAACTTCACAACGTTCAAAAACTCTTCCGAAATCAAACCTCCATACTCCTCTTCGCGATTCCGAACCAAACCCATTTGTTTCTCACTCAAATTTCTTGAAAAAACAAAACCCCCAAATTCTAGGGTTTTCCCGTACGATTTCGATCAATTTCGGTTCGATTCCAGTCGATTAGGGCTCGATTTTGAGGTGTTGATCAATTTCCATGGAGTATCCCGACGAATCACAACCTCCGATGGACTTGCCGACGGCGAGAGAGGGCAACGGTGGTGCTGAGGTGGTTTTGCCACCACCGAGCTTGAGCGCTCAAGGCCCTGGCCCGGCGGTTGAGGGGCCATCAGAGGCCGCGCCGCCATCTACGGCCATGGAGGCGGTTGAGAGAGGAGGAAGCGATGAAGGAGAGAGGGAGAGAGAAGGCGGCAGTGGGGGTAGTGGTTTAGGTGGTGGTGATGGTGAGGGTGGTGATGGTGGTGATGGTGGTGATGGTGAGGGTGATGGTGGTGATGCCGGTGGTGATGATGGTGGTGACGGTGGTGGTGCCGGTGGTGATGGTGGTGATGGTGGTGGTGACGATGGTGAGGGTAGTGGTGCCGGTGGTGAGGGTAGTGGTGATGGTGGCCCGGCACCGGAGAGAGTAGAGGAGAGGGGAGAGGGGATGGAGATGGTGGAGGTCCACGACGTGGACAGCGACGGTAGTGAGGATACAGTTGAGGAGAGGGGGACGAGCGGTGGCGATGGCGGGGATAGGGCGGAGGGTACTAGCGGGGTCACCAGGACTAGGGTTGACCGCTGGAGGATAGAGCCGAGACCTCGCCAGCCGCCTAGCGGAGTGGATAGGGGGAAGGCGGTGGTGATTGGTGGGGAGTCACTGACTCGGGGTCAGAGTAGTAGACCGGCGGATCAGGGGCCGGTTGGGATTTCTCGGGAGGATTATCTTGAGCACGCGCCGCCGGAGGTGGTGATGGCGGCCGCAGCAGATGCCCCGGGGATCTTAGATGCAGCGAGGGAGGCTGTAGTTGAGAGCAGAGAGAGAGAGGTGGCGATGCTACGGGAGGCCGCCGCTGAGGATGAGGCGGCGAGGGCTTTTTGCGAGGAGTTTGAGACAGAGGAGGCGGCGGAGGAGGCGAGGACACAGGCTGAGGAGGAGGAGAGGGCAGCTGGACGGAGGGTGACGGTGGTCCAGGCTGCTAGACTGTGGTTGAGGAGGGGGAGACCAGCTTTCGACGCGGCGACTTACGCTCCACCGGTGCACCTCTTCGTGCCTTCCGCTTCAGACGCTTACATTCCCCAACGGGAGTTGTACTTTGGAGAGGAGGTGCTACTGGACCCCGAGGTCCATCTTTCGACAGACTGCCTAACGGTACACTTGCTTTCACTTCCTTGCTTCATTGTTTTCACGCACTTTAGTAATTAATAATCCTGGTTTGCATTGAATGATTGAATTACTGCTTGTTGATGACTGGATTTGGATAAGAGATTGGACTGACACTTGATTGCTTGACTGTCTGTTGATTGCGTGCAGAGTGACTTGCGCTTGAAGGCTCATGGAGGCATGGGCTCAAGTTGGGAGGTATACCAGCAGCTGCATGCCTCTGTGAGAGCTCTGGTGGATCTGGCTGGGTTTGGGAGGTTCATCCCGACTCTCACGGGCACACAGCACGACCATGCTGTGGTGACAGCACTGGCTGAGAGGTGGAGGGACTCTACGAGTTCTTTCCATCTCACCTTCGGAGAGGCGACGATGACGCCGCTGGACTTCTCAGCGATCACAGGGCTGCAGGTAGGAGGAGACCCGATCCCATTCGACTCTGGGATTGGCAGGGATGATGCGGCGCTGAGGTGGTTCTTGGGCTTCGTGCCCAACAAGGAGGGAGAGACGGCCACATATGGCCAATTCAAGACGAAGGGGTTGGGCGAGCCGACTGATGAGGAGGATGCAGCACGGAAGGCGAGGTGCTACCTGTTATACTTGTTTGGGGCATCACTGTACCCAAACAGGCGTAACAGGGTGCACCTCTCCTATCTCGGGGGGTTGAGAGATTTCGCCAGGGCGGCGAGGTATGACTGGGGAGGGGCAGCGTTGGGAAGCTGCTACGCGTTCATGAATGCCGTCTCGAGGCGGAAAGGGACGGGCATTTCAGGACTGTGGAGTGTCTGGGAGGTAAAACTCAAAACTCTTAGTTTCAAATTTAATTGCATGCATTTTCAATACTCGCACTTGATTACCAAAATTTACACTGACTGACGGATTCGTTGTTTTCATTGCAGCTCTGGGCTTATGAGGTGTTGGGGTTACACCCCCCTGAGACACGGCACCAGGACCCGAACGTCATCCCCCGGGCGTTGTGCTGGGGTGAAGGCTTCCGCTACGGCGGCACAGCACGGGGGAACATCCACGTTCTCCGTGCTTCACTTGACAGACTCGCCGCTTCTCTGGTAAATATCGAGCTCTTTCTCATGTATTCAATTTGCTTTTGTTCTATTTTACAGTCGATTACTGATGCTCTTAACAACTCTTGCAGGTTCGCTGGGAGGTATGGGATGCCGTTGACGAGCCTTACCTGGCTCGGAGCAGGGAGCTCACGAGAGGGAGGGTCCTACTTGAGTGCCAGTACGGCTGGTTCTGGTACCTTGGTGACAGGGTGCTGCGCCAGTCGATACGGACCGATAAACCACAGGTGCCAGGACGCCTTCCTCCCCGGGTGCTGATGACGTCCCGGTATACGCTGGCAGAGATTGAGCGCTACACGACGCCTGACCTGGACTTACGCCAGTATCTGCGCCCTGCTTTGAGCTATATCGACTACCGGAGCAGGTATCTGGCCGGTCCCCTGAGAGCGGCAGAGTGGATGGAGAGGATGGAGAGAGAGAAGGCCGCGAAGGCGCGCGCCTCAGCTGGCGGGGTGGCAGGAGGTGAGGGTACTGGTACCTCATCTCAGGAGATAGCGGGAGCTAGGTGGTGGGTGCGCGTTACCTCTGCCGGGGGTGAGATAGGGGACATAGATATCCCAAGGCCTCCAGCAGACTTCCCGCGGCTTGCAGCACCGGTAAGAAACACTTCATTCTTTCAATTTGTGAACTTCAATTATGATTGCCCAAATGTACTTGATGACTCAAATTTTGATGTGCTTGCAGGTTTCACATGAGGCGGTACAGACTCTGTATGAGCAGAACCGAGGACTGCGCGTCCTGATTCGTCGCCTCATAGCCGGAGAGGAGGTTACTATCCGCCGGGAGGGCGAGCCAGTACCTCCTGCTGCTCCTGGTCCGTCCCGACTGAGAGTCGCACCGGTATGCAATTTACCTTCCTTGTGCTTTCAATACCTTGACTATACCATGTACTGATTCTTTCCTTGTTTGCTTGATGATGCAGCCGCCCGTGATTAGAAAGAGGACACATGACGGAGCTGGTGGCCCTGGAGACACGACTGTGCGGCTTGGGCGTTCAAAGCCCGCGGAGGTGAGGCCACGGAGATCGACCCGTCAGAGGGTGGAGGTAGCACCTGGAGGGATAGTTGAGACCACGAGCTCGAGCGATGACAGCGTTGATGACGCTAACTATCCCTCTTCCCGGCAGGAGCGACTGGAGCAGCGGCAGGGGGACGAGACTGAGAGCTCGGACGAGACGATGGATGAGGCGGAGTAGTACACAGTAGATATAGAGTAGCTTAGAGTCTTGTTTTTGCTTTTATATCTTTTCTTTTTGATTGGGCCTGCGTGCCCCAGTAGATAGATGGATTGGGCCTGCGTGCCCCAGTTGCGGATTTCTTCATTGGGCGTCGTGTGCCCTGTACAGACTTGATGTTTTTGCCTTGCATGAATTTAGTTCAGTTTATGCACATGATTTGCACTTTCATTGTTCGTTGTATTACTTGCTGTTTTGATTGTACAAACAAACAACCTGTTGTAGAATGTACGCGATTTATCCACCAAACTCTTGAATTCAAACATCCGAGTATAAAGTTTTAAAATTCAACCTTTAAGAAAAGCTAACATGTTCGAGAATTTGGACAAAACATGATTATTTGAATTTATGTACAACCGGAAGATGTATTTACACGACGCATAACTGGACACACTTCCCGCGTATAAGCAATCAATAATAATTTATACCAAGTGACCTTAGAACGGAATTTGATGTTCATAAGGCAAATTTGAAAGTAAGATGCTTCATGAGCCTCTTTGCATGTACTGAATTACCATGTTACCGCCTTGACCAAGTCAACAATGACATAAACGCCCCTGGGATCGTGACCATTCATCAGGAAAACTTCTTAAAACCATTTTTGACGCGGTGATGACCGCTATTTCATTGCTTGAATGAGCCGTCGGAACCTCAAAACCTTGAGTCTTTGAAGAATTGCCCCGGGAAATGTTCCGACAAGTCAAAAGTGCCTTCCGACACGTGTTTCAATGATTGGATATGGCTAGCCAGGCTTGGAAATGGATTTGAACATTTTGAGTGGCCATTTTAAGCTTGTATCTCGTATCCGTACACGTATCGGCTTGATAACTCGGGGTACGGGACGTTCCGTGAAGTCACAAATGCTCATTGAAACTTGGCTTGGGTGTTGAATGAGGTTTAAGAAGCTTGGAAAAGGTTTCGGGCATCAAACGGGTAATAATGCAGCTGCTGCTGTCTGCTGCATTTTCTGCAGGCCTTGAGCGCTCAATGGGGCTTGAGCGCTCAAGCTCACCACCTTGAGCGCTCAAGGTGGTCTGGGGGAAGTTGAGCGCTCAACTCTCTGGCCTTGAGCGCTCAATGTCTGTGCTGGGCTGGTTTGTGGTATTGCTTCCCAATGCATTTTTGGACTCTTTTGCATGGTTTCCTCTGTCCCAAATGTCTTGTTGCTCTGCTACAACACCTTTCAAGCTTTGAATATCACCTTCCCAAGGTCTTTTCACATTTTCCCCACAAATGCCGTACATTTCCAATGCATTTTCAAATTTTCAAACACAAATACTTTGAAAACATGCAATTGACCATCTTGAAAATATAATCTTTAATTTCCAATGTTGCATGGCAAATTTGTAAGGTTCCTCACAAATCCCCTATAAATACCATTCATGATCAAGCTTTTCCACACACCATTTCTACATCAATTCTCATTTCTCACTCCATATACATTCCTCAATAATTCTTCATTGCCCCAAACATGGCTTCCCTTGATCCTTCCATTATCAACACTTGGATTGCTAGCCTTGAAAACATCGATTGGTTCAACTTTCGGGGTCTTGGCCTTAATGCCCTTCGCCACCTCCATACTTTTCCTATTTGCCAGGACATCTTACGTGCCGCCGTCCGCTGTTGGGATTCAGAGCTCCATGTGTTCCGCTTCGGCATGCAAGAACTTTGTCCGACCGTCGAAGAATTTCAGGCATATCTTGGCGGTAATGCTTTCGCCGATCCCGTCATACCACCCATCCGTCAAAATTATGCCGACATTCTCAGCAGGAAGCTTGGCCTTGGGAATGGTGCCGCGCGCTTTTTGATTCGCAACGAGACCCTCAACATCCTTCGTCTTTTTGCGGATTACGGTCCAACAGGTGACCTTTTAGATTTTACCGTTCAGAGCAGACGCATGTTTGCACTTTGCATGTGCCTCTTGGCATTATACTTGTTGGTCCCCGGTGATGGCCATCCCAGTTCTGCCATTGTCGGTGTTGCTGCTCAGATCGAACAGCGGCGGGATGTGGTTCCTTTGGTTTTGGCTGAAACAATCATGGGCTTGGATGCGGTTAAAGCTGGGAGAACAGATACATTTGCTGGGAGTCCGCTTTTGCTTCAGGTTTGGTTTATTTGGTTTGGATGCTTTGGGTTTTTGGGAATTTTGGGGAATTTTTGGTTGTTTGGCTTTGGTTTTGACTTTGACTTGGGTGTTTTTGGTTTTGTAGATATGGCTGTGTGACAAGGTTGGGCTTTTGAGGGAGCCAGCAGGTGATTGGGTTTACGAGCCCCGAACTTGGGTGAATAGGCCATTTGTGCATGACGAGCCTGATGAAGACGAATGGGTTGACTTCTTCAGATCATTGGAAGAGGATCACATCACTTGGAGGTGCCATTGGTTGCCCTTGCCAGATATGACGGCCAATCACATGGGAGACACATGGGTGATTTTAGCGGGACTGCAAGGTTATGCATATTATTTTCCACAGCGTATTCTCCGTCAATACTGCATTCGCCAAGAAGTGGAGTATATAGTCCCTGCTACTTTCTGCCTTCCCGTATTCAAACATTCCGTTCTTGAGCGCTATCGTACTTCTTGGAGGCACAGGGTTGTTTGGGCTCCTGATCCCTACCCAACTATTCATTTGAATGGACACTACAGAGATTGGATGAGGATGCAGATGAGGGCCATACGCTGAAGAAATTAGCACAACTTCCTTTCTGACCCACTAGGCTGTTTTCCAAAATAAATGGTGTTTTTTTTTTTTTTTTTTTTTTTATGCTCAGCTTATGTAATCGAAGAAGTGATTTGAATAAAATTGAATGATGAAGGGTTTCCCCCTCTTGGTTCATCTAGTTCCTTATGCTATCTTCTTCAAATATCGCAATACTGCGGGCCAACTCATCAGATTTAGACCGAACCCCCAAGATAGGGTTGCCTACGTATCCATTTTCAAGGAATCAGGTCATGGCGTAGTTCAGGGAAAGGTTCACTCGGGTATTAACACTCTCCTTTTTGTGCTCTAAGTTTTGCCTGGTACCGCCTTTTCAGGTTTTCGGTCCAGCGAGCTTCTTTTGGATTTTCGCCTTAGATTTTGCCTAGACTGCCCAGTGTGGGTTTTCAGACTAGCAGGCTTGCTCTAATTTTTGCTTGGGTCGGTTCGCCCTTGCGATTTTCCGCCCAACGAGCATCTCTCAGGGATAATATCGTTTGAGTTGGTCCAAGTTGACAAGATTGCTGAACTCGTTACCATCCAAATCAAGGATCACTGCTGCCCCACCGTCGAGGATAGTCTTGATGATGTATGGTCCTGCCCATTTTGGCCTGAATTTTCCCCGTGGATCGAATATCGGTGCCCGAATTTCCTTCACCACCATATCCCCTTCAACCAGATCCCTGGACTTCACCTTTTTGTTGAACGCGCGGGCAATTCTTCTCTGATATCCCTGAATATGATACAATGCCCGCAACCTCCTTTCATCAAACAACATTAGTTCTGCGAACCTGTCGCTCAACCAATCGGCTTCGTTAATCTCACTTTCTATCATCACCCTCAGGGATGGTACTTCAAGCTCAATAGGAAGTACTGCTTCCATTCCATAAACCAGTGAATAGGGTGTTGCCCCTGTTGGAGTTCGGATCGAAGTGCGGTACCCCCATAATGCTAATGGCAGCTTCTCATGCCAATCCCTGGATGACTCGATGGTTTTCTCCAAAATGTTCTTGATTGACTTGTTTGCTGCTTCTACTGCCCCATTGGTTTGTGGTCTGTATACTGTTGACTTGTGAACCTGAACATTGAATTCCTCAAGCACCTCTGCTGCTCTTCCCTTGAAATGTACACCATTGTCTGACACGAAGGCATTAGGAACCCCGTATCGGTAGATGATGTTTTGCTTAATAAAATGAGCCACTTGTACTGCGGTCAATGTAGCGTAAGAGGCCGACTCTACCCACTTCGTGAAATAATCAATTGCCACCAATATAAACTTGTGTCCGTTCGATGCTGGTGGCGTGATTTTCCCTATCACATCTATCCCCCATACTGAGAAAGGCCAGGGCGTCGCCATTGTATGAAGTTCAGATGGCGGCACGTGCATGAGGTTAGCGTGGATCTGACACTTATGGCATCTCCGCACATACTGCACGCAGTCTGTTTCCAAAGTCGACCAATAATACCCCTGCCTCAGAATCTTCTTTGCCATCATTAATCCACTCATGTGAGGACCGCAGATTCCTTCGTGAATTTCCTCCATCACCCTTTTCGTGTCATCACCATAAATGCACAACTTATGCATGCCACAATACGACCTTTTGTATAACCTTCCACCGCAGAGGATGTATTGCGAAGCTAACCTTTGTAATGCTATCCGGTCTTTCTTGTTTGCTCCTTCTGGATATTCTCCTTTCTCAACCAAATTCCAGATATCATGGTACCAAGGCAGGCCATCGTCAATTTCACCGACATTCATCACATACTCGTATGCCGGCTTATTCCTTTGCTCAATCATGATTGGTCTCATTCTCACTCCCACAGGCAATTCCACCATAGATGCCAAAGTAGCAAGAGCGTCGGCAAACTGGTTTTTCATTCTCGGGATATGTGTAAAAGTAACTTGCTCGAATCGATGGATCAGGTCATCGAGGTCTTTGTGGTATGGTTTCAACTTTTCCTCTCGCACTTTCCAATCACCGTTGGCTTGAGAAACTACCAGATTCGAATCTCCGACCACTTCCAACTTCCTGACCCCAATTTCAAAAGCAGCCTCCATTCCAACAATGCACGCTTCATATTCTGCTTGATTATTGGTAACTTCGAAATTCAATTTGAAAGATAGGGGAATGTGCGGCCCTTCTGGTGAGACCAATAGTATGCCGATCCCGAATCCTCTCTGATTTGCAGCTCCATCGAAGTACAATTTCCAAACGTCCTCTGTTACTGTCATAACGTGTTCATCGGGAAATTGGAACTCTGTATCTTCTGGCCCTTCGATTGGGTGATCTGCCAAGAATTCTGCCACAGCCCTGCCTTTCACCGATTTTCGCGTTACATACTTGAGTTCAAACTCGGCCAATAAGAGCAACCACCGTGCCAACTTTCCAGTGAGTGCCGGTTTCTCGAACAGATATTTGAGGGGGTCCATTCGAGAAATCAACACCACCGAATAAGCTAACATGTAATGCCTTAGCTTTTTAGAGGCCCATACAAGAGCCCAACAAGTCTTCTCCAAAGAGGTGTATCTTTCTTCGGCTCCGACCATTTTCTTACTTAGATAATACACTGCCTTCTCGATACCTGCTTCACCTTCTTGTGCCAACATGCAACCCATTGCAGACTGTGTTACTGATAAATACAGAATCAGCGGCTTTCCAGGTGTCGGCGGCATCAATACTGGGGGACTTTGAAGATACTGCCGAATTGATTCGAAGGCTTTTTGGCACCTGTCATCCCATTTGAACAGCACTCCTTTCTTGAGCAAATGAAACATCGGCTCGCAAGTTGAAGTCAACTTGGCGATGAATCTGCTGATGAACTGAATTTTCCCAAGAAAACTCCGAACCTCTTTTTCCATCTTTGGTGGCTCCATTTCTAATATCGCCTTGATTTTTGTTGGATCAACTTCAATCCCTCGGGTAGTGATCATAAACCCCAACATTTTCCCTGCGGTGACTCCAAATGTGCACTTCTGTGGATTGAGGCGCATCCGATACTTCCGTATCCTTTCAAAGAACTTGCGTAACGCCGTAAGATGTCCTTCCCTTTCCTTGGCTTTTACAATCATGTCATCCACATATACCTCAACTTCTCTATGCATCATATCATGCAACAAAGTTGTTGCAGCCCGTTGGTAAGTCGACCCTGCGTTCTTTAATCCAAACGGCATGACCCGATAACAGAACGTCCCCCATTCAGTGGTGAAGGTCGTTTTCTCCCGATCCTCTGGTGCCATCAAAATCTGATTGTATCCCGAAAAACCATCCATAAATGATAGCAGCGCGTGCCCTGCCGTGTTGTCTACCAATACATCAATGTGCGGTAAGGGAAAATCATCTTTCGGACTGGCTTTGTTTAAATCCCTGAAATCTACACATACCCTGACTTTTCCATCTTTCTTGGGCACCGGCACAATATTTGCAACCCACTGTGGATATTCAGTTACCATCAAAAAGCTGGCATTGAATTGCTTGGTGACTTCTTCTTTGACTTTTTCAACCCAATCTGGCCTGATTTTTCTCAATTTCTGTTTTACCGGTTTTGCATCAGGATACAGGGGAATTCGATGTTGCACAATTTCAGGATCGATTCCGGGCATATCTGCGTGGGACCAAGCAAAGACATCTTCAAATTCTTTGAGTAAATCGACGAGTAATTCTTGTTCCTCAGTAGATAGCCCGGAACCGATTTGAACCATGCGAGGATTCTCCTCATCCCTCAATTTAACTGAAATAACCTCTTCTTTTATTGGCTGAGCATGCCTTTCATTTTCCCTTTCAATTAGAGACTTGAGTTCTTTGGGTATTTCTCCCTCGAACTCAGTCTCATCATTGTCAGGGTCAACACAATTTATTTCGGGAACAGCAAAGTAAGCGAAATCACCGTTTATTTCATTAGCAAAGCCCTCTGGGGCACAGTACATGGCATCAGACTCAAACTCGAAATAGAAATGACGACGTGGAGGGCCAAGAGGCACAAACTCCGACTCACAGCCAAATTCAAACCCTGACTCAGACTCGAACTCTAACTTAGTGAATGCATTGGTAAATTTTACAACAGGAGTGAAAGTGCAATTCTTGTATTCACCGACTGCATCCACTATCAGCACACTGGGATCATCGAGGGCCTCCTGTCCGAGCATCATCACAGCTGGCTCTTCTTCATCCTTACCTGTCAGACTGACCTCATCGAACATTGACATCAAGACCCCACCATCCAAAGCCTCCATCCAATCTGCTTTAAGGTCTTTCACCAATTTCTCGACCTTTTCATGTTCATCTTCGCTGTCCCAAGCATCATTAGCAAAGATTTCGAACCCAGGGTGTACCTTTCCACTTATTTCATTTACAAACGGCTCAGGCTGGCCGCGATAAGGTGCATTCGACCCTTCTCCAACAAAGCGAATCCGACGGTTTGCACTGCTACTTGTTCCATTGGTCTTCCCTCTTTGCATCTCTTTCAATGTAGGCTCGTATCCCAACCCGAAACGGCCTCGCTGAGAAGGGAATTCTGGAAATTGAGCCACCCCCTGGTGAGTTCGTCCCAAGCCCGTGCCTGGCAGATAAGACATTCTTCTCATCATCTCGAGGGCTGTGGTGCTGATTGAAAAATCGTCATCAATACGAAGCGTAAACACACCACCAGACGTATCGAAAGCAAAGCCCCCAAGCTGAACATCATTCTCATCATGCATAATTTCTAACAAAGGAGCATTGTCTTCAGCATGAGGGCGAATACCTGTATCTCCGTAAAGGGCAACTGTCCCACTTTCCAAACCGAGCAAAACCTTTTGATGCAAGGTAGACGGGACTGCCATAATATCAGATCGATGCATCCAGGGACGTCCCAACAACAAATTGAACGAAGCTGGGATCTCAAGCACATGAAACTCAACTGTTGACTTAAACCCCTCTGCAGCAATTTCCATTTCAACAGTCCCAAGCACATTGCGACGGGTGTTATCATAAGCCCGAACAGTGAGACTAGATGGTGTGAAATCCTTTGGTTTGAGTCCCAAACACAAAGCTGTTCGAAGAGGGCATACATTGAGTGCTGACCCATTGTCTATCAACACCACCGGGATCCATTTCCCCATGCACTTCATGGTGACATGCAAAGGCTTATTGTGGTCAGTTCCCTCAAGCGGCAGGTCAGCTTCAGTAAAGGTTACAACATGTTTAGTTGGTTTAGTGGCAATGGTAGGCTTGGTGACAATAGCGGCCATCATGGCTTCAGGGGTGATATCAGGCGCAATTTCCATGCAGGATAATGTTTGAGCGAGTTTCTGACGATGCTCACTGGAGCTCATAAGCAATCCCCAAATGGTAAGAGCGGCTGGGGTTTTCTCAAGTTGTTTCTGGATGGGGTTTTCCTCGTTGGTTAGCGGAGGCTTCGGACGGGGAACACGACTGTTGGCAGTAGAGGTAGCTTGGGATTGGTTGGTTGTTGGGTTAAAGAGATTTTGGAAATCAGCTGGGTTAGTGATTGGGTCACTAAGGTTGTTTGGCGTGGCTAGGTTATTTTGTGGAGCTGGGTTGTTTTGTGGAGCTGGGTTGTTTTGTGGAGCTAGGTTAAATGGTAACTGGTTTGTAGTATTTGGTGGTGGGATAGAAGTGTTTCCAGTGAACCTCTGAGGTGGTTGATAAAACCGACCACTCCGAAGAAGATGAAGAACCGAGTCGATGTCATCTCCCCATAAATCAGTGTAGTCCGTGTAGAAATCGACAAGATCCCCTTCCGCCTTTCTCTTTCCCTTTGCAATACTGGCTCCTTCCAAACCTTTGGTAATTCCTTCCACAGTCGCTTCACTCCAAACATCTCCATTTTCCATGGCAGCCTCGTTAACAGCCCAAACCTCATTGTTTCCGACCCACAACGGTGCTATGTCCTCATTCTGATTGGCCCACATATTTGCTACAACGTTTTCTTCCATTTGCTGTCCCCAAACATCGGGTAGGCCCCCATTTAAAACCATGATGTTGCAGTCCTTCGGGACTTGCACTCGGGGTACCGGAAGGTTTTCATCAACTATGTAATCATAACGTGTGAACTCTATTCCTTCCGTCATTCGATTTATTGCGTTCTACTCATCATGGAGAAATCAGGACGACCCTCCCATAATGGTTGCATTGGAAAATATGCTTCTTCGAAGAACATGGGAAGTGTGGATCCATCCAGAGGGTCGTTAGGGTCCATGAGCTGCCATTCATTAGGTGTGGGGTCCCATTCATCTTCTTGTGCACCATCAGGTGCCCCATTCTCTTCTTGCCAATTTTGTCCTTGTCATTCTTCCATAGGTGGTTGATCTTGTAACATAGGCAATGGTTCAAATAGATTGGGAAGCGCAAATCCATCCAGTGGATCCTCAAACATCGGATCCCAAAGTAGGTTAATCATTGCACCAAATGGAAGTCCTTCATTAAGCTGTTCATTATGCGGCCAAACTTCTTCATTTGCCACATTGTTGGCCACCATCTGCTCATACTCCCGAGCTTCCATTGCCATTATCAAATCACCCCATTCTTGCCATACAGTGGGATCCAAGTGGATGTCTAGAAAGCATACTTCGTGCTCAACAGGTATTGGCACAATGGGCTTGGGGTCTGTTTCGGGTAGGATAAACTGGCTTGGGTCAAACGGAGTGGATTTTGGAGTGGAGCTAAAGGTAATTTGACCTATGTCGGCATTCCTTTTGTGGGTTGGCAGAGGGTTTGTGAGGATATTGGGCTTCTCAGTGGGATCTCGGATTTGTTTGTTGTCAATGAGATCTTGAATCTCATGACGCAGGCGCTGGCATCTTTCAGTGGGATGGCCGGGTGTCTGGTGAAATATACAGAAGGTGTTAGGGTTATATGTTGGCGGGGGATTTTGTGGAGGTGGAGTTGGCTGAAGAGGTTTGATTTTTCCCTGTTGCACGAGTCGTTCGAAAACAACAGGTAAAGGTAAGGGAAGAGGGGTGAAGATACGCCGTCCTCTTTGATTTTGTGGTGGTTGAATTGATTGGATTGGTTGAGATAAGATGGCGTTTATGGGTTCGGCTTTATGGGATTGGTGATTCATGGTGTTGGATGAGGTACCGGCTGTGTAACTGGGGTTTGCATACAGGGAAGATGTGTTCCCAATGTAATTTCGCTTTGGTTTGGGGAATGAGTCTCCTTTCTTTAGCATCCCGCTTTGTAGAGCTTCTTCAATCGACAGACCCATCTCAAAGTAGGTTTCAAAATTATGTGCTTGGGCCATGACCATGTACTGAGCCAAATTGGGTTGAAGGTTCTTGGTTATGATGCGCATTTGGTCCTTATCACTGGGACGATCGGTCATCTGCGCAGCCTTCGCTCTCCATCTTTTCACAAAATCTGCGAAAGATTCCCTTTCCTTCATCTTGATGCTCTCAAGCTCTCGAGTGGTGACTTTGAGTTGAACATTATACTCATACTGCTTAATGAAAGCAGCCACCATTTCTTCCCAAGTTTGTCTTTTTGAAATGTCAAGGGATAAGAGCCACTGAAGTGCAGGCCCTGTGAGAGTTTCGTGAAACATCTGTGCCATAGCAGGCTCATCAACTTCTTGTAACGAGAGGGAGCTTACATATGCCTGAATGTGTCCTCTTGGGTCCCCAGTCCCGTCAAACTTCTCGAAGTCTACATGCTTGAACCTCTTGGGAAGCTTTGCACCTGGGAAGATGCAAAGTTTGTTCATGTCAAAGCCGGTAATGGCTCGCTTTTCACTTTTAGCCACAGATTCTTCCAACTTAAGTATTTTTGCTAGCATTTCAGCCAGCTGAGGATTTTCAGGGGGAGGAGGCTGTTCCGGATGTTCATCATTGGGAATCTCCTGATCCCGAGCTTCATCATCATGTACTCGCTGTTGCGGTGGGGGAAGTCGACCCTGAATGTTTACCATAATTGCCATCAGTTGAGCGATTCGGGTGTCATTTCGGACCCTCTCATCATGCATTTCCTTTCTCAGTTGCTCAAACTCATTTGGGGGGTTTTGTCTCTGTTCTTCTGCCATACTTGTCTCGGCCTTTGGTGATAAAGATCTAGACAATCTTTGTCCAGGAGGTCGAGTCCAAACAGGTAAGGTCTTCTTCTTCTTTGCAGGCCCAATGATTTAAGAACTGATTATAAAGCAAAAACCGGACTCAGATGTGTACTCAATGTGTCTACTATGCACAAAATGAATGAATTATGAATGCTCACTATCGTCTCGCCACAACTTAACTCACGGAGTTAGTCTTATTTCTAGCCTTAGGAATTAGTCTACCGATTTCGGAACTCACTTAGAATCGTTTGCACAGCAGATTGTATCAACACCACGGGTAAGTCATTACTCGGTGAGTACGGCGTTTCAACCTAAGCCTAGATGTTGACGCCGTAGCACTTTTCTTAACCATCCGAGACAAAGCAATGAGATGTTGCTATCCAGTGGCAATCAATTCTAAGGCTAGTCCGAAACACGGGTGGCCGTTCGGGCACGACCAACACCGGAGGTATCTCAAACTCCGTGGATTTTAAGTCTCCTAGACTACATGTACAATCTTAGGGTTAGTCTACCGGATCTGAATCTCACTTAAGATCATTGCACAGAAGATTTTCCAACACCCCGGGTAGACCATTACTCGGCAGGTTAAACTCCAAACTTTGTTGGAATCAGAGCCAATCGCTTTTCTTGATCATCCGAGACAAAGCAATTTGGATGTTGTAATCCAGATACCAATGATCTTAAGGCTAGTCCAAATCACGGTGGCCGTTCGGGCACAGCCAACACCGGAGGTATCTCAAACTCCGTGGATTTTAAGTCTCCTAGACTAAAAATTGACAGTTTTGGAAGATTGCCTCAATCCTCAAGTTTTCTTTTTGAGTAATAAGTCCTTGATATCGGATGGTCGGATTTGGGAAATCCTGGTCCATACCACTTCCGACAATGATCTAAGATCAGATGCCTAAGGGCGATTGACCCTCCTCGGGCCAAGGTCCCTTAAACCTGTTTAGATCATTGTTTAGGAATTCGATGATCCAAATTTTCCCACGTCCGGCCGTCCTAAAAGGCTATCTCGCAGAAACAACGCGCATATAGAATGCACGATTCATCATTGGGCCAAGGCAACCTTCTACTAACTGTAAAGGCATTAAAACCAAATAGGATATGTACACAGAAAACCTATACCAACAACGCTCGCAGTGACTATATACAATGCAAATGTATGAATGCAACATGGCATGGCGAGAAAAAGCGGTAACACATAGCACGTAACAAGATGGAGCATGTAAACTTAACGCACGGGTGGATTACTAAACGTGGGGTTCTATGGTAACTATATGCAGAGGCCGGTTTTGGTCACTGAGGGTACCCCGGACTCAAAATCAAAACTGTCTCCTACCGTTTAAAAACGATAGTGACAATGTGATTTATCACGGTCGAGGGCTGCTGGGCATTTCGGGATTCCATGTCACCGGCAAGCCGGGCAGGATTGCCAAAACACGCCAGCGGGGGTTAAGAACCATGCAAGTGCAATGCAAAAATTAAATTCCAAACATCTGAAAAATCCCACAAAATATTTTTCGAATTAAACCCACTTTGATTAACACATATTTCAATAAAATTACACAAGTGCAACAAAAATTGCGCAAGTGTAATTAAATAAAATATATATTAACCAATGTCCCCAGCAGAGTCGCCAGCTTGTGGACGGCCCACCGAGATTGCTCGAAAAGGATTGTGATTTGTTAGAGTCGCCACCCGAATTTGAGGTCCGAATCCGAGAAACCGATAAAAATATGACTCATTACCCACAGAAAGAAGTTTTACTGATCATGACGGAACCACAGATTTCTCGGATTCGGGGGTTTGGTTACGAGAGGGGAAGGGTTTTACGGCACCCCTCTCGTCCGGTCCGTGAACCGGTCTCTACTCAACATTTTGTGGGATTTTGGAAATGTTTAAAATTTGATTTATTCACATAAATGGGAATCGGGGATGGGAATCACATAGCAACAAAACATGCAAGAGATGCGATTTTACTGTGGATGCTTGTGCGCGCGATCTACATGAATGATGAACATGATACTACAAATATTCACAGAAATAAATTACAATAGAAATCGTACAATAACCCAAGAAATCATGAACATGAGACTTATTAAACTGTTTGCAATCTGGATTCCAGAATGGGGATTGAGCGCTCAAGGGTGGTGACTTGAGCGCTCAACCCTTATTCCACCCGAACATTTTCCTTGTTGGTTTTTGATATCTGATGATGCTTTAAGGCTTAAATACATCACAGAAAGATCACACAAGCATCACCTCTCTTTAAAATCACCAGAAAATGCTTAAAGCAAACTTTGCTTTAGAACCAGCTTGAGCGCTCAAGGATCATGGGTTGAGCGCTCAAACCAATTCTGCAAAACAGAGGGATCCTGACCACAAACGCTATATTGACAACCTATACACACTAACAAAGAATTAAACCATAAGCCATCATCAGAATTGCTGGAAAACTGCAAATAGGCCAAGAACAGCTTGAGCGCTCAAAGATCTGACCTTGAGCGCTCAAGCCATAACATGGCTTTCCACTGTTTAACCTTTAAACTGATTTCCATACTTCCTCAGGACCACCAAAGACAGAAAACAAAGTTTCAAAAGGTTTGACAACCACTGTTTTGCAATCAAATATAAGGAATTTGAAGTTTTTGATGTTTAATCACTATAAAATGGTTAATTTGCATTCATGCATGTAGTTTTGGTGTAGAAATAAACTGTTTTGAGAGCTACTTGAACGCAATTAACTCTTAAATAGTGATCAAAATCAAAAGGAAGCTCAGAAGTTAGCAAAACAGTGGCCTGTTCAGAACTGGGCTTGAGCGCTCAAAGCCAGAGGCTTGAGCGCTCAAACCTGCTGTAACTGCAAATTTGAAAGAGGTTTTTAAGCAACTTTCTGGCCTTTGTGAGCTCAATGCAAGTATAGAGAACTTGCTTAAACTCACTAGCCTTCCTTAGAAAGATCAAAACAATGAGTTTATCACATTTTTACTACCTTTTGGAAGAGGTTTGTGATTTGAGCTTGATTCTGGGCTTTGAGAGGTTGATTGTGGGTGTTTTTGGCTTGTATTCTGGACGAATTGAACAATGTGGGTGGTTGATCGATGATCAAAAGTCAAATTTCTGGGTTTGATCAATGATATTGTAGGTAGTTTTGATGATAAATGAATGGTTTTGTAGAGAGAGAGAGAGAGGAGTGGTTTTCTGGTGAAAACTGAAGGTAAGGAGTAGTAGCATCCGTCCCTCAAACCAGGGGGCAATGGGTGGTTTTATAGAGTGAGTGGGAGAGAAGAAAGGAGAGAGAGAGAAGTGGGTTTGGGTGTTTGGGAGTATTTTTTGTGTATTTTCGGAGTTAGTGGGGTGTATTATACGTATAGGGATCGTATAAGATCAACCACAGACGCTCCCATGCAGGAAATCTCATGATGAGATACTCTGCAAGTTGCTGACTGGACGGGGGTTGAGCGCTCAAAGCTGTGGACTTGAGCGCTCAAGGTGCTCCTCAGGGGTTTGAGCGCTCAAAGCCATGGGCTTGAGCGCTCAAGGCTACGGATGGCAGATTGCTGGCTTGGCTTGGTTCAACAATGCTTGGGTTGGTTTGGCACATCTTGATTGCTTGGGTAGAGTTTGGTTGGTTTTGGTCAAATTCAAATCATTTTCACCAGTTCCAGGTAATCGTGATTGATCCGTTTCATCATCGGAGATGCATGAGCGTATTTCGGGTTCAAAATTGGGGTGTCTACAATGGTCGTGTACAATTTTTAACGGAGGGGGTGAAATGGGATGTTATGCTTGTACTAATAACTCTTCATAGTACGAAGGATGTTTGGATTCCACATGAAGGATGTTGTGTATTCTGATGGTCCGGTATAGCCACCCGAACTTGAGCTACGTATGGATTATCCACAGTCTCTAGTTCCGGGAAGAAAAGTAGTACCCGTGCAATCACGTGAAGATTCTTCGGTTGTGTTATTTTTGTACATATTGTTATTTGTGAAGCCCAGATAACACAAGCCGGGCGGTTCAAATACCGCTTTTCTCTTAGTAGGAGTGATGAAAAAGCCTCTCATTTGGTCGAGGTATAAGGTGGTCGACATTGCACCCCGTCGGTACATTTTTATCCCTCCTAGTTCTTCATTTTCATACTGTCTTCGTGCTATGAGGACATAGCACATTTTAAGTTGGGGGGAGGATTTACTTCGTGCTTTGTTGCATTGTTTATATTAAGAGGCTTGAAAAAATATTAAGAGTCTTGAAAAAAAAAGGAGAAAATTGAATTTTTTTTTTATAAAATTGGTGAATCAAGGAATTTGGATACTTGCTTGTGCTTACTCTTAATTGATGGCTTCTAATTAATGCTATGATGTTTGTTGTGTGAGACGGAGTCTTGATACGATTTCATGGATAGACTTAAGCTTGTGAACATGACGTTAAAGGGAAACACTTGGTTAAACCGTATTACCTATAGTTGGATAGCGTATGCTCACTTGAATTCATGTTTTCGCACGCGCACTGTCCCACTTGAGCATTCACTGTCTTCAAAATTGGTTCACATGTCATTGATCCCTCGGTGTGAATTAACTTGTCTGTGAAATATTTGGAGCCCCTTTCCTTGTAAAAAAAAAAGAAAAGATGATGCATGCTTTATTGTTAATGTTTATCCGGGCGTTCATTGAGTAACCGGGCAATCGGCGTTTGCTCCCACCGTATTGTTCGAGTCAAAAGATGGATAGACCTTGTGAAGACATTGTTGAATGTGGTTAGCTTGGACCTCACTATAAAACCTTTTTGACTCGAGCAATTAAGTCTGAGGGGTCTCTCAAAACCTGGCACCTTAAGGCCATTTGGCTTGGGGATGGCCGACCTAACGCTTGCTAAAGGGGTCAACTCGAAAGCCTGAGAGGTCCGGGCATTGCACAACCACATAAAAAAAAAGAGATTCATTCGAATAAAGGGAAGGGGTGTGCTTAAAGAAATACCGAGCTATCAATGGTGTGAGAATTATTTTCAAGATTGGTGAATTTCTTTGTGAGGTTTCTTTTCACACACATGCCACGTGAGAATTCTCTATCCGACCGTAGGTGAGAGGATTGATTTTTGTGCTAAGTTTGGATATGAAGTTCACATGCTTAAATCTTTCTATGAATGAAATATCTTGCCATTGACTTGCGTGGCAGACTTTGTGGTACTATGTGTGGTTGTCGGTTGGGTATGAGTCACACTGAAAGTATTCGATTCCTTTGTGTTTTGTGGGTGTCCACTGCTGAAAACCATCACGAGACTTCACTCGTCCTACCCGGGCCGCCCAGGGGTTTAAAAGACGTATCCATTTTAGTTTGTTTCCGTTAGTTGCATTTGTTTAGTTTGCTTGGGGCGAGCAAAGTTCAAGTTGGGGGGTGTGATAAGCCCCAAATGTTGTATATATGCGGGTTTATCTCGCTCGTTGTGATCACACACACATGCATTTTGTGTTTTTATACGATTGATTTTGCGCGAGTTGTGTTTTTGATGAGTTTTAGAAAATCGGAGCTAAAAGGTGTGTCCAAAATTCCAAATAATCCCTGGTTGTATCCAGAAGTACCCAAGGTCCTGCAATGTTGTGGAGGACAATCGCCGAAGCTTAGAAGTCGATTCAAGAAGTTTTGGAAGGTTCAAGGAAGGCCCAGAACAAAAGAACAAGAAATTTGGAGTTATGAGCCTCGAAAAAATCTGACCAACTGATAGGAAAAGGCTCATTACTTTCAAGACACAAAAGCTATGAATATGAGGTCAATTAGGTTGGAAAGTAGACTCATAGAGCTTTCCAACGGTTCAAGAATCGCCTCATTCCGAGTTCGGATGAAGCCGGGGTGAGCCCGCGAAGTTGGGTCAAAAATCTGCCTGAACAGACGAATCTGGATCGATCCAGAATCATTGTGGATCGATCCACTTTGCACCAAAACTTCAACAGATGAATCTGGATCGATCCAGACCTATAGTGGATCGATCCAGAACACTCCGGGCAGCATTTTTTGTGCTCTTTTTGTACCTTCCTTTTATGGAATGTTTATGCTCATGTGAGAGCTTTTTGAGATATTTGTAGGAGAGAGTAGTGGAAGACTATATCACCTCTCTCCTCTCTCATTCTCTCACACACTTTCATTTTATTTCTTTAGTTAATTTTTGGCTCTCACCTCTCTCCTCCTTTGGAGAGAGTTTAAGGTCTCTCTCTCTCTAGAATACTCAAGTAAGCTTTCATTTCCCGTTTATTTACCATGTATTAAACTTGTTCCTCTCGTCTTGATTGTTCTATAAATCTAGTTTATTTGCATTTTCATTAAGTAATTAGCTTTTGTGTTGTTCTATCTAATTCTCTTTAAAACTTTAGTTTCTATTTGTTGTTTGTGATTTTCTCTAGAGTTATTGTTGTAGGTACACTTGAGATCTTCATTAAAAATTAGTTTTTAAGTTTATAAATCATGTTTTGCATTTCCTTCAAAGTTCTAGTCTTATTTCTTGCTATGGTTTGTGAGTAGTTTACGTAGGCTTAGTCATGGGCTGATTAACACACCATGACTCGAGTTTCATCCGTTCATTTCATAAAAAAATCTTTCATTTCCTGTTTATCAATGATTTAGTGTTTCATTTTATGTACCAAAGTTTGAGTTTGTTAATCTCTTTGATCACACGTAGCCAAGAGCTTGACTACTTGACACGTGTGATGCTTAGGGCGATGTCAACTTAATCGTTTGCCAAATGAACCAAAAAATCCTAATCTTTGGTAAACACATTTTCTTGTAAATGGTTTTAAAATCTAAATCTTCAGTTCGGGGGCATTTAACGATGCCCCGAGCCGGTAATCAAGAGAGGAACGGATTAGCTTTGGTCATGGTTGTTAAAACCCCCTAGACTTTGCCTTAGTTTAATTAGTCTTTTTAATCTTCTGAGTCGTTCTCGAAGTTGAATTCCACCAAACAAATCACAAACTAAGTTTGCCGCTTCAAGGCCGAAAATCCTACACTTGCAAGTAGGGGTGAGCACGGGTCGTTTCGGGTCGGGTCAATTTTGATCGGGTTGTAAAAAAATGGAACCCGGAACCGAACCGAACTAGCCTCTAAACCGATCGGATCAGGTTTTGTCGGGTTTCGGTCGGGTCGGATCGGGTGCGTCGGTTTCGGTCATCGTTGTTATCAGAGAGAGAGAGAGAGAGAGAGAGAGAGAGAGAGAGAGAGAGGGAGGGAGGGCTGGTCGTGGTGGTGGACCGTGAGACAGCGACCACTATGGCTGACGGCAACGGAAAACGGCTAGACGACAGAGGCGACGACGACCCTGGTTACTGGTTAGGACGAGAGAGAGAGAGAGAGAGAGAGAGAGAGAGAGAGAGAGAGAGAGAGAGAGAGAGAGAGAGAGAGAGAGAGAGAGAGAGAGATATAGGACAGAGAAGATGTGAACGAGAGAGGAGAGACAGGATTGAATAGAAATTCATTGACAGAGGAATGGGAACGATGAGAGGGTAGAGAGAGAGAGATAGAACAGCTGGTTTTGTTTTGAGTTGGGGAGGAAGTAACAAAGATAGTAAAAGATGATATAGTATATATATAATTATATATATACACAGTAGGGTTTGTTTTTAGACTTTTGGGGTCATTATATTATATATATATTTAAAAGGGTGGGTTCCCAATAGACTGAAGAGTCAGTCTACACTCTGCTGTCCTAACCTCCTAGGAGTACAGCTAAGAATCCCATCTTTTAAGAAACACAAAATATACATGTTACCCCATGGAAAAAGTTGAACACGGCTAAAGCATTCAAAATTATCGGGTCGGGTTCATCGGGTTCAATATGTTATAAACCGACACCCGACCCGAAACCCGAAATCCACTTAAATTTCAACCCGAACCGAACTATACTTCGAAACCGACCGACACCCATCAGGTCGGATCGGGTAGTCGGGTTCCGGGTCATGTTGCTCACCCCTACTTGCAAGACAACTCTCACGCCGGGTGCGTTCGGTCCCTGTGGATTCGACCCGGTCTTACCGGTTATTATGCTACCGCCAACCTAGCCCTACGCTTGGGGCGACACCATCTACGATACAATCTAATGTCGCAAGCAAAGTGATTTTAACACATTTCTTACAATCAACACTCATTTTCTTTATCTTTATCATCATGAGTTTAAGAGCTCGTGGTGTTGTTAGATTAGATTAGTTTAGATTTCTTTCTTGTAAAAAAGAAAGAAAGAAAACTTACTATTTGCCAAAGAAGGTTAGTCTTGGTTTCATCAATGCATACACTTTCCCATGCAACAATAATGTTAACCCATATGTATGAAGAAAGGGAAGTGATTTTAACACATTTTTTACAATCAACACTCATTTTCTTTATCTTTATCATCGTGAGTTTACAATGCTACCTTTGGATGTGTGAAAAAGTGTATTGAAAAAGGGCAACATAGTTAATTCATGTGGATTGTAAGAAGGGGAGTGTTAAAATTATTTTCCGTGAAGATGAAATTGACATAATTTTAATGGACTATAACTAATCTAAGCAAGGACATATTAAGTATAACAACCTAATACATATACTAAATCAAGTAATAAGCTTTTTCTTTCCCATTCTACGGTAATATTGTTTAGCACATTTGACAAAATTGAAATTGACATTATTTGAATGGACAGTGACATAACGTATGTATAATGTAAGCAAAAGCATATTAGCTAGTTAATAGTAGATGATTAACAGTACTAAGTAAGAAAACAATGTGAGCTTAATGAAATGAATTTTTATCCGAAGCAAAGAAAAGAAAAGAAAACAATGGTACTACACTATCATAAAAAAAAAGACCAATTAAGAACAAACCTTAGGAATTGCCCTGAACTTATATGCAAATTTATTGTAGTTTTTTCCACAACACTGGTAGTTTCTTCTTCTCTTGAAATTCGTTGTAGTTTTTTAGATAGACGAAATAACAAACAAATTTAAATATCGGAGAAGCAATCCAAGAGCTTTTCGGAGCTGCACAAGATTTGAATAGTTGAAAGATAAATTTGAAATAATTGAGTTTATACATAATTGCAGAGAAATATGAGCACCTTTTTAAACAAAATTTGGAGTTTCTATTTTATCAAACTCAAAATAAATTTAAGCATTATATTTTCTGTAAAGTCGTAACAATTGAAGATTGTGGCAATCTTTACATCAGAGTAATGGTAAAGTTTTCGTGATAACTATTTTGTAGAATTAGAAGATGTACAAAATTTTGTTTCAATCCATAAAATTCCTATGACCTTCAAAATTAGATATCATTAGTCTATGGAAAGAGAATGCAGGTCCAATAATTCAAAGAGAGGAGAGATACAAGGAACAATAAACTAGGTCGGGAAATTTTGGAATTCAACAACCACCGTGCCCGGACGATAAACATATGCAGGGGCGGACAAGGGGGTGTGCTAGGGGGGGTGTTTGGCTCCTGCACTCCCCCCAATTTTCTTCATATTTTTAGTATACTTTTAGATTTTTTGGTAAAATTACTGAAGAGTGATCCTCGCAAATTAGGCGAAAATTGCAATTCTGCGTCCGCCACTGAACATATGCATTGTCATAAACCCGTTCATAACACAAGGAGACATATACAACAACTTACGATGATAGTAGAATATTTACATTTGTGCATCTTCTATATGCATAGGTACGCGTTTATGCATCTTCTATACCCATTGATAGTAGAATATTTGCGTTTGTTCTGTCTAAGGAGACAATCCATGCAACCTAAAAGGGAGAGTTTCAAATTTCTCCAATCTTCCTGGTTCGTGTCACCCATTCTGTTGGTTTTTCTTTTTCTTTTTTTTTGTTTTGCTTGCCTCTGTTGTTATTTTTGCTGAGGGTGATGCCGGGGCTAAATTGATGAGTTGTTTAATATGGCAGGTGTTTACGGAGAATTTTTAAAAGGTTAGGTGTCTATGTCTAATTTCCATGAAAGGTCAAGGGGGATTTTCAAGATCAATAAGTCTAGGGGCACATACATTGCACCACACCCCAGCCACACCCGCCTATGTGGCACCGCCACATAAGCAGATGGCCCACCACTTTACTGGAAAAAAAAAAAAAAACCATATCGGTCTCTCTCTCTCTCTCCTCCCCAAAACCCACCGCCCGCCTCACCCTTCTCTCCGCCTCTTTCCACGGCCACCGGCCACTTTCATCACCACTCACCACATCATCACCTACCCTTCACCATCTCTTGGAGGTGGGCCAGATGCACCACCTTGCTTGCCCCGCTTCCCCTGTCCATTACGAGTTACAGTGAGAGTAGATCTCACTTGCCGGACACGCGCCGACGTCAAAGAGCGCGTGAGCTCTTTTCCGGTGGGATTTCAAGGTCGGACTTGTACCA
Organism: Vaccinium vitis-idaea; assembly: GCA_963854785.1. Lineage (NCBI taxonomy): Eukaryota > Viridiplantae > Streptophyta > Magnoliopsida > Ericales > Ericaceae > Vaccinium > Vaccinium vitis-idaea. The sequence continues at coordinate 8,669,294 of OY978224.1, forward strand.
TTGCAATCTTATCACCGAGATGAACCAGAATCTGGGAACAAAAGCTTTTTCCAATCAGTTTTTCGTTTCTGTAAAATTGGACAGAAATCGAAGGAGTTGTGGCGGTTGAGTCACTACTTCAGACGAAAAACTATTGGTGGCTGAGTCACAACTTTGGGGAAAAACTAACAAATCCCATGGGTCAGTCTCTGATTTAAGGGAAAAAACCAACAAATCCCATGGGTCAGTCTCATTTCGTCTCTCCATTCCGTTTGTGTTAGTGGCCGGCCGGTGTGTGACGGCATTCGTCACCTCTAACCCGTCGGACCGAAGTGTTGATGTGCAAAGGATTCAATTATTTTGGTGTTTGATTCCGCTCCTCACTGGTGGGTAGAGGAGGAGAGAAGGGTGAGGAGGGAGGTGGGTTTTGGGGGAAGAGGGGGGTGAGGGGAGGAGAGAGAGAGAGATCTGACGGTTGTTTTTTTTTTTTTTTTCTTTCTTGTGGAGTGAAGTGGCGGGCCCCACCTGATGACGTGGAACCGCCACATAGGCGGGTGTGGCTGAGATGTGTTCGGACGTATGTGCCCGTAGTCGGATTGTTTCAAGATTTCCCTTGTTTTTAACAGGATAAGACTTCCAACCCTAAACCCTAACAAACAATTTCATTTCTGTGCTCGATGGAGGGCGGAGAAGAAAAGCGGAGGAAAGTTATGACGAATCTCCACCGATCTGTTGTTTCAGTATGACGACGAAGAAACTACGATCGGATGTTAATCCTCCGAGTGTACCAAAAGGACTATTTTCCTTGGTGATGGGCGTCAACAACAAGGTTTATGTTCTTGATAATGCACCTCTATTTTGGGACTCAGAGGTGTCAAAATTGCCGTTTGAGTGCTTAGATACGGTAACAGGTTCCTGGATCCCATTACCTCCTGCTCCATTTCACTCACCTGACTTTTATAACCAAACCAAACCCAGTTTTGTTATGTCGGGCTATGCAGTCCTCCGGAATTATATCATTGTTTCCTTAAACAACTATTTCGGTCATGAAATTCTTTTTTTCTCGTACAATACGTCCACGAGAAACTGGAAAACTGTTGATACTACAAGAATAGTTGGTGAAGTTGGGTATCATGGCTTCAAGGGGAAGGCGGCGGTCATTGACGATGTCATTTATGTCTACTTATATGGCTCCTACCTGATAGCATACCCTTCCATTCAAGAGGTGGGCAGCCGTGGTGGTGCGGTTGCGGATGATGATGATGCTCCTGATCTATCGCTAGGTCCTCCACAAATGTTGCAAGTTGAGGGCTTCAAACCTTCCCCAGTGAACCTAACTGATACTCCTTCGGAAAGCATGGCTGAGGTTGGGGATCGGATGCTTTGTTTAGTCCAAACTGGTCTCTCTGACAGACACGATGTTCAGTACGCCAACATCACACTAGTTCAAATTGATGGCCGTATGTGCATCAAAGCCCTAAGTTCATCTGTATGCACTCTCTACATCAAAGACGTTCGTGGGGTGAATATTGCATCTTGTTTTGGGCTGTAAGTACTGTCTTTCTTTCCCTCTTGTCATTCAGTGGGATCTGGGGTTACTCTAGGGATTGTAGGAAGGCTCGGAGCCATAGACCTTGGCAAATGGCCTGGATTTCATCTCAGCAATGGACTGCTCCGATGCCGCGAGGGCCGAAATGAAATCTGGACCATTGATGCGCAATGGGCGGCTTGGATGCCTCCCTACGACCCTGGAGGGGGAACCTCCCTACAAGATCCTCCATTCCTAGTGTAGTTATTTTCTCATGAATTATTGAACACACTAGACATGACACTAGCTACCCATGTAGACAAATAGAATGGGTGATGACTACCGTGTCAAATATATATTTATGAAAACTAAGAATTAACCCTTATTCCATACAATAGGGGCTAAGTCCGAGTGTCGATCCGCTGGGGCTAATTGGCTAGATTACAATAAGTTTAGCTGATTTCTACATTAACCTGAGAGACAAAAATTTTGATTTGTATGATTTTGGAGAAACCAAGTAAAATAAGGTAACCAATAATTAAGTTATTGAAATCTGATGGGAAAAAGATCAAGGGATTGAAATCCACTCCGACCACGTTACCATTCGAATCATAATTGTCAAGAAAATAATTGAATCGTTAACAGGAATGGACTATCCCACAGTACGGACCATCTCACAAACACAATTTGTCTATTTCACGGGTTGTTCAATGGCACGATCCGTCTTACGAGTATAATCTATCTCAGTTATCCAAGCATAGTCAAAGAAAACCATTAGTATATAACTTGTGTTCGAATACTACATGTAGGAATACAAAATAGATTGGAAGCATTGAAAATCATTTCGTTAATTAATTAACAACAAAACGAGTCCTAGTTGTATAATTGATTCGAGTGAATAAACCCAAAGTCTATGCATGAACAAAGTTACTTGGAGCAAGGCTTCATACTCCCCCTAGAGTGGTGTTCAGTAGCTTCAGCCAACAAAAGAAATTCGACTACTCGCAAGTCTTATTTTGGAGCAACATTGAATGACGCCGGTTTCACTATATTTTTCTCTGCGTCGCAATAAGAACTTTTGACTGTCGACAGGTTACATAGGTTAGTTTTTGAAGATCATAGGTCATGTTATTCTAAAAAAGCGTAATTGAAATGCGTAAAAATGTGCAAAGGACAGACCTTGAGCAAACTCCCCATAGACAAGGCATAGGCTTTTGGAAGATATATCACAAAATCGAAAGCTGAGCCTTGGTAGAGATAAAAAGAAAAAGGTGTTTAAAGTCTGTGGACCACAAATGTTGCTTTTGGTGAGATCCACTAACAAAAGTAGGATTCTAAATCCTAATGTATTGTTGAGCAAAAAGAAAGTGCTTAAAGTCTATGGACCACACATGGAGCTCTTGGTGAGACCCACTAGCAAAAGTAGGATTCAAATTGCAAGTAATTTAAAGGGAATTGATAAGTCTCTTGAAGAAATCCTGTAGAAAGAACAGTATAAAAACAAAAAAAATATATTTTAACTTGATAGGTTCCACTATAAAAACATTCACAGAATGCTCATTTCTCAAAGTCAATGTTCATATCATAAGCTCTTATTGTTTTCATCCTCTCGTCGTTGTTGCCTTGGGAGAATTGACATTATAATCAATAGTTTCCCTATGGCTGTGTTTGGATGACCGAAATCTTGAGTAGGAATAGGAATATGATTACGGGAATCAAATTCCTAGGAATTTTCTTGGGTAGGAATAAGAATATGATTAATGGGAAACAATTCCTATTCCGGTGTTTGGATTTCGGTGTTTGGAGAAATCTAAGATTCCCATGGGGTAAGGAGGGGTCAGATTCCCACTCAATCTGGGAATGTGATTCTTGGTTGATATGTCATCAAGAATCACATTCCTATTCCTATCTCTGCTAAACGTCGGAATCAGAAAAGGCTAGCATCACATTCTCGTTCCTGTCTCTTTCAAACGTTGGAATCATGGGTAGAAGAATACTGCCATCCAAACTGAGCCTAATAGAATACCCCTACTGAAAAGTAGGTACCTTTCAATGAATATGTTGTTTAAAGGATGACTAATCATGGAGGAAGATGGTGTTTTAGTCAACTCCATTGATGTAGTCAAACTTAGACACTTAAAACAATCTTAACCATGCAACCAAACATGCCGTCCTAGGTGACCACACACATATAAACGATCACGATGTCTTTTACAATTCTCTCAATAAATATCCAAAGTCCAAAGATGACTAAATCAAGAGCAGAATGACATTTAGGGCCATGACACAAATCCAAATTAACAAGAATACAGAAAACATCCAATTCCCATGATCATTAATACTAAATTACTCTCACGCGCGCACAAGTGGGCCTACACACTACTATTCAAGAGCAATGTTGTCCTATCTTAATATGCTTCGACTAAATGGCTTAGACACCATTAGTAAATATGTAATGCAACACCTAATCACATTTCAATTAGCCATCCTAAACAAATTAGTGGCCCATGTCACATCCATTAGCAATCATATATAAATTTTTGCCAAGGTATATAATAGCTCATGGTGATCGGTGAATACGACCCGAAAAATTACGTTTTGCAATCGAAAGATCCACATAAACTTGCACTTCCACTACTGGTACAAAGGTGGCATTGTGCCAACTTCATAAAACCGCTTCACTATTTGGTAACCCATATCATGGAGGAATAAGCCTGTAGTATGTGCCCTTTTTTTTTTTTTTTCATATTTAGCTCCAGCTACATTTTTTTTCCCCATAAAACAATTAGGCCAGAAATTGGACTAATTCTTTTTCAAGTTTGAGTTCATTGGAAAGGATAGACAAGTACTGGTTTGTTTCAAATGTGTTTCAAGCTATATTTCCTAGTGTCATGTATGGGTATATAACTGTCATATTCATAATTCTCATGCCTAGGACACAACATTCTACAAAATTTTTATCAATATATCTCTTTTGCTTCCTACAGTTGATTGTATCGATAGAGCATTTAAAGCCTAAAATAATATTTCTATGCATAGTGCCAATATTTTTGGGTCCGGGTATGTCAGTGTTGGATTCAGCAACATAGAAAGTAAATAACTGACAAAAAACGTAACGCAACTCGCAACATCAAACAATCTGATGAAAAGGTTCCAGTCTCTTGAGGTCGAGATATCACTTTTGATGTATTTTCTTAAGAAAGTCCCTAACCCAGAGATATCATTCCGTTCAAGTGTTTTGAGGTTCACTCCTTCCACTGTACCATCTTTTGAGGCATTGATCAGATGTATGGTCCTATCAACCACCACATAGCTGGATTCATTGGCCATGTTTCCATGGAAGACATTTTTCCCATGCAAATATTTCAAGGTATCGAGCAGATTCCCAATCTGCGTTTGCCACCACCCGTGTAAAGTTTTTTTGCTAGGTAAAGCTGAAGCGAATGTAGTACCACGATTGTTTTGAATCCAATGAGCAAAAGTGTCATCTAATCTCTTGTAGCTAATGACTAACTCCTCTTTAAATGCCGAAGGGAACGTTGAGCTCAATAAATTGACGCCGAATAGGAATGGAGTCCTCAAACTGAATTTGCCATAAACATGAGCAATGTCGGTAAGTTGAGATATGGAATCGATAGGATGCACATAGAACCTGGCGTCCTCCTCTCTTTCGCTAAGGAGACCTTCAATTTTACTCAAAACTGGCTTGTTGATGTTGATGATGTTTGGTTTTGGGAAGTTGAATTATACTAGCCTAGTGGCTACAACCGTCCTTTTTTCAGCTTCTTGTTGAGCTTTTTTTTATCATCATTACCTGCCTCCTCACGGTACGCTAACGGGTTTTTGGGTGTCGTAGGCGTGACGATAGAAAGAGAGGGGGAGAGGTGGACTAGGCTAGTATCATTCAACTTCCCAAGATCAAACAACATAAACATCAACGAGCCAATTTTGGGTAAAATTGAGGGTCTCCCTGGCAAAAAAGAGGACACTAGGTTCTATGTGCTTCCCATCGATTTCATATCTCAACTTAGCTACATTGCTCATGTTTATGGCAAATTTAGTTTGAGGACTCCATTCCTGTTGGGCGTCAATTTATTGAGCTCAACGTACCTTTCGACATTTAAGGAGGAGTTAGTTATTAGCTATGAGAGGTTTGATGACACTTTTCCTCATTGGATTCAAAACAATTGTCGTACTCCATTCACTTCAGCTTTACCTAGCGAACAATTACACGGGTGTGGCAGACGCTGATTGGGAATCTGCTCGATACCTTGAAATATTTGGGTAGGAAAAACGTCTTCCATGGAAACAGGACCAATGACTAGCTATGTGGTCGTTGATAGGACCGTACATCTGATCAATGCCTCAAAAGATGGTACAGTGGAAGGAGTGGACCTCAAAACACTTGAACGGGATGATATCACTGGGTTAGGGACTTTCTTAAGAAAATACATCAAAAGTGATACCTCGACCTCGAGAGATTGGAACCTTTTCATCAGATTGTTTGATGTGATGTTGTGAGTTGAGTTACGTTTTTTGTTAATTTATTTATTTTCTATGTTGTTGAATCTAACACTCACGTACTTGGACCCTGAAACATTGTAACTATGCATAGAATTATTATGGCAATCCAGATCCAGACTATCAGCAGAGCCAGCTTTTGCAATATGTGGTGAAGGTTCTCTATCACTACGACTCATGCACGTCGTCAAGTAGATGTGCTACAACTGCCACCACAGCAGGTACTCTGCATAGAAAATTAGACTAACGTAACGGATAGTATAACGAACGTTCCCTCTCTTATGTTTTTCCCTTATTTCTATCACTAAGTTTGCGATTTCGATCTAACTTTCTGAATTCTTTTGTAGTTTTTGCTCTCTAGTGGGTGAACTTGAGGAGAAGATCTCTTCAATTTTCCCTGGCCTTTTGTCATGCATTCATGATGTAATTGTCAGAGATTTTTCCCATTTCACAATCTTTTCAGAGTGACATATTTTAAGGTAAGGATATAGTGAAATCAACATCCTCAAGCAATAGGAGTTCAAAAAACATTTCACGTCTTCAGTTATTTGTATGAACCTAGAATTTCAAACGTTCCGACACTTATGAAATTAGTGGCTTTAGCTAGAATAAGCTTTTGGTTCCATTGGTTGTTGTAGCTGTAAACTTACAATTTGCTTTGAGAACCACTCGGTAAACCCCAAAGAAATGAATTTTACATTTCAGTATATAGATCACAGATACATCATTCACACGATCATTGTATTCATAAAAGCAAGTAACTAGTTCTTTTTCGTTTTAGATATATTGAATTGATTATTCTGCCATATGACATTAAGATTCATGTTTGGAAAGCATGTTCTTGTGTTTTGACTTTTGCGTTTTTCCAATTGCAATGTTCTGTGTTGGGTTTGTGTTATCTTTTTCCATGATATCAGAAGTTAGGAGACTTGGAGGATCAGAAGTTAGACTAAAATGGAATCCAGTAATTGATACTCACAGTAACAAAAACTTTAGTATGGAGACCGCCTTGAACAAAATGAGGGCCAAAGAAACCAAATTATGGACCTATTGGATGCCAATCATCTAGCCTGATATAGTTAGTTGCTCTGTCAGGAATACCAGTGCTTGACAAAAGCTATAGCAGTCCCTTGAAGATTAAATGGGTTCTTCCAAGTCTAAGAAATACACTTTCATAACAGATAAGCACTTACGTGTAACAATTAATTTATAGCTCCATTGAACCCACCAAAGACTTTTGCTTTGTGCAAAATCCTTGTGGTCTTCAAGCACTAGTGTCGCCAAGGAGCTTATCCCATAATCTCATAAAGAGAACTGTAGCTTGTAATAACATAGAAGACTATTGTTTTTCTCTTTTCTCGTAACCTTCAATTTCGATTTCACATCCTAGCGTTCTACTCTTAAGGAGTACCATACCTCTAGCGATATAGCCCAAAACATCAACCACCCAAAGCACTAGAGGCATAGTGTAAAGCTTCACCAAATTTGCATTATGCAGAGTCCTTGTTCTCAGCAGATTTTATGTCCTCCTTCTTGCCTTAATTTTTCTTGATCAGATAATACAGGGAATTTTTCTTGATCAGATAATACAGGGGGAGTTGGCACCTAAACATCTTCTTCATAACTATATGTAGCTGGTTGAATGGGCAGAGCTACATTGATGCAAATGGGCTCACCTGACCCCACTTGCTTTGTTTTGTCACTACGACATTTTAAATATTGCACATAGATTTTGTAATTTTGACCCCAATAATTATTGTACATTGCCTCAACTTGCTTCTAACATCAAACCCCATGCAAATTCCAAGCGTTTTCTTCTCCTCGTAAAGTTAATAGCGTTACAAATAAGGCTATCATTCATTTTTCCAATCCATGAAAAAAGTTGCTAGGGTTAATTATAAATTATTAATCTGTACTTTCTTTTTATAACCTCCTTAATTTAATTATTTCTTCTCATTAGCAATACAAAATAATTTGCACAGAGTCCTTGACCTTACTAATAAAGAAGCCTAGTTTTGAAAGGTGGTGTCAATATTGCCGCTAGGCGCTAACTAATTGAGTCAATGCTCTAAACTGAGTAGGATTAGAGAGTCCAGAGTTTGGAGCATACCTAGGTTATAGTTAAATGGCTACGAAGGTTAACGGTCCCATCAAAGATAGCTCCTAGTGCTTCTTCACTTTTGATTTGGAGAATAAAGAAACCATCGTGTAGCATAACAATAAGAAAAACCTTGATTTGAAAGGCTGGTTGCCGCTTAAGTGCGAAGAATTATAGGCCTATAGGTTGTTGTTATGTTCTCTATCAATGGTTAGAAAGGTTTTTGCTGATAGACATGTTTTCCCTATGCTGATTAGCCAAACTCAGTCTGCATATCTTAAAGGTTGTAAACAGTTGACAACATACTTCTAATAGTAAGAAATCATCACAGGGACGATTTATCTCGCTAGTGTGGCATCAAATTGCTATCATGGAATTATATGAGTAGATGTTTTCTCCTCGTTTTTTCTCCCTCTTACGTTTTTTTTTCTTTCTTTTCACAAGTGACATCATTGTGGTATTTGCTTGAAATTAATGTCATTTATGCATCTGAATCTGAATGTTCCCTAACTTGATAACGATGGTTAAATTCAGGCAATGAAGGAGAAGACTTGATGAAGGGTCAGCGGATTTCTCGTCAAGTGATGAATGAAAGATGTGTTTTTTTGTTTGTAATCTGAATGTTTGTGCTACACAAATTTTTGGAAAGATGGTTTACTTGCGGGTTGCTGTTTCAGTCGTGACAGCATCCTTGTCTGAATGATCGGTGCCCTTAGTTTTCAAAGTGTATTTTTTTCCTTCTTTTTCTGCTCTTCACACAGAATTTGCAGTGGTGTTCGGTGCCTTAACCTGGTGTTCTCATAACAATTTTCACCATGTTAAGGTAGACAAGGGAATCCATGGCTACCTTTCAGTAACAGTTTTAGATGATATATTATTAATTATCTGTTGGCTTTGTAATCTTCAAATTCATAAGGCTATTAGGGATTAGTACGTGAGAGACGCTCATATTCTCTTGCGTTGCAGTATCGGATCATCCCAGTACCATTTTGTAATCGGATAGTTTGCCTATTAGTATTTTTTATGATATGCAATGCTTAATTCTCAGGTATATTGCAGTCATGCTTACTGTTGCTGCTGCTAGTGGTTTGCGAGCACTGATTTTAGCATCAAGTTCTGAGACGTGGTAGTCATTTGTTTGTGTTGCATGAGCTGAGTATCTGGCTTTTGATGGAAATCATATGGATTTTTCTTTCAAGTATGTGAGCACAATGTTGGTGAATTGGTGGTTTTCCTCTCTTTGTACCGAAAGTATATACCAGATTTTCAACTTCTCGGGTTATCTTTAGTGAGGATTTCTTATTCATTTTGCAATTCTTTGTTTAATTTTTCGCTTCTCTTTATAGAGCAGTAGTATGCGGTTGAGTCATGGACACTGCTTTGTACGCCAATCGCATCGGCATTGTTGTCCATGCTTCTGTCTTTCTATTGACTTTTTTGGGTATTTCCTTGCTCTCTTTCTTTTCCCCTGTATATTTCTTTCTTTTGTTCAATGCTTTGCCTTTTGTGCGAGATGTTTTCTTGTAGCTAGGAAGTTTATCAGTGCCGAGCAGGTACCACTGGCGCATCTCGGCCATACCTACGTGTTTTGGACGTCCAGATTTGAGGGTGACATTTCCGTAAATTTTGGAGGTAAATTTAACCCAACAGAAGATCTCTGCTAGCGAAAACACGTTGAGACGGCTCAGATGTGTTGACGGGTGTTAGAAATTTTTTCCTGTAGCTAGATAATCAGGAACAACAGCTCTTCCTGAGTAATTCGAGCTGCGCTCTCTTTCCCTTTCTTTTCTATTTTCTCTTTCCCTTTCTTTTCTATCTTGGTCTCCTCAACCAGCTCTGGCAAAACTATTCTGATCTCATTTGGAAGGATGGAGACCTCATTCCATTGCTAGCTGCTTCACTAATTTTTTTTTATAAATTTTTTATTTATTTTCTAAATCTATATGTGAACATATGTTACCTATATATGGTTTCCCTTCCTATTCTATGATTTCTTGTTACCACATACAAGCCTGGTCCGTCTCTTTACCTTATCTTTACTTGGAAGAGCTACGGAAAAATTTCCAGTAATACAGCAAGTCAGCAACCTGTTAATTAAAACTTAAAAGCTAAATTGCTTTGAATATGGTCTCGTAGTAACATATGATTTTCCATTTCTTGTGTGTGGAGTTAAATTTGTTAACAATTTTATCTACGTTATCCAAGTTGACTACAAGCCAACTCAGAATCAAGATCTTTGTTCATCATTGACGTAAAAAACGAACCGAACCACTCGGTTTGGATTGGATTCAAGATTTGACGGTTATTTTGCTTACTCCTACTCCCAAGTATCCCGAATCTTTTGGAAGAGCTGACAACTACAGGACTTAAAATAACTTATACTGTCATGGGTCATGAGATTAATGTGATATCTTCCTTCTATTGCATTAAGGCAGAAACAAATCATTACCAGCCAAGGACAACCCCATGGTTCGAGCCATGTTGAACATCTCAACAGCCTTAATCCAGATTTCGGCCCCGCCCATGCACACTACAACCAAATATTGATTACATAACCAAATTGAATAGATATAAAATCCTTTTCCATATATACGATTGTTAATTAGTTATTTTTCATTTTTTCTTGTTTAGGTGGTGCATGTCATTTTATACGACCAATAGATCCTCCTAGCACAAGCTGTGTCACCTGATCATAATGCAAGCCATTCATTGTTTGGATAAAAAAACGAGGGCGTGACACGAACAGCTCGGATTTAATCCGACCTCCTGTTGATGCGAGCCGTTCATTGTTCAGATCAAGGCCGTTCATCTCGGCAATGAACGGCTGGACGGGGCTCCCTACAGCCTACAGGAACCCTGTGTCCCTTTCTAAGCTCCATCGAAATGGAGATTAACCACACCCGCTGTGGAGACCAAGTGTCCGGATTGAATAATAAAAGAAGGAAACTTCCCATAACAACTAGGAGTCTGATTAGGGAAAATATTTTTGTTACAACAGTTGTACCACGTTATCGAGTTAATGTGGTGTAACAAACCAATCATATTTTACTACTCCCTCCGTTTCATAATAATAGTCCCACTTTCCCTCTCTTACCATTTTTCAAATAAAAAAATTAAGTACTTCCATGTATTATTTTTTTGAATTTTTTTGCACCAAATTAAAATACTTGACGGTTACTTTAAGTTGGTGCGAACAAAATCGAAATAGATACACAAAAGTACTAAATTGTTTAATTTAAAAACTGATATGATTTTTCGTAATGGATTGTTATTCTGGAATGGAGGGAGTATGTATTAATGTAGGCCTATGTGACACTGATTTGTAACCGCGATTATACATTTTCCTGTCATTTCCACGCTTGTTTGGTAGGCTCCAGAGTTTTAGCCCACTCTGGTACGGGTCACTAGTTTTGGAATAAACTTAAAAAAACGTGCGTTGTATGTAAAAATCAATAATAATAAAAAAATGCTCTGATGGCATATACTTATGGCTGGAGATCCACCGTGCCGAACAGCCGAAAGGCAGAAAACCCTGTGCCTCTGTGTCAGGGGATTTTTGGATTGTTAAATCCGGAGGCACGTGGAATTTTTCGGATGTTAAATTACCCAGCAATTTTAAAACAACAGAGAAAAAAACTCACAATTTCACGGCCCAAAACCCATCGACACATGGACGCAAAAAAACCTCGGACCTACACATAAGAGTCAAGACTCAAGACGCAGCCCAAAAGGTGTTTTTTTGTTTTTTTCCGTCTCTATAAACCCTCTCGTCTTGCAGTCTGTGTACAAGTACAACCACGCCAAGTCTCAGGTCTGATCTGTGGCTTTCATTTCGAACACGACGAAAGTGTTTCAATCATCATCATCAAGGGTTTTTTTTTCTCCGAGCCATTGCATGTGATAAAAATGGAGGCGTTAAAGATCTTCAGCGACTGATCATAAAATGACAGAAGCAGGTAACAATTGTCGATTCATGTCCAAAGAAGAATGCCAAAAGTAAAATCCAAGAAGATGAACAGAAAGAAACGGACGGATTTCGTTTCATCTGATTTGGGCTCATCGGCTTCTTCCATTTGCAATCGAAAAATGGCAGGCCGGAGAAGTGGGTCTCAAATTATGGACTTCAATGGCGAGGTTTATGTCGGCGATGTTCCTAAAAGTGGGACCCTACGAAAGGGTAGGAAAAGGATTCATATTTCTGAAAGGGATGATTTTGCAAAGGAAAAAAGTGATGAAAAGGTGGTCGATGGTGGACTTAGACTGTGTAAAAGGAAGAGGGAAATTGGTGCTTCAAACAAAACAAACATTGAATTGGACAAGAATGGGAAATGCTATGTTGGAAGGAGAGAGCAAAATGTGAAAGGACTGTTCAAGGTGATTTGGTCTGAGAGACAGGGGGAATTAGGTACAAGGAAAAGTGTTGATCATTCGAGTGAGAAAACCATTGTAAGAAACCAGATGAAAAGGAGTAAGCCCAAGGAAGGGGAAGAAACAATTAGCCGTACTACTAGAGATTTGTGTTTCTGGGAAGGAAAACTATTGAGTATGCTTAAAACTCTTGATGAAGAGCATGTTTCCGATTATGTGTACGCGATTCTAGTTGGAAAAGGATGCCGGTCTAGTACCTGGGCTTGTAAAGTTCTCGAACTAAGAATTCAAAACTGCGATGCTCATCGTGGGAGTGATTCGGTATTTGTTCCAGTAACGGAGGAAAAATTCCGCAGATTATTCAGGGCAAGGAAGAATTCATTGAGCAGGAAAACTAAACAGATAGAGTACGGTGCAGGAAAACGCAGTCTTCTCTCGTGGATGATTGATTTAGGTACTATTCCTGTTCTTGAGAAGGTTTGGTATAACAGGAAAGCTAAAAGGACTCGAGTGTCCTTTGAAGGAAGGATAACCAGAGATGGCATTTGGTGCGACTGCTGCAATGGAACCATTAGTGTTTCGGAGTTTGAATCTCATGCGGGAAGTAAACTCAATCAACCGTTTCAGAACATATATCTATCAAAGTCCGGGGTTTCCCTGTTGCAGTGCCTGCTTTATTCTTGGTTCATATATGGAGGTTCAGAACACATTGGATTCCATTATGTTTTTGGTGATGATCCAAGTGATGATAAGTGCAACCTATGCGGATATGGTGGGGAGTTGATCTGTTGTGATGGTTGTCCTTCAACTTTCCATCAGAGATGTTTAAATCTCCAAGTATGGTTGCATTGCTCAAACTTTTTCACAAATGTATATATAAGTATATAACAGTAATGTAGATTCGATGCACAAGCTTTTTTATGTGCGTTTGTGATTCTTTCGTTCATCGAATGTTCAGGTTTGCATTGTTGTACCTTGTCATTCATTACAACCAGAGGGCTTTGTTTTATTAGGTGGCACAATTGCATAGTTGGACCTGCTTAGTCAAGTCTGGGCCAAAAATTTGAAAATCCTGTTAAGAATTTTTTAAAATATTATTTCCTTCAATAAAGGCCCTCGAGAAATTTTGAATTCTCTCCCGTCAAACCAAATGGGTAACTTAGATATATGTCCCTTTTCTGGTCCAGACAATTGTTTTCTTCATAGCAGGTGTAACCATTTTATTCCTTTGTATTGCAGGTTGTCCCCTCTGGTGACTGGCAGTGTGTACATTGTTCTTGCAAGTTTTGTGGGATGATTGCTGGGGATTCTTGTAAGAGGGATCAGAGTAGTGACAATACCGTTTCTGCATTACTCAGATGCCGTTTGTGCAAGGAAAAATGTTTGTAACTCATAATAGCGCTGAAAATTTGTCTTCGACTCTTGATTGTCTTTTTAGCTCTGTCATTACCTTTTTTCCTGCATGGGATGGTTATTCTTTTCCTTGACACCAGTAATTATTGCCTTTGTAGGTCATCAACATTGTAGTCAGGGGAAGGATGCTATGCATGTTGATTCCAATCGGCCATCCTTTTGTGGGAAGAAATGTAAAGAGGTGCCGGACCACTGTTGATTAGTTCTGCAGCTTAAGCACTTAATCTTTTGTTGATTTTACCCAAGTGATAACAAAATTGGTGTTGGTCTTCCTTACATATGTTGGTTAACCTCGTGCCTACACTTAAAAAGCAGATTAGTTGCCGTTATTCTTTTCCTGATCTGTTTTTTTTTGCTAAGCTTCTTTTCCTGATCTTAATGGGAGCTGTTAATGTTTCTAGCATGCTAGTACTGCGTACTAGGGGATTAAGCTTCTCATTTGATAGTAACACGCCGGTTGGATGAACTACCGTGGTTTGTCATCCTATTGGACCTAGTTTAGTTTATTTTGAACATAGGGAATTAACCTCTCGAACACAAACTGTTTAGGTGAACTTATGATGTTGTATCATCCTATTGGATCTAAATTATTGCTTTGTCATATTCAGATTTTGGCGCAGTAATGCTGAGTGACTATGCTTTAGGAATCTTCTAATTCTTGAATCCTAAATTCGACAATGGTAAGGATAACCTTCAGGACAGTTGAAAACAGGAAAGGCAGATAAATACATACGGGTGATTATTGGAGAGGCGACTTCAAAATCTAACTCGTACTTATGGAAGCCTTATTTAAATGGCCTCATTTGTTTCTTAAATTGCCTCTTTCTTGCCCCAACTTATATTACCAGGAAGGGACAAATTTAGTGAGAGGGTAGTTATATCTTCTTCCTTTTCCAGTTAAAGAATGAAGTTATATCTTCTTCCTTTTCAAGTTAAAGTATGAATACAAGGATCTTATGGATGCGCATATGTGGATTAAGCCAACTTGGATGCAAGTGGATTCAACTCTGAACGATCAATCCCATGGAACATTTTGATCATAATATTGCGGACTTTTACATTGATAATTCCCTCAGTATTAGTCTGATGGGGGCTTATTTCACCAATCAAATGGTTCTCATAATTAATGTGTGACACAATCTCGAAATGTAGATTGTAGTCGGAGTTATTTCTATACTTTGAAGCTTTTATCTCGCTTTTTTAGCTGAAATACACATTTTAGAGTGACCGATGGTTTTTCTGAGCTTTCTGACACACTGCTTGACCCCACAGTCAGCTGAACCAGCGGTATATATTTCAATTCTCTATTTTTGTCCCAAGTCCAGGATATATGTTCCTGTTTGTGCTAAATATTCCTTTAGTTTTTATTTGCCTCGTCCTTGCTTCTCCTTCATTTATGTAGCCAATTTGCAGTTGCTGGACTTTCGCCTTTATGAGTTGAGTTATGTATCTTTCGAGGTCTTCTATGTAATGGCCATAATGGTTACTGAATGAATGTAATACTTGTTCACCAGGTCTTTGAGAAGCTACAGGTGCTTCGTGGGATCAGCCATCAACTGGAAGACGGATTTTCATGGACTCTTCTTCACCGTTCCGATATTAGCCAAGATGAATCTCTTAGTGTCGCTCCAGAAATTGAATGCTCCAAGTTAGCTGTTGCATTATCGGTTATGGACGAATGTTTTTGGCCAATTGTGGACCAAAAAAGTGGAATTAATATGATTCCTAATGTTGTCTTTAACTGTGGGTGAGCACTCATTAACTCTGTTTTGCTGGAAGCCCTGGCGTTTTACCCTGTTCTATCAAGTAATTGTATTTCAAGATTTTTAAATCACAATGCCATGAATATTTGAGTTAGGTTTGTTTTGGTAGTTTGTGAATATAGGTGGAAAACTATAAATCGATTAACTGTCCTTGTTTGGTAATTATTTGGTTGGATGATATATGAAGTGGATGATTTTGTTGATGGAAACCTAGACAAACATGGAAGGAATTCCTAACTCAGTAGTTTATGTTAATAAATGTTTCTGAAGATCAATTGGTTGTCCTTACTCCTTACTTGTAGGTGCTATATGAAAATAAGAGACAGAAATTGTGTAAATATTTCTCCAGCCATAAGAAAATAATGCTAAAGTTGGTGATAGAATCAGCTTGCTTATGTCATCGGCCCATCTCCCGTTATGCTTCCTCAATATGGAAGTTACCCTAGAACTCAAAGACTCAAAGTTCATTGTATCGTACTTTAGCACTAAATAATATGCTGTTTATTTGGATTGGCTTTTTTTTTTTTCCCCCTTCCTCGGCCTCTCTCAACTGATTAAATTTCCGCCCAAAATCAAATGGTGACATTTATTGTTGGATATCGACACTGTTATGTGAATGCACCTTTTTAATTTGTTTGATTCACTTGATATTGTCTATAGGGGAAAACGAGCTGACATCGAATAGTGAAACCAAAATACCACATATTATGCATGCTAAGGGAAAGGGAGCTGCAGTGTCAATTTGGTGTAAATATTCACTGTTGTTGGCATCTCTGTTAAATATGTCTTCTATCAATGAAATGGTTGTCATTGTTGGGAATCTAATTTCCAACAAAGTGACCGGTTTATAATATAAACTTTGCAGCACTTTGTTGGCCTTTTGCAAGAGAGTTCTCCATTGTAATCATAGGCAGTTTATGCCTGCTTTTAGGGTTTTACTTTTTCTTTTCCGGTTGATGGTTGCCATGCCGTGGTGTTTTGCATGATTTTTGTGGTTTACCTCACATTGTGCTGGTTTACCTTCATTCTGTTAGCTATGCATACATATATTGGATATCTATTGTTGCCGTTATATCACCTAACAGTCCTGAAATCCTCGTCTCTTTCTGAAAAATTGTTCTCAGGTCAAATGTTCCCCGTCTAGACTACAGTGGCTTCTTCACTGCTATCCTTGAGAAGGGCGATGAAATTATATCGGTGGCATCCATAAGGTTTTTCTCTACCTGCCTTGCCATCATTTTTGAGAATTTACTCTCCGTTATACTAGCAACCCATATCTACTGTTCCAATAACGTCGTCGGCATATTAAGAAGTTGACTCTGACATCCAATATTTAAGATCCTTGACGGTACATAAGTGAACAGACCTCTATTTCCATAGGCATCAGCCTTGGACTAGTCTTATCACTGAATTACCATAATAGCATCCTTCATAATTATTGGTATGAGGAATCTCTGTCATTTTCATCTACTTAATGAATGATACATGCATGAATCATATAGCCGAGGCTTTGTTGGACTTTCTTGCGATCAAAACATGGAAATGCTGCTAGATAAGGTAAACAATGTTAACTATGCAATCGAGCATTCTTATCACATGAAGAAAACAAGTGGCATCTGTCTTGTTGAGCTCCGAAAGAATTAACAAATTGGACGTGATTGAAGAACCAATAAACTAGCAGAAATTCAAATTCATGTTGTTAGCCTAGTGGAATTCAATATCAGACTTTGGGAAAATGCAAAAAGTTTCCAAGATATTTTATGCTTTCTGCACAACTTCAGTTGGTACCTTAGAATTTCTTAAATGTGGCATGAAATTTCAAGGTGCCTCCACTTTGACAATTGAACTGCGTGAAACATGTGCTTTGAGTCTTGTAGGCATGATGCTAATTTCTGATATATCTTAAGTTATGGAAAACTTCAACTAAATCTTTACATTTTCTTCACTACTCCACATATGGCCTTTACCGGCGGTAATGAAAAGCGCCGGTAGAGGGTGTATTACCGCCGTTAAGGAAAAACCGTCTGCAAGAAGACTATTAATGATAAATCGCCAGTAAAACACTATTGCAGGCGATAACAAAATTCTGCCAGAAAAGATAACTATTACCACCGGTAATTCCAAAATTTGCCTGTAATAACAGTAAGTTTTGATATAAATATTATTATTTTCCCAATATAACAGAAAAGTTTGTGTGGTGTT
Source organism: Vaccinium vitis-idaea (assembly GCA_963854785.1). Lineage (NCBI taxonomy): Eukaryota > Viridiplantae > Streptophyta > Magnoliopsida > Ericales > Ericaceae > Vaccinium > Vaccinium vitis-idaea. The sequence goes on from OY978224.1 coordinate 8,687,166, forward strand.
GTTAAGTGCAAAGTTTTCAGAGGCGAAAGCGTACGGCGAGGCAAGGTGAGGCATTTGACCCTTCATGAGGTGGGGCTTAAGCCCCGAGGCAAAAGCCATATGCCTTTCGATCTTCTATTTTTAATTTAATTAAATTAATATAATTAATTATAAAAACTAAAAAAATAACTAAAAATACAGATTAAATTAATAAAATGAAAAAAAATCATGTTAAGGCATAAGAAAATAGTGCATTAATAAATCCAACCTTTAAAATCACTTTAGAGACTAAACCTATGAATAAAAACCATGCCAAAATTCTTTTGGCCCTTTTAGTTTGATTCATCCATCTCTGTAATGGAAAAGAACAGAGCACTAAAAAAAACAGAGCATTTTTTTGATCGCTAGAATATACAGCAGAAACTTCAGAGTTAAACCTTTTTTTGATCGCTAGAATATATAGCAGTCAGAGAGACCTTCTGAAGGAAGGATAGGCACAATCAGCTCAAAATCTTTATCACAATCTTTTCAGAATCTCTGTCACAATCTTCAGATTGTCTAACGTGAATACAAATGGAATGGACTCTTACTTTCACCAAAATGGAAAAAGGAAAAATTTTACCACAAAGGCGTACGCCTCACTTGTCCGAAGATTGTGAAAAGATTGTGCAAAATTTTTGGCGTAGTGTTGCTTCTGAATGTCTACCAGAGTTTTGCCAGCTTTGTTGGAATGATAGTGATGTTTTCCTCCATTTTAGAAGATTGTGTGTTTCTGTAAACCTGTGTTTTTTCTGGAGTTGAAGACTTCAGCAATTTTACTTTGATAAGGTACTTGTTGGTAGATTGGGTGTTTAACTAAATTAGGTTGGGTTTTCTGGATTATAGGACAAGCATCTCAACCCCATTGACGTTCTAGTATCATGCAATCCAATCTGGTAGTCAAGGGGAAAAATATACTTGCAGTTTTAACAAACTGGCAGGCATTTCTACAGTAAAAGTTTGTGCACTGGTCACATTTTGGCTGTTTATGCTAAAATATAAGTCCATTACAACACTTATTTGGCTGGGTGATCTTTGATATATAATTTCGAAGCTTCTGTTTCGATGAGAGACTCTTCCACTTCATGAGATTTGTCAAATTCCAAATATCGTCTCTATACTGCTAAGCTTGCAAACGTCTGCTTATTTCAGTCTCGACTTGTTAATTATCATTTGTGAAAGTGAAAATGGTTGAAAATTTTGGAAACGTGTTTTGCTTCTGAAATACACATGACAAACTTTTCACATTTATAAATACACATGCCCCCTTGTTTTCAACTTTTGGATTAGCTGAACAAGTCTCAACCCTGTTTGCTTCTGAAATTACCGAGCAATTTTGTGATTCAAGAGACGCAATGCTGCCTTCCTGTTGCTAGTTGCTCCTAGGCCTGCAGTAAAATGACTTTGTTGAGGTTCTGACATGAATATGTTGTGTTTTTAATATTCTTTTGATGCTATTACATCTAATAGGATACATGGGAATCATTTAGCGGAGCTGCCATTCATTGGAACGCGCTACATTTATAGGCATCAAGGGATGTGTCGTCGGCTTCTAAATGCAATTGAATTGGTATGTCACGTATGATATTTCAGTGCCCAACAAAAATAATCTAATTAATTTTCAGTATATGGTTTGTACAATTTCTGTGTTGCAGTTTGAAATTATATTTGATCATATGGGGGTTTCGTGCATTCTTGGTAATAGGTAAAAATGCCGCTTTATTTCGGAGCGAGTGTTTGTTGTTATTATGTTTTCATTGATTCAAGTAGTTGACGCTTATCGGGTTGGTAGTGGAGCTGTTTGAACGGAACAGAGTTTTTTTTTTTATTGGCAATTTTTTTATATTAAAACGCGACAAGGGTACATCGAGAAAATGAAGAATGGAAAAAGAAAGGAGTAAAAAAACCAGGAAAAAAAGGGAAACCAGAAACAAGGAAAAAAGGAACAGAAAATTCAGAAATATAGGAAGTGCAGACAAGGGAAACCAGGACCTCAAAATAAGTTCACTTGCTATATGTCAGATCTTGCTCTTCCTAATGCCTCCCAAACATCTCAATAAATCTGCCACATTGTAGTCCCTGATGTTAAACTTGACAATGGTTCATATTGCAATTCTAACTTGAAATTATGCGACGCACTACAATGGTCCATATTACCAATTTAAAAATTAACTATTCCCATTTTTAATCCAATTAATCTTTTTCCATGGAGAATCAATTAAAACCACAATGTAAGCAAATATAGCAATAAACGAAAGCACGAACACAAGGATATACGTGAAAACTAAACGTCCTAAGCATAAAACCATGGCCTAATCTACTAATTGCTATAATCAAAAGGTTTAATCAAGAGCTACAGGATTAGAAATTACCAACTTACCCCAAGCTACACCTAACTTCACTCCTTGATTTAGCTCCCCGAGCCTCTTCTTGATTCCATAGCCTCCTCGAGTCCAACACTCCTCGATCTCTGTACCAAAGAAGACTCCGGATCATCCAGCCATGTAGATTTGAAGGTAACAAACCATGATGTATGAAAGGTATGATTTTTTATGTAGGTTCTTGCAAAACAAAATCAATCTAGAGTCAATCCATTGAGAGGAATGCACTAGATTGAATAAAGATGATCAAAGCAAGTTAAGCTCACAAAGGAATAAGAGGGGAGGACTCTCTCTCTCTCTCTCTCTCTCTCTCTCTCTCTCTCTCTCTCTCTCTCTCTCTCTCTCTCTCTCTCTCAAAGTGGTTGATTTTATGAAGTTTTACCCTAAAATGAGAGAAAAAGATGCTTATATAGTGCTCAATTTCATAGCCCCTAAGCAAGCCACTTAAAACATGACACATGGCCTTTAAAAGACCTAGCAGACATTTGCAAACGCAAAGGGGAAGCACCTCATAGAATCTAGACACGTGTACAGTGATGGATGGCAAAAACACGCGTCTGCAAACGCTAAGGCAGGCTCTCAAAATCTGAATGGTCAATATCTAGACACGTGTCCAATGATGGCTTTCAAAAACACGCTGGCGTCTGCACGCACTAGGTGCTCAAAATATATTGCCTAAACCAAAAACATGAAATGTGAAGCAAGGACCAATGCACTAGCCTAAGATTTAAAAGTGCGACTTAAATCATGACAATTGAAAGCCCAAATTAACAACCTAAATGCAAACGTTCAATGCATGAATATATCTTCCCGGATGAACCTCAAAATACTTGGCGCGGTGTCGGCTAGACAATGAAGCTTGAAATCACTTTGAATGGAGTATCTAGATTCTAGACTCAAACACTAACTCTCTTCCTCCCAAACCCCAAATGTGAATAAAGCAGATTACAGACTCCGAAGTTCCCAAGTTCTGCTTCTTCATATTTGAAAATTCTGTTATACCTCTCCTTCCAAACTGACCATAATGCAACAAAACATCCTTTTTCCATGAGAGTCACCAGATTATGAGGACAAACCCAAAAACCGCATTATTGTATTTGCCTTGAATTACCCTGACCCAAAGGCCTGTTTTCTCTTTATTGTATCTCCACCACCACTTAACTAACAGCCTAACATAGCGGAATTATGTTGAATTAGTCGTTTTATACCCAGCCCTCCAAATCTTCTTCCCTTTGTTAGCTTTTCCCACTTCACCATGTGTGATTTCTTCCTTTCAGAGATATCTCCCCAAAGAAACTGTCTTTGCAGCTTTCCAATTGTTTTTACGAGGATTTTATGGAGTGACATATAAAATCTCATCATCGCTGAGGTGCCTTAGCTCACCTTTTTCAGTGTCAAAGAAATGCAGTTTTCTCTCCACATCTTGGAATTTAGCATTGAAAAAAGCCAATGTTCCTGCCAGTTTCTTATAAAATGCTGACCGTGAAACATTGCTACCGGCACAATTCTGTGATTAGAAACTTCCTTATTTGTTGACAGTTTAGCAGGCTCACGAACTTCCTTTGATACCCATGTAAAATGCTTTTGAGAAGTGAGAGGTTTGGGCATTTGCAGTACTGTCGAAAAGTTTGACTGACCCTCTTAGTCATAAAGCCTTCCACCATCTTCTTTAATCCATGTTATGGAGAAATTCCCATATTTTGCCGAAGCACGTTTGTCCCTGGGTATGTTCTTTGTCTATCACCTTATTTGCTTTATATTGGGCCCACAACTGCATTCGACAACATTGATTTAAGGTTTGATTCTTATTCTTCTTGTTATAATTTTTTTGATTGCGTGTTCCTTTTGTTTGACTTAAATCTACACCTTTATCTCCCTTTGGGTAAACTGCTAAGGACATTGGCATGCCTATGTCTGATGTTACATTTCTGAATCTATTGCAAGGCGCTGTGCTCCATGAATATTGAGAAATTAGTCATACCTGCTATCCCTGAACTTGTGGAAACATGGACTTTTGTTTTCGGTTTCAAGCCGCTTGAAGATCCGAAAAAGGAAGAAATGAAACGCATGAATTTAATAGTGTTCCCTGGAGTAGATATGTTGCAGAAACCTTTATTAAAGCAGTAGTTCACTGAAGGGGGAGGTGCTTTTGATATGTAATTTTGTTACTACCGATGGAGAATGTCAAAGGGACTTTCGTTTGAGGTATGTTCTGCATTCTTTCTCATTCGCTCTCACTCTTCAGTAGCAGTTCACACATTGTGCTCTATGCAGACATCCTTGCCACTGTCTTCTTATTTCTGCAGTTACGGTTTAATTTTTTTCATACTCTTTTTTTTTTTGCGCCCTTTCTTTTCATGTATGCATATAATTGTCCTTTTTCATATCTTTTCGGGAAATTGTTTTTATATACATGCACATTAATTGCTTTTATCCAACCACTCACAACACACTTTTTTCATCCTCTTACCCCGTGAACTCACAAGCAAAGTGAGATCCTTAATTTTTCCATCAAAAGTATTGAAAAAGTGTCAAAACTTCACAACATCTTTGCCATTAATGGCATTTAAAAAATGCCTCAAAAACACTTGAGCAATACAGAGAGTAGCATGTTTTCACTAAAATGAATGGTTCCTCTTCTTCTCTCTATAACATGCTTTAAATCCTCAGGGCATCTTATCATTAACAAACCGGTTCAACATCAATCTCAAGGATATTTCAGTTGTGCTATTATGGTTCTGAATTTATTGAAAGCATCTTTGACCCAAGAAACAAGGGTAGATGTATCCGACTAGGAAAAAGTAAAGAGAGAGATGGGCAAATGTAGATGGAAACAAATATATTGAATACGAAAAAGGGGAAATAAGGCATTGTGTTTATTTTAGATCACATAACTGACCAATTACTTAGCCCATTATATCCTTGCAAAATATATGAGTTATCTTCACTAGATATGCTAGATTATATGTTACTTTTTATTTCCTGATTACGTATGACACGCGCAAAGCACTCAATGCCCTGTTTGGGTTCTTTTAGAGACAGGGACAAGGGAATAAGGGCAATTGTCTTCGTGATTATGTTCTCCTTAGCGTTTGCCGAGAATCAATAAAAGAAAAGGTGGTAAAATTAAAGCATTTCCTATTTTTTATAATCTCCTTTTACTATAAACTCAACAAAGTATCATCCCACCAGACAATCATAGTAACTAGTGACTCTGTGGAAAGTTATTTAAACTAAATTTCCTTACAAACTGGCTGTCCGACTTTGTTTTCCTCTTTGCCTTACACTGTCATCAGTTTAAATTGATTCAGACCTTTGGAATTTTGCACCATATGCATGATTTAGGCACTCAACCATGTTTTCCGATTTTTTTGCCTTTATCCAATTGCCCCATGTTTCAGATGGCAGGGCCATATCACTTTCTGTAAATAGTGGATGACTTTTTGTTTTTCCTGAAATCCGTATAACTTTAGTCCCATGTATTTTCTGCTTAACGCACTCGATGCACAAGTACCATGGGGTTCTCATATTCATCGGAATTCTATAGACGTAGGAGTTAGAATAGTTGGGAGCAATAAAGAGTGCAACACTCTTTTCTAGTTTGATTTGATATGGTTATGAAAGATTTTTGGTATTTCTTTTGCATTAGCCAGTACACGTTCTCTCTCTCTCTCTCTCTCTCTCTCTCTCTCTCTCTCTCTCTCTCTCTCTCTCTCTCTCTCTCTCGGTTGATGATGTTTCTCTCATGTCTTCTTGCACAGGATCATTTTGCAGTTTATATCTTGTACTGGATGCCAATTGAGTTTTAAGTGCATCAAAGCAAGGTCTGGTGATAATGTGAGGGCTTTTTAGTTGCTTTCGTTATTGACAAGTACCAAATTTTCTGTTTTGTTTTCGAATTATAGGTCGTAAAGATTTCTAACTTAATAGTTTTGGCACAGATTAATGGCTATATCTTGAAAACAAAAAAAAGCCGTCTGATTTTTGTCTGCTCCCATGGAGAATGGTACCCCTACCAATACTTGTTGCTTATATTCTGTACAGGGCCTTATATTGTGCTAACTCCCGTGTTTGGGGATATGGCATTCCCTACCCACCCTTAGATCTTCATACTTGAATCACATCCATTAGAATTTTAAATCACAAGAATCAGTTACTTGGTTAAATGGTAAAGCGTTTCATAAGTTTTACGGAAAAAAACTCAAAACTAATTTCACAATCTTTACTTGGTTAATCAGGGATTCAACCTCTGCGCTATCTCGTCTAACTGAGTTCATGAACTAATTTCAATTCTCATAAGGATGTTCTTAGTACTGCTATAGGCCAGCCATGTTAGCCTGTATGGAGTGTCGGGCTACTAATTAAGAAGCAACACACAAGTAGGATTAGTGTGATAAGATTTTGTGAGATAGAATAACAAAATGAATTTCTTTGCGTAATTGGAGGGGCAGTATCTAAAGAACATCAGATGTGAAAAAATAGATTAAGGTGGTTTGGACGTGTCTATTGTAGATCTAACGATGCAGTAGTTGGGAGGAACGATGTGATTACGGTAGAGAATGACACTAAGGAGAGAAGTAGACTGAAATTGACTTTAGAGGCACTAATTCAAAAGGATTTGGGTTTTTTGAATATCAAGGAACACAATGTCCTCGACAGTGCTAATTTTGAAAACGGATTCATGTAGTTGACCCTAGTTAAAGTCTATGTGGGTTTTGGTTTGTTAGGATGTCTTTCCGACATGATCCTTAAGATGTCGTGTTGTTATTCTTGAGAACTACAGAAGTTTGGAAGCAGATTAAAACATTTTTATTTGCCTATTCCAATGGCACAGTCTCTTGCGATTAAAATATCTATTAAGGCATTTATTTTTGGCGACTTGGATGTTCTTTTTGTATTGATGTCTTGTGGCCTATTTTTGCTGCCTAGAGTTATCAAGCTTTGGATGTTTGCTAAACAGGATACAGTGTTTATTCATGTATGCTTGGAGGAAAAAGTAGATATTTTTGTGCTAGATCAATGTACATACGTACACTATCGCATTATTCAGTTGCACGGATTTCAAATGGATATCCTAGGCATATCTATTATTTATTGGTACCATGTCAAATATGTTGATCTCGCGCAATGGTCCAAATGTTTCACGTGAGCATCATAATGCATGGTGCATGAGAACTATTACATTCACATAGCAATCAACGAGTTTGCCAAAAAATGACTCAAATTCTCATTAATGTAAGCCTACTGCCTATGTTAATTGAATGGACACCGTGCTTTTTTCCCATTTAAAGTGAATTTTGCACATATAAGTTCTCTACATGCATCTTGTAAGTATTGGATGAAGTATGATCATGACATTTGAAAAAATGAGTATGACCTAATCTTGATAATTAGGGTAGGTCATAGGAAACCCTGGTGCATGGGATGAAAGGGGATACAACTAGATTGAATATGTATGGTGACATTTTCCTTGGTAATATTCTTGTTGCTTAAGTTGACTGCTGATCCTTGTGTTTTGCCAATTTATTAAATTTTTGTGTTGTTTTACAATGGCATCCAAATGTCAATGTTTTGTCTCGTGTTCTTAAAAATTGCATTTGTTGTTGATGCAAGGGCAATATGAATTCATACGTCTTTGTTTTTCCCTTGCATTACCATTGTGTGTTCTTACGCCTTCATGTATCGAAGTAGTTAGAATGTGACATTATTTGGAATATACATGGTAAGCTTCAAAAAGCCGAGCTCCTTTGGCAATTGCATTGACAAAACACACATTTCCTTGTGTTTGGTTCGTCGAGTCAAAGAGAGTTTGTTTGGGGAGTATATGCAAAGTGATCATTTTGAACATGTATTGGGTGTTTATGTGTGCGGTAGTATAGTTGTCTCATGATCAGGGGAATCAAGAAGTATTAAGTGTAGCATCAATTGGGTTTCCAAAAAGTGTCTTAAGCCCTGGTCGGGCGCGCTGCCAACTGAACCTTATTTGAATGGTTTCACTAGACAAGTCGCTAGAGTGACTATGAATTTGCTCGACCAACTTTGACTTTGCTTGAGCAAATTGCCCTTTTTACAACAATTCTATAAATACGCATTAGTGAGGTTAGAACGCGTATAAAGTGCAACACAAAAACACCTTGGAGTGGTCTTTGCTTTGTATCTTGGAGTACATATACGATCTGTGGATCATTGAGCGCTAAGTACATCTCCAAGAAGTTTCAATAGCATTATTAACATATTTTAAAAAGCCCTAAGGAGGATTCCTGGACACTATGTAGTCCTTTCGATGGATTTTTAAAAGGCAAACAAAAAGTTTATTGATTCAAGGCAGCGACAGTCAAACATCGGGTGTGTTGAAAGTGGATTCGCCAAATAGAGTGTAGGGTGATTTGTGAGGATTCAATATCATAGGGTATGATTGCTTGTAACAACACAATGAGTAGAGTGCATGATTCCTTCTCGTGGTTTTTACCCGTTTGGGAGTTTTTCGCGTATACCTTTGTGTTCTCTGCTTGGTTGCTTTCTGTTTGTGTGATTGGTGGATTGTTAATGGAGAGATAATACATATTCAATCATTATACCTAGGCGATCTAGGGTTTTTCAATTGGTATCAAAGCATGTTGAACATATTGATTTAATTTATTTTTTTTAACGAGCGGGTCCTTGTTTTCTAATTTGCTAGCATCGATTCATCAATAGAAGGCAATTTTTTAATTAATCCTCCAACTTTTCATAGCTCCAAATAGGTAACATGTGCTACTTCTATGTGTCCCGGTGCGAATAACGTCCAGTCTAAATAACTGTGAGAGTATAAGTAAGAGTTTGAGTTCTAATGCGGTTGGGACTGACCAAGCTAGTGATGGAGAGGAAGAATATGGTGAGGCTTGGTAACAAGGTTGTGAGAAGTTCTACAAAAAAAAGTTATAGATTTGCGAATACAAATATTAGATTAGCCACCAAGCTGAAATGCAATGCAATTGATGCCTTGTTGATCTTCGTGTGTTGAAGTGCAAATGCAATGTGGTCTTGAAAAAGAATTACGTGTTTTTCTGGAGGCTAACAAACTTCTTGACTGTAAAGTAGCAAAGCTGCAAGGTGAACTCGACAATGCCAATGCTACTTTAAAGAAACTGAACATGGGTACAATAACTTTGAATGAAATGTTAAGTGTTCAACAGTAACTTCAAAACCTTAAGGGCTTGGGTATGTGGGAGGAGCTTCAACAACAAAGGTGGAAGGAAGAATGGTTTTTATCAAGCCAACTAGCAGTGCTCTCATTCTTCTGTGGCAAATAAAGTGAAGTTGCCCATTGAAGAAAACAATGTCAAAGATGCTTGCATGAAACCCGATTCTCCGAAGGCAAAGAAGCAAAGTGCAAGTTGGACATGCCACAACCAAGCATGGTGAGGTTTTGTCCAAGTTTATGACTACTTGTCATCATTGTGGTGTTAAAGGTTATATTAGACCTCATTGTAGGAAGTTGCATGAGCCAGTTACTTTCCACACGCACTTAGCATATTCTCATGGTTATGAAAAGCATGTGCCTATGTGTTATTTTTGTATAATGAAGGGTCACATTCAACCGAATTATTTCATATCCATAGGTACACCAATGCTCCATCCAATTACCATCATGTTAGTTAAAATGGGGGTATGTAGCATCATTTTGGTTATGGTTGGGATAGAACCTAAAGGTCTAGACGAAGGGTGATGTCATCATAAAAAGAATATATATGTGAACTCTAATATGTGCCAAAAATGTGGAGAAAGTTGAGATGGTCAAGAGAAGAACAGTTTTGGTGAGGAGGTGTCAGATTTGAGACCTGATATGGATTTGTCTATCAACACTCTAGATGACATTGGATCTAGAGGAGTTGACCTTGCCTTTTAAGGCTTGGTCTTGTTTTCATAGTCTAGGTTGGTTTATATTGCGTATCTTTTGTCTTGAGCCATGGTTTGTGGTGGTTTGTCTATTTTTGTTGCTTAGCCTTCTATGTCACTTTTTAGAAAGTTCAAAAAGATTTAATATTTTTTATTTAACCAAAAATAAAATAAAATTTGGTGTTGGATTTGAGTTGTGCATGATAGTCTTCATTATGGTGTAGTTGCATGCCATAGGTTTTAATGATCTTGAATTTCTCACTCTTAATTGTGCATGCTCCATGATCTTTCTCCACGTGAGAAGTTATGGGTATCATACGGGCATGGTGCTTGATATTGTGATGCACACTTTTTCATGGCTATGATTGATATTGTGATGCGCACTCAAAGGCTGAGGGTACCACCTAAACCAACCACGAATGATGAAATTTATGAGCTTTTCGAGCAAGTAAAGGTCAACATTCCTCTTTTGGATGCCCTCAAGCCAATCCCTTCCCTTTTTCTCACGGACTTGTGTACTGTGAAACGCAAAGTGAATGTTTAAGCACTGTTAAACACAAGTTGAATGTTCAAAAGGTGTTTTTAACTAAAAAAGTGAGCTTTATCATTCAAAACAAATGCCTCCCCTAAATATAAGGTCTCCGGGTGTCCCACATTTTCTATTGGGTTTGGCGATAAAAAGGTTGAGAGAGCTTTGCTTAACTTAGGAGCGAGTGAATTTGCTCCCATTCTCGGTGTACCAACAACTAAGTTTGGGGGAAATGAAATCAACTTCTGTCACTCCCCAATTGATCGATTGTGGTGTCCGAATAACGAGAGGCTTGGTAGAAGATTTCTTAGTTCAAATGTGCAATTTTGTCTACGCGGTGGACTTTATTATGTTCTATACTTGTCCAGTGACCAACCTTCAGTCACAAACTCCTATAATTCTTGATGTCCTTTCTTGGCGACATTCGATGCCATTATTTATTGCCAGAATGGGTTGTTGACATAACATTCGGGAACATGAAAATACAGCTTATTATTTTCAATGTTAATAGTCCAATGAAGGACGATGATGATAACCACGATGTGAGCATGATAGACACTTTAGTGCAAGATCAAATGTACTTCACTTTGTGTGATGCGCTTGTGAAAACATGTCTCACTGCCAAAGAGATGGCGCATAGGTGGATTATTTGTACTAATTGTTACAAGAGCAAGACATGAGGTATGGGCCTGGGAGTTGGTCTACAACCCTTGATAAATTACCTCCTATAGAAACCAAAAGTTTACATTCAGACCTCCGAATTCTTGATACTTCCCCAGGTGAGCAATTGTTTAGTGTTTTGAATTACCCATGGTTAGCCAACTTCAATAATTTTCTTTGGGCGCCCGAACCATTGGATTTCCCAGGAGAGAAACAAATTCCTAGTTGAGGTGAAAAGAGTTTTCTTTGATGATCCTTATATATTCAAATATAACCCTCCAGATGATCCTCCCGCTTAATTTCGTTCTTTTTATCCTTTCGGAGTCTAGGAGACTAAAAATCCATGAAGTTGAGATAGCTTCAGTGTTTGCCATGCTCAAATGGCTTATGACGGTATGGTATAGGAACCTAACTATAGCCTTAGGACGTTAGTCTATGGGTTTGCAACAATCTTGTTGCATTGTCTTGGATAGTCGTAAATGGAGATTGAAGATTTTGTAAACAGAAATTCAACCTGTTGAGTCATGACTTACCTAGGAGTGTTGTATTACTTCTCTACAATGTTGTAAGTGAGAATTAGGTAGAAAAGTAGTACCTGTGCAATTGTGTGAAGATTCAGTGTTGTTTTAATTTTTTTCATTTCTCTCGGGCTTGGATAACACATACCAAGCGTTCCTTAATCATTTCTCTCCTAGTAGGTAGTTCGTATATAAGTCTTTGTAGGGTAAACATGCTACCACACCAACCTTGATAGTTTCGATCTCATGTTGTGTTAAATGGGACATTCAGAAGCCCTAAGCTTGGATGCAACTATGTGTTGCGGTTGGAAGGCCAACAAAATATCAACAAATGTCTCGTGTGACTAGTTGTGGTTCCATGGAGGAGCCAAAGGAGCAAACCTTTCAAGCTCTATCAATGATGAATAGTGTGGGTGATGGAAAATCCTCAAACTTGGTTGAGGTATAGGGTGGTTGACATTCCACCTCTTTGATACGATTTGCGTTCCTCTCTCCTTACTATTGCTCTTCATACATTGCGCACACTACATATTTCAAGTTGGGAGGAGAGGATTAGCATCATGTTAATACATTTTGCAAATGTATATTGCATATTTCAATTTACATACAAATATTTTGTGCAATCTTCTCTTAGAATAGTGGTTGATGAGTCGTAGTTACCTTTCATATCTTCAAGAGACTTTAAGTGGCAAGAGTTTTACATTTGAATAAGTATCTCATTGTGCTTAACTCAGTGGACATGAATGTGAACTTTGATGAACGAATTGTGCCAAGTACTTGGAGCAGGGTGCCATGTTGAGTGGAAGTTCAATATTGCCATATCCCATACTAAGTGCCATGTTCATTCTCTCTCACCTTGTAGTTTATGTATATATCGTGTTTTGCTCATACTAAAGTGCTTAGGATATATTTTTTGCATCATTTTGGAGTCTATGACGTGTTTAGGAAATGGTAAAAGGAAACTTCTTGTATATGAAAGTCGTCACCTTGATCCTTGATTTGAAACAAGTATGAGTCTCAGTCATTGTGAATCATAGTAAACCGGATGTGTTTTTGAATCATAGTAAACAGGATCTTTTGTGCATCATTGTGAATCATAGTAAATTAACCGAATGTTTGACGAGTGTCTATATCTCTCATTTTGTCACACTTGTATGCATTTCATACTTTTTTCTATTTGATAATGCACTCAAGGTGTGTTTTTGTTAGATTTTAGGTAATCGGAGCAAAAGACATATCCTGAAGCTCCCAATAATCCCCAAAGATAACCAAAAGTACTTAATCACGCTAGAGGCTGAGAGGAATCCTTTCCAAGACCAAAATGCAGTGTTCAAAGCATTGGAGGAAGGCTCCAGTCATCCTGAATGCCAGAAGAAGGAACAAAAGCTGCCCAAGAATTCAAATGCAATGGGTATTGATACCCCACATCATGGGTATAGATACCCAGCCCCTTTGGATCAACAGACTTCCAGTAAGCTTGGTTATCAATACCCCACATCATGGATATCGATACCCAACTCCATCAGACAACTTTTAGTGGCAATTTTGTAATTATTTTTGTAAAGGGAGTAAAGATCCGTAATTTCTTTATTTTTGTAAATTCGTGAATTATGAGGTATGTGGAGATGACACATTGATGGTATGTAAAATTTCTTACTTTGGGATTGGCGCGTTGAACCGATCTTTCTAGATATGTTTTTGGGGGTTTAAGATGAAGCCTTGTACAAGTCAAGAGGGCCTAAGGAGCCATATATGAAAATACTCAATTTTTAGTCAGAACCGGTTCCGAGTTTTGTAAAACCAGTTCCAAATCGCTTCGTGAAGCATCCAAGCCAATTAGAACCTGTTTCACGTTTTTCTAGAACCGGTTCAAAATCACTTCACACATTTTTTTTTAAAAGGTCGGGTTGAGCTCTCATTTTTCTATCTTCTCACATTCTCAACCTCATCTCTCCTCCTTTACCTCCCCTCATCTCTTCCACCTTCTCTCTAGATTTTCTCCATGATTTCTTGAAGATTTAGCCTCCAACCAAGCCAAATTTTCTTCTCTTTAAGGGCTTTCTTTTCTCTCCATTGTTTTGCTCGGAGATTGAGCTTTGGGACTCTAGGATTTTGCGCAAAACCCATGCAACCTCATCTCTCCATTGTTTTGCTTGTTCATATTTATGAATAAGCATATTAATCTTAGACTCATTAACTTGATTTGTTCTCTCATGTGTAACCTCTAGCTTATACCATATCTCTTCAGCAGATTCACAAGCAGAAATTCACTCAAATTCAACGGGGTCAAGTGCACAATATAACATGTTCATGGCCTTGGCATTCAATTGAACAACTTTCAAATTTTTCATTTCATTACTTTTCTTCCTTAAACGACTACCTCATTCATAGTTTTAGTCGGGCGATATGGTCCACTAATAATCACTTTCCATACCTCATAATAAATGGTTTGAAGATAGATACACATTGTAGCCTTCCAATAGTTATAGTTAGACCCACTAAACAAAGGAGGTCTATTCCTCAATGGGCCTTCGGGAAGGAAGTTGCCATAAGGGGTTGGCAAAGATCTTACCCTAAGATGATTAAGTCAAAAAATAACTAGAGCCCTAGGCTCTGATACTAATTGTTGGCCCAGATAGCAATAAAAAATATAATGCGGAATAAAAAAATAAATGCAAGATTATAACTTAATCAAATACTGTAACAGATTGAGCAAGCTCCACACAGGTCGACATAACAGATTGAGCAAACTCAAAGAAGATCAATACGTAACCGAATGCCCAGGTTACAGCAATTGAAAACTCAGCAATAGAATGAAATTCATTCAAACACACATACAATAATATATGACAGAAAATAAAAAGCAAGGGAAGAGAGAAATCAAACACAGACATTTATCGTGGTTCGGTCAGTAACTTCCTGGCCTAGTCCACTCCCCAAGTGTTCGACTTGGGTTTTGCTGCACTATTTCCAATAGTAACACCTTCTAGCTTCACAGGTGCTTGAGAAACCTTTACAATGAACAATCCCCCATCTCTCCTACTATTTTGATTCCGGTGCAAGTAACACTTAACAAGTGTTTTCTCTCCAAAACCACTCATAAAAAGATAACTCCCACAAGGGTGTACACTCCCTTTTACAATGAAAGCTCAACTCACAAATAATCCCTCTTACAAATTTCGGCACAACACTCGAAACTATAAAATGATATCCAAGATGAAGCTTGGAGTTGAATGGAACAAGTGAATTTCCCTCTTGAAGTTCTCTGTATGTGTTTTTCTTCAATGTTCTCTCACTTTTTCTTCTTCTAGTTGATGCAATATATAATAAGCTCGTAGAAGATGATAACGTTATACTCAATTAGTCGTTAGTCACAAAAGAGGCTCCTCCGTCCTTTACTTTCTTGTTTGCTTCTTCCTCCACAATATTTTCTTCAAGTAACATTCTTCTTCCCATATTTAAATATAGCTGTTTTGTAAGGATCAAATTTCAGAGTCTTCTTGTTTTGGCAATTCCGTTTGAAAAAACACATATTTATATCGAATTGTAATTTTATTATTTTCCCTTAATTTTCAAAGTACCAAGTCTATATAGAAATAGAGTGGAAGGAATCATTTTTATGTAATTTTAGGGATAGTAGATCAATCGGTTTCAGCGAGGATCAATCGGTTTCAGTTCGGATAGACCAATGATCCGATCGATTGGCTTATCAATCAGGCAGTGCAATTCTTAAAGTGAATCGGTTCACCAATGGATTGAACGATCGATTTTTAATGTGATTGATCGGAACTGCAACAAATATAAAAGAATGTCATTTTTTCATTCTAGGGCATCGAGGCAGACAAGGAATATCAGAGCCTTGCGTTTTTTAAACCCAGAGAAACCCTAGAGTGTTAAGAGTTTGTTTCTCGAAGGAAAAACAAGATTTATGGATCTTTGATCCCATTCAAGATCTTTGAGAGGTTTAAACATCATTCAACTATCAACATTGAGTTTTTTTGGTGGATTTCTAAAAGAAGTTTTTTGGAAGGCTTGTGCGATTCAAAGTGTTGGTGATCAAGATCACTAAGTGCGGTGTACGTGTAACTCAGCAGGTGATACTTTTATAATGTTATGAGGATTTACTTCGTTTGGATAGATATATCTATAACTGCACAATGATTCTATTGATTTCGATTTCTTCCCGTGGTTTTTTACCCATTTAGGGTTTTCCACGTATATCCCGGTGTTCTTTGATTGATTGCTTGTGTGTTTGTGTTGAGAGTTTAACTTAGTGATTTGCGTTCATACTGTTAGGGTTTTTTTACGAATTGTTAGGGAATTGTGGTTTTCACTTGGTATCAGAGTGAGCTGCTCCTTCCATTAGGATTTATTTTCCTAACATAGATCCTGTAGACACCCCAATTTGAACCCATGAAAATCCTTGGCATTCCCGATGATGAAAATGGCCCGATAAAGACACGCGGAGCTTGATTAATTGCTTGGAAACCCCTCCCAGAACCTCTTCAAAATAAACCCAATATTGCACCACCTTCTATTACATTCAAAACCCCTTTTATTGATATATAATACGTCCCAATCCATTTTGAAATGAGGGAGATGCGTGCGTTTTACTAAAATGACTTGTTTTTCCGACCTCTTGAGGGTAAAATGGTCATGAATTTTGATGTACAAATCATCTTGGGTTCAAACCACTTGGGTTAGAAAGTAGACTCAATTACCTTTCCAACGCTTCAAACCATGCACAAAACGGAGTTTGGTAGCACCCGGAGCAACCCCACGAAGTTTGATATGTTGTGCAGTCTCCAAGTCCAGGCGCCTAGACTCACTATGGGCGCCCATACTTCATACTCTAGGCGTCCACACTCAGTCTAGGTGCCCACACTCTCCTACTCTGGGCGCCCAAAAGTACTTCCAGTGAGCAATTTCCAGCTGGTTTTTGATGAAACCATGGGCTTCCTCTTTACATTAACCCACGTTTTTTTCCACTCAAAACTCCCTCCAACACATTATCCCTCCACATTTTAAGTTCAAAATGTACTTTCCCTCTCTCACTCACCCAAAACCAACTCTTCTCTCTCTATAAATACCCCTCATTGGCTTCATTTTGATGATGATCAACTTACCTCCCTCCTACACTGTTACTCTGCTAAAATTGTTCCAGAAACATCAACCCCAGCTAGTTCCTCCCTCTTTCATCCTTTCTTAGTCCACAAACCCACTTCTTTACCACCTTGGTTCCATTCATTTCTACCTCCTTTGATCAAACTCCAACAAAACACCCACAATCTGTCCTCCACAGTTCTAGAAGCTAATCATCAGTCCATTTAACCACTCAAAATTACTCAAACATCAAATCCAAGTTCATCAATCAAGTTCCAAAGGTAGTTTTGTCTACCAATAAGTGTTCAAAGGGCTCTTAAGTGACACCACCCAAATTTTGCTAGTCTCTCATGCTAGTTAAAGGTTTGGGAAGGTTGAGAGTGTCAAAAGAAGGATCAAATCCTTGACACCCATACTGAGTGAGGGCGCCAATACTCTCTAAGTATGGGCGCCAGGACTTACTTCTCACTACTGTGTTTTTCTTACTTCTAAGCATCTATTTATGATCATCTAGTGCATCATGCATCATTTGTGGTTTATTCTATGATGCGTGGTCCATTCATTCATTTAAAAGCCCTTTTTGAAAGTATTTCGGAAAGGAAGATTGTGTTTGGGTGGAGTTTTAGTGAATCAATTAAGAATTGCATATGTTTCTCTGCCAATTTTAAAGCTAATTTGAGATCCCACAGTAGATAAAGAAAGGGCTTTAATGTCACCCATATTCACCATTTGCATGTTTCAAGTAACATATTGTGGGTCCATATCATACTCTCTCTTCTCTCAAGTATAAAACTGTACCTTAGTCCTTCATATGCACAACAGAGCATGAATCATGTTAGTAAAAAGATTAGTATATCTCGTATCCACTATAAAGTGTCCCAAAACTATGGTTTTCAAGTCTAAATTAAGTTTCAAGTTTGGTTTTAGGCATTAATCAGTGTTGGTTAAACATATCTTTTCATTTTAAACATGTCAGAAAGGGGTATGGATATTGGCTTGATGTTTGTGTATGAACCTGGACTTGAAAGGACGTCAGTCTGCAGTGTATTCCAGGCGCCTGGACTTCATCATTCTGGGCGCCTATACTCATTCCAGGCGCCTAGACTCACCCAATCTAGGCGCCTATACTGACTCTGGGTGCCCAAACTTGACTATTATGGGTGCCCAGAAAACAGCCCGCGTGTGGTTTATATCTTGTTTCCGGGATGTGTAGGAGTCTGTCTTAGATCCTTATGTGTTGTTTAATCATGTTTCTGTTCATTGCATTGTGCATATTCATCACCCTCTCATAACACATGGTACATGCATTCACGTGTTTCGTTTTGATTTTGTGAAATGTATTTATGTGCTCTCGCATGATTTCGTGATTAAAGTCTATTTAAACAATGTTTTCCAAAAGTCCCTTGAACATTTAGTAGAGACCGGATGTTGTGCCGGGCGAGAGGGGTGCCTTAAACACCTTCTCCTCTCGTAACGTAGCTCCCGAACCCGAGAAATCATGGCAACGACGGGCCAGTGAAACCTTTTTCAAATCAAGGGCAAAAAGAGTCATTTTCAAACTGGTTTCTCAGGTATGGTCCTTAAACCCGGGTGGTTACTCCATCAATCGAAACCGTTTTCATAAACCCTATGAGATTTTGCGGGGCGTCCACAGATCCATCATGAATATGAACATGAATCACATGTCTAGAAATTACCTACACTTAATGCTAAGAATTTTGACTATTGGAAATCTAGAATCAAAGCTATAATGAGATCAGCCGGTGAAGAAATTTGGGACTCGTTTATTGTGGAGTACACTCGGCCAATGAAAACTGTAGAGGACAAGCAGGTTCAAGAAACCCAGTCTGAGTTTTCAATCACTGAAAAAGCATTACTTCAGGCTAATAACCATGCACTTGATATTTTATTTTTTGTTCATATTAATGAGCATAGGAAAATAGATAACTACAAAATCGTGAAAGATGCATGGGACATTCTAGTTACTTGTCATGGGGGACAGATGTGGTTAAGTAGTCTAAGCTACAAAGGCTTACTACTGAGTTTGAAACCATTAGAATGTAGGAGGAAGAGACCTTCAATCAATTCTACTCCAAGCTCATCGCCATTGTCAATAGCTGTGAGAAGTTGGGTGAGCCAATTCCTTCATTTTGTACTTCTAAAAAAAAATTACGCCCCTTACCTCCTAGATTTAAAACTCAATAACTATGCTAGAGGATAAGAGAAAGTTAAAAGAAAAATCTATTCAAAAAATAGTATGGATCCTCCAAACTAACGAGGTTGACCTATTGCAATCTGAACTTGTTAAGCCCAAAGTAAAATATTCGGAGACTCCAATTACTTTTAAAAGTACTCAAAAAAATAAGAAAGATTCAGATAGTGATGGTGATGTCGATTTTTCATGGGATGAAAGCATTTTTCAAATAACTTATAAAAATAGTATGAAAAAGAAAAATGATAAAAAAGGAGAATTTTTTCTGAAAATTATAAAAATGATGGAAAAGGACCACCTGACGGACCATATTGTTTTAAGTGTCATAGTTTTGGTCATTATGCGCAAGATTGTGTTAATAAAAAGAAAAGGAAGGGTTTTGTTGCTCAAACGTGGCATGATAGCGATTCTGATGAATCGAATGAAAAATAGGGGGCGACGAAAATAATAATAGAAACTTTATGGCTTTCAGAGTATCCTTAAATCCTCAGGGTCTTTTTGAATCGAGTGGTTTTGAGACAAATAATGGTGAGTCAGAAAGCAGTGACAATTTAGATGAGATCAAAGAGGAATATAACAAACTCCGTGCTTTTGTTAAAAAAGGTGATGAGGGTGGTGTTTCGTGGTTCTTTTACTTCTTTATAGCAAAATAATCGAGTGCGAGCGTGCCAGAGAGAGTTTCAATCTCCTCCCTCAGATTAAGTTTGGAAAAACCAAATATAATCAGGCGATTGTGTTGTGTTGGTTCAATTACCTCAATTAAGAGGATTTTTTCTTAACAAGTGAAGAAATACAAACCAATATACTTAGGAAATCAAAGAACAACAAAGAAACAAGATACTTCGATTGATAAATCAAAGGTAAACTTACTTCGAAATTGCTTCCAACTTCAAATACAAGAACAAGAACTTCGAACAGGTGATTGTTACAAGAACAATCGAGATTAATCCTAACTACTTCCTAATCTACTTCCTAATCTACTTCGAACTGAGTTCGAAATCCTAACTACTTTGCCAATGAACAAACCAAGCATCAGTTTTTTGATAGCTGTTTGTTGAAGATTTCTCCGGGGGCTTTCACTCTTCAATTTCTTCTATTTATAGACGCTGCTTGCAGTTGAACTTCCCGCTTAATGAATTTGAACTTGGCTTGCTTCGAACTCTAACTTCTACTCTTCGAGTTGGCAGTTTCTTCCCTCTTCCACGTCTGAATTGAATTCTTCCAATTCTTCTTCCATAAGCTTTTATTTTGAATCTGCACAGTTACTTTACACTAACTCAAATGATTACGAGTTAAGGAAATAACTGCCTCTCAAGAAATACTCCACGTGTTTTAACCGCTATCTATTCCATTTCACAAGTTTACACGTGTAGTTTACGTGTTCAACAGTTAACATCATGGCTTCGAAGCCAGTTTCTATTTTATTCTTGACTTGTAACTGCCAATAACTGCTTTTTGATTTTAAGAGATAATACGACATCGTATTTACTCTAATGTATTCTTTTAATCCAGTGTATCTTCATTGACAGATAATTGCCAACGTTTGGCATTTTTGATTACGTGTCAATCAATTATTGGATTTGTTAATTTTATATGTAAACATACCCTCCACATTAACATCGTTGTTCAAGGAATTTGAATGAGTGTTAATGTGCCTTTTGCCGCTTCGACTTCATATAAACTTCAAAAGAGGAAGTTATTCAAAGTGATCTTGAGCAGCTTACACGTTTCCAATAAGGAATTGATGGGTAATGGGCAGTTAACCTGCACGTTCCCCATCTTCAGGAATTTGAATCGTTTCCTACTTAAAATTTGCCTACAAAAGGGCTCAATTATTGGTAAAAATTAATCACCAGTCTTCGTTGTAAATTGATTTTTATCTCAACTAAACCATGGCTGAAGTTTCCAACACCCAAAGTGCCTTCGAAAACTTGGTTCTTAATGACCCAATCCATGTTGATACTAGAAATACCGTCACACCAATCAGTGGTGAGATTCGAAGGGACCGCTCTTATGTGGTGGTTCAAGAGGAAGATTCTGAGCCTATTGATCCATGGAATCCTCCAACTTCTCCAACTCCTAAGCCTTTTCTATGGGGTTTACCATCTGAGATAGTAGTGGTAAAGATGGATGATCCTGCTGGCTATAGAGGTTGGAGCAAATATCGCTCATTGGCTATGAGTAGGTATCTATCTCCTTTTATCCGACGTGATCCCAATATAATAATGTTTGACAGCCTTATTGCCACTTGTCTCACTCCTGCTTTCTTTAAAGTCCATGAAGATGAGAGATCAGGTTTTGTTGGCTATGGTGAACTTAAGCAGAGAGCTGGTAACCAATTTATATATTGGTTAAATGAGGTTCGAAGGCCTTATTTTGAAGGAAATTTTGTTGATCCTGCTAATCTTTCTCTTCGAACTCTTCCAGAATTCGATCCTACTATTTTCCATGCTGATTATTCTTATTCTCTCTATCCGCAATCTGATTCTATTAAAGCCAAAGAACTGTTGGCTGCTTTTGCTTTTCTAGAGATAAGTATTCTTGAAGAAGACATTCCTTACAAAAACTTCTTATGGGCTTGTGAAACTCTTCAATGTACTAACTCTGAGCAAGCTGGTGCTTTTATACATTCTTTTCTGAATCAACTTCCACTCCTTTGAATGTGGATGAAGAACAACACTGCTGCTTTTGTGTTCAACCAAGATCTCCATGAGTATGAAATACTTCATGATCAAGTCACTAAACTTCATACTAAGATGGAGCGTTTGAAAGAAGATTCCTTCAAAATCCCATCCGGCATTTCTAAAAGACTTCGAAGGAGATTAAAAAATCGCATCAAGAGAAATGCTTTCAAATTGGCTAAGTTCGAGATCAAAGCCAAAAACTTGGTCCTGAAAATCAGACCATTAATTGAGAAGAAACTCAAGCTGGATGAGGAAGATAAGACTAGAATGAAAGAAAAGGAATTTTTTAACTTTTCTTGGGCAAGGTTTCATGCCTTAGTGACTTGGAGCTTTCCTCACTATTTTCAAGTCATTCCTACTCCAACAGTTGTTCCTTCACCAGTAGATATTTGATTTTCTCTGATGTAATAGGATTCTTTTTTTTTTTTTGTAGCATGTAATTTCTTATATTAATGCAATCTTAGTTCTTTCTATGGCTTGACTTGCATTTTCTAATGCTTTTCGAAGCACTTAAAGAAGCTTCAAACCAGTTCGAACTTATGATAATCAAAACATGACGATGTGTATTTTATGTTTTTAAACCAAAAAGGTTTAAATCATATGATAATTCTAAAATCAAATGAGGCATATTTCATGGGTAAAAATTCAAACTTGGGCCCAAAGTAATATAAGCCCAATCAAATATTTGACCCGAACCGATACACCGTTTCATCGCAACGTATAAATCTAGGGCTTGAAATGTTTTCATTACTAGTTCTGCAAACAATTTCCAGACATTTTCACGGCCCTTTCTCTTACTAACTCTTATCATTATGGCTTCTGAAACTGATACTACTCAAGGAACTCCTTCTTTCGTTCTTAGGAGGTTAGTGACCAGAGAAGTTCTACAAGCCAAATCTGGTGTTGGTAAGTTGCAAAATCGTGCATTCATCGAACATCCTGTCCTTCCTAATACTCAAATCCTTGGACCTGCATTTCTTGACCTCCCTCTAGACTTAACAACATGTTATCCCATTCTCGAAGGCAGCAATATTATAAAGGATAGGTCCATTGGGTTTTCCAAATGGACCAAGCAAAATTTCGTTTGTTGGCCAAATTGCGATAACAACTGGGAAGATTGGACTGTTCGTATCTTCAAGGCCAAAAGAAAAGAGTTAGAAAATGTTGGATTATCACATATCATTTCTTTGCTTCAACAGGGTATACTTCAGAACCCTACTCTTATTCACGCTTCTTTGGCTTTTTGGGACCCATCGTTCAACTGCTTTCGATTTAATTGTGGAATGATGGCCCCTACAGTTCTTGATGTAGTTTTCCTTACTGGGTTACCTCCTTATGGTGCTATTTTTGACATTGCTGCAACCACTGATATTCCTTTCTTAAAGGAAATTAGATATACTCAATCCCAGGCCTCATATAGCAATTTTCTGGAGGTCGAAAGGAAATTTGGTGATGAAGTATCTAGCAGAGAATATTTTGCATATATTTGGTACACTTTATGCAAAATGATATTCTGTAATGGTGGTAAGAAGATAATGCTTGAATATGCTCCCTTAGCATATGCCCTTTCACAAGGTAAAGCCATTGATCTGGCTTCCTATTTTTTAGGCTACGTTTACAAAATTGGGTCTGATAACCATGCTAAACCACTTGCTCATAATTTGGGACGTCCCCTCTGGTTCTTACAACTCTGGCTATTGGCCTATTTCCCAGATCATAAAGTTGCAGACAAATTTCCTTTAAGTATATATGGGGAAAAATTCACAATTTTAGCTTCGACTCCCCTTACTTTGGTAGGATATTTGCAATATTTTCATCAAATGAAGGAAGACAAAGATGAAAAGGACTTCATTCCCTTTGATAATTGGGATATTGGGCCACCATGGATAAAGAGAATCATGGAACAAAGAGGCAGTACTACTTACCATGAAGCTTGGGCAAGCATTCTCCTTCCAAGGGAAATTACCATTGGGGCTTTTGTTGGTGGCTGTAGACAGGCTCATGCTGAGATTTATTGTCCTGCACAGTTTGCTAGACAATTTGGGATAGTGCAAGCCATCCCTTGTCCTTACCCTGGTGAGATCAATATTAATCTTTCTGCAAGGAACAGGGTTGATAAGGATCAGATTGCAAGGCTAAATACAGAGTTTAAAGACAATTCCAACCATATAGAGTTGCTATTGGTGCAGAACCTCCTCTCCTATCATTCTCTCAATGGTGGCATAATTCCATTAAGTTGTATCATAAGTCTGCAACTGTCAAAGCTTTCATTGATGAGGTTGGTATTGTGATTGAGGAAGTGGCTCATTCTGATTCAATATCAGATGATGGGTTTGGATCGAGTCAAAAAGATATACCTCAGGGAACTCAACAAAAAGAAACACCAGAAGTGCAGTCTTTTGTTTTAGTACCTGTTGCTTTGGATGTAAAGCCCCTTCGATCAGTACCACATATAATGACTAGATCTCAACAGCAAAAGGCCACTCCTCCATCAGGTAATCCTTAGTTTATGATTTTAAAATTAGCACAATACTTCACTTCTTTACTTATGATTTTTTAAAATACAGGATCTACTCCAAGGAAGAAAACTCAAAAGGAGAAAGAACCTATTCAAATTTCTCTGTCTGTAACTTCGAAATCAGGTAATTCCTTTTAAAGAGTCCAGATTGGCTTTTTAAACTTTTATGACTCGTTTGGCCTCTTTTTTCCTTTTTAACAGTTGGAAAAAGAAAAAGGAATCCAGAGCAGGAAGTCAATCAAGAAAAAATAGAACTTCTAAAGGTTTATGAAATTTCGAAAAGAGGAAGGAAGATTTTGATTGAAGAACCAGAGGATAAAGAAACAGAAGATGTCACCATAAGCCAATTCATAAAAGGTAAATTTCATGAACTCAATTTTGTTAAGCTTTTAGTTCCAATTTCATGCTTTCTTACCTCTGGTTAATATTCCTTAGAGAAAATATCTAAAGCAAAGTATGTTGAGGCTTCGAAGGCTTCTTCAGAACATATTCCTGTTGAATTCCAAGAACCAATTGGTCCTTCTGCTATTGATGTCACTGAAGCTTCACAGACTGATGCAACTTTATCACAGAAATCTGCTTCTATTTTGCAAAGCATGTCTCCTCCTGTTATCAGTACTGTTGCAAGAGCCTTACTTTCTGAGGGTATTCGAACTGAAGCTGTTAAAGCGTTTGTACCAACTCAAACAGAGCCTGATACATGGACTTCAACTCCTCAAACAATGGTTAAAGATCACATTCCTGAAGACCCTCTCAATAAGGAGAATTTACAAAGACATGTTCCTTTATCTGAGGAAAGACTTGACCAAGATCAACCTATTCTAATTGCTTCCAAAGATAATGCAGCTATCTCTGAAACTCTTGCAGATATTGGAAATGATAAAACCATTGAAGCTGAATTCCTTGGACAGAGTGCTGATATCTTTATCCAAAGAGATGACATAAGCTTATTCCCTGAAATATCTCTTAGCATACCCGACTATAAAATCTTCTGATCAAGCTAAGGTGATAATCAAAGAAACTATTCTTGGTCAAACTTCAAGAATTGATATTTCAGAAGAACAGATCCATCCTATTGAGGTATTGTTGTTTATTATATTTAAACATTAAAGCTCCCTTCTTATTTTAAGATTAAGCTTACATATGTTTATGTATTTCCTATATTAGGAGACTGGTGCTTCTGCTAGTACAACTGTTGGTGACCTTTCTACAAAGGAGCAGTTTAAATTGAAAATAAGTGATTTTTGTCAAAGAATCACCAATCCAAGAGCTCCTGTTTCTTCTCCAGAGTCCCCATTGCCCAACTCAGAACTCGTCATGGTGCATCTTTTCCTGAATTAGTCAAACCTGTCTTTATCCCAGAGGAAATTCAAGAATTGAAGGAACTTTTCCAACAAATCTCCGAATTGGATTTTGAGACTTTGGCTGAGGGAGATTTAAAGAGACAATTAGATATTTGCTGCCAAGCTGCTTGGGTTTTAAAACCTTCCAAACAGGATTTATATAAACAGCTCTTGGATCAAGCTTCTAGGTTTCGAAAGAAAGCCTATCAACTTCAAGAAATCCAGGAAAAACACTTTCAGAGGCAAAGCTTGAAAGCAACATTATTAAGTGCGGAAGATGAAGCTCAAGGCTTAATATCTTCTTATGATCACGAGGTTGCCAAATTGCATCAGCTACAAGCAGAAGAAGCTCAACTGGAAGAGGCTTTATCTACTGTTAGAAAAGAAATTACTCAAACGACCTCTAATCTGGAAGCTTCTATGAACAAAGCTTCTTCCTCAATTGCTAATATGAGAAGTCTTGAAGATCAACTACAGCAAACCACTGATCAAGAAGAATTTTATGAGTTTATTTGTAACAAAGGCTCTCATGCACTTAATGATCTGAAAGACATGATTGTACAGTTTTTAAGTAATGAATGAAATGCTTGTATCATCCCAATCTCATGACTTTATAACTGCTTGAAATGCTAATCTCATTACTTAAATTATGAGCTTCAATTATAAAACTTGCTTGTTTCTATGATTTATCTTGAACAGCACAAGCAAAAACAAAAGACAAACTACCTTTAGTTTTATCTTCTGTTAAAAGATTCCCAAATGGTTGGGATATAAGCCTTTAAATATCTTCCGTTAATCTTTCTCCTATGAACATAACCATTTAAGTCTTTTAAATGGTATGCTCCTCTTTTAAGAACTCTATAAATTTGGTAAGGTCCTTCCCAATTCGGAGCCCATTTCCCAAATCCTTGTTTTCTTTCTTTAATAGGTAACACTACTTTCCATACTAAATCACCTATATCAAAGCTTCGAATAGCCACTTTCTTGTTATAACTTATGGCTACTCTTGATTTTTGAAGCAGAATTTGATTCAGAGCTTTAATTCTTTCTTCATCTATTTCTTCCAACTCCATGTACATTGCTTGGTGATATGCTCCAGTATTTAAATCATTTTGAGAAGCAACTCTTTGTGACCTTACCACAATTTCCATTGGTAAAACAGCATCATGCCCATAAGTCAAAGCAAAAGGAGTAGTTCCTGTACTGGTTCTTTTAGTGGTTCGATATGCCCATAACACATTTAAGAGTAAACTTGGCCATTCTTCTGGATTTCTATCAACCATTCTTTGAATACCTCTTTTGATAATCTTATTGGTTGACTCTACTTGGCCATTTGACTGAGCATAATAGGGAGTAGAATTGATTAAAGAAACTCCATGAGAACCTGAAAAGGCTTTTACTGTTCTTCCTTCAAAAATGGATCCATTATCCACTGTAATAGTTTCAGGAGATCCAAACCTATAGATGATATTCTTAACGAATTCGATTACTTGTTCTTGAGATACACTCTCAAAAGCTTGAGCCTCTACCCATTTAGTAAAGTAATCAGTGGCAACTAAAATGAATTTATCTCCACTTCTAGAAGCAGGATAAATCATGCCAATCATGTCCATTGCCCAACCTCTAAATGGCCAAGGTTTAACTATATACTGTAATTCAGTAATAGGTAATCGTTTGAGAGGTCCTGTTCTTTGACAAGCTTGGCATCCTTTTACATAATCAATGCAATCCTTAAGGATAGTAGGCCAATAATATTCATACCTTCGAATCAACCATCTCATCTTGATTCCTGCTTGATGAGCCCCACAAATACCTTCATGAACCTCTGCCATAACTTTAAATGCATCAACTTTGTTCAAGCATTTAAGTAATAATCCATTTGCTCCTCTTTTGAACAATTCTCCATTATACATAATATAATTGACAGATCTCAGCCTTGTTGCTCTATCTGTTTTAGCATCAGGTTTTGTTAAATAATCAATCAATGATTGTCTCCAGTCATTCGAACTAGGAGTAGTAGTGATTTCATATACTTCAAAATCAGTATATCTATCTTTAAGCATTGGTAATGATTTCCTTAAAGTTAACTGACAAAACTCTCTACTTTCATCAGTGATAAACTTAAATCCTGATGCTCTTTGAGCTACTGCATCTGCTTCTCCATTAAAGAACCTTGGAACGTAAGTAAAAGTAATCATATGAAATTGCTTAATTAACAACTTCACATATTGAAAATAAGGTTTTAGACCAGTACTATGGCAACCAAATTCTCCATTCACTTGGTTTATTACCAACTGAGAATCTCCAAACACTTCAACTATATCAACCTTCAAGGTAAGCAAAAGTTCTAAACCCATAATTAAGGCTTCATATTCTGCTTGATTATTTGTACATTCTCCTTCATTTATCTGAAATCCAAATTTGGTTTTCAAACCCTGGGGAGACTCCAAAACAACTCCAATTCCAGCCATTTGAGATGTTTTCGAACCATCGAACCACATCTTCCATGGCTTAATTGTCACTGTATCAACATTTGCTATTTCAGGAGTTTCTATTCCGTTTGGATGATCAGCCAAAAAATTAGCTAAAGCTTGTCCTTTAACTGATTTTTGAGGAACATATTCTAGATTAAATTCAATTAAAGATACAATCCATTTCCCAATTCTGCCACTAAGTACAGGTTGAGATAACATATACTTCATAACATCAGTCTGGGAAATTACATAAGTTACTCTAGGCATCATATAGTACCTGAGTTTCTTCGAAGCAAAAAACAAAGTTAAACATAGTTTTTCTACTGCAGAATACCTACTTTCACAATCATTTAGAAACCTACTTAGATAATAGATAGCTTGCTCCTTCCCTTCTTCATTGTCTTGAGCCAAAAGAACTCCTATTGAGTCATAATTTGCTGCTAAATACAGTTTAACAGGCTCTCCCTCTTTAGGTGGAACAAGAACAGGTGGATTAACCAAGTACTCCTTGATGGCCTTGAAAGCATCATCATGCTCCTGTGTCCATTCGAAGTCCTCTCCATCCTTCAATTTCAACAAAGAAGAGAAGACTTTAGTTTTCCCTGCAGTATTAGATATAAACCTTCGAAGAAAATTCAATTGACCAAGAAATTTTTGAAGTTCTTTCTTGTTTGAAGGAGCTTTCGCTTCAATAATAGCTTTAGCTTTGTTGTTATCAACTTGAATACCTTTACTGTGGACTAGGTACCCTAAAAAGTTACCTGCTGTTACTCCAAAAGCACATTTGGCTGGATTCAACTTTAGTTGATAATGTTTCATCTTTGAAAAAGCTATTTTCAAATGTTCTACATGATCATCAATCGATTTTGATTTGACAATAATGTCATCTATGTAACATTCTAGAAAATCCCCAATTATTTCATGGAAAATAGTGTTCATAGCTCTTTGATAAGTAGCACCAGTATTTTTGAGTCCAAAAGGCATTTTGACCCGTTCAAAGGTTCCAAGATTGCCTGGGGCTCTAAATGCAGTTTTATGAACATCTTTTTCAGCTATACAAATTTTATTATACCCTGAATGTCCATCCATAATAGACATGATTTTGTGGCCTGCAGAACTATCTACAAGCATGTCTACTACAGGCATTGGGTATTCGTCTTTAGGGGTCGCAGGGTTTAAATTTCTAAAATCAATGCAAACCCTAATCTTTCCATTTTTCTTGATAATAGGAACAATATTTGATAGCCATTCAACATATCTTGCTGTTCTAATAAAACCAGCATTCAAAAGATTTTGAATTTCCTTTTTAACCAAAGATATGGTTTCAGGAGACATTTTTCTTGGAAGTTGTTTGAAAGGTTTGCAATTAGATTTAATAGGTAATCTATGTTCAACCAAATCTCTACTCAAACCTGTCAATTCTTTGTAACTCCAAGCAAAGTATTCTTTGTTCTCTTTAAGCACTGCGATCAACTTGGCTTTTGACGCAGCATCAAGTTCTTTGTTGATTTGTACAGCGTTTGGAACAATCCCTTCTCCCAATTCCACTTCTTCCAAAGGATCTTGGGAATCGACATGACCTATAAAGGCTTCTTCGAATTTGATTGGCTTCAACCCCCAGTCGGATTTCTCAGTCAATAATTCTTCCCAATCATTTGTTTCCTGTAACTTCTGCCCTACTTCTAGAGCCATAAATTTAACTAAGGCCAGTGAGTTGGCCTCTTCGAACTCTGTCTTGGACTCACATCCAAGCAGCCTCATCTGGTGGATTGTCTGATTCATAATCAACTGCTTGTTTAAGCTTAGATTTTAACTCTGCCAATTCTCCGATTTCCAATACATTGGATGGAGGGGTGGCAGGCTGTGCAATTTCACTCAGAGGAATGATTTCAGGTTTGTACATTTCAGCCTCTGCACAATTTGCTGAAGTACTGAAGGGATGTGGGTCTGCTTTAACTTCTTCGACCCCCACTCCTTTCCCATCTTCATACTTCACAATCATCAAGGATTGATGCATAGAAGATGGAATACAACCATTAACCTGAATCCAATCCCTACCAAGTAAAGCATTATACTTACTTGTAAAGGTATCCACCACAAAGAAGGCTGTATCAGTCTCTACTTGGCCAACTTTCAGGCGTATAGAAACAATTCTTTTAGGACTTTTACTTTCACCAGTAAACCCAGCAATGGATGTGCTTGTTGGGATCAATCGAACCTTTTCTTTTCCCAATTTCTTCAAAGTCCTTGAAGGCAGAATGTTTACTGTTGCACCATTATCAACTAAAACTCTGTTTACCAATATCCCATCAAACAATGCAGATATGTATAATGGTTTTGTGGACGGTCGACCTCCACGCCGGTTGGATGGTTGAAAATGATGTTTTGTTTTGAAAATAGAGTCGCCACCCGGGTTTTTGGAAAATGGTTTAGGACCCGAGAAACCGTTTTGAGGAATGATTGAGAAAATGATTTAGAAAACGGTTTGGAAACCAGAGATTCATTTTGGATTCGGGAGCCAGGTTACGAGCGGGGAAGGGTTTTAATGCACCCCGTTCGCCCGATTAAAAATCGGTCTTTACTAGACATTTGTGGGATTTTTAGAAAATATTTTAATGCCGAACTTTATTCAAATAAGCAATTAAATCATACAAAACGAATAATTTAAATATTGAAATAAACAACAACTGATATGAGCAATCAAGTAATAGTAACTAATTAAAAGGAAAAATCATGTTCTCAAACTGTTTATAAAGGAAACTGATTTAAAATTCATATTTGAAAAAGTGTGCCGTGCGGCACACAAAGTGTACCGTGCGGTACAGAAAGTGTGCCGTGCGGCACTGTTCAAGGATCCAACGGTCAAATCTTCAAAAGAGTGCCGTACATCACTCCAAGTGTACCGTGCGGTACAGAAGGAGTGTCGTGCGGCACTGTTTACTTCACAACAGTTTGAAACTTTGATTTTTTCGAAATGATTGAATGTAAACTCATACAAGGCATGAAACTTGGTTAAAAATAGATTATTTTGAATAAGAAAATGATGTTTTTAGATAAGGGATGTTCCTCCTCACTAAATTACCCCGTAAGAGGCGATATTTTCACTGTACGACGCAACCGGGAGGTATCGATTTAAATTGATTTTGATGTAACATAGGCATACCAAGTGTGGAGATGATATAGGAGATCATTCCATACTTGGTACCCCTCCCATCAGAGTACCAAACTTAAGAAATTTGGCGAAACGGAAATATACCTTCGGCTTGAAACTCTCGGATTGGACTTCTTTCTTGACTCCTTGAACACAGCTTGGACTTCTTCTGGACTCCAACTCCTCCTTGGTGCAGCAATAAGAGTGATAGTTTGATAAGGGGAAGTGATTTTGGTGTAATGGGTTCACGGGTTGAAAACCGAAGAACAGGGGATTGGGTTTTTGATTGGGTTTTTCCTTGGAAGGGATTGAGGGATTTATTTTTCTGGAGATTATAGGTAGCTATGGAAATGGTTTACAATAGAAATGATGTTTTGACAGAGCTCAAGGATGAGGTTTCATGGTTCTTCTACACAATTTTTCCGGTCCTCATTTTCGTTGGAATTGATCGGCTTATATAGGTGTACAAATTCCTTGGTCATCAAGTATTCTTCCTACCCACACAAAAGAATGATGGTTCTAGGGTAGGCTTGAAGCCTTACACGCAACAATGATGATCAGAGGAACGAATCGTCAACATTTTGAGCTGCTGGAACTCTGCAAAAGTTGTTTGACAAATGACAGTGCCGTACGACACACAAACTGTACCGTACGGTACACCAACTGTGCCGTACGGCACACTTCCACTGCCAAAGTTCAAAAAGCTGTTGTACGTGACTTGGGCTGTGCCGTGCGTGAGAGATGAGTACCGTACGGTACTGTTGACTGAGTTGACTTGAAGAGTTTCAATCCGAGAGGCCTTCCGGGCATTTTTTTTCATCATTGGGGATTAAAATGTGTACGAGAGTCTCATTTTGGGGTGTCTACAGGTTTCAAATGGTGCCTCATATCATTCGAAGGTGATTTGAAAGGATAAGAAATATCAGCACAATTCAAATCAACAATCAAAGGATACTCAGAATCAGTTTCTGTCTCTGGAACAAACACTGCTCTTTCCTTATATGTCACTTCTGGCTCTTCCATAGCATTAGCCATGATCATGAAATCTTTTTCCTCTTCTTCCTTTTGGATCTTCGAAATTAAGGCTCCCCAACCATCATTCCAACCATTATCATATGTAAGGTCATATTCATCATCACTTGATACATCAATGACTTCCATAGGGGCAACCGTTGGTTGTAATGCCCTTCGAACTGGTGAGCAGTCTGGTCCAAAAGGTCCAAAGTTTGCGAACGAAGGAGCAACCATATTGATTTGTACTTCAGGTAAGGTTCCAAACTGAATGGTCCTTTTTTCCTGTACTGGCAACTCCGATCCATCTTCTGCTGTGCTTACTTTTCCAGACAATTCTACTGTAGAAATTTCCATGGGGGAGAATGTTTCAACAGGAGATGAGTTCATTCCTCCGCCTTCTTCCTGTTCCACTATCATGGCCTCTAATAAGCCAGATTGATAGCTTGCCAAGGAATTTGGTGAAGCTGGACTGTTTTGAGGTACTTCACCGTCCATTCTTACAGCCAAACTTTCCAGTGTTTCCCTTTCTGGTTGTGTAAACCCTCTTCGAAGAGATTCTTCAGAATCTTCTCTTCGAAGTCTATTAAACCTCGGATTGAACTTATCACCCCCATTATGATTTTCTTTAGAGGCATATTCTTCCATTTGGAAACTAGTATATCTCCTTTGCAGTTTCCTCTTCTGAGTTCTTGTCAACATAGGAATCATTTGAGGCGTCTTGGTCTTCAGATCTCTAATCACTACCCATTGACCAGTAGGAGTATTTGGAGGTTTGACCATTTTGTTTCCAATTTTAGGAGGAGTTTTGTACCCTTGGAAGAGTTCTGGTTTGACTTTCTTCAAAAACCAATCTGGAACTCCTTTCACCAAAGTGAACTTTTCTCCATGTCCTTCACTTTCTTGGCCCATTGGAACCTTTCCAGTGTTAACCCTCTTTGAAGGAGGATAATCTCTCTTCGAAGCAGGTGGAACTGGACTGGAAGGTACATTCCTCTTTGTCATTGACCAAGGCTTCTCATTTTTTCCATGATTTGGGCTTATCCATGGTTTTCTTTCATTATTTTGGTCCAAGGCCTTTCTTTCCATCCTTTTTGGAAAGAAATCAACCCCCTGTCGATCCAAATCTTTAAAAATCAAATAATTAGCCCTGCATTCCATGCATAAACATTCCAAGAAGGATGCTTCAAGCATGGAAAGATGAGATTGCTTAAAACCCTTTCTAGAAGAACTTCCTGATGCATAATTTTGCTTATAAGTCTTCCCATCGTCACTTCGAAGTTGGCCAATCTTTGACTTTCCTCTTCCAAATTGTACAGAGTTCATCCCAACATGAACTCGCCTGTTCTGCCATACCTCCTGAACTGTCTTAGCCAAAGAAGTTGGCACATTGGTATTGGCAGTCACTTCTTCAATCTTTGGAAATGGATCTGTATCTATTCCCATAGTCTTTTCTGGAAACATGATCCTTCCTTTCTTAATTTGCTCTTGAATCCTGTCACGGAAAACATTACCATTTTTAGTTGAATGAGTCCAAGAAGCATGCCATTTGCAATAATTCTTTCCTTTTGTTTCTTCCAAAGTTGGAAGTTTAACATTTTCAGGAAGTTTGATAAACTTTTTTTTTAAAAGGTAATCAAAAATTTCATCTGCTTTTGCAACATCAAATGAATATACTTTGCTAACTGCTTTCTTATTGGTCCTTGGTGCTATAGAAGAATCCTTTCGAACTAGACATTCACACACACAAGGGTCATGTTCGACAATTTCAGCAGCATCGATTTCATAAGTGGAGTCTTTATAATAGGTTGAATAAGAAGAGTTATTTCTGTCAATATCTTCTTCTAGCAAAGATTCATATCTAGAAGCTTTGTAAGTTAAATCAACCAAATCCCTAAATTCAGTAGAATCGAACTTCTTCCTAAGCTCTCTACTTAAGCCATCTTGTGCTATTCTAACAAATTCAACTTCTGGTAGTTGAAGTTTGCATTTGTTTCTAGCCTTTTTAAACCTAGCAATAAATTGAGCAGCCTTTTCATCAGGTTTTTGCTTTAATCTTGCTAAATCAGCCATAGTGACTTCAGGTTCAGTTTGATAAAATTGTGCATGGAATAATTCTTCCATCCTTTGCCAATTTGGAACTGACTCTGGTGTCAAATTAGAGTACCATTCGAAGGCTGTCCCTGTCAAGGAATTAGAAAACAATTTCAACTTAATGAACCCATTATTGCCTAATTCTTTACATTGAGCCGTGAACCTAGCAATATGTTCAGTTGTTGACTGTTTTCCATCCCCATGGAATAAAGTAAAGTCTGGGATTTTAAACCCCCTAGGGACTTCGAACTGTCTATCTATCCATTCTGGATAGGGCTTTCTATAAATTTGAGTTTGTACCCCCCGGTTTAGAGGTCCACAAACTTCTTGCATGAGGCCTAATACTTCATCTCGAAGGGTTGGGTGTTCCCCTAGAGGTACTCTTGAATTAACAAGTGGTTCCCCAGCAACATTTCTAGGCATGTGGTCTTCTGGAAACCTCTGAAAAGGATCATCAAAAGGCCTAGTTTGCTTGAAATCTCCTTCCTGCCTTGCATAAGGTTCATAAAGGTAGTTCGAATGTACCCTTCCCATCTCTGGTATTCCTGAATATTTAGGAACCCCAATATCAGGATTTAGGCCTCTTCGAACTGGTCCTATCCCTCTCATTAAAATGATTTATAGGAGTAAAAATATACTCATCAAACCCGTAATCATTGTTCCTAAAACCCTTCCCTTCATTTAAACCATCTAAGTTTGGTTCGAACGGGACATTAGTGTTCTGCTTGTACACTTTCTTAGGTTTAGGAGTTTGATAATCACGAGTTTTTGCGGGTTCATACCAAGATTCTGGTATATCATCTACATTTATAGGCTCTTTTCCAGGCCTTGACTTAAATTTGCTTGTGCTAGCCTCTCCTCTATCCTTCTCAAATGAAGGTAAAGGATCATTCCTAAGCCCTGATTGCTCTTCCAATTTTTGTAACATAAGCTTCTGGGTTTGAGCCAGTTCTTTAAATGTAGCAATCATTTCAGCAAACTGACTAAATGACACATTTCCTCCAACTTCTAGATTCTTTGGGTCATCAACGTGTACAGTTTTATTATTCCTAGTATTCATTCGAGAAGTTTGGCCAATTCCCACATTTAAATCTTGACCAGTACAAGTTTCTGGGCCTGTTTGAAGGCCTTCAACTTGCTCATTCTCTTTAGAATTAACATTATTCTCATCTTCTGGCGTTTGGCCAACCTGAGAATCATCTGCTTGCTTCCTAAGTTTTGGAGCCATTCAACACTTTCAGGTGTCCCACCGGGCGTGCCAAAAAATGTTTCGTGGTTCTTTTACTTCTTTATAGCAAAATAATCGAGTGCGAGCGTGCCAGAGAGAGTTTCAATCTCCTCCCTCAGATTAAGTTTGGAAAAACCAAATATAATCAGGCAATTGTGTTGTGTTGGTTCAATTACCTCAATTAAGAGGATTTTTTCTTAACAAGTGAAGAAATACAAACCAATATACTTAGGAAATCAAAGAACAACAAAGAAACAAGATACTTCGATTGATAAATCAAAGGTAAACTTACTTCGAAATTGCTTCCAACTTCAAATACAAGAACAAGAACTTCGAACAGGTGATTGTTACAAGAACAATCGAGATTAATCCTAACTACTTCCTAATCTACTTCCTAATCTACTTCGAACTGAGTTCGAAATCCTAACTACTTTGCCAATGAACAAACCAAGCATCAGTTTTTTGATAGCTGTTTGTTGAAGATTTGTCCGGGGGCTTTCACTCTTCAATTTCTTCTATTTATAGACGCTGCTTGCAGTTGAACTTCCCACTTAATGAATTTGAACTTGGCTTGCTTCGAACTCTAACTTCTACTCTTCGAGTTGGCAGTTTCTTCCCTCTTCCACGTCTGAATTGAATTCTTCCAATTCTTTTTCCATAAGCTTTTATTTTGAATCTACACAGTTACTTTACACTAACTCAAATGATTACGAGTTAAGGAAATAACTGCCTCTCAAGAAATACTCCACGTGTTTTAACCGCTATCTATTCCATTTCACAAGTTTACACGTGTAGTTTACGTGTTCAGCAGTTAACATCATGGCTTCGAAGCCAGTTTCTATTTTATTCTTGACTTGTAACTGCCAATAACCGCTTTTTGATTTTAAGAGACAATACGACATCGTATTTACTCTAATGTATTCTTTTAATCCAGTGTATCTTCATTGACAGATAATTGCCAACGTTTGGCATTTTTGATTACGTGTCAATCAATTATTGGATTTGTTAATTTTATATGTAAACAGGTGGATGATGAACTATCTAATAAGGTCAAGAATTTAGAGAATATTTTGAATGAACGCACTCAAAAGAGAGGGATGAGAGAAATAAATAAATTGAGCTCCTTATTGAGAAAAACCAAGCCTTGACTAGTGCCAAGTCTAAGGAAAAATTAGAGGATGACACAAATAGAGGGACTCAATTGTTGGATCATATTCTCTCCATTCAACGGCATCCAAGCGATCGTTCAAGGCCGCCAATTGGGAGAAAAGAGACTAATCGTCAAGAGAAGAAGACTAATGTTAATGGCATACAGAACAAGATCAATTCTCCTACGCCAAAGAAGCAAACGCCAACAGTGGTAAATGGACTCTCCTACGCCAAATAAGCAAACGACAACAGTGGTAAATGGACTCTCCTACGCCAAATAAGCAAACGACAACAGTGGTAAATGGACATCCCAAACACATGGAAAAAACTAAGGTTATTAATAATCCTAAGTCTAAAGTTTTTACTCATGTCATTAAATTTGTACCTACTTGTCATTATTGTGGTATGACCGGCTATATTAGATCACACTGTAAGAAGATGCATGAGTTATACACTTCACATGATACATATGTAGCTCATCCTTAAGGTCATAATTATTTTGTACCCACTTGCCATCATTGTGGAATTAGACGCCATATTTGTCTTTATTGCTTTTCCCTTCATGGTTACAATAGGACTCCTCCCCGCTATCATAATATGAATAATCATAAGGAGTATTTTAAAAGGCCTAGATGTAAAACAAATTCGGAGGCTAATTTTACGAAGATAAATCCCACACACATAACCACTAAAAAGACTAGTGTTGACAAGGGAAGCCTAGACAGATTTGGGTTCGGAAAAATGATTTGGTCTCTGATGTTGATGATGATCCTGGCTCTCTAGATGACTATAGTTCATTTGGAGAATTTGGCATTGCTTTTTGAGGCTAGGTCGTGGTTCCATAATCTAGGTTTAATTGATCATGCATATCTTAATACCTAGAGTTATGGAGTTTTATAGTTTGTTTTGTAGTTATCTTATTTTTGTTTTCTTTGAGTTATTATATCATAAAAAAAAAATTCATTTTTTAGGGTCTATTCTATTAGGTCTTTTGTGGATTGAGCATGATAGTCATTTGTGCATAGTTGAATATCATTGGTTCTTATGAACATGTTCATCCATATTTTATTACACTTCTTCCATGGTATTTTCACTGCAAGAATGTTCGAAAGTCAATAAATCTTGAGTATCCGACATTTTATACACTCATCCATGGCGATTGGTCAGTTTCGCGATTAGGGACCACTCTTCTCACATGCTAAGTTGTATCTTGTGTCTTTCCTAAGCCATGATCATATTTGTTTGGTTTTTGTTGATAGAGCTCTCGTTTATTCCTGAAAAGAAAATTATCTTAACTTATGCTTATCTAGACGTCCATTGAGTAACTGGGCAATGGGGGTGAGGTATTCTCCCTGTGAGCATTTGCGTAAAAAATGGAGACTTTGTGAAGGCATTCATGTTGGACCACTTGCTTAGTAATCGGGCATTGGGTATGAGGTATCCTTACTCTCAATTTTCACGTCAAACAGTAGGGTAAAAGAAAAAAAAAACACGTTAGACGAATTTCTATGAAATGTCTGTTCAATAATAACCGTCTGTTGAGGGGAAGCTTGTGAGTAATTATCCGTGGCTTACATACGGTCCAAGAAAGGTGTATCTTGTTGAGGGAGAATTACTAGATAAACCTTAGCACTTGAGAATCTTGGCCCTGTTTTGAGTTGAGCTAAATTCTTTGGCCATGGATGCGCACACACACTTTCCTCCCATGATGAAGATTCTGGTTTGTTGCATTCCTTCTGCTTTGCATTGTGTTATATTATTAAGTGATGCCTTAAAGTTTGGATGTTTTTTTCATCTCATTTCATGATATAATTCTTGCGATAAAGCTATCTCATGTTCATATCTTTCAATTACTCACTCTCTTTTAGCATTTAGTTTAATTATGTTTTATTGAGTTTTGCGTGTTTTTCATTCTTTATTCCGCTATTATATTTAGCTGTCATATTATTTATGCTAGTATTCGCCCTCTGTTTAATTTTTTTTTTTTGGCTGCTTCTATTGGTCATAAATTGTTTAAATCTCCTCTATCCGTATTTATTACTTCATTATTTATCCTATTCGCCTTTTGTCACTTCATGTCACAAAGGGAGAGAATGATAAAAGAAGGGAATAGGTTGCCTATTGTTCTAAGGTGTTTGGATGTTAAGTTTTGCTTGCAGCCTCTCTACAACTCGATCTTAGTTCTTCTTTTGGATTCATTAATAGGAGAGATTGTCATTGTAGTGTGTTCTGTTGGATAAGGGATGTTTTATCCCTCACCAAAAAAAAAAAAAATCAACTACAAAACAACTCTATCCCCCCTATTTTATCTCTCACCCAAACCAAGTAGTATTATTTTCTCCCCCATTTTTTAATAGCTCATTCAAACCAACTATTTTTTTTATGCACACTCCATAAAAGTCACACCAATGTGGCCAACTCTCGAAAAATAATACCTCCTACTATCTTATCCCCTGCAAATTTTATCTACTAGAAAATAATCCCTCATCTAATCGGGTAAGAACACAACTTCAAACACTTGTCGTTTGATATATGTTGGTATATATCAAATGAGTCTACACATGAGTATGTCCGGATAAATTGTATTCATGCCGTTGCCCTGAGACATGAGACAAGCTACTGTTCAAATGAATGAACAATGATACAGACACACCCTCTCTACCACACTCTGGGGGTGATTTTGGATCGAGCTCATACAGCCGTCCGATTGCCTCGATTCCCGCGCCGGCCCACTCAAAATTTGATTCTGAGAACGATGAACGGCTCGAATCGATCGTTTGGGGCCCACAACGGCGGCACCGACGCCGTCGATACGCCGTCGGTGCATGGTGTTCGGTTCCCATAACAGCGTTCTACTTATAATGGGAGGGATTTGAGCGCAAATTTGCTATGAGGCACGAAATCCCAACCGAATGAGGGACCGAATGACCTGGCAACCCCATGGGACCCACCATTTTTTTGGTAAATTCAAAATTCGCGCACTGAGGGCCTTGAAAATTTTAAAATTGAAATTAGGGCTCAAAAGTCTGTAACTCTGGTTATACGTGAGAAGAGGGAGAGAGACAGAGAGAGAGACAGAGAGAGAGAGGGAGGGCCGACGCGAAGAGACGATTACCACCACCCCTGCCTCAACGACCACCACTGGCGGCAGCGCCTTCCACTCCATCACCGGCGACTACCACCACCGGCGAGAATCTTCTGGGC
This sequence comes from Vaccinium vitis-idaea, assembly GCA_963854785.1. Taxonomy (NCBI): domain Eukaryota; kingdom Viridiplantae; phylum Streptophyta; class Magnoliopsida; order Ericales; family Ericaceae; genus Vaccinium; species Vaccinium vitis-idaea. The sequence goes on from OY978224.1 coordinate 8,727,321, forward strand.
AAATCTCTCTCTCTCTCTCTCTCTCTCTCTCTCTCTCTCTCCTACATCCGCCACCCGCACCTCCATTGACACTGACCGTGGATCTGTGCATCCGTGACGAAACCCAGGAGCCACCCGAAACCCTCATAATCAAGTGTGGTGCGTTTCTCCCTCATCTTAGATCTTAATTGCGGTTTGTGTCTAAAATTAGGGTTTGTTCATTAAAAGTTGGGGGCTTTTTTACAAATTAGGATTTTTCCTATCTTGTGTGATTTTTTTGCCGATTAAAGAAAAAAGCTGTAACTTTTCTACCCAATAATGCTGATAGATATCATCCTGCATTAGACCTTTGTACTGATTTTCCTTAGTCAGCGACTCAGTTGTAGACTTGAGCATAAACTTGTCTATGTATGAGGCTAGCAAAGTTTTGGAGAAGGAAAAGGGACCTTGGATACTAGATAAGGTTGTTCTATTGTAAAATGTTTTAGTTCATGTGAAAAAAATGCAAACTGCAATGGTAGCAACACTACACTTCTGTTCGTACCGAAGAAAATATAGCACGCCCACATTAACTTCTTCGGCAACACGATGTGAAGCTTGTAGCAGATGATGAGTAGAATCCCTATCTTTTTCCAAGAACAAATTTAAAACATCACCTAGAACAGGATACACATGAATAAAATTGACCAGATTATTTCAACTGATTTCAGGTGTTCCCCATACAACCCAGTTGTAAAATAGAATTCGCATACCAGAATAGAAGAGTTAGGCTAAGTTCAGCCTAACTTATGATTTGTTTTTGTCAGGAAGAATCCAAAAAGTAAAAATTGATGACAAACTTTAAAAATCCAAAATGGACAGATTTTCATTTTAGAAACTGTCTCTCCTTTGGTAATTCATGCAATATGTATCTTTGCTGTTTTGTATATGTACATGATAAAATTCATAACTGGTGATGACCCAAAGAGATTGCCCGAAGCTCCGTGCCTAAGACCTATAAGTAGTAGCAAGAACTAGAAAATCTGAAACTTAAACATGAATTCAAGCATTTCAATTATCATTGTTTACTGCTTGGGAGTTTACCTTTTGAAACAAAATATCTTTACTGTTTGGGACATTGCCGGGACATCAATTGGAGATGAGAAATCACTACTTAACAGTTTAATGTTTTTGGTTAAATGTTGCAAGGCCCTAACTACTTATGAACTGTTCACAGCTGCAGGTATAGTTGCTTTGGTATGGAAAGCGATGAACATCTGGGTTTGTCAAAGCAGGACTCTCTTGAAGTACTTCCATCACTTATCAAATTTATAACTTCAAATGAAGTAGCTGGCTTTGATAGTGGTCAAGAGCCCAAGAATTTGGATACTCACCATCAACAAACTGGTCCAAGAGCTCAGTATCGGTGTCCCACACGCCGTTTAGTTTTGCTTCAAATTGTCCGTTAATGGACAATTTTTGTACCTTTTTTTATGAATGAATGAATGGAATGGAGATCTTTGTACCACTTAATGGACAATTTTTGTACTTTTTTATGGATGAATGGAATGAAGATCTTTCTATGAAAATGGTTATGTTATTTGTGATGTTAGATGTAGATAAAATGGTTCTAGTATTTGTGAAGATCTTTGGATTGTGAATGGAGTTTGGTTAATGAAAGTTGATCTTCCACTTGTTAATAATGCTTATGTTGATTATAAAAGCTCTCAATTTTTATGTTGTTTGTTTGGGACGAGACGCTAGACGTCGGGCTAGGCCATAAAACAAGGAAACCCTGTCAAAAAATTTCCAAAACTAATGGATTCACTTCTCAGATGAACTAATGAACTTAATGGATTCACTTCCAAAAAATTTCCAAAAGTAATGGAAACCCTTTCAAAATTGAAAATGAAACTTGCACTTGTCAGATTCTTCATTAACATAATGTCACTTTGATTTCACTTTGACTAACTGGTCGTGTATTGACCTCAGTGTTCAAACACATTTTAGGCCCTTCACCTGCTATCTCATTTTGCAATTTTGGGGGAAAGCCATTAATCTAGCATAAAAAACTTTACTGAAATAAAAGAGTACATGATGATCAGATTCTTCATGAACATAATGTCAATCAACTTTTGTTGTTGGCTGGGATTTAATGGGATCCAAATCCGTTGTCCTGGGCTCTCGACTCCGATGACAACCATAAGTTATATAAGCCTTCACCCCATCTTCACTCTTCCTAGAGGTTTTTGTGACCGCCCCGAAACCTTTGGCTTTTGCATAAGTAGCGTAACATTCCCGAGCTTCATTTTCAGAATCAAATATTGTGCCAACCTTAGGTTCCAAAACCACCTCTATATCAGTGATTCTACAAACACATAAAACAAATAAATAGCATTAAAACATAATCAAAAAACAATGGTGTGCAAGTACGCAAAAAAAAAAGAAAAAAGAAGAAGAACATTCTAGGTAATAGGAAACTGTTTTGGAATTGTTTATCAATTAGATACTTGTTGTGGTCTATTTGATCATTATAATGTGGAAAGAAGCAATAGAAGATGATCAAAATTGCACCCAAAATTTGGGGCCAAAATAGCGCCAATTTGGATCCAAATCAGAGACCCATTTAGTCTCTACCATTCGTCTCTCTCATCCCCACTCCCTGTATCTCTCCCCCTTCCCAAATAACAGACCCTCCATCACCAGAGCCACCACCACCAATGCCATACGACGACCACCACAGGCGATGTCCCCCTCTCTCTCCTCCTGAACAACCACTGACGGATGATTGGACTCCACCACCACCACTGACGCACTCCACCACTGTCGCTGCCCCCCTCTCGTTGTACGACGACGACCACCACCACCGAATCAGTTGAATAGGGTTTCATTAGATGAATACGGTTTCATTCACCTTTCTGATTTTTAGCATATCGACAAGGAGGGTTCTATTTTGGTAGGCTTTTTGAACAAAATTTTGTTGCTCAAATCTTTTGATATGAATAACGAGAACAGAGAAAACAATGCAAAACCCTCAATTGCAGATATAAGGAGAAGGATGTGAGAGAGTAAAACCTTTGAGAGAAGAGGTCATCAATGGTGGTGGAGTCCGTCAGGGGTAATGGCGGAATTCGATCGTCTGTCATTGGTGGTGGTGGAGTTTGATCGTCCGCCGGTGGTGGTGGTGGAGTCCGGTCTTCCATTGGTGGTGGTTTGGGAGGAGAAAGAGTAGGGCGTGGCGATGGTAGAGGGTCGGTACTGATTACAGAGGGTGGAGTGTGAGAGAAGATAACAGGGGTTCCAAATTTCCCGCTTTTCTGAAACCCAAAATTTGGGTGCAATTTTGAACTCACTTTTTGGCCTGGGACCCACCCATCCACGTAGGATCAGTGTATAGTTCTAGTGGGCGCCATGGTTTTGCCAGGTCATTTTGATCTCTCATTCGTGCCTCATAGCAAAATTCATTTGAGCGGGCTAGCAGACAAGGACCTAAAAAAGGAGAAGAATTTGTGTGGCCAGCGGCTAGTGGTGACGTGGTGCTCAGCATACATCTCGGCCAATTAGGACTGTTTTAAATAGCTTAGATTTTTCTCAATTCTCAACCTATTTACTCTCTCCTTTTTCTCTTTTTAAGATCTGGGTTGTCTAAAATAAGCCTCATCATTCGGCCCATGGGCCCGAAGCCCGCTAGGCCCGCCGGGCTTTACCCAAGCCCGAGCCCGACAAATGGGAGGGCTAGCCTAGCCCGGATTTCCTATGGGCTGGGCTTGGGCCTAAATATTTTCTTGTTGGCCCGCCCGCCCATTAGCCCAGCCCGGTAGCCCGCCCGTCCGCCTAGCCCGCCTGTCCGCCTAGCCCGGTAGCCCGAGATACAACCCGCCCAGTAGCCCGTTTGTGTTGATGCACCAAAAAGTTAACATGATTGGTACATACTTGATTATTTTCTACCCACAGCATCACATGTTCTACTTCTGATGAATCTGTGAAAAAAGTAAACATTTACAAGTCACTATGACTAGTCACAATGGAAAAAAGTGTAACAAATTCCACCGTTGGATTTGTAAAACAACATCTACAAGTCTACAACAGCAAAAGCTAAAAAACAAAAAAGAAACAAACAAGGAACATTTTACTGGAAAAAGATGGAACATTTTACTGGACCATTGACCAAATGAACATTTTACTCTCTATCCCTAGGCAACGACTGACTAGTCATTGTGCATTTGTGCTTTATTATACAGCATTATTGGACCTGAGAAAAACAGTTCCTTTGGGTGGCCTAATATGGTAAAGATTAAACGGCATTATTGGAATTAAGCATTAGAGAAATAAAAATAAAAACTCATATTTGAACTCAAATATGAACACCAAGTTTCCAACTTCCAAGATCATGTAAACCTACCGCAAATGGCCCGCCCAAATGAAAAAAAAACAAAGGAAATAAAGATTTTGTCCCGCCCAAATGGCCCAGCCCAGCCCGCCCGAAAGCTGGCCCGCCCGCCCGCCCGAAGGCTGGCCCGCCTGCCCTGCCCGACTAGGATAAGCCCGTGGGCGGGCCTGGGCTTTACCTTTTGAGAAATAACCCGGCCCACCCGGCCCGCTAAAAAATAAAAGCCCGATAAGCCCGGCCCATGGGCGGGCTTGGGCTGGCTCGGCCCGATGATGAGGCTTGGTCTAAAATATACTTTTGAATTTCCGAGATACACACTCAACATCACGTCACCACTACCCGCTCGACACCCAAATTCTTCTCCCAAAACGAGGATAATAGAACCCCAAAGCAGTAGATGAGTTGGTAAGGATTCTTCCTAAGGAAGACATAGATCTTGGGTTCCACTTTTCTTAACCTCTTGGGGCCACTTGCACAAGCTCTCATAATTCTCATGGGATATTGGCTTTGTCCGGTCCATGTGTATGGCGAATCGGACATAGACTCTGAAATTAGTTAAGGTACGCACATCTAGTATTTAAAAAAAAAAGAAAAAAAGAAGAAGAGGATAACAGTATTCTCCACGTGTGGTGATCCAATACGATACGCTTCATAAAAAGAATAATATTCAACGAACTCCCTTCATTTCGGATTTCATTAACTCCCCTCAATCCAGCCGATCACCTCTGCTTTCTCTCTCTAAAAATGACGACGACGGACCTCCTCCGAATCTCTCTCTCACTCAACCCCAACCTCAACTCCACCCACCTCTCTCACTCCAACTCCACCCTTTCTCGCTCCACTCAACTCCCCCTCCTTAAAATCGGTCGAAAATCCCACAACATTGTCCTCGCAAAGGCGGCGCCCCAACTTCAGCTGCAACAGCAACCACCGCAGGCCGAAACGTCATCCTCGGTGCTCCTCGACGTCACCGGCATGATGTGCGGCGGCTGCGCAACGCGTGTCAAGTCGATCCTCTCCTCCGACCACCGAGTCGACTCCGCTGCGGTCAACATGTTGACCGCCACGGCAGCGATTCGGTTAAAGCCGTTGGAGATTGGGGGAAATGTGGTGGCGGAGGAATTGGCGCGGAGACTGACGGAGTGTGGGTTTCCGTCGAAGAGAAGGGTTAAGGGGGTGGGAGTGGAAGAGAAGGTGAGGAAGTGGAAGGAGATGGCGGAGAAGAAGGAGGAGTTGCTTGTGAAGAGTCGAAATCGGGTGGTTTTCGCTTGGACTTTGGTGGGGTTGTGTTGTGGGTCTCATGCTTCTCATGTCTTGCATTCTCTTGGGATTCATGTTGCTCATGGTAAGGTGTGCTTGAATTTGCAAACAAAAAAAAAAAAAAGGTTAAAAATTGGTTTGGCCGGGCCGTGCTCGCTCGTTTCATTTTACTAATGAAGACATAAGCTCAACTACAATGTTGTAGGAAAATTTTTGGTCTCGAAATGTCATTTTATGGCCTTAGCGTCCAACGATTGGCATGCCATTTTGGCAAAACCAATTCCGCATTAAATTTAATGTCATTGGACCAACATCTCCAAAGAATCTCGGGACTATGATGTGGCTTTTGCTGATATGCAAATTTGTCAACTCATGTCCAACATTTGGGGCAAGATTTGGCAAGTCCAAGTTTTGGCATACCAAGGGGGAGGGACTTTTGATGGTCTAAGCCAAAAAATGGGTTCGGTGAGACTTTGGGTTTCCCATTGGAGACGCTCTAAGGTGGAATTGAATTTGGCATTGTTTCAGTAGTGGTTCGGAAGTTTGTTTTCTTAGAGGTTCCACTAACCACAGTTCACAAGGCAGTGGATAATGCACGGATAATGTTCAAAAGTTAAGAGTTTGAAAGCACTTAACTTTCCACAGATATCAATGCAATTTCACAGATATTGATGTACTTGTTGCATATTGACCACTACCCATTGGGCTGTGGTTAGTATTTTCCTTTTCTCGTAGGGAGAAAGAGAATTCTTGCAGTTATGCTTTTGATGAGCAACAAAAATTCAATGGAATTTGAAAGAAGCAATACTATTTTATTGACTGCAAAATGGCTTAATATTATTTTGGTGTCTGTGTTTACTCATTTAGGATCAATCTTGGAAGTGCTTCATAATTCCTACGTGAAAGGTGGTTTGGCTTTGGGGGCTTTACTGGGACCAGGACGAGGTCAGTTGGACTTGGCAATCTTGTTTGTTTAATCTTTGTCTTCCGTAAGCCTTATGTTTGAGGATTTAGTCCTATCACCACAACGCACACGCTCACCCACTGCCCACAAACTCACACCTACATTTAGAATAGATATTTGAAGTGATGAAATAGAGGTACAACTAAACAGTTGAAGATTGCCAGGGCCTCTGAAAATTTTGCTTCACTTGTGATCTTTCATCTGGCCTCAGGCATGCCTGATCTTTGCTCTTCTCCGGTGGGAAGGACCAACAAGTAATGGTTTATGCGATAAAGTCATCTCTAGCATTGAGTAATTTTTGTTGTTTTCAATGGAAAGAGGCACTATGGAACCATTGCATATTTATCGATAAAGATTCCAATTTTTAACTGTGCAGTCTTTCTAACTTTTTATGTGATGTGCATAATGGTGTCATGGCAATAATTTATGGAGTGTGGAATGTATTAAGACTCACTTCCTTATAATCAGTTTATTATGCAGAGTTTCGGATCGGTTATCTACTGACCAAACTTGACAAAAACCTAATTGGTTGCATTCAGAGAAAAACATAGCTTTCATTCAAACCTTTTAAAAGTTCTGGATGACCTTAATTATGAGAACCTGGGTTCCAGCCTTAAGCCAAACAACAGAACAAAGAGGATTGATGTTGCTGTGTCACCAGCCATATCTTCCTTGTCCACTTCTTTGCCCTGTGTGCAGGGAAATTATGTGACTTTTCATAATGGGTGTTTCATTTGGAGCTTTACTTTGGTGCTTTTGGGGTATGTTTTAGGAACTTTAGTTCCCCAGCGCTCAGTCTATAATCTCAGTAGCATACCTTTAGTTTCTTGGTTGATTAGGAGAGAAAGTCAGATAAAATAGCTTTCTTTTTATTTAGCAACAAAGTAAAACCCTGACCTTCTCTCAACATTCCATGGAACATTGTACAGAAAATAACTAGCATACGAAAACCATATCATCTTTACTCTGCACAGTAGAAGGTCATACCTAGTTATATATAGTATAGTTGTTTGTCTTGTATGTTGGCTGTTTGGCTTAAAATGTTATTTGTAAGTTCAATTCCGTAAACTGATTGATCAAACATGTGCAGACTTGCTTTTTGATGGTATCAGGTCACTCGTGAGGGGATCGCCAAATATGAATTCTCTGGTGGGATTTGGATCAATTGCTGCATTTATTATGAGTGCGGTAAGGCTTTTTCTTCATCCTGAGATTGAGGTTTTGTCATGGTTATGATGGTTTCAGAATTGCATATTTTTGTCTTCTTTTTTCTTTTCGGTTTAGCATTATTGACAACCTCATCTCTTGTAGGTTTCACTTCTTAACCCTGATCTCGAATGGGATGCATCCTTCTTTGATGAACCGGTGATTTATTTTACTCTTCTTCTTTGGAATACTTTCAGATTAAGCTTCTTATTTTATGTCTGGCTTTGAAAGAACTCTTAACTCAATATCTCTGAAGTTTGTTCATTATTTGCCCAAAAAAACTTTGATTTGGCAGTTCGTTCTGGTATCTTTATCCTGTTCTTTGTTTTCACAAAGATTTTCATGTTCACCTTCGTGTATCATCTTTCCTACTATATGAGTGTATACTTGGTAAACATTGATCACTTACAAAGATATCCCATGTGGTTCATTTGCCTTGTGATTTGATAACAAACATGAATATACCGAAAGTCAGTAAATGATTCCTAAAAGTAGGAAGGCTATATTTTCTGTAGTTTCCAAATAGAATTCATTTTCAACCAAATTGGTAAAGGTTTTGAGTTAGGCAATAATGACAAATTAGTTGTTAGATAATGATCTGCGTTGTCAAATTTATTTCCTTCAGGTTGTGTTTTGTTCTTGCTTTTTTTGGATTTATATGGATGATGAAAGGACAATATTATGCATGTATGTATACATATCATTTTTTAGGGCGTGGAGGACTATTATGTAAAAGATGGAAGCTTCTATGCAAAGGAGGACAGTCCTCCAAAGCGGACAACAACAAAATAAACAAAAGAAAGAAAAATGCAATACCCAGACACAACGAAAAACTCTGTTATCTACTTATCTCTATTGATCAAATACAAAACGGATAACCTTATTCCGATTAACGGCAGGCCCTCTAAATTCAGTTTCGACAGCTTTGAGAACATACCCAAGAGGACAGTAACATACCCAATCCACCTCTGCCTACTGTAAAAACTGCAATCTGAGATTTCCACTCCACTCCTTAGAGGGACTTTTAAAGAACTGATGATCTTGCCACATTTTCTCTAACCTAGAAGGGCTTCTAAAAGGACAGCTCTATCAACAACAGGACGCTTATCAGACACTATGCGTAAACACCTCATTACTCGCATGTGGCAACATATCTTCCCAATCCAAAAAGTAAATATACTATCCAGCTTGTTACACTACAAGATCCTGTGAAAGAACCAGCAAAATAATGATGAAGTTGTCAAAATCTCTTGCTGTCACAATATGAGAGGTTTCCATGTGTAATTTGAAAATGGATAATACAATGAACTAGGATATTTTAACCCAAATAAGCTCTTTAATTCATCCCCAAAGACTTTTTGACCGTAAAAAATATTGGGACCATGGATCCACAATAGCCACCATTCACTCGTACAAATTTTTTAGCTGCTTTGAATGATACTGAGATTTCCCCCACAACTACTACTTCGTTTTTGCTAATCTTACTTTTGTCGAAAAGTTTCAAAGACCTGATCTACCACATATTCCAGCAATTACTCGTTATCAACTCCCTACCAAATCTTTCAAATTTTAGTTTCTGGAAGGATCACAATATCCGGACTATTTCTTACTAAAAGTTCATTTCACACTTTGGCTTATTATCATCAAAAGTCACTTGTATCCTTAATCACCTTCACATGGTGATGAAGTTAGGTTGCAGGAATCGAAACCTTCAACTCATTACTCTCACCCACTAGCATCCTCTGCTCTCCCAACAATTCTTTTTTTCAGTTGAACTCCCTCAGGAATTGCTACTAATTGTCTAACTTTCTCATCCATATACTAAACAAAGACACTCCCATACAATAAGGAAAGATCTTTGTTGGTCCATAGCTTTCACATCAAGAGGAATAGGACCATATTGCTAGCATTCAACCCAAAGTCATGGTGTTAGTGCTTGGATTAGTGGTCTTAGGAATTCCAGTTGAAAAATTGGTTCATCCCGCTCCCCATTCAACCCATCTCTTATTCTACCTTGAGCAAGTTGTTCATGCATTGGTTTTATAGATGAGTTTTGAAAAAACTGTTACATATCCATTCAACCCCACCCGTATTTTTTTTAGTAATATGATAGGAATTATGCCCCATTAAAACAAAAATTTTAAAAGACATAGTAACATAGGTTCTGTTCACATACCTTATCAATGGATTTGTATCACTGCTTTGCTTGCTGAAGATTTTTCCGTAGCTCCTCTATGCTCTTATTGTTGATGGCCTCATAATGAAGAAATAAACAAACAGTGACATTCAATGAATCAATGATACAATTGTAAGGGACAGTCTATGATTGGATAGAAAATGGTGATGAAGATGACGTTCCCAATGACGAAAGAGAAAAAAAGTTTTAATGTTTTTCCCCGGTTGATGGATTGGAGTACGTAAGAGTTCCAACATCAAGGGTGCTTGTCACATAAAAGTGATTCTAATTTGCTTCTATTGAATATGCATCTCAAGCTTCGGATGAATCAGATCTTTGATTCAGCACGCTAATCTGATAGTTTGGTCTTGCCATTGTCTATACTCCAGCCATCTGAATAGCCCTGAACTCATTATATGCACCCCCGATTATATTGTTTGATCACTCTATTTAAACCATGTCTCTTGTTATAAAATCAATTGTTTGGTGCCCAGTGTTGCTTCTGAAACAATATAGTGAAACTTGGTTATGTATTGGGTTATGTTGCAACGCAAAACAGATATAATTATACTGGAATTAAACTTGCTTGTTATTGTTAAACTTGACTTATTGAAAAATATTTACCTCAGCTATCATGGCCGTGGCTACATGCCCACTACCTCTCCTAGACCCTGTTGTAAGTGGGAGCTTGAGCATTGGCCACAGGGTTTCCTTTATCATGTGGATGACTGATTTAGATATATTGCCAGCATTTTCTATAAGTTCAAAGCGTAAAAATTTAACAGAATAATTTTCTTTAGAATATTTTTCTCATGCATGGTTCATTTTTTTAGCATGCAGGTAATGCTTCTTGGTTTTGTGCTTCTTGGACGTTCTTTGGAAGAAAAAGCCAGGATTAAGGCATCCAGTGACATGAATGAACTCTTAGTAAGTTAAAATGTGCACTAAACATTTTGGATTTAGTTTGGGTATTTGTGCCCCTTGCCTTGTTTCAAAAGTTTTTGCTCGGCATCATATTTACTCATGGGCGGAGGGACTATGATGCAAGTGGGGTCACTTGACCCCACTCACTTTGATACCTCAACCCTCACATAGGATTTTGATAGTTTGGAGCCAATTTTATGATTTTGACCCCACAAATTTAAAAATTGCCCCTAACTTGCTTCAAATGCATATAAACCTCTAGTGTTCCCTCCTTTTTGAGAGTTGATAGTGTTACGAATGAAGCTTTCAATGCATCATTTTTAAATATAGCAAGTCTTTGGAACCAATTATAAAGCATTTGCCAGTGTGCATCTAACTTGTGCTTAATCTTTTGATTTTGTTATTTGTTTGAATTAGTAGATAAAAAATATCCCGCGCATGAATCTAATTTTTGACCCCACTAACTAAAATTCCTTGCTCCACCCCTATATTACTTGTATCTTTGTCTTTGTCCCATGACATGTCCACTGCATAACCACTGTTCAATTCACTAAATAAAGACGTGTATGGCTTAATTTACTTGAATTTGCCATGTATATACATCGCGGGGAACGGTGTCCAAGAATGTTTATTCTTAAACACTGCGCACCAAGATATGACTTGAGGAAATTGGTCTAAAATGCAGGACCTAATCTATCCTTCCAATGTGGCACTCATTTTCAAAATGCAGCTACGTGGTTAATTTATGCATGTTGTTAAATGTTAATGACGTTGGTTTATATTCCAGTAATCATTAATGGTATTGGTTGCTAAGCCACTCAGCTAATTCGATGATTACTGCTCTTTGATATCAATGTCTGTTATTGGTTCTCAAAAAAGCTTTTCTCTTACAAACTACCACTTGGGTTTTTCTGCAGTCATTGATATCAACTCAGTCGCGACTTGTGATTACCCCATCAGAAAGTAACTCATCTGCTGGTAGTGTACTTTGCTCTGATGCTATTTGCATTGAAGTCCCAACAGATGATATTCGAGTTGGAGACTCGGTGTTGGTTTTGCCTGGAGAAACAATACCTGTAGATGTAAGCTAATTCAATTGCGTGTTTAAAATTTCCATTTCTTAAATCTCTTTGTGAAACTATTATACGCTGTTGTGTTTTGTATACATCTTTAATCATGAATTCAAACTTAATTTTCTACGCTACACTTAGCCTCCATGGTCATTTGTGGTGTGCTGGGGTCGACATCACGGCATATGGGAACAAATCAATCAACTGTCTGGTAGACTCGTTGTAGAGTTACATCTACTTTACACAGGATTGGATGCAGATACTGATAAATTGGTAAACAAGAAGTTTATGTCAACGATCCCAAATTTGGGTGAATTAGACTACATTGGCCTTGTTCGTTTAGTAGTTTTAGTTTAGTTTAGTTTAGTTTAGTTTTGGGAAAAGGTGTAATGAGTGGAGAGAGATAGAGAGAGAAATGAGTGTAACGATTACAAAACAAAACTAAAACAAAACTAAAATTGTGAAACGAACAAGGCCATTCATTTGCAAATCCAACTTAGGAGCGGAAGTTTAACTACTCTCTCTTTTACATTGTGCTTAACTATGTAAAATCTGTCATTTTACTATGCGCGAAGGTTAAAGTTTAAACTGTAAAATTGGAAAGAGAACCATATTTCTGTGTGTGTGTAGGCAAGTATCCCTGGTTCCATGTTTATAAATCCTGGAATTAATTTGTTATTTTGAACTGCCTACACAGGGTATTGTTCTCGCAGGACGAAGTGTGGTGGATGAGTCCATGCTCAGTGGAGAGTCGCTTCCTGTCTTTAAGGAAAAAGGCCTTAGAGTCTCATCCGGAACAATTAACTGGGTATGATACACATGATTGCTTTATTTGACATATATCATCCAGGTCTATGAAGCACCGACACTCCTAGAGACCGGCGTATCCCTGTGTCAGACACGGGGACACTCTGGGACATGACACAATACATATGGAACACGCCCACGCCATGTGGCGTGTCCAACAAATTTAATTAATTTTTTATGGGGACACGGCGGGGACACTTAGGGACACGGGAGTGACACGTTTGGGGACACGACATGGGTTAAATATGCAAAGTTTTTAAATTTTTGGGGGGTAGACGTGTAGTACTTAAAATATTTTGTGTTAAAAGTATAATATGATGTATACATGATGCTTGTTTATATATACTGAAATTTCATGTTTATACATATAACCATGTTTCTATTGGTATAAAATAATGTTGTTTATTAATTTTAGTTATTTTGCCGTGTCCGTGTCCGTATCCCGTGTCCATGCTACATTCCAAGTCAATTACTAATTTCGAAGTTTCTTTATGTTGCTAATTTGAAGGGCCGGATCATCATATCTATGTGTGGAATGGAACTATGCTCATATCTTGGGAAGTGCTGCAACAAGCAAACCCCTATTTGTGCACCCTCCTTGAATTATCTTTGTTAGAGCTTGTCTCACATTGGTTAATTATAACCTTCAAAGCTAGTATATGAGTCCGGGCGGCCTGTCCACTCATTGCCAATTGGTTTTGAGTCGGATATTTTACCATGGTATCAAAGCTAGGCTTTCGGAGGCTTTTGAACAAGACTCTCTTGATTGTTTACCCCATTGTTAGTTGTGATCCCTTGTTATGGATCTGTTGTTTACCTCTCCATGTGCGGATTAGGGGTCGCACGTGTGGGGGAGTGTTAGAGTTGTCCCATATTGGTTAATTATAACCTCCAAAGCTAGTATATAATCCTAGGTGGCCTCTCCACTCATTGCCAATTGGTTTTGAGTTGAATGCTTTAACAACCTTCAATTCATGACATTTGTGTAGAAATTCATGACCTAACTTTCATATCCTCCATCCTGAATTCATAACTTTTATATAGAAATTCATACTGTTTGCATAGAAATTCATCTATTTGTGTAAAAATTCATAACACCAAGACAAAACTCATGACATATGAAGGTTATGGATTCATGGTTATTGTTATGGAATTCTGTACAAAAGCTATGAATTCGGGATTTTTGTTATGAATTTAGTAGTACATGCAAATGTTAGGAGTTGCTATACAATTTAAGGGGTGCATACTGTACAAACTAAATTATGAGGTGTGATTGTAGCATTTTTCATCTTCTAATGATTGACACAATGATGTAGGAGCATTATTGAATTGTGCATATTCAGTTTATTCTGTAAAATGGTTAGTCATTCTACTTTGCATTGAAATACACAAGTCAATTCAACAAGCCCAGTCTATTTACTGAGGGGTCAACTATGCGGACCCTCCTGCTGTGAGTCCTGCTACTGTCCTGTATGGAGTCATAGCCCTTGATGAAGTTGTAGCAATCATGCCCTTCCTCATCCATCAACTCATGTTTGATTTGACATTTTGAGCCTTTTGCTTGCCTCCTCCAACTTGAATATTAATAACCGTCCAGGGTTTTAAATATCGGCTGTTACATATTGGCTATTGCATTATCTATTATGTAACAGGATTTTAGACGTCTGATACCATTATACTGTCCGATAAGGCCGTATCAGCGAAACTGTTCCCCTATCCTGATAACGCGATTTAAAACCATGCAGTCTACCCATTTTTGCTTCATCTTTCTCTTGGACAGACCAACTTGGAAAAAATTTCCTCTATTATTTTTTATATGACACTTCTAACTAGTAATGGATGCAATTCTTGTAAATTTGTTTTCCCTCCAGGATGGTCCTTTGAGGATTGAAGCCTCTTCCACTGGCTCCAACTCAACTATAGCCAAGATTGTTGCTCTGGTGAGTTATCATTTCATTGATGACGGACATTATTATTATTGTGAAATGTGAAATGAAAAATATAATCTAAGTAATAAAAGTAATATCTCCTCCTGTATATGTTGCCTTTCAACAGTTGTGACATGTAAACATATATTGGTTATATCATTAACAGTGTGTGAACAACAATCAAACACCCTTAGCTTGGAAAAATTCTACACACATGGTATATGTCGCAACTGGAATGCGAGAAATTTGTAGTTGTACTTGACTTATGTCCGAGCTTGTCACACTGGCATCGTTTGTTTCTTATGAAGTTTTTATATTATGATTTCAGGTTGAGGATGCTCAAGGCCATGAAGCACCTATACAAAGGCTTGCAGATACAATTGCTGGGCCGTTTGTGTACACTGTGATGACTTTATCAGCTGTGACATTTGCCTTCTGGTAAGCATTTGGTTGTTTATTTTTTCCTGATATAGGAGTACACTGATGATTTTCTCCTGTCCAGTGTCCATCTTGAGGTTGGTTATTTGAGTCACAATAACCAATTCACCAAGAGTCCGTATGATCACCCTGGGTGATTCCTTTACTGCAACTTGTATTGGTTGTGTGAAGTTGGCTGTATCAGACACCTCTATTGGTGCAGCCGTACAGGTGTATCTTGTTCTTAGTTGCTTCCTTATTAGTATCCCCAACTCTCCATTAGGGTCTTACTTCAAATGAAATCTCTATTGTCCAAAGTCAATATTTCTCGTCTCACTAGATATTGCAGCACATATTCTCATCTTGAGTATTTCATTTTTACGAAATTCTCCAAATTCCATTTTGGCTAGGGTTTATGATGATAGTGCAGTATTTGCTGAAAAGCATTTTATATACTTACATGCTAAGGAAGCAAGGAGTTTGAATTGAACCCTAGTTATCCAAATTCTATTCTTCTGTTTTTGTGTGTGTCCATAACACTGCACTATTAGGCATGTCTCTATTGAACTGATCTTGTTTTGCTCCCCTGTGCATATCATCATAAACCTCACCAAGTATGGATGATAGCTTAAAAATGAAACAAAATTAAGAAGTCGAGGAGATATAGCCGTCACCTGATACATGACTAACCATTAGGTTATAGAGGCAAATCCCATTTAGTAATGGAATCGGAAAGTGTCAAATGAGTCTAGGAGATAAGAAAAAATACGATACCCCAAAACCTATACTAATACAACAGTTTCTGGTCAATCAACTCAGCTGGAGGCTAAAACAAAAATGAGAAGTTTTGCATGTTCTGGTTTAATTTCTTGGTCTTTTCTTATTTACTCTCCTAGGATATCAACAATGATACATCAATCTTAAAACAAAATAAATAAATCATTACATATGTAAACAATAGATGCCATGGAGAAAGTCTTTAGAAGGTATTATTTCTAGAATGTTTGTGCTTGTAGCTGCTTTCTGTTTGTTAGTTACTGCCAATTTGTGCTTAGGTACTACCTCGGAACTCGCATCTTTCCAGATGTACTGCTAAATGATATTGCTGGACCTGATGGAAATTCTTTGCTCCTAAGCTTGAAGCTTTCTCTGGATGTCTTGGTGAGTCTTGCTGAACCTTAGCAATGTTACCAGGGAACACTACAACCCTAGCGAATTACATTTTGGAACGGTTTTGGTATGAACATTCCAAAACATGGTACACTACCGTTCCAAAACGATCCCTAAGTTTTCCCTGAATGTCAACTTATTATGGTAAAAATGGAGAGAAAATGGAATTTCGGTGGGAGAAAGGCTAAAAAGTTTGGTCGTTTTGCTCCTAAAACTGTGTTTTGTATGAATCATTTGACAAATGATACTTAGTTTCGCTAGATGTTTATCAGTTGGAAGAGTAAGTTCTAGTTTTGTTATCTATAGAATCCTACCGCTAGCGTACCACAATTTAAGCATGTGGTGTACCACATTCCTCGTAACGGAATGATTTGCATTCCAGGTAACATAGTCTTTGAGCCATGTACTAATTGTTTTCTTCCAACGTTATGTGCAAAACTCTGCTTTGATGTCCTTAAAACCATATTTTTAGCGGAGGCAGATAGTGGCACTCCAAAGATATTTTGTGGTCTGTTTAGTAATCACTGGAGTTATCTCACTAGAAGATCCATCCAAGTGGATGAGGATTAAAACCATGGACACAAACAGCTCCTTTTGAATCTGTAGTGGTAGGATAAGTTCCAGTGGACAACTTCTTAGTAGTTTGGATCAGCATAAAAAAAATGCATAAATGCATTTTACGACTTCAATAAAATAAGGTGGTAAAAACCACCTTATTTTATGACTTTGTCCTCCTTTTATCATTTCCTATTTCTCTATATTTTCTTCTCTCTATTGTTCGGAGTCCTCCACTTCGCCCTTATGTTCCTCCAGCTTCTTCTACTACTCGCAGTTTTCTTCACAAATAAGGTATTTTACCACCTTATTTTATGACTCTGTCCTCCTTTTATCGTTTCCTATTTCTCTATGTTTTCTTCTCTCTATTGCTCAGAGTCCACTTCGCTCTTATGTTCCTCCAGCTTCTTCTACTACTCGCAGTTTTCTTCACAAATAAGGTGGTAAAAACCAACTTCGACATGATAATTATTTCTAGCAAGCTGGGAAGGTGCCTGGCTTATTAGCAAGGTTGCTTAAATCAAATGTAACGAAGTCGAGTAGCCAAGAATGGAGGAATATGCCTGTGATGCCTAAAAATGGTGCTATAAACCAGTAGTTTTTCCTATATATTTGTAAACCTGCTGCTCTTGTGGATGATGTTCTCTTTGCAAAAAAATTTCTAAGATAGGGAGTTGTCTTACTCTTATATATGTTAGTGTGACTTGGGAAAATTGGTTTCTCTTCCAGGTAGTCTCCTGCCCTTGTGCGCTGGGCCTTGCCACACCCACGGCAATTCTAGTTGGCACCTCTCTCGGTACGTAATTATAATTGGTCCCTTATTTCTTTTGTTGTCAAAATGTTACGTCTATCTGAGAAACCAAAATTGGATAGCAAACCAAGAATAAAATTGAACTTATGTAAGCATGTTACCTTCCCTTCATTTTGCAATTTATGTCTTGTTCTCGATACTCAGTCTCTGCTCCTTTTATATTGCTGAATACTGAATTTTTAGGCATGTTAAGTGATTGGTAAATGTGTTGGTATTAGTTTGATTACCATTTCTTACATTGTGACGAAATGAAGTGCTCTTCCGGGGTCAACTGGTATAGTCCTTGAATATCCAATTACGAAAATGACATCTTTGCCAAACTGGTATAGTCTCGTGACAGTTTCAAATCTGATTATTGTAGGTGATCCAAATCTATTTGGATTTTGACAATAGAGTTTGATTGCATTGAATTGATACTTATTTTGTGGACTGTAATGGTTATGATATTAGAAGCTTGATTGTCATTCTATATTGGCTATTAAGCAGGAGCATGGAGTAAAGTATCCACAATTTCTATGTCTTGTTAATCAGCGTATTTTGACTTAGATGTAGGTGTAAGTTATCAGTAGTCCCAAAGGCTTAAGCTGTTAGGAAATAGACCCAATAATTTATATCAAGCTATGTGCAGCCCCGTCTTGCACATGGAGATGCAAATTTTCATACATATAGCGAAAATAAATACGAAGGGGAGAAGCAGAATACAAACGGAGAACAAATGCAAACAGAGAGACTTGAACCCAAGACATGGGTGGCTCCACAGCATGCGTTAGGTGTAGGTGTTCAAGTGAACACCGTAAAAAAGAAAACAAAATTTGATTAATCGTAGTAGTTTTTTATGTCATGCTTCATTTGAACACTTAGTCTTGTATAATGAACACCCATCAGTCCAGAAAATACACATTTGAACACCTACTACATTACCCAAAACAAGGTACACACTCTTAATGAAAAAGTTAGAAAAATACAATGAGGAAAAAGGATATATTGGTATCGGTATTGTGTTATGGCTTCTCTCTAACGACAATCAACTCATATGTCCAAAAACAAAAACGTGTGTGAAAAAAATCCGTGCAAACCTATTCGCCAAATAATTCATACAAAAGAATAGTGTATATTTATGCACCCATTGAATCTTGCTTGGCTCAAAATATAAAAAATCGCTGAGAACAACTTCAATAATCTTCTGTATTTTTCTATTTTTTGGTCACATTATTTACATTAGTGTAAGCTTTTGTACGTATATGACTGGTTAATAGAGCTTGTTCGGTTAAGGTAATTTTTAAACACCTTGTTAATAATTCCTAGAGCCGCCACTGACCCAAGACCTCTCCCAACCATAGCCCTTAGACCATATTAAGTTACTAGTAATCCCAAAAGCTTAAGTTGCTAGGAAATGAGCCCAACAATATATATTAAGCTGTTTGTAAGTTGGCACCCATATTTTCATTGAAGCCCGTGCATTTATCCAATTTGTCTGGCTGTTACCAATACATACATACATATATCTATATATTTCTATGTTTCCTCATTTTCACAGTTGCAATAGAGCCTTCTTACAAAATAACCTAATCCTTGAGTAGGAGCAAAAAAAGGACTGCTCATCAGAGGAGGTGATGTACTGGAACGCTTGGCTGGTGTTGATTTTGTCGCTTTAGACAAGGTAGCTCAAAATTTACTATTGTATTTCATGACCAAAACTTCTTGAAATTTTGGAAATAGCTGTGACTCTAATTATTAACAATACAACACTGCAGACTGGCACCCTCACGGAAGGGAAACCTTCGGTGTCTGCTTTGGCCACTTTGATTCATGATGAGTCAGAAATGCTCCGTATCGCTGCTGCAGTTGAGAGAACAGCATCACATCCAATTGCGAAGGCTATTGTAACCAAAGCGGAGTCATTAAATTTGAATATTCCCAGTACGAAAGGGCAGTTAACAGAACCAGGTTTTGGATCATTAGCAGAAGTAGATGGACATTTGGTTGCAGTGGGTTCCATGCAATGGGTTCATGAACGTTTCCAACAAAAATCAAACGTGTCTGAGCTATTGAGTCTGGAACAGGCTTTGATGCATCAACCTTCCAACCATAACTCGTCACACTATTCAAATACAGTAGTTTATGTTGGACGTGAAGAGGAGGGCATTATAGGTGCTATTGCAATATCTGATAGTTTACGCCACGATGCTGTATCTACTATAAACAGGTACTATCATCTTTCGTTTAAAAGTTGTGCTGAGATCCATGAACTGCTAACAAGTTACAAGTATGGAGCACATGTCTTTTACCTTGAACGTATTCTGACACAGGAGTAGGGCTTTAGATTTGAAATAGATTTTCTTGATGACTGTGTTTTGTAGTAGAATCCATTGATATTTGATAACAAAAATATATTTGTAATAATTCAAGTTTTTTGAGTAGTCTTTAGGCGTGGCCTGGGCAAGTAATCCTAGGCTTTAATATAACCTATATTTTTAAACTGTTAAATTGTTGACATCCAACTCATCCAAAAGCTTAAGTTGTTCGAGGGATAACTTTATAAGCTATGCACTCAACAAGCTCCATCACGAATAGCCAGACTTGTCTGTAAGAGGGCCAAATACGTAATCGTGAAAGTAAACCAAGCCAAACTACACTTTGTTCCTTTTATAAGAGAATGGGCAAACATGTACAACTGTTAGTAATTGACAAGTAGGCGGTGAGATTTGAACACATGCTCTATTGCATGCTCTGATAACATGTTGAACTGAGATCACCAACTAATCTAAAAGCTTGAAGAAAGTATAGGGGAAACTGTATCCTAAACTCTCAACAGTTAACATAGCTCTGTAATCATGTCTCCTGCTCATATTTTGATGTTATGTGTGGACTTATTAAGTCATTCGACAGTCTTGCTGAATTACAGATTGTTCAGTCCAATGCCAAAAAAAGGACTGTCCATGTTTTGTTGATGGATAACTCACTTAGTAGCTGAATTCATCGTGCTGAATATGTTGACCAGAATTTTTCTTCCTAATCTTCTTTCCATGTGATTAGCCTATGGCCTGTATCCTTATCTACGTTTTTCCCCCTGGTTCGAAGGCTTTGTCGCAAGGGAATTCAAACAGTTCTCTTATCAGGAGACAGGGAAGAGGCAGTTGCAAATATAGCCAAGACAGTTGGAATAGGAAGTGAATTTGTCCATGCATCCTTGGCTCCACAGCAGAAAACTGGTGTCATATCAACTCTACAGGCTTCAGGTCACCGCGTGGCGATGGTAATCTCTTCAATCAGGCTAATTGTTGCTTTGGAATCCTATTTGGACAATATGTATTTTGATTTTTAGGGTACTCTCTCGTCTCTTATGTGGCAATAATGTTACACATTTAATTATGATTTGATTCGATTCGCTAGTTAATAAATCAGAATTTTGATATAATAAATCAGCTTTTACCTGTTTCAATTGAATCTGTTAAACGAGCTGCTGTTAATTGGATTTTGGGAACAATTTAGTGCTACAAAACTTGTATAAAAAAAAAAAAAAAATACTTCATCATTTCCATTTGTAAATGCTTCATCGCCTCAAAGCTTTGGGCCATTCAATTAGCTTGGTTTGTAGGAGATAACCTAGACAGCAATTGTGGTCCCTCTACTTGTAATGTGTAGCAAAGCTTTAGGCATAGGAATTTTTATAGTACTAGCTCTAATTTGTGAGCAATCAATGCGTTGTCTTATACATCCAGAAGAAACCATATCTAATCCAACTGACATGTTTGGGTACCTTTGAAGGTGGGTGACGGCATTAATGATGCACCATCTTTGGCCCTTGCTGATGTTGGGATTGCTTTGCAAATTGAAGCTCAAGAAAATGCTGCGTCAAACGCAGCATCCATCATTCTACTTGGAAACAAACTTTCACAGGTCTGTAGTTTTGCTTTCTGCCATACTGAAAATAAATTATGCATTAAATACTATACCAGATTCATATCGGGCTATAATAAAAAAAAAACTAAGAAGACAATGGGTTTCTGATTTGTTTCTCAACCTGAGATGGCAAGAGATCAAGTCCCAAGGGGATATGGCAGAAACCATAAACAACAAACTTCACAATGTCAAGCTAATGCAAATGAGATCATAATAATGAGGAAACATTTTTGGTTTCTTCCTAGGATCTGAGATGTATGGCAATGGTAAACTGATCTGATTTCTCACTAATTGGGGTCATAAGATGTGAAACGAACCCATTCTAAATTTTCTGGCGGTAGTCTGTATGTTGTAGACAATGTCAGCATCCTATGTCAGTAGATGCATGCTGCACTAAGAATGTTGAGATGATTTCAGTAACTTTGGAGATCTGAGTTTTCAGTATCTTCTTGTTATCATTGGAAACTAAGAAGCATGTGTATCGGAATGAGTACGGGAACTGGTATGTTATGGGTACGTCGATAGGCAAAACCAAAAAAACACCGGGTACAGGCACGGCTGGGGTACGACTCTGGCAAATGTATTTTTTACAATTTGGAGTAATATATTACAGGTAATAATTACACTTCCAAAAAAAAAAGTAAATAGCTAAACAAAGGAAATGGGAATCCGATATCAAATAATGGTTCAATGCCAAACTTGAGTGAGAATTAGAGTTTAATTACATTACATTACAGAACTTACAGTTTTATAATCATGGTAAGAAAATAGAAGTCTAACTAAGCATAGAAAATGGATGTGTTGTGTACTTTGGGGGTACAACAAAAGTCAAAGAGAATTTTATGTACGTGTTTCATTCGGATTTAGATGTACCATGCAAATAATCGGTATCCGGTACATTATGGTACAAGTACTCTAGGGTTTTAGAAACGCCCGCTCTTCATAGATTGGAAATAAGGGGTATTTAGGAGTCATTTTCTTTTCCTTTGATTTTTAGCTTTAGGAAAATAGTGCCCTCTTAGTGTGATTTGGAGAAATCTATATGTGCTACTGCAATCACTACAGTGGAATGTATTATGTAGTGATGCAGGACAGGTTTGATTCTCAAACTATGAGAGTATTAACACTGATTTTTAGTGATGGAAAATATAGGGTAGGGTTTTTAGAAGAAGGAAGACAGAAGATTTTTGATGTTTGAACTTACAGCTCGCAGGATATCCGCGAATGTGTAGTTTAAGGGTCAGGGCCGTCACGCCAGCAGCCAAATCCTTGGTTTTGGTGTCAGATCAAAGGCCATCGGAAGGAGACTTTCAGAACCAAATATGAAGGTGTTCTGGGGAAGTGAGTTTTGGTTTGGTTGTTAGATATTAGCCTTGACATAGGACTCTCGCTTTCTCGTAGATGAATTAATTGAGCAACAAGCACAACTATGGGAGCTAAGGACTATATCCCAGGAAAACCAAACTACAGACAAAAATTAAAGCAAGGACACCTGCTTACAAAACGAAGCAAAACCAAATTAAGTGCCAAACCCAACATCAAAACAGAAACGCATTCTCCAAAGGCAGAAAACAGCACAAAGCAGAAGCAAAAGAACTCTCAAAGAAGAGGAAACACAGTAGTAGAAGTTCGCCAACTCATAAGTGACTGCTTACATTTATGCCTCCTAAGAACTTGTGCATGACCTGATATTCTTTAAATCTTGGCTATAAACACTGTCAGGCCCCATGCTTTGATGTTGGAAAATTCTTCGATTTCTTTGACCCCAAAAAGATGACGTAAACTTGCAGCCATGGAAATTTTGAAAATAGCATGCATTGTGCTCTTGCCTCCTTTATATTGTCCTGCCCAATCAGTCAGCCAGCAGTTGAGGCAACCTATGGAGTCCGTTCTTTTGGCAACCTATGGACTTGTTTCTTTTTCACAAAATAACCCCAATTCTGAGTGCGGAAGGCACATTTGAAAAACGAATGGTCAGGAGGCTGAAGACCATTTGTGCTGAGAACACACCAGCATTAGGGGTAACCTCCCGGCTTAAAAATCTGTCCTTTGCAGTGGAAACTTCCTGAAACTGCCATTCATCAGGTTATTGCTCATCTGGGCATATGATGGGAAACCCCCTACCCCATGGGACCGAAGAGATGCATTCCTAACGGTAATATGGTATCAAGCTGATTTGTACTTTTACACGACCTTGGGTAGAATGCAATCCCTCTAGCTAGCTATTTAAGTGAGGATGCCCTCACACTTGCGTACTTCATATTACTTTGGTACCTTGGCGATGTGGAACTTCACTTCACACCCTCCCTCATGAGCAGTGTGCTCAATCGGCAGCACTTGTCGCGTGCAGGCTAGAGATACACACCCTACCCATCTCTAGTATCTAGCTCTGTTACCATGTTACACAATATTGGGTAGAACTCGCCCAAAAGCTAGTTATTGAAGTGAGGGTGCCCTCATGCTTATGTTCTTCACGTTACTTTGGTACCGAGGCGATGTGGGACTTCGCTTCACAGTACAAATAGGATTCCTGTCCAAACAACTGCATCGGATTGAGTAAAATTAAGAAGCAAAATACTAGGGGTACTATCCATAATACCCATAGTCATAAGACTCATGGCATTCCTCCTCCTAGGCCATTTCCATCCATCTTCATAGATAATTGAAGTGACCTTAGCACTGAAGGATCTCCCTCTTAATGTAAACGGAGGGAGAAAAAGAATGAGAGTTTAAGCCCTAAGGTTAGCTCCTTTATCTATTTATGCTTAATGAACTTAAAGTTACATTGACAAAAATACCCAACATCACTAGTCACTACTATCCAGATTCAGCACTTGATTGGGAAACAAACAATTTGTTTCTTAGTTTTGCATGACACCAAATTACCTCCAGCCAGTGCTTTGCATTAACTAAATCAGTAAAAATCTAAGCACACCAGCCAGTGCTCGGCATTTAACAACATAAGTACAAATCTAAGCACACCAGCCATTTAACAAGTACAAATCTAAGCACACCAGCAGTGCTTTGCATAATAAGTGAATACTTACATATCTGAAGCCTCGCGATTCGATTAATTTGAGTGGTATTTCTGCACAAATGTTCGTTGAAACCCCCAAATGATACGCCAATATGAACTTACTTCATTAAAAACACTAGCAAAAATAACATATATATGTGTATATATGTATAAATATATTCATAATCCCACATTACAGTTAACAACATTTCCTTCAAAAATACAAACAAACCTATCGTAGCAATGAACCAAAGTTACTAAAGTTAGGCTTTTCCATCTCAAGCGTCTAGCGTTTCTTCGTCTTTTTTTTTTTATAATTGGGTTCCACTTCTGAGTTCTGAATGGGAAATGGGAAATAAGTGACTGATAACCCCCCCCCCCCCCCAACAAAAAAACCATGAATACCTCCGCCACTGGTGGTTGGGCTACGGCGATGCTATCTTTACGAGGTTTCAGGTGGCCGTGGAGGGGCGTTTGAGTTGTTCTCCGGGGCATCAACAGGGGTTTGTTCCACTGGTTCCGGTCACGTGATGAATCCCGCTTTTTGTTAAAATATTTTCGTGAATGATTTATGAGAAATACGATTTAAGATATACATGTTACATATTTTTGTAAAACGCATCCCCACCGTGTCGTGTCCTCCAATATTTACAAATTTATGTCTTGAGTGTTGGTGTCATGTCAGTGTCAGTGCTACATAGGTGGAAAGGTAGTTTTGTGTAGAATAGTAGAAGCATGAAGTATCAATAAGGATATATCTGCATCATATATACATCGTATTATACTTTGTTTTTTGATAACTAGGTGTCTGGGCAAAGCTTTCACGCACCTCGACTAATCCTGTGAGACAAATCCCAAGGTCTACTAGCGGGGACCTTTCGTGCACCTCGACTAATCCTGGGAGACCATTAGACCAATTTCACCGTCCACTAGCAGGGGTCCCAATTAAAGCCAGAGCAAAGCTCTGTATGGACTGGCCCTAAAGGAGTTAATAGCACCTACGAGGTTTTGAACCTGAGACCTTAGGAGGGAGCAAACCTCTAAGTCCCAAGCCTTGACCACTAGGCCAACCTCTTGGGGTTCATATTATACTTTTAACCGAAATATTTGATGTAATACACAAGTACCCCAATTATTTTTAAAAAATTGCATTTTAACTACTGCTGTGTCATCCATACGTCTCAGAAGAAGAGGACTAGCCTTTGCAGGTGTTGGGAAACGTCACTTAATCACTATATAAATACTCACAAAATCAACTTAGTTCACTAAAAAGGTTACCTGCATATTTTACCAAGTGATATGCTTTGTGTATATTACTAGCAGGCTATGAAGCACCGACACCTCTCCGGGACCCCGTATCGTAGTGTCCCGACACGGGGACACGGTGGGACACGTGTCCCGACACGCCATGTGGCATGGGACACGGCTGTAGTGCTTTTTTGGATGGGGACACGGCTGGGGTCAAATTGAAATATTTGAAAACTTTTAGGGGTCAAATTGAAATTTTTAAAACTTTTAGGGGTAAAATTGAAAAAATTTACCCCTGAAAGTTTAAAAAAAATTCAATTTTACCCCTGAAAGTTTTTAAAAAATTCAATGTGTAAATAAATATATAATTAAATATACACGTGGCGTGTCCCCCGTCGTGTCCGTGCCCCCATTTTTTTAGAATTGCCGTGTCCCCGTGTCCGTGCATCATAGCTAGCAGGGTTACGATTCCATAACTAAGAAGTTAAGAAAATTTTACCTACTAGTCTATTCTAACGTAGTAAAGACCTATAGCATAATCGTGAGCAGCCCTAAAGCCCATGCCCAAAGATACGAAATTGCCAAAACACCTGTAACATCTATAGCTGTATGAAATGCTGGTAAATCTGCCCAGGAACGGTCAAATGTGTATGGAACATTAAAATAAGACTTGAATTGAGTCTAAACATTATTATGTTTGTGTTACTGGCAGGTGGTAGATGCAATGGATCTTGCCCAAGCAACAATGAGGAAAGTTCATCAAAATTTGTCATGGGCAGTAGCATATAATGTTGTAGCCATCCCCATTGCAGCTGGTTTACTACTTCCCCAATTTGATTTTGCCATGACACCTTCGCTTTCAGGTAAGCAACCATCATTGTTCTTGTAATGTTGGTTTCTTTGTAAAATTCCATTTTTTGGTAAATATCTTTGTTTTGTTTTGATTGTATTTTTCTTGGCAGACTTTGCGTCCCTGTTTCTCTTGTACCCTTCCATTTAATGTCAATATTTACTTGTGCTGCTAATCAAGAACAAAAAAACAAAAAAGATAATTGCCCGGACACTCCCTCAGGTTTTTGAAGTAACAATTCCCTTGCAGAGTTGTGGAATAATAACTTAATAAGGTTATTGTGTTAATCATTTTATCCTTGTTGGAGTGGCCCCTCTCTTCCTCTTTGTATTTTTACAACTTAAGTTCAGATGCAAAATTCATGTTACAATGGCTACTACGCATAAAGCACAGTTTTTTTTTTTGCTAAGCAAAGAATTTATTAATCTTTGAAAACGAATTACAAAGATTAAAGGGACCCGAGACTGAAAACGCCACGAGCCCAAGGGGAAAAACCAATAAAGAAGGGTGGTAAGATTCCAACCAGAATAAGAACCCAAAACCCAAAAAAAACACACCTGAGACACCCCCTAAAACAGAGAAACTACCCAAGTGCTTCTACGACTATGCCAAACAAAAGCAAGCAAAACCAGGACCCTCAAAAACAACCAGAAAATCGAGAAATCCCTAAACATCGATATCAAACTCCATCGAGATCCCAGCAACAAACAATCGGCAAATCAGAACACCACAGAACTGGGTGAATCACCCTCCAAAATGTCAAGAGCTTTAACTTCCGCTTTAATTTCCTGTTCAGAGATTTCGATACCCTTCAATTCTAACATCTTCTTAATGTTATAGCTCTCTCTTCCATGAAATTTAACCCCAAAGTGAACACTCATCTTCATATCCTCCCTGGCTTCCTTGATAAAAGTCGAATTCCTCTTACGCATGTCTCAACTAACCTCTTCTTGGATCGAAACAGTGGTATCATCGCTTCCATTCTTCGATCCCAACCTTGAAGCATTCCTTGTACTGTCTTGGCTGATCGTCCCTAGAAAACATCGCATTTTTCAATGGATTTTTGCTCCATAAAGATTTCCTGTGAAAAACTTTCTTGGACTTGTGTGACTTCTTATTGCGTTTGCACTCCACATACTTAATAAGAGGATCGTTCGATACAAGATCCCAGTCATCAGCTTGATTTGGATTACAATTTTCCACAAGAGGATCTATAAAAGGCCCATCATCATTGATAACAAAGCGGTTGACTTCTAGAGTCTCCAACGAGTTTCCAATTTCTATAGCATTCTCCTCATTCATAACCTTCTCTCCTGAGCTATCTTGGGTCTCTGGGACTACAGGGGAAGACCTCTCTGAACACTTGATGTCCTCATCATCACCCTCTTCTATAGGTCTATAGCAAACTCCAAACTCCTTACTTTGGCAATTTGGAATAGATTGGTTTTGATCTAAGGCCATACCCGGCCAAACCATCCCGGAAAAGGCATCCACAACAACATTGTTGGCCTCTAAATCAACCCTACCTCTCTTTTCATCATCAAATTTCTGATCCAAATCAACATCATTATTAGTAACATCCATCATTAAGTCAACGAAAGAGGTGCTTGAAGCGATTATCCGGAAGGATTCTTCTTCTTCCACTCTGATGCAATAATCTCTCCCATCAACTATGAGCTCCACATACCCCTCCACCTTCTGGATATGCTCAGTGGCAATAAGAATTTTCCCTTTCTCGTATGATTTCCCGATTAGAGTATTATCATCAACCTTAAGAAAGTGACCCCATATACCTCCAATCTCTTTGAATGTTTGCGAGAACCATGCGCTGAGAGGCATGCCAAAACAAGATAACCACACAAAGCGCTCATCTTTGGCCGGTTCACCGTTCCATGGTTTGATATCATCGAAAAAGTTCATAACCCATCTTTCCTTGATAGTTGCCTTCCTAATTTCTTCGTTTGGAAAAGTAATAATGACAAATCTACCTCCAATGGCTCTGATATGGACATCACGGACTTTCTCCTTTCTGAATTCTTTCTCCAGGTCTTCTGTAGAGATCAATTTACGAATCTTGGCTATGGCACTCCTATATAGCCATCCATTCCCTATAGGATGAACCAAAATGCTGCCATGTTGTCCCCTTCCCTTAAGAGCTTGAGCGTACGATTTTCCATTCTCCACTCTGAAATCCTTGTTATTTTGCCTGCATACTTCTCTAGGTTTGCTCGAGTCCATAGCACCTGGCGTCTTCCTTTTATTTTCTAAATCAAAACTGGCCTTCTTAACAATGAGATAATAACCTTCCACTTCCATTCCATTTGCCCTAGAAATGGCAACACCAGCTGAAACAGAGCAGTCAAATCGCACAAAACCAAACCTACTTCCCCTCTTACTCCTCTTAGCAGGAATGAAAGAATCCTTAACAATACCATAGTTAGAGAAAAGAATTTTCAGCCATGATTGATTCTTCGAATCCGGAATGTTATCCACGAAAAAAGTGAACTACTCAGATTTGTCCCTCTCCATTTAAACTAGAATACGAATCTGAAACATACCATAAATCCCCAATGAAAACAGTTAAAAATAAACCATAAAGCACAATTAAAAATAGACCTGATGTATTTGTAAATCCTGGGACAACAATCGCCGCTGGAAAACTGAAGGGCACACCTAGCTGGGCACAGTTCGCTATCAACTAAGAGATGTTACGGAATCAGGATTGACTGATTGGACTTACCTCAGGTTTGACTGGTTGGACTCAACACACCAACCTGGGTAAACATAACGTCACTTTTTCGCAATCTCATATGTTAGCCGCTGTGCACTCCTCAGTTCTCAACAAAATTACCAGCGGTGGGCATGCATGTATTGAACAATGTCTGGGTTCTAATAGAACTTTCTCAGTCATTAAAGCAACAAGAATGATTAAATGACACAGAATGGATTTTGTAAAGCTATTCGATCTCCATGAACATTGAGGGTTCTCTTGTAGATTGGGTTAGTTCTTCTTAAATTTCTTCTGCTTTAGTAATTACATTTGGTCAAGATGCGAGAACACCAAAATATACCACCTACTGTTCGGTTACTAACCATTCACTTCACATGCTTTAAGTCATGATGATCAAATACAATGTACTATATATCTTACTTTACATTTCTAGTTTTGCGAGATCACCAGGGCATTAGTGCTTCTTGAATAATCTTGTTTCTAATATTTTGCCATAATGTGTTGGTTTCCAACTTTTTGTATTTGCAGGTGGGTTGATGGCATTGAGTTCGATATTTGTTGTTTCCAACTCACTGCTCCTGCAGCTCCATGGTTCTGAGAGGAAAAAACGAGCTAGATCACAAACCAATCCCATCAAATTCAAGGTGAAAACCTAAATGTGTTTGCTTATTATTAACATACGAATCCTTGTTAATGCTACCTCTGTCGATGGAGTTACAGAACTTGTGAGGTTGTAAAATCTTTAGTTTCCCTTTACAGAATAGGCGCATTCGAGTATAAGAGATGTTGAGATATTTGAATAAACTGGTCTAGAATGTCAGAGGAATGGGGCACAAACGATGTTTCTCTTTTCCATTGTGGTAGATAACTTCTGTTTGTTTCAGCGAAATATAGTGGGAAAAAGTAGTCCATAAAATGGAGAATTATTCTTGATTCTTTTGCATGAGAACTTTGGAAGTTGAATAGAAAGATTTTCAAAAATTAGACATATACAGGAAGACAACACGGCCCAGCCAATGTCACCTAAATTTAGGCATGCATTCATTTGGTTATCCATTCTTACATATTTCATCACGAGTGATGATTGGACCCTCTAAATGTAGTAATGTGAATCTCACCATCTCACTCGTGAAAATGTACTATAAGAATGAACGTACAATTGGATGTGTGTGTTGCCTTTATAAATTAATAGTGGGATGATACAACTTATTTAAAGCACTATTTTAAATAAATAACACCCTCCTTCCTCAGGCATATATTGACATACTGGTGGCAAACATGTATATCAGAAACAAAAATAAGTACATAAAATACCATACGAACATGGTCAACTGAAAAAAAAAATTAACAAAAAGATGCAATAAACAGTAGTCCCTATGTCTGTGTTGCTATATTTTCGGAGAATGTGCCTTTTTTATGGAAAGAAATTGCAAGTGCTCTTTGAGAATTGTCACGTAGTGTTTCGGAGCTATTGCCCACCACACGTTGGTGGGGGCTGGACCGCAAAGTTTGCGACTCTCACACTAATACATTGTGGAAATAATTTGGAAATTGAAACGAAATTAGTTTGGATGGAGTAACTTACGAACTCGAGCCATTCACGAATCTTCTTCTTCTCTCTGATTTACAGTTCCACGCAACATCAAATAGAGTAACGGGTTTGGAATTACGCGGTTAGGGTTTTTTACACAATCGCTTTGAAAGAACTTCAAAAGTGGAGATGGTGTTTCCGGATTAAGGTGGGTATTGATATAAAATGGTTGTGTGAGATTTTTGGGACGTGGTGGCAACAACTATGGACACAGTTTTGAAATGGGTCAAACGTTTATTACCGTTTTCCTTGGGGACCTGCTAAGTTAATATTTGGTCCCATAATTACTTGCCTTATATATACTAATAACACTCGTATAAATAGGGATACAATTGGGTTTATTCAAATATCCGGATAAAAAAATAAGTATTCAAATCGACTAGGATTAAACCATAACCCGGTATAATGGCAAGGACCAATATTAAGTTTAATTATTCATGTTACCCCCAAAAATACTAATGTCACCCCTAAAATTATTACACCACCCCCAGAATTACTAATGTAACTTCAAAATTCACTATCGCCACGCCCACATGCATTATCGCTAAACCACTAAAAATGATTATTCGTTAGCCAACCTTAATATGGACATGGGAATGATATTCCAAATTTCGAATCTTTAACCATTCTAATTCCATTGTTTTTTTTTTTCTCGGCGAAAGTCCATTTATTCATGTGTCCAGTTCATTCCATTGAACCAAATATAACATATTACGTGTATAAACCTTATATAATTCAGCGGGACCTGATTAGTTGAACTGAGAATATGCTGACGTCGGTGAGGAGGGTGTTGGTGCACCAGTAGCGGTGCCCTTTTCATTTGTCCCTGTCACTTATATAAATCAGGTTGATTCATGGAATATGTAGACTCCTCTTTCTTGTTCAAGAATTTTAAAAGTTTATTTTGTCAGTGTTCGATCACCATTAAGGTTGTTTCCTAAATAAGAAAAAGCAATAAACCTCAACATGCTTTCCACACATAGTATATATGAATATATAGCTGATGGATATATGCAACTTGATTTGTTACTTTCGAAATAGGCAAAAGATTTTTTTTTCACATTATTTTGAGTGGTGTCCCTTTCGGTCGTATTGTTAATTTGGACAATCCCTTGGGAGTTTTTACACGAAATTTGAATATACTTATTAAGAGAACTTTTTTTTATTAAAAAAAGAAAAAATCATTTCAAACTAAATAAGTCCAAAGATATGATTGTATTTTTTACAAAATGTGTGCGGGTGGTATTGTATCTGTCATTTTGACTTTAGTTGGCATTATTTGTTTTATTTCAACTCCATTATTTATTTTGTAATTTATCCTGCGTATTTTATAACAATCACGGATATCGCATTGGTCCTCCTATGATTTTTTGAATCATCGTGCATCCAATTTACGTAGCAAGTCCATGGGCGGTCTACTATTACTTGAGGGGTTCACTAGGAATTTAGAAAATGTGCTATTTTTTATATTTTTGATATACAATTTGATTTTTCTTTAGTATTGTCTACATTGGATCAATCGCACGAAGTCACAATGCATAAAATCAACTTAAATTTGTAAATGATTAAATATTATAGCTCAACAAAATACAATAATCTAGACCAAACAAATTTCTAGCTAAAATAAAAATCTTCATTAATATAGAGTTCTGTATCACAAAAAAATTCTATATGTTTTTGTCACCGCTAAACTCTAATCCTGGAGCCGCCCCTTCAGGCAACCTTGCTTCTTTTTTTTCCCTTCTTTAAAACAATTCATAGGTTGCCGATAAAATAAAATAAAAATATACGAAGCCTTTTTCGTCCAATATGTTAGGAGGCCCAAGTAAGGAACTGGAAGGCCCTATCTGAAAAGGGCTCAATTCTATTTGGGCAGATCCGCGACTAAGTCGCATTATATGTGAGCGAGATCGATAGTAGGGCTGCACAAAAAAACCGGTGAACCGTGAATCCGGTCCGGACCGAACCGATCCGTACGTTTTGGATTTTAACCGTGGATTAATGGTCCGGACACGGATTCAAAAAATAATAAACCGTGACTCGCGGTCCGGACACGGATTTTAATTTTGAAACCGTGGATTAACCGATCCGGACCGTGAGATTTTTATTATATATAATTTTTTAAAATATATATATGTATGTATATATAAATAATTTTATCACTTTTATAAATATTGTCAATTTGTATTGGACTTTCATGTATTCTACTCCCTTGCATTTGTATTGGATTTTGATAAATTTAGTAGTTCACTTCTTTTTTTTGCATTAAACTGCCTTTGTTTTCTATTCCACTCTGTAACTGAACTAAGCTATATGCTTCTACTAGAGCTTGTTTAAGCCCTAGTTGTGGCTCCATCACGTGCTCCATGTAAGGTCTCTTTGTTTTCTACTTTGGATTTTTTAGGATTTTATTTTAATCAAACTATTTGTTACTTATTTACATATGACATGTAATCCGTGGATAAAACCGGAACCGATCCGTGACTCGCGGATCGGATTGGAACCGGACCGTGAGACTTTTGGTCTGGACACGGATTGGATTTTCTAAAAACCGTGACTCACGGATTAGGATTGGATTCATGCCAATCCGATCCGATCCGGACCGTGTACACCCCTAATCGATAGCGCGCGAGCAACATTTCAAAAATATTTAAACAAATAACACAAGAGCGAGAATTGAGAGCGAAGGTACAAAATGATGATTGAGAGCAGATGCACTGTAGGGTTCTACGTAGCGAAGAATTATGTGGCTTAGATTAGCAGGTAATGACCCTTCTTTGGGAAAAAAAAAAAAAAACTATTCCGTACTCACCAGACCGGTCCTCTCCCCAAATATACATATACGTGAGGTGTCCACCACAAGTCTGGGAACTCTGCATCAATGTGTCCTGGAACAAACGCCTAGAATAATGCCCAGGTGCAATGAATAATCTCTCTTTCGTTGAATTGGAGAGGACCCATATTTTTTTTCTTTTCCGAATTAAATTTTACATGTTCTAAAAGACTAAAACTGCGAGTTGTAATGAAGGCGGTATACAACAAAAGGAACGGTGTTGAGAAAACCTATAGAGAGAATTTAGGGCAAAGCTTAAGGTTCCAAAAAAAAATTGGAAGGGAAGAGTCGTATTTAAGAACTTTCAATTTAGTAAAATTATAGTAACTAGCAAAAAGGAAGAGGGGGCCCATGGGGAGTAAACATCTAAACAAGTTCCTTTTTTTATTTTATTTATTTTATTATTATCGGCAACCGAATTCCTCTTATGTGACGATTGATTGTTATGAATTGTTCACTTTGTAAGAGCATCGAGCACTAAATTTTATACCAAATTTAACTTCAAAACACCTTTTATAATTTAGCAAGCCATTTTTACAAAAGTTCACAAAATCAGACTCTATATTCTAACTTTACTGCATTAAACTATTATTTCTTTCTACTCCTACTCCCCAAAAGTAATATAAAAAAAAAAAAAGTGAATAGAAAGCCACTTCTACTCTACTTTTTCTACACGTTCCCCTACGGAAACCCACATTTACTCTCTGTCTCTCTGTACCGCATGAGGCTCACACGGGAAACTAATATAAAATGGAAAGGTTAGTGAATAGTGACTACTCAAATTTGGTGAGGGAAGATAGGTAGCCTGATTTTTTGAGGTTTTTGGGAGGTTGGCTCCCTATATTAACTTAAAAGTTATTTTAGGTAGACAGATAATGATGCTCTAAATCTTCTTGTGAAAATCATTATGCTAAAAATCAGATTGATTTGACATGTTACCTATTTGATTGCATAGTATTTGTCTAGAATTAGAAATGGACCATCCAAACCGTATGGACTTTTGACCTTCAATAACGCAAAAGACAGCTATGATGCGTTCAAGTGTTGCTGATATGAGGGTGACATTATATTTCATACTCCCTCTGTCCCAAATTGCTGGTCCTTCTTTATATTTTGGGATGTCTCAAAATATTAGTACTATTTCTAAAAATAACTATCAAATTATGCCGAACTTTCAGTTTTACCCTTAAAAATTATTATTTCCCCCCAAATTTATTTTACAGTTTTTTAAATTTGTGTCATTTCTAAATCATTTATATCTTTTCGTTTATAATGATTTTCATGATTTTTAAAACTTTGTATAAAACCACTAATTGAGATCTATCAAACAAGATCCATATTGCATATTTTTTTAGATTCATATTGAAAGATATAAGCAATTTAGAACCACTTAATAAACTTCACAGTTTTGAAGGATAATTTTGGAATTTTATGACAATAATTTTGTCCCCTTAAAAAGTTGAATTCCCCAAAAGGGACAAGCAATTTGGGACGGAGGAAGTATAAAAAATATGCACATCAAATCAAAACTTATGAAATAAATGGTTTCGATCCAAATGAGCTAGCCGACGAGTCATAATAATTTCCCTCAAATTTTAATAATTGTCACATAAAAGGATCCGGACTTCTCAAGCTAGGGGAAAGTATTATAACAACTTCCTCCGTCCCGAATTTCTTTTCCATTTACGTGTATGCGTGTTATCTTTCCATTGTTTATATCTTTCAATTTATAATTATTTTTTATTATATTGAAAACTTTGTTTAATAGCACTCATCGAGAACTATTAAACGAGATTCATATTGAAAATATATAACATTATATATTTGAAAATATAAATATTTTTTGACGTGTCGTGAATAGTAAAAATAGACAAGAAATTTTGGACGAAGGCATTAAATATTTCTCTTGGGGGTTAGGGTTATACATGAAAAAAGTTGGAGTAATCTGTTGTTGTCTTTTCCTTTTTATAAACAATAAAACCCCCACCGTGATTCGCGATCCGCATTGCCAAAAGAACTACTGTCGCACACAAGTTATGTTTGCAATCATGTTCCGACAAATGACATCACATGTCGTTTCAGTGAATACTCCATTGGCCATGAATCTATTAAACCACCACCAACCCCTAAACGGATGTTCGGACTAGCTTAATACGCACATCGACTAATTCCGGAGTCATAATGTTAACGACTGAATAAACAATCTGTTGGGAATTTCTCACATGATTATCACAAAACACTAGGGGAGAAAAATGCCATGACACATTAAAATTATGAACACAAGCAACTAAAGATAGGATAATTACAGATAAGATCTGATATAGCACGTGATCGAGATTGATGAAAGGGATGACAAGTTGTTGTTTTAAAGCCATATTTGCGTCCCTTCGTGTAGGTTCTAGAGGCTAAATACGACTCAAAGATACAACTCATAGATCTCACAGTTTGTCTCCATGTTACACGATCGGTGGAAGACGGGGGTGCCAAGAATAAAACGAATTGCCCAAATTGTATAGGAAATAATGGAGTGAGACAAGAAAATATAATTGTAGTCTTACAACAATTTGGGTGGGACTCTATTTATAGGATTATAAACACCTTTTCATAAGAGTCTTGTGTTGCCATTTCAAAATAAAAGGTCACACCTAAAAGGAGATTCATCTATAATAAACATGTCTTTTCATAAAACTAAAACTCACACCTCTTGGTAAAGACATGTCTCTCTAATAAATATATTTTTGAAATTTAAGAACTTCAAGGCCATGTTCGGTTTGGTTTTCAAAGTGGCGCGGATCGTTTGTGTGAGCCTTCAAAGTGGACCCTACGGACGCATCTCACACAAAATATGCACTAGAGTAGCATTGCTAGAAATAGAGATGAGAAAGAAAATATAGGGAAAAAGTGAGGGGGCCACTAGAAAAATTGGGAACCAAGGTTTGGAAAACCAAACCGAACATGGTTAAAATTTTCAACACCCTCCACTCCAGGCTCTAGTGGCCTCAAGGTTTGGTATGTTTGACCTCAGTAGATTCGAGTATGCGAATTCATTGTAACTCCTAGGACAAGAAACAAAGGTAATTAGAATGAGGACCCATTCCACACATGAGGTGTTGGAGAATGTCTAGGAGAGTGAAGGGCAAGCCAACATGCATGCATTAGCAATATTTGGCCAGCCTAGCTACCCAATGCACTTATGTTTTGATTGTGCCTCCTCAATCCTCATACTGAATGAGGCATTTTAGGGCATGTCACGTGCCTTTTCCCCCTCTGAGCACATGTACATGTTGGACACTTTGGAAGTAGGATCACTTGCTGTTGCTTTTGTATTTTACAATGTGGGAGCCATTGAAGGCCGGGCTTGGTGAAAATAATTAGGCCAAAACTTTTGAAATTTACGTGAAATAATGAGGCCAAAACTTTTGATCTGGTAATTATGGCAATTGATTTCATCTTATTAATTTCTATGGGAAAATGGATGGTGCGTACATCACCAACCCAGTGGTCCATACCCGCGGTATGTCCTAACGGAATTAGGTCGGACATAACTATTTGTCTTTAGGGTTGCAAACGAACCGAGCTGCTCGCGAGCAATTCTTGACTCGGCTCGTTTACTAATCAAGTCGAACTCGAGTTTTAGGCTTATTTAGTAAACGAGCTCGGTAAAGCTCGGCTTGTCTCACAAAAACTTGGCTCGTTTAAGGAGACTTGTTAAGGGCTCGGCTCGTTCATGAACGAGCCGAGCTCGAGCTCAATTTTTGGCTCGTCTCTAAGCTCGGCTCGTTTACACGCGTATAGGCTATAATTGTCTCTATAACTATATTCTCGAGCAATTTCAGTCATAGAATTGCATAAAAAAAACTTCTACTGGTCAAAATCTTCTAGGTAATCTTGCGACTGAAATTACATGGGATTGACAGAGGTACATAAGCATTTTCAGGATGGGTGTGCATGATTTGAACTCATGTCCCACCATAAGTCCTATTTTGATGATTAGATCCGTTTATTTTTTAGAAAATCATGCAGAATAATATGGTACTGACATATTTTCAACAATTCGAATCACGTTATGCAAAATAGAATATTTTAATGTTATTTGTGAAAGGTCATCAGTTGACTCCAGTTGTGACGTGCTTAATATGATTTGTGATGTTTCCATCTCTTTCAATATCTAACCAACCAATCAATACTTTAAGCAATGAAGGAATTACAAAAGCAATGGAACAGAGGAACATACGATATACGTGAAAAATCTCTAAATTTGTAAAAATTACGGGAAGAATATGAATAACACTGTCACCCTCACAATCACCCTAAGAATATGAATCCTCGTCCACCATACGCACTAATTGGTTGCCGTCACCTTGAATCCACAAGCTTTCCATTCGCCTCCCGAAAATCTCGCCCTAGGGCTTTACTCTACTAGGTTAAAAGAAGATGGTTTAACTCCTGGAGATCTTCACTACACCTAATGATCCATAGATCTATTTTAATCTCCAACAACAATCACAGGAACACTCTCTAATCTCTCTAGACATATTTTTCGGCCTTTTTCGCACTTGGGAGAGAGAATACGGTGCTCGGTACATATTATGGCCAAACTAATGCATATTTAGACTGCTGTTGAATCGCGTTAAAGTTGCTCGAGCCCATTGAAAATATGTGTTTCGCCAATGAAACTGTTAACTCAAAAGAGCTCGGCTTTTTGGAGCTTACACCTAATTTCTTGAAAATTCGAATTGGCTGTTTTTCTTCTCATGTAAATTTCACCATGACTAATAGAGAAGTTAACCTCTTCTTCCTTTGTTAAATTTTTACGTTCTGTTAATCTGTTGTCGGTTGTGTAAAATAATTCATTAATCTAAAAGCCTTTAAATTAATATTTCCTCTCCACGAAGAGGCAGAAATCAGAAGGATATATTCCTGGTGACCTTATCTCGTTTGTGTTTTTGTGTTAGTTAGCTATATAGTCAATAGTCATCACTGATTAAAAAAAGACACAAGCTACATAATCATTAACCAAAATATTGGTTAATACACTATTATATGAACTGTCCCACAGCAGCTACAGCACCGTTGCCCTTCAATCACAACTGCTCTCTCTCTCTCTCTCTCTCTCTCTCTCTCTCTCTCTCTCTCTCTCTCTCTCTCTCTCTCTCTCTCTCTCTCTCTCTCTCTCCATACTTTGGAAGATCAAATTCCCAATTAGGACCAGGTTTTTCTTATACTCTACTCTCAATTATTTTCCATTTTATGTTTCATGATGTTGGACTTGGAATGCTTTATATGTTTTGTTTGGTTCTTTTAGTTTTGATAATTTTGACGTGGGTCATTCATAAATTGAATTACTGTAATCGGACTGAACAAAAGATCAGGCAGGCATCGCGTGGGTCAGCGGCGGAGGGAATAGGTCCAGCAGGGCCTCTGAAATTTGTTTTTTTATTAGATAATATTTGCAATTTGTCTCATAATTTTTTTTCTTTTTAATTACTATAATGTGCTTATCATCTCAGTTTTAAATTTTTATTTAAATATTAGAGCAATTCCACTACACCGGTGAAAAGAGAAATAAATAATGAAAAAAAGGATTTTTTTTTTCTAGCTAGATATTGACATTTTAGTTATTTTTCTAAATATTAATAAGGAGATTTAATTGTTTCCTTTTCCCTAGGATGGAGGAATGAAGAAAATGACATTTCTTCAAATCCCTTATTACGATCCCTTCATCTTAGTAATGAACCCTCACTTAAGGTAATCTTCTTGCAAGTCTCTTACTCTCCCCATTGGATCCATTGAGAAGATTGTATCCCCATATTGATAATGGCCGTAGTATATAGGTGAATTTGCTATATATGGGCGTTATATGTGTCGACAGTTGAGCATGCAGTTGGACCCACCTAGGGACGGAGTCAGAAATTTCACTACGCAGGAACAAATTCTTTTCCCAATATATTTTGCAGGGGCGAGCCTATATAGTTCATTGGAAAAATTCTTTTTTCTATATAATATTAGAGGGTTTTTTTTTCCCTTACAGGGGCGACCGCCCCTACTGGCCTCCCTCTGGCTCCATCCCTGGACCCACCATTCAAGACTTATGATTGATGGGAGTGGAGGAGTCTCTTTCGGTTGACGAGATTCTTGTAGAACTAGTTGTTGAAAATTGTCGTGGTTTTGAGATCGACTGGGACAATGTTGTGGTCGTCGGTGCTGGCCATGGCAATGCTGGGGCAGTTGCTTCCCGTCTTGGGCTAGTGAAGAGTCTAGATTGGTTTTGTTGTACACTCGTAGTTGGGAGCTTCATAAATTAATCTTATACTGTATTTAAAATGATTTTCTGTCAACCTTATGATAAATTAAACAGTATATTTAGCATGTTTTCTGGTAACTTCGTGACAAAATGTCTTGTTGATCATAAGTCCGTTGCCTTGGCTGTGGGATTTTTTATACTAATGATAAATTTATAAGATATGATACATTTGTTTAATTATTATTTGACTTTATCATATGTTTATCATGGTTTTCTAATAAGTTCATGATAGATTGATCATATTCCGTTGCATGGGGGGTGAGTTTTTTTCATAAACACGATATGATCATAAAATATGGTAAATTTGTTCAATACTATATAACATGAGTCTTGAATGAGTTTTGTTTTTTGTAATTAATTATCATATTTTTTATTAAAACACTTTGGTATAGTTTTTTTTTATTATCTGTTAATTATTTTAAAACTTGTATTTTACTTTAGATTTTGTTTTGAGATTTTAGGGGAGAGAAAAAGCTGAAAGAAAAAGATCTGGAAGATTAAGACGGAGAAATTGTACTTATGATTTTTTCTAAAAGATAGGACTAAAATATAACCCCTTAAAGTAACTAGGACTAAGTCCCAAGAAACACTAGAGATCAGGAGTATTATTTAAGTACATGTATTATCTAGGATCATTTCTCTTTCTTTTTAAAAAGAAAAATGTTTTGTGAAATGGTCCCTTGTCTTAGAGAAAATTTTAGGTGCGGATTGGGTAGGGACACGTGGTGCCCGACACCCAATCCGAGCCGTCCAAACACGTTTTGGACGGCTCAGATCTGATGGGGTAAATTTGCACCCGAAAATTACAAAAATGCCACCCTCGGATCTGAGCCGTCCAAAACGTGTTTGGACGGCTCGGATTGGGTGTCGGGCACCACGTGTCCCTACCCAATCCGCACCTAAAAATTTTTCCTTGTCTTAACACTTAAGTACATGTATCATCCAGCTTCATAGGGTCGGTTGCTATTGGGCACTAGAGTTTAATTTATGGGGCCACTCAAAAGGTCCCTGGTGTTTTATTTGGTCTCAATGGAAAAGGACCATTAGTCCCACTTATATGGGAATTTAAAATACTACTGTACATTGTAAGGATTGTTTATTTATGTATTTCAAATTTTATGTAGTATCTCCAATGCAACAAATCCTTTTGTGAATCTAAACGTTAAATTCCGAAGTTTTTAAAATTTAGCGAATAAACATTGGTGTATAGGTAAGTTCTTTTGTTCGCAAAAAAAGGTTTTAATTTCTTTTTTCGTGACAGATTTGTCTTACTTATTAAATTTCTTGATAAATTGCTGGTGAATTTAAAATCAAGTGTGTTCAACTCATTTTTTTCAAAAAATATGTACTCCAATTACGTATCTATCAATATCCAATCAACATAGTTTTTTATGTGGTTGTTCAGCTTAATGAGCTCTACAATATAAACGAGTCAAATCATGAAAATGACGCCAAAATCAAGTCGAAAATAGTCAGACTGCACCTTGTGCGGTCCACTAGTAAACTGGAGACAATCCTTCTCCTTTCTAAACATCAAAAGAAGCGAAGAAAAGTTGAATTCTTTCCCTAGCCTATTTAGGGTGAATTCAGACAAATTTTGTAGGGACTTTTTGATTATTTTGCAAAAATTATCTTTCAGGTAGAAGATAACTTATTTGGACTAAATTTAATGTCTTTATGCTAACGGCTAAATTCATTGTTGCTTAGAGGTAATCATAAAATCTCTTTGCATTTTGCCCAAGTACCTAAACTTTTTGCTTGCTCAAAAGGGTCCAAAAATTCTTTGGCAAAATTTTATCCAACCTTACCCTTATTTCTACCTATTCTAGATGAACATCACAAAAGGCAAAATTGCCAAATAGGTCAGAACATAATCAATGTAGCTCTTTGACTACAGAGAACCCGTGCGGAATTTTCCAAGTCAACAAAATCTGCCTCATTATTTCGGCCAAGAAAGTAAGCCAACTTCTTGGCAACCTAGTATTTCTTTTTTACTTTTCTAGATTTTAGATTCATGAAAGAAAAAAAAAAATCAATTATACGCGTGTGTTACTGATCAAACCAATTATATTTGGACCGTAAGCTTGATCCGATTGGTGTATCCGTTCTGAGAGATTTTCAAGGATCATATATGTTGTGGTTCGAACTAATATAACAGTTCGATGTTTAGCAATAGTTATTTAACTTGTTGAAATATCCATTTAAATCTTACCATGCTGCGAAAAGAAAAAGAATTATTATGTCTTTATGTACCTATCACTTTTTTTTTTTTAACAGTCTTTTTCTAATTCAACAAAAGTTTAGCATCTTTTATTAATTCAAATATTCCATTTGTCTATCTTTGTGTATGTCTTAATCCTTAGCCTCCCCCAAAATTCATGCGCATGACACTAGCACTAGGCTAGTAGATAAAGTTTTTTAAGGGTTTCTTTTTGGTCTTTCCTTCATTAAAGCTAAGACATCTGAGCTAGGGGTGTAAATCGGTCGGTTCGGTTCGGTTCTGTTTTCGGGGTGTTCGGGACCGAACCGATCGGTTCGGGGTGATTTTGCCGGGAACCGATCCCGACCGAAATAAACAATGGACCGATCAGTTCGGGGTGGTTCGGTTTTTTCGGGTTTTTTTTGGTTTTTCGGTTTTTTCGGTCCAGCGTTAAAATTGAGATGGACAGCTGTGATTTGTTATTTTTTTGCGGGGTCAATTTCAAGAAACCGAGATAGGGGTGGTTTTCGGTCCAAATAGGGGTGGTTTCGGGGTAATTCGGTTCAAATCGGGATGATTTTAGGGTATTTCGGTTCGGTTCGGTTCGGTTTGACAAAAATTCTGGAAAACCGAAACCGAACCGAGATGCATTTCAGTTTTTTCGGTTCGGTTTTTTCGGTTTTTTTCCTAGGCTGGACCGACCGAACACCGAACCGAATTTTCAATTTTTCGGTCGGTTCGGGTCCCGTCGGTTTTGTTTTCACCCCTAATCTGAGCCACTTAAGCACACAAAGTTTGGTTTTTAAATACGTGTGTCAGTATGTCATTAGTAGCGTTTATCTTGATCATACATAAACAAATGCAACTACGGATAAGGCATAATATTCATGAGTGCATGTTTGAATTGGCAAATTACCAAACTTTCACTCTTTCTTCCTTCAATCTTCCTCCTACAAGCATCTGTATGTGGAGAAAATTTTGGGTGCAAATAGGGTATCGCACACGTGGTGTCTGAGTGCCAATTTTGGCTGTCTAAAAGTGTTTTGGATGGTACGGATCCCCAAAATCCGGACCATCAAAAACTCATTTAGAAGGCCGAGTAGGTGTTGGGTACCGCCACGTAATACCTAGCTTGCCGGCACCCAAGTTTTTCTCTACCTGTTTATCTCTCTTTAGCTGAATATAACAAAAATAAACGCTACTACTCCCTCCGTTCAGAAAAGTTAGTCCACTGAGAAATGACGTGCAATTTTTAAATAAAAAACAAATTATTTTCGTACATAACTTTTTGAATTATGGCACACCAACTAAAGAACTAATGGGACCTTCAATTTGATGCGAAGAAATTCAAAACAATTATGTACAAATTTTTTTTATTTTTTGACCTGAAAATTACACATTTTTTCGTAGTGGACTATTTTGGGATGAATGAAGTATTTTTTTTTCACTTGCATGGTAGTAGAAATTAGGATTGATAAATGAACCAAGTTTTCGTGTTCATGTTTAGCCATTAAAAGCTCGTTCACGATCGGTTCACAATATGAACAAAAGAGGCTTATCCTTGTTTGATTGGTAGTTTTGAGATAAATTTTAGAGATAATAGTTTTATATAGAATTACGTAATTTTTCGTGTTCAGTCAATAAATATATAATTTAATAAAAACCCATTAAAGAAAAAGCATGGATGACGAATCAGTATAAACTTTGATAAACTTTCATTGTAGTACTAGAGTAGTAATTTTTAATTTTCTTGAGTCAGGACTAATAAAAAAATTGTCTGCCAAATCTTTCCTAGTTTATGCTCCCAATCTTGCCACGTCATCAAACTTCACAACTCACACGACGTGGCACGATCAGAATGCAAAAACGACCTTCCTCAACTCTCTCTCTCTCTCTCTCTCTCTCTCTCTAATCGTATATCAGCCCACTTTCTTTCTTCTTTTTTTTTTTTTTCCGAGGTGATGATATCCACGTGAACTTACGCGGATTTGGGATTGCTGTTGTGCAGCTCCCGAACAGTACTTGTTGTGCACCATTCGAGCCGTCCGTTACTCGGATGGACGACTCATATTTCATCTTGCACGCATGGGAATGAACGGTTCGGA
Source organism: Vaccinium vitis-idaea (assembly GCA_963854785.1). Classification (NCBI taxonomy): domain Eukaryota; kingdom Viridiplantae; phylum Streptophyta; class Magnoliopsida; order Ericales; family Ericaceae; genus Vaccinium; species Vaccinium vitis-idaea. Next base: position 8,771,738 of record OY978224.1, read on the forward strand.
TGCAAAGGTGCTGAGGTGAAATCTAAACCGTCCATCCAAGCAACGGACGGCTCGGATGGTACACAACAGGTGTTGTGCAGGGGCTGCACAGCAACAATCCCATGTCCAACTTACACACGTTTCGATTATTAATTTCTTTCCATTTCGATCCATAAACAATCCATCCACTCCAGAAATTGATGATTAAAAAAAAAAAAGTACTTGTAGTAATTTAATCAAATCTAAGTTATTGTATATTGGGAGCAAACTCACAAACCACACCAGCCTTGGCTTCTCCCCACTTTCAGAACATCTTCAATCGAGCCTCTAAAATTCTATTTTAGAGACCGGGTGTGTCATGTCGAGAGAAGTTTTTATAATTCTCTTTTTTTTCTTCTAACTTTCTGTAATTTATGAGGGACCCATTGTGCATTTTAGAGATTTGGTATATAAATTTGTTTTTGGGTCTCCAAATATAAAGACTCACGCTTCCATTTCAATCTCCAAATTTTAAAAAGGACGGTAGATCTCTCAAAAAATACAAAAAGTTGAATAAAAGAGGGATCTAATTACAAAGCCCTTGTTCGTTTAGTAGTTTTAGTTTAGTTTAGTTTTGGAAAAAAGTATAATGAGTGGAGAGAGATAGAGAGAGAAATAAGAGTAATAATCACAAAACTAAACTAAAACTAAACTGACTGTGTATGGTTAAATAGTTTAATTTAGTTTTGATGTTGTATCAGGTGTAATGAGTGAAGAGAGATAGAGAGAAAAATGAAAAAAATGATGATATCATCAAATCTAAAACTAAAATTAAACTGGGAAACGAACAAGGCCACTAAAAACCCAAAATCTTTTTCTTTATATATGATCTCTAAAATGGAGTTTTACTGCTTGGTTGATACTCTCAAAACCGGGTATCCTTCTCTCCAATTAACCGTAAACCTGTATCCGTTTCCTCTCTCTAAAAGCAGAGAGTGACATGGAATCAAAAAAATACTACAGCTTTGAGAGCCTTTGCGTTTCAAAAATCAAATCCTACTGAAAAGAACTGAGAATACCCTCCCTCTCATTTTTTATTCCAGATTTCATCTTGCTTTGGATTTTCAAATTGACCCTCCCTAGGGTTCGTATTCAACCTCAGATCCTTCAATCCATTCTCACTTCTCACTCAATGGCCTTCTTTTGATCCTCAAATGCTTCATTAGGTAAGACAAAAAAAATATACCCACAAATCAACTGTCTTTGTACTAGTTGAAGAAGTGAACTTCTTGTTATGTGGTGAGTAGTTTACAGTTGTGCTTTGCAAAAGATTAATGGGTTCAATCTGGGTATTTGTATTTTGTGTCCAAATGTTGAAGATCTCTTTGGCTTAGTGTCCTAAGTAAATTGGGCATGGGGCTAGATCATCAAAGTGGGCCTCTGGTGTTCATTTGGGTTGAATCTGAGAATGGGAGCAGTGGATCTTTTCATGGGTTTCGAAGATCTAGAGAAGTATATTGTTAGTTTCGTAGTATTAATCTCTTGAATTTACTTACTGATTTGGTCTGGTTTGGTTGTTGGGTTTGTAAAGTTTTGGGTTGAGGGATTGATTGGCTTCTTGCGTACTTGTAAATTTACACCACTAACCCTCTTGGCTTAGCATGGTGATCAAGGCCTGAACTTTAGGGTTTTGCTCCGTCCTAAGGTCCAAGTTTGAAATGTCCCAAGTGCTATCAACTCCATTGGGGCCAGCCAATCTTTGTGGGGGCTTTGATCTTGCTTCAATTGGTAAAATTGGTATTCAAGGTGGTTATCAAAAAGTTTAGTCATAGGACTACTGAATCTGGATTCTTTTACTTCGCTCGTCTTTGGTTTGGGGTTTGTAGGATGTTAGTGGGTTAGTTTTATTGCTGCTATTTTTTGCAATCACCTGGCCTAAGCTCAAGTTCTTGCGATTTTGCTCATTGGGTTTCATCGATTGCTAGTTTGCCGAGACAAACAAACCCATTTCCCCTCAACTAAACAAAGCTGTAGGTGCATTGCTCCCACTTTTCTTTGAGTGAATTGTGACTTTGCCCAGATTTTTCCTTCATTTCTTTTGTGTTTTATGCTCATGGGTGATGCTCAAATGCTTTTCTTCTTAAAAAGGCATTATTGATGAATTTATCTCCATAGTTTGTTGTTGGTATCATTTTTTTTTTTTTGGGTGATGGCAATTTGTACAGCAGTTTCCTGTTTTTTGTTTCTACTATTAATAACGTGTGTTTATGTAGAAGTACGTTTGTTTTCTTAGAAGATTTTTGGGAAAGGAATTTATCATCTGTAATATGGTTTACAAAGGAGGACACTCTTTTAACATTTTCTTTTCAGTAAAGGTGGAAGAGAGAGTGGCTACTAGTGTTTGGATTCTTTGGAATTTAATCTCAGACCTTTAGCCTGACCTGTTTCATAATTCAATATGTGTAGAATCTTGCAGTTCTTATATGTTTGATTTACTTTTGTTTGCAGTGTGCAATGGAATCTGACAATTCCGTACCTGTTTTTGCCAACGGGGTGAGCCACGAAAATGGAGACCAAGAGGACATCATTTCTGGAGATGGAGGTTTTGTTTTGGGAGAAATGAATGGGACTCCTGCTTGTGTTTATGAAATCACTGGGCCGAACAACAATCCGAAAATTGATGTCAAGTTGGTGAATGGTGCATCCAATAACTCATTTAGTGAAGTAGTGAGAGTTAGAAAAACTGCATGTGCTGAAAGTAATGGTATGACTAACTCAAAGGTATGAGGTATTTCGTTTCTTCTTAGTTCAGTAACCCGTGCACTCAAATTCACTGATATTCTTCTCCCTGGATAATGGAAATTGTGCATAACCCAATATTATTTTGACTGAATCCAACCTAGATTTCCATCTTACCATCTTACCTTAGGAACGTGGTATGAAAGAAGCAGATCAGTCAAAGGATCCTAAAACTCAAAAGGGTCCAAGTATGGCCAAAGCTGAGAAGTCTTCTCACCCCAAAGCTGTTGCAACAACATTTGTGAAAATGGGAAAAGACGGAAAAGGAACGGAGACAAATGGATCCTTGGCTAACCGCAACGCCAAACCGAAACCTGTCCCAATCCATGTAACTAAGGTAAACATTGGTTCTTTCCTTGCTTTCATTGCCAGTAGTATTTTTATATGTTGATGTACCGCATGCGTGGTTTTGGTATTTGATTGCCATATCTTACATATTATTGTTGCAATTCTCTATTTGCAGCAATCTGGAATGTCAGATGCAGCACCATCCACCATGAATGCAACAAAATCCGAAGGCCTCGTGTATGCTTTGATTGCACTCACTATCTTTCTTACGTGCCTCGTTATCTCATCAAGCTCAATATCTCTATATGGCACCGTTACTTCAATGCCACTGACTCACTATCATGTTCGAGAGGATATGGAATGACTAGTAGAGTGTAGTGGTCAACTCCATTTGAAATTTCTGATTTGTTTGTCATTTAGCTAGGAACTTTTGAGTTATCTATCTATTATAGACGACCTTGTTCTGCCAATATGTGATCTGCAATTTCATGACTACAGGGAGAAGACAAAACTGAAGCCATTGAGAAAGGGTCCAACAGATAAAGCTGAAGATAGCGCGGAATCTCCGTATCCTATAAACGCTTTATCTTATTTTGGACCTCCTTTTCTGTTATGTATTTGTTGAATGAATAACTTTTTCCATTCATAATTATTATCAGTTCATCCTTAACTACTTGACAGAAGCCCCACTGCAGGAGACGATAAGACTCGCAGAGTGGGTACTCTTCCATCCTACGATATAAGTTTCAGGTGTAATGAAAGAGCTGAGAAAAGAAAAGAGGTTAGTTTTATTTGCATCAAGTATTCATTTTCCTATCCTGAAGAGCAGGAACCATGCCTGTCAGCCGAGATAGTTATTTGTTATTTTGTTTTGGCAGTTCTACTCCAAACTTGAGGAAAAGATTCAGGCAATGGAAGAAGAAAAGAATAACTTGCAAGCCAAAAGCAAGGTAGAGAACATCATACTTATGGTTTCAAAGCCTCTTGGTCGACTCTATTATGCAGTGAGAGTATGTGTTTGACTAGTCCTGTACTTCTCAAACAGGAAAGTCAAGAAGCTGAGATTAAAATGCTGAGAAAGAGTTTGACTTTTAAAGCAACTCCAATGCCAAGTTTCTATCAGGAACCTGCACCTCCTAAGCTGGAGTTGAAGAAGGTAACTTTTTGCTTCCTATTGCATCTCTTTAAGAACCAATTCCACACTCCGTTCACTAAATCTACATACGGCGCTTAGATTCTTGTTACCTCTCAATAATTGAAACTTAACTCTCTTCCGGGGACTCACAAATTAGCTCATTAAGCCCTATTTTTTTAGCTTCACAACCATTTCAGTACGGTTTAACAGTGAACCTATTCTAGAGGTGTTGTTTTTCATAAGACAAGATTCACAAGAATAAAAAGGTTCTTTGATCAATAGACAAATTTTATGTTAGCTGTTGGAGGTAGAATTGAAATAGTGAAATACCATGGTGATGGTCTTTTGCGGAAAATGGTTGGTCTTATGTTTTCGTTAGCTTTCTGATTTAACTTTTTTGGCACTAGATGTCTTTGGAAGTGCTTTGAGGAAACCTGTAAGTTGCAAAATACCTTCTGGGTAGTTTACACAGATCCGAGTCTCCTGGGATAAGTTCAATCTTTGGAGACCTTTTTTTTTTTCAATTGGTCTGCATATTGTGCATCATGATCCTTCTTTTAATGATTAACAGCAGTTTGTTTGATGAGCTTATTTGATGAGGTTCAGAAGAGATGATGCAATTTTTTTATATCATAATCATTCCACTGTAGTTCTGCCCCTTTCTGTTTTGAAACTAATTAGTTAAAATTGTGTCATATGTTGACACATTTAGATGGATAAGGGATTGCAATCCAACATTAGGATTACAGCCACGTGCATGGACACGCCATGCACAAAAGGGGGAAGAGATTAACTAACTGCAGTCTGAGTCATATCTCCAAGTCTGACCAAAAGAAAAGAAGAGAAAACTAGGTGGAGTAACTTTTTATTTTGCTAATGAAGGGTTGATCTAAGGCAGGAATATGAATTAACAAAAGATAGATTTTCACAAGGATGGATGCCATTGCTGGTTAGAATTTCAACTCAGATGCTTTCGGGGTCATTGTTCTGTTTGCTAGTATCAAAGGAGGGTTCTTTACTGTTTTTCATCTCCACTGGTTTGGCAAATCCCTTGCCATTCCAAAATTTGGCAGAAACGAGCAAAATTGCAGGCACAAGAAATGGATTGGCAGACTTGTCAAATCACAATCAATGCTCTTCATCTCCATGGGCTTTTAATCCAACAGTAAAAAATGAGGAGTTGTGCCAAAGGAGCATTAAACAAATGGAACAACTTTGCTAAAAAGGGTGAATGACGCTGTAGCAACTAGCAAAAGCCAAATGGTATGAACCAGTGGAGATTTTCTTAGGAAGTTTCAGCCTGCAATAACAATGTTAGCTCTTTTTTTTGGCTTGGAGCTTGCAATGAGCCAATGAGGTCACTTGAATAGCTTTTTCAGGCCAGTGAATTGAATTGTTGCAGATGTTGAATCTGAGGCAGACTGTCACAAATGCGGGAAAAGAATTTTATTTTGGAATCCCATTCCCTAAACTAGGAAATATAAAACCCAATCTTTCCCATAACTAATCCCATATTGACTACAGTGCTTACAACAAATATCCAATAAGGGCTCCCTTACTTTCTACGGTGCTGGATTTTTTGTTCGGATCGAATTTCAACAATCCAAACCGTAAGATGTGTTTAAAACGTGTTTTTAAGGTCTAACGTGAGGATTAGTAAAAAAAATAAATAAATAACCACAAAGGCTTTGATCCGAGCCGTTTTCGATAAAATATGTATATGTACATTTTTATCAAAACTGCTCGGATCAAGCCCTTCCGGGTTTTTTTTTTTATGAATCCTCGCGTTAGACCTTAAAAATGCATGTTAAACACATCTAACGGTTCGGATCGCCGAAATTCGATCTTGAACGAAAAATCGCGCACCGTAGCTCATATATATATTAATATATTAGCGGATGAGTATAGATCGGGCATATTCGAAAGGATGGTGGTTTCTATTAACATGTGTATGTTTTGGAAATTGTGTGGCCGAGTGACCTGATTAGAGTCTCTGCATCATCCAGTCTGTTTGGCTTAGGAGGCAGACTGCATGTGTATAATTACTAACTCATATTTTCAATTTGTTCAATGCCCTTAATAGTCTACACACTCATATAGAAAAAGACCTTGAATTTTAGATATGGTTCTTGTGAGATACTTTTCGGTAGCTAAAGTGGACCAAATAGTCTACCACATCTTCTTGTGACATCTTTGGATCTAATTGCCAACTTTGGAAAGGGATGGAAATAGCTTCTACCAGCCTCACATATCTGTGTCCGAAACACCACATGACACATGTTAGACATGTACGTGACACACTCCGGCATTCCTAAATGAATCTGTTTTTTTTTTTTTTAATCATATTTGTTTAGTTGGACAGCTAGATACATGCTACGACAAATTAGTAACACACTAGGAACGCGTTATTTTCATTTTAAAAGTGCTCCCGAATCAAAATTTCCATGGATGGTTGGTTCACAAATCGGGACTTTGATTTAAATAGTATTCATGATTTTTATCCTAATTTATAGAATTTTTTTTTTTTTACTTTTGTATGAATTCATGAGATACCGCAATAATAGGAATATGAATATCTCTAAATATTCAATGTGTCCCACAATGAGTCCATGTCATGTTGTGTCCCTTTATCTACGTACACTTCTTAGTAAACCATGTGTAAAATGTAACCAAGAAACACGGTCCAAATTTCATGGGAGGTAGAAAATATTGGTGACATAGTCTTATGATTGCTTATTGCTTCGGTCTTGGTCTCCATGTTGATGTTCTCTGTTACTGAGATGCAGATACCAACAACGAGAGCCAAATCTCCCAAGCTTGGTAGAAAGAAGACCTCACCCACCAGAGACTCTAAAGGAAATGGTACCGGAAGCTATCGATCTGCTCGCTTAAGTTTGGATGAGAAGAAGTCTCAAAATAATAACATTGCCAAAGCACCTCCTTCCCATCTCAAGAAACCACAGCGGAAATCCCTCCCCAAGCTGCCTTCTCAAAAGAACACCTTATCCAACGAATCAAGTGAACATAAAACCGAAGAATCTCTCATCGAAGTTGCATCTAACGTTCAAGAGCTCAGCGTGAACGATGTGCCTGTAGTTGAAGATCAAGCCCAGACCACCTTAGTACAGGAACCAATTGCATTAGAGAAGTAGACCACAGCAAACAGTGGAAGTGAAGTGTCTTAATTGCCCTCCATGAAGTTTTTCCCTGCATGTTACTACGAGAGGCTTGAATAAGACTTGGAATTATTTGATTATGAAGGCTTGAAGGGTTTTGTACCAAGGGTCGTGTCGTCTTGTCTATAGGCAAAGCAAAGTTTGCTTGTTTGGTCACTAGGATTGTTGTATCTTGTTGCAGCGTTGTATAATAACCGTGTCCGTTTGTTTTGCTAATTTTTCTACATATGCTTTAATTGCCTGGTTGTTTGTTGGGGAGCAAATGGGAAAATTTTGGGAAAATCATGTGTTTGAGATTGTCCATTGTCTCTGTACTTTCTGTTTGGATTCTCTCACGAACTAATGGGTTGTATGGCTGTCAAGATTACTCCGATCGATATTTAGTACTCCTGTTAGGCTTATTTTGTGTTTGTTAATGTTATTTGTTCTTGAATTGTTCAACTTTGTCTTCCCATTGGGGACTGTGTTCGAACTTATTCTCACTGGAAGAAATGCTCGTATCGTTCGGCTTGCAGCTAACGATGACAATGGAACAAATTTAGCTTCACAGAATGCCTTCCCATTTCTTTCCAGTTCTCAGAAATTGGATTGTTTTGGTTATGTCGTTGCCATGGAATTTGATAGATAGTCAGAGGCGGTTGGAGTGGCAATGGAGAGAGCAGAAAGAGAAAGGGAAGAGACTGAAACTTCATTTTTTTTTTTTTACAGGGGACCCATAAAACACTCAAATCTCACACTGGGCAATTGCTGACCAGGTGAGGTTCATGGCCCGTTAAATATTACACCCCATAAACTCTCCGATGCGGAAAAACTGACCAACACAACAAGCTGGCCAGAGCAAGTTTTCTTCAGTAGGGGACCCATTTCACATTGGGCAATTGCTGACAATGTGAGGTTTGTGGCCCGTTAAATACGCACACGCACCCAAACTCTCCGATGTGGGGGAGACAGATACTTCATAGATAATATTTTGACTATTTTGAGATACTAGTATTTTAAGTGCAACAAATGGAAGTGTAGATATAGTGCCCCGTCATTTTCGTCAAGGAGTATTGTCCCGTCACACCACACACACCATTCCACTATCTACCGAGAACCCCATTGTACCTATGTCGAGACTGAAGTTAAGATCCAACCAGGGGCAGTTCACCCCCGGATCCCAACTTCCCACTAATATATAAGTATTTCATGGGTTATTATGTAATGATTAATTTTCAAATACGTGTGTTGTTTTGGTATTAAATACTTCTTTGTCTTAAAAAAGATTGTCGCGTCCGCAAAATGGAACTTAAAAAATGCATTTTGGTTCAAAGAATTTCTAACTTTTTTTCCGTAAGATATTAAATATCAACAAGTTCTTTTAATATTTGAATTTTGTTTTTGAATTTGTTCAAATAAAAACATATGCTTTATTAATGTTCTCAGTTTGACAGATCAAACACGTGTGTGATGAGCATGAGATTAAATGCATGAGATTAAATTATATTGCGCCTATTACTGGACCACCACCCCACTTGCTCCAACGGATACTTGATGAGCTAGAATGATACAACCAGCCCCTGCGAATGCCATTCCTTCTTTCGGATTAAATCCATTAGGGAAAGTTCATAGAAAACGAAGGCGAGATGCATTTGCTAGGACCCACCATGGTCTCATTTGATGACTTTTGTGGATCATCATTTTAATCTTTGTCATACTATAAATACAAACGATGATTGTTTTGGGGCATACATTGTAACGATGGGAGGCCACTGTCCAAGTCCTAAAAAGGGAGTAAGGGAGTAGACGTTACTGTCTAACCCTTTTTTGGGTTTCTAGGAATTACTTTAATATTTTTACTTTAATATTAAAACTCGTTCTTTCTGTAAATCAACTCGAGTCATCAATCTCACCTGAAATACAATGATTGCACTATATTCATCTCAAAAAGAAAAAAGAAAAAAACTTGTCACACTTGGTTAATTTCATTTATTTCAAGATGTGTTCTACGACAATGTTTAATGCATTGATGGAGATATTGAATAATGTGAATTTTGACATGGTCTAAAAAATGAATGATTTCAATTACTAAAATGAAACGGAGAAGAGAACCCACAAAGTGAAGATAGCACTGCTGGGCAACGAGCTGGAAATTTGGAGTTCCTGGATCAATCATGGAGTGAGTCCAAGGCCAAAACCATAATTGCTAGATTTACTATTATGTTGCTTGATTTCCCCTAGGACGGGTATCATTTTCTATTCAATGACATCTTTTGGAGATGTCTGTGTGTTTTCTTTAATGGATTCTATGAGATTTGCACTGAAGGAATACATACAATTTATCAAATCCAAAGGGAATCAAATCATCTGTACAAGTCAAAAGTAGTATAGATGGGAGTTAGAAAGATAAAATGCTTTCACATCATTGCAGACTCTATACAACTACCAAACAAAAAACAAAAAAGGAAACCATATTTTGTTTATATCAATCAATCACACATGGCACACCTTAGCAAGATCAGACAAGAAGATTTTGATTCTTTCCAGTTTCCTCCCATGGAGAGAAATCCTACAGGTCATAGGATTTTCCAGCTTCCATGTGAACAAGTGAAACCAGTGTATTTACAAACATGCTATAGTCGAAAGATCTGGACACAGATGTATCCAGAACCGTCCGATGTATATGAGCTCCACATCCACCATGTGATCAAATTGCATTTTGGTTCTGGGTACATCTGTATCGAGATCTATGCAAATCCATTTGTTACTGCAACACTGCTCATGTATTTAGGTACATCTGTATCGAGATCTATGCAAATCCATTTGTTACTGCAACACTGCTCATGTATTTAGGTACATCTGTATCGAGATCTATGCAAATCCATTTGTTACTGCAACACTGCTCATGTATTTATTTACATTGATGATTTCCACACTACTTTCCTAGTTATTATCAAATTTTATTGCACAAGAAGGCTGAAACAGATTAGTAACAGCAGCAGAACACAAATCTCATTGGAACAGAAAGGTAGCAAGCTTTTTATTCAAGATCACCGCATAAACAGAAGTCATACAAAGATGAAACTCAAATCCAGTACATAACAAAGTGGCTGCAGAATACAGTTCATCGACTGGCGAAGCCTGCAAAAACTAAGGCTTGGAAAAAAAACACACCCCATCTCGAAAGGAAAGGGATTGTTACGGCCAAAGCCCAAGAACACGAGGTCAACAACTTTGAACTGTCAAAAGCAACCATAAACGAACAGACTTAACAAGGAATCTTAACCCACCCTTATAAATGGAAAACAGAGACCTAATCAATCACGCGAAGAACACAACAGGTTACAACAACGCAGAAGACTCTGAAAAACTGAAAGTGGAGAGACTCAAAACAGTGTTGCAAGACAGAAAGCCCAAAAAAAGCATAGCCCAAGAACAATGCATGGCTCGCTAAAAGGCCAAATGCCAACAACAGAAAACGCACGAACGGAAAATCATTTCTAGAACCAGAACCCAGAACTGAATAATCAGGGAAATGTGGTCATGAAGAATGTGGGGACCCCTGTTTAGGGAACCAAAATTCTTCCAACAGCTTCCTAATGTAAGGCAAGCTGCAAAAAAAAGAGTACTATGCCATATTCCCTGAAAAAGAAACTAGGTCACCGGACTAAAACAAGCCCCACAACTTAAGGACCCAAAAACTAGAAGTGCCGCTACCCAAAAAGTAAAACTAGATTTCTTTTTTCAGAAAGCAAAAGTAAAACTAGATTGGAACTTCCCTAATACGTCAAGAAAGGAGCACTTGAGTCCAATTTCTTCCTAGGAAACAATGTCACACCGCCACAAGCGCTCCACGAGAAAGTCAACCATTATGCTGCTTATTGCGTTGCACTTTTGTATGTTCAACCCCAGAAGAGTCTGACCCAACTCCAACAAATAAGCCAAGCTCATCTCTGATATGGAGGAGCAACCAGAAAGAGAGAGGATCTGCAAATTGAGCTGGACTGCAGAAGCCAAGGCAGCAATGCCTGCATCGGTAATTTCACACTTGGAAACATCAAGTTCGCGTAAAAACAAGCAATTTTCTGCTATCGCTACTAAGCTGGCATCGGTGACTTTCTTGCAGCCGTCGAGATTCAATTCTTCAAGAGTGACACCATGCAGCTTAGACATTACGGAAACAACCTTGTCTGTTAAATTAGCACAATTGCGAAGATTAACCTTTGAAAGACCAGCCTTAGAGTTCTCAATAAGTGGGAGAAGAGCCTCGTCTGCTATTCCAGGAAGCCCATTGAGTTCCAAATGCTGCAAATGGGGGCACAATCCACCCAGGATATTCATGCTAAAATTGCCAAATCCAGGGCAATTTTGGATGGATAAGGATCGAAGATAAGTGCAAAATACCACTGAAGGACATCCAAAGGCCAAGTCCTTAAACCCCAAACAATTAACCAGAGAAAGAGCCTTCAATTTTCTGCCACTATTAAAAAGGACATGAGAAAGCCCATCTCCGGTAATTGTATGACATTCCTCCAATTGAAGGCTCTCAAGTGATACTGCGGAACTAGCAAATGAAACCAAGCCATAGTCCGTAACTGATCTACATTTGCGAAGGCAAAAGTGCTTAAGATTTGGGCAACCTTTACCCACAGCCTCAAGCCCTAAGTCAGTAACGCCTGGGCAAGAAGTAACTGTAAAGGACCTCAACTTTTGCAAACCCTGACCTTTGCCCATGACCCAGAAACCCCTCTCTTTTACATTCTCAAGGTCGCTGAATACTAGATCGGTAAGATCCTTTCCGTAATGTCCAATGACAGCAAGAGACACATCACTGATGCTCAAACCCTGAAGCTTCAAATTCGTCAGCGAACAGCTGGTTGATGACAAGAGACTTGCAATTCCTTGATCTCCAACAAGTGGGCAGTTTTTTATCGAAACAGACGTCAAGTTGTGGCAGAAACTCCCAATAGCTTGCAAACTTTTATACCCAATGCTTGAACAAGACTCTATCGTCAAAGACGTCAGATTGGGACATTTCTTCGCAATGGCCATTAAACCCTTATCAGAAATAGCTGGGCACTTGCAAAGGTCAAGTTTTTCCAATGACGGACAACCATTAGCAATCTCATATAAGCCTTCATCTCCTACAGACGACACATTCCATAGAGAGAGTACCCTTAGGGAAGGGCAGCAACGTCCAATTGCCCGAAAACCAAGGGTTGTGACGCCACGAGTAGAATGGCTTCCTCGAATAGAAAGCTTTCCTAATCCGCCGCGACGACCAGTTCCAACAGCAATGGATGCAAGTCTGACATCTGTAGCTTTCTTCCCTTCAAGGCACCTAGAAAGGTATCCATCACCCTCTCTCTCTTTATCTTTTACAATATCACCACCCAAACCAACAACTTCTCCCTTCTTGTTACCAAGGAGGGACTCATCTGGTTTACTGGGAACCGGTTTTTCATCAGTCTTCTCCACAGATGGAGTTGCATTTTTGGTGCATATTTCATCATTGCGGATGCTACTTAAAAGCATAAGCCAACGCTTGGAAACACAAGCGCATATGCTTCTTTCTTCTCCTCCAGGTAGACGTTTGAAGACCTCAAAGAGGCATTCATCAGGGAGGACTTCAATGGAGGCTGGCTGCTGCTTGTTAAAGATTTCCCCACTGAATAGAAAAGCAGCACCGATGCGAGACTTCTTGCGAGGAGGAAAATAGATGTCCACATGATGACCAAGGGACAAAAAGAGACTTGATTCCTTTGGATTCGGGTATATTGATTGCCCAGGACAAAAAGTGGCATCTCCTGGAAACGAATATATGAGGAAAAATATTTAGCAAATGAGTTTGCCGCAAAGGTGACAAACTTAAAAAAATTATAATTCCATGTTACTAATTAGAAGTAGTGTTGAAGACTTGTAGTCCAAGGCATTCTAGATAGATGTGCACAATAGGACGTAATTGAAAAAATTATTTGTTTAATCAGACTGCTAATAATACTTGCCCAGAGCTATAAGGAATAAATCGTTCTCATAACTTTCTATGGGGAACATCATGGATTTATGGGAGATACTAAGGGAAAGGAAAATGATAGGGAAACCAATTAAATAAATTTTGCTTTCTTCCTTTGCATTATTTTCCATAAATCCAAGATCCAGACACAGCCTAAAAATACAAACCTTCAAATTTGTTCCCCAAAACAAAATCTCTGAATCAAGCTTACCATAAGCCACATTACAATCCATGGGTCCCTACGCAGCAGCAAAGAAATAACGTACAGAGAATTCAAAAACAAAGCATTTACACTTCTTAGAGACAAATAGCACAGAAAACCCCAAGTTAAACCGGTGCTCATTTTACGCGTAGTGGACAGTGGGTTTGGTCCACTTGGATTAGTCAAGGAGCGCATAAGCTTGCCCGGACAGCTAAGTTATTAAAAAAAAAGAGGGGCTTGTTTAAACACCAGGAGCCGTTGAACAAAAAAGCTACGTAACAAATAAGATCGTCAGAATTTGATAATTAAGCAGCAGTCAAATATATCGTGGCACATCTTCACCTTTGCTATCAGTCACAGATTATAAGTAAATCCATAAACTAAGACTCATCATTTCTGCTATGATTCTCAAACATATCCTAAGACATCATCACCATTTGCAACCCACGTGGCAAAATGACACACGAGCACCCATTAAAACTGAAGCTCCGTCTGGATAGATGTGGATTCAAATGAAGTGATTCAATGATCATTTTCAAGAGCTTTAGCTATGGAGGCTTGTGAAACTATCTTCAAACATGTGTATTTTGGATTAGTCAAATCAATTCCATCAGGATAAATTGCTTCATTTGAAATCCACATCTATCCAAACAGAACCTAATCCTACATGTACAATATTAAAAATTAATACGGAAGAGACTAACATCACAGACCAAATTAAGACAAAACCAACAAAAGAACACCCACTAAAACCAAGGCTCCATTTTGATAGATGCAGATTTCAAATGAAGGATTCAATTTTCAAATTCAAGAGCTTTACCATAGGTTGCTCATAAAACTAGGTTAAAAGATGAATTACATTAAAAGATTTGGATTTTAATGTATTTCTTACATTTCTAGTTACTACAATCCTCAACATACGGGATTTCGAATCACTCCTACTAAATAGTTAGTTCAAGTGATTCAATCTAATTTGATCAATAAATCAAATTCCTTCATTTGAAATCCATCTATCCAAACAGAGCCTAATCCCACAGGTAGAAACGAAAAATTGATACAAAACAACTAACGTCACAAGACCCAACTGCCAACTAAGAAAAAAGTTAAGTCATGCTCAAAAGAACGAATTTTGGAGAGAAAAAAAAAATCCTAACAAGATCAGAGTCTTACCCAAATAATCGAAAATCTTCGACATGGGTATTGCTGGAAGACGAATCCGAACCGTTCAAGCCCCAAAAACCCTCAATGGAGAGCAAAAAAGAGAGGACCCACAAATAAGAAGACGGTGCAACCAGTGTATAGAAATCAAAGGGTGAATGCATCAGAGAAGTGAAGCCAAGAGAGCATAAAAAAAAAAAACCCTAATTTGCTTAGGGAAAAAAGAGAGGAGAAGAAGGGTGTGGTGGACGATTATGGCTTTATGCTATATGAATCTTGGTGTCATCATTTTAATATGAAGGTGGGTCCAATATTTCTTGGTAATTAAAGACAAGGGGGGTACACATGCAATGAACCAAATCCTAGAAACAAGATTCAGAGTTCAATGTGTTCCTAATTCCTATTGCCCCTCCATTATTAAAGAGACATGCTCTTTTCCTAGATAGATATTTTGGGAAAAAAATTCAAGAAATGATGTGGCAATTGGGCCTCCCACATGGTAAGGTTAGGTGTGTGTGTGTATGAGTTTGAAGCCCCGTTGGAAAATCTTCCCAGTATCTGAATGTAATTTTCTCTTTTCCTAGATAGATATTTTGGGAAAATTACAAGAAATGATGTGGCAATTGGGCTTTTCACATGGTAAGTTTAGGTGAGAGTGCGTGAGGTTGAAGCCCCATCAGACAAGGTTTTATTACGGGCCGGTACAAAAAACAAATATTTATTACCACTAACTCCAATCATTCTTTTTAATTATCACTAACTCCATTAAGGTCAATCACACTTTTTTGGGGCTTAAGCACTTAGGGTGGTGCACTTTCCTATTATAGGGTTTTTAGTGGTTTATGCACTTTCATAGGGTACCCTAAAGTTTAGGTTTAGGCACTTTCATAGGGTACCCTAAAGTTTAGGGTACCCTAAATTTAGAATGTACATTTTAGAATTTAGACCATACATTTAGAATTTAGACTGCACATTTAGAATTTAGAATGTACATTTAGAATTTAGACCTTACATTTAGAATGTACATTTTAGAATTTAGACCGTACATGTAGAATTTAGGCTGTACATTTAGAATTTAGATCGTACATTTAAAATTTAGACCATACATTAAAGAATTTAAAATTTAGCACTTTCATACGGTACTCTAATATTTTAGGCACTTTCTTAGGATATCTTAGGGTTTAGGTTTAGACACTTGTATAGGGTACCTTGGGGTTTAGGTGGAATGGGTAGAGAGAGAGGGGGGAGGGCGGGAAGAACGGGCTGCCAGAAAGATTTGGAGCGGGATGAGCTTTTTTCTGTCAACAATGGAGTGGGATGTGCAGCTGCTCTAAAAACTGGAGCGGCTGGTAAATGCCCCATCAGTTCCCAATCAATAATTGTCTAAACGTAATTTTCTCGTGTTTTTCACATTTTTATTAAATGTCGATGCGTGTCATGTGAGGGTTTTGGTGTGACACTTCGTGGTGCACATCCTCTTATTAGTCGAGATATTATATTATGGGAAACTTTCATGGAGTGATGTGGCAATGGACATCCCACATGCGAATAAGGGTCATCATCAGGCGGGCCAGGCTGGCCCAGCCCATAAAGTTGCAATCCAAACCCGCCCGCATGTCTGGCTTAGCGGGCTTTTCTTTTTGACGAGCCGGGCTATGTCAAAAAGATGAAGCCCAAGCCTTCGGGCGGGTTTGCGAGTTGGGCTGGGTTGGTTTTATACCTTCTAACCATTTTATGCGGGCAAAAATTCAGGCGGGGGGCTGGACCTAACTTAGTTTTATTGACATTTTATTCATGTTATTCACGTTGGTTCTAACAAGTTTTATTCACGTTAGTTCTAGCAAGGCAGCAACTAACTTTTTTATTTTATACTTTTTTCGTGTTTCATTTTTTTCTCATGTCTTGTTTTTTTGTTTTAAAGTAGAATATAGATAAGGGTTAATTTCACTAACCTACCCTGAGGTTTGCATAAATGCCACTGCCCCCCCTCTGGTTTCTGAAATTTCACTGCGCTCCCTTGCTTTACAAACTAAATGTCAGATACCACCTTACCGTCTATTTTGGACTAACGGGGTTAACTTTGTCGCTGAAAAGACCTTGTTGCCCCTACATATATAATTACAACAGTTAGTCTTTCCCTTCCAAAACGTATTTTCAAAATCTTTTTTTTTTTTTTTTGAAAAAATGTTTATTAGAAACTTCTTTCACAAAACTTTATTTTTATAAAAAAAAGTTTTCAAGAAAACTGTTTTCGAATAAATGTTTTCCAAAATAAGTTCTTTTTAAAAAAATGTTTTTCTAAAAACAATTTTCAAGATTAAAATTTTCAAAAAAAAAAAAAAACTGATTCAGATTTTTCTGAAAAAAAAACTGATATGGCCTTACACACATAGAATTTTGTTTTGAAAAAAAAATTCAATTTTTTTTTTAATTTTCAAAAAAAATTAAAAAAATAATTTTGATAGTACTTTTCAGAAAAATTAGAATCAGTTTTTTTTAATTTTTTCTGATTCGGATTTTAATTAGTACTATCAAAATTATTTTTTTAATTTTTTTTGAAAATTAAAAAAAATTTGAAATTTTTTTTTCAAAACAAAATTCTATGTGTGTAAGGCCATATCAGTTTTTTTCAGAAAAATCCGAATCAGTTTTTTTTTTTTTTTTTTTGAAAATTTTAATCTTGAAAATTGGTTTTAGAAAAACATTTTTTTTAAAGGAACTTATTTTGGAAAACATTTATTCGAAAACAGTTTTCTTGAAAACTTTTTTTTATAAAAATAAAGTTTTGTGAAAGAAGTTTCTGATAAACATTTTTTCAAAAAAAAAAAAAAAATTTGAAAATACGTTTTGGAAGGGAAAGGCCAACTGTTGTAGTTATATATGTAGGGGCAACAAGGTCTTTTCAGCGACAAAGTTAACCCCGTTAGTCCAAAATAGACGGTAGGAGGTATCTGACATTTAGTTTGTAAAGCAAGGGAGCGCAGTGGAATTTCAGAAACCAGAGGGGGGGCAGTGGCATTTATGCAAACCTCAGGGGAGGTTAGTGAAATTAACCCTATAGATAATCTTTTTTTTTTTAAGAATACTTTGCTAATTGAAACATGAAGAGAAATAATATTTTAACCATTCAAATTAGGTATGCATATATTGTTTTTTGTTTTAGTGTACCGGGCCACCGGGCAGGCTGGTATCTCAGACTGGTGGGCGGGCAAGCGGGTTGGAGCTAAAATTCTTAGACCCAAGCCCAGCCCATAGAAAAATCAGGCTGGGGTAACCCATCCATTGGCGGGCTCGGGCTAGGCAAAAATCCAGCGGGTCTAGTGGGCTTTGAGCGGGCCACGGGCCAATGAGCCAAATGATGAGGCTTACATGGGAAGTTCAGTGAGAGTGTGTGAGTTTAAAGTTCAGGGGGCAACTTTCCATTCAGCAATTGTCAGGACGTAATTTCCTCGTGTGTTTCACGTTTTTTTATTAGATTAAACACATATTTAAGCATGTCATGTGGGGTTTTTCGTGTGCCACATCATGGTGCATACCCTCTTATCAGTCAAGATATTATGGGAAACTTTTCATGGAATGATGTGGCAATGAGGCTTCGCACATGGTAAATTTAGGTGAATGTGTGACTTTAAAAATCTAATGGGGAACCTTTCCAGTTAACAATTGTTTAGAAGTAATTTTCTCATGTTTTTTATCGAGAAAAAATAAATGTCGAAGCGTGTCATGTGGGCATTCTTCTGTCTGGGACGCGGGGGGATTGTTGTGCGTCAAAACAATGCAGTTTTGATGCTTCAATGAGTCACCAAAATCTGCTAGGAAGGGCCCTGTTTGGACCCCTTAAAACCCAATTGCAAATTCAATAGAAAACTGTCTTCTCGTTAAGAACCAGTCCCAAGTAAACTAAAGAACGAGATCCAATTAAACCTCCCCCGCGTCCCAGAGCACATGTTGGAAGATGAAGTTGCTTACCTTAGATCTCTATTTGTTGGTTTTTTCGATGTTGTTGCTGTAGTGCAGAATCTCAGCACTACACAAGGATAGTCTCGAATACTGTCGAATGAAATTTATACTGCTTGTGCTCTGGTTGTGTGACAAGAAGACAGTTTTATGTTGAATCTGCTGTTGGGTTTTAAGGGGTCCAAACAAAGCCCTTCCTAGCAGATTTTGGTGACCCATTAAAGCATCAAAACTGCCTCGTTTTGATGCACAGCAGCCTCCGCGCAACGTCCCCCCACTCCCATTTTTCTGTGGTACATCGTGGTGCATACCCTCTTATTAGTTACGGGAAACTTTATTGGAATGATGTGGCAATGAGGCCTTTCACATGGGAAGTTTAGGCGAGTGTGTGTGAGTTCAAAGTTAGTGGGGCACCTTTCCAGTCAGCAATTGTCGAAAAGTAATTTATTTTATGCGTTTTAAGTTTTTTATCATAAAAGGCAAAATCTAAAGCGCATCATGTTGGAGTTTTGTGTGGCACGTCTTTAGTGGAGACAATATAGGAAACTTTCATGGCATGATGTGGCAACGAGGCTTTCCACATCGGAAGTTTAGGCGAAAGTGTGAGAGTTCAAAGCCAAGCACCTTTCTAGTCAGCAATTGTCTAGACGTAATTTTCTTGTGTGTTTCATGTTTTTTTCGGAAAAAATAGATACCGAAGCGTGTCATGTCGGGGTTTTCATGTGACATTTCATGGGGCACCTTTATTAGTTGAGATATTATGAAAACTTAAATGGAATGATATGGCAATGGCACCTCCTACTTGGGAAGTTCAAGCGAGTGTGTGTGAGTTTAAAGCTCTTGGGGCACCTTTCACGTCAGCAATTGTCTAGACGTAATTTCCTCATTTTTTTACGTTTTTTCTACTATATAAAAACGGCAGCCGCTAATATTGCAGAGAAATTAAAATCCTGATCCTTTTTTCGAATATTGGAAGAAAAATAAGATCGTATTTTACTACATAAACTTTAAAACTACACTTATGTTGCAAAATATTTTTTTCTTCAAGTATCAATGTAAAATTAATTCTAGTGAAATATAAGAACGCAAGTCCCACGAATTTCCTTACTCAACACATACTTACTGAAACTCAAATGATCTCATACTTCCCTTCCATTTTCCAGAATATTTCTATGGTGTCCCAATGTGGTATTCTCAACCATTAGATAAAAAATAGATGAATTTGAGCCATTAGATAAAAACTACCACAAGAAAGAGGGTGGTTTTGCTATTTTCCGGTGCAATTTTACTTAGCACAAACACATGTTTTACTTACCACAAACACAGGCTTTACTTACCATACGTATAGGCCATAAATTTTGGTAAGTAAATCTTGTATTTATGGTAAGTGTGATCTGTTTTTTGTAGTTTGTAGACCCAATGTTCATGGTAAGTAAAACTGCATTGTCCTTCGAAGCTAACAAGCTGAGCTAGCTCGGCTAGAGCTCGAATTGAGCCCAAAAGTTCAGAGCTCAAGCTCAATTAGTATTTGAGAGCTCAAGCTCAGTTGGAGTACTAAACAAACCTCTATGGAGCCGAGCTTAGCCTATCCTATTTATACTAAATGAGCTTATAAATGGGGTTTAAAAGAAGCTACAGCTAATCTCAGGTAGTTTGCTAAACATACAAAGCTGATCCAAACCTTAGCAAGCCAAGCCTCGAGCTGCTCGCTTACTTTTTTTTTTTCTAAAAAATGGTAACATAAGCTGCTCGCTTACAACTCTGATTAGTTTGCAGCCCCGATTTAGACGTCTCCAAAGCAAATTACTAAACAATAATTGAGCCAAAGGTACTTCAATGCTTGCAACACCGTGGACAAAAAAACTGGTTGCTTAAGAAATCCATCATTCTCATTTGCCATATAAATACATCAAGGACACACTCCACGTTCTGACCACAAACATTATCTGAGAAACCCAGCTCAACATGAATCAAACAACGAATAATACATACAAAAGGTGGGGAAACAAGAAAAAGCAGCAAAAGCAGAGCTCAACACAGCACTTCCTCGGCGGCAATCAAATTTAGCTCGGATCATGTCCACCTACTTCTCTAGACAACACCATCACACAAAGATAGGCCATCTGCGCCAGTCTTAAAAATCACTCGTACAAAAAATTGTACAACAGAAGATTCGAGAAAGCCAGTTAGATGCATACACCCCAAGGCAATATATGTATTAAGTGGAAAGCTGGAATCTGCCGGTAGGTTTTTTTCTTCTCCATCCCTGAGAAATTACTAACATTAGTATAATGTACACTTAGGACATGTTCATTGCTAGATATGGTAGGAGGATTGGATTAGTTTTTTGTGGGACTCATTTATATTTATTTGGTTGCTAGCTATGCAACCGATCCCTCCCAAACATGGGATGAGCAAGTACAAATTATCCTCCACAATCTTCATCCATCCCATGGGATCCCTTATCTTATCCCAAGGATACTCCTTGTCCAGCAATCAAACATGGCCTTAGGTTCAGCGTACGAAAAGAACAAAAAAAAAAAAAAACACAAAGAATAGAAGAGTTAACTTACAAAGGCAGCATAATACACGAACGTCAGTCCAGCCAGAGCAACAAATCCAATTTGAAACACATTATACCTGCAATACAAGTGTGTATTATCTACGTGAGTGCTGATGCCTCAAATTAACCATAGTGAAGTAAATGGGAGAATTATGACTGACTTGTATAAATATTTTATTCCACGAAGAGATTGCAACGTGTGACCAAATATTTCCTCTGCCGCAGTAGCTTGAGCATAGTATGCAAACGCTGTGGCGCAGAACTGAATCACACTGAAAGTGCAGAAACCACCAACCATCAGTTGGTAAACAAGAAGTTGGACGTCCACAAGGAGGAAGAAGGGACAACTAGGAATGTAACTTCAACATGAATTGTCAGTAACAGGCTGATATTAACCGTAAAATAATGCACAACTTAAAATTCACTAATCATATAACCTGTGTTTAGGCAACAAGATGAACTTACTCTATCGGTCAAAACTCGAAAGAAAAAAAATGAAGACGTGCAAGAGAAGTGCAGGTTAAACTCTCAATTTCATATCTTGTAAGAGTTCCCTCTAGAACCTCTAACTTACTCTATCGGTCAAAACTCAAAAAAAAAAATGAAGACGTGCAAGAGAAGTGCAGCTAAAACTCTCAATTTCATATCTTGTAAGAGTTCCCTCTAGAACCTCTAACTAAGAGTATTGTTCCAACTTCAACATGTGAATGAGAAGTGTTAAGAATTCAAGACGCCAACCTGATGGAGCAAAGAAGAATAAGTCCCACATTGAAAAGAAAGGAGTTCATGAGAGTGGCTCCCCACCTGTATGAATCAATTCACCCTAAGTGTCAGGTTACCAGCAGCCATCAGGAAACAAACACAACAAAATATACCAAATACTGCAATATGAAAAGCAAAATAATGTTCATTACTTCATGGGATGGATTGTTATGAAAACTAATCTCATGCCAAGCATCGTTTCCCCAGCAATCACAGCAAGCAAAAGGTAGAAGCAGAAGAATGCAAATGCTGCTGTACCCAGAAGACCTGGTGAAGGAGTGAAACATGGATCTCAGTTACTGTTAATGACTGATCAAGCAAAAGAAAAAATAATTGAAACAAAAGTAATATGCATGAAGTTGCATTATACCCCAAACATTGTCCAACTTGATGAAAACGTCATTTAGGAAAGGTGAAAGTGGAGGGCTGATCAATAGATATATCACAATATGTGCAACCCATGCAACTGAAACAATGAGCCTGCCAAACAACAAGTGAAGATAAGTACGCGAACAGAAACTAGAATGGTACCAGATTGAAAAGAGTATAGGAGAAACAACTATCATAAAAGATATAGAAAGCATCTAGGTCCACAGGCAAGAGATTTGAGTTCCATAACGGTTACACGAGAATAATATGTGTAGGAAGATAATAATGCATATTCAGCAAGGCACGCGACCCAGTCCCGCACAACTTCTAGCGCCCAAAAGCCAACAAGAATACACGTTAGTGGCATATCAACTAGAACCTGAAACTCGTATACATGTATAAGGATAGTAAACTTGCAGCTTTTCACCATAAATTATACCTGAACTACCCTATTTTAAAGGTCCTAGCTTCTAAACACACTTCTTAAACTTCTCTATGCACCCACCACACACATTGTAATAACTGTCTTTGTACACAAGGGATAAACTTTTGCACACAAATAGAAGGTATATTTAGAAGTTCCACCAAAACTTTCGTCTAGGAGCTGGAACACAACACCAAGTATTCACTATGTATTATTTGCCCCTAAAAAGAATAAAAGCATTTCTTTTAGTTTGCCCCTAGAGACTAGAGTCATTCGGTCCTTCTAGTTCCACTTGTATTGAGTTTTTTCATGTAACAAACAGTCCAATTAAAGCATCCCTAAAGAAAATGGAAAAAAGGTAGCTGCCCTAATTTTCAGAAGCACCAAATACACATGCTTAGATGTGCTTGACTACACCAAATCCCTCACTCCCTTCCACCCTTGCCAGCGGCCTACAACCACCACCATTCTTCCGTCCATTTTCCTTCCTCAATTTCAGTTGGCCACTACCCCCTGCCTAACTACCCCACTGACGACCAACCTCTCCCCCTCTAGCCAGACGCCACCTACCATCAAGACCCCCAAAACCCTCCACGATTTGGAGTCAAACACCATTCTCTATCTCTCTGCCATTGTTTCCACTCTTAAGTTCACGCTAAACTCAATCTTTAAATCCTCCCAAACCCTCAACAACTTCCCCAAAACCTCTCAGCTCAACCACTCTCCAAGACCCAAATTCATTCATTTGGCGAGGCCAAACTTCTCGGATAACCAGCCCATTATTGTTCGGAAAACTTATCATTTGGCAATGCTCGTACTGATCATTTGTTCCAAGGAGACTGGGGAAATCAGACAGGGAGGGTTTTAGTGATGGGCCATTGTTGGTGTTGACAACGGTAAGTGTGCACGAGTAAAAAAATAGAACAAGGATATGACAAGACAAGCCATCTTCAAAAAATAATAATCAGGAAACAACATGGCGGGAACAAACAAATACAGCTTTATACGTATCTAAAGATGTGAAGTACTTAATTAGTCACATCAAACATTATATAATATATCAGAGCATATCTAGTAAGGGCTCCCTTATATAGGCTACGGTGCGGGATTTTTTGTTTGGGATCGAATTTCGACGATCTGAACCGTTAGATGTGTTTAAAACGTGTTTTTAAGGTTTACCGCGAGGATTCGTCAAAAAAAATTACCCGGAAGGGCTTGATCCGAGCAGTTTTCGATAAAAACGTACATACACATTTTTATCGAAAAACTGCTCGGATCAAGCCCTTCTGGGTATATTTTTTGGACGAATCGTCGCGAAGGACGAATCGTCGCGAAGGACCTTAAAAACACATTTTAAACACATCTAACAGTTTGGATCATCGAAATTCGATCCCGAACAAAAAATCCCGCACCGTAGATAGTAAGGGAGCCCTTATTGGATATTTGTTGTACAAAACAATAAATCAATAACACTATCTACACTAGCAAAGAAGAATGAAGATGGAAATGTAATGTAAAAATATCAACAAAAAAAAAAGGAAGAAAAACTAGATGGCGGATTACTAGATATAGTTTCTCATTTTACGATTGCGCCTCAAGTTATTGTCAAATTTGAAATTTTTTGCATTAGTGATGAACATGCATGTCTTTCAGGTGGCTGAAGCATCTGTCTCTAGTTCTAAATATCAAGGGAAGTTCCCAACTTGATAATGGTTTGGTTACACAAACTCAACATCTGAGCCAAGTTCCCAAGGCGCTGATGCTTCATTTGGTAAGACCCAGGGAATGCGAAAAGGAAAGGAGACTAGAGAGGGTCTCCTTCCTTCCAGCTCCATGCAACCAACGGAGGGAAAGAGGGGATCTTTTTCCATACCACCACCTATCCTTTTCTCACCTATTTTACCAAACACAAATAAAAAGAGAGAAAAGAAACCTCTGAAATGGACTACATAAATCTGGCCATCTAAACATTTATGAAGTAGAATCAGGCTAACAAAAAAACGATTTAGATCCAAAATTAAGTAAAGGTTATCAGAAAAAAAAAATGAAAAACTACCGTACGTTCCGCTAGCTAAGACCTACTCATTCAAAGCAGTTCACAGTTGACGGAAACTTTAGAATTGCAAATCCACGTATAAAGTAATCCCAGGAAAAAGAATGATTGAGAAAATGAAATCAAAACGAAATAAAAGTATTTCAATTCTGATGGCAATAAAGACCAATGACATTTTTGTGAAGATAAGATAAGTTCTACTGAACAAGTTCATCAAGAAATTGCTGCACAAGATACACCCTCCCTCACGTGCAACTCCATTTGCACATGAACATGTAAACATCCAGACATAGAAAGAAATAGAATGCAAATGGGAGAAGCATAATACAAATGCAAATGGAGAGACTTGAACCCAAGACCTCTGAGAAACCAGAGATACCATTTCTAGTTTCCAATTGTTTTTTAGCCTTCTGAAAATGGACCCAACAATGTATATCAAGCTATCCAACAAAAACTACAATTTGCAGAGAAGTCATACGTACCCTAGAATTCCCAATACAAACTTGGCCAAGTAGCCAAGCACAGTCATAGCCCACGCAGTCTCAGCCTATTTGATCAATCAGCAAAATTAGTAGATAAACAGGTTGAGAAAATTTGCAGGTCAGCATATTAAAACATCAAACCATTACCTTTTCACCTTGAGGGTACATCTCTTCTAAATTCTTCACGTCTTCCTCCAGAAGAAGTAGCTCCTACAAGATTTAACAAAGCATAAATCAATACACAACACCATTTAATTCCTCCCAACAGCCCCAGATTTAGAGTAGAACAGGGAACCTTCACATTACTATTTAACACAAGCAGTCAAACAGCTCCAGGTTATGAATGGAAGAAGAGAATATGCGAACGAAAGAAGAAAATATGCAACCATGCAGTACGGATCACATGAAGATCGAAATAAGTACAAGGACAACCAGAGCACCCTAGGATAGACATACAGCTAACTGGGAGTAGCCAATACATATAAGGATCAATAAAACCTACTGGTTTTAGAAACAAAAACCGGAAGGGAGCTGGTCAAGTAGAACACACAATTTTTTCCCATCCAGACAAGTAGAGAAAATAATAAGAGCCCAGCTGCTCAGCATGCTTTCTCAGAAAGAAAGAAGTTGTATGCAACCTCCTTAGACTCCATAACTTATACATTCCTCATACTTATAGGTATAGGACACGCCACCCAACTATACTAAGGAACAAATATCAAAAAATACAAGTATCATACTACTTTCAACCGTTATTGAAAAACTCTGTTCAAATTGAAGTCCTCCATTGGTTATGTCCATGTACATGACCACTCAGGTTCTGTCTACCTTGCATGTCTTTGTGTCCTCAAACTTTACACGAAAAAGCAGCTCACAGAGATCTCAGTAATGATAAAAGCAGCTCATATAGTTCTGAGAAGGATAATCAAATATTATATATCACACTCCACGTCATGCACCTCAAATATAACTGAAACTCCATAGGCAAAACCAACTGGACTTGAGGACAACAAATGACAAGATGTAACAGGTTCTATTGCTAGGTGACTAGGTTCCAACAAGGCTTAAACCCTGCACCTTCGCATACAAGGGTGCAGGCTGCCCCTCGAGCTATCAATGGCGGCAAACGTTGTTACCTTTTCTACTGCCTTGATATTTTTACGCCATTTCCTTCCCTTTGAGCCAGCCCTTTCTTCCTGACGAAGAGTGTCAGCTGCTTTCTTCAATTCCCTTGCCTTCTTACCTAGTTCAGTTGCTTCCTATGAATATAAAATCAAATTGTCAATGGTAACTTTGAAAAAACTATGCCAACAATGGATATGTCATAACAGAAGGCAGAGTCGGTAACTTCATATGCATACATAGTGCACAAAACAAAAGGGGTGTACCTTAATATACTGTGAACGAGTGATTACAGCTTTTGGACGCCGAATGAATGCAAAGATAAGTCCCAATGGAAGGCAAGCAATACCAACACCGCCAAATATCTGGTATGACAGAAAAGTAAAAATCCTTGCGAACCTCTGTCTAATCCTTATGGTTTAAAAACTATTCAACGTCACTAATCTCTACACGCAGACCAACATAATCCACAATAAATTCACATGATGGGCAGATCGTCTCTTTCCAAAATGCAGTATAATTGTAGGCCAATATGATAGCATTATAAATACCATGCTGAATTGTATCTGAAAGATAGCTTCGGTTTCCATCAAATTTTATCTAAAATATATAGCGACAAGGAATGAATATCTGCATACTTAGCCACTTAAAGATTTGCAAGATTAACATACAGTGAAAAGAACAGATCCAACGATGGTAGCAAGGGCAACAACATATTCAGGGAAGGTAGCACGCATTGTCCATGTTGTCTCTGCTGAAGGACTTGCAGAATATGCTGAACACTGGAAAAGTACAAGAATTATCTTTAGAAAATTAATCATGGGGTGTTCATGCTGATCAAAGTCAACAAATTAAAAACAAAACAGGAACGATGATAACAAGCAGCAGTATAAATGTATCCTAACCTGTTGTGCACCATTTCCAATACATGGTTGACTGCTCGAGAAGCTCCAGGAATTAGGGAAGTTTGTAGTGCCAGAAGAGAGATGCATTACAGTGAAGTCAACCTTTCCAACAAGCGCTAGTGGCCCCGAAGAGGAAGAAAAAGTAACACATAACTCATAAGTTCCAGAAAACTGAAACCAACGCATTATTACACAAAATGAACAGACAGACAAATTACTTAGAAGTATCTCACTAGATTAAAGGCTATAGAAGTCCATCATGGTTAACTAAACCCACCATAAGCCACGCTACAACGGGTGACAATGCAACATGCAAAAGCCAAAAAGATGTATTGCCCTATGTTACCTGGAACGTCAATCATTACACAATACACTACATGCCCTAAATTGCGATATGGTGGAGGTAGACTTCCCTGGATTATGATAGAAGAATGTACTTGTATCAAGAGATAAAACTCCAAAAGTAGAAAGCTATATTTTGGAACTCTTGATGCACCATACATTTCTAGAAACACTTTGAAATATTTTCTTTTATTAATGCTCCATTTCTTAGGTGGTAACAAATACACCAGTTCAATCAATTTCCTCCACCTATCTTGCAATATAAGGCCTTGTTCTTGAATGGATTTTATGAGATAAAATCTAATTTTGATAAAATGTAGTTTTGTTTAGAGGTGTGAATTATCACATTCTTTTCCCAATGGATTAAATCTAGGGTTGATAAAGGTGTTTTTGTAATGAGATAAAATCTAGTGTTGATAAAATCTAGTTTTGCTAAAATCCGTTGAGAATGTTAGATTTTATCAAAACTAGATTTTATGAGATAAAATCCATTTAAGAACAAGGCCTAACTCTCCAACAGCCAAACTATGAAAAAAATAGCGGTCTCCGGCAAGGGAAAACCAAAACTTCACAAATGTATCCCCTCCTTACCGCACATTGAACTAAAATATCAACAATCTATGCTCCAAAAATGATGAAGGGATGTGAGGCTTCTTCAACTCAACCTCAGCTCCATGCCTTTTGGCAGACTTTATATATGAAGTATCTTGTGATGCTTATCAGTTATCACACAAGATTGCATAAGGCAGACTTTATATGTGAAGTATCTTGTGATGCTCATCACACAAGATTGCATATTATAGGAGGACAAGGGTAAAAGTATCTAGAAAAGAAAACCTTAACAAGCAGAAAAGCTGAAGGAGACTAACCGTATAATATCCCAAGCACCAGACCGCAGACAATAGCAGTAGTCACCACCCACAACAACGCACTTTTAATACGCTTGCCAATACTCCTGCACAAGGCAACCAGCACCTCAGCCATGTCATTATCCATCAACCATCTACATATGCTCATACAAAAACAATCCCCGTGTATAATGAAAGACGCGTTTAGGGACAGGTAGGGACCACTATTTTTCTCAACAAGTCTGTTTTACCCAATTCTTCCAAAATAGGTGCAGCCGAACAAATTTCGCTAATATTTCATTCTCAGAGGGCAAAGTGGAAAGAAAAAAATGTTTACACGTCTCCTTCACTGTCAGCTTCTCTCCATTCACTCACATGCATACATCCAACAACCACTAATTAGTAATTACAACTAAACCTCAAGAAAGAATCCAAAAGGGGAGTGGAACAAACAAATCCAGCCTTCAATAATGGACCCCTTTACATCCAAGTTGAAAGTCTGGTACTGCTTTTCCTATGTCATTCTTCATTTATCTCCTACTCTATCTTGTCTCTCCGTTTTTATAATCTATGTTTCTCCTCTGGCGCGCACAAAGAAAAATGCATATTTACATATTAAGCCTTTGGGTGATTCTCTTCCATGTCAAGCTATCAAGTTACATTCTTCACATCGCAGCTATTCAACTCCACCCAGCACACTAATAGGCTCGGATTAATATTTAGGTGATTTTTTTTATTCCTCCTAGGTAGCCCAGCTATTATGCCCTCCTGGGCCTATGCCCTAGTTACCAATCTCTAAAGGGTGCAAGGAATGACGCTTCCAAATCGTAAATGAGGTATGAAAATTCTTCAACTCTTAACCTATCGAGATTCTAACCAAATAAGTTGATGATCTGATCCAGAAGTATTAGACAAAAAATTACCCTCCGAATTCTTGCACATGATAATCCCAGGGTTTTGAATCATGTGCCTTACCAGCCAGTACCATTTTGGGTACCCTACGTTTATAATTCCGTTCCGCTCAAATACCTGTTAGTACTGGTCATTTCCGGCCAATACCAGTTGTTACTGGACGGTGCCGTCTATTTCATTTTGAATTGCTTTTAAGTGTATTTTTTTACCCCAAATTTTACAATGTGGGAAAATAACACGATAAGTCTGGAATGGTACCCAGTATCTCACCCTTACCAATATGAACTGTACGAGTAGAAAAATCGATACTCTACCCAATACGGCATTCAGAATCTTGGTTAATCCACCATATGTAAAAATCATGATAGAGAAAAGTAAACCAAAGAAAATGTACCCACTTGTCCTGGTCGCCTTCGTAGTAAAACATGGCAAAGGGAATGACGAAGAAGACAAGGACGGCGTCAAGGATATATATAGCCAGCCAGAGAGTCTTCATAGGCAATGTAAGGTTACAAGCGCCGTTGTAAAGGGCGTGCTGACACGCCTGGCGATTGGCAACGTCGGCCGGTAACATGAGGATGGAGATGGCGGCGACGGAGAGGCCCAAAACAACGACGAATTTGGGGAAGTACGCCTGGTTGACGTCATCGGGGTGCTGGAAGTTGACGAGGAGGTACACATTGAAGATGAAGACCACGACGCAGACGACTATGGCGACGATCACCAGGGCGAGGTTGAAATCGCCCATTGGTAGAAGTCAAATCCAAATCGATTCGAGTCGAAATCGATTGGATAGAGGAATCTAGGTTCCTTGTACTAATCTGCAAGGAAATCATGGGTTATAATCACAGAAAATGGAAAGAAAAATTTAATTGCAAAGAAATCAAGGGTAATTCGAATCGACTGGAAATAGGAAGCTGGGGTTTTCTTCTACGAAAAAGAGGGATTGCACATCGACATTGTAACCTCGCCTGATCGAAAATTGAAAACAGTATACGACAAGTAGAGGAAATTTAGAGATTGCACGACTACGCAGGAAGAAGGGATTTTCCAAACATATGTCGATCTAGGGTTTCAGAAATTGACATTGTTAGAGATCTCTATCGAGGTATTTTTGGTGAGGCTTTCGTCAGTATTCAACCATTCTCACACACAAATCGCAAAACTGAAGAGAGAGAGAGAGAGAGAGAGAGAGAGAGGGAGTACCAGATCAAATCGAAGGCGGTTCTGGTTTCGGAAGGTTCTTCACACAGAGAGGAGGAGAGAGAAGGGAATTGGGAGGGGTTTGAAAATGTGGTGCTTCATTTTACGGTTTTGACCTCGGAGAAAATGTTAATGACGCTTTGGACGGGTAATGCCAGAGGGAATTTAGGGGCAGGAATGGAATTTCACGGTTTCGGCGACCCCAGGCTGGCAGATGAAACGGAACTTTTGTTTTCAACGCTGTTGATAGAGAGATTCCGAATGCTGCGGGCTTTGTATCCGGGGAAAGAAGCTTGATACGACGTCGCTTATTCGAAACAACCACATCATCCAATAAAGGAAAGAATCCGAATAGGGTCGAGTTTTCCGTTTTTAACACAAATTATTAAAAGTCGATTTTTCATAAAAGTGTTAAAAATTAATGCATACAAGGCCCGTTGAAAGTCACAATTTTTTATGTCCAATTCTCCGTTTTCCACTCAATACTTGTTTTAGGGGGTGAATGGGTCGAGTTGTGCGGGTTTTTTTTTTCGGCCAATAAAGATAATTTTTTTATTAATCCTATTGTGTTATCGCCATTACATTGGGGAAAAGCATCAGCGATAGGCGAAGACTTAAGGAAAGCTAATCTGTCATGCCTTAGCTTCAGGCCTACAGAATGGAACACAGTGGTACCTAACAAAAACACACTGGCCCTGTTCGTTTCTCTGTTTAGTTTTAGTTTTAGTTTTGATGACATCATCATTTCCCTCATTTCTCTCTCTATCTCTCTCCACTCATTACACCTGATGACATCATCAAAACTAAACTAAACTATCTAACCAAACACAGCCACTGTTACTAAGCTATCGCCAGAAGATAAGATGGCCAACAACAGCTAAAGGGCGCCGCCGACGAGCGATAGCCAACAAAAGGCCAAAGAGCAAAGCATAGCGTGATGACAATGTGTAAGTGTGTGTGCGGAAAGAACAAAAACAAGAAGAACAAAATAAACTAAACTAAATGCTTCACAAAGAAACCACCATTGTCGAAAGCCACCATCAACCATATATTGCCAGACCACCACAACACAACCAGAAAGTAAACCAAATAACAGATCAATTCTTTCAACGACAGGAGCCACATTTCCATCCAAAGTGGAAAATGGAGAATCCGGAATCACATGCAAACACCCTAACCAAGAGAGCCAAATCGATCAAGCAGGAAAGGGTTGAACAAGGAGGGGAGTCCAACCTTTCAGAGTAAAAAGTATAGAGGGAGAGGAGAAACCCGATCCGATGGGGAAACGAAAACGGGGGGTCGATCAAGTAGCCGAATCAACGAGGGAGTGAAGGAAATGAAAAGGGGGAGGTGATCAGCAGAAGGGGAAAGAGAGAAGGGCAGCTCTTGGGCGAGGAAGGGCGAATTGGAAACAGGGGGCCGAGCAGCCTAGTCGAAGAAAACATAACACAACAGCATTGCTGAAGAAGTGTTTGCATGCAAGGGTCCCGGAGAAGATAGAGCCACTGTCAGCAGAGGGAGGCGGCGGTGCAGTGGCATTGGGGAGATCGATCAACACTATGGAGCAAGCAGATCGCTGTAGTAAAAACCCAGCCAAACCAATGTCGTGAAACCCATAACTGTCATCAGAACACAACGACGGAGGGTGGTGGCGCAACGACAGATGGGGGTGCAGTGGTGGAAGGCGTGCGACAAGGGGGATCCAGTAGCTTATTCGAAACAAGGAACGGGAAGAGGATTGGGAGGGGAGGCCAAGTGCATAACTACTGGCAGGAGGCACTACAGCCTCCCCTCCTAGTGACGGCTTGGGTTTGGAGGGGAAGTTTTGGGTTATTTAGAGAGGGAAAATGGTCGAAAGTTTTTTTTTTTTTCACTGGAGGAATTACAATCTGAGTTGTGCAGGTTGAAGGTGTATTTTTCAACTAAACTGAACTTGACGGGTTGACAATTTCTAACCCACCACCTACACACCAACATTTTTAAACTGGTGGGTTTATTGATATTTTAACGGTTTCGACTCAACTATCTTGGCGGGTTGGACGGGTTGAGTGAGTTGAAAAATTTAATAACCCATCTTGGTGAATGCAAAAGTTCAATGCTATATATAATAGATTATGACCCTATTTTGTACATTAAAGTCATGAGGGCGTCAAAAGTTCATTGGAACTTCACAGTTATGCGTGCTCACCCTGCAGCCATGTTGGGATGGGTCCTACTAAGAAATCCATGGAGCTCAGGCAAATAAAGTGGACAATATTGTACAAGTCAGCAACGAGTTGTTACAGTTTGTATCATAGCACAACTCTGGTTTACATGGTAGGAGCCACTTCTAGAATCTGTATAAGCCACCTTGTGAATCCCAGAGTTGTAACAAAGTGCTATGCAGAACCAAGTGTTACACCATGGCTATCAGGGATGATTGTTGGGCCAATGCAATGGGGACGTGGCATCACAAGGTGGGGAGTATGTAACAACCCATCTTGGTGAATACTACAAACGTTGAATGTTATATAAAATAAATTATGACTCTGCATTGTACAAGTCATTTTAAAGTCTTGAGGGTGTCAAAACTCAAAACTCATTGGAACTTCACAATTTAACGTGTTCACCTTGCGGCAATGTTGGGATGGGCAACCTACAGGGAAGTTCATGGAGTTTGAGCGACCAAAACGAACAATATTATATAAGGCAAGAGTGGGTCATTACAACAAAAAAAAAAAAGACACTGCTTGAGTATTTTTAGAAAATCCATTTTTTACAAATAATTTAATATTAACTCATCAAAAATCAAACTTTTGTTGACTCTTTACTCTGATATAAAAAGAGATGGAAGAATAAATAGACTGAGGTGGGGGCTGTCGTGCTAATAAAGTGTGACCGGGTGCACTTTAGCAATTTGTATTGTAATAGTATCTTTTTTAAGAGACCAAATGTGACATATGAATGGAAGATTTTGTAATTTATTCCTTCTTTTTCTTAACTTTTTGTACTTTATGAGAGAATCTTGGAGGGATCTATTGTCCTTTCTAGAGATTTGGTCTCCGAATATAGAGAGACTTAGAGCATCTCCTACCCATCTCTCACTCTCTCCATTTTGGAGACTCAAAGAAATATATTTTATTCAAAAAACAAATATGGAGAATCAACAACTCCAACCCCAATCCTCCATTTTTCATCTCCCAAATTTCCGTCCAAAATTTTACTTGTATTCCCATTTCAAATTACAATCAAAGTACTCCTTTTGTGTTTAAATTAATTATTGGTAGTAGTAAAAATAGTATTAGTAATCTGAAATAGTATTAGTAAAAATAGCGTGAGCTCTTTTCTCCATAATTTCATTTTTTGTCCTCCATGAATTATTTTTCTTGACGTTCAAGTAAATGAAAATAAAAATAAAAAAGACAAACAGATGGGTAGGAGGCTAGTGGTGTAAATGAAAAAAAAAATTATGAGAGTTGAAATAGTTTGAATTTACATTTAAGGTAATTTCAAAGTGTATTTATATCTATTTAATATTAGGCTCATTTGAAGATACTGTTAATATCTTTTCAATGATATCAATTTTATAAAAATTGAGTGTATGATGTAAAAGTTATATGTCATTGAAGAATATTTAGCAAAAAGTAAATAGGATATGGTTGGTATTCTAATTTGTTATCAATTGATACAAATGATAAAATAGTAATTTTAAGAGAAAGGGGAGAAATGGAGATGGGTCTCCATTTGGTGGGAGATTCTCCAAATATGGAGGATGAGAGTTAAGTCTCCATTTTGGAGACCCTAAATAGAGATGGGTTGGAGGGCATAGGTTCTCCAAAATGGAGATTTGGTGCTCCAAAATAGAGATTTGGAGATGGGTAGGAGATGCTCTTACACATCTATTTTGGTCTCCAAATCTCTAAAAAGGACTACAGGTCCTTTCAAAAAGTACAAAAAGTTGCAAAAAATAGGGGATAAATTATAAAATCTTCCCTCAATTTGTCATATTCAGTCTCTAAAATAATGCATTGAAGATGCTCTAAGGCATGATAGTACCGTATCACTGTTGCTTTTCACAGGTAGTTATAGAGTTTTTGAGTCAGTTATAGCGAGTTAAAGAAATTTTATCCTCACCCAAACCAACCCGTTTGAAATTTGTGTTTTGCCCACTCAAAATTACAACCCATGTAGCTTTTGCGCTTTGGATTACACTCAGGACTCCACTCAAAAGAAATGTACGTTTAGCCCATACTCACAAGAGAAATCCATCTTAACCAAAATTTGACAAAGTCCATACCGTCACATCAAGTAAAATAGTTAACATTTGGAGTAGTTCACTTTTTAAAACTTGTCAAAAATATTAATCACGCCAAAATTCATATTGATCTAATATCGTTTGACAACTTCAAAACAAATTTATCTAGAGGGAAAAAAGAGGTTGCAACACTGCATCATACTTTTAGAAGTCAAAATAAACTTAAGCATCGTTCTCCTGACTTCGGGCCATTTCCTCCGACCCATTCGAATCCTATCCAATTTCCGATCCGAACGGATCGGCAATTGGAGATCTATTCGGGAATCGGGTAGGATATGGAGCTTTTTGAAAATTTTTGGGGATCGGGTAGGAGGTGGAGATATGCATATCCCAGATCCAAATCTGTTCCACGATCCATCCCTGCCTCGCTCCGCCCTATCACCAAATCCTCGAAACCTAGGCGTTTATTCGCGAGTTATGAAACTTTGGGGTCTTACTAAACTTAGGGGTTTAGTTGACTACTTTGGAATTAGGCACTGGTGTTTGGTTTCGTGTTCTGTTTTTCTAATGTAATAGTTTTTTGAACTGCTCTGATGTAGTAGTTTAACGACAAGGAATTTGAGCCCGTTTCAACATGGGTTTTAAGTTTTATTGTTGGTATGTAATAGTGGTCTGTTAGATACGAGATTTTGATCTTAATGAATATGTGTTTTCATTTCTATCTCATGTTTATATTGGGCCGTGTATCTTTGTATTTTCGTAACCATAGCTCGACGTATGTTTTTAGCAGCACCAATTTTGTATTATGGTTGATCCAATGGTAGAAATTGATGAATAACACTAATATTGTTTTTTTTTTTTAAATGTTTAGATCCTCGAATCTCTATGGGGATCCCCGTTCACCATTTGGAGTAGGGGATGGAGGATGAAAACGAAACCCCAATGGGGATCAAGGAGGGGATGGATATGGGAAAGGGGTTTGAGAATTGGGGATGGAGATAATACTATCTGACCTTGATCCACCTCCATGCCCATCCCTATTTGAAATGACTTTCTCTGTTTCTGGTAATCTTTTGTTTAGTTTTTCATCATAATTTCTTGTATTAATCATTCATATTGATGAGAGAGGAATCAGATAAGTACAAAAATGAGGATTGAAGTTGAAAAAAATTCACATAAGACGACACTTTAGACAAAAAAAAAACTGTTCGGTACCTTTTTCGTCCTTAGTAAACTTTTTTTTTTGGTCATATATTTTTTTCTACTTTTAGATTCCTCTCATCATCTTCTTGGGTTCCCCACAGAAGATTGATCAGACAGCCGTAGTTATACGTTTGAATCATATTAACATTAAAAGAGAAGATACATTCTCATGTCATGTGGCTATCGATGTCAGGCCAATCTGATTTTCTTTTTCCCAAGGATGATACACTCGCCAAATGCTTTCAATTCACTATTCAGATACTACGAAATTAACGGTTCATATCACCCTGCTGGCCTGGGCTACTCTAGTGACGGTGCTGTGCTCCGCTTGACACCCGCCCCATATCTGTGTTCGGGCAGCTCTGACGACTGAAGGGGATTGAAAACAGAATGCAAATCTAATTATCAGTAACAAACCTCTTAATAACCTGGGAAAATGAAGGGAAAAATGGTCAACTACTTTTTATCAGGATGGATCCAATTGGATGGCCCGCATCTCAAAACCAAGTAAAAGTGATTAGGTCCCTGAGAGGATCAAACACACTTTAATTAAGACTGCTATAGTAAGACTCAAAAATTTTATCATCACTTCTCTGAAAGTAGGCTAGAAAAATAAGAAACGCGGTTTCTTCCTTTACAATACCGCAGACTGTAACTCCAAATAAAATGGGGAGTGAGTAAAACTGTTTCAATTCCAGAACTTTCTTGAAAAATCTAGAGAAAAGGCCAAAAGAGCAAGGTATCATGAACAATGCCAGACGAATAATATCGATGGTTAATGCAAGTAGCAGGGTCAGTTTTTCGGTACAGAAGACTTGCATGAAGTTACAAACCAAAAACCGAACACCAAAAACATTAACCTTGTTTGGAAGCTCAATCATACAATCCCTCTTGTTCCCAGACATCAACAAGGAAGTCTACCATTTCCTGTCATTTGAATCCAAATGCAGTCACGAACAAGAATATAGCTACTAGACATTAAAAAAAAAAAGAAAACAAATATAGCTACTAGCTTGCACAAAAACAAATGCCTTGTTCGTTTCATGGTTTTAGTTTAGTTTTAGTTTAGTTTTGTAATCATTACGCTCATTTCTCTCTCTATATCTCTCCACTTATTACCCCTATCTCCAAAACAAAATTAAACTAAAATTACTAAACGAACAAGGCCAAAATAACAGTAACTACAAATAGAGCTTACCGGGAGGCGGATGGGCTGGGGAAAAGGTTTATTGGTCCCAAGTAAACTCTCGTAAGTTGCATTTGAACTGCAAATGATGACAGAAGAATCACATGAAGATAGAGATACTAAGTGCTGGTGACATAAACAACTTTCTCAACCAAGAAAAACCGCATTGCAATAGACTTTGGGCTCTCACATATGGCCTAGCGCTCTCATGAGAAACAAGACGAGAAGCTTACAGCTACGTTTGTATCCTCAATTTATAGGGGATTGGTGAGACAATGGAAAAGGCAAAGGAAAATATAACAAGATGACAGAGTAAAAATGGTAAATTTGTTTCTCAATCTCCCCAAACTTTCCTTGGTAATTTTTTCCACCAATTCATAGCACACAATGCAACCACAACCTTATGGACCAATATGGATGCTCTCTCTAACTAAACTTTTCTCAATATCCCTAAACTAAACTTGGTAAATTTTTTCCTTGGCAATTTTTTCCCTCTTTCTGGATGAGAAGATATCATTTATGGGGAACTCCAGGTTTATGCACGACCTGATGCACAGATAGACCTGGCAAAGCCAAACCCACACAAGAACCATGATTATATTGTGCAGTGGCCCAAGAGATTTAAGAGGGTTTAGAACAGGACCTACACATCTTTGACAAGCTTGTACTTCACATAATTAATCAAGCTTAAGATAACAAAGTGAAAAACCTTAATTTGGGTTCCCGGGCTTGTGTGGAGGTCTGAGGCTTCTTATTTCCAGTCCATTGCTGCCTTGTTTGATTCCAAAGAAGAAGACCTACATGAACATAAGTTTAGTTAGAAAAGATGGTGAACATAAGAAGACCAATACGAACATAAGATAACAAACCAAGTTTAGTCAGACATTACAAAGTGACCCTAAAAAAGTTCTGTTGAGCTCTAGTGGAGATGCATGGCGTTAGAAACTCGGCAAGTCGGTAACATAACTCCAAAGCAGATCCATGTCGTCACCAGTGAAGCAGGGGAACTAAACTATTCTTGTTGCCTAAGCCAAGACCTCTTATTTGGTCATTTCACAAAATAATAGAAAATGATGGGAAATTATTTGACTAACCTAGATATCCACAATCCTCCACATGACATCTATGATTTCCGTTATTTCTTTTTTAACAAAGAACTGAACAGCTAAGGAGTTTGGTAGCATACAACGTCCACCAGTAGATCTTAGAGTAAAAAAAGGCAATAAGATCATCATCAATAGAAATGGTAAGGAAAAACATGAAATATCGGAATATGGGATGCTTTGTTAAAAAAGGAGATGAACCGATCATCAAGCCCTTAATAGAGGGGAATAACCCGGCTAAATGGAAAACAAGGTTTAACTTGGTTTAATAGAAGGCATAACTACTGACATGAACTAGGAAACCACTCCATGCACATCAAATTAGAGGGATGTGGATACTGGGGCTTTCTCAAAACTTGGACTTGTCCAAAGTCTAACTACAAAAGGAGATGGTTCCAGGCTTCCAGCCATACTTCAATCTAGAGATTCTAGAGAACCGCCACACCAAAAACCAAACTAAAGCTTGCTAATGAACTAGTTCCCGCTTTTGGGGACTACAAGATATCTTAAAGGATGGGTAGAGGTGACTCATCAGAAGCAATCAAGGGCAAAACATACGGCAAGTAGTAAACATCATGAAAAGTTTATTAGTTTGAACTTGCCATGATTTACAAATTTGGTAGGGTTACTAGTGCTTCCAACACTGCCGTGGGGATCTAGAGGGGGATTAGATGTGCTCATTGATGAGACACTTCTTTGGGACTGAACCGCACTATTGTCCATCTCAAAAGTGGTGCTGCTCCAAAAATCCTCTGAAATGCTTGGTTTCCTGACTGCTTGGCCTTGAATTCTCAGTCCCTTAGATGGCTCGTCCACAGCAATTACAAGTGGGGGCTTAGTACAACATCCAAGACAACCTCTGTTCTGTTGCAAATCAGGTTTATAACCATACAAAAGATTAGTAACCACACAACTTGCAATGCATTAACATAATCAAAAATAGATCTAGAGTCTCCGAAAGCTGTAAAACTATGCTCTCTGTCTCTCTGAAAGAAAGAAAAAAACATAAGTCAGCTAAACAAAATGCAATAACAGAAAACTATGCATTCACATATTTGACCAACTATTGTGGTGTTTTTAGAGACAATTGGTGCATCTTACTATAAACTGTTCTATTCTATTTCTCTTATTCACATCACCAATCACAAAAAGTCATGTCGCAAGGAACCAGCTAATGGAAAGAAATCTCAAATTCTCAACCAAGACAAAACAATTGAAATTCCTCCAATGACACTCTCTATATGGATCAATTATGTATTCACAGACAGCCACTTACAAATGGAGATATATAATCCATAATCAATGTTCTCAAAATCGCTAGTCGGCTGCCTAAACTAGGTGTTGGACCACTGCGGCACAGCCTAGTGCCTAGGCAGGGACTAGTTGGCCTAGGGGGCGGACTTTTAGAACATTGTCCATAATGCACCATTTCAAAAGCAATGCAGAATGATAAAGCAATTGGCCTCAGATGAGTTATAGAATAACCAGCATGAAACACTAACAAACATGAAGATCAATGTTCATTACTAACAGACCCGGTTTAGCAATTCATCACAAGATGTATAATATGTACCAGAACTTGAATATAAGTATAATAAAAAGTAACAAAGCTAAGTACTACAGCTTTAAACTAATTTCATGCTCAGAAAATGAAGAAAAATTAGATCACATAACATAAACGGAGCCATAGACACGTCCTACAGATAAAATCACCAAAACTGGCTGGATTTAATAACTTTTAAAAAGGACATTAGCTTATTAGCAGCTTCACTCAGACCAAGAAAAATGTCAGCTGTACAATCAAACTCTCAGCGGCAACCAGAATGGATTTAACTTCTACGGGACATTAACCTAGTATTAGCTTCACTCAAACCAAGAAAAATGTCAGCCATGGCCCTTATGGCTAAAGCCCAAAGAAACGGCCAAAATGATAAATGATACTACTACTTATCAGCCGGAAAGTGTGACTGCAATACTGGAAGAGAGTCTACGTGGTGACTAAGGCGTATGGAAAGAAGATATACATGCTCTAAAAGAACCTTCCAAAATACTAGGATACTAATATGTTCTGTTGTCAACAAGTTGTCAAGAACTCCTCCAAACACCCATCAATTTGACTGATAGTCTTTGATTTTCTCAGTACCATTAAAACCAGATTTCTGATCGTCACACTTTATGTTGTTAAAAAATGCCAAAAATTCCTTCCATCTTCTGACCGCAGGCCACAAATGGGTGCACTAATGAGGAAATAATAAGAAACGGAACACCTACAACTTTCCAAGGGGAAACACTATCATGACAGAAAAAAGAAACACTGGAAAAGATTTGGAAGGATCATGATCAA
This sequence comes from Vaccinium vitis-idaea, assembly GCA_963854785.1. Classification (NCBI taxonomy): domain Eukaryota; kingdom Viridiplantae; phylum Streptophyta; class Magnoliopsida; order Ericales; family Ericaceae; genus Vaccinium; species Vaccinium vitis-idaea. The sequence goes on from OY978224.1 coordinate 8,812,458, forward strand.
ACACTAATTTACTCAAATTAGAATAACCATTATCAGAACTTCTTCTCCTCCTATGCGACCACTAGCATGAATTGCAAATTAGATAACTATCCTTATCAAATTACAGCTAGAGAGGCAAATAATTCATTGTTCTAAACTTAAACCAGAAGGGAACATAATAGCTGGGTTATACCAATAAATCCCAGAGTTTTTAGAAACTTATAGGAAAGTAATCTCAAAATGATGTCCAAAATATGTTCTCCCACACCATGACAACTTATTTGCATCATTGAAAAGAGAACCAGTTATTTGGACATTGCTAAACAGGCTACCGTCTATCACTCTGCCTCCTGCTTTGATGGTAGGAAAAACCAGTTCCTACCTGACAATTTCCCTCGCTTACCGGCAACACTACCAAACATAACCCTGGTAAATTTCTGAACCCACTAAGCACAAAACCTAGGAAGAAAAGTAAAACCACAACTCATATGAAAGTATCTTACACCAAAAAGCGTCCCGCATTTATCTTTCAACTTTTTAATCATCGCCTGGATAAGAGCATAGCAATAAGCTCCACAAAAACGAAAACATGGACAGCGCCTGAACAATACAGCGCTGTCCCAAGGCCTACATTGACTTGAATTGGCAAACAACATCTATGGCACATAGCTCGCAACCTAGATTTCTGTGAAGAAATCTATGCATAAAATATGTTTGTTTAGGACATCAATCGACAATACAGTCAATACCAAATGCAAGACAAATAAGACCCAGAAAATACATTTCTGTTAACTCACTCTTGCTCTCACTTAAACTACAAGCAAACACAAGATTCCAAATTTAGATAAAGGAAAGATATACTACAAGCAATCACCAATTCTTGGTTTTAACTAAAAAAAAAGCGCGCACACAAAAAAAGTAGAATCAGCTTTTTGCCCCTAACTTCGCTTTTGTCAGGAAAATTAAAGAAACGACTAAAAACCAATAACAACTTCCAGAATCTCAACCTTTAGCGTCTTACCATTTTGACCATTTCAAACATTTCCTCCATTTTTACCTTAACTTTTTCTCAGCAACCAAGCAGAACTTCCAAGTAGAGTGACAAGAATGAGTAGAACCTTAGTCACATAATCCTTTGTTAGGCCCTCCGTTCCCGTTCCCGATCCCACTCTCATTTCTCGCTCAATTCTCTGCACTCGCCCTCTCAATCATCGGTCTCACAAATTTTTAGCAGTTTGAGACTCTTTCAGGCTTTTGCTCGCGCACTCGCATTATGTGTGTCAGAGTGGAACTAACTTATACCGGTATACATACAAATAACATACAGGCACGGCAAATATATTTTGATACATATACAGATATATAGAGAGAGAGAGAGACAAAAAGACTGACCCCATGCATGCGAAGAGATGGCAGATCCAAAACGGAACTGAACGGCAGAGTTGCATTTAAATTAGGGAAACAACTTCAAATAACCTGCAAATTAAGCAATTAAAAGCTTTATTTGAAGTTACATCAAGTATTAAGTTTGGTTTCCGGGGGAAAAAATAGGAAATTTTCCGGTCAGTTTTCTAGGCAACCAAACAACCTGCAAATAGAGAGAGAGAGGTACCTGTCAAACAATAACATGATGGGCTGAATCTGTCGATCAATAAGACTGCTCTGGAAAGGACGTTACGGATAACCTACTAACCTAATCAAAACGTGGGATTACAGTTTTTGCTGTTCTTTCTCAAAGTCCATCTTCCACTGGGATTACGGGGAAAAGGAGGAGAGAGAGAGAGAAAGCAAGTGGCGGAGAGAGAGAGACAGAGCATGTGCCATGTGCTGTTCCAACTTCCACGGTTTCCACCCATAATTTAAAATTGAAAAAAAAAAAAAAAAAAAACCAGAAATAATGGGTGGGAGACGAAATGAGTCTGGATAAAATGAACAATCAATCCAAACCGTTGATCTATCTCAGAATTAAATTTCAAGTGGGCCCACTTGAGAATTAATGCAATCGGACGACTCCATAAGCTCGATCCAAAATCAACCCATTTCATTTAATTTTTTTTAATGAAATAGGGTGATTTTGGATCGAACTCATATAGCCTTCCGATTGCGTCGATTCCTGCAACGTCCCACTTGGAATTTGATTCCGAGATGGATCAACGGTTTAGATTGATCGTTTGGGACCCACAACAGGGTCCCGACGCCAGGGGATCCTGTTCGGTACGTGGTCGGTACCTGTAGAACGGTTCATTTAGATAAAAATTTTTTGGCCTATAATCTCATGCTGGGGTGTGAGCGAGGGCTCGGATCCTTGCACACCTCTCAATTATCTCATTACCTCGATTATATTTCTAAATTTTATTTGTAAAAATTATGAAGAAAAGTCTTTTTTAAATTGTGTTATCAATACATAACGATGGCTTTTTTTTTTTTAGATAAGTATAAAGATGATATTTTATTTCTAACTCATGAATGCATATGATTTGAGCCACCACTATTAAAAATGTCCACTTGGTTCACAACAAGGTAACCCGGTCTAAATCCAAGTGATTGGAGAAGGCGAAGTGGATTTGGGGTTGCTGGTGTGCCGCCCCCACACATTAGCTGTTGTGTATCATCCAAACCTTTCGTTGTTCAGATAGACGGCAAACGGTTCGGATGCAAATGTGCTTTCAACCCCATGTCCACGGGGTCGTCTTGACTCTAATAGGTGAGAGTATTTGTCATTCAAAGCATCGGAAATAACGCGTGGGACATGAAATGTGCACAAATAAATTGACACGGCCACATCCAAGTAATTGGAGGAGGCAAAGCTGGGCTCCCCGTGAGTCGTGACGTAATGGGCTCACATATGTCCATGGTCTAAAATTGAAAAAAAATTGGGTGCAAATAAGGTATGAGTGATATGATACTCCTTCATTCGGACCGTCTAAAAATGCATTCGACGGTTCGGATTGAAACACACATTTTCTTTTCCTTTCTATTTTTTTTTTTAAATTCGGACGACACTTTCAATCCAGACCGTCGGTTGCATTATTGAACGGTTCGGATTTACCGAGAGGATACCACGTGGCACCCTCCCTGTACTCAAATTCTTCTCGTAAAACATTGATGTAATTCGTTTACTTTGTTTCAGTGGTTGAGTTTTACATTTTATGGAACTGGATCCGGGAATCCTACAGCGAGGCTTGTGTTGCGGCATCTAAACCGTTGATCTCGGTAATCTTTGACTCAGATTTTATCTCGGTAATTGACCGCTCAGATCATGCAAATGCAGATGAAATCAAGACCATTGATTGCGTGATCGAATGCTGCACCATAACTCTATAGTGTGGCTCCACCCTACAGGATCCCCAATTCCGAACGAAACAAATTTGCATTGAGAATTTTTAGCTCCTAGTAGTATATACTATTAGAGAGAAAACTTGCGACGTATACATTTTCCAATCATATTGGTACCGATGTCCGATCATAGTAATTTTTTACGCACAAGATGAGCTTGAGGAGTTGAATGGATGATGATTAGATAGTAATTTTTGTAGGTCCGAACCGAATCTTATATTGAGGTCACAGCAGGACCAATTGGTGCACCACTCTCAACTGGCCCCCAATCTCAAGGATTTGATATTATCCAGAATCATATCTACAAAAAGATAAGAGTAAATAACTCCCAAGTTGAAGTAAATCTTGGTTCAAGTTATTTTGACAAAGTCGAAGTTGACTTTGACTTGTTGCAGTGTTATACGGAGTAGTAATCTTGCGCCATGATCCATATAACTACTGGGGATTGCTCGTATCTAAAAGCATTACACAACACAATTCAACCACGGCAAAAACTAATTACCGAGACCCACAACCGTGTCCAAACCATGCCTTGCAAAATAAGCTGTCTTAATGTTGGTAATGCTGATGTTTTAGTAAACTCTATTTTGTATCATATTCTGGATGTTAATAGTTTTTCATATGTTTGTGTAAATAAGGGGTCGAGACAGAGGGTTGGGGCAGCGCATGCCTTAGCCAAGAGTTGTAATAGTTGATTTAGTGGAATGAATAAGCGTTTCCCAGTTTAGTTTTAGTTTTGATGACATCATCATTTCTCTCATTTCTCTCTCTATCTCTCTCCACTCATTACATCTGCTGACATCATCAAAACAAAATTAAACTATCTAACCAAACACAACCGTTATGTTTTTGTTGCTGAATTTTTTTTTTTGAATATTTGGAAAATAGAACATCAGGTTGATCAACGTAATCACAGCAAGAAAAAAAGAAAAGAGGCACAGAGCAGCTTAACAGTTCGACAATAAATTTAATTAAGAAGCTGTTGGATTATCCAAATGAGGAAGGTCAACTCAAATAAAAAATAAAATGCCGCCCGAATCCAACACGTAACTCAATATTCTGGTTTTCTAAATATAACATCGATGATTTATTACTCCTCTATCCCCTTAAGAGTGTCCAAAATCACCATTCACACCTTTCAAAAAATTACCTATATTGTGTAATTTATAACTCCTTATAATTTTAAAAAAATTGTTCAATAAAACTAAGTGAAATCTATCCAACAAGGGAGACCCATATTCAATATATGAAATACTATAAGTTAAAAACTAGGTGGAAGATGCCGTACTACGCACATATGTGTCAACCCGTTAACGTTAACCCGTTCACAAATAGCCATAGCAAAGTTTACTTGAACAATATTTTGAATTTCGTGAATTGTTCGCCATTGGATTCTTTGGTGTCTGAAGCGAGGAAGAAGCAGTTGTAAGTGTGGTTTTGATTGAATTAATTTTGTAGATTAGCCTAAATTAAGACTCTAGAGAATCCAAAGGCGAACAATTCACGAAATTCAAAATATTATTTAGAGAATGCAATGGTGAATGGGCGGCTGATGTTAAATGGGTTTTCTTACCTAAAAGATCACACGTATATAGTTTGCAATTCTAAAAGAAAAATACGAAATATAGAAATAATCAAAAGAAGAAACTCATATACTTCTAAAGTTTTCGCAAGAGCCACAATAGTTGGTCATAGCGTATGGTTGGAGTTTTGGTGGCACCCGTTGACTTAAAATTTACAGTGTATTTGTGCTATTTGAATCTATGAAATTATCATATACGATTTCCAAGGGGGTGGATTTGGAACAAAGCACTTGTTACCCTCACATTTGAACCCAAAACCTCAAGGCTGCCAAAATTTAACCCATGAGCAAATGGCCTGCATTCAATTTAAACCAATAAGAGAAATAAAGCAAATTCTTGGATGCATAAAGGTCCTCTAATACAGTTCATGAGCAACCTGAGTGGAAGAGTCGGGAAGACACAGAATCAACCACAAGGTTCTCTCTCTCTCTCTCTCTCTCTCTCTCTCTCTCTCTCTCTCTTCGCATCATTCACTTCAATTGGTAAAGACAAATCTTGCCCATTGTTACTTTGTGAAGGGCCCCTGCATTTTGTCGGACTGCCATCAGGAATGGTCATTGAACTCAGTCGCTTCTCACAAGTGGAATCATTTACCGAAGGAATATCTAAAACAAATGACCAGATTGTAGAGAGCTCTGCAACCGAAGGGCAACCGGAGTACGAATTAACTGCTTGCCTCTTATGATTTGAACCCGAGGTAGAAGCAGGATGCCCCAACCAATCACAATTTTGACAGAGATATCTTCTCTTCAGCACACCTGACGGATGCAGGTTGTGAATTGCATCTTTCTCACACAAGGGTCCTCGTGTCCGCGTGTCCATATCTCGTATCTGTGTCCATGCTTCTTAGGCAAATAAATAAGAGGCAATGACCACTGTTTTTTTTATGTAGAGAGCATTTTCTATATTCTAGGTTAACTACCCCTTAAATCATAAAAGGGACAAAATGAAAGTAGTTTGCTCCTTTCCACTACACATTAAAGTTGTCTTCTTTGATGGTCAATCCAGGCAATGTGATAGTCTTTTGACATAAATCAGAAATTTGATTATCGGGAGACCCTCATACAAGTTCTCATCTATAACAAAGGGAAACAAAAGGGAACTCACATTCACATTTGCCTTTTTTGCTTGCATGTAAGAATCCCGTACATGGTTTGTGCCAATGGTTCCACAAAGCAAGTTTCTATCATTTTCCCACTTTTCATTCCAATAAGGTCAATTCTTTGTGGTACTTATATCATCATAACACAAAATGCAACATAAAAGTACCTTGAAACAATATGGAACATATAATTAACCGCTAAAGCAATGAAGCACCATTGCATCAAACAGATAAAAATAGGAGAGACTCCCATTTTCTAATTCACAGGTCATGTAATGTGAGTTTAATAGTACGACGGTTGTATGTTATTGTAAATGGACGTTAGGGTATCAGATTAGATTGAGCATAATGATAGCAAATTTCAGAATTAAAAAATACAAAATACTATGTAGAGAGACGACTTCATTAAAATTACCCTAGGATGCTTTTATAGGCTTCAAAGCCCCACATGCACTCTGAAGTACTACCGCATCATTTAGGTGAAATTAAGTGTTTTGATAAGAATAACAAAGTGAAATTGAGACATAAGTTACTTGTAGAAAAATCACAAATCACAATGTCAAACCCTGAAGAAGGTAAAAAGACGAAGCCGATAAATAGTAGCCTCGTTTAGCAAATTTAAAAATATCATCGAAAGGGAAACTTTTTCCTGGTTTTCTTTAAAAAGTTGCCAAGGTAATGGCGATTGATAAAGATGACAAAAGCAACAAGCAATTAGTATTTAAGTGTGATCTCTGAAAATGAACACATCGATGTACAAGCAAGACTTTATGTGACTGAAAAGAGACACTATATGGTAAGGTTTTAAGTTGTGAGCTTACGCCCAAAAGAAATCCTTTAACAGGGAACAAAAGACAATTTTCCAGCTAACCAAGCAACAAACGTATTGCTTCCGAATGATTTGCATGTTCTCCAGCTGATTCTTACAGCAACTACGTGCATAACCAGCAAACATACCATAATCAATTTCTGGGTTTAGCCAAAAGTACTAAACAAAGAAAATAAAGACTCCACGGCTCCACAAATTCATTCTTATAAGGAGACTATATGGCCATCATGCATATGTAGACACATCAGACATAACCAGTAATCATGCCAAGTAAAGTCCATTATCCTATTAGGTATATAAGTTACTGGGACCAAGAGGGAACTAAGGAAAAGCAATGGCACAATATGGTATATACATTACCTCATGAGAAGTAACCTGCAAAAGAAGTGCTATCAGCTTCTACACACTGCAATGCCAAAAAAAGTGCTCGCTGATCTTCTCCTACCTACGAAAGGGAGCGAAGAAACAGATTGCATAGATAAAAAAGGAACACGGCACCAAAATAACAGATTTTATGCAGTTTTTTAGTAACAAATTAATCACAAACTTTGCTCATATTCAAATGGTTCTAGAACTACTAAGAAGCAGGAATTGTTCAACAAAATTAGAAATTCACCATTACTAATTGTTAAGAAGAGAGAAAGATAAAGATAGGGGAAGCACGTTGGAAAATGAGAGGGTTCATTACTTCTTGTTTTTTCTTTTCATCTGAATCGCTGAAGAGCAATGAGATAGGGAGGGAGGGTCTTCACGAAATAGGAGAAGTTTGATTTCATTATATATGGAAATAATTTTGGTTAGGCTGGACGACTGAGTTGATCTTATCTCCGCCTGTGACGTTCTTAAAGCCTTATCTTTAGATCCCAGCCGGTCCCAAGCCCGGATAAAGGAGGAGGGTTGTGCGTCCAGCCAGCACATAAAAAGACTCGTCAGATCGCTATGACATGAATCCTAATCTTACTATGAGAGCTCAATGGAAAAAAAGGATTTATGTAGCCGACCCCAACTGATTGGGACATAAGGCTCGGTTTGGTTTGGCTTGGTTTGTTACACTGATTTATACTATGTTCAATTCAGTTCGGTTGGTTAAATGAAAATTAACATACACCCGGAACAGACTATTTAGCTTCCTCTACTTGATTGTGTTACCATAGGATCAATATTTGCCCATCACATGTACAGCTACAAAGCAAGCATGCATGTGGTTGTACTAAATTACTCTAATCTAATCAAAGCTGCCACTACAATTTCGTACAAAAACTCAGTTTGACTTACTGTGATAAAACTAAGGCAGCATTCTTTCTGTCCTAACATCTTTCCAACATTCCCCAACCACTTCCAGCCTTTATGATTAAAGGTTCTTCTACAATGGTTGATAAACCTGAAAAGAATAAACAGTCCTCAACACATGCATCCAAAGTTTCATAAAATCTAGTATTATACAAATTAAAATAATTGGGTTAGCTGAGTTAATTAGGAGTCACCAAAGCCTGGTGATTACAGAGACTCTCAATTACTTCTTGTGATTTTGATATTCATTTTCTTTCTATATCAGCGTAGCACAAGAATCTAATGAGTCCAACCCCCGCAGGTGATGTATGATTCACCAATCCACTCACATTCACAAGTCCATTTAACAGATTCTTATCTACTCAAGATTTATGACTCTCTCTTTTGTGGTGAAGGAGTTGAGAAGATAGAGAGACCAACATTGGATTTGGATAACCAATATATCAGCCTTTCGGTTCTCCATTTTCATTCCTCCAACTCCTCTAGTAAGAAAATCACAATGGTAAGCTTTTGCCCTAATCCTTCACAGCTACATAATTAACATACACCACTTCAAGAGATTTGGAAGCCAAAACCATGACTAAGTTAACCAACTCTACTTCATATTCCGCAACCATTATGCAACCACAAAATAAAAAACAAACAAGTATTGAATTTTATAGAATATGCAGACTAAGAAATAAGATGGAAGAAAATGAGGCATGAGGCATTTGAGTTGTCGAGATGATCTATTTTAAAAAAGGCATTTTCACTTACGGAATCAATTCTTCAAACTACTGTAACCTAATATACAAGAGCAAGTCAGAAGATAAGCACACACAATAAAAAACCAACCCAAGAGAAATCCCTCAAATACAAAAACCAAACAACTCAGTTGTATAATCAATTTGATCATTGCATTTGTTTGAAAAACTTAGTTAAACTAATGCAAAATGTCAGACCTTTTTCGTTTAAGCTTTTGACAGTGAGCGAGTTTTAATTTTCCTTTCAACTTGTTTGCAACTAAATTCTTTTTAGCAAAAAGCAATTCAACTTCCTCCTATCCGTAAGTGATTTTTTAGCATTTTTTAGCAGAAACCAGACTTTCTATGGTATTGGTGCAGAATATGAGTAGCATTTTATATCGGCAAACATTAGCTTGTGCTTTGAACAATATGATTTCACCTCAAGAAGCTATCCATCTAAGAGAATTTCCTTTTGTCACTGAAATGGTGCTTTTCTTATATTTACTGTCACAGTCTACTTGAGGCAACTACTCTACAAGCAGTAAATACGGCGATAGCTAGTTATCCCCAACTTTAATTAGAACCTTCAATGACAACAAAGTTTGACAAGTGGGCAAATAATCTCATTATAATAAGAGTAGTGGTAAGACCCCATCCCCGAAAAACTCGAACAGAGCCTCCGCATGGGCTTCTAAATTTGAGTGCAGTTATTTGGGCTTTTGTGTGCCATGTACCCTAGAGCTGTATATCTATTGCCTCACAACTAATGTCGTCAAGTCTTCATTGTCGAGGAGAGACTCTTTTTATGAGCAAGCCCTCTTATAATGCTTGCTTTGCAAACATGAAGTTGCTTCCATATTCATTTTTAGCATGACAAAGATGCTCCATGCAGGCAGCTAAAAGGTTAGTTTCTAGTATTAGTGAAATTTATTCACTATCTAGCTATCAGACCAAATGCATTATACGGGGACCCCATAGAGATAGCATGCATTAGCTTAGAGAGAAATCTTATTGGGCGCTTTAATGTAGAACTGGCGAAAGTAGCATGGAATACCAAAGCAACATATAAGTGCGTAGAATGCATGGACTATTAATTCTATCAGCAATCTTGTATTGAAAATCAAAAGGCTATATGAAAATTAAAACCAGGCTCATCAATATGAGGAATTGAAAAGTGGTGCCAAAACCAACAACACTACAGTCCATCAATAATTCCAAAGGATAAGTAGAATAATTTTAAATTCCATTCATGATGAAATGATACACTCACCTCAACCTGAGTGGTCAACCATGAGAGTATTCGCTTTGTAGAGTCGTAGTATATGTCTCTTTGCCACTGAACCAAGAATATACCACACACAAACATGATAAGTATTTTAGGACTCATAGATGTGCACATTAACAATAATTTGGCTTTCAATATGTAGCTACATCTATTTAAGTGGGAATAATGAGACATAAAGACTTGATACCAAAGAATTGTTCAGAAGCGAGAAGCCTATGTCTAAAAGTATTGGAAAGAATCATATGAATTGCTGATAATTTAAAGAATTGCCCAGATCAAGGGCACTTTGGGCTAAAGCAACAAATAATGTTTCTTCTTGTCGTCCAGAGATGAAGTGTAGAAAATGTTATCCAGGAATTCATAATATAAATCAACTTGGACACTTGCAAAGAGTAAAAAAAATGTTTTAGGTGAGTTACCCTCGTGCCTCACATGATCAGCATAACCCATTGATTTCTAAAATTTGTGTTTCTATTTACGTGCTATTTTCCGCCATACATTAATGTGAAAACATGCCTAATAAGTTGAGTTCGTGCAAAAGTCATAAAAAGGATGTCTACATATTATTGTGCAGAGAACGATACGCTTTATTATATGGTTAACTACACATAATACTCCTTTAATTTTGCCATCATGAAAAAACCTAACTAAAACTAAAATTGGTCCCTCCAAACACCCCTTTCTCACCAAATCACTACTCTAATCCATTTTCTTGTTACTAACTAAATCATACAATCCAAGGGGCTACTATTGCCCACATGATTTCAAGTAAATCAAGACACCAAATCTAAGTCACTCCATATATACCTTTCCCAGACCTAATAGCCTGGCTATTCTTAATAGCACTCGCCGTCTTCTCAATCCCCTTAGCAGAATCATTCACCACAAGCGGTATCTCAGGCACTTCCTCGATGTTATGCCCCCTGGCCATCACAAGGCTCGGAACAGCCGACGCCGGAATAGCCGACGCCACAGCATACCTCTTCGTATTAACATTAATCCTGCTGTGCCACCTGTGCCAGATTTGTGGGGACGAATCTACTTTTTAACTTTGCGTAATAGATATAAACCTAGGGGTTCGATTATTTGGCAGATAACAGAATCATTGCAGTATGATGTTTACCAATTATGAAGTCTTTGTTCCATGATTCCATATGATATTTACTTTGACGAGATAATGGACAACCAATGAAGTTCTCTGATCTACAATTAACCAAAAAAAACTAAAAAAAGTCTCAGTTTTAGCAAACAAAAAATAGCACAAAAGAAGGAGAAAAATATTTTGAATCTAACAAAGCACCAAAATCAAAACATACCTTCTGCAAATGAGTGATACATCACCGAATCTCACCAAGCCAGAAAACCTTTTTTCAAATCCCCTGTGAGCACATCACCCAGACGGACAAACCACTCGACTTTGACACTGTTTTTCTAGGCCTCTATTGTTTATTGGCATACCCCTAATGCTTGCCAACACTTCTGTAATTGTTCTGATTGGACTTCCAGGAATTTGTCAATAAATGTTCCTGCCGCACCATCTGTGACTTTGGTTCAAAAGTACTCGGGCTCTTCATTGGAACTACCACTAAGCCTTCAAGGGGACCAACCATTTGTCACTCCTGCAGGATCCCCCAGACATAGTTTTTTGTCAACAACCAAGCCCTTGGCAATATCCGAGCTAGGCTTTGACTGGGACTCCAGAAATCAGCAAGTGAGTTATTCTAGCATCCTCTTTAAGGTTGTAGTTCATCTTTCCTCTCTTCAGCATTAAAAGAACCCCAAGGAACAGAAGTTTTTGGTTGACTAACTCGTTCGAAATCTTGCTGCTCAGGTAAGAGGATATCTTCTGTCTGCACTGCATCTGCCCCCAAAGAGGACCAACCATTTCGTTTGGATCCTGAAGACCTTAAATCCCAATTTGTAATTTTCTCCATAGTCCATTCGTTACCTAGAAAAAATCAACCATTCCAACAAGCCTGCAAACAGTGCCGAGTGCGTGGCTTTGGGCAACACCAACGAAGCCACTGATCTCGTCCCCGAGATCTCCAATCAGCCTAGTTGGGCTACTTTCTCAAGAGATCAATTCTCAGGCCAGAAAGAAGATTGTCTGATAGTATGATAGGACTACTCGGATAGGAAGTCAAAACTAGCTACACGGAGGTTTGGTCTCGATCTAGTTTCCTTTTTTGACTAGTAGTTACACCTCGAATAAAGTGTCTATTTCCCTTGAAAGGATCACAAAATCCAATGGTTCCATTTTCCTTCTTGTTCATCAATCGGCAAAGGCCTTTTTCTATATTCCACTTCAGCAATGTATCAAGTACCGAAAACATCCCGAACATAACAACTTATCATCCTAATCTTTCTTACAAAGAGATGGAGCTCCTAAATAGGACACAATACATAGTTAATATGAATCATTGTTGACAGTCTCCAGTATTTGGAGCAAGTAGGGAGATAGTCATAGGAATTGGGCTTGAGAAACCCAGAGAAATTTACCCCAAAAATAGTCCGGATGTTACAAAATATTAATGAAATCCATACGTAACATCCAAATGCTTCTATATTTCACCGGAGCCAATGATGTCATCGAGGTATAGTTGAGGGGTATAATCATCGGTTGAACTTGAGCAGATGGGCAAGTGGGTGGTAGCTAAGTTAATAAGGCACCTTATACCCATGCATTAAAGCCAATTCTTACTAACATCACTAACCAGTAACCCCTCTCACATGTACTCCAAAAAGTAAAAAAAAAGAAAAAGAAAAAGAAAAAGAGAGCAGATATTGGCAACAAAATCGCAAAAACCTTAACAACCCCCTCTTTTCTCAGTACTCACACCAAAAGATCTTAAATCTTAAGAAGTTGCCTAGGGCTTACCGTGGCTCTACCTGAATCATTCAAACCGTCGATGAGTTCATGTTCCGTTATATTTCATTCCAATACTATGAGTTTAACGAAAACCGAAATCTTCCCATCTCTATGCAATAAACTCAATTAGGTTTACATTTTTTGTAACCACTACAACGCAATTTCACAAATTACGATCGAATTTCAAAGACGAAACAGAAATAGAACCCAAATAAGAGAGACGACAGACCTGAGTCACGAATGAGCGGCAACCCCAAATACTGATCGACTGAAGTCGGTGCGAATAGAGGTGGCGTTCTCGCATGCGTTTCCGTCTCCAATCTTCTCTTCCATCGTTCAAGGCATCAGATAATGAACAGGAAGTATACTTTTCTGATCATATCCCATACAGAAAATTGAAATACAATTACACTACTACCAAATTGATAGAGATGGAGATTTCTTACATAGTCGTCATATTCACGGGAAGCTTTTCTGGTGGAATGGAGCCATTAAGCTGGTTTTAACTGAGATCGCTGAAATGTAAATGTCACCATTGTAGTTAACATACTAATAAGCATCTAGCCATCTATCAAACAGGAAATGATTATGTAGAGAAGATCATGAATTTTTTTTAGATTTTTTTTTATCGGCGATGATCATGATGTTGACGGGAGCCATCGATAAATACTTAGCTCCAGAATATCTGATAAATAATACTGAACTTACATATAAGCGAGACCTGGTATCCTGCTCAGGTCAGGTCCTTGCAACCCACATTTCCTAAGACTCCTGATACAACCAAGACAATAAACTCAATATTAAAAACCATATGAAACAGGTGAACATGCATGTTCTTGGAACTCATGAAGAACACATAGCTTTGAAGAAGAAAAGAACATCCACGCATTCATTCTATCTACATACAAGATAAATCTAGAACCATGTGCACTTACAACTTCAGCAAATGCGACATGTTGCTATAAGAATGTGGTACTGTAGTCCCATCAAAGTGGTTGTTGTCCAGTTGACTGCCAACAACAAAAGAGGAAAACTTATGAGACTTCTGGGCTTCTTCATAATAAAAAAAATGATAGCGACATAAGGAAGAGCAAAGCAAAAGCAACATTAAAGAGGTAATACACAGAGAGAGAGAGAGAGAGAGAGAGCATAAAATTTTTTTCCACACCCATACAAATACACAAGAACCTGTATTCTTCTATCACAGGTGGATTGGGCAATAACTCAATAAAGCCTCAGATCCCAGTGGCTGGTTTCTGCTCTTGATGCATAGAACATACTACGTACAACTTATTTTGAACTCTGCTTCACACTTAAAACGACACTCCTCACAAATACCCTGTAAGCCCATTGTTATCCCTATTTGACCTGGACAATTTAACTTGGGTTCCGAGTTGGATCTCTTTCTTTTCACTCGAAAGTACCAAGTAAGGGATGTCAACCACGTCTGAGCAACCATAATACTGGTTGAACTCAAGTAAGGGATGGGTTTTCCTTACAACTTTTTTAGGAGATATGCACACCTTTGAAAAAACTTGATCATTAAAAGTGTTCTACCTACCTATCACATGCAAAAGGAAAAGCATAGAGAGTGTTCCCATTATTTCTCCAACTTCCAATTTCCACCTACTAAGACCAAATTGCTGTCAGCATCAATTGGTGACTACTTCTATTTAGCTGAACATTAGAAGCTGATATCAACCACATCTAAGCGACAATAAATAATCCTGCTTGAACTCGAGTACGAAATGGGTTTCCTGTCCAACTTTCCGGGGGATATACACACCTTTGAGAAAACTTGACATCTAATATTGGTTTACCTACCTATCACATACAAAAGGAAACATATCGAGAGTGTTTCCATTAAAAATAATGGAAACAAACATCATAATCAATAACAAACCAAAGGTTTCCATTATTTCCTGTCCAAATGTTTTTAGACATCTGGAACCTATAAGAAACGTCTTAGTTATGGTACACGGTTATAACTTTAGGGGGCATGAGCCCAGCTGAACGGAATTAGTTGTTTGCTAGAGCTATTATCAAGCACTAGCTGTAACTTTGTCAGCAGAATTTTGCCAAACAGTTGGTGAGCGTCTACTCTCTAGAAGGTAACAATCTCATTTAGCAGTTGATTTATGCAGAGGTTTAAAACATTAGTCTTATGTTAAACATTCTAACTCAAGAGGGAAAAGGAAGTATAATAGAATCACCTCAAAACCCAAGCTTAAACAAAAAAAATACACAGATTTTATTTACATATCTTTGGATATAGAGAGAAAAATTGCAAACCCGCTCAGAAAGAAAGAGAAAGAGAGAGAGATGTTACCGACCACTGAACGCCGGAGAGACGGGAGTGCTTGAAGTCGCAGAGGACTCTGGTCTGGGGAGAGAAGGCTTCTCGATCTAGAAAAGCAGTAGAAAGGACTGAGGGACGAACTTCCATCTGCATTTACTCGATCTGAATTCATTAGAGGCGTGCAAGCAAATCCCTCTCTTCGAGCTGGCGAAAGAAGGGCAATCGAAGCCTCGAAGAAGTTAAAGCAACGTACAACCTTTAATGACAGGTTCAACGCTCTCCACTTTAAGTCCAACGCCATGAATTGAAGGAATTACCCCTCAAGACAAACCTGTGGGTTCTCCAATCGAAGGATAAAATTGGAAAAATCGGGCAAAAATGGGAGGCCGATGAAATCAAACTTAAGGTTCTTAGTCTTTTATGTTTTCTAGATATAGATAATTTTATGAGATGTGAATAGTGGTTTTGGACATCCTTCATGGGACGCAGGGAGTACAATGTATCCACGTGTATCTGGAGCACGCGTGTCCCCAGTGTGTCTCTAACTTAAAATTAGCACTATATTAATTTGTATAGGAAATGATTTTCACACCCCCTATTTTGATAAGCACACCCCTTTTTTTGTATTTAGATTGCTTGGGCGAAAGGTTGAAGGGCAAAATGTCATACCTTTAATTGCTTGCATGGGAAGTTGAGAAGCTATGAATCCAACCTGAGCCTAGAATGTAAAGGAAGAACAAATCAGCTGTGAAGAACATGAAGATTGGCATAGCTGCAAGAACGGAATTCACAATGTGAGAGCACTCTTAAAATGACATAATCACAACAAAAAGAAAATGAAGAAAGGAACAAAGGAAACGAAAGCCCGCCACTTATTTTTTACAACCTACAAGAACCAACTAATCATGGCTAATGCATAAACATGAAATCACAATCCAAAAATAACGGTAAGGTGTTATAACTCTGCGGTTTCACACCTTTAACCATGCCAGGTGTCAAAAAGGTTAAAGACATGTGACACTGACACCTCTCATACCAATAGGCTCAATCCAAAGAGACAGGCATAGGTGGTTTGTGTTTAAGTTCCATTTTTCATAAACAAATTTAGTTTGTACCAATGACGATATCTAGACAAAGAGTAATCTGGTGTGAAGATAAAAAAATGTTGGATTTTTCAGTACAAAAATCCAAGACTAATTGGTGTGGGAGAAGGTATTTTCTGTCCTTAGTTTTTTCCTCTGAAAATCCTCCAACCATTTAGTTTGGTACTTCAACATATACAATAGTCTTGAAAATGTGCTATATGCGGTTCTGTGTACATAACTTTTGCATGACCAATCTGAACATAAAAAAACAAGTACCCAGTAAGTGATATGTGTTAAAGTAGTAATCATTGCACTATCAAGTTTAACGCCTTGTTTTCTCGTTCACACCACTTTGATCAATTGAGCATGGAACCCACAGAACTTGGTAACGGAAAGTTGAATTGTTATCGTTGATTAACTATTGTCTCCTCATTCCGATTACTAGATAAGATGGAGGGCCACAACAGAGAATGAAGCATTACTCAAGATCAAGAAGATGCTAGAGCATGACAGAGGTTCTCAAACCCTATATGAGAAGCTAAAGTATTTTTATAAATCAAGAAGTGCTGAAACAAATTATCATACGACTATGTTTGAGGAAGAACACAAATCCAACACAAGTAAATAAAACTCTTCTCTCTTTTGCAAAGCAATGGGATATTAAAAGGCAAGGAATATACCTCAAATTCAAAGCAACTGAGTAGCGTGTGCGTAATTGGTATTACAATATTTAACAGTCTCGGATAGAAAACACTGAAACACGTATACAACAAAACATATCCATCTGAGGCGGTAGAATTTGAAATAAACAAAAGTGGTGCACAGAAAATTCTCAGTGAAAGACAGAAAACAGGTCAGTTCAAGTACCTCAGAAGTCAGAAGTATTGATAGGTAGTGAGAAGAAGTTGAAGTGTAGAAAAGTACCTGGAAATTCTTGACATCCTTTTCACAGGACCATAAAGTTGTAAAACCAACAAATATCAAAACTCGTGCTACTCCACAGTCCGCATTAGATTAACCAAAATTTTCACCCACCCAAATCCTGCAGGCAACTATTTAGCTAATAGCATAACACACCAAGATGCCATAGAGAAATCAGATAACCCCATATGTCACATAAAATAGACATATAAACAATCCCAAACCCAACCCAGAACAACAAAAAAAATCCCAAACTCAACACACAACGTGATTTTCAACATACTATGTAACAACCACATTTTTCTCAGAAAATAGCAGCAGCAATTCCACACATCCAGTAAACATGTGAGACAAAAAAAAAAAAACACCCCCGCAATTTTGCGCATGAAAAATCATGAATTTGATGTTATCCAAGTGTCCCAGAGAGAGAGAGGCGGAAAAAACCCGAGCCACAAATTCAAGTGAGAGGCAGAGAAAGAAACCTGTCTGTTGGGACATGGGACTTTTATTTCCGAAACTAGCAGACTATTGAAACATTAGGAGATTGAAAAGTTCGTACAGCAAGTGGCAGAAAACTTGTGCAGTCCTGTGACTTGGAGAAATTGTAGACCAGTTATGCTCTTTTGGAGGTGGAGACTAGTATTTACTCAACCATTTGCATATCTACACTTGAGATTACGAAGTTAAATGTTATTTAGTTTGTAAGACTTATGTAGGTATAGAAACCATAGCAAAAAATATCAGATTCAGGAGAATACCAAAAGAAGTGCTCTCTCATACTATAATAGTTTAGTGTTTGAAACTGCCGACAAGTATGTAAATAAAGAAAGACATGCAAATTACAGTAAATGTAAACCTAAAAGAAGTGTTAGAACTCCAATAACATTAGTAGCGTTTCATGGGACAAGATGAACAGCCAGTTAAAGCATGGCAATTATAATTCTGCTCTTTTCTAATGCAACAGAGTCCCTTCAATAAAATTTAGCTCGATTTCATTGCTACTTGCTAAAATACTAAATCAGCAGATCAACTGTACATCTATAAATGTTTTAAGGGACAATGAAATACCACAAAAACCATGAAAGGGTAAGACCGAGAGAGAGTTAAATTCTTTATCAAGCAGCATTATTTCTCAATCATGAGATCCAGTAGTTACCAGTAAACCGACTTCATGCTTTCTGCCCTCAGCCCACTTCACGCTTCTGTTGGGTCGGCAAACTACTTGACTCCCAACTATAAGACGTATTATGCAACAGTAACAATCGCATTGATTCGATTTAAAAAATAACCCATTTGTTGTTTTTCCGGTCATAGAAATCATACAGGTAGATTTTTTACGGATCATAATATCAACCAATTAAACATTGATGCCAATTTCTGTGATTTCTTACTACGAACTCCATAGTGCATCTTTTAGAAGGGAAAAAAGAGAGGAGTGAACCTCGCTAATTACCCGCCCACCCATAGGCCCCGTTCAAAAATAACATTTCTGGCCTCAACACTTGATGATTATGTGTCTATCGGCCTCACGTATCCATACCGACATAACATTCTACAGAGACATCTTGGACATGCAAGAATAGTTCTTTAGTTGGACACACGGACATGTTAGGGACCCTCTGGAAACACATTAAAGACACGTTACAAGGTCAAATGTTACTTTTGAAAGAAGGCTCAAAGTCAAACTTTCCATGGATGTTAGTTGAGAATACTTATATATTGTATCTTCATAATTTCAATACTTTCAATCTTCAGTTGGTAAGGATAATGTTTTGACTTTCACGTAAATTCATAAGGTAACAAAGTCAAATTTTTCAGTAGAGACATAGCAAAGTAAAAAGAGTAAACCCGCTGGATTATACATGTTAGATGTTTGTCATATTGAGAGAATGAACTGAAAATTCCAGATCAAAAAAAAAAAAAAAAAGAACTGAAAATTGGTGAATCCCAAAGTTTCAAGTGACGGTGGCTGTTGTCAGAAGGCATTAAACACAATAATGCAACAACCATTACGGACAATACAGAACAGTGAGAGCAAATCACAGGACTTCAATAGCCACAGCAATTGGTGGCATCCACCCGACCCTTATCTGTGTTATGTAACTGCCCAAATGGCATTATGTAACTATTGCAGTGATTTTCAACCTATTTAATATCCCTTGTAAATGGGTTGGGAAAGATAAACAAACTTTATCACCACTGTCTTAGTAAGCAGAATCCTGGAACTTCTGCATAGTGGTTACCTTCCATTTCCATTCAAGAGTCCTTGTGTGTTTTCCTCGTCAAACCTTTTGTGGTATTATTCCTAGTAATCCTGTCTCGCATTCATGGGAATCTGGCTAACAATTTCATGAAGAAAATGTGACCAATTAACCAAATACATTCCCTACACCAATTGCTTCAATCTCATGTTGAATGGGACCACCACAGCCTTTCCAAATAACGATTCTCTTATTAATTAGAACCTTCATCCAGAAGAATATCAAGGCAGGATACATTATCACATACCCAAAAGTTCATTGCTTGAACTTTGAATTCTGCCTAAAGTCTATGGTCAATACTCAGGATCGGTCCGCAGTCATGGAGAAGCTGACTAGAGAGTTTGTCCTCCCAAGATCTATTCTCTCAGTAACTTTTACCCATTTGAATTTTCTTTCAAAAGAAAGAGGAGTATTGAAGATTAAAGACAAACGAACAATCAAGACATTTTCCCACAATGAATGCCCTGAAACAATTGATGTGGCTATATCTTCAAATAAAAGTCCCAAAAGCTTAAGGACTAAAGTTCATTGGGTAAGCCTAAGACAACATACCATGGTTATCAGAATCTGTTTACATATTTGCACGAGTATGTATGCACACATTTGCATTCCATACATACTGAAATCTCCTAAAGTGAATAAGGGACAAGCAATAGGGAGTTTTTTAGGGCTTAGCTCCACCAGTCTTATGCGGAAAAAGGTAATCCAAAATATGGTTCTTATAGGGGTTTTCAATAGAGTAATTATAACAGTAGGTTTAGGAGGCAAAATTACACAAGGGGTGACCACAACCTTTGTCTGTCCTATGGATGTGAAGCGTCTATACATAAAACTTTTAAGTTCTATGGTGCTACTATTACTTATGGAAAGTGGTTTTGATTAGTAGTCATTGATGAAGGCTTGAAAATCCCTAACGTTGAAAGCATGGGAATGATGATATAGTCTTCTAGAGATCTTAGTTATGATAGGAGTCCACATTATTATTCTATCATCGTTTAGAACAATCTTTTTATCGCTTTAGGCCTAAACCTTTCAATTATAGTATAGATTTTTGTTACCCTAATCAATAAACATATGTTTCCATATATCATAGAAATCATGACCGAATCGGAGCAATTCACAGTTCTATTCGATTCAAGATTTGGAAAAGGAGCATTTCAGTTGTCGATTCGAAACACAATTTGACAACCTTGGATAGGACTTTGTATTCACTTGGAATTGAAGGCTTCCAAAACCCATCCAAACCAACTAAAAGCCATATATGAATGGCGATTGTTTATTTTGCCGAATTCCATTGATGTCTGTGATGAATGGCGATCCTCAAGGAGGAGATGAGGGGCACACAAAAGGATATACAACGTTGATGTCAGTGGGGGAAAGCCCATCAAAGCCGGATTTCATGCAGGAGTGGGGAAAGACAGAAACGACTACATGCCATGACGATCTTTATGGAAGATGCAAAGTGCCTTTCCATATAGAGCTGATTTTCATGATCGTACAATGGTGACCATCTACCAAGCTACGACATCGAGCAACCATGCTACATGGCCCACGGCCAGCAAATCTACAAATTACATAGCCTATGTGGTTGATTCAATGATAGGCAAATAAAATTGTAGCGGGAATATAAAATTGATTTCCCAAAGTCTAAAGTGGGCTCTATTTTGAGATTCAACCAAGCTACACCATGAGAATTTATTTCCCTATGGCTGAAGTGGGCTATCTTGAGATTCAATCATCTATGTATTTGCTCTAAGCTTGCTACTACGAATTTTAATGTTAAAACAAGCGTGGTAATTCACTCCCATAAAACCATTCAAACCATGTCAAATTCAGAGAGAGTCAACGCAAAGAAGTATCAGATTTAAAAGAGGATACACTATAGTTCCAGTTTTTCAACAGAGGGGTAGATATATTGTAAGCCTTACTTACCAACATACATAGAAACATAATAAATCGTGGAGTGCTACACTGGCAAATTAATGAGTATGCATATTTAAATATGTAAAAGGGATACAAATCCCAAATGTATGCAAGGATACACATGTCCATACTACAATTTCAGATTATGTAAGCAGGGACACGTATATGTAACTGACACACATTTCATGCTATAGTTTTCTTACCATGTTCGATGGAGATGAAGGTCTCCATTGTGACTTCTATAGCACTTTAGATACAGAATTCCTTATCCAACGTAGCCCGTAAAAATGAATATAAGCTATCACCACCATCACTAACTCCAAAGGATCAATTTTAAGATTCCAAGAAATATTCTTTGATTTATTATAGATTACATGAGTTGCGAAAAGGGAAACAAACATAAGGACTGTACTTCGGTAAACATGACAAGTAAAGAAAATGTCATGCACCTGTAAAGAGTCATTAGGACCACTTGAAGTCATTAATTGCGAAGTTATCAGCTACGCTTTAGTAACGGAATGAGCTAATGCGCCAAGAAAACTGCTGCACTCTACCAATACTTCTAGTTTCAGGTTGTCTGATAACTTGTCTTTCCCTATCAAACTTCCAAAAGGAGATCGTCCTTTCATTGCCTTTTTCACTTAGATCCACTTGATTGCCTTCTCAATCTATCATCTGCAAGTTTGCAACTTGTTTACCTGAACCCAACACCCAACCCTGAAGCATCTCTTCTAATTTTGGTTCTGGCAAAAACCGTTTTTCTTTCATCTCTTGGTAATATTTGTGTGCTTCCTCCAACTTTCCACTCAAAAAGAGCCCATGTATCAACGCAACATATGAGCTTCGGTCTGGGCCACCATTCTTGCTCATCTCACTCCACAACTTGAAGACATCGTCAAGTTGGCGCCACCGACAGAACTTCCTAATCAACATGATGTAAGTATCATTGTTTGGACAACAGCCCAATTTATTCATCTTTTCCAATAGCTCAAACACTTTGTCCCCTGATCTTAAAATCTGAAAGAAGGCATGGTAAGTCCTAACTGTAGGGGAAATGCCACGCTGCAACATCTGATGGAAAACCTCTTGGGCTTCATCTAATTGACGAGCCCTACAGAGGGGTTTGATCAATGAGTTGTAAGTTACAGCATTGGGAGCAATACCCGCTTCTTCCATTGTTTTCAACAGATTCTGCGCATCCTTCACAAGCCCGCCTTTAGCAAGAGCGTGAATGACTGCATTGTAAACTTTCCTGTCTGGACAAACACCAGATTCCTTCATCTGATTAAAAAGCTTAAGAACCTCATTCAGCTTACTAAATTTCGAACAACAAGAAATCATACTCGAGTATGATATAGCATCATGTGAAACCCCTCTCTCACTCATCTCCCTCCAGACTCTCTTCGCCTCACGTGGATCACAAACAATGTTACACCACCCATTCAAAATAATATTGAAGCTCTTAGTATTAAAAGGGAAAACACTCTCATTGCAAAAAAGCAAATGCTCAGCATCTCTCACATTCTTGTACCTACACAAAGCAGATAGAAAATCATGGAATTCATCCATACCCACTTCGAATTTGAACAGCTTATGTGCATAGAAAGTGTTTATAGCCTTACCCACCTCATGTATCGCGCAGTATCGCCTAATCAAGATCAACAAAGTCTTAGGAGTCACTAGAGATTTCCCCTTCCCATTTTCCCCTCTCATTTCATTGATAAGTGCCCAGGCAGTGTCGAATTTCCTCGTTTTCGCAAGGATTGAGATCATGGAGTGGTATTCACGCAATGAAGGCGCGTAATTCAGCTGCTTTTTTACCCACAAGAAGAAAGTGAATGCAGATTCCCAGTCATTTCTTACCCTAGAAAGAATTTCGACGACTAAATCCGAGGAGGGTATTACACCGCATTGCTCGAGCTGGATTCTAATTTGAGGTTTATTATTTCCTTTTTCAAGTAAAATACCCAAAATGGTTGACATACCAGGGGTAAGAAAACCTAAATTCAAATCAGGATTTTTTCCACAATCGTCTTCTTCTTGTTCTTCTTCGTTTTCTTCATTGTTTTGAGTGATTGAGGAAGAAAAAGAACGGAAGAAGAAGAGGAATTTGGGAGAATTGAATGGGATTGTAAGGATTCGAGGGGCGTAAGGAGGGTTTAAGGTAGGGTATGGAAAGTGGAACTGGGTAGGGTTAATATGTTTTGAATTGAGATGGTTGTGAAGGTTAGATGAGAAGAAGGTCAGAGTGAATCTTCTTCTGAAGGCTCCCCACATTATTGGACTTGTAGGTTGGATTTGTCCATTGTGATCAACTAAGGAACAGAGAAAATGCCGTGCAAAAAAAAGGAACAGAGAAAAGTGCAGGCGTTGAGCACCAAGTGTTTGGGAAAATACCTGACTGGAAAATACAGTGACGTGGGAGACTTGGGATCAAAACGAGGTTTGGCTTTGTGCACGTAAACTCTTCCAAGCGAATAAGGGGGCGTTCCGCTAAAAAAAAAACTTTTAACTCAAAAAAATCGAAATGGGGGCTCTGCTGTCCGTGGGGGTCGGCAGGCCCTACCGACCCCATCCGAACCGTCCATTTCGCTCATCAACGACTAAGATCTCACATGTTCAAAGTGTATCTGAGCCGTCCATTGTTTGAAGCAATCCGAGCCGTTGATGCATGAAACGAACGGCGCGGATGGGGGTTGGCAGGGCCTGCCGACCCCCACGAACGGCAGGCCCCCGGGTTAAAAAAAAAACCAACAAAAAAACCTTCTCCATTCCGCTAACAAAAAAACCCACAAAAAATCCAACAAAAATTACTAAATTCCACTAACCTAAAAAAAAAAACCAAAAAAACTAGTTAGTGGAACAAGTTAATTTTTTTGCAAAACTAAAGATCCAAAAAACTAGTTAGTGGAACAAGTTATTTTTTTTGCAAATCTAAAAACCAAAAAGCCAAAAAACTAGTTAGTGGAACAAGTTAGTTTTTTTGCAAAACTAAAGATCCAAAAAAAACCAAAAGAGTAAAAAAATTAGTGGAACATGGCCTAAAACAAGTTTTCTACCATCAAGGGTCCGTTTGGAAATACACTTCTTTTTTTTTTTTTGTCTTCCTTCGAGAAGGACATGATATAGGAGTCAATCATTGAAATAGGACAAACTATTTCCTTAATGCCAAGAGGATAAATTACTCTCACATTCCAAAAATGCCACCACTAGCCCATGAAAGTGCCTAAATCCTCAAACTTAATGAAAGTGCATAAACCTAAACCTAAGGTACCCTATGAAAATATCTAAAACCCTAGGGTACCATATGAAAGTACATAAATCACTAAAACTCTATAATTGGAAAGTGCACCCTAAACTTAAAACCCAGAGTACCCTATGAAAATGTTTAAATCTAAACCTTATGGTACCTTATGACAGTGTCTAACTTTAGGGTACCTTATGAAAGTGCCTAAATTATTAAAAATCTATAATTGGAAAGTGCACCCTAAGTGTCTAAACCAACTATACCCTACCCCAAAGGGCCTAAAACCCCTAAAATTTACTCCAAAATTGAACCCACCTCAAAATTGAAGAGAGAGAAAACTAATTTTGTCCCACTCATGCACAGGCATTTTCAAGGATTACTCGGTCAAGTGTCAACAGTAGCACTGACATGTCACTTTCATGATTTAATGTCACTTTCAAGGTTCATGTTCGAAATGGGAAGAGAACTGGTTTCCAACAGGTGGGGCCCTGTTCGGAAATGACATTTGTGTGGCAGAGGTGACTTTCCTCTGTCCCCTCAATTTTCAAAAACTCTAATCTAGTTTATATCTTGTGCGAGATGGGTTCGTAGGGTCCACTTTAAATACTCACACAAATGATCTAAGTCATTCATTAATTCCAAAATTATTCTTTGAGTCATCTAGAAAAAAAAAATTCAATTATATAATTTTAAATACTTGATCAAGTTGTCTAACTTATTTTCAAATTTTGTCAAAATTCAAGATCCTAAATTGTGAATCACAATTAGATGAAAGATCAACCATTTATAATTTTTCGAATGAGCTAATTTTTTAGGAGTGACTCAAAAAATTAATTTTAAAATTAATGGACGTCTTGGATCATTTGTGTGGGTATTTGAAGTGGACTCCACGGACCCATCTCTCACAATGTATAAACTAGAGTAGAGTTATTGAAAATTGAGAGGAGAGAGGAAAGTTCCCTCTGCCACACAAATGTCATTTCCGAACAGGGCCCCACCTGTTGGAAACCGATTCTCTAAAACCATTTCGAACATGGTGTTAATTTCCCAAATCTGTGAGTGTAGGGGTCAGCATTCTTCCACATGTGCGTGATTGGCGGGTTCATGAACAATGCTTGCCGTACCGGCCAAACAGTACAGACGGCGTACCGACGGTGCCGGGATCCCGTTGTGGGTCTCAAACGGTCGATCCGAGTCGTCCATTCACTCCAGAATCGAATTCCGAGGGGATCCACGCGGGAATCACCTAACGAAATGGGAAAATTTTGGATCAAGCACTTAGGAGCGTCCGATTGAGGTGATTCTCGCATAGACCCCCTCGGAATTCGATTCTGGAGTGAATGGACGGCTCGGATCGACCGTTTGGGACCCACAACGGGGTCCCCGGCGCCGTCGGTACCATGCGCGTCGGTACCTCTTGATTTACCAGGGGGTTCATTAATAATATTTTTGTCTCGTATTGTCCTTCAACCCTCAAAAAATTTCTATTAATGTATTGGAGGCCTTAAAATAAGTATGACTAGATTAAACATTATTTTGAACCAAGAAAACTTATATTCTTAACTAAAAAGGACACTACCAGTCCGAAAATACAAGAAAACAAAGAAAAATACAAAAGCCGCAAAATTGTACAACAACGACAATGGAACTACTAATCTGCTTGGATGTGTCTGGAGGAAGATGACGGAAATATATCAGCGTCCGGAGCTCCACATCTCTTTGTCCCACCGCATACATAGATGTCAGGCGCCACTGCCGCTACTGTTGGAAAACCCACAAATCCGGCATCCAAGCTCAGATCTGAGGGCCAAAGATCCCAGATTAGTAGATCTGGGTCGCCACCGTCCAAAAATGATGAGGTAGCGGGAGAACTTCTCTCCTGAGGACGAGAGCTCAGATCTCAGTAGATTAAACATCATTTATAGTCTCAACTTGGCCTTTAGGCCAATTTACTGTTTTTTTTTTTTTTTTTTGGTTCGGCAAATGAAAGATTTTAACAAAGCTCGATAAGTATACAACAAGAAAAAATTGAAGATGCATCACGATTATAATAATTACTCCATCTCAATCTGGTTGATACCAACACTATCATCAAAGGCGGAAGAAGCATAGGGCAAAATGGGGTCACTTGACTTATTTGAAAAAAAATAATATATGTAATTGTTTTGTTTTGGCTATATACTTATTAATTTTACCCCACATTTATTGGCCACATGTCCCAAACATCACAAAATAAGTTTTGCCCTCCATTCATAGTTTATTTTTTTCCTCTTTCATAGAAAATATACAACACGGAATCTTTTCTGTTTTGAGAATAATCAAAATAATAGGTTTGATTGTAACTCTTTCTCGGAATTTTATTTCAAGATTTCAATATTTATAAGCTTTAGAAATTATGATTGAGAAACATTATTCAAAAAAATTAGCATAAATGGTCTGCAACATTTTTTTCACCATAAAATGACGAAATATTCATCCTAATCAAACATAAAACATTTTCCCTAGGCGCGAGACACGTACTTAAATTAGCTCGATTAAAACAGGGCCTACAAGCCCAAAGACTTGGAAGGTAGCACATATATATATATATACACACAGGCCAAACCCTATTTTTTTTTTTTGGTACGTCGGAAATAAGGCCGAACCCTTTTAAGATGTAATTATTTGCAACATTCAAATGTTAGATTTGCCCGGTTGCTACTTTTTTTTTTTTTTTTTTTTTACAAGTCAAGATATGTGTACCAATTTAGTTACGTGCATCTCGATAATTTCAAAATAATCAATTCCATTTTCCACTCAATGAGGTCGATTATAATTGAGACAACGAAGTCCTATATAAATTGGCCCCACAAATTAATAGCACCTAAAATTTCAAACACGGGATTAAAGAATGAACAAATCGCATAGTCTCAAGCTTGACTACTAGACTTAGATTTTTCACGAGGAGCGGACCCTATATAGCACTAATGCATTATAGGCTTATAGTGCGCCTTGATAGGACACTTTGAGATCTCACTAATATAATTTGCATAATTTATTATACAAAAAACACCGCAAACATTTGGGGTGTTTGGGAGGGATTACGGATTCTTGTTTCCGGACTATATGCAAATATTTGGCTGGGATTATGAGAATGGATTCTGGTATAACGTATTTCTAAAGCCACAATCTCAAAAGTACCTCCAGATTTAAATTGAAAAAACTGGTTTTTTCAATTGAAAAAATTGATTTGGCTAAATTGAAAAAATTGGTTTTTTGGTTTTTTTCATTTTGTCCTTATTCAATTTTTTTTTGCATTTGTTAGTTTTGCGTCAAGATTTTGTGGTTTCTGGATTTATCTCGTTGAGACAAATCCAAAGAGTATAAAATTATGGTCAAAAGTAATAGTTTTTTGAATAAAGCCGAAAATAAACCAAAATAAATCAGTTTTTTGGATTATTTTTCGTCTTTATTCACAAAACTTTAAGTTTGGCTAACAATTTTATACTTTTTAGGTTCCTTTCGTCGAGACAAGCTAAGAAACCACAAAAAATCGACCGAAAACTAACAAATGCAAAAAAAAAATTGAATAAAGGCAAAACGAAAAAAACCCAAAAACTAGTTTTTTCAAATTAGCCAAATCAATTCTGAT
Organism: Vaccinium vitis-idaea; assembly: GCA_963854785.1. Taxonomy (NCBI): domain Eukaryota; kingdom Viridiplantae; phylum Streptophyta; class Magnoliopsida; order Ericales; family Ericaceae; genus Vaccinium; species Vaccinium vitis-idaea. The sequence continues at coordinate 8,840,823 of OY978224.1, forward strand.
TCTAGATTATGAACTACGACGAAAAAAACCAAAAAACTAGTTTTTTCAAATTAGCCAAATCAATTCTGATTCTTAACCTTTTTTTACTATTAACTATTAACAAACCGATCTAGCACTTATTGAAGTGCATTATATCATTGACAACCACTTCACAGAAATCCGAGTTTTATTTGTAGTTTAGAGAATTTATTTATTTTTACTATGTGATGGAGGTAGCATTACACGGAGACAATTTTTTGAGAGCGTTTTTTATGTAATAGAGAGATATACAGTGCGCACGTTTATATTGTGTAATATTCTAATAAATTTCAAAGAAAATAATGTTTTTTTTGGGTAAGCAAAGAAAATAATGTTATATATGTATATTTATAAAGGAGTCATAATAGCAAGGGCAATATGGTCAAACGTTCACGCACAATCCAATAACTGATTATACTTTCAAAGATGATGATTTTGGCACTCCACTTTCTTATAATGACACTCTAAAATTTGTCTTTTAATGCAAAAAAATACACACACCACAAGTACTAAAAGACAAATTTTGAAGTGTCGTTATGAGAAAGTGAAGTGCTAAAATCATTATCCTACTTTCAAACACTTCACAGATGCACAATCTATTTTTCACACTTCTACCACATACTTTCGCAGATTCTGATTTTGAGTTTTTCATAATCAAACTCAACAATCTACATTGAATAATCTATTATAATCCACCAAAATAATCTGTGCCAAACACCCACATTATATATCAAAAAATATAGATTGACATGATATCAGTAATCTCATGATCTCTGACATCATTGGTTTTTGAAAAATGAATGACCAGTATTATTCAGAAAATCAATTGTAATACAAATCCATCTTTATCATACGACTGACAATGTCTTTTTATTTGTCTCTTTTTTTTTTTTTTTGAAAAAAATAAATAAAAGTACTCCCTCCCTCCGTCTCATATTATTGTGCATCTTTCCTTTTTCGGACGTCTCAAAGAATTGTTTATAATTTTTAATTTATTAAATTTTTTATGTTCAATATGAATCTTGTTTGATAGATCTCAATTAGTTTTATTAAACAAAGTTGTAATTAGAATGACAAAAAACATCATAGATTATGATATATAAACAATTATTCGAGCCGTTCAAAAAGGTAAAGAGGCCTAACAATACGGGACGGAGAGAGTAGCAATCTTTAAAGCATGAACGATTCGGATCGCACAATATGTTGTCAAAAAGCCTAACCGAAGTTCACTGCAATCCCCTGGTGTGTTAAGGATATTCCATATCCAAATATCCAATGCGTGGTTGCTACTTGATGGACGGCAACAACCCGGAAAGCGTGGAGGGAAGGCACACAAAATTGGGCAGGTCGTAGAATTTATTGATGCAAACATGATAGTACTAATTTGAACACAGCCTTGAATTTCTGAGGTTGGTTGTCCCACAAATTAGGAGATATTTTTGGCCATGAATCAAGACCACAAGTGTTCGTGCTCACCAATTATCCTTTGCCGTCTAACTTTATTGCTACGGCCTCCATCACCGAGCCTGTGACCTCCACTTCAATGGACGGCGAGAAAAAGAAACTTGAAACGCCGTACACTTCAAGACCATTGAATAATCACTCCCATATAATTTTATTATCGAGTGTTACGTCATTACAATTTAGCATTTCACGATGGTGCAGATATATGCACGAGGAGGGGGGTGGGATAGGCGATAGACGACAGTGCACCCCAATATCAAACAAATTAAGAATCTTTTAACACAGTAATGGAATTCAATTAGGTATTTATTGGTATTCGAATAATTCAATATTCCACAAAATCAATATAAATAACCGCATGTGTAAAAATTAATAACTCAATGTTTTTTGTTTTTTTTTTTTATAGAAAACATTAATATCTCAATGGTTTTTTCTTCTTCTAATAATACCGAAAGTTAGATTTTTAACAAAAAATAAAGCTTTATGACAAAGCCTAATTATATGAATTTACACTTACGAGGTGCTTGGGAGCCTCACCAAAACAGTAAGAAAAAAGCAGTGTCGGGTGTCACTATTTTTGGACCGATTATTCCATGGTCTTGGGACACCAAGGTCTCCTTTGGCTAAAAAGAAAAAATTGGTTTTTTGTTTTTTTTTCGTTTTGTCTTTATTCAAAAAAAAATTGCATTTGTTAGTTTTGCGTCAAGATTTTGTGGTTTCTGAATTTATCTCGTCGAGAAGAATCCAAAGACCATGGTCAAAAGTAATAGTTTTTTTAATAAAGCCGAAAATAAAACAGTTTTTTGGATTATTTTTCGTCTTTATTCGCAAAACTTCACAAAACTCTTAAGTTTGGCTAATAATTTTATACTTTTTAGATTCCTCTCGTCGAGACAAACCAAGAAATCACAAAAAATTGACCGAAAACTAACAAACACAATTTTTTTTTTGAATAAAAACAAAACCAAAAAAACAAATTTTTTTTTTTAGCCAAAGGAGGCCCAAGTATGGTGTATAGAGATGTTAGGGCATCACGTGGCGGTGCCATGTATGGTGAATAATTACTCCTCTTTTGGCCCAGTATGGCCATACTACTTACATGAAGTACAATAGTCCATAGGTTGTTTAACACTCGTGGGGTAGGCCAGCTCTAGCTATGACCTCAATTATATGTCTATCTTCACCTCCACAGAACACACAAGAAATTTCAAACTATATAGTACCAGAATTTAATGAAGAAGAGAGAATCTGATCTATGGACCCGGGAATTCAGTAGTGCAGTGTGCCCGTATAGAGGAATAGTGCGTGACCCGAGTCCTCCATTTCGATAATCAATGGTCCAAAACTTCTCTTTCCTGTATATATGATACTATTTTTTTAAATTTGTATCAATATTATTTGTAGAAATGAATGATTATGACCGTGCATACTACAGGGTCTCCGGTTCCTTGTCTCCGTCTCATACGGAAAGTTAGATTTTTAACAAAAAATAAAGCTTTATGACAAAGCCTAATTATATGAATTTTCTCTCACGGGGGGTGCTTGGGAGCCTCAACAAAACAAGGAGAAAAAAACTGCGTTGGGTGTCACTCTATTTTTGGACCGATTATTCCATGGTCTTTGGAACCAGGTATGTTGGATAGAGGTGTTAGGGCATCACGTGGCGGTGCCATGAATAATTCCACTAACCCAGTTTTTTGAAAAATTTGTTTTTTCACAGTTTTTTATGTAATGTGTTGTGAGAGAATGACCTGTCTCGGTGTTTGAAAAAAATAATTTTTTGCTAATGGAACACCCTTACATGAAGTACAATAGTCCATAGGTTGTTTAGCACGCATAGGGTATGCCAGCTCTATGACCTCAATTATATGTGTATCTTCACCTCCACGGAACAGGGAAGAAATTTCAACCTATAGTTTCCTAGCCGGATCAAGTGATTTGGCAAAAAAGTAAAAAACGGTTTTTTGGTTTTGTTTTTATTCAAAAAAATTAAGTATTTTTAAAATTTGTGCCTAGTTTTATTTTCGGCTTTATTCAAAAAAATATTACTTTTGATCATAATTTTATACTCTATGGATTCGTCTCGACGAGACGAATCCATAAACCACGAAAACTTGACACAAAACCAAAAAATGCAAAAAATAATTGAACAAAGACAAAACGAGAAAAACCAAAAAACCATTTTTTTACTTTTTGGCCAAATCACCCAGAATTTAATGAAGTAGAGAGAAAAAAGTAGGGAGAGAGGAGAAATGATATTATTTCACTCTCTATTTTCAACATCATCTGATCTATGGACCTGGGATTCAGTAGTGCAGTGTGCCAATACAGGGGCGCAATAGCTAGATACAAGAGTATAGTGCGTGACCCGAGTCGTCCATTTCAACAATCAATGATCCAAAACTTATCTTTCCTATATATATGATATTACTATTTTTTAGAATTTGTACCAATATTATTTGTAGAGATGAACGATTCTGACCGTGCACCACAGTCTTATAGTACAGGGTCTCCGGTTCCTTGTCTCCGTCTCATTTTGTTTGCTTAATTAGTACTACATATATGGTTGTTGATTGATGATGAGTAGTGAGTCCGTAGGTGAGCAGATGAAGCTTTTATTGCCCCCTTTGGACTTTCGGCATGTACTCTCCTGATTCAAGTCTCCTCCTCTCTTTCCACCACCGACAATTACGCACTGTTTAAAAACCAAATATAACAACATTAATACTATATAATAGCATCTCTCTCCCCTCTTCACTTCATTTATCTCTCTCTCCATCATGTTCTCTGCAACTACTTGAAAACTCTCTCTCTCATCAGCACACTTAAGAAAATCAACTAGTAGAGCATTATTATGGTACAAAAAAATAAGTTCAGAGGTGTCAGGCAACGCCAGTGGGGTTCTTGGGTCTCCGAAATCCGCCACCCATTACTGTAAGCCCATCTCTCTCTCACACACACATGTTCTGTCTCCGTAGCCCGTAGGAATAGGGACGGACGTAGAATTTGAGTGCAAGTTATACGAACATATTACGACAACATTTATTTGGGGGAGCGAACCTATGTATAAGAAATTTTTAAAAGTTATTACCCTATATTTCTAAGGAAATTTTCAAATTTGAGTATAACGGTCGCTCTGGCTAACCCGCATTTGCATCCGTCCTTCTCCATTACATAAACAGTTGTACAATCACAAGCTACTCATGCACTACTTGATTTCTAACGTGATCTCTCTCTCTCCACATTCCGCTATAATTTTTGCACGCCTCTCTGTCTCTTTCCCCTGCAAATTAACCATCCATATATCTTATTTTTTTTGTTGCACATTCCTCCATTGTCATAATTTAATTACGTAAAAGAAGATGTGCAAACAAAATTTTCATGATTGAATCTTGTTCAAAATGAAGTGACAGAACCAGGGGCGGACCCAGGGGGGTCACGCGGGGCACGTGCCCCCACTGACACGTGTATACTTTAATCTTCACTGACACGGCAATGTCTTGTACTCCTATTTGGTTGTCAATTTTAGAGATAAAAGTGTTATAGTACTAGGTTATAGATTTTTGTCTTTAGTGAATTTTTTTTAATATTTAAACAATTTTTTTTTTTACTTTTTGAATAGCGCTATGCCATATAATTTTAAAAGGTACTAATAAATAATAAATACTAATTTGTTAAAAAATCAGTAAAGCCACAAACGATGAAGCATTTTTTGAGATGACAAAAGAGCATACACTGTCGGTTCCTAACTAACAAGTGGTATTTTGAGAGGGCCCCACAAATTTGACTGGATGACTTCTAGTCAAGACAACAAGTGTTGGCCCGGGCTCTAACTAGTCCCCTTTCATTTCAATTTGAAATTGGTCTCTCAAAGAGGTTTCTCCACAAAATGTGAACCGAGCAGATTTCTAGACAATTGCAAAACGAAAATTTTGATTTTTTTCTAGATTGCCCTAAAATAAATTCTTGACGTTTCATATCATTTTGTATTTATACTTTAAGTTAGTGAATTATCTCTTATTTGAATTTCTTTGTAAAATGTTATATAGGGCTCCCTAGCATATATCACTCTTATAATCAAATCTCTCTCTCTCTCTCTCTCTCTCTCTCTCTCTCTCTCTCTCTCTCTCGTTTTGTTGCAGGAAAAGGAGGATCTGGCTGGGCACATTTGACACAGCTGAGGCAGCTGCAAAGGCATATGACCAAGCAGCCATATTGATGAGTGGACAAAATGCCAAAACAAATTTTCCAACAAACAAGGACTTAGATGACAAAAAGCCCATTGAAGAAAGCCCAAGCCCAACAATGTCAAATATCCTCACTGCAAAGCTTAAAAAATGCTGTAAGGGCCCATCCCCTTCCCTCACTTGTTTGAGGCTCGACCCAGATAGTTCACACATCGGAGTATGGCAAAAGCGGGCCGGGTCAAGGTCGGGCTCGAGTTGGGTCATGAAAGTCCAATTAGGAAAGAGCGAGGAAAAGACGGAAGAAAGAACAGATGATGTGTCGTTGTTGGATTCGCCGGTTATATCTCAAGTGGAGGGTGGTGGTGCTGGTGGTGATGATGAAGAGAATATGGTTGCTATGCAAATGATTGAAGAACTCCTTAATTGGAATTGTCCAACAATGCCTTGTTCACCTCCCAATGGAATTGAGGGAGGAAAAATTTCCCACACTGTGTAGCACTATATATGTATGCAGTTGCTTCATTTCTCAACAGTTTGTACAGTTGCCGCTACAGGCACCTCCAATCCGTGTATATATATGTTAAATGAAGAGTAATGTGTAAAGACAATAAATAAAAATAGCAGCTGTTTCAAATTGTTTACTTTTTAGTGATTTTTAAAATACTTTTAGTCGTAATTATTTACTTTTAGACTTTCTCCCGCCGAGATGAATGATGAATTCAAAAGATTTAACATGAATCTAGACCCCCAAAGGAGTATAAGATCCCGGGTGCCTTGTGTGCAAGATTTGCACGGCACAGTGCAGTGCAAGAAAACTGCACCATTTGGCTGCAAGCCAAGAGCTTCTCCAATTGTGGTCTTGTGGAGCCCACTTTCGAGTACCACACAAATGATTCGAACTGTTAAATAATTTCAAAATAATTATTCAAGGGCTCCTGCTCCTGGTGAAAATCAGGTCCATCAAATATTTTTACGTAATTGGTCTAATTAGTTCAATTTTCATTCAGAATTCAGGGACCTATAATCGAAAGAATCTTCAAGGAAAGTTATACATTTTTGCGCTTGGTTACCCATTAATCTGAACTGTAGATATCGTAGGGCTCGTTGAAAAGAGCATTCAGTAAAAAATTATCTCTGTCGGACATTGATAGATATCAATACAAAGAAAGTACATTTCTTACACCTGGGCTGGGATGGAAAATCGCCTTTTTTCACCACCTTCTTCCTGTCATGTCTTAATTGTTGATCTTAAACGTTCATCTTAATTCTTACAGGGCCAAAAGAGTAGCATATCCGTACAAAAAATTAACTTGATCGGACATTGATAGGTGTATGTACATTTTGTTTTGTAAAATGGATAGTCATGGACAATTTAACTTTAAAATCTATTACCGTCCATTTTACAAAATAAAATTCAAATTTTGATATTTGTATAGATGTTCGATCAAATTGACATTTTGCATGGATATACTACTTTGTGGACTCTACAAGATGAGCGGTTCATATTACAAATAACCTCTCGGTGGGGCCCCACAAAGGTGGTGATGGAGACAGACAGTTTTCCAAGTGTAAAAAATGTTTTCTCTAAAACCAATTAACTAAGGGTATTAAGAGTATCAACTCGAACAGAGCATAGTTTTAAATTAACAGGTTAGAATCAATATGTATGACACTTTAAAATTAACAGGTACTTTGACATGAACTTAAAAATACACACTAAGGGTGTACAAGAAAACTGAAAAAATAGTGAAACCAGATCGATCAAACTGAACCAATCTATTTGGATTGGTTCTATGGTTTAATGAATTGATTTTGATTTCAAAAAAATGAGAACCGTATATTATACTTCGGTCCTTGGTTTAACTAATTGCAAATCGTGGTTCGAACCGAACCAGACCGTTAATACATATTATACATACATACATACATACTATATATTTATTTATTTTACCCTTGCATCTATCATGAGCCATCAATAAAACTTTTCAACTAGGATAATTCTAAGGGGACATAAATTTGGTGCACAGAAAATGCACAGTTCGGCTCAGGGACACACTTTTGGGTCCCACAAGAACGATCCGAGCCGTTCATTCATCTTAGAATTATTTTTCGAGGGGCCCCGCAAGAAATCACCTCAATCGGATGTGCCTAAGTGCTCGATCCAATGCCCACCCCGTTTCATTCAATTAACGGGATGGGCTTTTCATTCATCTTAGAATCCTTTTTCGAAGGGCCCCGCGAGAAATCACCTCAATCGGACGTGCCTAAGTGCTCGATCCAAAGCCCAACCCGTTTCATTTAAATTTTTCTGAATGAAACGGGGTGGGCTTTGGATCGAGCACTTAGGCACGTCCGATTGAGGTGATTTTATTGCTGGGCCCCTCGAAAAATGATTCTAAGATGAATGAACTGCTCCCCCAAATTTCTGTACATGTAGTCTCGTCCTTTCAACTACTCACTAAACTCTTCTACTCCCCCAAATGGCCAAAGCCCTTCCACTCCCAAAAACTATTTCTTGTTTCCCATAAATCTGAAATCCTACAATGATAGCACTTCTCTAACTCTCTCCCAAATTAATGGCGCTCTCTCTCTCTCTCTCTCTCTCTCTCTCTAAGTTCATCAAATTGTGAGCAATATAAATTAATGGTATTTGTATTGATATTTTTTTTTGGCAATTTGTTGGTGATAAATGGTTTAGAACCATAAATTGAACCAAACCGGACCGATAAAATGGTCTGGTTCCGATTTGGTTCCATATGTGTAATGGTTTGGTTCTGGTTCTCAATTCTTTGGAACCATAAGATATGGTTCGATTCCTGGATTTCTACACAACTGGTCCAATCCCGACCATGTACACCCCTACGAGGATTTGAGGTGCTGTTGTGCAGTAGGGGTGCACACGGTCCGAATTAGACTGGTTCTCTACAAATCCAGTAACCGAACCATTTTGATCGGTTCTAGAAAATTAAGAACCAAAACCTAACCAATACACATGTGAAACCTATCCAGATCCAAACCACAAGATTGGACCGGTTTTGGTTCGGTTCCGGTTCTACCCGATTAAGGAACACTTTACCACAACACATGAATTCAAACGATTATTTAGAATTTAGAGCACTAAAACAATTCATAAAAAATTAGTTTTAGGGTTGGAAGAATCAAGAGATATTGTAAAGAAATATGAAAGGAAGAAAAAATTAGGAAGCATATCGAGATTAGAGAGTAAGAGAATTGAGTTTTGCTTTGAGTAGCAATCGTGAAATTAAGGTGGAATAAAAAAGAATTGAAGTTGGTAATTTAGTATTAGTAGATTATAGTAATATATTAAAAATTTCATAACAAAATAGATTTTTATTCTAAATGGACATAAAAGAATACCTTACTAGAAAAAAAAAATATTAACTTACTAAATCAAGATACATAATTTTGTATATGTATAAATATATTAAAATTTATGCATATATATAATATTAATGTTTTACGGTCCGGTTTGGTTCTAACCGTGGTTCTGAAATTGAGAACCAGTAATCGAACCATAATTACCGGTTCTTAGTTTTTTAGAACCTTAACCTGACCAATGAACTGTAGAACCTAACCAAATCGACCGGGTCGGTCCGGATCAGATCGGTTTGGCGGTTATATCGGTTTTTTCGTGCAGCCCTTGCACAGTAGGTGTTGTGCACCATCCGGGTCATCCGTTGCTCGGATGGATAGCCCAGATTTCATCTTGCACGCACTACAACGAACTGTTCGGATGCAAAAGTGCAGAGGTGAAATTTGGGTCGTCCATCCGAGCAACGAACGGCTCCGATTGTGCACAACACCTGCACAACAACAACCCCTTTTCCACGAGACTCATGAACACGTCAAAAAAAGATACGATGTTCAACCCTACTATCTCGCGACACATATATATATATATATATATATATATATATATATATATATATATAAAATACTCTACACGTAAGTAATTGAATAGTAAATAGATATTTGTCCTGTTCAAAAAAAAATAAAAAATTAGATATTTGTTGTTTGTAATTTCTATACAAAACGTTGATAAAATTTACCATTATTTTATAAAATTGTTAACTGTTGTGCCCCAAGTTTGCCCCTAAACGCATAACACAAGGAATTTACGGGGAATAAGGTTCAGGACACAACTTTAACAAATAAATCCACGCACAATTGGGTCAGGAACTGTTGGATGCATGTCGACCCATGTGCATCCAATTGTTTTTTTATCTAAGTGATGTATGAAATTGTGTGTTAGAGTTGTATAAGTGACATTGTTCTTTACGTGGTTCCTCAAAGAACGGGTACATCCACAAGGACTAGTAGCTAATCAATGTTTAGTGTAAGGGTCACATGTTAAATAAATCTTGCTTACGCGATAAAATTTCCAAGTTCCTGAACTACTCCCTCCGTCCAAATTGCTCGTCCCTCAAACAATTATCTATAATTAATAATCCATGGAATTTTTTATGATTTCAAAATTTTTGCTTAAAATAAATAATTAGGTTCTAGCAAACAAGACTCATACGGGATATAAAATGAATTACAAATTAAAAGATATGGATAATTTTTCGAGAGGCCACAAATAGTGAAAGGGGGTTATCAATTTTTTCTTTCAGTTCAGTAGATCAGCTTTTTATTGGAACCGGGGCCCCGTAGTGAGTCACTACAACCGTGTAGTGAGCAATCACGACCGTCAGTTTGGCAATCAAAGGTCCGGATTAAATGTATTTAATCCGGACCAATTTACATGTAGGATAATTTCATCTAATCTGGACCGTTGATTGCCAAACCAACGACCGTGATTGCTAATTACACGGGTATGAGTTTGCTCACTACAGGCATCCCTAGTTGCTAGACCCTTTTTAATTGAGGCATATGGAATTTTTAAAAGGAAAGAAAAGAATGCGTGGGTCGTTCTGCAATCCGTGTCACGAAATAAATAAAATTACCAATCCAAGAGGCCCACGCCATCCATTTGAAATCGTGAAATCATAACGGCTCTCCCAATTTCCGAAAGGCACAAGAAAAAATCCATTTACCAAAACCCCCTTTCCTTTTGCCCTCTTTTCAGAATTCAGACCAAAACCTTCTCCAAAAAATTCATCTCCCGCTCTCTCTCTCTCTCTCTCTCTCTCTCTCTCTCTCTCTCTCTCCGTCGCTGACTTGTTTCTCCCTGAAAACTCTCTCTCTCTCTCTCTCTCTGGCAGTCGACTTCTAGGGTTAGAATCAACAATGGATCTTCCTCAAGATATCGATGAATACATCAAAGAATCGATCGAACACACTCTCGGCCTTCCCGTATCTAGGCATACGCTCGAGATGAAGCTTAGTGCCGCTGAAGAAGCATGTCATCGTCTTCGCCAGCAGTGCCTGTTTCTTCAAAGCCGGTTGAAAGAGAGAGACGATGTCATCGACCGTACTAGGGTTCGTAAAGGTTTTCTTTTATTTTTTAGAGAAATAAGGGTTCCAATTTGAGTGTGTTCCAATTTTCATGAGACGTTATTTCTGGATTTGAATGCAACAGTTGATTGAGTAAAATAGGGTTCTCTTTTTCTTCTTTTGGGGAATTTGGTTGGCCAGACTATAGATGTGAATGTTTTACGATTTTCATGTCAATGATTTTTGTAATCCACTTGCACTCCTTCAATTGTCCTTATTTATGTGAAATGACAAATTAATTTTCACTTGTGAGGAGTGAATTAGGCATTAAGGGTAGTTTCATAATTCTACGTGAATAGGAGAGCAAATGAAGAAGCAAGGAAGAGGATAGAAAAGGAGTTTAAAAATCGTTTCCCTTACACCAATTGGAGATAGTAACAATACATGTCGTATAGATAAATCCCTACCTACTAGTCTGGTGCGATCACAATTCACAGGCCTTGGTGTAGAGTTTATGGTTGATTCTTATAATTTGTATTGTTATGAGTCTTTGACATGTAATGAGCCATCTGTGTTCTTGGTGCTTCTATATTGTTCTTGTTTGTACATGAATTTCCCCTTCTGTTTTATGATGGAATGAAGCTGAATTTGTGTACTTTGAACTTTATTGTTAATTATGGGGTTCGTAAAGTTTTTGTTACTCTTACCATGTTTGTTGATTTCAATTAGGGTTTGTGAAACTTTGTCTATTTTGGAGATTTTGGTTAGGGTTTCCGACTACTCTTTTTTGTTATGATTTTTGTTTTATATTTTTCCTATTGATTGAATATAGGCCGAATCGTCTATGAATGCTCAAGCATTGAAGAAGTTCGTGGACGAAAATCAGAAGTTGGCGAAGGAGTGTGAGAACCTTTTGAGCCAGTGTAGGAGGTGGGAGAACGAGTGCTCATTGTACGACCACGATAGGGAGGTGTTGATGGATTTTGCAAATGAGGCCGATGAACGTGCAAAGGAGGCGGAGATTCGAGTGCAAGATTTGGAGGAGGAGCTGAGGAGTGTTTGCGAGAGGCAAACGGTAAGCATCTATCTCAATTCTCGTGTGGGTTATTAGTGAGTTAGATTACTTCAAGGGCTACTACCCCATTACTTGAATCAGGACCCTTGTGTCATTTCACCGGAGAACTCATACCATTTGTGCTGAAATTTGTTGTCTTTAATAAAAGTAAGTGCAAATAGTTTTTTTTTTATTCTACCTTTCATCATTTTGGCAGGCCTAATTTGCATGATCTTACACAGTAGATGAAGTCCTGTTATTTTCACTTACTCTCTTAGAAGCCTCAAATAGTCTTCTCTTATTGGTTGGTACGAAGTGGCATTGGCAGGTTATTTCATATGTTAGAAGTTAGTTACTGATTTCCAAATAGTCTTCTCAATTAATTGGTGTGAAGTGGAACTGGAGCAAATTACGGACTTCGGTTTTCAATAGTAACTAACTCCTTTTTGTTGAGTTGAAACTCAATTATGGGTTTTGTCTACTTCTAGCATCGTGCAATTCTCCATACATGTACTTTTCTCTCTGTGGTGGGCTAAAAAATTGTATTTTTAATGCCTGCTGTTATATGAATGTGCTAGTGCATGTCCATACCCGTGCTTGAAGGCACTCGAACAATCGACCCACGCAAATCAATATTGGACTCAAGTTTGATATATCAACCCCCTGTTCCACGATTCCAACTACGTAAAAAATAATAGACCAAGCATATTCATTGACCTGGTTAAGTATAGACCCACACAATTTGATTACAAACAAAGTCGATTACCAGTTGTTACTGTCGACCAATCTCAAATCACCATTATTAACCTCAATTGAGGCTTTGGTGGTCTCCAAAATAAAAAATATCCTTTAAAGTCAGACCTGCAAAAATAGAAAACAAAAATATAATCAACATGTGGGGTACAATTATTTGTCTTATACAACCCAAATGATCTCCGTTTTAGCGACAAGGTTATCAATTTCCTAAATGTTTTATCTTCTTCAATGCTGAGGCTGCGTAGTCATTGTATAAGCAGCAGTATCTTTGTTACCTTTGCTCCATTTTTTTAGGGAACCAATTGACTCCAATACCAAAATAAACAGAAAATGTTTTTTCACCGCTAGTAAGAAATTGTTCTTGTTTTTTGTGCAAATAAGGAATAGTCTCTTCAGTGATTAGGAAAGAAATCAAGAAAAATGGGAGGGGTGACTTTTTGGTATTTCCTCTCACCTCTTAGATTAACTTTGGAAACCTTTGTGCAATCCCAGTCCTAGGATAGAAATCTGCTTAATATGGAAAAAAGATTTTGAACATAAAAGGATGTTCAATCTAAGCCTTTAATGATGCCACCACTCCCTCCAGCCTCTCTCTCTCTCTCTCTCTCTCTCTCTCTCTCTCTCTCTCCACGTTAGTCAGCTTCAAAGAACTGTCGCACCGTAAATGATCCAATCTAAATATGATACTGGGGACAAAAAATATGACACGTAGGACAAAAATATGACTCGGACAAAAACCGCTTTGTGTTGTAATATAGATGAAGCTGTTTAGGGAGGCAAGGTTGTGATATCTAGGTTGTTATCACTAACAGAATTGCTTCTTATCCAACTGGTTTGATTAGTATGAAGTATGAACCATTACACAATTGAATCTTAGTACTTTTATTTATTTATTTGTTCTCGTGAGTTTCTATTTTGATGATGGAATGCTGATGACTTGTCCAAATAGATACGTGGCTTTGATTTGATGCAAAACTCATGCTAATATATCTTTAGGTTGCGTATTCAACAAGTTGTGAGTGAGTCATGAATTTGATTCTTAAATAAACAGTTGTCCACATGAAGGTTGTGAGCTCTCCTAAATCTTTTTCCCCTTTACCTTCTTTGATGCTTTCTTATTAACTTCTGCAAAACTGATGGTATAATCCAGGTTGATGATTATCTGAACTTTTTTTCCTTCTCTTAAAAGGTTGATTCTTCTGGAGAGGGTTCTGCCTTGGAACAAAATCTACTTGAGTCACTCATAACAACTATGGTTGGTAATGACGAAGTAATGCCAACTGCACATGCCTTTTTAGAGGCGAATAGTGGAGTAGAAGTGTGCCAAAAGCTGCTCTTAAGCTGGAATAGGTGAGATGATTTTCTTTATTATTTGGACATGTCATACATCCATGATATATCTATATTTCTGTATGCTATTCTCAAATAATATTCCCTATGCAAACTGCAGCAAACATTATTGGTTGCAGATTTTATTAACCTTGAACATGTTTTTTACTGTATATTTCAATCATTTTTTTTTAGTCTGAAGCCTTCAACTCGGAAAATGCTGGCACTGGCTGCTGAAGTCAAGACTCTACAGAATGATAAGGAACATCTAAGGTTTAATCTCACTAGAGCCGAAGAGGAGGTACGCAGTACTTGTTGACATGAGATCCTCTGTCCCATATTACTGTCCCCATCCTATGTGCTGGTCATCTTCTAGTGCCACGTGTTCAGAACAAATCCCTTCCCTTCGTCAAACCAAGTTGCCATTTAACGCAGTTAATATAGTCCTCCGCTGTTGCCACCAGTGAACATCACAGCCAATCACCTTGCTGTTGAACACTCCTCAATAGTCGGGCCAAACCGTATGTTTCTCAGGTGTCCTTTCACTCTACACTCCGCCACAATTGCTTGTCTACCTCACAATCCCCCACATTGCTTTTACCCTTGAAATATACTCCAGTTTAAGTACTAGGCCCCAATCCCCATCTCCATCTGCGCAAAAACCATTTGCCTGAAATTTGGGTTTTTGCTTCTGATTTTCTTTTTTTGAGAATGAAATTGCTTCTGATTGATGCAGTGGAAGTGAGAGGAAATTTGGGTCTTTAAAGCGCATAGTTTACCGATACACTTAAGTAATTAATTTAATTCAATTGTGGGCCTTTGAATTTTTCAACATAGAACCAGCTGCAGAAACCATTCACTGGGCAACTATGGAGGCAACTCCAGTACATATTCAAGAACGTAGGGTTGCCTTTAGGCCAATTTGGGGTTTTAAATTCCCCACTTTTTCCCTTAATCTTCACATTTCCATAGAATCACCGCCTTACTGTGGACTAATTAGAGGGGGTGGAGTGAGAGAGAACAATATGGAATTGGAAACAGGAAAAAAGATGAGAGAGAAGGAAGCATGGAAGAGGTAGAGTACTAGCATTAAGTTGATAGAGTAATTAAAGGCTTGAGTGATGAGGGACACGTGGCTTCACTACGGCAACGGGACAGAGAACTGGGACAGAGAGAAGGGACAGAGGATCCCAAGCATTACTTGTTTCCTTGTTCATTTGATTATATGGCATTTTACCATTTGACAAACTGTATTCTTTGATGCACGTAGGTGAAAGTGTTATTCGAGGAAAACAATGTATTGCACAAGGAGAATAAAAGGTTGATAAGGCGCCAGAAAGAAAGGTTCCACCCTGGTTCTAGTGAAAAACACACTAGTAGCACTTCTGCTAAGGTGAGAAGAAGAGAATAACTCGGTTACAATTTTGTTCTTCAAGTTTCTGGTTATTTTTTTACTTCGACTTGCCATGCTAAACAGTGTAACATGATTTATTTTGGCTTCTGTAGGGGAACAAGAGAAAGTCCAGTCCCAAGACGTGTAGCCCAATTGATTTTTGCGATGTTGATTCGCCAAGAAAGCCTCTCTCACCCTTGCAACATAACTCCCCGGAGTCCAGAATGCAAAAGAAGTGAAAATAGGATTTTTGATTGGTTTGCTCGAACCCTTTTTTCTTTTCTTCTTCTTGCTTTTTCTTTTGTGAATTTCCATCCTTTGGTAAATGTTGTATTCAAGATGTTACTGTTCTTGGTAACTTCTGATGTGAGGCATTTGACAGAAATCACATGTTGTAGGAACGGATTTCTAACCGCTAATCTGTAGTCATTTTTAGCTTTTCCAGTCCAAAGAGAGAGCATGTTTAGTAGGGAAGGTATGTTTCAGATTATGGATTTTGGCACTGGTATAATAGTACTTATCTTTCTTTTCCATTTGTCGTTGAAGAATTGTTAATAAGGTGAATGCTTTATTTTCTGTGTCACTTGGACATCTGCTGTATTGTCTGGTCAATTTATACACATGATGGATGGTACTTAATTTCTTCTTTTGATGGATAGTACTTAATTTCTTCTTAATGTACACTATTTACTGCTGCTTGGATCATATACTCTTTACTTCTCCAAATTTGTCTTGACACTTCTAGCTAGTATCACAAATAGGGCAAGTGTTAAGCTTTTTGGTAAGTGAAATGATCCTTAAGTTTTCACACTGATTTGGTGTCACCATTTTCCTACAGGATTTTTTTTTCCTTTTACGCTTCACGACTTCTCTTGACATTGGATTGATACTAGAATGTTTCTAGTATTTGATCTGGTGATATGAGGAATCTGCTGACCATGAATTCCTGTGATGTGTTTTTACGGTGGTAGTAATGGGACTACTGATGCAAGTTATGAGGCTAATCTGAGGAGCCAAGTAGCTGGTATTGATATGAGGAGATGTAAACATTTTGGAGTCTTGAATCTCAGGGGTGCTTGGTTATCATAGGTGTCTTTTGTGTCATCAAAGGAGAATTTTACTTCATGGAGTCAGGGTGTGTTTGGTCATACAAAATGTTTGTGCCTTTTTATGTCTTTGTATGAAGTTTGTTTCCAAAGGAAATGCTTGTGATGCCTCTGCTCTGGAGGCAGTTACTCTTGGTGGATTTTTTAAGACACTCTTGGCTGTTAATAAGAGGGTTTGGGGTGGATTGGCTAGGATTAGGGAGGAGTTATCCGCCCGGATTTACTTGGAAGGGGATTAAATAGTTCAGGTTACAAATTGGCTCCCTAACCAAGTCATTCGCGTGGACCCGAGATTAAATAGTCCAGGATTCCTTATCCGGCTGCCCAATCCTGCATCCAAAGGAGCCCCTAGGTCTCAGCCTTTCCTCTACAGTTGGGTACTTTTTGTAAAGTTTGTACATGGTTATATATTCCAAAATGGTCTAAAAATAGGTCACATCAGTTAAAAGGATGCATATATTGCAATGTGGTCTAAAAAAAAAAAAAAGAATTGGTACATTATTAGTATATCATGATTTTTCTTAAAGACATTTTCACGCTTGCAACCATGCATGCGCATTATGCGACTTAGGGGAGATGTAAATTGGGAGTTTTGTAAGAATACCCTAGCTAGTTTCACTTCTACGGAGTATTAACTTTGATGTATTATGGAAAATAATTTCAACATTTTTTTAATATGAAAAATTGAATCAGAATGCTGTGACAGTAATATTATTGAAGTTATATATGAGTTTTAATTTGAAATGAAAGGATATTTCCTCATCTAGGTGTCTTTACATACGGGATGTTCCCTAAATGTGGTTTCTTGTGATAGCAAATGCTATCGTTAGGAAAATGGTGCAGAGGATTGTTTCATTATAGGGTAGACGCATGCTATCAAGTACTGTAATTTGCCACATTTTAATTATTACTCTCTCTGTTCCAATTTGATGGTTAACTACGAAATTAAGTGCAATTTTCAAACTAAAAAAATAATGTATTTACTGAATTAATTTTATAATCAATGTGAATTTTGTTTTGATATATCTCATTGAGAATTTTAGTACGGTACCAAAAAAAAACAATTATTTTGGTAAATACATTATATTTTAGTGGACTCAAATTGGGACGGAGGGAGTAATTTAAGGGATATATCATGCTACGATTGTAATTTAAGGGATATATCATGTGAGATACAAAAATAATTCAACAATAAGATTTAAGGGATTTATAATGCTACGATTGTAATTTTTAATGCCACACTGAAACGAACTTGGGTCTCTGTAGTGACCGAAGTCACTACACCCCCATAGTGACTTCATTTGTGGGCCCTATGAAATCTTCATTTGGGATCGGGACTGTTCATATTTTCAGGAATGTTGAGCATATAGGATCATCGAAGATTGATAGACACACAATTAAGACAAATTTTACTTTACAGTTTATTCTCTAAATAATATTTGTCATCCGTTTGTAAAATAAATGGTATCCGACTATATGGTTACCAATATCGAATTAATTTGATTTTTTATATGAATGATCTACTCAACATTCTCGATAAATTAAATGGCTCCAATCCAAATACAAATTACAGAAGGTCCACAATTGAGGTCTATACCGGGTGTAGTGACCCAAAATCCACCAAAAGAAAGTGCTATGTCAAAAAGGGTGGTTCTATTTACAACCCATTTTCCCTCAATACAACCCATGCAAAATAAATGCCAAAACTTTCCTCGCGAAAAGACCATTTAGCCCCTCAAATTACTTCATACCAGCCCACCCCACTTTTTCCCAATTGCTAATACCAACCCAGTGCATCTTCTTCCTCCTTCGTCAGCTCCATCATTTTCTCACTCTTCTCCCTCCCACGTCAAAAAAATCCCTCCTCCTCCAGCCATTAACCCCCATTGTCCTCTCCTGCCCCTCATCTCTCCTCTCTCTCAATGGAGAACCTTGTTGAATCAATGGAGAGATCTTCTCCCTCCCTAGATTTGGGAGAAGAGCTCCAAAGAGTATTTGAGCAATTTACAACTCCAAATCCACCAATGGATGCACAAATACATACCAAGAGTAGCCCGGACATGAAGATTTTTGAGCAAAAAACGACCCAAGAGTAACCCATTGCTTTTTCGATTTCTCAGTCGTTGTTCGTTCGAAACGGTACACACAGTCCCGAAAATCGCAATACATTTCGGTAGTTAATACCCGAAATTTACCTATAAAACCGGGAGTTTATATCCGAAATTGGTGATGGTAGTTAATATCCGCAATATTGGCCATAATTTAGTAGTTTGTATCCGAATTATGTGTTTAGTTTCGGGAGTAAATATCCGAAATGTGTCAAAACCAAACGAGTAAAATAGCGGCGATTTCTTCGACTGGTTCGACGGAGAAGGCGATGGCCGAGGTCAAACGGAGGGAGGAGGGAAGAGAAAAGGGTTTTGAGTGGGTTTTAAGAGTTTTGAGTGTTGAAATTTGGGAGGAAAACAACAAGGGGTAATTTGGGAAATGTGCCGGGTTATATGAAGCAAAAATAAAAATTTGCCACGTCAGCAGGGTTGTATTTAGCAAAAGGGTTGTATGGAGTCAAAAAAGGGTTGTAAATAGACTCACCCTATCAAAAAAGTCTAATACACCTCTAACACGGTTAAAAAGTGCATCTTAAATATTGCAAGCTCACAATTACTACTTTTAAGTTTGGAGTGAGGAAGAAACCTGAAACCTCAACATAAAAGGCAACCCCGTAAATTAGATCTCCAACATGAAGGCCCTTCGGACTGTGAAAAAATGGAAATAATTTAGTTTCAAACCAATTTTTTTTTTTTTTAATAAAAAAAAAGTGATGAGATTCGAGAAATAAACATACCATCAAAGATTTCCTCCCTTGATAACCTCATTTTGTTTCCTTACCTTGTTTGCCATAAAATTTTATGTAAAATCCCATAAAATCAACTAGGATTTTCCATTTTTACACCTTGATTTTATGGAAATTCCGTGGATTTTTTTATAAAATCTTATGGAAACAGGGCTTATTTAATTTGTTCCTTTGAGAATGCAAACGGACATCTCTCCGCTACAACACCCGTAAAACTACAAATCAAAATTGGAAAAATCTGATGATGGGAACACAGGCAAGTTCACTTATCCTCAACCGAAGTTATTTTCTTTTCCTTAGTTCGTTATCTTTAGGGCAGAGCCATGATTTAAGTTCGGGATGACCTGACGTTTGGTGTTAATGTATGTTTAGGAAAAATATGAAGAAAAAGATTAAGTGCAAAGTTAGGCTTTGTTTTTTTTGTTAAAAAATAAAAAATAAAAAATAAAAGCTTGATTCAATTCTGGTCTTCAATATATTATCAGGATAGCTGATATTACTAAATGTGGTATTCGATTATATGTTATTTGATGTTGCGTCAAGTAATGGATTGGTATTAATGCCACTAATATGCTTGGGGTTACTCTCCTTTTTTTCCATACGATATACAACAACGGGGTTAGTGGGAAAGGTAAAAGGTTAAACAATCAAAGGGGTTTGATGTCACTCCATAGACTCAAACCCCACATCTTCCCCTTCACAGGCAAGGGGATTACTAATTTTACTGCATTAAATTGGATTTCTATGAAAGTGATTACTACTTTGGATACTTGCATACGGGGTGTGGCCTTTTGATTGTTATTTACCAGATTACCTCTTGGGGTCCTTCGTTCAATGTTTTTGTTGTATTTTTTCTTGAATTCTTATCAACTTTGCATTTTTTTAGGGTTTGAGTGGCCTATAATTGTCAAGCATGTAGGGTACCAATCTCGTTGGGATGCTATACTTTTGTTCTGATATCTTTTGTCTCTTGGTCTTTAATTTAATCTCTTGTATCCTTATATTTGATTAATAAAATTTCTTCTACCATTCAAAAAAAAAAAAATTGAGTGTCAAAATCAATTACCGAAATTCATTCATGAATTTCCAATTATTCAATTTTTTGAGATCTCTACAATTTGAAAAGAGAAGATGTAGGCTTCGCTCACAAGAAACTCTTACAATTTTACTTAGATAGAGCATGTGAATTTGAAACTATGAGCCGGAACTTTCTCATCCTTAGTCCTTTTTCCACAAGTATTGCAAATATATAGTGATAATAATAATAATAATAATAATAATAATAATAATAATAATAAAAAACCACAATTGATAATTCTTTGGTGAAAACAAAAAACCACACAGGTCCTTTACTGAAAGTAATTAACCGTACATGAGATAAGGAGCTTATTCACAAACATTGGAAAAAAAAAAAAAAAAGATCAAGAATGCCACACGTACATTGCACTGCTCCTTTACTCACAAGTACATAAAAAAAAAGCTTCATCAGCTTACCAAATGAAAGAAGAAGAAAAATCCAAGCACAGTTGTTTACACACAAATTAACATTATTCGATTGCAAGATGAAAAAGACGAGAGATCCAAAGCCTTCAATATTCCCACCTCTTACACCTGCCCCTCAAAACTAACCAATTAGGAGTATTACTGATTAGTAAGCCCAATCACCTACGTCAAGATGGGGTCTGTCGCGAAGGATGGAGCGAAGTCTATCTGGCATTCGGATGTCTTCGTCGCCTCCTAAATACAAACCCGTGAGCACAGGCATTCCTCCTTCTTCCACTTGGATCTCATTCAGATTAAACCCCCCACGAATTTCTAGGATCTCGAGTTGAGGGAATCCTCCAGCGGTGCAAACCAATTTTTCTTGACAAATGCCCCACAGGTCGAGAACTGCCAATTTCGGAAGCTTCTCCAAAATTGGCATAGGATCTTCAGTAAGACCTTCTATTACTAAGGAGAGGAACTTGAGATTTGGAAGCCCCTCTGTTGGCAACTTCCAATCTGCCGTGAGATCACCTTCGGTCCAATCGATACTTGCTTCCAACCTCAATTGAAGGAGGTTTTGGCAACGAGAGAGGGGGTGCAAGTGGACCTCGAGATTCCGCCTGTTCTTTCTCGATAACCCTATCTCCAAGGATTGGAGGCTTCTTAATCCACCAATAGAATCCAGTGCGATCATATTGTCGCCCTCCTTGCCAAACTGTACGTGAAGCTCGCGGAGATTGATCAGATTCATTGGGTCAAACTCCATCTGGTCCTCGACAAAAACCGTATAGAGAGTTCGAAGATTTGTCAAATTGTCCACTCGAAATGGCCACCTGAAATGTCCAATTAAATGTCTCAGCTGCTTTGCTTTGCATATCTCATCAGGTAACTGAATTGGATTAGAGAGAGGACCTGTATTCAATTCCAGGGTTTGCAGGGCATGCAAGTTACCCACGAACTGTGAGAGCGCATTTATATTGATGCCGCGTAACCCAAGGTACCTCAGGTGGATCAATTTTCCTATTTCATCAGGTAATCTTATTTCCTCCGCCTCGTCGTGAACCTTGAATCCATGGTCTAGCACTCTCAGTAATCGCAAATTCCTGCACAACCACTGTAGGTGTGCTATTTCTGGGTTTTTATCTTCTAAATTGAAAAATAAGAGAGTTCGTAAACGCATATCTGAAGGGTCCAATGAAATAAACCTCTGCAACGGAGAGTAAGAGGCTAGTCTTCGACTGTAGGGAACGAGTCTTTCTCTATAGATATGAAGAAAATTTAGCTCCTTCGACTTTTCAATTGCAAAATCACGGAGCATATCATGAACTCGACATGTTATGATTCTCCTCCAGTTTGTTCGTCCCACTTGAAGCAAGCTTCTGTCAATTAGTTCTTTCAAATACGCTTTCGCCTCCACCTCAAAAGATTCTTTGCCCAGTTCTATGAAACCCTCTGCCTCCCACAACCGACAGAGTTTCTCTGCATCAATTTCAAAGTCTTCTGGAAACAAACCCAAGTAAAGAAAGCAGGACTTCAAGTGATAAGGTAAATCGTTGAAACTTGAAGCAAATATATGTTGAACATTTGAGTCATGAACCCTTACATGGCGCCAAATGTGCTCTTTCAACTTGGGCCACTCGTCGTAATCTTTTCTTCGCAATAGCCCACCCAATAGGACAATGGCTAGGGGCAAGCCATGACATTTACCCGCCATATCTCTTGCCAAATTCTCTAAGTCTGGAGGGTAACGACTATTTTGGTTTCCGTCCTCGTCATCGTATATAGGAAATGCTTTGCTACAAAACAATTCCCAACTTTCTTCGTCCTTTAGAACTGGGAGCTCATAGAGATATGTTCTCTCGTCGCAAGAGTTAGCGACATCTTTATTTCGGGTTGTCATGATTACTCTACTTCCATTATTCTCATTTGGAAACGCTCTCATCAAGCTTGGCCAAGCATTCTTGTCCCATACATCGTCAAGCACCACCAAATATCGATGTCCTTCCAAGTAATTACGTAAATGAGGCTCCAAATCTTCTTCTTTCATCTTCTCTAGCAACTCTAAATCGTCTTTGGTGGTCGGCCTTTTGAAAGATTTTATTGTTGATCGAAGAAGATCTTCAATTTTGTAATCATTGGACACAGAAACCCAACCATAGCAGTCAAATTTATTTGTAGGAGTAAGATTGTTGTAAAGCTTTCGAGCTAGAGTTGTCTTTCCCAAGCCTCCGGTGCCCACAATTGAGATCACATACCGGTCTTTCACTTTCCTGTCAAGTTCAGACATCAATGTGTCAGCATCCTCCTTGAAACCGACAACATGCTCATTGTCCTTATATGGGCGTTCTTTTTGTCGCCGATAAGCATTCATGCGATCTGATCCATCTCTTGCATCGTCAATATTTCTTATACCAAAAGTTAGTCGACTTACTTCGATCTGATTTAGCTTGGTCCTCAGTGTGTTTATTTCCTGTCCTATACCATACAGATTAGCCTGCTGGATGAGGCTAGCATGTTTGCTGCAAATGCAAAAATACTTCTTAAAGCAATCTTTTAGCCCCATCTTCTTTGGAGTCCCTGTTCCTGCTTCTGCTTCTGCTTCTACTTTGAGGATGAAGTTGTCAATAATATCCTCAGCCTCATAAGCAACATCTCTGATATCGGACACCCACTTGCTTATCAAATGGTCGACATCTTGCTTTTCTTCTGCATCTTTCAAGAAACCCAACATATACTGCAATTGGCCTTTCAACCATATAACATCATCTTTCACTCCTTGTAGAAAAACAACTTGTTCGATGAGAAGGCTACCAAGTCTTTCCACTACGAAGGAGACAACAGCGTCGACCATCCTTAGTGATTGTGTTCCTTGTTTCTCTCACACTAATCAACAATGATAAACAACCAAAATTAACATAGTAAAGCTATATTATGATGGGGAACTTCAAATCAGTTGGTGCCGGGGACTATCAAATAAGTTGGAAACTACACATCAGTAAGACTGCTATCTGGTAGTGTTGCAGTTTTCGGGTTTTTTGTTCCCAAAAACGATAAACAAGTCTTTCTTCAATGCCAAAACCAAGAAAATTTAGACAAAAAACATGTTTAGTGCCCACTCTAGTTAACAAGTACTCCAGAAAACAAAATCAGGAACAAAATTTCTTCTTCTTTTTTTTTTTAACGAAAGATTAGAAATTTTTATTACACTAATGTGTTATGTACGATCTGACTACATCATGTTAAATAGAGAGCTGATACCATTCATGTCTTAGAAGTATGCTTCATAAATTATAAAGTATAGAAGACTTACAAAAGTGCAGAACAACACCGGTCGCCCACTTCACGTTTAGGACCACGACCGGAAAATTAACGCCGCAATCGTTATCCAGTCGGGTCAGCCGGAATATTCGGACATATCTTATATTATACCCACTCAAGGCATGGCATCTTCAAACAAATACTACATCTGAGACTCTGAGAGAGAAGATGGGAGAAAAAAAAAAATGGGATCCAAAGAAGATATTTGAAACTAGACCATGAGGAAAGGGGTTGCTCTCGACAAAAGCCAAGAAGTAGGCACGACGGTGAGGGAGAAGCCAAGTCAAGCCTCTCAAGTCAAGTCTAGATCTTGAAGTTGCAGGTGAGGGAGAAGCCAAGAAGTAGACGCAACCGGTGTTGGATGAAGTCGAGCTTGCGGGACCCTAGGTGGTGGACGACGGCATGACGCCGGTGAAGGGAGACCAGAGGGAGAGAGAGATGAAGAAGATAGTCATCGATCTGTTTGTTTGAGAGAGAGAGTGGTGCGGCGGATTAGAAGATAAGGGTAGGGTTAGTAATGTATGGCTGAAATTCACCCTAACATATAGGCATGGACGGCTGAGATGCAAAATAAAAGGCCTGGGTAATATGAACTGGTTCGGTTCGGTTTTTTTCGGTGCAAATTTTGTAAAAACCGAACCGGAACCGGAACCGAATAATTTCTAAAATTAAAACCGAAACCGAACCGAACCTTCAACCTAACCGGACCAAACCGGTTTATTCGGCCGGTTAATTCAGTCGGTCCGGTTTGGCCGGTTAAATTTTCACCCCTAAGTGTGTCACCAAACAGATCTGCTGCTGCTCAAAGCAATATATAGACTTATTTCGACCCAATTAAAGATGGGCAAAACCTCGTATGGACTAGCATAACACATGAATTTATGGCACCTCTTTGGAAGTTGAACTTCAGACCAAAGCGGGCTTGAGGCCTCTGATTGCCTGGTGGCTCTATCACTGTGCCAACCGTTAAGAGTTCGAAGCAGTGGAAAGTTAGAAGAAGATAATTAGAACTTATGGAAAGTTTTTGTCCAAAATTTGAACAAAGTAGTTACTCCATCTGTCCAAATGCTCAGCCTTTGTGGGAATTGTGTATTTTGCAAGCAAAAAATTTATTAGCATGAGTTTTTATCCAAAACAAATTACACTAATTTAAAGATCTCTTTAAGAAGAAAAAAGTGGTGTAAAAGCTTTTCAAAAAAAAAAAAAGTTTGCGCGTAAAATCCTCAATTACCCATGAAAGTCGGGCAATTCGGGCCCCAGTCTGTAAAGACAAAAGATAAAGGAGGTTTAGGACAGACCCGGGGACCCTGCAGTGTAGCAAATGCATTGCACCGTACATCGCAGCGTTCAGCGGTCCATAGGTGTTTCCAACGGTCCGGATTTAATTAAAACTCTTCCGTTGAAAACACTTTTAGACGGTTTAGATCTGCGCTGCACGGTGCAACGCGTTTGCTGCAGTAAATCATCCCTGCTTCCGGTTTAGGACTGCCTATGGGTCTCTTTTTTTTTTGCTAAACAAAGAATTTATTAACCTTTGAAAACGAATTACAAAGATTAAAGAGACCCGAGACTCAAAACGCAAAGTGTCCAAAGGGAAAAACGCCTATGGGTCTCTCTTTTGCGCAATAATTGTTGGTAGGATTGGGTTGCATTATTGCTAACACAATGAGCTGTTTCACTTTCATCTTTCGTTGCATTATGGATAATCCTACGCGTACAGAAAAAAAGAGCACCGAAAATGTACAGAGGTACATGGGGACCCAATTTTGGGGTCCCACACAAGTGATCCGAACCGTTCATTATTCCTAAAATAATTTTCCGAGGGCCCCCACAAAATTTCAGCTCAATCGGACGGTGGGAAGTGCTAGAACCAAAGTCCCACCGTTTCAATCAAAAAAAAAAATTATTTTAGGAATAATGAACGGTTCGGATCACTCGTATGTGACCCAAAAGTGGGTCCCCGTGCGCCATCTGTACATTTTTCGGTGCATTATGGTCGGTACGGGTAGTAGCGTCCTTGCATTATTGTGTGTGTGTGTGTGTTGTGAGAGAGAGAGAGTCAATTCGTTGGTACGATTGGATTGCATTATTGCTGACACAATGAGCTGTACATTTCACTTTCATCTTGCGCTTTACTCATTATTTCCTCCTCTCCTGCATGCTTTTCCAATTTTTCCTATAATTGATTGATGGAGCATAATCAACTACCTTCGCTGTGTAGATTTTTAGCCTCAAAACAACCATGTTTATAACACACAGGCAGCTAAATTCCAATTAATCAAGAAGATTCCACATGCTCTAAAAACTGCAAATTTTTCAAACTTTGTTTTTTTTTGTTGGTTCTCTTAATTTTTATTATTTTTTTCCCTGATTGAAATGTTGATTGTTTCAGCCAAAAACCAGATCCAGTGTCTGTGTAGTTACAAATAACGGGTTAATTTCAAGCTAAACTTGGTTTATGTGGTTAACAAAACTGCATGTGATCTTTCAGACCCATAAGTGTGTCACTAAACAGATCTAGCTGCAGCTCAAAGCAATATATAGACTTATTTTGTGGTAAATAATCCCTTATTTCGTGGTAAGTGTTGTTTTATTATGTGGTAAAACTTAGCTTATTCGATGGTATATATTTCCAGTTTTCCTGGTAAATAGAGTGCGAGTTTTTTGGCGGGAAAACTGTAAAATCACCTGGTTTTTTGGCAAAACCACTTACTTTTTGGGATCCAATGGCTGAGATTCATTTAATTTAGATCTAATGGTTCAAATTTAGTGGGGCACCCTGTGCCCCAATACCACTTTGGGGCACCATAGAAAGATTCTCTTTGGTGTCTTGGATTCCAGATCTTGTATTTTTGTTGTGGAGAGAGAAACAATAGTACAATTTTAGCACGTTATTTCACCAGCTCATCTTCTGCGCAACATGTGAACTTGCAGATTTACCTATTTCGTTTGTTAGTGCTTCCGTACACTTTAATTTCACAAGGGCCCCAAGTTATGGAAATCGTACCAAGGACCCTTGTCCCATCTTATTCATAGGTGCACTGGGACCACTCGAATAAATGCATTTTGGCTGTGAAAAGGGTTTCACGTTTTTGGACCAAGGATAGAGCCAGGGAGCTAGTAGGGGCAGTCGCCTATATACGTTTTAAAAAAATTGTACTATTATATTAAAAAAAATATTTATCATCAAATTATATAGTCCTGTCTCCCCTCCGTTTTTCGTTAAAAAATAATTGTAATAGCTTTAATATTTATCAAGCTATGAAACAACTTTGTACTAAAATTGGTTTTAATGAGGTTTAATTACAATTCTTTTAAACCTAAAATTCATAACCCAACTCACTTAAGGGCCGGACTCAAGGCCCCGTTCACTTTTAAAAACTAAGGCCACTGAAATTTCGGAAGCCCAAAACTCTTTAACGTGATCTGTGGACATCAAAGTGAAGGCAAAAGAAATTGGGGGATCCCAAAACAATCGATTCTCAATTGCAAGAATTGAATACTCAGTTTAAGGAATATACAATGGAGTTGCAGCACATCTTTAGATCCTCGCAATGGCTTCAGATCATTCAACATTGAAGATACTTGCAAGCTTGCAAAGAAGTATTATTTAATGGATTTCACTGAGCAAAAAAAGTACCACTTGAGATATAAATTGCAAAATTATAAGCTTGATGTGTCTAGGCATCCTGAGTTCTAAAATCTGTCAACGATTTCAAAATTGAGTGATTGTTGGCGAAGACAAGAAAGTGCACGATATATCATCTTTCCGATAGGTTGATTCAACTTATATTAACTTTGCATGTTTCAACGGCTACAACCAAAGGTGCATTTTCTGCTATGAAATGTGTGAAGACAAGACTTCAAAATAGGATGGAGAATGATTATTTAGCAAATTTCTTGATCACTTATATTGAGAAAGATATTGTTGAGGGTTGGATACAGACTCTATCATTGATGCTTTTAATAACAAGAAAGAGTGTCGAGCACAGTTCAAGATGCCTGATTTCAGTAAACACTAGATAGGATTAGATAGACGTTAATACCTTTTGCAATCTAAGTTGATATTAGAAACATGTTTAGTTTCATGTGTATTGGTGTTATTTTGTGTGTGTGTATATATATATATATATATATTTTTTTTTGAGTTAGCAAAAATTCATATCGTTGTCTTAATTTATATTTTTTTATTGTATATATCCGTTCCCCCTATGCCAAAATCATGGCTCCGTCCCTGTTTTGGACCCCATGCACGGCCAACTCTACTTAATGTGGGAAAAAGCATAGCCCACTCTATTTGGCAACTTCTCACTCTTTTTATCTTACATGGGCACAATTTTTCTCTCTCCTCAACTCCGAAAACTATATGAAAGTGCTTAAATCCTAGGATACCCTATGAAAGTTCCTAAACCACTCTAGGATACACTATGAAAGTGTCTAAACCACATATGAATTTATGGCACCTCATTGGAAGTTTCATAGGGTATCCTAGGATTTAAGCACATATGGATTTAAGCACATTTAAGCAAATTTGTTGCATTGCAGGGTCCCCGGTTCCGTCCTAAACTGTCTCTATCTTTTGTCTTTACAGACTTGGGCCCAAATTGCCCTAACTTTCTTGGGTCATTAAGAATTTCACACGCAAAAAATAATGGTCTTTTTTTTTTGAAAAGTGATTACACCACTTTTTTCTTCTTAAAGAGATCTTTAAATTGTTGTAAATTTTTTTTGGATAAAACTCGTGCTACTAAATTTTTTTGCCTGCAAAATACGCAATTCCCCCAAAGGTTGAGCATTTAGGACAAAGGGAGTAACTACTTTGTTCAAATTTTGCACTAAAACTTTCCATAAGTTCTAATTATTCTCTTAACTTTCCACTGCTTTGAACTCGTAGCAGTTGGCACAATGATAGAGCCACTAGGCAACCAGAGGCCTTAAGCTCCCTTTGGTCTCAAGTTCAACTTCCAATGAGGTGCCATAAATTCATATGTGGTTTAGACATACGAGGTTTTATAGTGCAAAATTTGAACAAAGTAGTTACTCCCTCTGTCCTAAATGCTCAACCTTTGGGGGAATTGCGTATTTTGCAGGCAAAAAAATTTAGTAGCACGAGTTTTATCCAAAAAAATTTTACAACAATTTAAAGATCTCTTTAAGAAGAAAAAAGTGGTGTAATAACTTTTCAAAAAAAAAAGACCATTATTTTTTGCGTGTGAAATCCTTAATTACCCAAGAAAGTTAGGGCAATTTGGGCCCAAGTCTATAAAGACAAAAGAAAGAGACGGTTTAGGACGGAACCGGGGACCCTGCAGTGCAACAAATGTGTTGCACCGTGCAGCGCAGCGCTCCAGCCGTTCATAGGTTTTTTCAACTGTCCGGATTTAATGGAAGAGTTTTATTTATATCCGTTGAAAACACTTTTGGACGGTTTAGATCTGCACTGCACCATTCCGCTTTTGGTTTAGGACTGCCTATGGGTCTCTCTTTTGCGCAATAATTATCTGAGACACCACTCCCTGTGTAACTAGATTGGTGGTGTAGGCCTGGAGCCCTGGAACCCATTGGGTCTAGTAGGTGGGGGACATAATAAGTTTCCTAAACTTTTTGTGAATGGCCTTATTGATGATAATGGTTGCTAGAATATTGACCCCATTGCAAATGTGATTGATTCTCAAACTGCTGATTACATTTTAGATACTCATATTCCTCAATATACCAATGCTACTGATCAATCTACTTGGCTGGGCTCTTCGAGTGGAAATTTTACTACAGCTGCTGCCTATATATAATATATCATCACTAAAGAGGACAGTAACTTGCAAGGATGGCTGTGGCTTTGGAAACTTAAAATCCCAGCCAAGTTGAAAACTATTCTTTGGTTCATCTTCCATAACAGGCTCCCCACTAATTCTTTTAGATTGCATCGTGTCATTACATCTCTGGACTTATGCCCGAGATGCAATGACGGCCATGAAGCTTTAAACCACCTATTCCGGAATGTACTAAAGACCAAAAGAATTTCTGGCATAAGAAATAACATACCCCGGAGCACGCTTTTTGTTGTTATTCTCTAGAAAAATTGGAAGGACCAGAACAAGAAAAGTTTGGCAGCATTGGAAGGATGGCAAATCAAAGCACAGATAGCCTTGCACGTTTGGCAGCAGAGCAATCAGAGTCCAAATCCTGCCATAGTGGACTATCTTGAAACTCGACATCGTCTAGACTAGCTTTATGCATTTGTTTAGCAGTTGTAACCTTATGTGGGTTTTCTCCCTTCGCTGAACTATGACTGTAACCTCTATCTTATTTTCGTAATGTTATGAGTTTCCGTCGAATCAAAAAGAAAAAAATTTGGGAGGGGAAGTACGAGTATAAAGATTCTGTCTATTAAGATGCAAGGTGGAGTAATAGAAAAGCAATAAATTCGATTAGAAGTCAACCTTTGCAAGTCACTTTTAACATGAAAAATGTGCTCATTTTGGTTCTTAGTTCTACACTAGCTGGCCAGCAACTGCTACACTAAACACTAAACATTTTGGGTTAGATTTGTCTTCAAGGGAATGCCATAATTTCAGCATACTTCTAATTCTTTTCAATAACCACATGCCAATTTTGAA
Organism: Vaccinium vitis-idaea; assembly: GCA_963854785.1. Classification (NCBI taxonomy): domain Eukaryota; kingdom Viridiplantae; phylum Streptophyta; class Magnoliopsida; order Ericales; family Ericaceae; genus Vaccinium; species Vaccinium vitis-idaea. Next base: position 8,871,801 of record OY978224.1, read on the forward strand.
TTTTTTTTTTCTGAACTTCAGCATATATTTCATTCAGAAACAATTCCAGTTCCAAAATAATCCTTTTCAATTTCATTCAGCATATTTCTAATCCTTTCAACAACTACATGCCAATATCGTGCATTGTGCTTCTTTATGTATAACATTATATGAATAATCAAATTCCGAATTTCGTTCCAACCAACATTTAAACATATTGTTTAGCAAGTTCCACAACTAGATCACAGAAACTTGGTTTCACAAAACTTTCACGAGCTTAAAACTCAAGGTAATATATACTCGGCAACAGTTAGATGTATCCTTTGGAAGGCATAGCATTCAGAAACTTCTCAACGAACAACAAATAAGACAAAGTGGCTACCAAGTTCCCCATGAGTCCTCCACCAATCTCAAAATGCTTTGAATTTTCAAATCCTACTTCTAAAGCAAGCTTCTCTAACTCCTTCCCTGCAGCAGAATAGCTAGCAATTTCTTCAAAACAGAAAACCAAGCGCAAACTGCAGACAATTGAGGCAAAATCACTAGTATTGGTTTCTTTCATCTCTTGACAATTCTGAAATGCATTTGCGCAACTGATCTGTTTTTTCTCTTTAAAGAAGTTATTTTGAAAAGAAAAAAAAAATTGCTACGTGAATCGGAAATTATGAAGGTTAACACCTACAACTCTGCACACATTGCTGTAGAAACTATTACCGTTCTTTAGGCAATATAAAGCAAAATAGTAAATTCCATAACATCCTATGACTGGATAAGTGGTGTTACAGGAAGAGAACAACCTGGGTTTATAAATATCACAGGAGATTGGAATTTTCAGGGATGGTTATTCTACAAAAAGCTAGAAAATTATGCACAAATGACGAATATGTACAGTTGGCTAGCAAGAAGAAAAGAACCTGTTAAAAATTCTTGAATTGAGCTTTTCAAATATTTGTACTCCTCAGCAAGACCATAACTGTTCGCCGCCGGAACAACTACATTGTCAATCATCCACTCCTGGCAAAAACAATGTTCACAGGGTCAGAATTTATGTTCTTTGATAAAAGGTTTACATATCATATTTCGCATGTAAGACCACAGTTTAAGTCGTTTGTCATTCCTTCAAACACCAACAATTCTTTTTTTTGGTACTTCGGAAAAATTATAAGGACTAACGAAGAGTAGCAGGGTACATCAGAAGTACATGAGACATATTACACGGCAAGAACAGCAAAGTAGAAGCCATAGGCCTAATCAATGATCTGCCTGAGATTGACAGATACCAAACTTGGGGTAAAAAAAATTTCACTGACAACAGACGTGATATTTGTCCGAAGAGTTTGAAAAGAAAAGCAACGAAGCATAATTAACAACCTAAGCAAATTAAAGATCTTTGTCTAGCAAAGATCACTGTTTTGAGTTTTTATCATAAGCATCCAGTCACTGTCTATAGTTTCATGTGTATGAAGAGTGACATCATTTGAACCCATTCATTTTCTCTCTATCCCCCAAGAATGCATATTTTGTTTTATTTCAATTCTGTCCATGAACCAAATTACACAAGCCCCCTTCCATAGCCAAGCCGACTCACCCATCTATTTCCTCCACAAGTTGCTTCTCCCCTAGATCCGCCACCACAGCGATTCCCACCCTTCTCTGATGGTCCATGTATCCTCCTTCCCAGCCTACCACTAGCTCCTCCCCACAACACCCTAGCCGCCAAGCAAAAATTTCATGTATTTTATGTTTTTTTTTTTTTTTTGGCTCTCTATCAAGAAATCCATAAACACTTGGGAAGAACTACAACTTATGGGTGAAATTGAAAACAAAAGGAGATCATCTGCTTAATCAGTATGTTGAAATTGTAATTTTCTGAAGTTTTTATGTGAACTTTTCAGTTGATGCTACAATTACATTTAGGATCATCACAAGTACTACACCGAGAACTTCTGGGCAACCTTGGTGGTGGCAGGCGACGGGAAAGGGTCACAATGGTGGGTCTTGAAAGAGATTCTAAGGTTAGTTTTGGGATGATGATGGGCGTGAAATTATATCTTTGAATTCTTAAACTCCATTGTTGAGTGTATAGAGAAATGGGGCTGGAAAAAAATAGGTCCAAATAGAATCACCCAAGATTGAAATGTACTCAGCAGCCTTCCTATACCACCAATTCACCGATACCAAACTCGGGGTAATGTCCTTTTATATTTTTGCCCGCATAATTCAACTAGAAAAGCTACACACCAGAAATATCTGAAATAAATATCCATGTTTAGCTCCACATTTACCAAATAGTTGTAGAAACCATGTTTGGAATGTTTGTTTTTATTTCAATATCAAACAAAACCATTCAATTATTTGTCTTGTCACAATACCTGAATTGAAGCGCTAAATGTGTCGGTGCTTTTATTGAAGTCGAGGATGGACACCTTTGAACTTGGTTTCAAAACTCGATACATCTCCTCCATGGCTTTATGGAAATTAATCACATTACGTAGCCCATATCCCATGGTGACAGCATCAAAGTAAGAGTCAGGAAATGGTAACTCAAGAGCATTGCCTTCAACCCACCTAGGATATATCACATCAGGTTAATGCCTTGGAATCAAGCAATAGTAACACATATTATGAAAAGCATAATGCAACTCACAAAATCGTTTACTTATGGATATTTCTTTAGTGGCTAGCTGTATTAATGTAATGAAACATTAAAAATTTATTTATTTATTTTTTTTTCCTTCTTTTGGTTTATTCTCCTTCTTTTGGTTTATTCTGCAAGTGAGGGATACTTCCTCGACAGCCATTTACTTATTCTATCAATAGCTAGATTTGCCAATGCTCACTCAATATTGTAGTAGCAGGCCTTTGGGCGTGAATGTTGTCGAGATGAAGCAACTGATAATTGCTCCTTGGAGAAATCAAGACCAATCACCTGCAAATTGTGCCCAAAAAAAGGATCTAGTACTTATATAGGTGAGACATACAAATAGAATATTTCGAACATTTTTTCACAAAAGCAATTCATGTCAATCTCAAATTTTAGTACCAAGTTCTTTTTCTTTTTCTTTTTTTCTGCCAACTGTGTGCAGCAGTTGTTTAAAAATGGTTCTTAAATGTGAGTTGAAAACATATACTTTAGAATACTGCAGATGCGAATCAGAATTTCATGATGCTTTAGAACCGAAGAAAGAAATATTGACAACAAAGCGTATACACAAGCCACACTTATGCTAAGCGGTACGCAATTTCAACAATGTTCGCTAGAGAAGAGACCTGAGTTTAAGGGATATGATTCTTCAACGTTTATTTGAAAATGATTTATAGGACAATAGTCACGTGCAAAAGACTTATTTGAACCGAAAATCTATTTTCACTAATATTTTGGCTTAGTAATCAGGAAGCCTCTCTAAAGGAGTGAATTCTTTTTGGGGGGAAATTAGGTAAATAAAACAAATTTCATCTTTCTTTTTTTTTAAAGAGAAAAATGGGTTTTTTAGATCTTTGGCTTAGCAAACACGAAGCCTCTCTAAAAGAGTGAATTCTTTTTGGGGGGAAACTAGGTAAATAAAACAAATTTCATCTTTCTTTCTTTTTTTTAAGAGAAAAATGGGTTTTTTAGATCTTTAGCACAATACATAGATCTCTCCAAAAGATCAACCAAACCTAGTTCAACCTACCTCAACATCACATAAAGCCATCAAACCTAGTTGAATGCAGCTAAAACCTTCGACGAAGCAGCATTTTATCTACAACAACAATAACAATAATAGAATCCATCTAGTCCCCAATCATTGGAGGTATGGGCGGGGATAATTGGAGACAAACCTAACCTTTGACAATATGCACAAAAAGGCTCTCAGAATACCATTGAAGCAGTGGCCCCCCCAAACCTCCAAGAACCGAGAAGCTACAGGGACGTTTCGTTGCAGAACCATGCCCTCAAATCAAAGCCGAAAGGCATCAGGAGGGCAGGCCTAGAACAATATTTTATTTGTTCCTTGAAATAGATGCATCGAAGGCTTTTGCAAGGACTACTTTCTTGCATAGATAATATGCTGCTATGTTGCTCGATGAAATGTCTATGTTCTTTTCCAATGCCAAAGGTTCAACACGCTTCTGCAGCGGAATGTGGCGAGTGACCATTTCACAGCAACAACACCTTATGTGAAATATTGTTTCAGGATTGCTACCTTGAAGAAAATAAGAAATTTCTTTCTTTCCAACTTAAAGAGATTAACTTGGAAAATATATTCGGCAGAAAATTGGACGGGAAACAAAGAGGAGGGGGAAGGGAAGATCAGTAGAGCAAACCTTGCCATTGGGACCAACTTTCTCAGACAAGAGAAACGCCAAATCCCCACTTCCACAACACAAATCCAACACATTGCTTCCCTCTTTCGCCCTGCACAAAGAAACTAGTAGCTTTACGAATCCACACCAACAGGGATGGACCCAAGGGAACTACAACTCTAAAGTTTAGAAGAATCCCCCAAATGTAAGGTTCACCACCCAAGATATGAGGGAAAGTTTATTACTCGTCTACCCAAGGTAGAATCATATTGCTAGTTTTATGTTATTGTGCGTGAGAACATATGCTATTTTTGCTCTCATTTCTTTTTTAGCAATTTTTTGTACAAGACGTAGATTCTACCACTATTAGATTTACAGATTTACAAGTTCAGAACAAACTTACGCCTCATTCTTTGGCCTTCTATGCTCTTCGCAGACCGCCAGCATTAGCATCATTGACCTATCGATAGCTGTCCAAAATTGGCTACTTTGGATCTATGTGCGCAGCGTTATCAATCAGGGTGCTACTGCTTGGCACTTGGTTGGTCATCGACTCATTAGTAAGATATTTGTGGAAAAGGTTGTTGCTAGCATAGTTGTTAAAAACTTACGATACACTATGCATATCCCACAATTTGTATAATCTCCATTGAAAAATGATATCCCCACCCTGTGTCCCTTTTGTATAGAAATCCCATGATACAATGGTGTATCCACAATATATAAGTGTATCCCGGTTTGAAACATATATTACAACTACTTAATTGGAAAAAAGTTGGACCTTATTTTAAGAAGCGGAACCCCATACGCATTAAGCTAAGTCGTTTGATCTAATTATGGTGACATTCAAACCATTTGAAAGAAATCCAACCTCAATATAGGGCTTGAATAGAAAAAAGACCCATACTTTGATCCTATTTTACTTGAATCATATGAGGGCTCTTCTTTACTCTTCACAACTAAGGCATAAAAATGCCTCAATGTGATAGGCCGCAGCTGGGACTTGAAATTTTGCATCTTATAGACTTCTTTTTCAAATATAATCATAGTTTGTCGGTGCAATTTAGTATAACTATTTTTTAATCGTAAACTAATAATGTAAGCGTATCTTACGATACACAATAAGTATCACAATTTGAAAACACTTGCTAGGACCGACGAATCCGGGACCATGACCAAAGGGTTCCTAAGGTCCTAACGGCTGTGCTTGTTCGCGTAATTCCTTATTTTCAATGAAGTTCTTGTCATCCTCTAAAAGAACAATCAATCTTTTTAAGATGCACATTCATAATCCACTCCCCAAATGGAATTGCCTCCGTCCACGCACACATAAACACATTTCCCCAATTGAATGAAGAAGGAAGAACAAATTTTGACATTACCCACTCCACGAAACAGACATACGTTTCCAAATCCGATGCTGCCCCAAGCTCAGCACATCATTCAACTGCATAACAAAACCCAATTTCAAAAACCCAAAAAAGTAGAACACGCTGAATTTTAAACGGGGCGGTATTAATAGTTGGGGTTTTGGCAATTTAAACAAGTAGGTAAGGAAGATAACAGAGATGGGGAAAAAGAGGCGTACGTTATCATAAACAGGAGCAATGCGGCTAAACATCGCTTGGCGTGCTTCAGCGCACTCAGGCCCGGCCCTGTGGGGAGGCTGGGTAGGCCCAGGCCTGGGTCCAACGAAAATGGGCCAATTTTGAGGCCCTTCTCGTAGAAAAAAAAAATTATATATAATTTTATATATATATATATATATATATATATATATATATATATATAAATGAAGGGCCTCAAATTGAGAATAGGGTTGGGGCCTCGCGAACCACAGGGCCGGGCCTGAGCGCACTGTACCGGCAGCCTTCGTGGCCGGGAAATCCGCCGGCGGTGGGTTGGCGGTGGTTGAAGCCTGAGGTGAACTGTAGCAGCCATGATCGCTCTATCGCATCAGCTTTGTCTCTCACTCTGGGGCTGCGTCGGAAATAACCAATTAAGAGTTTAGGAAAAATTCAAAATGGCACTATATCACATAAATACCTACACTTTAGTTTATTTGAATTAACTACCAGCAGTATACAAAACCCCTAAATTCAGAACCCTGCCGTTACCTCCCGTCCTCCCTTTTGTGCAAATGAACATGCTCACCTGGCCCATTAGCACATGATAGACAGCCCTAATTAGCTTGAGTTTTCCGTTTGATTTAAGCAACCTAGTTGCTAAAATAAACCCTGATTTTAGCAAATGAGTTCACCAGGTGCTTTTAGCGATCTGGGTTGATTTTAGCACCTGGTGAACTCATTTGCTAGAGTTCACCAGGTGCTTTTAGTGATCTGGGTTGATTTTAGCACCTGATGAACTCATTTGTTAAAATCAAGGTTAATTTTAGCAATTGGGTTGCTAAAATCAAACGGAAAACTCAGCCTTAGTTGTAGAGAATCAAATACCCAATGACCTAACCCAATTTATTCCCTCAGTCCTCACACTATGATAAGATTGCATCCCCTTCTCTCTCACTCCTTACTCTATATCTCTTTAACAACAGACCTCCTCTCCTCCATTTGTCTCCCTTCTTGAACAAACCATGAAGAGCACTGACAAATCACCCATACAGAGTATTTGGAGTTCAACCATGGACGATAACCTCTATATTCTCTGCAGCTGTGAATCGTTTGCACTTATTGGACTGATGCCAATCTTGTTAAAAGGTTTGGTAGCTGAAGGTTTGGTACATGTTCTAAGAAAAAGTGCACATAGTTAAACTGGGTGGACCCTCCTATGTGTCCTATATGTCTACACAAAATCTTGAGCCCTAATTGTTCGGTTGGGAGTCACTACTCGAAAAGGGGATGTAAATTGTATTTATTCACTATTGCTACTGTTGGGTCTCATAGTTGTGTTCCAATTCCACAATTAGTGTTTTTAATGGCAAAGTGTGGCTAGGTCAGCACCTATTTGCACAAAATGGACGGAGGTAACTGCAGGGTCTACATTTGAGGGTTTTGTATACTACAGGTGTTTAAATGAAATAAACAAAAGTCTAGGTGTTTATGTGACTTTGAGAAAAAGTTCAGGTGCCACTGTGAAATCTTCTCAAGAGTTCTTTTATTTTTGTGCAGAAGAAAAATAGTTATTACTGGTAAGAACAAAGACGGGAGGTAATAGCTGGGGTCTACATTTGGGGGTTCGTATACTATAGGTGTTTTAATGAAGGAAAATGCTAACATGTGCTCAATAGACACACGTTAAGATTGAAAAATATATTGAAATGTGTGAAAAGTGTATAAGAATGAAATTAAGTGTATTGAAAAGTGTAAAACGTGCATTCGAGTTTTTTTTTTTTTGTACTTATTGTGTCTATTGGGCACACGTTATCAAGATTCTCAAATGAAATAAACTAAAGTCCAGGTGTTTATGCAAGTTCTGGGAGAAAGTTCAGGTGCCATTTTGAAAATTTCTCGAGAGTTTTTTTTTTTTTTTTTGGTTTTTGTGCAAACGAAAAACAGTGATTGCCGGTAAGAACAAAGACCCGCGGAACAATACTTCGGTGGGTCTTCCGGAGGAAAACCAGTGAGATGGTAGCAACAGTGCTGGGACTTGTTGACGGAATGAAGGTATAAGGTTGAAAGACCAGGACCCCAGTTGAAGAAGATGAAACCCTCCCTTCCCTGTCTCTACAATTCTCTCGATTCTCTCTCCTCTCTCTCTCTCTCTCTCCCTCCAAAACTTGGGAAGTTATTTCTTCGAGTTCTTTGAAACTTCATTAATGGTCAATGTTTAGTGCTTTGTTTCACAACCTCAGGTTTATCTCCCCAACTCAGGTGGCATGTAATATTTGTAATCCGTTTCTAAAGACTAATAAATTTTTGCTTAGCAAAAAAAAAACTCAGGTAGCATGTTCATATTAATGGTTCTATGGATTGCTTGTGGTGGCGTGTTATCCATTTTGTTGGATGCAATTGTGTCGATCAAATCGATATTATGTATTTAATCATCTTGATGATCGATGCACTTAGTGTTGCAATTTTCCCAGGTTGAATATTATGTCCATTTGGTGTAATCTACAGAGTTATACACCCCCCCTTGGCCTTTGAAACGTGAGATAGCGGAAGAAAAGAAAGGAGTAACCTTTCGCTCACCATTTTTGGAAATAAAATGGGCCAATAAAAACTCACAATTCTTCTTTCTTTCTCACGATTTCTCACCACTTCTTACATGTTTTATCCATTTCATTAAGAGAGAGTATGCTCTTTTCTTTTCTCACAATTTCTCTCCATCCAAAAGGAGCGGTTAATCCTCTATGTGGTTGAGCCTAGTAAGAGGTGGCTGTCCTCCGCCCTTGTTTCCTTATTTTCTGGAGCCCAAGCACGAGGTGAGCTTTGAACGTTTTCTACAAAATTGGAGCCATATATCAATGCCCAAATGGAAAAGGTGAATGAAAACGTGCTCTGTGTTCTTGTCATATTGCTAGACACTACTCCCATTTTCCTTTCCGGCAATAACGTCATATGAAATGCACTAACATGCGATGCACATACATACTAATATTGGGTGTCCCTACTCTTTTCTCCTAGTAAAATTCTGTCCTTGAAATTATGAGCGACCTACGTGCTAGTCAACCTTGTACTAATATTCCTAACGTGAGGGCTCTCACAATTTTGATACCTATCGATGTCCGATCAAGATAACTTTTTTAGCGAATGCTCCTCTCGACAAGCGCTTCGATATCTATGGTTCATATCAAGGGGATACTGAGCGTACAATTGTATAAATTTTTTCAAAATTCTTTCAAATTATAGGCCTGATTCTGAATGGAAAAAATTGAACTAATTAAATCAATTACTTATAAATATATGATGGGCCTGATTTTTTCCAAAACCACTCTCATAATCATTTTTAAAATTATTGAACAGTTCAGATCATTTGTGTGGGACTCCGAAGTTGGCTCCAAAAGACAAGGTGTAAAAAACAAATTTGGAAGCCCAAAACGATGTCGTTTTGGGCACTAGTTTGGAGTCTCCGTTAAGCGTTACATGGCAAATGGACTGAGGGGGGAAATTGATGACAGAGTGTCAAAGTCAGATTTAATTAACATTTATTGAAGTTCACGTATGTATGGGACATTGACTCCAAAGACTAGGTTTTTTTTTTTTTTTTCTCCCTTTCGTCACAAATTGTTGTGAAAAAGATCCAACTTCTCTTTACCTTTCAACTGTGCTAAAGTTGAAGGAAGGATACCCCTACAACTTGTTCCCCTCCATGTTTAGTGACAACAACTTTACACACCTACCCAGAGAACTTGGAATATTGCCAACCAACTTGTTCTCAAAGACATCCAATGTTTCAAGATTGAGGAAATGACAGGTTGGTACAATTTTGGAGGCCAACTTCCCACGCGCCCCAGCCCAAAACCAAAAAAGCACCGCTAACTTAAAAAAGCCAAAAAGTCAGTTTATTACAAAAATTGAGGCAATCACTCTCTCAACAATCCATTACATAAAAAACCGCAAAAAACCAAAAAGCCAATAAACTACCTTAGTGGAACACCCCGAGTCTTATACACTTCTATGCCAAAACACCCACCTGAAAAATCACACCAAAATCCAACTCTCTCTCCTCCCGTCCTCCCTCTCATTCCCCGAAATCCAACTCCCCCCTTCTAACCTCTTACTTGCCGCTGTCGACATCGCCTTTAGCTCTTGCTGGAAGGCGGCCTCCTCTCTGACCTCCACTCTAACTGCTCTTGCAGCGTCGCCACCGCCTTCTGTCATATGATCCTCCTCTATGAACTTGCAGCTTAGCTTCAATCGGTTTGTTCTTCTTATCACTTTACGAACGAAGAAGCCAACAAATTTTGAAGCATACCAAATCTGAGACGGGGCGACTCGATTTGTGTCTTCATCCAGAAACTTTAGATTTTTTTAGTAGGTACCCGGAAATTTAAGTTTCAGAGGTGATTCAGGAAGTTTTATCATAGTCAATTCTTCAACCGTTTGCAAGTGGTGGCTAGCTCATGCAGTAGAGCTCTTGGATGCCTATACTTAGAACTGTAAATGAATAGAGCCGTTCGTGAACTATTCGAGGCTCGACTCGGTAAAGGCTCGTTCGAGTTCAATTCGGATACTAAACGAATTGAACCTGAACCTCAATTTTAGGCTCGTTTAATAAACGAGCCGAACCTGAACTTGACAATATTCGGCTCGATTAGGCTCACGAACTTGGAATATATGTATATCTCATAAAAATTTCCTATATAACCTTGGATATGTATAAACTTTTACATATACATGATGAAAATTTTATAACTTGTACTTGTATAAACCAATAAAAGTATTATAAACTTAAATTTTACTAGTATGTTTTTATAATTTTATACATGTATAAACTTATTTATGTACAAAATAGATTTTTTTTGAAGTTCTAGACTTATATTAGAGCATAAATATCTAATATTTTTTCCTCGTTAAGGCTCGTGAACAAGTTCGAGTTCGACTCGTCAAATTTTCATTGAGTTCGAGTTCGGCTCGAGTTCGTTTAAAAATTTAATGAACGAACTTGAACATTTTAAAGCTCGGCTCGATTCGGCTCGTTTACAGCCCTACCCGTACTGCATCTTGGAATCGAGTCTCATTCCCCTTCCCTGTGTAATAGATTAGGAATGACGAATGACAGAAAAAGAAAAAAAAAAATCTTCAACCGTTGATCTCTTTTTCCTTCAAACATGTATTTTGATTAAGCTTTGAATTTCATAGAGAATTTGGTCGAAAGTCATGCTTGGAAAGTCCCAGACGGCACTAGTTCCTCTGTTCCAAAAACCTCTATTCCCCTATGCTCATTTGTTTTTGAGCCGTTGGATTGTGTTTTAAAATATCAGTATTTTAAAAATTAACATGTATCGAATGGTTGAAAATGCATTGGAACAGAGGCATAGAGAAAATCGGCACAGGGGATTTGAGTCCGTCCCTTGGATGAGTTTTATATTTTGAGCTTTGGATTTCATCTTCTAGTTTATCTTTCTATTTTTTTATTTTCTGAATTTTACTTGACAGGTATTAAATATTGGTTTCATTTAAAAATATCATGAGTATCTTTTGAACGGCATGAACTCCGTAAAAAATAAATGTATAACTTCAAAATTATAATACCCAATCTCGTATACATTTGTCATCCTATATATTTAGAAGGATCATCATCTCATCCTCCATATCGGGTTTGGGTTTTCGTTGAGAGTTTCGGCTTCATTTTGGATTTTACAAAAAAATCTTTAACGAACCCACCCGTTGCCATCCTAACTCTATTGAATCCTGTGGGAAGTTAAGACCCGTGAAGATGGCTGATTAGTCAATATTTTACCTTATAAGGCTGACATATGAGAGCAGGCAAATTACAAGCAAGAAAGATAAGCCACCACGAGAGAAAAAGAGGAATACTTCCAGCGAGCAAAATATTTGGGCGCTACAAAGAGGGCCGACCAAATTTGAGACAGCCGGCGATGAGATGATTGCCGAATGTGTATTTTCTTGTAGTACTAGCAAGAATGTCTGCAAAGAGGGCAGACCAAATTGAGACAACCGGCGATGAAATGATTACCGAAAGTGTATTTTCTTGTAGTGATAGCAAGAATGTCTACAAACTGCAAAGATGTAAGATTCGGCAATGTGCAACAGTCATGTTAGTTTTAAAGGAACTAACAAACGAGCTTAATGCCTAACAAAACTACCTTGTATATGAGACAATTCCATTTTCAAACCCAGTATATAATCCTTAAAATTCAGGAATTTCAACCAACGAAATAACCATGAGTTGATGTACTCCACGAAAACAAGTTTACAGACGATCTAAATAGAAAGAAGGTTAACAAAAGGAAAAGTATCCAAGGAGACTATTGATTGGTCTCGAAAAGATGAATGACGTTATTGGATCAACCTGTCTACTAGAGTGGTTATAGCCCTGTTTTTTTTTAATAATCTGAGGAAACTTTCCTCAACTGACAAAAATGGCAGTTCCATAGACTAGAAAATGAACTCACATACGGAGAAACTGTGCGCTTTAACACTGTTGGAAAAACATTCCAAGAAAACGCACTTCTAACTTCCTGTTTGAATACGTTAATCAAAAAAAAAAAAAAAAAAAAAAAAAACTTCCTGTTTGAATATGTCTAACATAGGAAAGCTAAGTTGCCCACCAATCCTGAATCAGCATCCGAAATGGATGAAAGATTACTAGGCTTTTTAGAATTTGATGCACATGACACCAATCGGAAAAAGTTTCAAAAACCACCACTAGAAGGCTGGAAACTAAATGATCAGACAATGTCCTTTTTACAGAATGCAACAGCATTGAAGAATAAATCCATAACCATGAACATTGCAGATGCTCCTCGTTTATAAAGCGGCAGCTTCAATTATGGATCACCACAATATTGTAGCAAGTCTGAGAAACTCACTCGGACATGCCATAGTTCCTTGTGCATAGTAAAAACGACAAAACCCAACTTGGCGATTGAAAACTAGTAAAATATACAGGCCAATAAAAACCTAACTTGGCTACAACCGAAGAACATTAACAACTAAACATCAGTTTTTCTATTAAAGAAAAGCTGCCGTTGGACTTAAAACAATGGCAGAGTGGTCTTGCAGCCTTAACCAATCAAATCCGATCGGCGAGGTACCTCACAAGAGAATTAATTGGCTTCGTAGAGTCGAGATTCCCAAGTTCCCGTGACCTGATTTTGATACGTGCAAGGAAATCAGTAGCGATCCAACAAAAGCTCAGCATCAGTGTCTCCCCATCAGCACCATCAATGTTTTGCATCTCCCGTGACTTTTTCACCCAACTAGGATGGTAAGTAACTTGGTACCATGCCGATGCCTTCTTCTCATACACAGCATTCTTCTCATCTACTGAGAGGTGATCAAATTCGGGCCCCAGTTTGTCAAAAAATTGCCTGAACTCTTTCCTAAGAGCACTGTAAGCATGTTTGAGCTTCTCTTGAAGGTCCCCTCTCTTTCGGCTATTATACTTAGGCATGGACCAAATGTGGCCAGTAACTACCTCTTCTTCCCGGCTCACCTTTTCATCATTAAAGAAAACAATTAATATACGATAATGAAAAGGGTACAAATAAAAGGAGGACAGGTAATCTGCCAGAGACAATTAAAGACAAAGCCCGCATGGTCACCTTATATTGTCCAAGAAGAGCATTCAGTTGCCCATCATAAGAGCATTTGTGTTTCCATGCATCAGATATGAAGTATGTGGAACCCGGAATCTCGAGGGCGGAATCATAGGTAATGTTTTCGGGAACAAATGTTAGATCGGAAGATGCTTCTTCCACGTCCTTGTCGTAAGCGTCTTTTATTAGACGATAGAGCCTCCCCAGGATTTTCCTTGACTTGTATGTTTGATACTTTTCTTTGCCCATGAAGTCAGGATAAAGTTTAGGCTTTAGATGAGGTGGCATCGTTACAATCTTCCCTGTTTTTGGAATATCAACAGCTGTGGCTGCGAGTTCGGCTAGCTTAATGCACTTCTCATCAAGTGCCCCGTACTCGCTCAGATCAGCATGAACCACATGAGCATTGCATATAGCACCCAAATTCTCATTCACCATGTTGCGGGTAAAAAAATCTATTATGTCCTGTAAATTGAAAAAGGACATATTGTTAATAGATGGGGAAGAAGCCAGAAAATCTACTGACACAATCCCATACAAAACAAATAACTAATAGTACAAGTTAAAATTTTGCATACGAAGAAAAAAAGGCATTGGTGCTCAGAAATTATAATATTATATAACAGAACACGGCCAAAGAGTTCCTTTTTCCAATAGATACCACCACTTTGCCAATACAAAACTAACAATATTGGCACAAATTAAATTTCAAATGTTAAGATGAAAATGTCATCCGTCCTCGGAAAAGAAATGGCAACAAACGAGGGCAAAGAGTTCCTTTCTCCACTTTTTCACTTTCGGATTCCTTTCTCATCTACGTTACTAAACACCATGAACAATTCATCCATCCCTACGAACTAGCTACAATATGTAAAATACAAAGCCCAACATTGTAAAGTTGCTAAAAATAATACAACACCACAATTGCATATCTACCAATCAGTAATTCGACAGGCATGCTGAAAATCAATTCCATTACACATGGATTAAAACTACAATGATGAGAGAAGATCAAGAGGATGGCATCACTAAAAATTTGTTATAATGGTCTTATCGATGCTTTCAGCTTTGGTCATGGGGGCCCTAATGTACCTTCACAATTGGAACATAGTTCTCACTCTCAATGGCCCACATAGGCTTCCAAACAGATGAGATACCAATGGCAGTAATAATCATGTGCTTTACCTTCTAAAACTTCAATACCAAACGATATGAAAATAAGACTAGCTCATCTAGTGCTTCACATCATTCACCAATCTTGCTTCTTTGTAGTTCCTTCTTTTTTGGCCGGATTCTTCTTCCAGCGTCTCACTTGAAACATGCTACCTCACAAGTATCTCTTCCACTTAACTTTTTTCTCTATTCACCGATGCCACCTTTAAATGCATCCAAACTGCCTTGGAGCTTTGTGATGTGAAGGATCCACAAACTAATATTTTAACACACTAAGAAACTTCTACTGTTCCAACATAAATAAATATAAATAAAAAAGAATTAAAGTATTATTATAAACAAATGGACTAGATTCTGTATGCATTAAGTAAATCAGCGGCAATCAAAATGACACCATTTTCTCCTTACTATTGTGAACAAATGCGGAACATTGAAAAATAGCAAGTTGGAAGTTTTCCTTCCTCCTCTTCCTTTTGGGGTGTTTTGGTAAAAATAAACCACTTGGATATTTTTTTTTTCCCTTATTCAAATTTTTTTTTGCATTTGTTCGTTTTGCGTCGATTTTTTGTGGATTTATGGTTGGTCTCGACAAGAGGAATCTAAAAAGCAAATTTTTTTTAACCGAACTTAAATTTTTTCGAATAAAGACAAAAATAATTCAATAATCCACAAAAATTTGGATTATTTTTGTCTTTAGCGAACTTTTTAAAAATTTTGATCATAATTTTACACTTTTAGATTCCTCTCATTGAGACGAACCAATAATCCACAAAATCGACTCAAAACTAACGAATATGAAATTTTTTCGAATAAGGACCAAAAAAATAATCCAAGTGTATTATTACTTGGATTATTTTTGCCAAAAGAAGGAAGAAGAAGGAAAATAACCCCAAGTGTCAATGATTACTCTCATCTGGAAAGTAACCCAAGTTACCTAACCACGTGATCGGTGATAAAAAATTAAGGGCAGAGTATCAAGTAATGTATATGGAATAAAAATGGTATCAGATTATTTTCAAAGAAAGTACTAGGATGCAACAATCATAAGATATATTTAGAAATGGCAGGAAATCACCTTCTGCATAACTTCACGAGGCAACTCTTTAACATCTGGAGAAGCGTAGTCCATAGGTGTCCAGCTCTTCCTACTCGGTGGAATCAGGTTTTCATCCCAAGTGACAAAATACAGATCCCCATCAAGGTCACTTCCTGATGCTTCGTTTGGATGTGGTCTATCGCCCTTTTGAGGGAAAACGAGACAGTCAGAAAGATGGTGCAACTCAGGGGCATCCACTGCTTCTAGAACTCGTATATCTCCCGGGTGAAGACAGGGATTCTTCGCTACCACAACAAACCCCTTAATCACTTGAAGATTCTTCGTTGTTTCTGAAAACCTGGATCCATGATTCACAAAACAATTTTCCAACGAAGGAGTTGAGACTTGGACGAAGCATTGACCTTGTTCTAGCACCCCTATTTCATCTAAGCACCCCATTAGCCACCTTCCGGAAGGAACAAAGATCCTAGCCTTTTCTCTCAAGCCCCATAACTGTGAAGCTCTTATACAAACCAACATGCCGCGAAGGTGAGGTTCTGCTTGGGGCTTGAAACCGGCGCTTAACATTATCGCCGCCATATTCCCTTGATCAGCACACGAAGCGGTGAGGATATCAAAAGCCACTTCTGTGTCTACAACCATCCGATCAAGTTTCCAAATCATGCGCTGCTGCATTTTCCAAAAGACATCATCAGGAACGTCCAATGTGGAGAGTAGAGTCACAATCTGTCGGTTGAGGAATCCCGGCTGGAACCGGGTCCAAGAACATATTTCGAGGATCGAGTGGTCAGACTCGAACTTGCTCATGCTTGGCCTCAGGGAAAGGCGGACCCCGTCATTGTTCCCGGGCCAACAAGCTATAACCCCTTTGCAACCAGCAAATCGTATTTGATAAGCACAAGGAGGGTTCACTCTCAAGTGCAATTTCTCTGCCACTTCCATTGCGAGATCAGGTGTTATTTTACCAATCCCGTCTGAGAAAATGTACGAATTTCTCTCAATATCCGGCAGCTTTTTGTCAACCTCATTGGGTGAAACCTCAACAGTGGCATAAGTGGAGGAGAAACATTGTCCCATTCTAGCAGCACACTTTGCAATGTTTTTGTTTAAGAATTTGCCCATCCATTTAATTATATCCAACACGCTAATATGCTTGTTTTCGGCAAAAAACCATGCGGAACGATCCCTCAACTGATTTGATGAGAAGGCCAAAAACATGTATTTTCGACCGCACAAATAAAACCCCTCACTCAGAATACTTTTTACCCTTTTGAACACAGCGGTTTTCTGAGGGAAGGTATTTGAGGTGATTTCTCTCACAATTGGAGAAACATAGAAGTTGAAAACACTGCTGTTAAGTGTTTGCATGCCTTCATCCATGAAGGAAACCCTTAAAAAGCGATCAGAAACTTCTCTGTAATTCCTGAGAACCCGATTAGAGAGCTCAACAGTAGGCGGAAGACAGTAGGCTTTTGTTGGAGTAATAACCAATCTTCGTACTTCAACAACATCATCCGAGTGTGTAGTATGGCTCTTGAGAAGTTTAGGGTTCTTCATCAACCACTCCTGCACAAGTTTCAGCCTCCTACAGGCATCAAACAAAGGCTTCTTGTAAGCATTTATGTGCTTCAATGCAGCTACATTTACTTCGTCTGATTGGCCTCTCAGCAGATCAAAAAACTTATCTGACAACTGGTGCAGGTTGATTATACCTTTATGCACGACGGCATTCACCAAAAACATCAGTTCAAAACTTATTTTTTCCTTGTAGTGGATACAGAAGAAAAAATCTTGCATAGGCATACCAAAATCTGGTTCATCCGTAACCCTGAGGTGATGTTTGAAGATGTCATCCGGAACCCTTTGTTCCCTAAAATACCCCATGGCCTTCTTCAGTTTCAAACCATGACGGGGTGGAACTGAAACCCTGTAAGTATTACACTTACCGATGGCTCCACTTGGTGTGAAATCCATAATTCGGATCCAGGGATCATCGTCGTCCAACAAATCGAATGGAACAGATGCCTCAATATCATCATCAGCTGTTCTGTAGTATAGCAAAGGAGATGATGACAGCTGCAGAACAATAACCAAGGATGAGGTGTCGGAATACTGTTTAACCTCGTTGATGTCCCTCACCAAGAACTCAACCTTGAAGTTGCACTTTATAACGGCGTGTTTGGCGGTGCCTTTAAGAGCGAAAGCAATATCCTGGGTGAAGACGAATTTGCAGCTTCTATTGAAGGGATCAATCACAAAATCAACCCCAGTAGCTGGTCCTCTCCAGCTGACAACAAATTCATCTCTACTAACCATGACCCCAACCTCCAGTCTTACATTGGATAACTTATACGGGTCTATTGTCCTCCTCCTTTGATTCATGCTATACGGATTCTCAGGTCCCAAACTAACCTTCAAAAGTTTGCTTTCCAAAGTAAGATCGCAGCGCCCTGCGGCATCCAAAGCCGACTTTGCTGAATCAGGAATTGCAAAGTGCACGAAGGCATGGGGTTCCACCTTTTGATAATCGTTTGTTCTTTGGATATTATCAGTGCCAACGTCAAAACTGGGGTAAGATTCCGGAGGGGTGGACGAAGTCTTCAGCCTACACCTCCATACAGATCCAATTTTACCTTCAAAGTAACGCACTAGCGTTTCGGCAGTGGTGTTATTATCGAAGCCGCCAACGCTAATTTGTGTTACAACCATTTCCTTCTCACTTCCCTCTGAATCCATTCTCACTTTCACAAACAAGAATACAGTATCCTAAATAGCAGAGTCCTCACCTCTTTCACCAACATCTAGCTCCACCTATTAAACAAACAAAAAATCTGTTAGGGACATGTTTATAAACCAAGTCAACACATTCATGCTGCATTTGTTTCTGCAATACAACAACAACAATAACATAACCCATTTAATCCCCAATAATTGGGAGTATGGGCGGGGGACATGTTTATAAACTCAAAAAACAGGTTGCACCCCCATGGAGCCTACCTTTGAGGATGTGCTTACTTAGAGAAAAAGTATAAGCAAAAGCAACACAAACTCACTTAGAACTGTTAATTTTGCAACAACTACACAATGTTCGTTTTTTGGCAGTTACCATAGTAAGAGAAAGCAAATCAAAATTATGGCACCATTATTTGACCAGCAAAAGAGAAGCCTAAAAGCCAAAGTTGCACAAACATTCACTGGGTAAGGCTATATTTTGAACTTCTGAAAAACCAAATCCGACTTCACAATTCTATTACCTTATCATTTCTGCTCAACAATCAAATGCAGACTCGCAAAAGAAGTAAGATATGAATGAGCGGTGAAATAATCATCTCGGCTTGCTACAAATGTTTTTCAATCCATACTAGATACTACAGTTGATACCCCTTCGGCCTCTGTTAATAAATAAACTCAGGAACGCACTTTCAATCAACCAAACCTAGACAAAAGGAAAACACCTACCACATCATAATTACTCAAATCATGTGCTCCTTTCTCTGGACCTGAATATACTAAAAGATAAAAGCAACAAAGCAAAAAAAAAAGAATCAAGACTACATACTTCAAGTCTTAGAAGAGAATACAATGTCGCCAAGACCTGAACTCACGCTGAGGCATCAAATCCAAATCGAGACCCTTATAAAAACCTAAATGCCTACTTGATACAAGGCATTTTCATGGCCAGGGATATTACACACAGGTGCTATATGAGGCACATAAGCCATGTTTAGTAAGAATCAATTAAATTCTTGTACAAGAAAGGAAAGAAAAAACTTATTCGATAAATACGGAGTATGATTTTAATAGCCTTAACACTGAAAAAGAAATTACTGAGCCAATAAGGAAATGTAACTGGCCATATCAACTAGTATTTTTCACCATTCTATATCAGTTATCACCAATTGGAATCTGAATCACAATTGTTGCTAAGAATTTCCTTCATAATCTTTCAACACAGAAGGAACCCAATAAAAGTATTTGAGCAGGTCCTGATACAAAATGGTGGCAAGAAAATGCTTTTTTTTTAACGTATACACTATGCAGTGTAATGTCTCTTGCTAGAATATTAAAGACGAATCCCAGGGACAACAAATAGTACTTTACTTCCTAAAATATCCTACACAATCCCTACATAAGAGGATCCAAAAACATTGTTTCAGAGCCTCAGAGGGATAGGGGAGAAAAAGTATAGCTAAGAGTAACAGCAATTGATGTATCTCAAACTATTATTCCATTTGGGGGTAAGTTTAACCTTATTCTAAGGATAGAACCAAAAATAGACAAAATAGAATGGACAGACTTTCCGCAATATTAGGGTGCAACACCTACAATATGATGACTCTAATCTAACCAACGAAGTATCATGGAAAGAAAGGCCAGAGAAATCTTACTTACAAATATGGAATGACCTACTCAATACTGATCAATTACAACTATTTACAAGCATAATCAAGATTTCAACTGTTCATGCCTTTTTTAGATGAGAAGATTTAGCGAAAAATGGCTAAAGACGTTAAAATATAATATCCTCAGATTTAATTGATTAGGACCATAGAAAACTCAAAAAAAAACTTCATCTGAGCATAAAACAAGTAGTCCAATTTGCTGATTCAGTAAAAACCTGAAAATAGCATTTTCTTTCCTCCATTTCCACATTACCAATCAGGGGCTAAAAGTAATGAGAGATCAAAAGCATAAAGGTTTAACATTTAGAACAAAGTTCCCAACAATATCAGACAGCTATAGAATTGCTACGTTTCTCTACCTCTTACGACTAAAAAAAGGGTGCCTCGCATGTCAACCAAGAGGACACCGCTTCAGTATCAATAGGATTTCGATTTCAAGTACTTGTATTTGACTAATGTACAAACACAACAGCTAAACCAACTGCAATCCTTTCCCAATTTGTGTTCTTCAAACAAAAATATTTGAGAAGACCAATTGAAAGAGTCTTTAATCCACATAGCTCTAAGAAATAAATGAATACATGGGGACGATATGCATCAACTATTCATTGCACCGATTCTTTAATTTTTACAATATATCTGGAACTGTTGATGCTAGATATTGGGTCAGCAATCTCAACCTATAAGTAAAACTGATGAAAATAAACAACTATCGCAACTTCATTCTTTACCTTAATCTTCCCTACATCATTTTTTGCTTATTATGCATACTCGTAAAGCTGAAATGCAATATTGTGTTAATTGCTGCACCAAATCAACACAATCCAGTTATGATTTTTTTAAACCAGAGCTTGATGCGGGTGAGTCAAAACCACATGAAGCGAGTGAGTCTTTGTATCCATTACAGATACGAACTCCACATTTATGACAAGAAGTAATGTTTTACACCGTTAACAGCACCAAGAAATTGGAAAATATTTGAACTTATCACCTGCGTATATTGACTGCGAGTCTGCGATAAATGGAAAGGGAATAGAGGTAAACTGTAAACCTTTATAATGAATTTGCAATACTCTGAACCTACCCTGGAAATGTTAAATTTGAAATATGTTTATTCCAGAATCCAGAGGCTTACTTCCAACGAGAGCTGCAACTGCGAAACAAGACACACAAAAAAAAAAAAAAGAAGAAGAAGAACAGAAGGATGTACATTAGGCTACAACATTAGACTCTAGCAAAACAAAAAGGCAAACAGAGGAAAGGGTCTCGTTTAGAATTAGGGATTAAGCTCTTTACTAGATGGAAAACTCCTTGCACACAAGAAGTGATGTATTTAGCTCTCTGTTCATCAAGAAACTCGGGAACACAAACGAAGGCTAGAGATAAAACCAATAACATTGCCGAGTTAACAAGATCATGTATTTTTTTCTTTAGACCTGATATTTCTAACATACTAAAACCGAGGAAAATATATGAAGACCATGCACTTAAAGTGGCCAAGACCCGATCTCAGGCTGAGGTGTCGAGTCCACATCAACCGTGTTGGTAATAATACTACGGCAAATGCACTATGAGACAGGTAAATGCTCAGGGAAATTAGGCAGGTGCAATAAAAACCCAAACATCACCTTTCAGCAAGGGGAAAAAAAAAACCCAGAAGCAACTAAATAACCAACTTAGTGATTCTAGGCAATAGACATAAAACTGATAACAGAATCAAGAAAATACAGAGCAAATAAGAAAAATGGAAATTAAAACCAGGTTTTTACCAGAGTTTACATCCCCAATTGTACACCAAGATATTGTTATTTTTAATATCTCCTTTGTGCTCATTAAAAAGAAAAAGGAACCAAAATACAAGTTTTAAGTAAGCAATGACACATGTTGGAAAGACAATGGCGATCACCTAATAAAACAAGTAAACAACAAGCAGCGCAATCCCTCTTGTTACATTGTTCCACAATGACTCATAATTAGAATACTCCAAAGTCAAAGCAACATAAATCGTCTACTTCGTAAATTTTCTAGCAAATGAATGTTTACACTTTCTCTCTTGCTGCATTATTTCACAATGAATGCAAATTAGAATGCCACGAATAACATATAATCCTTCACTTCCTAAATGTACTACCCGCAATGAATGTTTTACAGTATCCCTACATCCAAATAGTTGAACATTTACAGGTTATGGAAAAAAAATAGAGAAAAAAAGAGAAGAAAGGATAGACGCACTGAAAACTAAAAGGGAGAGTGAGAAACTTTCCAAAACTCTTAGTGTTCATTCAACACCCTCAATGAGCCCAAACAAGAAATGCTCTAATAAATCAAAAAAGAAGGAAAAGATAGCTCAATTTAATTTGAATCATGGACTCATCAAAACCGATCAATTAAGCACAAACAAGGTTTTAATTTTTGCTAGAGACAAATGCATTTCTAACATTTTAGTGTGAAGGATGCAGCTAGTCCTGGCAGATTTTAATCAACCCTTGTCAGTCTGTATTTGTTAACAGTAGATCAATTTCAGATAATATACTGTAACTGATTTATCTGGGCTTTGTTGGCCACTGGGTGTATGCTTCATTTGTTTATTTGGGCACTTTAGGCCCACAGGGTTTGGGGTTTTGCCCTCTCATGTACTTTCCAACTTTTGGTTGGATCCCCTTCCCCCCTCATAAAATGTTTTTTTTTTTTGCCGATCAAAAAAAAATTCAGATAATGTGCTTCTTCTGCACGAGCTGGTTAAGAACTACCACAAGAATGAGTGTGTACCTAGATGTGCTATGAAGCTCGATTTGATGAAAGTGATTCACTGGCTTCGTCTTTTCTCTTTGATGTTATGGGATCCATGGATTTTCCAAGGCCTATTATTCATTAGGTTAATCAATGTGTAACCAGTGCCATGTTTTCTGTTAATACCAATGCGGAGTTAGGGGGATATTTTCCCAGTGAAAAAGGGTTGAAGCAGGGTAAACCTCTGTCCCCATATTTGTTTTTCCTAATCATGGAAGCTTTCACTGCAATGGTTGGTTTAAGGGTTCGAACAAGGGGTAATTGTTATCATCCAAAGTGCAAGGATCTCAGTATCACTCATCTTAGTTTTGCTTATGCCTAGTTCATTTTCTGTAGCGCTGACAAATCATCTTTCATGCTGGTGAATGAAGTGTTGAATGACTTTCAGCTATTTGTTGGCCTCAAGCCTAAACTACAGAAGCGTTCTGTGGTATATGCGGGGTGGATGTGCATCAGAAAGCTCTATTGCAGGCCATATGAATATTCCTGAGGGGTCATCCTGTCAAATACATAGGGATGCCTTTGATTACTACAAGGCTTGGAGCAGAAGATTGTAAAGCCTTATCTGAGAAATTTTTTGCTAAAGTTCAGTCTTGGTCTGCTTGAATTCTTTCATATGATGGCAGGACTCAGTTATTAACGTTCAAGTTTATTGGAGTTCTATTCTTACCATTCCTCAAAAGGTTCTCAATGAAGTGGAAAGCACCTGAAGGGCTTTTTCTAGACTGATCCTGAATTGAAAAAAACTAGGGCAAAAGTTGCATACCAAAGGAGGAAGGGGGCTTTGGCTTTAGGAAATTGAATGAACAGAACCAAGCCTCTATGACTAGACACTTATAGGTCGTATGGAAAAAGGAAGGCACCCATTGGGTAAAATGGATTAACACGTATGTTATTAAGAAGCAGTGGTTCTGGACAATGAAAATCCCTAGCTCTGCCCCTCAGACTGTGAGAAAGATTATGAGATTAAGACCAAGACTGGACTGTGAGAAAGATTATGAGATTAAGACCAAGACTGATCTTTTGCAAAGGAATGGGTTGCTTAGGAATGCTCTCACACTGCATGAAGTGAATGGGGCTGCCCGGCATTGTGGACGTTAACAAATGAAACATGTCATCTTCAAGTTGTCGTTAGCTGCAGCTCTGAGCAATTCATGGATGGAGAGGAATAGAAGGGTGTTTCAAGGGCCAACTCTATCGGTTAAGGAAAACAGTTGCAGAGATGAAAATGAAATCAGAGCTTGCATTAGCCCATGGTCGATGAAGAAAACAGATGAAATTAGGCTACTGTGCCTACAGTGGAGGATCTTTTACAAAGCTTTTGCAGGGGCTTGAAGTGGAGTAATCTTAGCTTAAGTCTTTTGCATTGGTTGTTTCTGGTGTTTTTTATCCTCTTTGGTCTTTTGTTCTAGCTATGCCTAGGTCGTTTTCTGCTCTGTGATGTTTTGTTTTGGTTAGTTTTACGGGGATGCACCTTTGCTCCTGTAATCGGTTGCTTAAAGTTTTGAACTTTTTTCCCTGCTTTACTTGATGATAGAATCCAGCAAAAAGGAAAGAAAATAAGTTTAAAGATCAAATCTTCAAATTCAATTGCTTTTGGACCATTAAAAAAAAAAAACCTAAACTTCCCATCTCATCTGAGCCTAAAACAACACTCCGATTCGTTGATTCATTGGAAATACTATTTTCTTTCCTCTAATTCCGTGATATCAAACAAGGGCTAACAGTAAAAATATGTCAAGAACACAAAGATTCAACATTCAACACAGAAAAATAAGATACACATTCATAAACAAAACAATTACTACATTGCAATTACTGAACATTTGAGATCAAAAGATTGAGAAATTGCAATACCTTGACAATCGCCCAATGATCAAGCCAGCATCCAAACTATTCGGGAGAGAGAGAGTGATGAGTGACCGACTGACTGACTACTGACAAAGTCACTTTTTTGATTGATGCTTTGCTTGTCTCGAAGAGCTGTACACAGGAGAGCGAGAGCGAGAGAGAGAGAGAGAGAGAGAGAGAGCAATTTGTGTGCGTCTTTCCAGTTTCACACGCGGGAAGGATGGGGTAAAAACAAAGTACTAACAAACACCCCCGTCTTTTCTCACGAGGCCACGGGCCCACAACATGTAAAACATATTGCATAAAGTTTGGTTTGAGGAGTTATTTACACGTCTCCAAATTGATACTCCTATTTACATGTCCTTTTTTAAAGGAATTAATATTAACATTCCTTAGTAGACGGTCTCTTTTATGGAATAATTTTTTTTAAAATTCGAACTGTTCAAAATATTTTTAGATGACTGGAATGCGCACTACAAAGTTCATTATTAGGCAGTTCACTACTGGGTTTTCGTTTCCAAATTTCACTTCCCTGAGGTTTGTGGCAAAAGCAAAGGCTTCTCCTCTTTTTTTTTAAATGTCACTGACCTTTCTCATTTTTAAATTATTACTTCCTCCGTTCCAAAATGAAAGTCTCTTTTGGGACTGTTTGCCATTTTCATTGGATCTTGTTTGATAGATCTTTATTAATTCTATTATACAAAAAATTTAAAATTATTATAAATTAAAAGATATAAGCCATTGAAAATGACATACAGTCCCAAAAGAGACTATTATATTGGGACGGAGGGAGTATTTGGATTCTCTTATTTGTTAACTTTCTACCCAAACACCTTTACATTTGATAGTAAATGACAAAAATGCCCCTTTTTTTCCCCACAACCATCTTCATTCTTTAATACTTCTAGTGAGGGATCTCACACTTGGTTAAAGTGTGAGAGTCACTGAATTCTCAACTTTCCCGATCAAATTTCGACTATCCGAACCGTTGTGTTTAAACGTGTTTTTAAAGGTCTACGCGAGGAAGCATAAAAAAAAAAGAGAGAGAGAGATGGGGAAGGGTTTGTCCGAGTAGGTTTTGGTAAAACTGTACATATAAGGTTTTTATCGAAAACTACTCGGATCAAGCCCTTCCTAGTCAAATTTTTTTCTTTACGATTTCTCGCGTAGATCCTTAAAAACACCTTTTAAATATATTGAACGGTTCGGATCATCCAAATTTGATTGGAAAGGTGAGCCCCGCACTTTTAGAAAAATGTGGGATCCCGCTTGTGACTGACTTTCATGAATTCTATCTCCCTAGGATTCGAAAACGCAATGTCCTATCCGACAACCGCTAATTGCCTTGCAGGGAATCCCTTACTCAAAAGTATGAGAGTGCAGCATAGCAAGAGTGAACGCTCCTACCTCCTTCTAACGCTTATCTCTCCCTATAAATATTATAAATTAAATGATATGAACAGTTCACAAATTACATTGAAATTATTTTGTAAATATGTATATGTATACGTGTGTATGTGTGTTTTGTAATTAATGAACAAATAAAGAATGGGGTGGTTGATGGTTGGAATTGTGGCAAGAGAGGTGGCATTTTCATCATTTCATAGTTAAATTTAACGGTATTTAGATGGAATTGTAGCTAGAGAGATGGCATTTTCGCCATTTTCATACATTTATATTATTTTTATATTAATATGCAGGAGACTTAGGCAAAAATCTAAAACATTGGACATTTTTTAAAGGAAATGACAAAGAATTTTTGTAATCGAACATAAAGACAAATAACATTTGACCTTTTTAAAGGGGAAGGACAAGGAATTTTGCAATTGAACATAAAGACAAAAAAAAAAAATTTGTGAAATGTCACTAATTCCTAAAACTTCTAACTTTGTACAAGAAATTAAAGAAAATCAACTTCTGTCTTCTGGCCAACCATCACCCCACCTTTGGCCGACTACTTCGGCGACCAAAAAAATTAGTGACATTTCACTAATTTTGAAAAGTTCTAATTACTCCTATCTCGGGCACAACACCACCCCACTTTACTACTTCCGGAGACCAAAAAAATTAGTGAAATGTCACAAATTTTTAAAAGTTTTAAATTCGTATAGAAAATTCAAAAGAACAACTCCTACCGCCAGCCGACCACAATCCAAACTCCAACCGACCACTTCTGACGACCCAAAAAACTAGTGATATTTCACTAATTTCGTACATATCAAAAGCCCATGTCTACCATTGCAGTTGTTGATTGATTAGTTTGACCGAAATTCAGGAAACCAAAAAAAAAAAAAAAACACACACACACACACAAATCGAAACTTTATATTGAACCTTATCCTCATTTCACGCAGACAAAATTGTGAAAAATTCACAATATTGAACGGCATTGGTTCGAAATCCAGCCCCTGCCTCCACTGAGAGGGGATTTTGGAATCCATAGCCATAACTAGTAAGAGTTAAGAAGTAGCATATCGCATTAGGCCTAGTTCTTTAAAAGATTTTATCAAAATTTGATAAAATCACCCTTGATTTTATCAAATCTTGATTTTATCAATAAAATCAAACGGGAAACTCAACCATTCAAATATATTTGCGAGGGATGTTGCAATCCGAGGCAAACTAAAAACGTTAAAGAAGAAGAATTTTGAAAGAGTAATTATCAGTAACCTCCCCTGAGGTTTCTGACACAATCACATACCTCCCCCGAGGTTCCTGAAATAACACCGCCCTCCCCTGCTTTTGCTGACAATATCATGTCACCCCCTTCCGTTAGAATGCAGTCAGGAAATGGATGGAAAAAGATGATGTCATTGTACATGCAATTGTAAAAAACCTAAACTATCCTCACCTTTACTCTCCTTTGCTATAAATACAACTACAACACTTGCCATAATACAACTCAGAAATCTGAAGGAAGAGAGAGAAGACACAGCCATAGTAGTTCCAAGGTAAGCCATGATACAACTCTCCAAGCCCTAATATATATTTGCTGACTTTGTAATTTTTTTTTTGCATTTCTAATATTTGTCTTTACTTTGTAATTTGTTTTTTAATCTTTCAAGAGACCATGGATTCTTCATCTTCAAATGCAGCCACTGGAATGCCAAGGTTCCAAAATAGGTTATGCTATTGTAAACTAAGGGCTACTATCCAAGTCACTAATTCAGAGCCTAACAGAGGGAAACTCTACTATGCATGTCCAAATGAAGATTGTGGATACTGGAATTGGTGCTATTCAGTGAATAATGAAAGAGGTCAAAGTGTGTCCTCAATCCAGAGGAGGATGATCCCTGAGGTTGAGACAGAAAACGCAATGCTAGGGCATGATCATGCACAGGCCCGGCCCCGACGTTTGGGTTGCCCAAGCCCGACTCAACTTTGGTTGCCCACTTACTATTAAGTGAATTTTTTTTTTGACAATAAGTCAGTAAAAGAAAATCAAGAAAAACCACTATGAAAATATAACCTTCGCCATAGTTCTTTATGATTAGTACGATCCAATTCAAACAAAAATAAGACAATTTGCTTCATATTTTAACTATGATTTGTGAGAAAAAATAATAATAAACCGCGTTAGCTCGCTCATTTTTTAAAAAAGTTTCTACCGTTGGGATTTAAAAAAAAATTAAATGTAAGAACATATCGCTTCTACATTATTATTGTGTTTGTTAAATGTAAAATTTCTAACAAAGTAATTGAGTAGGGTGATTTTCATAAAATTGTAGATTAGGAGGGGGAAAAAGGAGCCATATAAAACAACAATAGAGAGAGAAAAAAATAAATTAATAAACCTAAGAAGCTTTGAATAGTGTGATTTTGGTAAAATTGTGGATGGAGAAAAAAAAAGAAGCATAAAAACAACTACTAACGATACATAGAAGAAATGCAAAGAGCTTTGAATTAAAAAAGAAGGAAGAAAGGCAAAAATGATTTAGATAAAGGAAAAGCGAAGAGCTTTGAATTGAAAAATAAGGAAGAAAGGCAAAAATGATTTAGATAAAGGCAAAAGCAGAGGAATCGAACCCTGGGCACCAAGACCCAGAGACTCTATCTACACTTAAGCGACCACTGAACCAAGTAGTAGTTCTATGCTCTTTGTGGAAGCTTTTTTATATTTATATATAGTCTCTGATTTTTTTTGTTTTTTTGGTTGCCCCGGCCCGGGGGTTGCCCAAGCCCAGAGGCTTGCGGGGCTTACCCCGGGGCCGGCTCTGATCATGCAATTGCTCTTAAGCTTCAAAAATTAGAAGGCAAGATAGGGTGCATGAAGTATATGGTGGCAGTGTGTCTATGCTTTATTGTGATGTATTTTCTCGTCATCCTAATGAAATGAATGTACGGACCTATGCATCTATATTCAAGTGTCCAAATGAAACTCTTTTTTTTTGCTAGACATGTAATGAAAATGAATGTATGGACCCCTGCTAAGACATGGAATGTATGGATTTACTACTATCGAAATGCTATGTCTTTGAAATGAATGTCCAAATGCTATCCAACACAAGTAATACAAAAACAGAGCTACAAATGCTACTGCCTAGTCACTGCTATCCAAAACAAATCATACAAAAACAGAGCTACAAATGCAAATGCTCAATCACTGCTATCCAACACAAGTTATACAAAAACAGAGCTACAAATGTAGTCATCCAAATTACTTGCACCAACCATGTGCAAACAGTCATCCATATTATATAATTTCAGTCACTAGAGTACCAGCCATATAATGAAGTCATTACACATGCATACAAAACATGGCTATACAGGTGCTATACAAAAGATGAGCCCTTACAAAAGAGGGCTACACAGGTGCTATACAAAAGATGAGCCCTTACAAAAGAGGGATACACAGGTGCTATACGAAAGATGAGCCCTTACAAAAGAGGGCTACACAGTTGCTATACCTTGCCTTATACATTAAGCCCTTACTATACCCTATCATATATGTAGCATATACAAAAGATGAGCCTTGAATATGTGCTTATAGCTCACAAAAAAACTATCACACTTCATCATCATCTGCAAACCACAAAAATAAAAATGTTGTAACTTAGTATAGGGTACTAAGAAATTCTATTCAGTGTCAACAAATACAACTTTGCCATATGTAAGTACTGGAAACTCACTTAGAAGGGAGCCCAGTCTGAAGGATGGCTTTGAGTGACACACTGTGAAGGCTGTGTCTATGATGTACTAGCTTCATTAACCTAATTTTATTGGCAAAACATAATTTAAGTGTCCTTATTAGTCATAAGGTTGTGAAATTACTTAATCATGTAAAATTAATTAAGTACATGTTCTTACATGAGGTCCAACTGCTGTGTTTGCTCCCCTCCCCCTGCTACTGCCCCTTCCTCTGTTGTTTCCCCTTCCTCTGCTGTTTCCCATTCCTCTGCTAGTGCCCCTGCCTCTCATGCCACTGCTCCTGCCTCTGCTGCCTCTGCCCCTGCTGCTACTGCCGCTAGTAGGAATGTTGTCACCCATGTTACCACCACTGCCTATATCAAATGTTCCCCCACCTCTGCCCCTACCTTTACTTCTTGTACCTCTGGTAGAGCTCCACCTCTGCCCCTTACTGGTCCTCTTTGACAAGTTCTCTTGTTATGCCCAAACTCTTTGCACCACACACACCTAACTGTTTGTGACCTTTTTCTCTGTTTTTTCAGGTTCATTAGCTGCTCTTTTCCTATTTTTCCTCGGCCTACCTGACAATCTCCTAAGGGGTGGTGGTTCTAGTGGGTCACCTGGGACCATTGTCCACATTGTATGATCAAGAATTGGGTGTATCATCCTCCCATGTGCTCTTAGGTACATGTCCTTAGAAAAGTATGAGCGAACATAGTCTTCTACATTTTTCTTATCCTTCACTATTGCAGCCATTGCATGCTTGCATGGAATCTCAGAAATCTGCCACTGCCTACAAACACACTCAATCTTCCCCAAGTCAACCAAGTATCTCACCCCATTGTCCATTACATCATATTCTGTCCCACCACAATATTCTGCCTTACAATGCCTTGAAAACCTCTGAATTTTGGTGCAAATTTTCTTAGTGTTTGCTGTTATACCATCCTTCCATGCCACTCCTTTTTTATACCTGGTTTGGATTCTAGACATCACTTTGCACCTTATCCCCTCTAACTTGGTAAGAATTGGCTTTCCTCTAAGAGGGCCAAGCCAATTATTGAATGACTCTGTCCCATTATTTGTGATGTGATCAGACCTCACTCTCTCATTAAATGCACGCCTTGCCCATGAGCTCACAGTAAGCTTGACCAAATGATCATGTGCCTCTATGTTTATCTCCTTAATTGCAGCCATATGTTCATTAAAGTCTCTTTGGTTATGTGCCCTAGCAGCATACCAAATTTTTTTCCTTAGAAGAAGGCCAGGGAACTTTGCCTTGAAATTGTTATACAAGTGTTTAGCACAGAATCTGTGTGATGCCTCAGGTAATATCCTCTCAACAACCCTATCCAACCCCTTTTGTTGGTCACTCATAATGGTTCAAGCCCTATTCTGTCCAGTAGACCTAATTATGGCCTGAATGTGATCAAGAAAAAAGCCCCAACTGTCATTATTTTCACTTTCTACCACTGCCACTGCCAAAGGAAACAACCCACTATTACCATCTAATGCCACAACAGAAATAAGAACACCTCCATAAGGACCTTTAAGGTGACAACCATCTATCCCTATGAAAGGCCTACATCCATTCAGAAATCCATTGATCATAGCTTCAAATGATACAAACAGTCTCATAAACATGGGGTTTTGGGTGATATCGGGCCTATTGAACTGCATTTTGAACAAAGTTCCAGGGTTTGTCTTCCTAACCTCTACAGCATAGGTTGGAAGAAGCTTATACTGCCCACCATG
This sequence comes from Vaccinium vitis-idaea, assembly GCA_963854785.1. NCBI lineage: Eukaryota > Viridiplantae > Streptophyta > Magnoliopsida > Ericales > Ericaceae > Vaccinium > Vaccinium vitis-idaea. The sequence continues at coordinate 8,903,404 of OY978224.1, forward strand.
ACTACCCTCAATCACATCCAAGCACTTTCTTCTGGCCCTATATAGTTGTATCCTAGATGCCTTAATGCCATACCTAGTGTTCAACTTCTCTTGCATGGCATCCAAACCTCATTGAGGGTTGTCTTTGAAATCCTGAAGAAGTTTTCCTAAATCCAAGTAGAGGTTGCATCTTCATTTTGGTTAACCCTAGAACAAGTATGCTCAGATGTATATGTCTTAATCTGGTAGGTTATGCCACCTGGCAGTGGGAAAGCATGAATCCTCCAAAGGGCAGCCCTTAAAAGCACAATGTGCAGTCACCCTACACTTCTCATTTTTGTCCCTTATAATTTTAAACCATTTCTCCACTATATAGTCCCTCAGCTTGGCCCTAATAGCATCCACATCAGTAAATATCATCTTTTCCTCCAACACTACTTCTCCTTCAGGATCCAAATAACGCTCTTTGGCATTATAACTTGTACCAAACCCAGCCCCAGCCCTAACTCCCTCATCATCAAACCCACTAGACAAATATTCCCCTTCATCACCTGATTGGTAGTCACTAAGTTCCTCATCACCATCTTCCATATTCGTCTCATCAACAAGGCTACCCCCATCATCAGACTCTCCCTCCTCATCTTCCTCACTGCTTGACCGACCAGGTGACTAAAGATAAGACGAATAAAGACGCGTCCCAAGCGTAGGACTCTTGACCAGTGTAGCACAATAATTCCGGAAGTACCGGAGTCGAACCACAGAGACGACTGGAGTGCTTGACTCAAAAGTGAGAGAGTGCAGCTTGAACTAGCTCTTAGGTAGCTACCCTTTGATTTTATGAGATTTATTAACTAAATTACTAAGCTAAATTGACTGAATGCAAATTAATAAAGAGAGCACAGCTGAGGAAATCCGGCGACCGCGTCTAGCCTAACCAATGTTTACTCGGGCCACAATTTCTCTTTTTACTGATTTTAGAATAAGAAAAGGCTCCCAAACAAATGCGCACCACCTGTCACCAGATTCCGCGCGCATTCGAATTCCGGCGATGCCTGGGTTTTGTTTGTTAGAGGAATTTTCGTTTCCTAAAACTGCCCGAAAAACAAGTTAATTCGGCACCGAGGTGAAACATTAATTAGACCAGACTTGCGGTGCCTTCGCCCCGCAGCCGCACTCAGAACGACTACTCACTCATTATCGTATTGATTGCAGAAAACAAATTAAACCTAGATCTAAGCATACTTAAAGATTAAAATATGAAAACAATAGATAGTGATACCGTAAATTGCAAGACAAGAATTGAACTTGATTAGCAATCCGCAAAAACAATCTGAAAACTGGAACGAGACTTGAATGTAGAATGCTGAATGAAGAACGGTAGCCGAAAACTTTGAAGAACAAAACCTAAGGAAAATTCGTGGACCCCTAATCTAGGTTCTAACAAGAGTATTTATACTAAACCTAGCAATCTAAGGAAAAGCAAACGAACATCGGAAATAAACTACGCGCATAGGCCGAACGACAGCGTTTAGTGGCCGTGGATAATCGTTCGGTAGCGCTACACACAATTCCCAGTAGCGCTACCGCTTTGCTTCGGGCGTGCTTTGACCGGTTGCTCCCTTTCTTTGACCGTTGACCCTTTAACGCTATTACGCCGGTAGCGCTACACCACTTTTGGTGTAGCGCTCAAAAACTTTCTGTTCATTTTTGGGACCTCTTTGTGCCCAATTGGAGCGCTCCAAGGAATTGGGGTAGCGCTCCCGACGGTTTTCGATCACTTCCATGCAAACTCCGCTCTCCTCCAACTCCTGATCGACGTGCATGTACTCCCAATATCACGAAATTGCACCCAAATCCCTGAATTATCTGCAAAATACGCTCAACACCCACAAATACCACGTGCACATATTAATCGGAAAATAAAGCTCAAAACGCACGTCTAACATGCTAAAACCCCCTACTTAGGCGCCTGATAGGCAAGCTTCCCACGCGCCTATCACATCCCCCAACTTGAGCGTTGCTAGTCCCTAGTAACGAACGAAACAAAACTAACAAAAATAAACACAACGACTCAATAAGGGATACGAGGGTTATGCAACTTGTACAAAATCAAATGACCAATTCAAATATCATCTCTTAATTACCCACAACTCGAACACATGCATGCCATAACAAAAATTTGAATAAATCCATCCCTCAACAAAGTTTGAGATAAACTGTTTCCACGTGACACAGTATCACTCATACTCACCGAAACACTCTACATCCCATGTGAGGCGCCTGGCGATCAACGTGGAATGAACAAAATCACCACGTGCCAGTCAAAACAACGCCGAAATATGCAATGGAAGCTCTCAAAACAAGATACCACACTTCCACGATCAAATATAACACATGCATGCAGGAGAGTCAAACGACGTGTATCGGGTCAACTAAGGGCTTCGTTAGGCTTATAATGACCGTGGTTAACAAGATAAACGGAAAAAACATGCAAAGGGTGACGGCCTATAGAAGCTCATGGTCAATCTACCCAGACTGGCCGTCACCAACACAGATAAACACAAACACGAATATCACATAACAACAACTAAAGTTTTAACACCACCCAGAACAAAACAAAACAAATAAAGTTCGACACAACCACCGACCACACAGACAGTCAAACCTCCGACATAAAACAAACACATAAAACATCATAGTACCCAACAGCTTAGACATCACATAGAATAACAAACTAAAAAAAAAACTAACACCACCAGTCCAACCCATGTCCAACTCGTGCTCAATCATCATGACCTCCAAACTCAGCATCAGACTGCTCCTCCTCCACTCCACTCGAAGACCCCGCTACAGCCTTCCCTCTGCCAATGTGTTGCCTCTTAGATGACTTAAGGGTTTTTTTTTTTGAGAAAGTTTTGGGTTTTTGGGTTTTCTGATCTGGGCTAGTTGGTGGGTTAGAAGTAATTTGGTTTGGATATTATGGTAGAGGAGAGTGACAGGAACGATTCTGTGAATTTTGGTGGAGATTGGTGAAGATTTGGGGGAGTTATGGAAGTTAAAAGGTTAGGGTTTTAGGTGGTTATGGAGTTTGGGCGGAGGAAGAAGAAGAAGAATGGAGAAGAAGAAGAAAAAGTAGGGAAGAGAGAGAGAGAACCGGCCTTATTTTTTTCTTCGCAGACGGACCGGGAGCGCTACACCATTTTATGTGTAGCGCTACTGACGTCATCAATTTTTTTTTTTTTTTTTTTTTTTTTTTTTTGCACCAAAGACATGGCACCCCAAAAGCAACATTTTAAATTTCGATGCTCCTCTATTCCATTGATTCGAGGCCTTTAAAAATGCGCACAGAGTTGGACCACCAAACCGACACACCAACCAAACACCGGTTTCCGAAGTTTGACACAGGAACTGACACGACTGGTTTAACATGGGATCAATGGGACACATATAGTGGTTTAATCATGCAAAGATGGCCTTGTTTCATCCCCTAAACACGTCACCAACTCTCTCACATGCATATGAAACATTTAAAATCATTCTCTGTGGTACAAACGCCTACTATTTTATGCGAATGCGGAAAGGGAAGAACAATGAAACATGGGATGCTTTAGGGACATACTGTGCACAACGTGGAAACACCTACTCTAACTTGCTTATGGTGCGGAGAATACTCAAACATGGGTGCCAGATATATGCATGTGCACAAGTTAAACAGGCAAACATCGAGACAAATTCAGCATGCTCATCTAACTCATACAAACAAGCATAACAATCGTATCCCCAGACTCACAAATTAACCAAAAATTTAAAAAGACGCTCAAAACAAACAAAAATACGTGTACAAAGTACACCCCTTCCCCCAACTTGAAAATTGCTCTGCCCTCAGAGCATGAAGACAAAACAGAAAAAGATAATAAAAGGGGAAGAAATGGACCGACGGATGGCAGCCAACCATCATGACCCCGGCCGATATATGGGGAATTTGCCATCACTATTGCGAGTCGCCATCAGAACCGCGCACAGAATCTACGCCTGCAAAAGAAGCAAGATCCAACTACCTACTAGGCAACAAATGATGTCAGTACCGCCCGCATGTGAAAGCCGGGACACAACAATAAATAAATAATGAAGATGAAGAACACCACCAGACATTCACGCAGTCTCACGTGTCATACTTTTCTCCCCATCCCCCAACTTGAATTGAAGAGTGGGTGGCTATACAAGACCACAGACACTGAAAAACAGACATATATATATATATATATATATATATATATATATAAATTGCCCTTACTAACCGGAGCTGGGCACACGATCCTTATTTAAATAGCGGCGTGCGAAGCTATGAAAACCCAAGTCAATGATGGGTACCCCTATTGCTAGAGGTCGGGTCCACACTCAATGAAGAGCATAGTACGCGTGAGCTACCCGTCAAAACATGGCTGATAAAGCCTACTCAGCCTGCATCTAAAAGCTTCAAAACCTCATCCCGAACCACCTCTTTCCTATTGGGATTCAGGCGCCGCTGAGGCTGCCTAGAAGGTTTCACACTATCGTTGACATTCAGCATTTCTAACAAATCCCCTACCTCTGGAGAATCTAGATATGACGCCTTCTCGGCGGTAAGAGCAATCTCCAGAGGATCCTTATACAAGATTGGATCGATGTGCTCCTGAACGAGTGCGTCGATCAGACACAGCTCTTCTGACTCCTCATCACCCTCACCCAAAGTACTAACACTATAGACATCCACCTCCATTTTCTCCTCACCAACAGATAACTGGACCTTGCCAGTTTTGCAATTCATAACTGCATTGGAGGTGGCTAAGAAAGGACGACCTAGAATGATGGGAGTCTTCTCTAAAACCTCAGGATTTAAGCAGGTGTCGAGGACAATAAAATCTGCAGGGAATTGGAACTCACCTACCTGAATCATCACATCTTCTACCATACCCTTAGGCACCCTAACACTCCGGTCTGCCAACTGTAGTGTGACAGGAGTAGCTCTCAGATCGCCTAGACCTAGCCTCAAGTATGCAGAATAAGGGAGCAAGTTCACACTCGCTCCTAAATCTAATAACGCTTTTATCAAAAGTCTGCCCTGCGATAGCTATGGGAATGGTGGGACACCCTGGATCCTTGCACTTGGCAGGAATCTCAGTCTCAATAATGGAGCTCACTACCTCGGTCAGAACCACGTTGTTCTGATTCTTGCGCTTATTCGTGCAAAGGTCCTTCAACACCTTCGCACACTGTGGGAAAGACTCAATTGCCTCCATCAAGGTAATAGGGAATTGCACCCTCTTAAAAAGTTCTAGCATCTTATGGTTCATGCTCTGCTTAGGCTTCACCGCCAGCCTTTGGGGAAATGGGGCTAATGGTATTGCTGGCGGCGTTTGAGTCGTGGGGGCCGCAACAGCAGGCACCACCACCTCAGGTGACTTCTCAACACTCTCAGGATGTGCCCTCGGTGCATCAACCGGTTCCGGGGGTGAAACCTGTTTTTGCTTTGTCTGAATGGGCTCACCAATCGATTTCCCACTCCGGAGAATGGTGATCGACTTAGCCTCCTCCCGATTCTGACCCTGAGTATTAGGACCTGTAGGATTTCCTAAGTAATGAGCACCCGCTGAACTACCCTGGGCTGGGAATCTACCCCTCTCCTGCTGCAGTTGACCGACTATTGTGGTGAGTTGAGACATTTGGGCCGTAAGGGCCCCAATTTGCTGCCTAGTTTCGGTCTGAAATGTGATCTGAGCCTGCATTATGGAATTGAGTGTCTCATCTAACTTATGGTCACGCGCAGTCATCTGTGAATAACCTGGGGGAGGACCACTAGTGGATGGACCTACCCCCCTACCAGGCTGTGGCTGGTAGTTATATGGGATGACTTGGCCCTGCGGAGGCCTGGACGATTGGGACTGTGGAAATTGCTGTGGCGGAGGTAGCGCAAGGGGTTGCGTTTGACCTCCACCTGCAGGTCTGGTATCTGACCACCCAAAGTTAGGGTGATCTCTCCATCCTGGATTGTATGTATTAGAATATGGATCCCAAGTCCTCACTGCATTTACCTCCTCCTGATTGAACTGACTTGCCCCTTTGGCTGTTAGAAACCCAGGGCAAGCGGTTGCGATGTGCCCTTTGCATTCACACCACACACAGACTTCCTCAACACTAACTTCATGAACTGGTCGAGTCTGTCTCACTTCTAATTCTTCTAACCTCTGAGCCATTTTCTCAACTTGAGCCTGAAGTCGCTGGTCACGAATGGTGACAGGGACAATATTGGACCCAGAAGGTCCGGCTCGATCAAAATCAGATGGTTCCAAGGCTCTCTGCCTATCAGCTAAGTCATCTAAGAAATCCCACCCTTGGTCAGCTGTTTTGGACAAGAAATCGTCCCCCTTGCAAGAATACTCTATGTGCTGGATGGTCTCAGCGTTGAGACCCAGGTGGAAAAACTCGACTAGTTGAATCCTCTCAAAGCCATGGTGTGGCAATCTGAGGATCAACTCTTTAAAGCGCTCCCAAGCCTTAAGAAATGACTCACCTTTCTCCTGTCTAAACCCTTGGATCTGACGCCTAAAACTCACAGACTTAGCCTCAGAGAAGTACTTCCTATAGAAAGCATCGCGCACTTGCGCCCAGGTGGTAAGAGACTGAGGCTTCTGCATCCTAAACCACATTAGTGCACCATCCTTAAGTGTTGCTTCAAACAGCTTGAGACATGCATTCTCGTATTGGGTATTGGACGCGATGTTGCGCACCAATCCCTCGAATGTCCGCACATGTTCGTATGGGTCATCGCACTCCCTCCCATAAAAAGTAGGGAGGCTGTTTAGGACACCGGGTTTTACAGTGAAAGCATTACGTGCCTCTTGTGTCTCACGGGGAAACACAATGGGTCCTTTAGGAGTGGACCTCTCTGGGTAAAGATGTTGCCTTAAAGATGGCTGTTGCACTACTTGCTGATCAGCCATATTACCTACCTCTGATTCGAACTCTGACTCTGACTCTGACTGGTAAAGTGGATTACTGACACTAACTGACTCAAAAGGTAATTCTATATAAAGACCGCTAATGGGAATAGACTCTGCCTGAGCTAGGTCTAACCCCGAACTAGAAGATGAAGCACTAGTAGACACAGACTGACCTGACCCCTGTTCTCGTCGAACTAAACGATTCGTAGGGTCACGGAAATAAAGAGGGTCCTGTTTAGGAGAACCCTTCTTACCCTTACCTATGATGACTGAACTAAAAGACAAAACTAAACTACGACTCTACACCTCGGAACACTCGCTGCCGTCCCCGGCAACGGCGCCAAAAATGCTTGACCGACCAGGTGACTAAAGATAAGACGAATAAAGACGCGTCCCAAGCGTAGGACTCTTGACCAGTGTAGCACAATAATTCCGGAAGTACCGGAGTCGAACCACAGAGACGACTGGAGTGCTTGACTCAAAAGTGAGAGAGTGCAGCTTGAACTAGCTCTTAGGTAGCTACCCTTTGATTTTATGAGATTTATTAACTAAATTACTAAGCTAAATTGACTGAATGCAAATTAATAAAGAGAGCACAGCTGAGGAAATCCGGCGACCGCGTCTAGCCTAACCAATGTTTACTCGGGCCACAATTTCTCTTTTTACTGATTTTAGAATAAGAAAAGGCTCCCAAACAAATGCGCACCACCTGTCACCAGATTCCGCGCGCATTCGAATTCCGGCGATGCCTGGGTTTTGTTTGTTAGAGGAATTTTCGTTTCCTAAAACTGCCCGAAAAACAAGTTAATTCGGCACCGAGGTGAAACATTAATTAGACCAGACTTGCGGTGCCTTCGCCCCGCAGCCGCACTCAGAACGACTACTCACTCATTATCGTATTGATTGCAGAAAACAAATTAAACCTAGATCTAAGCATACTTAAAGATTAAAATATGAAAACAATAGATAGTGATACCGTAAATTGCAAGACAAGAATTGAACTTGATTAGCAATCCGCAAAAACAATCTGAAAACTGGAACGAGACTTGAATGTAGAATGCTGAATGAAGAACGGTAGCCGAAAACTTTGAAGAACAAAACCTAAGGAAAATTCGTGGACCCCTAATCTAGGTTCTAACAAGAGTATTTATACTAAACCTAGCAATCTAAGGAAAAGCAAACGAACATCGGAAATAAACTACGCGCATAGGCCGAACGACAGCGTTTAGTGGCCGTGGATAATCGTTCGGTAGCGCTACACACAATTCCCAGTAGCGCTACCGCTTTGCTTCGGGCGTGCTTTGACCGGTTGCTCCCTTTCTTTGACCGTTGACCCTTTAACGCTATTACGCCGGTAGCGCTACACCACTTTTGGTGTAGCGCTCAAAAACTTTCTGTTCATTTTTGGGACCTCTTTGTGCCCAATTGGAGCGCTCCAAGGAATTGGGGTAGCGCTCCCGACGGTTTTCGATCACTTCCATGCAAACTCCGCTCTCCTCCAACTCCTGATCAACGTGCATGTACTCCCAATATCACGAAATTGCACCCAAATCCCTGAATTATCTGCAAAATACGCTCAACACCCACAAATACCACGTGCACATATTAATCGGAAAATAAAGCTCAAAACGCACGTCTAACATGCTAAAACCCCCTACTTAGGCGCCTGATAGGCAAGCTTCCCACGCGCCTATCGCTCACCGAGCAACCAATCATCATCCTCATCACTAAAACCATATAAATGGTCATCTTCAACACACTCATTCTCCTGGTTTCCATCTACCTCCACCACATCATCTCCATCCACCTCATTAGGCTTAATTACCTGACATGGAGTAGGGGTGTCCACATCTACATATATGTTCAATGTACTAGGAATACCATCCATAGAAAACAAATCTATGAGGGCTTTGTCACTGTCTAGTTCAACCCTATAGCCACTACCACGAAGTTCACAAAGCATAGAGATGTTTAACCCTAACCTAGCAGGATAATCAGACAACACTCCCTCACTCACATGGAAAATCAAGTCAAAATAACAGTACCTTTCAGGATCTATGTCACATAGTGTAACAACTTTGCCCTTGTGATTGAGAATGAAATCGAAGTAAGGATGAGTAAAAGGCATGGCTGAACCAAACAAACAACACAGAAACAAAATGCATGGATTAATATTGAGAAAGAACACAAAACCCCCAATTTTTATAACCCTAACTGTTCGGATTGAACCAAAAAGAAAAAAAAAACTAAAAATTCGTAATAGAAACAAAAATGTGTTGATTTCAAAGGCAAAACACAACAAATGCACACATATGTGTTGATTTCAAATGCAAAACGTAAAAGCCCCAATTTTTATAAACCTAACTCTACCGATTGAACCCAAAAAATCAAAAATTGAACTAATAACAACCTAAAATGGCACAAGATGACTCAAATGTAAGATTTTGTTTTCATTTTTACCTCCAATAGCTTCAAAACCCACGGTTGGGTTGTGTTTTTCTCTTTGATCTTCCTACCACACCATCTTCAGCAAAAACCAACCACGTTCTTCAGGTGTTGGTGTAGATTTCGTGATCATTGTCGAGATTACGTGATGTTACCAGCTTCAATCATCTTCTGCAAATTTTGTCTTCTCTCTCTCTCTCTCTCTCTCTCTCTCTAAGTCACGTTTCTTTCTTCTATAGTGGAAGAATGAGTGAGTGGAAGAAAAGAAAAAAAAAAACCTAAGTATGGTTTATAACCAAAAGGGCATTATTGTATTTTCAGGGTCTTCTAACGGGGTGTTTTAACACCGTCTAAGTGTTTTTGGCGGGAAGGGGGTGACATGGTATTGTCAGCAAAAGCAGGGAGGGCAATGTTATTTCAGGAACCTCAGGGGAGGTATGTGATTGTGTCAGAAACCTCAGGGGAGGTAACTGATAATTACCCATTTTGAAATTACGGTATATTAATTAGTCTCCTACTAAACACAAAGGAGAAGCATCACAGAGCTATTAGTCAAGAAGTGTCTCGAAATCCATGGCCTACCTTTTCGACTTAACTCTTAGGAGGTGTTCCATTAACTAGTTTTTTTCAAATATTAGTTTTTCTTAAAAACCAAGATAGATCATCTTTTCATAACACATCACATAAAAAATTGCGAACCCAAAAACCCAATTTTGAAACAAAACCCCCTTAGTGGAACGGGGCCTTATTATTCTTACCATCCTATCTCCAACTTTTTTTTTTTTTTTGGCCTTGCCCATAAAAACTTTTAAGAGATGATGTCCTTACAATAGAAAAGCCAAATTATATTCGCTGTGTTTGGTTGAGAGTTTTGAGAAGAATTTTTTTAGAAATTTTTTTGAGATAGTGTTTGGATGAGTTTTTGGAAAAAAGTAATAATGTAATAATTAGATAGAGGTGTAATAATCGGAGAGAGATAGATAAAGAAATGAGAATAATGATTGGAGAGAGGGGTATAAGTAGAGAGAAAAATGTGATTAATGATTGGAGAGATGAGAGATAAGGAAAGAATTTTTTGGAAACTTTTTAAAAAATGTGTATTTATGCCTAATTTTCTCTCAATATACAACATTCTACTTCACCTGTAATCAAAGTATTTAACACTCGGTTTTATTAGGATGATGAAAGTTACTGTGTATATATAAGAAAAAAGCATGAGCACCTGTATATCTACTTATTTTAAGTAAAAATTAAACGGTACATTTGCAGCTTTATGACTTTCTTGAAGTCAATTGTCATTTCCCAGATTTGTTAAGCTTTCAAAGATGTCTTATACACAGTATATACATTTTAGCCCAACTCCACTATAGTACCGATCATAGTGGCACCGATGGGACATAGACGGGTTCTGGGGCTCACTTAGAGATCCTACATAAATGATCTAAACCATTAAAAAAATTTAAAATCTTTTTTCGAATGGTCTCGCATGAAATTAGCTTGAAAAATTACCTACAACTAGTTCATCCAATGTACCCGTTTTCCATTCAAGTTATGACCCATGTACCCGTTTTTCATTCAGATTATAGGGTCATAATCCTAATGAAAAGCAGGTACATCATATGAACTAGTTACTAGTATTTTTTTTAGCTGATTTCTCGCAAACTCACTCGAAAAAATGTTCTACTTTTTTTTTAATAATTCAAATAATTTGTGAGGAACCCCCAGTGGGCGCCGCAACCCGTCTGTACCCCATTGGTACCAATATGATCGGTCCCCTTAGGATTTTCAATTTTATCCATAGAAGGATTCTTCCCTCGACGAGATCGACAAAATGGACCAATGACTGCTAAATACGCCGGTACTTCCGAGATAGACCGAGAATCACTGAAAAATAAGTCGAAAAGAAACCACAATAGGGTAAATTTCACTTACCACCCCTGAGGTTTCTAACAAATACATAGACTTCCCCTGTACTTTCTGAAATTTCCCTGCCCTCCCCTACTTTACAAAGTAATTGGCAAATACCTCCCCTGCCGTTAAAAAATGCCCAACGGTGTTAACTTTGATGGTAAAATGCCGTTAATGCCCTTAAACTCAAACTTTACTTTAACTTTTTCCTCGTTGGAGTTTATATTGCATAAAATTTTTGAAAGACGTGAAAAAGTAACTAAATTATTTATTTTTTCTTAGAACTTTCTTTTCTTTGACTCATCAAACTTATTATTTTTTAATGTTTTAGTTCCCATAAGATATATTTTCACATTTTGATAATAAAAATAAAAGTATTAATAATCACTTAAGCCCACTGCTTGCATTGGTAGTTTTATTTTTTACTTTTTTTAGGTTTCTTTTTCTTTCTCTAAATCTAAAACTCTAATAAGACTCATTTTTCTTCTCTATAATTTTGGATATTTTACCTACCCACGCTCTTTTTTTCCGCATTAGGGTCCCAATTGGATGGTGCTAAAATTTCAGGGGGATAAGTTATAGAGGGGGTATAAGATAAGAGGGGGTATTATTTTTAGAGGGTTGTCCCACATTGATGTGAAGTTTATGGAGGAGGATAAAAAAGTAGATAGTTTGGATGAGGGATTAAATAGGGGGATAACTTTTGACTTGGTTTGGATGAAAAGGAAGCTGGGGTTGAAAATGAAGAGGGGAGGAATTTAGGCTTGCCAAACCAAGCCAAAGCACTGGGACTCACGTTTTTCACCCGGTATAACTTTTGAGGGGTGGATTTTAGATGCATCCAATCGGGGCCTAGAGGTAATATCTAAAAAAAACTATAAGAATGAAATTTTTGGATAATTTACGTAGACCAATTCAAGGATCTCATTGAGAAAAAAAAAAATAGTCTAGTCTTTTTAAAAAAAAAGAAAACTAATTAATACATTATTTTTTGCGTGCATAATGCAAATGAAAGGTTCTCAAACATAATGAATAGTTGTCCCATAATTTTTTTATCTCAATGGGATCCATGAATTTGTTTAAAAAAATTATCCGAAAAATTTCATGCTAATAGTTTTTTTTTTTGTGCGAAATGCTTGTTTCTCCTAAAAGGATTTTCATATTTTTTCTTAAGACCATTATTACCTTTAGTGTGTGTGTGTGTGTGTATGTGTGTGTGTGTGTGTGTGTGTGTGTGTGTGAGAGAGAGAGAGAGAGAGAGAGAGAGAGAGAGAGAGAGAGAGAGAGAGAGATAAGTCTAGTTTAGAGCTTAAGATTTAGAGAAAGAAAAGAAAACCTAAAAAGTAAAAAATAAAATAAAAAAAACGCTCATTTAGAATTTTTATGCAATATAAACTCAAATAAGGAAAATATATATATAAAGTCAAGTTCAAGGGGACTAAGGTCATTTTACCAGCAAAGTTAACGTCGTTAGACAATTTTTAATGGCAAGAGAGGTATCTGCCAATTATTTTGTAAAGTAAGGGAGGAGAGTGGAATTTCAGAAAGTATAAGGGAGGTCTCTTTATTTGCCAGAAACCTCAGGAGAGGTAAGTGAAATTTACCCAACCAATAATGTATAGTACCGGTTTTCTAGTAAAACAAGACGTACCAGACCATACTAGGCGGTATAGTATGGTGTCTACAACCTTGATGAGTGGTGATGATTGTGGTGTAAGGCCTCGTTTGATTCGCGGACTAAAATAAGTAGGATTGATAATCCTGGGATTGATAGTCCTGGATTATTTGTCCTGGGACTAATTTAGTACGGAATCTCACACAATCCCATGTTTGATTCGTGCAGGATTAACATCGGGATATCCTATGTTTTGGCCAATCCCATGTTTGGTTCCTTAAACTAATTTCGGGATTAATTTCAGGACTATCTCTTTCTCTCTCTTCATCTCTCAAACCAATTTCAACCAATTAAAATTTTTAAATTCAAACATGATTCTTAAAAATGTTCTATCATTAATTTTTCATGATCACCAGAATTTCAAATTTCAGTGAAGTGCCGAAATTGAAAAAGGGAAGAAAATAAGGAAAAGGGGATAACAAATATAAGAAATTTGGCCTAGCAAAGACCAGTGAACCATGATACTCCATCTCTGCATCTGAAAAAGCTCAAAATAGGAACATGATACTCCACCGCTGAAACCAAAATACTCCTTCTTTGCATTTGATACTCCATGATACTCCACTGTTGAAACCAAAACCAGTGAAACCCACAACATCATCTACTTCGAACGACGGCCTCTCACAATAAAATGTCGAAACCCACACTAAATCAGACCAAACTGAAGTTTTAAAGGCAATGGTTGGGAGTAAAGGACTAGTGGGGCAAAGGACTCCACTAGATTTTTGTTTTTAATTAAGTTTTGTAAATAATCTCTCCTTCGTAAAATTTTAGTTCATTTTCACTTTTTCAATTTTTTTTCTATTGTCTATATCTTTAAATTTATAATAATTTTTAAGATTTAAAAAAAACTAATTGAGATCTATCAAATAAGATCCATATTGCATATACAAAGTCTTATATACTACAAGATATAAACATTTTTTCTATCAAGTTAGAATAGTAACATGGACTAACATTTTGGGATGGAGGGAGTAATACCTTAAAAATTAAAGTAAAACTTCAAAGAAATTGAAAGAAGGAAAAATAACTAAGTGTTATTGGGTACAGTCTCGTGGTGTTCCAACATTTTTCTTCACTACATGTTCAAGTGGGACTCAAGATTTAAATGTATGAGTCTCATTTAAATATGTGATGGAGAAGAGTGTTGGCGCATCACATGACAGTGCCCTAGAATAATTGCTTACTCACAAGCCAACTAGGTTTTATTGGGTACAGTCACGTGGTGTTCCAACATTTTTCTTCACTACATGTTCAAGTGACTCAAGACTTAAATGTTGAGTCTCATTTAAATATGTGATGGAGAAGAGTGTCGGGGGCATTACATGGCGGTGACCTAGAATAATTGCTTACTTCCTTTGGCCATTGCTTTGGCATTTATTGAAAAATCAGGGTTCCTTAATAATCTGTTAAATAAACAACCCTAATAGTATGAATGCGAATCAATAAGTTACCCAGCACAAATCACACAAGCAATCAAACAGATGAAGGCACGATATACGTGGAAAACCCCTGAATGGGTAAAAACCACGGGAAGGAATCAAATCACTATAATTGTTGTGCAGTTACAGATATACCTATCCAAACGAAGTAAATCCTCACAACGTTCTAAGTATCACCTGCCGAGTCACACGTACACCGCACCCAGTGATCTTGATCGCCAACGCCTTGAATCGCACAAGCCTTCCAATCCTTTGCCTTTCGAACTCTACGAAAGGGCTTAACCTAAAGAACGATGATGTTGATGTAAAATCCTCTCGAAGATTATTTATTGGCTTAGAGAATCAATCAATCTTTGAAGTTCTTCGAGATTCACAAACCCTAGCCGCCACAGATGTTTAGAGGTGGAAAATATGAGTGGTGGCCAAGTTGTCACAGCAAAACCCTAGCCAACGTTATATTTATAAGCTTCAAAATGTGCTTGAGCAGGTTCAGAGTTGGTCGAACAAGTTACTAAAGGCAGCCCATTTGCTTGATGTGTAGCTTGTATGTTGCTTGAGCAAGTTTCTTGAATTACATCAAAATAATGACCGCAATAAAAAGAATTACATATTGATTTCCTTCCACACCTAAACAGACACTCTAAATAGTAAAATTACAACTCGATGTAAATGTGTGTTTTGTCAAACGGAATTGCCAAAACAAAGGAATCCGAAACTTGGTCTTTACAATCTCCCCCTTTGGCACTTCCATGACAAAACACACTACAAAGGCAATCTATCCTATATGAACGAGTTGTAGAGAGCCTGCAAACAAAACTCAACATCCAAACATATTAGAATAACAAACAACCTACTCCCCCTTTCATCATTCTCCCCCTTTTTGACATGGAATGACAAAGGGCAAATAGGATAAATAATAAAGCAATAAATGTGAACAATTTAAGACCAAGAGAAGCAGCCAAATAAAAAATAAATAAAACGGAGCGCGGAAACTAGCATAGATAATATGACGGCTAAATTCAATAGCGAAATAAAGAATGAAAAAACATGTGAAACTCAATAAAACATAATGAAACTAAACACTAAAAGATTAAATTTTGTTTGAAGATACGAGCATGAGAATGTTTTAGCACAAGTATTATATAATGAGATGAGATGAACAAGACATCCAAACTTTAAGACACAATTTGATGATAGAACACCATGCAAGGCAGACGAAGTACAACACACCGTGATCAACGACATGTGAGGAAAGTGTGTGTGTGCATCCATGGCCTAGATATCAGGTTAGCTCAATTTAGAACCCATATTCTCATGAACAATAGGAGTATCAAGATGAGTCCCCCTCAAGAAGTCAAACCAAGCTAGGTCCTCAATGATTTTTTGTTGATAAGTACTTGCGGAGCTCCCCCTCAACTTCTAATTTTTATTCTTTTTACAATGTATTCTCTTTTACCCCACTCGCCGTTTGACGCGACTGTCCGGATTGGATAGAGCCGAATGCAACCGGTTACTAAGCAAGTGGTCCAATAATAATACCACTTTTTTCATAAACTCTCATTTTTTTATATAACCTCACCGATGAAAATATTTTTTTTCATTGTATTTTGCACTATCATCGGCGGCTTTCATACTACTAGGACTTTTGTCCTATAGGTAGCCCTTTCCTCAAGTCATTCATTCTCTCAATTTCGGAGGGGGAGATGGAGATAAAAAACAAATGGTGGTGGATGGATTTCAACATCACATTTGGAATTCTAACCACGGGTCAATCTCAAAAAGAAATCTCAAGATACATACCAAGTTTATGAGAACAAGACCCCTAATTGTCAACCATCCATAATAGCCATGAATAAGTGTACAGAATGTCAGATACTCATGGTTTATTGACATTCAAATGTTCTTGCAGGGAGAATACCAAAAAGAAGTGCAATAAAAAATAAGGATGAACATGTTCATAATATCCAATGATATTAAACTACACACTGAAGACTATCATGCTCAATTCACGCAACAACTAATAAAACAGCCACAAAAAAAATGATTTTTTTAACGTTTTTATGAAATAACGCAAAGAAAAAAAAACGATGAAATAAACTATGAAACTCCATAACTCTAGGTATCAAAAAATGCAAGATCAAATAAACCTAGATTATGGAACCACGAACTAGCCTCAAAAGGCAAGGTCAACCTCTTCAAATGAACTATAGTCATCTAAAGAGTTAAGATCATCATCAACATCAGAGACCAAATCAGTTTTACGCACCCAAATCTGTCTAGGCTTTCCCTTGTCAACACTAGTTCTTTTAGTGATTATGGGTGTGGAATTTACCTTAGTAAAATTAGCTTGTGAATGCATTTTATGTCTAGGCCTTTGAAAATACTCCCTATGATTGTTCATGTTATGGTAATGGGGAGGAGTCCTATGATAGCCATAAAGGGCAAAACAATAAGGACGATTATGGTCTCTAATTCCACAATGATGGCAAGTGGGCACAAAATTATTATGACATAAGGATGAGCTACATGTGGATGTGAAGTGTATGACTCATGCATCTTCCTATAGTGCGGTCTAATATGACCAGTCATACTGCAATAATGACAAATTGGAATGAATTTAACAACAGGATTAAAAACTTGAGACTTAGCATTATTAATAACTTTAGTTTTTACCTCCTTGCGTTTGGGATGTCCATTTGCCACTGTTGTCGTTTGCTTCTTTGGCGTAGGAGAATTGAGCCTGTTTTGCATGCCATTAGAATTCTTCTTCTTATCTTTATGATTGGTCCCTTCCCTCCCAATTGGTGGAGTTGAAGATGTCGCATGATAACCCAGCCCTGAACGATCGCTAGGATGGAAAGAATATGATCCAACACTTGGGTCCCTGTCTTTGTATCATCCTCTATTTTTTCCTTCGACTTTGCACTAGTCAAGGCCTTATTTTTCTCAAGAAGGAGCTCAATTTCTTTATTCCTCTCATCCCTCTCTTGAGTGCGTTCATTCAGAGTAGCTTCTAAACTCTTGACCTTATCAGAAAGCTTATCATTCACCTTCATCAATTTTTTACTAAAAACATGAAGTTTGTTGTACTCCTCTTTGATCTCATCCATGTCATCACAACTTTCCGCCTCACTATTATCCGTCTCAGAACCACTCGATTCGGAAAGACCCTTAGGATTTAAGGAAACTCCAAAAGCCAAAAAGTTTCTATCATTATTTTCGTTGCCCTCCTGTTCTTCATTTGATTCATCAGAATCGCTATCATCCCACGTTTGAGCAACAAAAACCTTCTTTTTCTTTTTGTTAGCACAATCTTGGGCATAATGACCAAAACCATGACACTCGAAACACTGTGGTCCCTCAGGTGGTCCTTTTCCCTCCTTTTTAATTTTTTTAGAAAATTCTCCTTTTCCTTTATCATTTTTCTTTTTCATACTATTTTTAAATTGTTTGAAAAAAACTTTCATCTCCTCAAAATCGACATCACTATCACTATCTGAACATTTCTTATATTTTTTTTGAGTACTTTTAAAAGCAATTGAAGACTCCGAATGTTTTACTTTAGGCTGTACAGGTTCAGATTGCAATAGGTCAGCCTCATAAGTTTGGAGAATCCCAACTATTTCTTGAATAGATTTTTCTTTTAATTTTCTCTTACCCTCTAGCATAGTTACTTGAGTTTTAAATCTAGGAGGTAAGGAGCGTAATATTTTTTTAATAATACGAAATGAAGGAATTGGCTCACCCAAGTTCTCATAGCTATTGACGATGGCGATGAGCTTGGAATAAAATTGATTGAATGTCTCTTCCTCCTGCATTCTGATGGTCTCAAACTCCGTAGTAAGCCTTTGCAACTTAGACTGCTTAACCACATCTGTCCCCTCGTGACAAGTAACCAGAATGTCCCATGCCTCTTTCGCTATTTCACAGTTAGCTATTTTCCTGTGCTCATTAATATCAACAGCAGAAAATAAAATATGAAGTGCACGGTTGTTAGCCTGAAGTAATGCTTTTTCAGCAACTGATAACTCAGACTGGGGATTTTTAACCTGTTTGTCCTCTACAGTTTTCATGGGCCGAGTGTACCCCACAACACATGAATCCCAAATTTCTTCACCGGCTGATCTCATTATAGCCTTTATTCTAGATTTCCAGTAATCAAAATTATCAGCATCAAGTATAGGCAAATTTCTAGACACGTGATTCATGTTCATACTCATGATGGATCTGCTCTAGGAAAATAAATCCTAACGGAAGGAGCAGCTCGCTCCGATACCACTTGTCTGACCGCTTTTCCACCATCTCTCCTAAAACCAATTGGTGTTAGGAAGGGCTTCAATTAAGTCTTTTATGGCATTCGACATCGCACCCGCAAGTCTGTTTTTAGAGCGGTCGCAGGGAGTGTCATTGTGTAACCAAATCCATGGGGGCACTCCGGGCCCAACAATCCCTCCCTCACGATGACGCTCCCGCGACTCGAACCCATGACATCCTGGCTCTGATACCAATTGAAAAATCAGGGTTCCTTAATAATCTGTTAAATAAACAACCCTAATAGTATGAATGCGAATCAATAAGTTGCCCAACACAAATCACACAAGCAATCAAACAGATGAACGCACGATATACGTGGAAAACCCCTGAATGGGTAAAAACCACGGGAAGGAATCAAATCACTATAATCGTTGTGCAGTTACAGATATACCTATCCAAACGAAGTAAATCCTCACAACGTTCTAAGTATCACCTGCCGAGTCACACGTACACCGCACCCAGTGATCTTGATCGCCAACGCCTTGAATCGCACAAGCCTTCCAATCCTTTGCCTTTCGAACTCTACGAAAGGGCTTAACCTAAAGAACGATGATGTTGATGTAAAATCCTCTCGAAGATTATTTATTGGCTTAGAGAATCAATCAATCTTTGAAGTTCTTCGAGATTCACAAACCCTAGCCGCCACAGATGTTTGGAGGTGGAAAATATGAGTGTTGAACAAGTTGTCACAGCAAAACCCTAGCCAACGTTATATTTATAAGCTTCAAAATGTGCTTGAGCAGGTTCGGAGTTGCTCGAGCAAGTTACTAAAGGCAGCCCATTTGCTTGATGTGTAGCTTGTATGTTGCTTGAGCAAGTTTCTTGAATTACATCAAAATAATGACCGCAATAAAAAGAATTACATATTGATTTCCTTCCACACCTAAACAGACACTCTAACTAGTAAAATTACAACTCGATGTAAATGTGTGTTTTGTCAAACGGAATTGCCAAAACGAAGGAATCCGAAACTTGGTCCTTACATTTATCTTATGGCGATAACATAGTTTTGTGTTTTGCAGTTTAGTTCTCACTATGTGTGTTCTGCTCCTAAGGCTAGATATTTAGTGACATGTTATTTTGTATTGGCCTTCGCCTGTCGCTGGCGCCTCTTCTATGTAAATGTGATACACAATTGTAATGTCCATTCTTAATGAATTTTCTCTTTATTTCACCAAAAAAAAACACTTCATTCATTGAATTTTTGGTCACCTCTAAATCATGACGTGTTAATGGAATTATAATTACTATCTCATCAGAAAATGTAAGTCAAGCCTAGCTCCATTTCAACTTCTCCCTTATTTCTCTCTCTTTTCAAATCCACCTCTTCGGTTACTTTGATTATCCCTCCAGACAAGATTCTTGAAATCCTTGCAGAAGATGTGGTTGAAGTGGCTTTGAAATAGTGAGATGGATAAAATAGTAGGGGTTATTAGTTATGTGTGATGTTTATGAATGGTGGATATTAATACTTGGTTTGGATGATTTTGTAAGAAAGGGATTAAGTTCGGGTGAATGATGTAAAAAGCTATCAAAAGATATATAGTTGCCCTTGTACAGATCCACATTAGTTATGCATTTTTTGTAATTAGATAAATTCAATAATTAATTAATTTGTTATGTCAATGAAATAATTAATTAAGCTATAAGATTTAATTATAATTAATTTTTATATTTTTATTTTTAAAAAAAATTACCAACTACAATTTATTGAAGGAATAAATTGAACAAATGGAGATACACATTCTCCTAAATTAAGAGCATTTTTTTTATTTACCACCTAAATTAAGAACAAATGCAGTACTAGTGCTGTAAAACGTAAAGATCTAAAATAAAAGTGCATTTTTCGGACCATCATTTTTCATTTTTTTCCTGCATCGTAAAGGTCTCTATTAATAGTTTATTTTGGTATAAAAAATTATACGCGGAAGTACTATATTTTTTTATCCGAAGAAAATTGCAAAGCCAACAAAACCAACAATTTAAAATATTTAAGTACACAATTTTTTAATTTTTTTCACATAGAATTAAGGATATCTATTAGTAGTTTAATTTGGTGAGGAAATTCACATAGAATTAAAGATATCTATTAGTAGTTTAATTTGGTGAGGAAAAAAATTATATGATGAAGTGTTTTATTTTTTGACCCGAAGAAAATTACAAAGGGCATAAAACACGTTAATAACAGAATGAATGAAGGAAGAGAGACATGGTCTGGGGGAACTCGGCATAAATTTGGATAGGGTCAACGCTGTCGAAATTTAAGAGGGGCTAGGGTGCCAAATTTATGAATGGGCTTACTTTATCCGGCTACTAAAACTCTACCAAATCATGCCATCTTGTGGGGCTGGGATAATTAATATGGGCTCAAGTCCCTTGTCCAAACGGGCTCTTAGTTCCTTTTCAGTTGTATGTGATTTGTTGAACCTTTAGGGTGTTTCGGCCTAAATAATCCATTTTTAATATTGTTTTTGTCCTAGTTCATATTTTTTAAAAAATAGTTTTAGGTTGATTTTATTGAATTATTTGTTTATCTCGATGAGAGTAATCTGAAATATAAAAATTATGATCAAAGTATTTAAAAAGATCACTAAAGACAAATACTACAAATTTTGTCTTTATTTAAAAAATTTAGTTTGATTCGTAATTTTTTATTATTCTCTCGTTTAAACGAATCAATAATCTAAAAAGATTAATGCAAAACTAACACATGAAAAAAATTGAACAAGGACAAAAAAAATCCGGTTGAATTATTAGGACAAAATAGGCCTTTGTTTATTGCTTTCCTATTGCACAAGATGAAAGGACAATATTTTCCACTCATAATGAGTATTTGCTATTTCTTCTTCATTGTGTGGCCGAGTGTTGAATTAAATTCTGGCACAACTTTACGTAGTAGTAGCTGTTAATAAATTCTACTGGACTCTGTTCGTTTGCAAAAAAGAAAAGAAAAGAAATATGAGGTGAATGAAAGGAAAGAAAAATTTACTTTCCCAATTTTTCTAAGAAAATCAAAACTTGTTTGTCCATTTGGCAAAAAAAGAAAATAGTGGGAATGTCTTTTTTGCATGACTAATTTTGGATAAAAAATAAATTTATGAGCTAAAACAGTGAGAGAGAAACTAAATCCTCAGAAACTCTGATATAAGCAGAGAGGATGGAAATTGGCGCCAGAAAAAGAGGGATTAAACTTTTCTACGATTGATAATTCCTACCTTTTTGCAGGATGCATTTTTAGGGAAAGTGAGTTCTCGTAGGAAAAATATTTTTGTAGGTCCCATTATTTTCCTGATAACTGAAAACTCAAAAAGTTATGGGAAAGTTGATTTTCCCATCCTTTCTTGACCATTGAACGAGGAATCTGAATCGTTTGTGTTATAGGACCTGTAAAATAATTGCATGTTTAAGACAAAAATCATATTGATCGGACATCGATAAATATATGAAACATTAATATTTTGGTTATTAAAATTAACGGTCACATATAGTTTAACTTTATAATTATTGACAGAATTAGACTGTCCATTTCCGACGTGGAAATACTACTATGCAGCTCCTACGAGATGAACGATTTAAATTACTCAAATAAAATGCACGATGAAACCTATAAATGACGGTGGTGAAAACCATTTCCGCTAAGATGGACACAATTTATTTTCAAAAGAAAATTAACTACAAATCACATACGGCCTTGTTTCCCATAAGATTATGGGATTTCCCACATACATCTCGTGGGAAACAAGGCCTACGATGGTCAAACCAAAGAGATTAACATATCGCAGTTCACAAAAAAGTGATTAAAATATCTGATTTAAAAATTATAAATTGCTCCTCCGGCACTAACATATGTGAACCCTTTTCTCATCACAAGTTTTCAAGTTCTCACATTAGCACGTGGTGCAGAGAGGTCCTTGAAAATATATGCCGGTGCTTCGAGAGCATTGTATTATTACTCGAATGAAGCTCAATTTTCATTAAAAATTAAGAAGTCTTTTCAGCGTAGTCAAAAGGTAAGTTATTTTGTCTAAATCTCAAATAAGCTACTATACGTGAGAAAAATGACTTGGAGAGAATACAAAGAATACCGCTAAAAATATTAGAAATACCGAAAATACAAGTGGAAACTTAGGAGCATTTTGGAAAAATAATCCATTTGGATTATTATTTTTTTGTCTTTATTTTAAAATAAATTGCATTTGGTAGTCTTGTATTGTGAATTAGTAATTTGTCTTGACTAGAGGAATCTAAAAAACCAAAATTTCAGCCAAAACTAATTTTTTAATAAATAAATTGGATTATTAGAGATCATAAGAACCGATAATAAAAAAAGATAAAAAATAAAAATTAAAGCAACATTAACAAATGCAATTTTTTTAAATAAAATCAAAATAATAATCCATCTTAGGTTATCAAAAATCCTATAAGTACACACACCCGCGCACGTCAAATGAACGGACAGTGCATCTTAATCGTTCAAAAGCATCTTCGACGTTCCGGATGTTAAATACTTTTAGACTAGTAAGAGTAATTCTTACTCGTCAAAGAGTTTTAACATACGGATCGTCGATTTGTTAAAATGAACGATTAAGAGTGTTCGTGCATGTAGCATGCGCGAGTGTATGTACCCATAGCCGGACTGTCAGATTATTTTGAGAGGAATAGAATGATACCAACTTAATCGTTCATGCATGAAGCGTACGCGAGTGTGTACCAACTTAATCGTTCATGCATGAAGCGTACACTCGCATACACATAGCCGGACGCGTACTGTTAAATTAGTATTTTAAGAGGAACAGAATGATAGCAATGGATATCCTCTAATGATACCAATTAATCGTTCATTCATGTAGCGTATGCGAGTGTACGTATCGGACTGTTTGATTATTTTGAGAGGAACAGAAGAGAAAAACATTCTTTACATCGCCGGTGTAATACCCCACTTTTCCATCACCTCCATATGTGGGTCCCATCGTGAGTTTATTGTTTTAATCTGAATCGTTCATCTTGTAGGGTCCATAGAGTATTGCATCCATGCGAAAAATTATTTTGATCGGACATCAATAGATATATAAAATTTTTAATTTCGTTTGGTGAAATGGATGGTCAAGGACAACTTAACTTTAAAATCTGTGACCACCCATTTTACAAAATAAAATTCAAATTTTGATATGCATGTCGATATTCAATCAAGATGATTTTTAATAGGAATAAAGTACTTTGCGAGCCCTACAAGATGAACGGTTCAAATCAACATTTAATTAATGATGAGACCCACAAAAGTGGTGGTGAAAAAGAAGATTTTACACCGGCGGTGTAAAGAATATTCTCTCGGAACAGAATGATACTAACGAATATCCTCATTCTATTCCTCCCGAGTATTCGAGGAGTAGCGAATGCGAGTGTACGTATCCATAACTGAACTGTTAAATTATTTTGAGAGGAATAGAATGATACCAATGGATATGCTCCTTCTATTCCTCCCGAATATTCGAACTTCCTGATCATCCATCAATCCATATCATTCTCTCTCTCTCTCTCTCTCTCTCTCCTTTTTCTTGTTCTACACCTACAAAATCTGTGTACCTGAAATCGCCGTTTTGCATAAATTTCAATCGCCTGAGGAGGAGACGGCGAGTTTCGATTACCGGCCGTAGGGACCATGAAGTTCTGGAAGATCCTCTCCGAACTTATCGAACAAACACTACCCGAATGGCGAGACAAGTTCTTGTCTTACAAGGATCTCAAGAAGCAATTGAAGCTCATCTACCCCAAAGAAAACGGCGACTCCGTTAGGCCGAATAAACGGCCCAGATTTTCCGGCAACGGCGGCGAGGATGAGGAGAGGGAGGAGGCGGTGGGGGTCGTGACGAAGGAAGTGATCGATTTCGTGAGGCTATTGGAGGACGAGATTGAAAAGTTCAACGCGTTTTTTGTTGACAAAGAAGAAGAATACGTTATCCTATCGAAGGTATTTTTGTCCCACATGTGTGATAACTATCGTGTTGTTTAGAATTAGTAATAATCATCATTACTCGATTCAATCGTTTGTTGTTTTTTTTGTAAAATCCTTCATTTACTAGGTTTACTTTAACGTAATATGTTTCAAATGGAAATTGATTGGTATTTTTCCCCTACAAAACTACGTTAGTCCCCTACAAAACTAAAAAATAATGTATATACATACTAGAAGGGTAATGATTCTTTGCATTCCCTATTTTTTACACATAAAAATTTCCCTAAAAGACCTGAAATGGAGGGCATTCATGGAAAAGGGTGTGGAAATCATTTTCCATACTAGAAGGCCGGAATGCGTGTGCAAATAGTATGATGCAAAAGTTGAAAAAAAGGAAAATCTTGAATTGAGTTTAATTTGTGATGAAAAAGTAGAAAGGAATGGAGCAGAAATTTGGGGTGGCATTTTTTCCCCCCTTTCTTCTTGGCAGTTTTTTTAGGTAGTTGAAGAGGTAGTTTGGAAAAAAAGTGTTAGCAAGCCTGAAGACTGAAGTTCGCACCATAAAGGGTGTTTCTTTTAAACAGTAATAGATAATAGATGTATTAAGCTGCACATAAAAGAAAAGTAGATATGTATTGCCTTTTGATCAGATTGTAGAGTGTAGACTACTAACCAGAAGTATGCTATCTTGTAGTCCTACCTGTCTGATAGGATTGGGAGTTACGAAGACTGCATCCCTTATGCAGGGTTTATTGCATGTGTTGTGGGCAATGTTTTAAAAACCAGACTGGATTGACCAGTTCAACCAGTTGGACCGTCAACCGGACCATGGTCCGGTCCGGGCAATCCCCAAAACTGCTATTGAAAGAACCGGCTTCTTTTTAGAGAACCGCTGTAATTAAACGGTTGAACCAGCAACCCGTGGAAATCGGTCACGGTTCGATGGAACCGGTAGGGAAAACTTTCAACTATTCCATGACCATGACAAAATTAATTTCGAACTCAACAGCTGCCCCTTTTGTTTTGCTTAACAGCTGGCAAGTGGAATGTTCGTTGACCACAATTAAAGGTTCAGAAGCAGTCAACTTCAAGCCTTAACGTAAAGAAAGACTTGTTATGTGTTTCTAAACGCAAAGATGCTTTCTAAGTCATATTACCTACCGATGTGGGACTGAAGTACTGAACCAAAATGCCCACTGAGCTCAGTTTTTTCTTTTTCACTTCAAATAAGAGATATATCACATATGCACATTTCAATCCATTTTTATACACTTAATCTTGTGTATACTACTAATTGTATTTAGCTTTATACTACAAATATATTTTTGACATAGTTTTCACATTCCGGTTCAATTCTGGTACAAAGGCAACCCTTCCACTCGATCACTTTTCTGGTTCGCTCACCTATCTTGGAGCTACTAGTCTAATGCAGAGGATCATATCTGCATTGCTTTGAGCAAGAACTTTATCATTTATGTACTGAGTACGTATGGAACTAAACTATGCTCCTGGTGTTATACATAACTTATCTAGTCATTTATTTGCTTTTTCCCCTCTCAAGTTTGTATGGAAATGGTAGACGCCATGTATTATATGTTTGGTGAATTGCAGAGTGACGTATTTAAACACAAGTTTTTTCCTCCGATTACATTGAAGTGCAGGTGCTGCAAGATAGGGTTACTGAGGTGCCGGGTTCAAATGAAGACTTGATGACTCTAGGGAGGGAGATTGTGGATTTTCACGGAGAGATGGTTCTGCTGTTGAACAAACACTACCCGAATGGCGAGACCAGTTCTTGTCCTACAAGGATCTCAAGAAGCAATTGAAGCTCATCTACCCCAAAGAAAACGGCGACGCCGTTAGGCCGAATAAACGGCCCAGATTTTCCGGCAACGCCGGCGAGGATGAGGAGAGGGAGGAGCAAGGTTTTAAATCTCGGTATCGGTTGCGGTATCGGTGTATCGGTATCGGGACATATCGGCGATACGTCTCGGGAATCGGCTGTCTCGGCCGTGAATTTTTTAAAATCATTAGCTATATGTAGAAAACTTGATTTTACACGCTTTTTTTTTTTTCTCTCATTAGCATAATTAGTAATATTTTAACCAATCTTGGCACATATAATTGAACCAAACCACCACAATAAGGTTATAATACGAAAATAAGCACACCATAGAGTTCTTACAACACGCAATTAATTGGATATATTTTTCAATTATTATTAATTTGTTATACTTAACAAAAATTAAGTTATATGGTGGTTTTCTTGGTGTTGTAAATTATAATCTCTCATTTTCCTTTTTTTGCTAATTTTTGGTTCACCGATAATTTTTCAAAATATTTGAGCTCTGTTTTTTTTTTTTTTTTTTTTTTTTGCGTATCGGCCGAGACAGATGCCGTATCGGCCGAGACACCGATACGTCTCGGGTATCGGCCGAGACAGGGTGCTATTTTTTCTCACACCGAGATATCGGCCTGTATCCGTATCGGAGGCCCCAAATACCGGTACATATCGGCCGATACGAGACGTCTCGGCCGATATTTAAATCTATGGGGAGTAGGCGGTGGGGGTCGTGACGAAGGAAGTGATCGATTTCGTGAAGCTGTTGGAGGACGAGATTGAAAAGTTCAACGCGTTTTTTGTTGATAAAGAAGAAGAATACATTATCCAATCGAAGGTATTTTTGTCCCACATGTGTGATAACTGATTACTATCGTGTTGTTTAGAATTAGTAATAATCATCATTACTCGATTCAATCGTTTGTTGGATTTTTGTAAAATGACTAGGTTTACTTAAACGTAATATGTTTCAAATGGAAATTGATTGGTATTTTTCCTTATTTGAAGGGTTTGAGTTTTGATTTTGCGGTTAAAATGGAAGATGAGTTTTTATTCCTCATATGATGCACATGTTTGATTACTTGATTATGCATATACTCCCTCCGTCCCATAAAGTTAGTTTCGTAGCCCCTACGAAACTATGTTAGTCCCCTACAAAACTAAAAAATAATGTATATACATACTAGAAGGGTAATGATTCTTTGCATTCCCTATTTTTTACACATAAAAATTTCCCTAAAAGACCTGAAATGGAGGGCATTCATGAAAAAGGGGTGTGGAAATCATTTCCCATACTAGAAGGCCGGAATGCGTGTGCAAATAGTATGATGCAAAAGTTGAAAAAAAGGAAAATCTTGAATTGAGTTTAATTTGTGATGAAAAAGTAGAAAAGAGGGGAGAAGAAATTTGTGGTGGCAGTTTTTTTTTTTCCCTTTCTTCTTGGCAGTTTTTTTAGGTAGTTGAAGAGGTAGTTTGGAAAAAAAGTGTTAGCAAGCCTGAAGAATGAAGTTCGCACCATAAAGGGTGTTTCTTTTTATAACAGTAATAGATAATAGATGTATTAAGCTGCACATAAAAGAAAAGTAGATATGTATTGCCTTCTGATCAGATTGTAGAGTGTAGACTGGTAACCAGAAGTATGCTATCTTGTAGTCCTACCTGTCTGATAGGATTGGGAGTTACGAAGACTGCATCCCTTATGCAGGGTTTATTGCATGTGTTGTGGGCAATGTTTTAAAAACCAGACTGGATTGACCAGTTCAACCAGCTGGACCGTCAACTGGACCATGGGCCGGTCCGGGCAATCCCCAAAACTGCTATTGAAAGAACCGGCTTCTTTTTAGAGAACCGCTGTAATTAAACGGTTGAACCAGCGACCCGTGGAAATCGGTCACGGTTCGATGTAACCGGTAGGGGAAACTTTCAACTATTCCATGACAAAATTAACTTTGAACTCTACAGCTGCCCCTTTGTTTTGCTTAACAGCTGGCAAGTGGAATGTTCGTTGACCACAATTAAAGGTTCAAAAGCAGTCAACTTCAAGCCTTAATGTAAAGAAAGCATTGTTATGCGTTTATAAACGCAAGGATGCTTCCTAAGTCATATTACCTACCGATGTGGGACTGAACCAAAATGCCCACTGAGCTCAGTTTTTTCTTTTTTCACTTCAAATAAGAGATATATCATATATGCACATTTCAATCCATTTTTATACACTTAATCTTGGGCAAATTTTCTAATAAGGACCTCCCGGATTTAAGAAAAAATGTAATTTTTTCACTTTAAAAATTGTTTTTGGGAAATCCGAACCGTCCAAGCAGGTTTTCGCAAAAATTGCCCTTAAAATACCTTTTGAACACATTGGACGGTTCGGATCGTCAAAAAAATGCTCGGATCATAGGGGTCCGCAAGTCCGGAGTCCGGACTAGAAGCGGCCCCCTTAATCTTGTGTATACTACTAATTGTAGTTAGCTTTATACAATAAATATATTTTTGACATAGTTTTCACATTCCGGTTCAATTCCGGTACAACTGCAACCCGTCCATTCGATCACTTTTCTGGTTTGCTCACCTGTCCGGTTTTCAAAACATTGGTTGTGGGATTGGTGGTCCAACAAATTTATAATCTCTATACTAATAGTTACATTCAAATGCAAACAACGAAATTCCACGTGACATGGTATCTCATATCTCCTCGGTCAGCTAGTAATGTATGTTCTTTGGTGAATTATCAAGGATTGTGAACTGAATAATCTCAGATTTTAAAGTTTTTCCGGTGGCAATTTTGGAACCAGTGTCCTAATCTGTTTTTGGCTAAACCAGTGTCCTAATACATACGTCTAAACGTATGTATTTGAGAATAAGATGTTGATATTTATTCTAGCCTCCTTTTTGCTCCACACAAGGACCAAGATCCAGTAAAATCCCATTCTGTTTTGGCAATTTTTGTAGAAACTTGAGCAACTAAATTTTGGTCGAGGACCTGAGGTTATTCAGTTATTTGATGGATTTAGGTTCCTGTGGTTATGTTCTTTGGATTTTGTGTAGAAATGTAAAGGAGCTAAACGAAATCATTATTGAAGTTGCCGCATATTTTATATAAGCAGACTTGCCTGCATGCTTTTAGGGGGTGGTAGGAGGGCTTTTCTTGCCTTCATTTGCTTTGATGTTTTTTGCAAGTGCTTTTGTGCCCTCAGGCGCTGCTCCCTATCTTGGAGCTACTAGTCTAATGCAGAGGATCATATCTGCATTGCTTTAAGCAAGAACTTTATCATTTATGTACTGAGTATGTATGGAACTAAACTATGCTCCTGGTGTTATACATAACCTATCTAGTCATTTGTTTGCTTTTTCCCCTCTCAAGTTTGTATGGAAATGGTAGATGCCATGTATTATATGTTTGGTGAAATGCAGAGTGACGTATTTAAACACAAGTTTTTTCTTCCGATTACATTGGAGTACAGGTGCTGCAAGATAGGGTTACAGAGGTGCCGGGTTCAAATGAAGACTTGATGACTGTAGGGAGGGAGATTGTGGATTTTCATGGAGAGATGGTTCTGCTGTTGAATTACAGTGCCTTCAACTACATAGGTACTTTTCTACGTCTTTCTTTGATGCTTTTTACGCAGTGATGGATAATCCATTGTCAAATGATCCACAGGATGACCATTATTTACATATTTTGTGGTATCCGCGGTACAATTGCTTGAAAAAATGCTGTTTCATGATGTCTCTTTTGGGTAGGTATGCCGTTTTGTTTTACTGTCTCAAAACCGTAGTTTTGTTTATTGTGTAACAGAACCTCTTCTTAACGTCAATTTTGTGTGATAAGAACCCTGTATCTTTTCTGTTTTGCAATGCTTTGGAGCTCCTTATGCCTTTGTTCTATGCTAGATGCTGGGCACAGTTTTTTCCCGTTGATCGGAGCAAACTTTTTTTTTTGGTTCAAGTATAAGAAAATAAACAACAGTAGAATTAAACATCACATCAATTGAACTATTCATACATTGTCATAAAAAATATACTTTGCTATCGTGACAGCTTTCACATAATTAACTCAATGTCGCAGAGTAACCATGCCAATTCAATTGCTAATATGATATATGGAAGATAAATTACCGTGCTAATGTCGCTGCCGCTTCCTTATACCTAAATAGTCTTCTATCAGATTTTGTAAATCAATCGTGTCAGCTCTAATGGAGAACATCTATTTCATTGAGTAAATGCCTATCTGTTGGTTTACCCAAAAAAAAAAAAATGCCTATCTGTTTTACTTGCAGAGATAATCAAATATAAGTAAATCATACCCGAAACTGGAAATTTACAGAAATTGCAGAGTTATTTGGGTGGTTCTTAGATTTTTGAGAGGGAGGGACGCTAAACTTTGTAGTTTAAGCCATGGCTGAACCCACGAATCAGTTGGCCGGCGGTGATCAATCACCTTTTCAGTTAGTCGTATGATTATGATTTTGAACTTCCATGGGTTGTGTTTAACTTTGGATATTAGTTGCTGAATTTTGATTCCTTGGTTGCTAAATTCGGATTATTTCTGCTTAAATGAACTCAATTTTGGCCTATGATGATTGGTGATGTTTTTTGTCAGCTTTTTTTGTTTTCTTTCTTTTATATGGGTTAACACAAATTAAAATTTAAAGAAAAGAAAGATACATCATCCCCAACACTGGCAAATAACAGAAATTGCTCTGTGGAGTTTCCCGTGGTTCCTCAAGTGCTAGCCACAGAGAGGAATGCCATCAACTAGGGTGCTATTGGCCACTAACCACTCGTTCGCCGGCCTCTAGGGCTCCGCGTTTCAAGTTCGTTATCCTAACTGTCTTCTCCGCTCCACTGGGAGCCTGGCCCCTTCTTCTATCTTGTCTACTGCCTTGCTCCTCGGCTCCCTACTGCTCCAGCCGCTCGCTGTAATAGCTTGCTTCTTGGGTGGCTCGCAGCCTGGGTGGTGCTTCAGCTCTTCCCTAACATCCATCTTGGACTAGCTACTTGCCTGAGGTTTGTACCGTGACTGGTGTTTGTACTAGTTATTAATGGTCGGCTGTCTCTCTGACCTGATAACTAGTATCGCTTAATGCTGCCAAACAAATAGTTATTAATGGTCGGCTGTCTCTCTGACCTGATAACTAGTATCGCTTAATGCTGCCAAACAAATAGTTATTAATGGTCGGCTGTCTCTCTGACCTGATAACTAGTATCGCCTAATGCTGCCAAACAAATAGTAAATCCCAGCCATAGACATCATTTTAGATTCTCTCTCTCTAAATATACCAGTCAGTGTTCTAAAAGTCGGGACTAGTCGCCGACTAAGTCAGAGTCGTGGCCTAACCGAGTCGACTAGGGCCTAGTCGATTGAATTAGTCGCCGGCCGACTTAGTCGGGCTCAAGTCGGCGACTAATCGGACAAGTCTCGAAGTCGGAAAAAGTCGGAAAATCGAAAAAAATCGTAGCAAATCGGGGCAAATCGTAACAAGTCGGAAAAATCGAGGTAAAAAAACAGAATTTGCAAAACTTTTGGGGCGCCGCAGTGTAATTTTTAAACCCGATTCACTGCCCTAAATCGATTCTTACCTCTTCTCTTCAAAGTTCAAACACGATCGATTCACACCTACAGAAAACCAACGGTCGATTCTTTCCCGCACGCCGTCGCTGTTGCTTCTCCTCTTCTTCTTCCTCCTCGGTGCTTCTCCTCTTCTCAAGTAAGATCTCCTCTTCTCTTGCTCTCGCTCTCGCTCTCTCTCTTCTCTTCTCTGTTGAGTGTTGACTGTCGGTCTCTCTCTCTCTCTCTCTCTCTCTCTCTCTCTCTATTCTCTTCTCTTCGTTTATACACCACTGACCACACTACACCACAGTTTCTCCTCTGTCGGTGGGTTTGTGTATGAGTAAAGTTTGTGGGCTGATTAAAAAAACAGTAGATGAATAAAGTTTGTGGGGTTTGTGGGGAGTTTGTCTGTGTGTGAGTAAAGTTTGTGGGGTTTGTCTCGATTAAAAGAACAGTAGATGAATAATCCACTAACAGTTAGTGGGGTTTCTCTCATTTTTTTTTATTTTCTGTTTTTTAAAAAACAGATTGGATTAAAAAAATACTCCACTAACAATTAACAAACTTTGTAGTTACCTCTTTTTACATTAAAAAACACTTTATAGTTGACTATTTTGTTTTACTTAGTTTGTATGTTTTTATTTGATGATGTGCTATGAAGGAGAATATATACATATATATATTTTTTAAAAATCTAGCCGACTAGTCCCCTAGTCGCTAGTCGGCACTCGGCAGCCATCTGACCTGGGAGCGACTAGCGACTTTTAGAACACTAATACCAGTGAACCCACTCCTTTTTGTCTCTCTTTAGAACCCTTTGAAGCACATCTCCACAGACAAATGAAAGGATAACCGATCATGGAGACGAAAAGAGAAATGGGTTCCGGACGAGGTACTTGAGGAAGTATGAATTCATTAAATTTTTTTGGTGGGATGTGTGCTTTATACATTGTATTTTTATGACCAATTGATTATGCATGTTTTTCATTTGATTGTTCTCTGTGGCTTTGTATTATGAGACAACGAAGTAAAGCAACACTAGTTTTTTTACTGTGAATGAGATATGCAAGGATATAACTATGGTCATGAGGAAAAACGTTGTATTATGATGTTTATTGACCAATCCGTGTGATGAACTCTCAGAAACGTCAAGTTCTAAAGTTTGGGCAAAAGACACAGGACAAGAGCAGGTTGGAGCTCAGGCAGCAGTTTACCGGCTACGATGTGCAGAAGCCGAAGGCCTCGCCAGATAAATTGAGATAGAGAGAGTCTAAAGTTATATCAAACATAATTGAACTACAATATACCTTCATCGTAACTGGGTTTTCATGAACCGTTAGTTGATATCCCCAAAACGTAATCGATTCTCTAGATCTCAACTCTAACAGGGTGCAGAACTTGCTAGTCTTTGTGTTGTTGAGTGAGAGAGGGACTCGATCGCACTTGCCTCAAATTTCCCAGTCAGTGGAGGCCAGAGGATGTGTAGAGGGAAGCGATGGGATGGTGATGACGACATGGATGCTTGAAGGGGTGTTTGGGGGTTGATCTGATGTTGAGAATTTCTAGGGGGGAAGAGAGAGAGGGCTGTAGTAGTCAAAATAAAAGTTCTTCCCAGAGAGAGAGATGAATCAGATGATGTCACAAATGTGGCCCAAGGCGTGAATGGCTGGCATTCAGATTGGAGACCAAAACGGGGTCGTTCTGATGCACAGCACGCCTTGCTTCCCTTTGGGTGCAGATGCGCTCCCAAACCCTTGAAAGGGATGTCCTTGCTACTCTTTGGTTGTGAAGGTTATATTTTAGTGGTTTTTTAGCTGTTTTTACATGAAGACCCCCCTTCTTTTTGGGGGAAACAAGAGCAAGGAGATCTGAGAGTGACACCTAGGAGGAGGAGGAGGAGGATCATGTAAGACGCACTAGGTAGGCGACATTGTGGACGGTAATATACATGCAAAATGTTGCATGATAGTTTCATTGTCAAGTTATGCAGTGGCGGCTTATATATAGGTTTTTTTGTTTGTTTTGAACTGGTGCTATACGTTTCTCCAATGCTATTCTAGAGATGTTTTATTGATCGACTATTATTTCTTCCAGTATGAAGAAGAATAGAAATGATACAACAATGAATCAATGATTCAAGAAAAGAAATTTACTGCGTTAATGGCTCAAGTTGATAATCGGTGCTTAATGATGTTGATGTCGTCTGGTCCGAAAGCACAGATTGATAATTTTGAACTCAAATTTTCTCACTTGCAGGACTAGTGAAGATACTAAAGAAGTATGACAAGCGAAGTGGCGCTCTCATTCGCCTGCCTTTCATCCAAACGGTTTTGCAACAGCCATTCTTTAAAACCGACGTTCTCAACAAGCTTGTGAAGGACTGTGAGACAATTCTTGATAGGTTTTTCTCCTCAAACGAGCAATTGGCCTCATCTTATGAAGAAACTGAAGCTAAAGAACAGTGCACTAAAACATTTAGTAGTGCTGAAAATGGAGGCAGTGTCCAGAAAGTTCCGGAAGAACTTACAGATATTATGTACATTGAGAGTATGTACGTGAAACATACGTTGACTGCTTTGGAGGTATTGAATAAGGTTCGAGGTGGAAGTTCTACAGTATGCATGTTTTCGTTGCCTCCAATGCAAAGTAACGAGTCACAGGCAGAATGGAAGAAAGTCACTGTGATAGAGCAAACAGCAAAGTAGTTTGGGTGTGTTTTATCTGCGACTCTTTTCGTTATTCAAGGGTGCTGCTGCTAAAAGAAAGATCTTATCAGTTATCAATGTCCATGAATGGTAAACCATGGTACAGTACCAGTTTTTCTTTGTAGATATATTTCAAAGGCCTAAGATACCTGTATGTTCAAAACTTGGCTCTGTCGAACTCCGGTCTCCGGATAAATGACCTTTGTAGAATCTGTTACTTACAAAGATGCTCATCTTTCTAAAGTACCGGTAAATTTAGCTCTCAAGAAAAGCTGCTGCTTTACCGCCAATTTGATTTTACAGTGGAAGAAGTGCCGCACATGATAGTTCAAGTGTTGTGTGGCACTTTTGACCGTGGTTGACTTTATATATTATTCAGGCATTTCTTTTCTCATCATTGGGGATTCGAAACAAATTCGAGGACTCTCAAATTGGGGTCTCTACAGTTAGTTTTGGGATGATGATTGGTGTGAAATTAAATCTCTGAATTTTTTAGTTTGGCGTATAGAGTAAACGGGGCTGGAGAAAAATCGGTTTAATCCAAATAAAATCACTCAAGAGTGAAAATGTACTCAGCAGCCTTCCTACACCACCAATTCACCCATACCAAAGCTATTGCCTTGAGAGAGACCTTCTCTCTCTAAAAAATAGATTTCAGTAGGGTTTTTCTGCCCTTTTTGCCGGCTTCTTCTCCGGCCGTTTTCCTCCTCTTCCTTTGTCTCCCTTCCCCACCAGACTCCCTCAACCATCATCATCTTCCCCCACCCCTCTCTTCTCCCTTGAGCGGCTGTTTTAGGGGTGGGGTTGCCGCCTTTGCGCCCCACCCCTGCCGGTTTTCTTCGCCCACCACCCACTCTCACCCTCTTTACCAGATCAGCCGGTCCTCAACCTCCTCCGCCTTTCCCCCCAACCTCCGCCGCTTTGATTTTCGTGTTTTTGCTTGCTCGATCGGGGACTGGATGTCATGGCCGCCGTGGACGTGGGGGGCCGCCTATGTCCAATGAGGCATACCCGCGTCCAGAGCCTCGCGTGACATCGGAGGTTCTCGTACTTTTTTATCCACTCATGGCGGTGTTGGGATGGTTGTACGGTGGAGGTTTTCTTCACCGCCAGTTGTTGACGGCGTTAAGCCTTTTGTGATTTTCTAGTCCCTGGATTTAGCTTCCGATTACTAGTGCTTTAATGTGTTTAGGGTTTGAGCTGGGTTCCCTCTTTGGGTTCTCTTCTGCTGACTTTTGAGCGGACTCATCATCCCGTCCCGTAGGTGTCGGGTCTGCTATGACAGGTGTGTCTAGGAGCCGGTGGCCGGTGTTAGCCTAATGCCGTGCTTGTTTCATCTGTTAGTAGATTTGGTTTCATTCCTATTAGTGATGTAATCGGTGCCGGATGGCTGTGCTATGAAATTTCTTGACGTGTTTCAAAAAAAAAAACTTCGAGTAATGTCCTTTTTATATTTGTTGATGCTATATGGTGATTTTTGTCCGCAGAATTCAACTAGAAAACCTACACACCAGAATTAGCAACCTAAGCGAACTAAAGATCCAAAGTGAAATGCATAGAAGGCTTTTGTAAGGACTGATTTCTTGTGTAGATGGACAGTATTGACAGATAATATGCTTCTATGTTGCTTGATGAGATGTCTATGTTCTTTTCTAATGCTTGATTAATGTCTATATCACTCGCAACTGCTAATGTTTGGTTACTGGGAATGCGGTGAGCGAAGATTTCACAGCAATGACACCTTATGTGAAACAGAAGTTCTAGATTCTGTTTTACTAAAATACCTCAACCATAGAACTTTGAGTTAGTCTAGTAGGTTAGTTTGTTAATAAAACTATTAAAATGGTGTCGATAATGCTATCGGGTGGATGTTTTGAACGAGGCTCGAATCCACCCTCGAAAGCTAACCCTTTGATCCCCCTAGCAGTGGCGGAGCAAGAACTTGAAGTTGGAGGGGGCCACATTATGAAAGAAATTTGGTTCAATTTTTTTTTTCACGACTACATTCAGTGATTCGAGTTTTTATGGGATTGTTTTGATAAATTGAAAAATTAATCTTAGAGTATTGTTGTTATCATAAAATTTGACAAATACAATATCATTATCACACGTTATAATTCACCATAATTTAGTGTATTCGGAATGAAAATCGTTCTATATTTTAATTACAGCCGAAATTTTATAATTTTTTAAGAATACCTATAAAAAATATGTAAAATATACTCCAAAATAGGAACCGGGGCCACCCCGAACCCTATGAAGCTCTGCCATTGCCCCCTAGATTCTTTGAAAAGAGAAGATGTAGGCTTCGCTCACAAGAAACTCTTACAATGTTTATTTAGGTGGATCACGAATTTGAATCAATGAGCTAGAACTTTCTCATCCTTATAGTCTTTCCACAAGTATTGCAAAATATATAGTACCAACGATATTAGTAATAAAAAAAACCATAATTGATAATTCTTCGGTGAAAACAAAAAACCACACAGATCCTTTATATAGAGCAACTTACTGAAATAATTAACCGTACATGAGATAAGGAGCTTTATTCACTAACATTGAAAAAAGAAAAGAAAAAAAAAAAAGACCAAGAATGCCACACATTGCACTGCTCCTTTACTCACAAGTACATAAAAAAGCTTCATCAGCTTACCAAATGAAAGAAGAAGAAAATCCAAGCACAGTTGTTTACACACAAATTAACATTATTCGATTGCAAGATGAAAAAGACGAGAGATCCAAAGCTTCAATATTCCACCTCTTACACCTGCCTCAAAACTAACCAATTACTTACTGATTAGTAAGCCCAATAACCTTCGCGAAGAAGGGGTGTGTCACAAAGGATGGAGCGAAGTCTATCTGGCACTCGGATCAGTCGCCTGTAGAGAAGTCTAGCTGGCGCTCGGATGTCGCCTCCTAAATACAAACCCGAGAGCACAGGCATTCCTCCTTCTTCCACTTGGATCTCTTTCACAAGATTTTCCCCCCAAAGTTCTAGGATCTCGAGTTGAGGGAATCCTCCAGCGGTGCAAACCAATTTTTCTTGACGAATGAAGCTCAGCTGGAGAACTGCCAATTTCGGAAGCTTCTCCAAAATTGGCATAGGATCTTCAGTGAGATTTTCTGCATCTAAGTAGAGGAACTTGAGATTTGGAAGCACCTCTGTTGGCAACTTCCAATCTGCCATCCCACCTAGATAATGGGTAAATTTTTCCAACCTCAATTGAAGGAGGTTTTCGCAACGAGAGAGCGGGTGCAAGCGGACCTCGAGTTTCCCGCTGTAGTGTGTTATATTCAAGGATTGGAGGCTTCTTAATCCACCAATAGAATCCAGTGTGATCCTATTGTTGCCCTCTCCGTCAAACTCTATGTGAAGCTCGCGGAGATTGATCAGATCCATTGGGTCAAACTCCATCTGGTCCTTGACAAAAACCGTTTTCAGAGTTCGAAGTTTTGTCAAATTGTCCACTCGAAATGGCCACCTGAATTGCCCAATTAAATGTCTTAGCTGCTGTGCTTTGCATATCTCATCAGGTAATTGAATTGTACGGTAAGGATGCAATTCCAGGGTTTGCAGGGCATGCAAGTTACCCACGAACTGTGAGAGCGCATTTATATTGCTGCCGCGTAGCCCAAGGTACCTCAGGTGGATCAATTTTCCTATTTCATCAGGTAAGAGGCTGACATTGAATTGATGGTACTCAAAATCTAGCACTCTCAGTAATCGCAACTTCCTGCACAATGACTGTAGGTGTGCCATTTCTGCGTTTTCATCTTTTACATTGAAAAATAAGAGAGTTCGTAAGCGCATATCTGAAGGGTCCAACGAAATAAACCTCTGCAACGGAGAGTAAGAGGCTAGTCGTCGACTTTTGGGAGCGAGTGTTTTACTATAGATATGAAGAAAATTTAGCTCCTTCGACTTTTCAATTGCAAAATCACGGAGCATATCATGAACTCGACATTCTATGATTCTCCTCCAGTTTGTTTTTACCACTTGAAGCAAACTTCTGTCAATTAGTTCTTTCAAATACTCCTCCGCCTCCACCTCAAAAGATTCATTGCCTTGTTCTATGAAACCCTCTGCCTCCCACAACCGACAGAGTCTCTTTGCATCAATTTTAAAGTCTTCTGGAAACAAACCCAAGTAAAGAAAGCAGGACTTCAAGTGATGAGGCAAATCGTTGAAACTTGAAGCAAATATATGTTCAACATTTGAGTCATGAACCCTTACGTGGTGCCAGATGTGCTCTTTCAACTTGGGCCACTCGTCATAATGTTTTCTTCGCAATAGCCCACCCAATAGGACAATGGCTAGGGGCAAGCCATGACATTTACTGACCATCTCTCTTGCCAAATTCTCTAAGTGTGGAGGGCAACGACTTTTTTGGTTTCCGTCCTCGTCATCATCGTATATAGGAAATGCTTTGCTACAAAACAATTCCCAACTTTCTTCGTCCTTTAGAAATGGGAGCTCATGGAGATATGTTTTCTCGTCGCAAGACTTAGCGACATCTTTGTTTCGGCTTGTCATGATTACTCTACTTCCATTATTCTCATTTGGAAACGCTCTCATCAAGCTTGGCCAAGCATTCTTGTCCCATACATCGTCAAGCACCACCAAATATCGATGTCCTTTCAAGTAATTACGTAAATGAAGCTCCAAATCTTCTTCTTTCATCTCCTTTAGCAACTCTAAATCTTCTTTGGTTGGCGTTTTGAAAGATTTTATTGTTGATCGAAGAAGATCTTCAATTTTGTAATCATTGGACACAGAAACCCAACCATAGTAGTCAAATTTATTTGTAGGAGTAAGATTGTTGTAAAGCTTTCGAGCTAGAGTTGTCTTTCCCAAGCCTCCGGTGCCCACAATTGAGATCACACACCGATCTTTCACTTTCTTGTCAAGTTCAGACATCAATGTGTCAGCATCCTCCTTGAAACCGACAACATGCTCATTATCCTTATATGGGCGTTCTTTTTGTCGCCGATAAGCATTCATGTGATCTGATCCATCTCTTGCATCGTCAATACTTCTTATACCAAAAGTTACTCGACTTTCTTCGATCTGATTTAGCTTGGTCCTTAGTGTGTTTATTTCCTTTCCAATACCATACAGATTAGCCTGCTGTATGAGGCTAGCATGTTTGCTGCAAATGCAAAAATACTTCTTAAAGCAATCTTTTAGCCCCATCTTCTTTGGAGTCCCTGCTTCTGCTTCTACTTTGAGGATGAAGTTGTCAATAATATCCTCAGCCTCATAAGCAACATCTCTGATATCGGACACCCACTTGCGCATCCGATGGTCGACATCTTGCTTTTCTTCTGCATCTTTCAAGAAACCCAACATATACTGCAATTTGCCTTTCAACCACATAACATCATCTTTCACTCCATGTAGAAAAACAACTTGTTCGATGAGAAGGCTACCAAGTCTTTCCACTACGAAGGAGACAACAGCGTCGACCATCCTTAGTGATTGTGTTCCTTGTTTCTTTCACACTAATCAACAATGATAAACAACCAAAATTAACATACTAAAGCGATATTATGATGGGGAACTTCAAATCAGTTGGTGTTAGGGACTATCAAATGAGTTGGAAACTACAAATCAGTAAGACTACTGTCTGGTAGTGTTGCAGTTTTCAGGTTTTTTATTCCCAGAAACGATAAACAAGTCTTTGTTCAGTGCCAAAACCAAGAAAAATTAGACAAAAAGCATGTTTAGTGCCAACTCTAGTTAACAAGTACTCCAGAAAACAAAATCAGGAACAAAATTTCTTCTTTTTTTTTTTTTTTTTGAACGAAGGATTAAAAATGTTTATTACACTAATATGTGTTATGTATGATCTGACTACAATACTACATCATGTTAAAAAGAGAGATGATACCGTTCATGTCTAATTAGGACCATGCTTCACAAATTATAAAGTATAGAAGACTTACAGAATTGCAGAACAACACCGGTCGCCCACTTCACGTTTAGGACTACGACCGGAAAATTAACGCCGCAATCGTTATCCAGTCCGGTCAGCCGGAATATTCGGACATATCTTATATTATACCCCCTCAAGGCATGGCATCTTCAAACAAATACTATATCCGAGAGAGAAGATGGGAGGGAAAAAAAAAAAAGGGGTCCAAAGAAGATTAATGTGTGTGTGTGTGGGAGAGAGAGAGAGAGAGAGTCAATTCAGTGGTTTTGAAAATAGAACATGGAGGAGATAAGCATGAAGGCAGAGGAGACAAAGTTCCAAGAAACATCACGTGCCTGAGAAATGGGTGGATGGAAATAATGTGGACTGTGTGGGTACTATTGTTTTGAACTTTCAATTGATGATTTTCATAACTGACTTTTAATATTTTGGAATATAGTGTCAATGTTCAATGTATATTTGGTGTGTGCAGATATTTAGAGGTGATTTGGCTAATTTGAAAAAATTGGTATTTTGGTTTTTTTCATTTTGTCCTTATTCAAAAAAAAAATTGCACTTTTTAGTTACAAATAACGGGTTAATTGCAAGCTAAACTTGGTTTATGTGGTTAACAAAACTGCATGTGATCTTTCAGACCCATACGTGTGTCACTAAACAGATCTTCTGTTGCTCAAAGCAATATATAGACTTATTTCGACGCAATTAAAGATGGGGCAAAACCTCGTATAGACTGGCATAACACATGAATTTATGGCACCTCATTGGAAGTTGAACTTCAGACCAATGGGGGCTTGAGCCCCCTGATTGCCTGGTGGCTCTATAACTACTTTGTTCAAATTTTGCACTAAAAGTTTCCATAAGTTCTAATTATCCTCTTCTAGCTTTCCACTGCTTTGAACTCCAGTTGGTTGGGACAACCTTTGGGGGAATTTTGTATTTTGTAGGCAAAAAAAATTTAGTAGCATGAGTTTTTATCCAAAAAATTTACACCAATTTAAAGATCTCTTTAAGAAGAAAAATATGGTGTAAAAACTTTTCAAAAAAAAAGTTTGCGCGTAAAATCCTCAATTACCAATTTGATTGATTCTCGAACTGCTGATTACATTTTAGATACTCATATTCCAATGCTACTGATCAATCTAATTGGGTGGGCTCTTCGAGTGGGAATTCACTATAGCTGCTGCCTATTATAATATCGTCACTAAAGAGGACAGTGATTTGCAAGGATGGCTGTGGCTTTGGAAACTTAAAATCCCAGCCAAGTTTTCTTTTCTTTGGTTCATCTTCCATAACAGGCTCCCCACTAATTCTTTTAAATTCCATCGTGGCATTACATCTAAGGACTTATGCCTGAGATGTAATAACGGCCATGAAGATTTAAACCACCTATTCCGGAATGTACTAAAGACTAAAAGAATTTCTGGCATAGGAAATAACATACCCTTGAGCACGCTTTTTGTTGTTATTCTCTGGAAAAATTGGAAGGACCGGAACAAGAAAAGTTTTGCAAGTTTTGAATCTATTGGCACTCCAATCTATTAACTCCTACGCTGAGGAAATTCAGGAAGCTTTCAAATCTATCACCCTCCAAGGAAGGCAAATCTCTAGACTAACTACTTGGCTTCCCCCAAAAGCAGATTTGAAACTTAACAAGGATGGCTGGTGGTACAATTTCAATGGAACAGTGGGCTATGGAGGCATAATCAGGGTACTACGGAAAAGCTACATGCTCTCAAATCTGATTCACTTGCCGCAGTGAAAGCCACTAATGAAGGAGTGCCTGAACGACATCCAAAGCATCAGATGCTTGAAGACTCTAGGAGCATCAATCTCTCACATTGGAAGGATGGCAAATCAAAGCACAGATAGCCTCGCACGTTTGGGAGCAGAGCAACCAGAGTCCAAATCCTGCCATAGCGGACTGTCTTGAAACTCAACATCGTCTAGACTAGCTTTACTGCATTTGTTTAGCAGTTGTAACCTTATGTGGGTTTTCTCCCTTCGTTGAACTATGACTGTAACCTCTATCTTCTTTTCGTAATGTTAAGAGTTTCCGTTGAATCAAAAAAAAAAAAAATTTGGGGAGGGGGAGTACCATGCTACCAAGTATAAAGATTCTGTATATTAAGATGCAAGGTGGAGTAATAGAAAAGCAATAAATTGGATTTTTTCTTTGAATTAGAAGTCAACCTTTGCAAGTCACTTTTAACATGAAAAATGTGCTCATTTTGGTTCTTAGTTCTTCACTAGCCGGCCAGCAACTGTTACACTAAACACTGAAGATGTCATGTCATTCGGGATGTTATATCCTTCCTAAACATTGTGGGTTAAATTTGACTTCAAGGAAATGCCATTATTTCAGCATATCTCTAATCCTTTTCAATAACTACATGCCAATTTTGAATTATTTTTCTGAACTTCAGCATATATTTCATTCAGAAACAATTCCAGTTCCAAAATAATCCTTTTCAATTTCATTCAGCATATTTCTAATCCTTTCAATAACTACATGCCAATATTGTGCATTGTGCTTCTTTATGTATACCATTGTATGAAATAACAAAATTCCAAATTTCATTCCAACCAGCATGTAGAACATATTATTTAGCAAGTTCCACAACTAGATCACAGAAAGTTTCACAAAACTTTCACGAGCTTAGAACTCAAGGTACTATATACTCGGCAACAGTTAGATGTATCCTTTGGAAGGCATAGCATTCAGAAACTTCTCAACGAACAACAAATAAGACACGCCTACCGTGTGGCCGCCAAGGTCCCCGTGAGTCCTCCACCAATCTCATAATGCTTTGAATTTTCAAATCCTACTTCTAAAGCAAGCTTCTCTAACTCCTTCCCTGCAGCAGAATAGAGAGTAATTTCTTCAAAACAGAAAACAAAAACGAAGCGCAAACTGCAGACAATTGAGGCAAAATCACGAGTATT
The DNA here is from genome assembly GCA_963854785.1 of Vaccinium vitis-idaea. NCBI lineage: Eukaryota > Viridiplantae > Streptophyta > Magnoliopsida > Ericales > Ericaceae > Vaccinium > Vaccinium vitis-idaea. The sequence goes on from OY978224.1 coordinate 8,947,078, forward strand.
GATTCCTTTCATCTCCTGACAATTCTGAAATGTTTGCGCAACTGATCGGTTTTTTCTTGTTTAGAGAAGTGATTTTGAAAAAAAAAATTGCTACGTGAATCGGAAATTACGAAGGTTAACACCTGCAACTCTGCACACATTGCTGTAGAAACTATTACCGTTCTTTAGGCAATATAAAGCAAAATGGTAAATTCCATAACATCCTGTGACTGGATAAGTGGTGTTACAGGAAGAGAACAACCTGAGTTTATAAATATCACAGGAGATTGGAATTTTCAGGGATGGTTATTCTACAAAAAGCTAGAAACTTATGCACAAATGACGAATATGTACAGTTGGCTAGCAAGAAGAAAAGAACCTGTTAAAAATTCTTGAATTGAGCTTTTCAAATATTTGTACTCCTCAGCAAGACCATAACTGTTTGCCGCCGGAACAACTACGTTGTCAATCATCCACTCCTGGCAAAAACAATGTTCACAGGGTCGGAAATGTTGTTTGATAAAAGGTTTAGATATCATATTTCGCATGTAAGACCAGAGTTCAAGTCGTTTGTCATTCCTTCAAACACCACCAATTCACAGATACCAAACTTGGGGAAATTTTTTTTTTTACCAACAGACGTGATTTTTGTCCGAAGAGTTTGAAAAGAAAAGCAACGAAGCATAATTAAAAACCTAAGTAAATTAAAGATCGTTGTCAAGCAAAGATCAATGTTTTGAGTTTTTATCATTACTGTCCATATTTTCATGTGTATGAAGAGTGACACTATTTGAACCCATGCATTTTCTCTCTATCCCCCAAGAATGCAGATTTTGTTTTGCTACAATTCTGTCCATGAACCAAATTACACAAGCCCCTTTCCATAGCCAAGCCGACTCACCCATCTATTTGCTCCACAAGTCGCTTCTCCCCAAGATCCGCCGCCACCGCGATTCCCACCCTTCTCTGACAGTCCACGTATCCTCCTTCCCAGCCCACAACTAGCTCCTTCCCACAAAACCCTAGCTGCCAAGAAAGAAATTTCATGTTTTTTATGGGGGATTTTTTTTTTTCTCTCTCTATCAAAAAATCCATAAACACTTGGGGAGAACTACAACTTCTGGGTGAAATTTAAAAAAAAAAAGAGATCTGCTTAATCAGTATGTTGAAATTGTAATTTCTGAAGTTTTTATGTGAACTTTTAAGTTGATGCTACAATTACATTTAGGATCATCATGAGTACTACACCGAGAACTTCTGGGCAACCTTGGCGGTGGCAGGCGACGGGTAAGGGTCACAATGGTGGGTCTTGAAAGAGATTCTAAGGTTAGTTTTGGGATGATGATGGGTGTGAAATTATATCTTTGAATTCTTGAACTCCATTGTTGAGTGTTTAGAGTAAATGGGGCTGGAAAAAAATAGGTCCAAATAGAATCACTCAAGATTGAAATGTACTCAGCAGCCTTCCTATACCACCAATTCACCGATACCAAACTTGGGGTAATGTCCTATATTTTTGTCCGCAGAATTCAACTAGAAAAGCTACGCACCAGAAATATCTGAAATAAAGATCCATGTTTAGCTCCACATTTATCAAATAGTTGTAGAAACCATGTTTGGAATGTTTGTTTTTATTTCAATATCAAACAAAACCATTCGACTGTTTGTCCTGTCACAATACCTGAATTGAAGCGCTAAATGTGTTGGTGCTTTTATTGAAGTCGAGGATGGACACCTTTGAACTTGGTTTCAAAACTCGATACATCTCCTCCATGGCTTTATGGAATTAATCACATTACGTAGCCCATATCCCATGGTGACAGCATCAAAGTACAAGTCAGGAAATGGTAACTCAAGAGCATTGCCTTCAACCCACCTAGGATTTATCGCATCAGGTTAATGCCTTGGAATTAAGCAATAGTAACACATATAATGAAAAGCATTATGCAACTTACAAAATCGTTTACTTATGGATATTTCTTTAGTGGATCGCTGTATTATTGTTCACTTATGGATATTTCATTAAAAGAATTGTTCTTTTTTTTTCCTTCGTCTTTTGGTTTATTCTGCAAGTGAGGGATACTTCCTCGACAGCCATTTACTTAATCTGTCAATAGCTAGATTTGCCAATGCTCACTCAATATTGTAGTAGCAGGCATTTGAGCATGAATGTTGCCGAGATGAAGCAACTGATAATTGCTCCTTGGAGAAATCAAGACCAATCACCTGCAAATTGTGCCCAAAAAACGGACCTAGTATTTATATAGGTGAGATATAGTGATATACAAATTGAATGTTTCGAATATTTTTCCACAAATTGCAGCATGGGATCTTGAGAGGAAATCCATTCCAAAAAGCAATTCATGTCAATCTCAAATTTTAGTACCGAGTTCTTTTTTTATCAAAAAGAGAAAACGAACCGTGCGCAGCAGTTGTTTAAAAAGGGTTCTTAAATGTGAGTTGAAAACATATACCTTAAAATACTGCAGATGTGAATCAGAATTTCGTGATGCTTTTGAACTGAAGAAAGAAATATTGACAACAACGCGGATACACAAGCCACACTTATGCTAAACAGTACGCAACTTCAACAATGTTTGCTAGAGAAGAGACCTGAGTCTAAGGGATACGATGCTTGAAAGTTTATTTAAAAATGATTTATAGGACAATAGTCACGTGCAAAAGACTTATTTGAACCAAAAATCTATTTTCACCTATATTTTGGATTAGTAATCAGGAAGCCTCTCTAAAAGAGTGTTCTCTTTTCTTTTTCTTTTTTTTTTAAGAGAAAAATGTGTTTTTTAGATCTTTAGCACAATACATAGATTCTCTCCAAAAGATCAAACAACCTAGTCCAACCTACTTTAACATCACATACAGCCATCAAACCTAGTTGAAGACACGTGCAGCTAAAACCTTTGACGAAGCAGCATTTTATCTGTTCCTTGGACTAGTATGATGCATCGAAGTCTTTTGTAAGAACTGCTATCTTGCATAGATAGAAAGTATTGACAGATTATATGCTGCAATGTTGCTTGATGAAATGTCTATGTTCATTTCCAATGCAAAAGGTTCAATACGCTTCTGCAGCGGAATGTGGCGAGTGACCATTTCACAGCGACGACGCCTTATGTGAGATATTTTTTCAGGATTGCTACCAGCACAGGGAAAATAAGAAATTTATTTCTTTCCAACTTAAAGAGATTGCCATGGAAAATATGTTCAGCAGAAAATTGGATAGGGAAACAACGAGGAGGGGGAAGGGAAGATCAGTAGAGCACACCTTGCCATTGGGACCAACTTTCTCAGACAAGAGAAACGCCAAATCCCCACTTCCACAACACAAATCCAACACATTGCTTCCCTCTTTCGCCCTGCACAAAGAAACTAGTAGCTTTACCAATCCACACCAACAGGGATGAACCCAAGGGAACTACAACCCTAAAGTTTAGAAGAATCCCCCAAAAGTACACCCCAAGATACGAGGGAAAGTTTATTACTCGTCTACCCAAGGTAGAATCATATTGCTAGTTTTATGTTATTGTGCATGAGAACATATGAAAATTTTACTCTCATATCATTTCTTTTTTAGCAATTTTTTGTACAAGATTTACAGATTTACAAATTCAGAACAAACTTGCGCCTCATTCTTTGGCCTTCTATGCTCTTCGCAGACCGCCAGCACCAGCATCATTGACCTATTGATAGCTGTCCAAAATTGGGCTACTTTGGATCTATGCGCGCAGCGTTATCAATCAAGGGTGCTACTGCTTGGCACTTAGTTGGTCATCGACTCATTAGTAAGATATTTGTGGAAAAGGTTGTTGCTAGCATATTTGTTAAAAACTTACGATACACTATGCACATCCCACAATTTCTATCGTCTCCTTTGAAAAATGATATATATCCCACCCCATATCCTTTTTGTATAGAAATCCCACGATAAAATGGTGTATCCACAACATATAAGTGTATCCCAGTTTGAAACATATATTACAACTACTTAATTGGAAAAAAGTTGGACCTTATTTTAAGAAGCAGTACCCCATACGCATTAGCTAAGTCGTTTGATCTAATTATGGTGACATTCAAACCATTTGAAAGAAATCCAACCTCAATATAGGGCTTGAATAGAAAAAAAGACCCATACTTCGATCCTGTTTTACTTGAATCATATGAGGGCTCTTCTTTTCTCTTCACAACTAAGGCATAAAAATGCCTCAATGTGATAGGCCACAGCTGAGAGACTTGAAATTTTGCATCTTATAGACTTCTTTTTCAAATATAATCATAGTTTGTCAGTGTTATTTAGTATAACTATTTTTTAATCGTAAACTAATAATGTTAGCGTATCTTACGATACACAATAAGTATCACGATTTGAAAACACTTGCTAGGACCGACGAATCCGGGACCATGACCAAAGGGTTCCTAAGGTCCTAACGGCTGTGCTTGTTCGCGTAATTCCTTATTTTCAATGAAGTTCTTGCCATCCTCTAAAAGAACAATCAATCTTTTTAAGATGCACATTCATAATCCACTCCCCAAATGGAATTGCCTCCGTCCACACACACATAAACACATTTCCCCAATTGAATGAAGAAGGAAGAACAAATTTTGACATTACCCACTCCACGAAACAGACATACGTTTCCAAATCCGATGCTGCCCCAAGCTCAGCACATCATTCAACTGCATAACAAAACCCAATTTCAAAAACCCAAAAAAGTAGAACACGCTGAATTTTAAACGGGGCGGTATTAATAGTTGGGGTTTCGGCAATTTAAACAAATAGGTAAGGAAGATAACCGAGATGGGGAAAAAGAGGCGTACGTTATCATAAACAGGAGCAATGCGGCTAAACATCGCTTGGTGTGCGTCAGCGCACTGTACTGGCAGCCTTCGTGGCCGGGAAATCCGCCGGTGGTGGGTTGGCAGTGGTTGAAGCCTGAGGTGAACTGTAGCAGCCATTATCGCTCTATCGCATCAGCTTTGTCCCTCACTCTTGGGCTGCGTCGGAAATAACCGAGTTTAGGAAAATTCCAAAATGGCACCTAAACTTTCTATCAAATATCACATAAATATCTACACTTCAGTTTATTTGAATTAAACACCTGCGGTATACAAAACCCCTAAATTCAGAACCCTGCGGTTACCTCCCGTCCCTTTTGTGCAAATGAACATGTTCACCTGGCCCATTAGCACATGATAGACAGCCCTAATTAGCTTGAGTTTTCCGTTTGATTTTAGCAACTGGGTTGCTAAAATCAATCCTGATTTTAACAAATGAATTCACCAAGACTTTTAGTGATCTGGGTTGATTTTAGCACCTGGTGAACTCATTTGCAAAAATCAGGGTTGATTTTAGCAATTGAGTTACTAAAATCAAACAGAAAACTCAGTCTTAGTTGTAGAGAATCAAATACCCAATGACCTAACCCAATTTATTCCTTCAGTCCTCACACTATGATAAGACTGCATCCCCTTCTCTCTCACTCCTTACTCTATATCTCTTTAACAACAGACCTCCTCCTCCATTTGTCTCCCATCTTGAACAAACCAAGAAGAGCACTGACAAATCACCCATGCAGAGTACTTGGAGTTTAACCATGGACGATAACCTCTGTATTCTCTGCAGCTGTGAACGAATCGTTTGCATTTATTGGACTGATGCCAATCTTGTTAGAAGGTTTGCTAGCTGAAGGTTTGGTACATGTTCTAAGTAAAAGTGCACATAGTTAAACTGGGTGGACCCTCCTATGTGTCCTATGTCTACACAAAGTCTTGAGCCCTAATTGTTCGGTTGGGAGTCCTTACTCGAAAAAGGGATGTAAATTGTATTTATTCACTATTGCTACTGTTGGGTCTCATAGTTGTGTTCCAATTCCACAATTCGTGTTTTTAATGGCAAGGTCAGCACCTATTTGCACAAAATGGATGAAGGTAACGGCAGGGTCTACATTTGAGGGTTTTGTATACTACAGCTGTTTAAATGAAATAAACAAAAGTCTAGGTGTTTATGTGACTTTTGGGAAAAAGTTCAGGTGTCATTGTGAAATCTTCTCAAGAGTTCTTTTGTTTTTGTGTAGAAGAAAAATAGTTATTACCGGTAAGAACAAAGACGGGAGGTAATAGTTGGGGTCTACATTTGGGGGTTTGTATACTATAGGTGTTTAAATGAAGAAAATGCTAACATGGGCCCAATAAACACACGCTAAGATTGAAAAAATATATTGAAATGTGTCAAAAATGTATAAAAATGAAATTAAGTGTATTAAAAAGTGTAAAACGTGCATTCGAGTTTGTGTTTTTTTTTTTTTTGCACTTATTGTGTGCCTATTGGGCATACGTTATCAAGAATCTTAAATGAAATAAACTAAAGTCCAGGTGTTTATGTGAGTTTTGGGAGAAAGTTTAGGTGCCATTTTGAAAATTTCCCGAGAGTCTTTTTTTTTTGGTTTTTGTGCAAACGAAAAACAGTGATTGCCGGTAAGAACAAAGACGTGCGGAACAATACTTCGGTGAGTCTTTCGGAGGAAAACCAGTGAGATGGTAGCAACAGTGCTGGGACTTGTTGACGGAATGAAGGTATAAGGTTGAAAGACCAGGACCCAGTTGAAGAAGATGAAGACCCTCCCTTCCCTGTCTCTGCAATTCTCTCGGTTCTCTCTCCTCTATCTCTCTCCCTCCAAAACTAGGGAAGTTTTTTCTTCGAGTTCTTTGAAACTTCATTAATGGTCAATGTTTAGTGCTTTGTTACACAATCTCAGGTTTATCTTCCCAACTCGGGTAGCATGTCCATTTTGTTGGGTGCAATGGGTGTCAATCAAATCGATATATGTATTTAATCATCTTGATGGTGCACTTAGTGTTCCAATTTTCCCAGGTCGAACATTATGTCCATTTGGTGTAATCTAAAGAGCTTTACACCCCCTTTGAAATGTGAGAAAGCGGAAGAAAAGAAAGGAGTAATTTTCCGCTCACCACTTTTCGCGAGAAAGGGTGAGAAACAAAATGGACAAATAAAAACTCACCATTCTTCCTCCTTTCACACGATTTCTCACTTCTCGCATGTTTTATCCATTTCATTAAGAGAGAGCATACTCTTTTCTCACAATTTCTCTCCATCCAAAGGAGCTGTTAATCCTCTATTTGGTTAAGCTTAGTAAGTGGGGTTGTCCTCTGCCCTTGTTTCCTTATTTTCTAGAGTCCAAGCATGAGGTGTGCTTTGAACGTTTTCTACAAAATTGGAGACATATATCAATGCCCAAACGGTAAAGGTGAATGAAAACGTGCTCTGTGTTCTTGTCATATTTGCTATATACTATTCCCATTTTCCTTTCTGGTAATAACGTGACACGTCCATTTAGTACACCAACGTCATATGAACTGCACTAACATGCGATGCACTCGCATACTAAAATATTGGGTGTCACAACTCTTTCCTCCCAGTAAAATTCTGTCCTCGAAATTATGAGCGACCTACGTGCTAGTCAACCTTGTACTAATATTCCTAACGTGGGGGCTCTCACAATTTTGATACCTATCGATGTCCGATCAAGATAATTTTTTTAGCGAATGCTCCTCTCAACAAGCGCTTCGATATCTATGGTTCATATCAAGGGGATACTGAGCGTACAATTGTATAAATTTTTTCAAAATTCTTTCAAATTATAGGCCTGATTCTGAATGAAAAATTGAACTAATTAAATCATTTACTTATAAATATATGATGGGCCTGATTTTTTCCAAAACCACTCTCATAATCATTTTTAAAATTATTGAACAGTTCAGATCATTTGTGTGGGACTCCGAAGTTGGTTCCAAAAGACAAGGTGTAAAAAACAAATTTTGAAGCCCAAAACGACGTCGTTTTGGGCACTAGTTTGGAGTCTCAGTTAAGCGTTAGACAGCAAATGGACTGAGGGGGGAAATTGATGACAGAGTGTCAAAGTCAAATTTAATTAACATTTATTGAAGTTCAGGTATGTATGGGGACATTGACTCCAAAGATTAGGGTTTTTTTTTCTTTTTTCCTTTTTCCTCACAAATTGTTGTGAGAAAGATCCAACTTCTCTTTACCTTTCAAATTTGCTAAAGTTGAAGGAAGGATACCCCTACAATTTGTTCCCCTCCATGTTTAGTGGCAACAACTTTACACACCTACCCAGAGAACTTGGAATATTGCCAACCAACTTGTTCTCAAAGACATCCTGGGGCTTTGTTTGGTTGAGAGTTTTGAGAAGAATATTTTAGGAAATATTTTTGAGATAGTGTTTGGATGGATTTTTAGAAAAAATAATAAATAGAGAGATGTTTAATAATTTGAGAGAGATAAAGAGAGAAATGAGAATAATAATTGGAGAGAGGAGTATGAGTAGAGAGAGAAATTTTTTTTTTGGTACTTAATGTGATTAATGATTGGAGATATGAGAGATAGGGAAAGAATCTTTTTGGAAATTTTTTTAGAAATATGAAGTGAACAAAGTGCTAATGTTTCAAGATTGAGGAAATGACAGGTTGGTACAATTTTGGAGGCCAACTTCCCACGCGCTCCAGCCCAAAACCAAAAAAGCACCACTAACTTAAAAAAACCAAAAAGTCAATTTATTACAAAAATTGAGGCAGTCACTCTCTCAACAATCCATTACATAAAAAACCGCAAAAAACCAAAAAGCCAATAAACTACCTTAGTGGAACACCCCAAGTCTTATACACTTCTTGCCAAAACACCCACCTGAAAAATCACACAAAAATCCAACTCTCTCTCCTCCCGTCCTCCCTCTCATTCCCCGAAATCCAACTCCCCCCTTCTATCCTCTTACTTGCCGCTGTCGACATCGCCTTTAGCTCTTGCTGGAAGGCGGCCTCCTCTCTGACCTCCACACAGCGTCGCCACTGCCTTCTGTCATATGAGCCTCCTTTATGAACTTGCAGCTTAGCTTCAATCGGTTTGTTCTTCTTATCACATTACGAACGAAGAAGCCAACAAATTTCGAAGTATACCAAATCTGAGACGGGGCGTCTCAATTTGTGTCTTCTTCCAGAAACTTTAGATTTTTTGGCAGGTACCCGGAATTTTAAGTTTCAGAGGTGATTTAGGAAGTTTTATCAGAGTCAATTCTTCAACCGTTGCAAGTGGTAGCTAGCTCATGCAGTAGAGCTTTTGGATGCCCATACTGCATCCCGGAATTGAGTCTTATTCCCCCTTCCCCTATGTAATAGATTAGGAATGACGAATGAGAAAAAATAATTTCTTCAACCGTTCTATTTTTCCTTCAACATGTATTTTGATTAAGCTTTGAATTTCATAGAGAATTTGGTCGAAAGTCATGATTGGAAAGTCCCAGACGGCACCAGTTCCTCTGCTCAAAAAACCTCTATTCCCCTGTGCTCATTTGTTTTTGAGCCATTGGATTGTGTTTTATATTCTTGAATTGAGCTTTTCAAATATTTGTACTCCTCAGCAAGACCATAATTGTTCGCCGCCAGAACAACTAGATTGTCAATCATCCACTCCTGGCAAAAACAATGTTCACAGGGTCAGAATTTATGTTGTTTGACAAAAGGTTTACATATCATATTTCACATGTAAGACCACAGTTCAAGTCATTTGTCATTCTTTCAAACACCACCAATTCACAGATACCAAACTTGGGGTAAAATTTTTTTCACTGACAACAGACGTGATTTTTGTCCGAAGAGTTTGAAAAGAAAAGCAACGAAGCATAATTAACAACCTATGCAAATTAAAGATCTTTGTCTAGCAAAGATCACTGTTTTGAGTTTTTATCACAAGCACCCAGTTACTGTCCATAGTTTCATGTGTATGAAGAGTGGCACTATTTGAACCCATGCATTTTCTCTCTATCCCCCAAGAAAGCAGATTTTGTTTTATTACAATTCTGTCCATGAACCAAATTACACAAGCCCCCTTCCATAGCCAAGCCGACTCACCCATCTATTTCCTCCACAAATTGCTCCTCCCCTAGATCCACCGCCACTGCGATTCCCACCCTTCTTTAACCTATCCTCCTTCCCACAAAACCCAAGCCGCCAAGGAAGAAATTTCATGTTTTTTATGGGTTTTTTTTTTTTTTTTTTTTTTGCTTTCTCTATCAAGCAATCCATAAACACTTGGGAAGAACTACAACTTCTGGGTGAAATTGAAAAAAAAGATAAAAGAGATCATCTGCTTAATCAATATGTTGAAACTGTAATTTTCTGAAGTTTTTATGTGAACTTTTCAGTTGATGCTACAATTACATTTAGGATCAACATGAGTACTACACCGAGAACTTCTGGGCAACCTTGGTGGCAGCAGGCGATGATGATGGGTCTTGAAACAGATTCTAAGGTTAGTTTTGGGATGATGATGGGTGTCAAATTACATCTTTGAATTCCTAAACTTCATTGTTGAGTGTATAGAGTAAATGGGGCTGGAAAAAAATAGATCCAAATAGAATCACTCAAGATTGAAATGTACTCAACAGCCTTCCTATACCACCAATTCACCGATACCAAACTTGGGGTAATGTCCTTTTATGTTTTTGTGAGCTCTCAAATCTTTTTCCCCTTTACCTTCTTTGATGATTTCTTATTAACTTCTGCAAAACTGACGGTATAATCCAGGCTGATGATTATCTGAACTTTTTTTCCTTCTCTTAAAAGGTTGATTCTTCCGAAGAGGGTTCTGCCATGGAACAAAATCTAATTGATAGAGTAATTAAAGGCTTGAGTGATGAGGGACATGTGGCTTCACTACAGCAACGGGACAGAGAACTGGGACAGAGGATCCCAAGTCGTACTTGTTTCTTCGTTCATTCGATTATATGGCACTTTACCATTTGACAAACTGTATTCTTTGATGCACGTAGGTGAAAGTGTTCTTCGAGGAAAACAATGTATTGCACAAGGAGAATAAGTTGATAATGCGCCAGAAAGAAAGGTTCCACCCTGGTTCTAGTGAAAAACACACTAGTAGCACTTCTGCCAAGGTGAGAAAAAGAGAATAACTCGGTTACAATTTTATTCTTCAAGTTCCTGGTTATTTTTTTACTTCGACTTGCCATGCTAAACAGTGTAACATGATTTATTTTGGCTTCTGTAGGGGAACAAGAGAAAGTCCAGTCCCAAGACGTGTAGCCCAATTGATTTTTGCGATGTTGATTCGCCAAGAAAGCCTCTCTCACACTTGCAACATAACTCCCCGGAGTCCAGAATGCAAAAGAAGTGAAAATAGGATTTTTTTATTGGTTTGCAGTTTGCCCCAACCCTTTTTTCTTTTCTTCTTCTTGCTTTTTCTTTTGTGAATTTCCATCCTTCGGTAAATGTTGTATTCAAGATGTTACTGTTCTTGGTAACTTCTGATATGGGGCATTTGACAGAAATCACATGTTGTAGGAACTGATTTCTAACCGCTAATCTGTAGTCAATTGTTAGCTTTTCCTGTCCAAAGAGAGAGCATGTTTAGTAGGGAAGGTGTGTTTCAGATTATGGATTTTGGCACTAGTATAATAGTACTTCTCTTTCTTTTCCATTTGTTGTTGAAGAATTGTTAATCAGGTGAATGCTTTATTTTCTGTCACTGTGTCCTCTTTGACATCTGCTGTATTGTTTGGTCAATTTACACACTTGATGGATGGCAATTCTTCTTTTTATGAAAAGTTCTCTCTCTACACTTGTTTTCTTTGTTTTGGTGTCACACTGATTTGGTGTCACCATTTTCCTACAGGATTTTTTCCCTTTATGCTTCACAACTTCTCGACACTGGATTGATACTAGAATGTTTCTAGTATTGATCTGGTGATATGAGGAATCTGCTGACCATGAATTCCTGTGATGTCTTTTGTAACTCTATTGATCATGTTTGAGGATTTTTTCTGAGGAGCCAAGTAGCTCGTATTGATATCAGGAGGTGTAAACATTTTGGAGTCTTGAGTCTCAGGGGTAGTTTGGTTATCACAGGTGTCTTTTTGTGTCATCTAGTATCTCTGTATCAAAGGAGAATTACTTCATGGAGTCCTGGTGTCTTTTGAGTAAGGGTGTGTTTGGTCATACAAAATGTCTGCGCCTTTTTATGTCTTTGTATAAAGTTTGTATCCAAAGGAAATGCTTGTGATGCCTCTGCTCTGGAGGCAGTTACTTGGTGGATTTCTTAAGACACTCTTTTTTTTTTTGGTCTAAACCACCGGTATCCGGAAGCCCACTGGACCCCGACTAAATCCGGTTCGAGCCGGGTCGGCCCACGAAGGGGTAAAGCTCTCCCAACGCAAGTTTCCTCCATTCACAAGACTCGAACTCGAGACCTTGCTTAAGGGGAACAAGTGCCGAACCACTTGAACCAACCTACGTTGGTGATTTCTTAAGACACTCTTGGCTGTTAATAAAAGGGTTTGGGATGGATTGACCCAGACTAGGGAGGAGTTCTCCGTCTGGATTTAATGGGAGGGGGATTAAATAGTCCAGGTTACAAACGAGCCACTAGGTCTCAGGCTTTCCTCTGCATTTGGTTACTTTTTCTAAAGTTTGTACATGATTATTGTATAATGCAAAGTGGTCTAAAAATAGGTCACATCAGTTAAAAGGATGCATATATTGCAATGTGGTCCAAAAAAAAGAATTGGTACGTTATTTGTATATCGTGATTTTTCTTAAATACATTTTTACGCATGCGCATTATGTGACTTAGGAGAGATATGTAAACAGGGGCGGTACCAAGGGGGAACCCCGGCCCCCACAACTCCAAATATCCTCACATATTATAATAGTTTTTCAGGTTAACTAAGAAAAATTCTATAGGATTGGCTCCAGCAAGTCCCTTGAGCGAAAAAAAATTCTTAAAATTTCTATTTGTGTGGAGTAAAAACTCCTAAAATTTCAAGTTATCAATCATTTTTTAGGTTGCTTTTATAAATAAAATTAAACGGTTTCTACGCACATACATACTATATCGTCTCTTTTTCAGATCTCACAAGTAGCGATAACTAGTTACAAAATATTTTTCCCTATCAATATGAAAATACGTGTGATTTGGCCCCTGCTGGACTCAAATTCTGAGTCCACCACCGTATGTAAATTGGGAGTTTCCGTAAGAATACCCTGCTAGTTTCACTTCTAAGGAGTATAACTTTCATGTAATATGGAAAATAATTTCAAAATTTTTTGTATATGAAAAATTGTTTCAGAATGCTGTGACAATAATATTATTGAAATTATATACTCCCTCTGTCCCTTTTTAAGTGATTCCTATCAGAGTGCGTGTATCATTTAAAAGGAGACGGAGGGAGTATGTGTTTTAATTTGAAATGAAAAGATAATTACTCATCTAGGTGAGTTACATACTGAAATCCCTTACAACATCAATATGTGGCTTAACAATTTAACTTTTAAGTTAAAGTAGAGAGCAAACTCTTCCAAACCCTAAAAAATCAGCCTCACCAAATGAACTCACCAATTTGAAGATTTCTTAACTTTGCTACAGTAACTTAACAAATTTGGTGACTTACTGTTCACTCACCAAAATAGGAAGAGGGAGGGAAGAGTAAAAGTTTGAATAGAGAGTCTGATTCTGTGAGTTTTTGATAAAGTGACACTACAAGAAAGTTGAGATTTTCCAGTGGCCAAAAGCATAGGTAAAGATGCCTCAAAACACTGCTATAGACCCTGGGAGAGGTCTATACCAACGCTTTTATAGGCCGCTGGCGTCTACCCGTTGCTATATCCTTTTACTAGCGCTTTTTGGCAAGCGCTGGTATGGTATAGCATTTATTTTACCAGCGCTTTTGCAACCACTGGTGTAGTCTATGTTTTACCAGCGCTTTAGAAACACTGGAGTAGACTCAATTTTACCAACGCTTTTGGCCGCTGGTGTAGACTTTTTACAAACTTAGACCAACCTTTAGTAAACACTTTACACACTTTTAGCAGCGGCTAAAAACATTGTTACAAGTGTTTTTTTTTTAATAACAAAAAATTGATTAATAATTATATTAGTTATTTGCTCACACATCTATTCACCAATTTTTTTTCGCAACTCAAAAATATTAAATATAAAAAAGCAACAAAATTCATTTTTTACTAGAAGACTAATAATCCATACAAAATACCACAACTAGATCGAAGGCATGTTCCATAACTTTGTCAACATTCAAAAGTAGATCAAATGTTCATTACCATGAGGAAATAGCATAATCCAAAAAGTACATAGGCTAAACTAAGTGGAACAAAAAAGTAATCAAAAGTTCACGGCGCCTTCCTTGACCAAGTCTTCATGAAAGAGCTTTCAAAATGACGGGTTGAAATCATGCGTTTGGCTAGGCCGTTCTATCACCTGCAATGGAAATGACAAAGAATAAGAACCGAGTTAATTATTTTGAACTCCCACGACATTTGGAAAAATACAACGTAGGTATATAGAGAAGCCTATAGCAAGGAGGAATAGCAGATTGAGTGCACAAATAATAGGCCCCTAAATGCAAGAAGACTAATGGAATCATATGTTCACTCACAAATCCAAGAAAATCCTGTTGTAAGAAGAACTTCCCAGATGATAGGAGACTTCACCGTAGTGGACTAAATCCAAACATTTTCCTCAAGAGATGAACCAAGGAGAAGTCAACTTATAGCCACTTGGTAGTGTTACCTGCAAAATAAATGAGAATGAACTAGCATAAAATTTCAATTTTTACCTAACATAAAGAAATGCAGTCACACTAAAAAATGAGCAATAGCAGTAAATAAGAAGATGATGTTTAACTGCTAGTTCACACTAAAAAATGAGTGAAGTACACAATATATAAATTGCCAAGTAATTGAGAATCTTACCATAATCTCATTACAACAACATAAATAGAATTGACAAGTCTTAGAATCCGGGGATTATGGTTCTACGTACCAGTTATCCAAACAACATACCCCTACGTACCTAGAACAAGTTTTGGGATCAATGCTATAAGTAACTAAAGCAAGTAATTCGGTTCGTTTGTGCTACAATTGGGTAGGGTTTTGCGTTAAATTTGTCCATTCGCCCATGGGGGGATAAATTTTCAGCGCCAATTGTTTCCCGGATTTAATTTATTGGGGCTGTGCCAACGCCTTATTGGACCGCTGGGAAATTGAGGTCTGGTCGCTGGGAAATTGAGGTCTATGCCAGCGCCTTAAAGTGGCCACTGGGAAATTGAAGAATCTGCCAGCGGTTCATAATACCCGCTGGTAATGACCTGTTTCCAGAAACGGTTTTCCAAGGTGCTGCTATATATATACCTTCAATTCCAGTGTTTTTTAGAGGCGCTGGTAGGAAGAGCGCTGGAGTATCTCAGATTTCTTGTAGTGTGACTTGCTAAAATTTGAATAGAGTATGATTTTGTGAATTTTTTGAAAAGTGACTTGCTAAATTATAAAAGGTTTTTTTGAGGTTAAATTTGGTGTGTTTTTTTAGTGTGTCAGATAAGGATGCCCTAATAAGTAATAGGAAAATATCCCTTAAAGATGAGAAACTTGACCTAAACACTACTGATGTTCCCCAAATGTGGTTTCTTGTGATAGCAAATGCTATCGTTAGGGAAATGGTGCAGAGGATTGTTTCAAGTTATTTTTAGTTGTTCATTTTTAAGAGCTGTTCTTTGTTATCCAAAACCTTTGCTTTTAAGTTCCAATTAAGTAATATTTTCGAGCAAGCACGTTTTCTTTTTTCTTGCAAGTTGCATCCGTAATTATTGCTCTTTTTACATGAATTCTTTCTGTGTTTTCAATAAGTTACCCAGATTACTAGCTAGCTGAATTTAAATATTTACTCAAACTTGCTAAATTCATCTCCAACCCTTGACCCAAATACTGAAAATATGTTTTACCAATGTCACCAGAAATGCTAGTATTCTAGCAAATTATGTTTCGGAACTCATGTTCCGAAATGTAGTTGTTTTCGCGCAAAAACTCCAAATGAAACGTGAGCGCCTGAGTGGTTTGTGTAACGGACGTGCCAGGCCTATGCGGTGCAGTCCAACTTTCTGTAAAGGCCTGCGTGCCTTTTTCTGACTTCGTACGTAGTGATAGTGTTGTGACCCAAAGGGTAGAGCCACAAGATGGTTCGTGGTTTTCCTTGTCGTAAAGGACTTTAATAATTTCCCAACCGTGTAAAAATCAGAAACAACGAGATAAATAAAATCCAACTTATATTAATAAAGGTTAATAAAGTTGGTGTACAAGGAATCATAAAACAAAGTCGTGGGCTAGGCTAGACTTGTAGAACGATAAAAGGAAATAAACTCAACGGAGTTGGTGGCTTCAATGAGTTGAGGATCTTTGACAGATAAGTCTTAAGACTTGGATAAGTAGAGAGACTTGAGTTTTAACCATGAGGTTGATGGATGCGGAATCCATTCTAAGTCTTGAGAACTTATATTTATAGGCTCCAAAGTGATAGGTTTAGCATTTGGCGCCAATTCCCTTCATTGTCGAGAAGCTGCCACATGCCACATGGCCAAATAACCTCTTAATTGAAATTAATTGGGTCATGACTAAAAAAAATAAAATTAATGTGGCCCATTAATTTTACAAGTGAGATTAGCCCACTTCAATCTGAAAATAATATTTTTTTGCCTTTTAAAAAAAATGCCAAATTTGAGTGTAAATAGTAGTACATCTACTTTCTTAAACGGTGGTTTTATGGATCCAAATTTTCTCGAAGAGCACTAGGGAGATTGGAGCCTTTAGCAAGAGAAAATATATGAAAAGTTGGTCACACAGACTCACACTGCTTCTAGAAATGTGTTTCAAATGAATAAATTCAACAAAAATATACAATTATATGGAAACTTTTTTCTCTTGAAACAATAACATTCTTGGATTGTTAGCTACAGAAGCCTACTCCTGTCATCTTGAAAAAAAATTTAGGTAAAAAGTGCCCATGACTTTTTATTTTATAAGCCCAAACTTAATTTTCCATATACTTTTTAATTTTTTATCAAACTAATTTTTTGCATAGACATTTTACTTTGCGAGCCTTACAAGACGAGCTATTTAGATTATTGAAATGAATGTAGATGTGGCCCACAATTCCACCTGAGGTGGAAATGATTTAATTTATTAAGAACATTTTTTCCTTGAAAAGAAGACAATATGTTGCTATAAATCGTTCGGAAGCTCTGTATGGCCCTAGTCACAATGGTTAGTGTGGTTATTTGGTGGGTTTGCTCACTCAATAATTGATCAAGATTTTAATTTTGGAGTCAGACCACAAGATAGTAATTTCTTGTGAAACGCTTAATCCTTGCATGAATGGTTGGCCTTTGACCAGACCGAGGACGACATTAATTGAGATGCGCAACGTGAACACTTTGACCGTTGGGAAAAGGGGAAAAAAAAACACCAGAGTCCCTTCGGATTGTGGAAAACGGAAAAATGATTTAGTTTCACATCAAAGTTTTTAAAAAAGTGATGAGATCGCTAAGAAATAAACATATTGTTTCCGTGTAAAAACTCCTAATGAAACCACGAGCACCTGAGCTGTTTGTGTAACGGGCGTGCCAGGACTGTGCGGTATAGTCCAAGTGTCGTAAAGGACTGCGTGCCTTTTTCTAACTTCGTACTAGTAATTTTGTGCAACCTCAAAAGGTAGAGTTGCAACATGATTCATGGTTTGTCTTGTCGTAAAGGACTTAATAATTTCCCAAACGTTATGGAAAATGAGGAGCAACAAGATAAAATAAAACCTAACTTTTATTAATAAAGATTAACAAAAGTAGGGGTACAAAGAATCACAAACAAAGTCCTAGGGTGGGCTAGACTTGTCGAATGACGAAAATGTAAAAGAACTCAATGGAGTTAGAGGTTTCAACATAGTTGATAGGCTTCAACAGATTGAGAATCTTGAGTAACTAAGTTGAGAGACTTGAGTGTTTAACCGTGAGGTTGATGGTTGTGGAACCCTTTTTCCTTCTTCATTTCTATTATTTAGGGAAAATGACCAAAACATGGTCTTTTGTCAAACAAATGACAAAAAGGTGGTCATGGTTTGTGAAATACCAAAACCATGGCAAGGAAAATAAAAATGACCAATACATGGTAAATTAGAGATGAAGTACCCGTATTACCCCTGTGTAATTTCCCCCCAAAAACCCACTTTACGTTAAACCCTAAACATCCCAACATCCGATCCCCTCTTCCCCAAAACGCGATCTTCTCTGCTCCATCTGTGTCTCTCTGTGGCTCTCTCCGTGCCAAACGTTGCACTCAGTCTCTCTCTCTCTCTCTCTCTCTCTCTCTCTCTCTCGCACCTCGCACCTCGCACCTCGCACCAGTCCCTGTTTCTCTGTCTCTCTCCCTCTCGCTCTCTCACCAAGTCGAAAGCAGCAATCGATCTCGCACGAAGTCGAGCAGCGATCTGGAACGAGTTTGTACATGTATGTGAAAGGAGAGTTCAAACGATCGACTGCAACTCTGTGATAAGGTAATCTCGTTTGTCTCGTTATTACGGTTTTGTGCTTTGAAATTGTGGCAAAATGTGAGCTGTACGTTCACCACATTTTTTTTCCAAAATGTGATCGCGGCAGAGATATTACCAGAGGGATTGGCTGGCTGATCAATAGGTCCCCGGAGTCTCCTAGCCATTTAAGTTACAGCCCCAGTTTTTATGGGTATGTGATTTTCTTCTTTTGTTTGACTGGAGTATATTTTCTGTGAGAGGTTTTGAGGGACCCAGTTTGTAGCTTGTTGGTAGAATTGGAGCTCAGCTGGTCTCTGCTTTTTCTTTCACTGCATAAGAAAGTATGTAAATGGTACAAGAGAATAATGTGATGTATCTATATATGTTCTTGTATCTCGATGTAAATCACCTCTGTTTCTTGCTAGTGATGGGGTTTTTTAGTTTTTACCATCTTCACCAGTGTGATTGATATCAGATGATAATGAGATGTTTTGTATTCGTATCGATGCAATCGACAGTTGCACAATATAATTTGGATATAATTTCATAAACGAATCGAGCCCTGAACGCGCTAAGTCAGGGGTTTTTTTTAAACAAGCCGAGAGTTTTTACGAGCTAAGCCGAGCCGAGCCTTAGCGAGCTCGTTAACTAAACGATCTGGAAAATCGAGCTTGAGGTCGGCTCAATTCCTTAACGAGTCGAGCCGAGCCATGAACTGCTTGCGAGTAGCTCGGTTCGTTTGCATCCCTATTTGATATGAACGGGAGTTACAATGACAATGACATTTAGTTCTTATTACACATGGAAAAATGTTTATGTAGCAATCAAGTATATACATACAGTGGTATATGTCTGAATGGACTAATCAAACTGCTTCAATGCACAACACTGGTAGTTTGGTTTGGTTTAGTTCGGTTCGATTCATAGAAGTGTATACTGTAAAACCGACGGTGGTGGAATGAACCACAATACCTATATACTTGATTTTGTGGTAATTTTTTTAAAATATTCAGCCGAACTGAACTGATTACGGTTCTTATTGTAGCTACGTAGATATGCAACAACCTGGTCTCAACACTTTTGGCATTTCTCAGTCCCCTTCTTTTAAGTACATTACCTATGGCAGCATCTGTGCTTCATTACCTAACCCATCATTGTTTCAATTCTTTCCTTGTAAGAACAAAAAAATACAAAAATAGAAAGTAGTAGTAGTAGTATATTTATTTTTCTATAACCTTTGATCCCGTGCAGCTACCTCGCAATGGGCTTCATTAGATGTGCTATACTCATGTTGTATAAGAAATTTTGGGTACTGAACTTTTGATGTGTTCTTTTGTTTGGGATAAGTTTTGCACAACCCAGAATAACATTTGTTGAACATGTACTCATAAGTCATTGCTTTCTGAACGCCTATGGAAATTGGTTTGCGATATAGTATTGTCTTCCTCTTAGGCTCTTCATGTCTTAAAAGTTTGTAGTGCTTGTCACATGGTTTATACTTGTATTGCCTAATTTGTTGTACTGATATCATATTCCAGGCTGAGGGTGGCACTAGCTGCATTAAATTGAGGGTCCCTTAAATTCACCGTCTGTACATCCGGAGAAATTAGTTTCAGTTGGAAGGTATGTATTTTTGAAAGCATCTTGAGTGATATACTTGCTTTATGAGGAACTTCTATTGGATTGATTGTTTTCCTTGTAATTTGTTAGCATGCATCCAACATGGTGTGCATGTTCACAATTCACTCACTAGTCTGCAAGTAAAACTTTTTCTTTAAGTCAAATTTCTCGTACTTCATTGGCTGGCCCCTGCAATATGCCATTGAAGATTCTGATTGCCGGTCGAGGTTTTCTCTTTGTAAAGTTGCTTCAGGAGTGCGTCTGAATTTATTTGACCAAGCATGAAATTGGGTTTTGTTATTTCGGTGGCCAAATTATAGGGATGAAAAACAATTGGTCCTAGTATTGATGCGAAAATATGTCACTGCATTAGTTGACTCTCTACTTCAGCATAAATTCTTTGTGCTTCCTTCATATGAGTCATTACCCTAGTTGGTGAATCATTCATCATTGCCATATGATTCATATTGTGAAAGGATTCAATTTAACTTGAAGTATGAAATAACAATATAATAATCAGGACTATGACTGTAGATGTGGGCATAATATATGTCATGTTTGGAATATAGAACTCCTATTTGTTTCCATCTCAATGCCCACATCATAATATATGTCATGTTTGAATAGAACTCCTTTTTTGTTTCCATCTCAATGCCAGTCACTAGGTCTTTAATTGTCTAAGGACACAGCTCCATAGTAGCGCAGTTGTCAGTTTTGTGCAACTTCTACCAACATTTGGTCTACATGGAGGGAGCCTGGGGGCATGTAGTAAACCAAAAATCTAAAATAACTTCAATCATCTTTTTACTACAACTTACTGGATTATGTTTATTTACTAGCCTTAAACTGGCAGAACCAACGTTGGTTAGGGATGGTATGATAATGCGCTAAGTGAATGCTCTCCCCACCCTTAGATGAAGATGGGATTCAATCCCAAGTCTTTGTGACTACAAGATGGTTTACCAGTTACGGCTTGTACCATCTTTTTTATATGTATTAGCACACATCACTATGACTATCAAATACCCAGAAGCACCAAAAGGGTCATCATCAGTGATGCTATCAGAGTCAAGGCAGCAGAGACACCTCGCCGGTCATCACATACCGATGGTGGATGCACTCTCCTTTCACGTGTCAAAAACTCAAGTTAGAAGTTTCCTACTTTAATATTTTTTTGGGGTGGTAATTCACTAATTTGGCCACCCTAAGGACATTCTAAAACACGTCGGGACTGTCTATAGATTCTTGCGAGACGTGTGTGCCAGAGAAATAATAGGCAGGTCTTCTTTTTGGTTGATGGTGGTGGTGTATAAGTTATAAAGACACGTTTGAATGATGCTTGTCCATTTTCAGTTTGGGTCACATACAGATTTGGCTTTCTACATTTTATGTTGTCTATGTTTCCTTTTTCTTTAGTTATTTTTCTTTGGCCAACATCTTCTTGAGTTGACATAACAAGTTTTTAGATGAGAAAGGGAAGATGAATTGCAACATTATCTGTTCATAGGGCACTGAATGCACTAGATATGGGAAGGGATCCTCGGCTTGGGGGAAAAGGGGTGATGTTTCATTCTCCAGGTGGTTTTTATTTCATTTTTGCGAAGTTGACAATTGACAGTAGGATGTCATAATGAATTGGGAAGCATCATTTATGATTAGCTTCGTTGTCTATAAATACTAGCTGCCAAAACCAGCAATGGCTTCTAGAGACTGATTGGCATTTCATACTATGTAAAGAATTTCAAATGATTAAGCACAATGCAAACAAGAAAACATGGATTTCTCTCCTCCTCTTTTACCAGAAAGCAAACAAGAAAACATGCTTACTATTGAATCGTTCATCCAATCATGTTACTTCATAATTCCAGCCGACATTCCTAAGCTTAGTTTTACTATTCAATAAAGAGCATGTCATGCAGTCGGCAGTCCTATTATCATAACCTTACGGCTATCACACGATAATTGTTGTGCATCAGCTTGCAGAATATGGGTCATCCTTTTCACTAGTTGCATTTTTGCTTGATTTAGAACCAGGTGGGCAATTTTAGTAGGATTTAAGGATGGACATGGTGTAGGTAGAAGTCTTTTTCCTCAGTGAACAACAGGGATAGAGTTTCCATTTCCAACTGTGATAGTTTCATCACTTGGATAGTTAATTTAGATAGTTGTTTTGTTATATTTTCGTATTGTGCTAATGTAATTGTGTATTTTTTTGTTCTTCAATATACATTATTGTAATCTGACAAACATAATGTGCATGTGATCCGACGTCCATACTGATTTTTTTTTTTGTTTGTTGAATTGATTGTAGGGAATATGGTGCGAAGTAAGACGACCGCACGGAAATCTACTATACCAATTCAAGAGTTGGATGATGTTCCTACCAAGCGTCCATCCTATGGATATAATATTTTTGTGTAAGTTTTCATATATTTTACCTTCCATATGTGTAGTTGAAAAAATGTGGATTGTTTTTATGGAGGATTACAAATCTCTTTCAAATTTCATATTCCCCCATCTGACTTTGTATTTGTTAACTTTTTGCAGAGCCGATTTTATTAGGGGCCTACGTTTAGGTCTCGGAGAAGGGCCACGCGGTTTCAGTGGAAATGTCCGCAAATCAGAGGTTAGGCACATGAATGGGGTTAACATGTATTGGTCTTACTTTTGTTATTACATTAAAGTTTTCTTTTACGTCCATTAACCGCATCTATTATGACTTGTACTAGGCGTATGAACAAGCTGGAATTGTGTGGTTTGAAGATAGACCGCCTACGTGCCATGATTGGCAAGCCATTTATAAAAAAATATATTTTGATAGAAAAGCAGCCCGCGGAGAGGGAGAACTTCCTCGCACTCGGAAGAGAAAGAAGCGTGATCAAGTGGAGGTACTTGTAATTCCATTTTTTGTGTCATTTCACACTTGTAATGAAATTTGATATTGTTTATGCAAGCAAGGAATGTATATATAACCACTTGTAATGTTTTGTTATTCACTTACAGAATTGGGCTTCCATTCGCTCTCGCTGTACCCCGAAGCAGCTTGTTGACTTGAACAAGGCATTAAGTCAAGAGCGAAGGGATGCATTGGTAAAAAGAAATCCATTTCATAATCTTCTTCAACTTAATTGTGATTGGCTCAGTAGGGAGTTTTGTGTTAAATTGGTGGAGCGGTTTAACATGAAGACCCGCAGTCTTGAATTTGGGGATGGGAGAGTTTGCCCCATTAGGAAGGAAGATTTTGAAAGGGTTTTGGGGATGCCTAGTGGAAGCAGGCGCGTACCTACAGGATGTGAGGAGAAACATAGAGTATCCATTGAGAAGTTGTTTGGAAAGGAGAATGACGAGGGTTTTAAGGATGTTTTCAAGGGATTGAGCTTTGCACAGTTGAAAAAAGTCATCCTCCAACAAGATTCATCGGATAATCAATTTCAACGGGCCTACATGCTATTTGCATTGGGCTCTTTCTTGTGCCCCACAACGAAGGATGCTATCAGGCCTGTGTTGTTTCCCGCTGTGACATGTGCGAAGATGGCCAAAATCAAGACATACAAGTGGCCGGCTTTCATCTTGGAGTGGTTGGTAGACCAAATTCGGAGTTTTAGGGATCGAGCATCCAAAAAGCCTCGTCCTTTACATGGGCAAAGTGTTGGGGGATGTTTGTTCCTTTTAATGGTATGTCCAACAACAATCTTTTTTACTTTAGCCTCTTCTTTACTTGTCTTATTTGCTAACATATCGGTATATAATTAATTATACAGATAATATACTTTGACCAATTCCCCATGAATGTTGTGAGCGGCGAACATAGTGCCGAACAAGGTCAGATTCCCATTGCCTTTTGGACGAAGGATTTGATACTTAAGCGCATCAAAATGGAGCCGGAGGACATCCCTTCAAAGGAGGCTGTGTTGGCTGCCTTTCCTCCTCACAACATGAAAAATCCGGTAAATAAATTGTACTTTTATACCCATAATATGAAATATGATCCATTCATATCACATTCTGACCTATTATTAATTTTGTATTACAGGCCTATATTCAGCAGTACCATAATTATATATATCAGTTCATAGAAAATGCGGACAACTTGCGTGCCATGGATGTTGCTCACTCTTTGGCCTTGGAAGCCAAACAAAATGGAGAAGAAGATGGAGAAGAAGAAGACAATGGGGAACAATATGAGAGAGAGAGAAAACAAGATGAGGAGAATCAGGAAGAACAAGATGAAGAGGAAGAACAAAGAGAGAGAAAACGTATTAAGGGCAACGAGGAGGAGGAGGAAGAAGAAGAAGAAGAAGAAGAAGAAGAAGAAGAAGAAGAACAAGTTTATATATCTGAAGATTCTGAAGAAGAAGATGCTGATTCTGAAGAAGAAGAAGAAGAAGAAGAAGAAGAAGAAGAAGAAGAACAACAACAACAAAAACAAGAACAAGAAGAGAGAAGAAGAACAACCAAATGAAGAAGAACAAGAAGAGAGAGAGAAAGACAAAGAAGGGGAACAAGAGGGAGAGAAAGAGAAAGAGAAAGAACAAGAACATACAGAAGATGATGAAGAAGAACAAGAGAGAGAATATGGCGGCCATGGAGGCAACGAATGGGAAACACCCATTTGTGAACTTATTAAAAATTCTTCAACGAATGTTCTTGCCGATACACCGACCCCCAAGGAAACAAATGTAGTGTCTACTCAACCAACTAAGAGACGAGGGAATCGTCCTATAAAACAGAGTAAAGCTACTCGGCATCCGTATGTATCACAACCTGCTTTTAAGGTACAGAAGATGACGAAGGACAAGAAGAAGATATTGGATTTTCTTATCCGGAGACCGACGAAAGTCATGAAAGAGTAAGGATGCTATTCTCATTCTCCTGATAATGTTTTTATGCATATATTATGATTACCTTCTCAAACTCTTTCGATACTATATTCAAATAAGTTTGTAACATCCGAAACCTCACAAGTTATATCTTACATTTTTTGTAGTGAGGTGTGTATTGCAATGAAGTCAATGAAATGGCCATTGACTTTCAACAATGTTTATGAGTCATTCCGCGCAAAGGGCCTTATGTCGAACATGGTAATTACTTGGTCCCTAATTAGTTTCCGCGTTGTTATCATTATGGTATATTCTTATCTTACCAACCAAAAGTTATTGAATGTCTATGACTTAATGAATCATTCCATTATGCATGTAGGTTCTTGATTCAGTGAGGGATTGGCTCATGCTAAAGGAAATGAAGGAGATAGAGAAAGGAAAGTCACATCCGAGGCGTCACATTTTCCCGTCGCATTTTGCGGTACGGTCTCACTACCAATAGGTGCATTACATTTTTCTTTCCTCTCGCACTATCATGTGAACTTATAAAATATTCCACTTCTTTTGCAGAAGAATCTACTTGAACCTACTCGTCAAAACAGCAGGTTTCCCAATGTCTTGAGGGAGCAGGTTGATACTAAGAAACTTGGCTACGACGTTGGCAAATGTGACCAGGTAGTTTAATTTTCAAATAATGAAACCATAAGATACTTTCGTTATGCATCATCGGCTGATGTCCTTTTTCTTGCAGCTTTTACTACCATTGCTTGTTGGAACAGATCCTGGTCATTGGTTTTGTATAGCCATATCCCTTGTGGATGTGCGTGTTGATGTGTTAGACTCACTGAAGCCAAATGACTTAGACGATCGGTTCTCCAAAGTCAAGACAATTGTAATATTCCATTCATTTAATGTGAACAGATTTATTTTAAGTATCCGATAAAAACTTTTGTTACTAATTACATGTATGTGTTTTTGATATGCCTCGCAGCGGGATAACCTGTTCCGACTATTGGAAGCATGTGACATAAAGGTCACCCATAGTTGTGACGAGTATGCAATTGACTTTGTACCTGTTCCACAGCAAGATAACTGGTGAGTGTGGAAAACATGAACGAACATAAATATTGAACCATTGTTTGTCCCCAAAACCATGTTTATGACTCAGCATCGGCACTTATTTTAGTCTCTAACTAAACATATATGTTTGCTTCCTCTTTTTGTAGCCAAGATTGTGGCATACATGTCATAAATTATTTGGAGTTGTGGAAGGGTCGAAGCTGCTCTTCGCAAATGGATTATCATATTGTTGATAATGCTCGCAGCTGGATTTTGTACACCATCTTCACAGATGAGAGAAACCAAAGACGAGATCAAGTAATGAAAGCAATCATCAGTCGATCATAACTTTTACCTAGTACGTATGCTCTCTTTATTGAAACTTGATGCATGTCGTACTTAATAGAAGAATAAACAATTGTGACAAATGTCTCTGCCATTGACCTTAATCTATATGGGAAGATACTATAGTAGTATAGTGACAAAATATGTATTTTGTTCTTTGTACCTTCAGCCAGTAATTAGGTTTCAAGGGAATCACACCTTTTTGATGTTTGGAGTAGCCTATTGGTATAGCCATATGGGCTTTACCAGATGTATTCTGGATAGTGATTCTTTTATGTTTCAATGCTACTCGTAGTACCATCACACCTCCCTGAAATTAATAATATTAAAGATTGTAGGCCTCATGTTGGACAGCCATTTATCCATCGTCTAGGTATGTAGGACATCTGACAAGGAAAATAATATATTTTGTCAGTGGGAAGCTTTTGTTGCATTAATGTGTTTGTTGCAATCTGAAATTAGTGTGTGTGTGAGCTACTCAAATGTGGGTGTCCTGTGACATTTGTACCCCAATCCTTCTTTGTTTACAGAGGCGAGAAAATGGAATGTTTTAGCCCCATCCTCCGATGTAGTGGGAAAAGAGAGTGGGAGGCTAGAATATGAGGGAGTTCAGGAGTGTTGACCACCTATATTGATCTGAGGATGAGTCATTTAGCTGCTATTGTCCTTAGTTTTATACTGATGTTGTGGGTTGTTGTGGTATTAAAGTTAGGATTTCATAATTCATGATTATGCACCTGTGCCTTAGTCAAGATATATTTGATTTGATGTTATTGTGGACTGCCATTATTGGGCAGAGCTGGTAATATTAGTTTGGCAGTTACATATTATTGATTCTGCCATATACTGCTGCTGTTTGTCATTTTGTCTTCCTGCGTTCTAGTTGTTGGTACTGTGATTCATCTATATGTTCCCATTTCCTTGAATCTGCCATACACCCACGTTTCCCCTATTCTTGGTGCTGTGTCTACTACTGCTGCTGCTGTATTTAGTGCTGCTCCTGTTGTTGTGATTCTGCCATGTCCGTTTGATGCTGTGACCAAGACAGCCATGCCCGTTTGTGCATAAGATTCACTGTGATTCCAAGCTGCAACTGCTGTGTCATTTGTGTTGAAATGCTACATTCTTTACTGCCTTGTGCTTTCTTGCTACTATGTTGATATTTTGATAGCCTTTTCATGCTATCATGAGCTCCTACGAGTGTGATTTATGTTACATGAGCTATTGATTGTCTTGTGGATCTCTGTTTCTACTACTACCATTTTGTGTGTTTCTCGTTCATATTTTAGATGAAGGGAAACACTCTACTTCTCCCTATGTAGCCACTTGGCCTTCCCCGCTTTCTTTATGTGTAAAATTGCATGTCTTTTTGTATTTGACACTAAATATTTGAAGTTACTGTCATGCAGATGGATGGTGCACCTTTTTGAATAGCTATGGAGGTGGGCATTTTGCAAAAAGCAAGTACCTGCAAGGGAAGAACGTGTATAGCTAACCTATGGAGGTGGTCATTTTGCAAAAACCAAGTACCTGCAAGGGAAGAACGTGTATAGCTAACCTTGTAATAATAGATACCAAACACATAGGGAAGGCCTAATAGTTTGGTGTATTTTTTGATGGGGACATGAGTAATCTATGTAACTACGGTTAAATGATATTGTGAATGTGGTCAATGTGATTATCTATGGGGACCCTAGAACTTGATTCAGCCATGCTATGCTATGCTCTCATGATTGGAACAATCATCTTGACACAACTATGTACAGTTTTAATCTGGTTTGCTGTTTATTGTTGTAACGCAGTCTTATTTACTAGATCATTGTGACTTGGGAGACATATCTTTTGATGTTTTTGTCATGATTTCGTTGTCATTTATTTGGTACAGTTATTTTCAGTGGTCCTGTGTACAAGTATGGACAGACACATGTTGAAGAACAGGAAATTGTCTCATGTACCGATGGGGCAGGTTTAATCTGTTTCAGTTGCGTAAAATAACATGATTCTTAATTTGGATAACATCTTGTCAGTTGATTTACTTTGTTGGGTTGCTCTACATTTTGCTTGATTGAGTTATTTGTTTGGGCTCATGATCAAGTTATATAGGAGTAGGTTTTTTTTGAAGGAGTATAGACCATCAATCTTTGGTTTTTGATTTCTGCATGTGTATACATATCAGGTGATATATGCGACTGAAAAACCGTTCTCGTAAACCTTGAAAATATGTGAGAGTATATATATACGAGACAAAAAGATTTATTTCATATTTCCTAAGGTTTTTATATACCATCAACCATACACATAAAAGTCCACCGTTCGACGCTTCATCTGTCCATTGTCAGGGGAGTGACCTTTGCACTCTTTTTATAACTTGGAAAACAATGTACAGTCACTGACAGTGACAAAGTTGCTCCGAGCAACACCAAAAGTTGCTCTTTATACGACCTTGGCATGCACTGTGTCATAAACCACAAACACCTGACTGTTATTCCCTGAAATTTTATTTCATATTTCCTAAGGTTTTTATATACCATCAACCATACACATACAAGTCCACCGTTGGACGCTTCATCTGTCCATTGTCAGGGGAGTGACCTTTGCACTCTTTTTATAACTTGGAAAACAATGTACAGTCACTGACAGTGACAAAGTTGCTCCGAGCAACACCAAAAGTTGCTCTTTATACGACCTTGGCATGCACTGTGTCATAAACCACAAGCACCTCACTGTTATTCCCTGAAATTTTATTTCATATTTCCTAAGGTTTTTATATACCATCAACCATACACATACAAGTCCACCGTTGGACGCTTCATCTGTCCATTGTCAGGGGAGTGACCTTTGCACTCTTTTTATAACTTGGAAAACAATGTACAGTCACTGACAGTGACAAAGTTGCTCCGAGCAACACCAAAAGTTGCTCTTTATACGACCTTGGAATGCACTGTGTCATAAATCACAAGCACCTCACTGTTATTCCCTGAAATTTTATTTCATATTTCCTACGGTTTTTATATACCATCAACCATACACATACAAGTCCACCGTTCGACGCTTCATCTGTCCATTGTCAGGGGAGTGACCTTTGCACTCTTTTTATAACTTGGAAAACAATGTACAGTCACTGACAGTGACAAAGTTGCTCCGAGCTACACCAAAACGTGCTCTTTATATGACCTTGGCATGCACTGTGTCATAAAGCACAAGCACGTCACTGTTATTCCCTGAAATTTTATTTCATATTTCCTAAGGTTTTTATATACCATCAACCATACACATACAAGTCCACCGTTCGACGCTTCATCTGTCCATTGTCAGGGGAGTGACCTTTGAACTGTTTTTATAACTTGGAAAACAATGTACAGTCACTGACTGTGAACAAGTTGCTCCGAGATACACCAAACATTGCTCTTTATATGACATTGGCATGCACTGTGTCATAAAGCACAAGCACCTCACTGTTATTCCCTGAAATTTTATTTCTCTTTTCCTAAGGTTTTCATTGTCAGGGGAGTGACCTTTGCACTCTTTCTATTTCATGAAAACATTGTTCTGTCACTGACACTGAAAAACTTGCTCCGAGCATGAACTTAACTTGTTCTTTATATAATATTGACATGAACTGTATATAAATAAACAAGCACGAGAATGTTCTTCCCTTCAATTTTAATTAATATAACCACCACATTTCATTTCAAATAAATAAGATTCACGAAATGACCAAGACATTCGTAAGTGAAACAACATAAACAGTACAACTACTACACCTTAGTTGCGCAAAATGTGACCAACTTAAACTATTAGTAGCTTGGAAAGAACATTGTTCACATTAGTCTATTACTAGAACAACCACATCATAATTAAAAGAAACGAAATACAACAAATAAATGAGAAGGCGAAGATTAAAGTAAATGCGAACTTAGGCCACAACAAGTACCCAACTCTACTTGCCCATATGCTGACAAACTCCAACTCCTCACAGTCCCGAATCCAAGGTGCGGATGTAGGCATCGTACCATCTACGGCTTACTATAAGTTTCACCTCGTCATTCGTAAACGTGTTAATATGAACGATGATCCCGATGCCCTTTTCGAGCAGCCATACATAACCAGTGTGGTGACCCTCAACCTGTTTTTGTCTTGTGAAGCCCAAATCCCGTAAGTATTGTCGATGACTTTCGATGCTGTCCGGTGACTCGACAACGATAATGATGTCAACCTCCACCATGCCAACCAAGGTACGAATGTCGTAGTCAATATTTGGGTGCCTACCGCCGATTAAGACAACGACCTCACAACGAAATGCATTTGTAACTGGCAAAACATGATCGTTGTTGCAACCCAAAATCCTTCGAATTTCTGAATCTCGTTCTTCTCTTGTACCCAACGGCTCCACTCGTACTTTATGCCAGCTTATCCATGTTCCGTCTTCAAGTTTCAAGGATAGGGAGAATTGTTGTACTTTGTAATCCACGTGTATGATGTGGCAAATACCAACACCGGGAATAGCTTGAAAGGCATACGCCTCTCCTGGATAAACAGTAGCTTGTTCAAGTGTTGGCAAAGGCATGTTAAGATAGATGTAGGTTACTTGGAAGAGTTGAAGAGGTGTTATTCAAATGTAAACAGAAAGGGCTGATGAACAAATGTGAACACCATGGCTTTCAATTTATAGAAGAGAAAATGTTGCCATTGTCTTGTCAAAACAAAACTTTACGACTTGTTGCATCCTATCAGAACACATATGGCATTGTATAGTACAATAAAGAGCATTCTACAATAGACAACATGCACTACGTGTCATATGACAAGCACCACACGGTTCATATGAGATTTTCTAAAGTACCCAACCTTGGGTGATAATACAAAAACCACATCTTAATTCAAATAAACCAAAATCATAAAACCATACATTGAATGAAGTAAAAC
This sequence comes from Vaccinium vitis-idaea, assembly GCA_963854785.1. Classification (NCBI taxonomy): domain Eukaryota; kingdom Viridiplantae; phylum Streptophyta; class Magnoliopsida; order Ericales; family Ericaceae; genus Vaccinium; species Vaccinium vitis-idaea. The sequence continues at coordinate 8,978,251 of OY978224.1, forward strand.
ATAAATAAGTTACTTGGATTACATCACAAAAGAAAACAGAATAATCTAAAAGGTGTCGTCAGAATAATCTGATAGTTCCGGATCGGTTGCATATTCGTCATCATTCCAAATTCCTCTAATCAAGTCCTTACGATTGCGCCCATCACTTTCAACCTCCTGGACAACTTCGATAAATTTCTCATGACGTGTAACCCGCTTCGTCATTGCATTAATCTCCACCCGGAGCCTTTCGCAAACATCGTTGTGGAGACATTGCAACCTTCTTCGTTTTATCATCTGCACGGAACGCGCTTTAGGCACCTTCTGCATGTACTGCCGACACTTGGCTTCCAACTTGTTGCGCTCGACGAATAAGTTCGGCCACTCCAATAAAGCAGCCGCATCTCTGGAATAAGGTGTTTGGTTCCAGTCCAACATAAATACAAAATCTCCGGTCGCATCATATTGCTCTTTCGGAGTGACAAATCGTCGTCGACCACGCCGATCACGAAATGATAGATCAAACTCCAATCGAGGGTAGTTGCGATGGTCTGCACGCAGATCGACCGCCACCGTAGGACTGGTCTCTGTCTTTTGCATCGTACGGATTCTATTCCCCGTCGCTGGTCCGCGGTCGCCTCCCATCCCATGGAGAGGCAAATCATCCCTGGTATTGACCTTGTGGCGGGCAAGCCATGCATCCAAGGGAGAAACGGGGGGAGGAGCACTATCGTCAACCACCTGTCTTTCGGGTCGTACTCGAGGGGGCCGAATATTGTTCGACCAATGGGGGGGAAGACTCCAATGAACATGACTACCAACATGGCTATTCCCGGGATGACGGTCTCCCAACTCTACAAGTCTACGTCTACGAAATGGAATGCTTGATTCGGAATGATTTCCATTCGATTCATTGTGTGTACGAGAAGTCTCTCCCTTTTCTAACCTTCTTTGAAAAGGAAAATTTGGATCCATTTGATAAATATTGTTTCTGTGATAAGTGGTTAAACACATATATCCATGTATATATAAAGACAATGATGCTGCTCTACAGTGCAACCTTAGTCAATGCACAGTGCTATATACTTTGATGAAGAGTGCAAGACATGTCAATACACAGTGCAACATATACTTACATACGACACCATACTTAATTTATACACAATAAAACATCCAATAGATGATTACTTGCAAAGTTACATCTTAAATAAATGAAAGGCAAAATGAAAATGAAACGACCCGACCTGGCCTTTACTTCAACTAATACGACAACCACATCTTGAATAAAAGGAACCAAATACTAGACTCTTAGGTATAGTAAATACAAATGTCATTTGGACACTTATGAGATTCTCTGTCCAAGCACTGTTGACTTGACCTCACACAACAATTGGTTGTTGGACCGGCGTTAGTGCAGAGACTTTATTATACAGTACAACTACATGTTATATAAAGTGCAGTGCACGTTGATACACAGTGCACATTTCATATCCCTTCCCAGAAAATGGAATTCAGACTCTTAGGTATAGTAAATACAAAGGTCATTTGGACACTTATGAGATTCTATGTCCAAGCACTGTTGACTTGACCTCACAACAATTGGATGTTGGACCGGCGTTAGTGCAGAGCCTTTATTATACAGTGCAACTACATATTATATAAAGTGCAGTGCACGTTGATACACAGTGCACATTTCATATCCCTTCCCAGAAAATGGAATTCAGACTCTTAGGTATAGTAAATACAAATGTCATTTGGACACTTATGAGATTCTCTGTCCAAGCACTGTTGACTTGACCTCACAACAATTGGATGTTGGACCGGCGTTAGTGCAGAGCCTTTATTATACAGTGCAACTACATATTATATAAAGTGCAGTGCACGTTGATACACAGTGCACATTTCATATCCCTTCCCAGAAAATGGAATTCAGACCCTTAGGTATAGTAAATACAAAGGTCATTTGGACACTTATGAGATTCTCTGTCCAAGCACTGTTGACTTGGCCTCACACAACAATTGGATGTTGGACCGGCGTTAGTGCAGAGCCTTTATTATATAGTGCAATTACATGTTATATAAAGTGCAGTGCACGTTGATACACAGTGCACATTTCATATCCCTTCCCAGAAAATGGAATTCAGACTCTTAGGTATAGTAAATACAAAGGTCATTTGGACACTTATGAGATTCTCTGTCCAAGCACTGTTGACTTGACCTCACACAACAATTGGATGTTGGACCGGCGTTAGTGCAGAGCCTTTATTATACAGTGCAACTACATGTTATATAAAGTGCAGTGCACGTTGATACACAGTGCATATTTCATATCCCTTCCCAAAAAATGGAATTAAGACTCTTAGGTATAGTAATCTAGAGTGCATTTATAATTAATAGACAGTGTTGTGCACAGTCAGCGACGATGCAAATCCCTCCACAATTGACATTCATTATATAAGAAAAACAACCTCACGTCTTATATCTTAAGATGGCTTTGCCAACACAAGTTCATGCAAGTGTTCAACCAGGAGAGCCCTACGCATTTCATCATTTGCCTGGTGTGGAAAGTTGTCATATCATACATGTGGACTACAAAGTAGAAACATTTAATGTGACTGTGGGAATGGCATCACAATTGAACGAAGGTTCACATGAAGGGCATGAAGTGCGAGTCGACCCGTTGGGTACAAGGGAAGAACGAGAATCTGAAATTCGAAGGATTTTGTATTGGGATGATGATCATGTGTTGCCAGTTGCAAATGCGGTTGGGTGTGAGATTGTTTTGTATTGCTGCGGTTTGTACGGAGATATTGACTACGACATTCGTACATTGCTTGGCATGTTGAAGCAGATAAACTTCATCGTGGTTGTCGAGGCCCCGGATACCATCGACCGTCATCGAGAGTAGTTAAGTTCATTGGGCTTCACAAGGTTTAACGAAGTTCAAGGCCACTCAAGCGGCAACGTGTGGTTGATCGACCATGGCTTGTTGTACAATATAGAAATGATCACGAATGAGAATAATGAGGTGAAAGTGACGATAACCGAAAGAGATTTGGACGTGAAGATAAACACGTTCTTTGACATGTTCTTTCCAAACGAGTAATACTTTCATTTGCTAACAATATGCGCAGCAAAGGTGTTGTACTTGTAATGTTTATGTCGTAGTACATTGTTTTTTGCATGTTATAAAAAGAGTGCAGAGGTCACTCCACTGACAATGGGACGTGGAACGGATGGACTTGTATGCAAGGCTCATGCCATCTAAAAACCTAAGAAAAATACAAGTAAAAATTCAGGGAAGAACAGTCAGGTGCTTGTGGTTTCGTACATAGTGCACATCCAAGTTATATAAAGAGCAGGTTTTGTTGTTGGTCAGAGCAAGTTTTCCAGTGTCAGTGAGAATACATTGTTTTGCATGTTATAAAAAGAGGGCAAAGGTCACTCCACTGACAATGGAACGTGGAACGGATGGACTTGTATGCAAGGTTCATGCCATCTAAAAACCTAAGAAAGATACAAGTTAAAATTCAGGGAAGAACAGTCCGGTGCTTGTTCTTTCATACATAGTGCACGCCATAGTTATATAAAGAGCAGGTTTTGTTATTGGTCGGAGCAAGTTTTTCATTGTCAGTGAGACTACATTGTTTTGCATGTAATAAAAAGAGGGCAAAGGTCACTCCACTGACAATGGAACGTGGAACGGATGGACTTGTATGCAAGGTTCATGCCATCTAAAAACCTAAGAAAAATACAAGTTAAAATTCCAGGGAAAAACAGCCTGGTGGTAGTACAGATATTTGTAGGCTAAAAATGTTTGAAAAGGTTAGGGAAAAGGTTAGGGAAACATTATAGGATAACATGCCCAAAAATGGCTTACAACAAATCCCAAATCCGAGTACTGATATTTGTAATTTGAAGAACAGTACAATAACCAAGTACGATACATAGATCGTAACCAACTTCGAATGTTCCTAAACATGCACATTAAATAAGGACGCTACAAACATGTTCCTCAATAATATAAAACATGCACTTAAATGGTACTGGACATCGAACGGATGCACTTCTATGCATGGTTCATGCGATCTAAAAACCTAATGAAATAAGAAATAAAATTTCCTTAAGGTGAACAGTCTGGTGCTTGTGGTTTCATACACAGTGCATGTCAAGTGTGTATAAAGAGCTAGTTATAGTGTAGGCAGGAGCAAGTTTTTCAGTGCAATGGCAGTACAATGTTTTGCATGTTATAAAAAGAGTGCAAAGGTCACTCCACTGACAATGGAATGACCAAGGGATGGACTTGTATGCAAGGTTCATTGCCATCTAAAAACCTAAGAAATATAGCAGTTAAAATTCCGGGAAAAACAGTCTGGTGCTAGTAGTCTTATACACAGTGCATGTATTTGTTTTACAAAGAGCAATGTATTGTGTCGTAAGGAGCAATGTTTCTAAACCAGTAACATTACAAAATAGATTAAGGTGACTTCATCAAGGCAATTGATTGTCCATGTATTCAGCTGTACAAAACAACAATTCCCACCTACAATTTAACAGTCACCAAACATGACCAAAAAAAATTAGAGAAACATTAGAGGATAACATGCCCAAATATGGCGTACAACAAATCCCAAATCTGAGTACAAATATTTTTAAATTGAAAAGCACAGTACCATAAGCAAGTACGATACATAGATCGAATCGAAACCTGGTTCAAATGTTTGTCAACATCCACATTAATTAAGGAGGGTACAAACATGTTCCCCGATAGTATAAACCATGCACTTAAGTAGAATAAAACTTCCTACAAGAGAGCGAGCGAGCGAGAGAGAGAGAGAGAGAGAGAGAGAGAGAGAGAGAGAGAGAGAGATTGTTGCAGGCTCAACCTGCAACAATCGAAGTATACTTCATCCTGGTATCGCTGACTTGCATGTGCTACGGTTGTGGCCAGGTTCACGACAACGGCTACAATTGACCGTGTCCCTCTCTTGTGTCTGCGACTCAATCCTTCTCTTCTTTGGTCGTCCGGAACCTCTTTTTGTTGAAGGGGGATTTATTACCGGATCTGTACATGTATCACCTTCATCGGTAATATAGCTGGACTGATTAGATGGATCAAGTGAAGACAACGGAGGTATGTCATGCAATGGCACGGGGGACATGGAGTTTTCATAGATCAGAATTTGCGTACCCTTACTCATCATTGGGTCGACCATGTCGTAAATAGAAAAACCCGAGTTTTGGATTGCGCGACAAGCATGGGCACAAGGGACCCCAGACATTTGCCAAGCAAGACAACTACACGTACGTTGGTCGAAGTTGACTGCAAACTGTTTCTGATGAGTGTTTAGGACCGTGAACTCCGTCAGGGAGGTGGGACGATGCATATACTTGCGTGTGACAAATTGGTGTTCCTTAATGTCCTCAATTTGGGGACCAACGGGCAATTTCCACGAACAAATGGCGGCACGCTTACGAACTAACATGTCAGTCAATTTTGTCACATGTCCAGTCATAAATTGCATAATGTCCAAATCCCTCAAAGGTAGTATCCAATTGTTGAAACATTCCGCGAGATTTGTGTACATCTTGTCCCACCTTTTGTAAGGAAAATATGCATTTGACCAATGGTTTGGATTGTTGTCTTCCACCCACTTTGCCAACTCCGGATCCATTCCACGCAATCTTCCCATATGAAAGTTGAATATGTTTTCCGTTCTTGCGTATGCAATCTGATCAACAATCTTCAAAGCCGCCTTACGCCTTTCATTTTTAAACCCCTTCGAGCTAGCAAACCTACTAAAGTTTTCCTTCAAGTGCCGGAGACACCATGCATTACAATCCCCGCCGAAAACCTTAATGATACCATTAAGCAATGAGGTGTTCCAATCGGTGACCAAAACAACACGACGTTCACCAATGACTTCCTTAAGGTTTTGCAAGAACCACAACCAATCGTCATCATTCTCACTCGAAACGATGGCATATGCTAGCGGGTACAATCCATCATCGGCATCATGCACACAAGCCGAGAGACAATGACCTCTATAGTATCCGGTCAAAAAACAAGCATCCAATTTAAGCACCGGCCTACAATACTTGAACCCAGCTATGGAGCAACCATAAGATACAAAGAGTTGCTTGAACTTCCCTTCGTCCGACGTCCATACTGCTCTTGTGCCTGGGATGGCATCCTCAAGCCGGCGACACATCCATGGGAGTAGGTGGAAACAAGACGAAGGAGGACCGGAGATACATTCCTTAGCCTGTTCTTTTGCCCTCCATCCTTGCTTGTAAGACATACGATACTGGAATGCATTCTCAAATTCATTGCAAATATCCCTCGGGAGAAATGATGGCTTCTGGACTATCTTGTTTTGGAAAAACAACCCGACTTGTTTCGATGAAATGGTAGCCTTGTAAGAACTTCCATCCGATGCATTATGTATGTGTTCATTCTTCATGCCAATCACACGTACTACGTCACCCCCACCGTCACACCTAGCCGTTAACTTCCAAGGACACCCCTCAACCTGACACACAACTCGGTAGTACGCTTTGCTATTATCCAAATACTTGAAAGAGAACTTGTTGGAGGCAGCAAATATCATCAATGCTTGCTTGAAACAGTCAGGGCTATCAAACAACTGACCCTTCCCAGACAAGATCTCATTCGCATCTTCAGTCAAATAATGTATCATTCCCATCTCCTTTGTCCGATTGTTGGTCATCTCCATAACGTTAGAAGCCACTACAGTGTTATCATCCAATAACGATTCCCTACAATACAAAATCATCAAATATTCACTCATTAATGCAATAAATTGTACAAATAATAAATAAAATAACAATTTCATGTACATTTACATAAAAGAGGAAAAAAAAACAGGGAACAACAGTCTGGTGCAGGTGGTATGATACACAGTGCATGTAAACATTATGGAAAGAGCAGGGTATTGTTTTGGGAGGAGCAAGTTTTTCACTGTCAGTGCCAGTACATTGTTTTGCATGTCATGAAAAAAGTGCAAAGGTAACTCCACTGCCAATTGAACTGGATGGACTTGTATGCATCATTTATTTCCGTGTGAATGAAAACCTAAGGAAAATAGAAGAGAAATATTCAGGGAAGAACATTATGGTGCTGGTTCTGTGATACACAATGCATGTACAAGTAATACAAAGAGAAAAGTATTTTGTTCCTAGGAGCATGTTTTTCAGTGCCAGTACATTGGTCGGCATGTTCTAAAAAGAGTGCAAAGGTCACTCCACTGACAATGGAACGTGGAACGGACAGACTTGTATGCATGGTTCATTGCCATCTAAAAACCTAACGAAATAAGATAAGAAAAAATTATTATGGGAAGAACAGTCTAGTGCTGGTTGTGTGATACAGAGTGCATGTCAACATTATACAAAGAGCAAGTTTTTGTTTGGCTAGGAGCAAGGTTTTCAGTGTCAGTGCCACTAAAATGTTTTGCAAGTTATGAATTACAAACTAACCTAGTCGACGGATAAACCGCTGGCAAATCATCATTACTGCGTGGCGGCTCCTCTACAAACAAGTCAACTTCGTCTTCATTACAGTGAAACATCATTGCGACCGTATCTTCGTCGTCCAACAACAAACACTTCGTCTTGTCCCTCTTCGTGTTATAGAAAAACATTTTCTCCCCCACAGTTGTCTTGAGGGCAGCGCAAATCTTCTCAATCAACTCAAACAATTTTAATCCTTCTTTTACTAAAACCGCTTTAGAGAACCCACCATCGTAGGAGAATGTGCAATTGGAGTTTACCGTCCGTTTCCCGCCCCAATAGCAAAAACAAGTCATGGTTTTTTGCTGCACATTGGCCATACCTACACCGACCAATAAAAGGTTAGGTAACCACATAAATGACTATACAAGTCAAAACATTATTATTTGTAAAAAATAATACGACAACTTATTATTTATTTCATGATGGAGTACAAGACAACGAATTACACTTGATTCACTGGAAGCATTCAGGTGCTAATTTTTTGACATACAGTGCATCTAAACTTCATAGAAAGAGCAACATAGTATAACACAAGGAGCAAGGATTATAGTCACAGTGACAACAATAGACAGTTCAACTATTTTACCATGTCCAAGCACTATTGCCTTTAATTTACCATCCAGGTGAATACAAGAACCACCACATGTTGGGAGGGAGTATCAAATAGCATAATACATAAAATAGAGAGAGAGTAATTACAAACCGAGTACATGTCAAAATAGGAAATTAACATTGACAAGGCTATAATCGACAACATATATCCCACCCTCCACAAAATATATCCACCATCATTGTTTACAATTAACTTGGTTACTCAAAAGTTAGGTTAAGGGGCCAAGCATCTACTAGTCCTACGAACTTGGGATTTCAACACCATTGCTCAACGAGGCAGCGCTGAATGCAAATCTCTCCTCCTCAAGCCATATTTGAACTTTCCAACAACCATACAACCCACAACAAGTACCACCAAAGCAAGCAACAGTTTGACACAATTATTCCTTCTTTCGTAGACTTGACTCATTTTGCCAAAGTCTTCAGCCTTCTTCTCAAACTCCGTTAGTTTTTCTTCCAGCAACTTGGCCTTCTGCTTCCAATACTCCATCTCATTCTGCAGATTCACTATCTTCTCCTTTTGCTCGAGAATGACCACCTTCCCACGCTGGCATATGGGTTTGTCTATCCATTCGAAAAAATTGCATCGCTCTTCATCCTACAATAATATGATGAAATCATGCTAAGCGGTCTAATTATGTTATCAAATCACCTACACTAACAACTACCATATAAACTTACACTACAACAAATTCTCCTTCTTGCTACAAAAATCTTTCCCACAAAATAAATTTTGTCACTATATGTTCACTTGTTGTGACAAAATTTTATTTTGTGGGCTCAAACCATATAGGGTGGAGTTTACGTGACAAAATCAATTTCGTTGCAATACTTTGTCACAATAAGTGTGGCGGGAAAATTTCCCGCCGGCGGGAAATCAATATTGCCACTTAATGATTTTGTCACAATTAGTTTGCCACTATAAAGTCCTGTTTTGGATATATTGTGACGAAACTGTTTGTCACAGGAAGTTATAATTATTACTACAAATTATTTTGCTGTAAAAGAGTTGGAATTTTACCTATAGTGACGAAAATAAACTTCTTCGCAATAAGTGCATGGACTTGCTACGGAATTATTTGTCACAATATATTTACTTATTCTTACAAAATCTCATTTGTGGCAGCAAGATTATAAGGTGGAGCTCCTATGACGATATTAATTTCGTCACGATAGTTAGTCACAACAACTTTGACAAAAATTGAGTCTTATTACATAATATATTTGTCACTATATATTTGTGGCAATAAAAAAAATTAAAAACATAAGGCTACAAAATATGTTGTCATAATAAAGTACTATTACATATAGGTACAAAATATTTTGTTACAATAAAGTATTACTTATGGGTACAGAATATTTTGTCACAGTACATAAAATTGAAGCGTATCTCAATAAATCAAACTATTTTAAAAATCAAGCCCATCGATTTTGTCGTGCTTATTGATACAATCGTTCTCATAAAAATTTGGCTTGATCGAGTTCAGAAAGCTCCTTAATCGGGATAAAATTACTTTTTTGAATGATACTTTTTGTCTGATTAAATGTGTACCGATATTCGACCAGCTTTATTTTTGACACGAATGAAGTAATCCATAACATCTAAAAAATAGATGGTTCTGATTGCCAAAATAAAACTCCATTGGGAAAAAAGATGGTCCACTATATTACTTTAATGCCTCGAGGTGCATTAAATCTTATTCAATCATGCGGGTGCTGATATTCGATGATCTCTGATTTTTGTGACAAATGCTGGAATCAATGAGACATAAAGCCCTAATGGCCGGTTTTGATTGACTGTGGTAAGAATTGACTTGTTAATGACCTTAAAAACTACCCTAGATGTAATTGATAACAAACTAAGTCTTGTGTTGTACTTGATTATACAGTATACACATGACTGATGAACAATTATGATGATCGAGACCATTGATTTTGTTATGGTAATTAATTTATTCATTCTTATTAAAAATTGAGTCAATCGAGTTTAGAAAGATCCTTGATCGGGACACAATTTCTTACTTGAATGATACTTTAAATGTTCATTGACACGATCAACTTTATTGTGGGTATAAATGAAGTATTCCTTAATATTTAAAGGATAGACGGGTTTGATTTACGGAAAAAAACACTCAGGTGGTGCTTTGATCTTGTAGTCACCGTTCTTAGGTGGAGTCTAGTATAAGTCAATAATGCATTACGATGCAAATGTGACCTGATCGCGTGGTCTCCATTATCTAATGATCTCCGACTTCGGTGAAAATGATGGTATCATTGAGGCATGATATCCTAGTGATTCTGATCGACCTTTATGAAAATTAAATTGGTAATTACTTTAATTCTACACGTTGAACGTAATTGATAACAAACTATGTCTTGTGCTATAGTTGATGTACATGAGTCATGTGACCTCGACACAATCACGGTGATCAAGACCGTTGATTTAGTTTTACTTATTGATTAGATTATCTTTGTAAAAATTTAAATCAATCGGATTTAGAAAGTTTATTTATCGAGACAAAATTTCTTCAACGAAATGAGTTTTTTTTCCGATCAACTTTGTAGTGATACCCAATAAACTTCATTCTTGTGATGAAAGATTTATTTCACATATAATGTTAATGGTAGATGATTCCGATCACTTAAAAAAATTCTTAGGTGGGGCCCAGTTCATACACCATAGGAAATCAATGCCTCGGGGTGCATTAATTAAACGTCTTGTGATGACATTATTGCCAATATACAATGATCTCTGATTTTCTGGTTGCTAATTGAATTCTCAAGATGTAAAATCCTAATAGTTCAGATTGATCATTTTAAGATATCCTTGGCGATTAAGTTAGCAATCTGATCAAACCCTTACATTTATCCGATTGATCACTAAATTTTTTATTACAAAGTTAATGAACGGTTTGGTTTATTTCTGTGAGACACCGAAGTGGGTATGATACACCTATTGGTACCATGCACCGTGGTTGGTACGTATTATATAATGAAAAATATTGGAATTATAGTTAAACTCTCAAACTCTTTAAAAAGAGAAAAGAAAAAATCCTATTCTCACTAAATAATATTGGAATCATAATTAAACTCTTGTAAATCGAGGGGTACCGACTCCCATGAACAGACCATGTACAAATCAGCTTCACGAATGATCCAAACCGTTCATTCATCCTAGAATAATTTCCCTAGGGGCAGCACGAGAAATCAGCTCCATTGGACGTGCCTAAGTGGTTGATCCAAAAAACCCTCGTTTCATTCGAAACAATTTGGGTGAAATGGGGGATTTTTTGATCAACCACTTATGCGCATCTGATGGACCTGATTTCTCTCGGGGTATCTCGAAAAATTATTCTAAGATAAATGAACTATTTGGATCATTCGTGTGGAACCCATAAATGGGTCCCGGCCCGAAGCCGATATGTACATAGTCTATGCATATTAATCGGTATAAATAGCAGATTGATTAAAATATCATATTCCTTGAAAAAAAGAAAAGAAAAGGAACCCATTCTCTGCCAAATTTCTTTATCTATAAAAAAGGAAAAGCAAAGAGAACTATTCTTCATCCCAATCAGACTCCATGTCTCCATCCTAAGAACAAAGTCTATTATGTGCAGGAGTAAACTCCATCCCAAGCCGAACCACCGACTACCCCACGTAATTGCTTCCTACTCAAACACGATGGGATATAGCGGCATAAATTCTACGTTCGCGCGCTTCTCTCCCCCTCCAATTTCATTTCCCTCCATACTGATCCTTGGGGATAAATTCAGTTATCTCTATCTCCATTATCTTCCACAACAATCTGTTCTCTTTCTCTCTCCGCAACTCTGGTAATATATTAAGCTTTTAGGCTATAGATTCTTTTACAATTTAGGGAAAACTTTCTTAATTTCAATTTCTTTGGTTTTTGGCCTTAATTTTTGTCTAACAAAGTTTGGTGCCCTAATTTTAATCTTGTTTGAATCATGATTTTCGTTTTTTTCTTTTTACAGGGAGTCGATTTCTTAAACCAAAGGACAAACAGTTACAGGTATGTTGATTACGAGAATCTTAGCTATATATTTGTTTCCCCCCTTTTTCAAGAGGAATTCTTTGAGTTGACTGGTGTGTTCATGTATTTAGATTTTGTGTCGTTAATTGTGTGTTGAAGTTAGGTTAATGGTTAGGTTCAGAACTGGGATCATATGTTGCATCTGCTAGTTTGCTATTATGCTGCTATCTATTTAAGCATTGGATACGTCTACGTTGTATGTTGTTGCTGCTGCTCTTCTTCACTGCAGCTTTTCAAGTTTGCTAGCAATCCAAGTTAAACATGCCACGTTCAATCAATAACTTGTTAAGATGCTAATTGATGTTTTGATTGTATTAATAACATTTTGATTGAAATACTATAAGTTTATCAAGGGGAAGGTAACATGTAATAGCAAATTTGGACACTATTAAAAAAGAACTCGACTGCGGATACCACTTGGGAGTACCAACCATGTACTACCGGCTATGTGGAGCGTACTTTGGGATCCTTTACAAATAACTTGTTAAGATGGCAACTTGCTCTTCCCTCTCTTATTGATCCAGTTCAATCTGGTTTTATTAAGGGTAGGAGAATCGCTGATAACATATTCCTCACTCAAGAGCTTATGAGAGGTTATCATACTTCTTCTTCTACTCCTAGGTGTGCTTTGAAGGTTGATATAATGAAAGCTTATGACAACGTTAGATGGGAGTTCCTCTGGGATATCCTCACTAGCATGAATTTTCATCCAAAGATGATCCAATGGATTAAAGCCTGTGTTTCAACTACAAGTTACAATCTCAACATTAATGGTGAACCTACTGGCCTTAGTCAAGGTAAAAGAGGTCTTCGCCAAGGGGACCCTCTTTCCTCTTACCTTTTTGTCATTGTCATGGAGACTTTGACTTGCATTCTGAAAGAAAAAGCTAAACTACCTGATTTCCACTTTCATTGGAGATGTGAGAAAAATAACATAATCAATCTCTGTTTTGCTGATGATCTCATGATATTCTGTAAGGGGGAATTGAGCTCAATTAAGAATATTCAAGATGCCCTCTCTGAATTTGAGTCTTTATCTGGCTTGGCCCCTTGCCCTAGCAAGAGTAACATATTCTTCTCTGGTGTCAATTCCTCTACTAGGAATGACATTCTCACTCTTCTTGGTTTTAAGGAGGGTGCTCTCCCCATTAAATATCTTGGTGTTCCCCTCCTTGCTACCAAACTTAAGCATTCTGATTGCAAGACTCTGATTAACAAAATCACCTCTAAGGTTAAGTCTTGGACCAATAGAGATCTCTCTTATGCTGGTAGAGTACAACTCATCAAAAGTGTTCTCTTCTCCATGCAGACTTATTGGTCTTCCATCTTTATTCTCCCCAAAAGAGTCACAAAGGAGGTGGAAGCTATTTTGAGAGCGTTCTTTTGGTCTGGACCAGACTTAAAAAATCCAGGGGCCAAAGTTTCTTGGGAGCATCTTTGTTCTCCCAAGCATGAAGGTGGACTTGGTCTTAAGTCTATGCACGCATGGAACAAAGCTGCTATCTCTAAGCACATTTGGTTCCTCATCTCTGGGGGTGAGCAATCCATGTGGTGCCAGTGGATACAGTCATATTTGTTAAAAGGGAAGAGCTTCTGGGAAGTTAAAATGCCAGGGAATCCCTCATGGGTCTGGAGGAAGATACTAAATCTTAGACCCATTGTGCATCCACACATCAAAACCATAATAGGCAATGGTCAGAATACTTCTCTATGGTTTGATAATTGGCATCCTCTTGGCCCCCTTGCTGAGAAGTTTGGTGTTAGGATACTTTATGACTCTGGACTTCCCAGGGATTCTAAAGTATCTACCATCATCAGGAATTCCCACTGGTCTTTTCCCATAACTCAAACTCTGGAGCTTAATGAGATTAGATCCACCATGTCCACCATTCCTGAGCCTAGTGTGGCTGAGGATTCCCATAAATGGCTGCTCACCCCTAATGGTCATCATAGCATTGATTCCATGTGGAACCATCTGAGAACACATTTCCCTAAGGTCCATTGGCATCACTGTCTTTGGTTCCCTGGCCACATTCCTAAGTGTAGCCTCATAAGTTGGGTGGTTGTTCAAAATAGGTTGTACACCGAGGATAGATTGGTCACATTTGGGACTAAAACTCACTCTTGTTGCAGTTTTTGCCAAGGTCAGGAGAGTCATGATCATTTATTTTTTAATTGCCCATATACCTCTCAGGTTTGGACTCAAATCACTGAGCTCCTCAATGTGGCAGAGCTGCTATTTTTCCATAATTGTGCTCACTGCATTAGATTACTGTTGGATAAACCACTGTGTCGGTGTCCACTAGTGTGCATTGTTTGTTTGCATTATCATGCTTGGCAAGTTGGCCCTACTACTGCTGCTGCCGAGTTGGCCCTACTGCTGCTGCTGCGTTCTACTGCATTCTGCTGCATTCTGCTGCTGCGGTCTACTGCTATTGTTGCTGCTTATATAACTACTGTGGATAATCTGTCCAAGTCCAGATTGTGATGTAACCGGATTTCAGCCTCTGTTTCTGGGCTATTCTGTCCGCCTTGCTGTGGATAATCTGTCCGCCCTGCTGTTTGTTATTGGATCAAAGTGGCTATTCTACAGCCGTGATATCGTTTGGGACCAAACACACCAGTTCGTTCAGCCCAGATTGCAACAGCACACACCAGTTCGTTCAGCCCAGATTGCAACGGCATTTAGCCCATGTTGAGTTCATATTCCAATCCAAGTTAGTTCAAGAGATGCTCAAGACTGACTTCATGTTATTCCAATCCATCTGGAAGCATAATTCGTGTACATACCGTACTTTGTTGTTCTCATGTTTAAGTTACTAAGATTAGATGTTTTGAATGTTCTCATGAGCTCTTTTGTTAAGATAGATCTCCCTTCTACCTCTGTTATGTGTTTCTCATCCTTCTTCTTAGAAGGACGAGAAACACATTTTATATCTTATTTCCCTTCGTATCTTGTATTTTACCCTAATTACCCTCATGTAGCCCTGCGGCCATCCCTTTTATTTCACGCAATTTTCTTTTCTTTTCTTTTCTTTGTCCTCCCTGGGGTATGCCCCTTGTAGGTTGTATATTCTTTTGCCTCCTTTTTATTTCACGCTAAATTACCCAAAAAAACTTGTTAAGATGCTAATTGATGTTTTGATTGTATTGATAATATTTTGATTGAAATACTATAAGTTTATCAAGGGGAGTGTAACATTTAATTTCTTATTATTTTACTTTCACTTTTAATAGCAAATTCGGAAACTATTAATGGAGAACTCGACTACGAGTACCATGTAAATCGTTGATCCAATCTTTCAAATTTTCACTTAGGATTTTGGATTCTAAACTCTTAATGAAATTTGAAAAAAAAGGTAGAAAAGTGTTCCTAAATGGGCTGTTAGCTAAATGGGTTGTTAGCTATTTGGGGAAGGCTTTCAACTAAGAACAGATGGTATTTATGTTCTATGACTATGTGGATCCGGTATAGAAAACCATGGTCATTTGTTTTTTCTGTGTCTCCTTCTCTTCCCACATTTGGGAGACCTGATGAGAAGGTGTGGTGTCCCTAGAAGTCCAACAGGTTTGGATCAAGAGGTCATCTGGGCTAGCAAACATATGAATGGGCATGGTTTCTAGCACTCATAATTGCTCTAGCTGCCACTTTGTACCATGTATGACTTGAGAGAAATGCCAAAAAAATTCAGAATATTTGCACTGTCCTTAATGTGGTGGGCTTCTGATTTGAGAGCTTGTTTGAGTTCATGGAGGATGGTCAAGAGCAGTGCAAAGAAAAATGGCCAACTGCATATACAATCTTATTCCTGTCTATTTTGCTAATTTGTGAGATTTTTATGAAGTTAGTGAATTACATATGTATTCAGATACATACCTCTATTATTTTATCACTATGTTTCTACCTTTGCAGAGTGAATTTGAAGTCAAGTTTGAGGACCAACATACGAGAACTGTGGTTGACTCGATAATGGCAATGCGTTTTAGGCAGTTCAAGCATCGTTGCCATTTGCACTACAAGAAGTTTAGCATTGAGGAGGCACCTCAACATCCACCAACGGATGTTGAGCCCATTGATTGGATTCGTTTGTGCGATTGCTTGACCAAAATCCTAGACCTAAATTAATGGGTTGCCCCAAGCGTAGGGCTGAGACCAGTGTAGCAAAATACCCGGTAAGACCGGAATCGAATCCACAGGGACGGTGGAAAGTGCTTAACTAAAAATTCGGGTTGTGAGATTTAAAACGGCTCTTAGGTAGCCACCCCTGTAATTTGATGGGTGAATTAACAAAACTAAAGAAAATTTGGTTTCTCTTAAATTGCTTAAAAGAAGGTACGGTCGTAGGGTTCATACTCCAGTGACCAGGTCTGGACAATTCCGCTCCATTCAGTGTTCTAAAGATAACATTTTTTAGGTCATAAAAAAATTGTAATTGCAGGAGAAGATGGAAATGCTAAATAATCAACCAGTACAGGACAGTAATAAGTTAATGGAGGATGAGATTCGTGAGAAAATTCTAAAAACAAAGACTGGTTATTCTCGTGGTCTTGGCTATGGCGTGAAGCTTCCTAAAGGTACTTCATTAGGAGCATCGGCTCGTATCCAGGCACAACGGTTTGAGGAGGCTGAGGAGGCACGCTTGTGTGCTGAGGAGGCTGACAAGCGCGCTAAAGAGGCTGACAAGCGTGCTGAAGAGGCTGAACGACGAGCTCAACAATTTAAGGAGGTGATCCAAGATCAAAGGAGCACAATTACGAAGTTACATGAATCGCAACTAGATCTCCAGCAGGCCTTTAAGACATTCATGGCACAACTTGACGGAAGAATCCCTTAGGTAACTACTTTTTAAAGTTTTATTCCTTGACTTTGAATTTGTTGACGAATGTGAACAGCCCTTTAAAACTACATTGCACGTTGCCTGAAATTGTGATGTTCACTGTAGCAGAATTTCTTTAGCAGTAGTATCAGTCATTTTGGACATTAAGTTTTACTACTTGCATTAATTTTTGGTGGCATTATTTTTGGCATTCTGATAGTCATTTTGGGCATTTCCATTTTGCTACTAGATTTTCGAAAATAGTTGTCTGCTGCTTGTTCAACATCATCAGCAGTAGCACATCCATTAGTAGCAGTTTTGGAGTTAGTAGCGCAACAATTGGTGGCAGTACCAGCAACAATTGGTGGCAGTACCAGCAACAATTGATTTTAGTTATATTGATTTCTGCATGGGTGATCATCTTTTCATGAATTTATGTCAACAAGTGGTATGGAAGTTCATTTTACATTTCTTCATTTGGGCTCTGCAAAAAAATGGGTTTTTGGTTTCCTTCATAGTTTTTGCTAATGCTAGATGGCAATCCCAAATAAGAATCGAATTGGGGCTCTCTCTTTTGGGTGCACTAATCTTTCGAGTGCACGTCGATTGTCTGAGCCATGCCTTAAGGAACAGGCATGCGCTAGTACTCAATATATTCTCCTTTGCCGATAAAAAAAAAGGGGGTTAACTAAGTCAAGTTTTACTCTTGTGATTGCAGGTGGTTGAAAATTTTGAAGGTGATGGCAATGTGGTGAAACCCATGTGCAAAGGATTCACATCCATATGTTAGATTTGGTCTTTTTATTTAGGTTTTAGTTCAAACAATATTTCTTTCTTTCAGTACTCAAGGTAGTCGTCCTATTGTTTATGATTAAGTGACTATTTCATAACTTGTTTTATTTGGGATTTCTTTTGCGCAAATGTTTTCTTAGGAAATACTTGTTTGACATAAATAGTTAATTTGTGTCTCGTGAGTGAAGTTAGATATTGCTAATTATGTAGGGTTTATGCAACTAGCTGGCTTCTGAACCAGTTGTGGACTTGTAATAGTGACAAAATATTTTTATCAATGGCACATTGTGTCGATAAAATTTGGTCCCAATAACATTTCTTTCTCATACCAATAATTGGATTGTGGTGGAAATATGACTTTGTAACAAGTAGCCTCTTGTGACGAAATCAATCTTATTGTGATAAAATTTCTTGTATAGTAATGTTATGGCGAATTATTTTGTCACAAATGGTGCATCTGGACAGATTTTTTGTGACGGAATTGTGCTAATAGTGACGAAATTAATGATGATGTAGTGACAAAATAATTGTTACTATTTTTTTTTTTTTTTGGCGACGAATGAGATTTTTATCACCACAAGCTTATAATGACGAAATTAGATTACCAATTGTAACAAGTTTGTTTTGTCTCAATAGCTTTCTAAAGACGAAAGTGGAGTTTTTGCAACAAAATAGTTTGTCACCATAATATTTTTGTACCTCGTATAAATATTTTATCGTGACAAACCTCTACTTAATGGCAACAAAAGAATTATACATTGTGACAAAATATTTTGTCACTACTAATGAAACTTTTTTGTGAGAAGCCTTTTTTGTCACCATAGTTTTGGTTTCTTGCGACGAGTTTGAAATTTTGTCACAACAACGACGAGTGTGAAATTTTGTCACAACAAACTTATTACTACGAGCTTATTGTGACAAAAGAGCGACAAAATTATTTCGTCACCATAACTTTATAGTGACAAAAAACTAACATGTAGTGACGATAATTTTTGTAGTAAAATCAAGAATTTGTTGTAGTGTTACCGGGTATCTAGCACACGCAAAAAACCTCCTACCGGGGTTTTCATCCGTTCCAGATACCTTCAAAGCGGCTTTTAGTTCACGACAATAGCAATTGGGCCACTCCATCGACAACCCCACCCTTCTACCACTTGAATTTACTGAGCTTGAGGACATGTCCTTCATCAAACTTTTATTGTTAGTAAACCTAAATACATCCACAATTATCCCATCTCCTCATATTCTATAGTTTGGGTATCTTGTTCGAATTTTATTCGCTTCTTATTTGTCTCAACATGAACAAACCCACAATGAGAATATTTACAAAAACAATGAACTCTTTTTAAGAGAGGAGACAAGCAAATTAGACTACTAAAAATTACAGAAATAACAATTTTTTTTTTAGGGAGGGAGTAAAAGACAGAGGCAAATTAGACTTCAAAAGCTTAGCCACTCTAGTGCTTGTATTCTGCCGTATAGTGCAACTACAATTTACAGATGGAGCAATGTCATATGATGCAAAGAGCAGAAGTCTCTTTCACTGACAGAAAACATAAATAACTATAATATTGGGCAAACATAGCATTCACATTACAGCCCCTAAACAACACTGTTGTGTTCTTCACAACAGTGTACCCAAAACTATCAAAAATTCATAAAAAAAACTTCATAATCACAAAGGGAAGAGAGAGAAAATATGTACATTAACCATTGGAGTAGTAATCTACTCAGAGAGAGAGAGAGAGAGAGAGGGAGAGAGAGAGAGAGAGAGAGAGAGAGAGAGAGAATGGACTGATAGCCATAGCCGTGAGAGAGCGAGAGAGAGAGAGAGAGAGAGAGAGAGAGAGAGAGAGAGAGGTATAAACTTACTATGTTGATGCTTGAACGTCAGAAGTGGATTGAGAGAAGAGAATGGAGCTTGAAGTCCACAGATCTAGGGTTTTTCTCCTCTTCTCCCTCTCTCTTCCGTCGTCTGGTTTCTCCCCTCTCAAAGTTTTCTTCGTCGTTCTCAAATCCCAGGAGGGAAATAGTTGGTTGTGGGTAAAAGATTGAAATATTAGGGTTCAAACCAATTGGAGGGTAGTTTGGTCATTTCGAGTTGCCCTTACCATGTATGTGGAAATACTTTTCTCCTTGTCATGTTTTGGGTCATTTTAGAAAACCTTACCATGATATTGGTATTATTTGTTTTAAAAACCATTTATTGGTCATTTTCCCTATTATTTATATGCTTCACTTGCAAGTGTTTGAATGTTAGCGCCAACCTCCTCCTTGCCAAGATGCTGCCATGTGTCCAAACCATTTTCCCGCCTTCACCATGGATTGACATGTGTCCCACGTTCCTCTTTTCCTCTTGAAGTTGGCGGTTACTGGAAGTTCCATTTCTATTTTGGAGGCACAAAAACCTCAACGCCAAATACTAGGCTCCTACCTTCACGGATTAGTGGGATGGTGGAGCTTGAATGAGGCCACGCAATTGTGCCATGTGGCTGTAACCACTCCCCTATCATTGTGCTGAAAAGTTGTACGACAAAGATTACATCACAGAGTACAGGAATGAACCAAAACTACCAAAATCTAAGACCAAGCTACTGAAAAGCACACAGGCTCCAAGCTCATAGACACATCTGTCGAGACAGACCAACACTAGGTGCCGGCGCAGAGTTCATCCTCGATTTAGTAGTAGAGAATCCCAAGGACACCGAGCTTAAATCATTAAGCATGAAACACGGATGAAATCTGTAACAGAATACTCCCCGCGCAGGGAGCATAGCAAAGCACCCGAAAAGGGGCTAATCGAACCACCAAAAGGGGTAATCAAACAAACAAAGAAAAGAAAATAAAGGGAAAAAACTCCGGGCAAAATTCTGATGCCGAAATCGCCGCACCGGTACCGACACCTTATTCACCGGAGTGGCCAAATCTCAGCCCTAATCTTTAGACCTTCACAGATCGGACCCAAACCACAAGGGGGAGGCGGATACTGGGGAGGCGGGGGGAGGTGCTGGATGATGGAGAAGGCGGCAAAAGGAGATGAGAGGGGAAGAGTGGGTGAGGAGAGAGGAAGAGGAGTGGGTCAAAAGAGGACGAGAGGAGGGGAGGAGAGGCTGGCCGAGGAGTGGGGTGGGGGTAGAGGGAGTCAGGGAGAGGCGGAGGCTTAACTACCATTTTAATATTATGTAAATGGCTTTACATAATATTAAACTTCAAAATGTATTCGAAAATAGCCTTAACTACCATTTTCATATTCTTGGGTCGTGACCTCTAACCATCATCTCTGCGCCAAATCCTCAACAGATTAAATGAGCCCTGTGAAGAAAAAATGAAACCAATATAGACCTTTTAATTCGATTAGCCTAATTAGCTTGATTAAGTCCGAAATTAACCTTCTCGACCTTGATAAGATTTTGTGCCAAATTTGGGTGTAAACACGTACCATTAAAGATTTCTTCCCTAGATAACCTCATTTTGTTTCCTAACCTTGTTTCCCATAAAATCAACCGGGATTTTCCATTTTAACACCTTGATTTTATGAAAACTCCATGGAATTTTCCATAAAATCTTATGGAAACAAGGCCTTATTTAATTTCTTTCTCTTTCCTTTTTTTTACCATCTAGAGGGACTTGAGAATGCAAACAAACATCTTTCCGCTACAAAACTCGTAAAATTACAAATCAAGATCAGAAAAATCTGATGATGAGAACACAGGCAATTTCACTTATCCTCAACCAAAGTTATGGACGGTGCTACCCGTACAGAGCATTTGGTACAGAAAACGTACCGATCGCGTTCGGGGACCTACTTTTGGGTCCCACACGAGTGATCCGAATTGTTCATTTTTGGTTGGAACGGTGGGACTTTGGTTAGAGCACTTCCAACCGTCCGATTGAGCTGAAATTTGGTGGGGCCCCTCGGAAAAATATTTTAAGAACAATGAACGGTTCGGATCACTCGTGTGGGACCCAAAAGTGGGTCCCCGAACGCGATCGGTACGTTTTCTGTACCAAATGCTCTGTACCCGTATCTTTATCCCAGAGTTATCGTTAATTCGTTATCTTTAGTCATTTATATTAGGCGCGGAGCCATGATTTAAGTTCGGGATAAGCCGGCGTTTGGTGTTAATGTATGTTTATAAATAAATATGAAGAAAAAGATTCAGTGCAAAGTTAGGCTTTGTTTTTTTGTTAAAAAAAAAAAAAAAAACTTGATTCAATTTTGGTTTTAAATGAAAGTCTTATTTTTTTAATGATCATTTCATACTGTAAAATGCTATTTTTCGTTTGTGTGAAATCATGTTGTTTGAATACTATTAGGTGCCTAATCCAATAAGACGTTTTTTATTTTTTTTTGGGAACCTGGGGCCCATGCCACCCTACCCCACCAAGTAGGTCAACCATCACGTACCATTAAAGGTTCCCTCCCTAGAAAACTCATTTTGTATTCCTAACCTTGTTTCCCATAAAATCAACCGGAATTTTCCATTTTAACACCTTGATTTTATGAAAACCCCATGGAATTTTCCATAAAATCTTATGGAAAAAAGGCCTTATTTCTCTTTCCTTTTTTTTTACCATCTAGAGGGACTTGAGAATGCAAACGGACATCTTTCCGCTACAAAACTCGTGAAACTACAAATCAAGATCAGAAAAATCTGATGATGGGAACACATGCAATTTCACTTATCCTCAACCGAAGTTTTTTTTCTTATCGTTAATTCGTTATCTTTAGTCATTTATATTAGGCGTGGGGCCATGATTTAAGTTCGGGATAAGCCGGCGTTTGGTGTTAATGTATGTTTAGAAATACATATGAAGAAAAAGATTCAGTGCAAAGTTAGGCTTTGTTTTTTTGTTAAAAAAAATAAAAATAAAGGTTGATTCAATTTTGGTGTTTAAATGATTTTTTGTTTTTTTATGATCATTTCATCCTGTAAAAAGCTATTTTTCGTTTGTGTGAAATCATGTTGTTTGAATACTGTTAGGTGCCTAATCCAATAAAATGATTTTTATTTTTTTTTATAGAACAACTCCTTTGAAGGGTGGGCATATTCAAATTCTTCACCAAATTTATTGAGAACCAAATCCATCATCAAATTTTGAAGGTCATTTTCCCCCCTCAAATTTACGACAATGTCATTAATGAGGCTTTTACTCAAATTTATACATAGATTTTCTTTTCTCATTGGAGTGCTCCATACCAAATCAAGTATTTACTCAAATTTTTACTTAAATTTGGGTAAAAAATTGGGTAAGGGGTCCAAAAGTTCCTGATTTGTTATTTTTTATCCAATTTAATTTCATGTCATTTCCTAGCCTTGTGGGTTGTGCATGGAATTAGACATACTTTTGTGTTACGTTACTACATTACGTATTCATAACTATCCCTGTAGGTTGTGCAAGGGCTTCCTATTTTTCTACTCCAGTGGGTTGTGCAGGGGATTACGCACTTTTCTTTCTTTCTTTTGTCATTCCTATGGTATGCCCCTTCTAGACAGTATATTCAATTAACCTCATTTTATTTCAAACTGATTTATCCCCAAAAAAAATCATTTACTTTGCAAACAAAACTAAAGTATTTGTACAGATAAATAATTTCTTTGTACTTAATTGAATATCTCAATTGAGCAATGGATAATAGCATAGTAAAGCAAGCTCCTGCTCATGTATGATGTTATCCGGGCCCTAGCCCCGGCGCCCCCTTCAGTACTGCTAATATGAAGAAAAGTAAAAATAGATAAGAAAAAGTATGATGAAAAAGAAGGTGTTTACACCCAAATTTGACACAAAATCCCGTCAAGGCAGAAAGGGTTAAAATTGGACTTTATTAGGTCAATTAGGCTAATGACTAATGAGTTAAGAGGCCTGTGTTATTTTTATCATTTGAATTGCTCCATAAAATCAATTCGGTCCATTTCGAAGGACTTCGCCTCTGGTTGATGGTTGGTCACTACGGCCCGGAATTGAGAAAATTACAGCCGAGGTAGTTATTATTATTTCGGAATAAAGGCCATATATATCTATATAATAAGAAATCTCAGTTTTTAAATTCCTATATTTTGAACCGTTGGATCTGAATCAAGGGCTCAGATTGCAAGAGAATGGCTCATATTGCAAGGAAGTACTTTTAAAGGCTAAGATCTGTCCTGTGGGAAAACAAACACAAATCCACCGTAGGATTTCACCCTCTTCAACTGCCTAGCCTACAATTAACCCACCCACGTACTTTTCCCTCTCCCTCACACCCACGTTCTCCCTCTCCCTCTGCCTCTCTCTCTCTCTCTCTCTCTCTCTCTCTCTCTCTCTCACACACACACACGCACCCACGTTCTCCTCCCTCTCGAATAAAGCCATGAACTTCTGTGCAAACATCTCTCTCTTGCTCTCCCACTGTTATCTTTCTCTCCCACCGTTGCTACCCATCAACATTGAGTTTGTGGAACCGATATCTCAATCTGCCACCGCCGGCAATTGGCTGCGAAGGCAAGGTATGCCTCTCTCTCTCTCGCAATATTCCTTTACAAATCTTTTGTCATTCATTTGTTTCTTTTGTGGTCGAAATGTTGCTATTTGAACGCTGAGAATTGACATGAAATTGGTGCTGAGAACTCAAAGGAATTGATTTGTTGTTGATTGGAATTATGATTGGCTCTCTCTCTCTCTCTCTCTTGCGCGTGCGCGCGGGGTGTGCACCAAATGTTTGATGAAATGTCCGAACCAAATGTGCACCAAACACCCAAAGAGCATTCTCTGCAAATTGTGCTCTTATATGAGCAAAACTGAATTTTTGTGGGGGTATTTATCCGATTGTTTTTATCATTTAGAGTTTTCCTTAAATGTTGATCTCTATGGTCACAATGAATGCCATTGAAATTACAGTGATGATTTGAAGGAAAAGTCTTGAAGTAACAAAGAACTCATTTTTTATCTCGAAAAACCTTTTTCAAGTGGAACTGAATTAAATTAGAGTGTTGCAAATTAAGTGAGTCTTTCAAGATTTCGATGATGGAACTGAATTCAATTAGAGGAGAAATATCGACTCGGGATTGTCCATTTTGGGTTTTTGAGAACTCTGGCCCAAAAAATCGGTTTTTGAAACACAAAACCATACACATTCTACTTGATGATGCTCCTGTATTGTTTCAGTAGTTTACTTTAGTTTCTTAATTTGTGAAATTTGATTCATGCCACAAGCATTGCAGGCAGAGCGACAACCAGTGGGTGGTAAGTTATTGCATTCTGGAAAGCCTACAACTGTCTTTCGCTATTCTTCAAATCATTTTTGCTTTATATTTCCCTTATGTATCGATCATTAATGTTTTGAACCCTCTTGGGAAACAGACAATTAAAAAAAAAAAAACTCAAGGCCTAAACTCTTTTGTTGATTCAATTTCGTTTTTGTGCCTTTACAAAATGATGTTAACATTGATGATGGAAATGGAAAAGGTTCAATGACCCTAGGGCTGTGGCTAGGAAAAGCTATAAGAAAGATTTGTTTTTTTTCTGTTTGTGGCACTTATTTTTCTATTTCGTTAGTCATTAAGTACTTGCATTTTACGTGTTCAATAAAATGCGCGAGGGACTGTAACCATCGTAAATTAGGTTCTAAGTGGTACATTTTCCATGGTTCTGAGTGGTATCTTATTTTTGGATGGCTGTTGATTGCTATTGTTTTCTATAGATAAGGATACATACGAAAGTGTTCGAATTGGCAGACTTCCACGTCGGCATAAAACATTAAATTCTCTTTCCTTTTTTTCTTTTTTGGAGTTTATGTTATAGTTTTGTATTAATCAATTCCCCATCAGTCCTAAATAGCGATACAAAATCTACGTCTTCTGATCAGTCCTAAATAGCAAATCACCCATATTGAGATTAGAAACAGAAGTTCAGAAGCTTTGAACACAAAATGCAGCAGAGATGAAGCTGACATCCAATTTGGAATATTGGCACTTGAATCCCATCCCAATAGAAGAACTAGAGTAAATGCAATGGTGAAATCTCATAAAGATGAAGTCCATGTGATGAAGTTTAGCAGCATTAGCACCTTCCTTGACTCATGAAAGTAGCAAGTCTGAACGGAAGTACCCTCTTTGAAATGTTGTATCAGCAGTATCTCTTAGGAATCCAATCATAGCAGCAGGTTAGAAGTAGCAGACATTGATGACATGAACAAATTTCCAAGCCGACTCCTTGAAACAGCAACCATATAGCAGTAAAACCTGAGCCATCTTTTGAAACATGAATACAACCGAAACACAGAACCAAACCCAAAAACGGACAGAATACTACTAAAATTGTCAAGCACGTGGCTTTTTGGTGCGCCACTGAAGTGTTTGAGCCGTGCCTTTAGGCTTCGAAATTTGTTTGCATTCTACATGTTCTGAAGAAATAATTTGATGAGAATACTAATCAAGTTCGTTAAGGTCATTAAACAGACATGATAATTTTAATTGTCCATGCAACTGTGCTATTTGATTGAATATGGAAAGAATAATTTATTTTTTTTGGTTCATTTCTTTAGATTAATTTGTAGCTACCTGCCACACTTTTATTTGTGCATATATTTTGGCCGCCAATTTTTTTCTTTATTTCATAAGTCTTCATCCTAAAGCCACATTGAATACTGAATTGTTTGAGTCGTGCCTTCATAAGGGCTTTGTGAATAACAGGGGCAAGGCTGAATGGTAAGGAAGTGGTTGCTGCTGGACTTGCAACCCATTTGTTGCCCTCGGAGGTTAGTTACTTAACTATTTTCAATTCCAGTTTCCTTATTCCAATGGCGACTGCCTTCATAAGGGCTTTGTGAATAGAATGAGATACGAGTAGCAATCATTTGGATTACAGTGCTAAATTTTTAGATTTCTAACAGCCAACATAGGATTTATCATCATGATTTTGGCACTGATATTGTCTTTTAATTTTCCAGTTAGCTTTTTGAAAGATTATCTTTCCTCTTCAATTAAGATCTGTTGTGCCAGATCTAGCATTTCCGCATAAATTCTTGAATCTGGAGCTAAAGTAGACATAATCTAAACAAGAAACAAAGCTAGAGAGCTATGGAAATTGAAAGATAATGAAGTCTAAGAATGCTGGAGTGTTTGCTGGGGCATGAACCTCCTGTAAAATTGGCTGAGAGTCATATTTATAGAGCAAAGCCTCCCATTAGCCGTCAGAGAGAATAATGTGGAGCCATTCCTCCATGATTCTGCACAAAAGTAGCCCAGAAATATCTTCTGCGACGCCATCTGCCCTATGACCAAGTCAACCTCCACTCTTTATAGGCCTAATTGCAAGTAAGCTACTCATCAGCTGCCAAGTGTCCCGATATAAGAACCTGAACATGTAAGATTATGCTCTTAGGCTGAAAAAGATGATGACTTCTTAAACCAATTTGATCATGTTCTTATTCCCATTATGATTTGAATAATGTTTTTCTATTTTTGCCAGTTTCAGTTACTCAAAAAAAGTTCAGGGAGCCCTTACTTTGTTGTCGTTTTTGGTTAGAGCACCTTCAACTGACATTGATGTGTTATAGGCACAAATCATAAATGACCTTCGCTGCTCCAGCAAATATGCCGAAACTACTGTCTCCAGGTATTATTTTGCCAGTATCAACTGTTGGAGCATTGAATTTATTTCAGTAGCCTTCTCGGCAGTATTCAGTTTGCTCTTTTGTTTCTTTTCTTGGGTTAGTTGTTGGGTGATCCTTACTAAAAATGGTGTAATATGAGTAGTTGGTCACCTTACCTTGCCCATAGTTAACTTTTAATGATTAACTCATG
This sequence comes from Vaccinium vitis-idaea, assembly GCA_963854785.1. Lineage (NCBI taxonomy): Eukaryota > Viridiplantae > Streptophyta > Magnoliopsida > Ericales > Ericaceae > Vaccinium > Vaccinium vitis-idaea. The sequence continues at coordinate 9,005,829 of OY978224.1, forward strand.
ACATTTTTTATGGTCGGTTACGACATTTTTTCCTTTTCTGTCTATCCATTGAATATTGTCCGTTACACTATAAAAGTTAAAACCATAAGAAGCATCCTCCTTTTGATGGCGTTTTTCCTACTTTCTCTTTGTGCATCCTCTTGCCCCATAATAAATTATCATTTCAATCGTCCATACACATTGCTACGGACACTTGAAGCCATATTGAATACAAAAGTTTGTGAGAGTGCCTTTAGGCACGGGCATGCGCTAGTCTATATAATAAGGAAGCTCAGTTTTTGAATTCTCTATATTTTGAACCATTGGATTTGAATTAAGGGCTCAGATTGCAACGGGAAGTACTTTTAACTGCCCAAAACCAATTCCACCTTTTACTCCTGTCCCACCCACGCACTCCAGTTCCTTTTCCACAAATCATGCCCCACACTTTCCCGTCTCCATGTTCCCACTTCCTTTTTTCTTCTGTTGGTACTTGGTGAGTTGGTGGTGGTTGCCTTTTGTGCAGAGAGAGGGCGAGAGTGGGGAAGAACCACCCCCATGCATGCTCATATTCCTCCTATTTTTACCCTCCCCCATAACCCCACGTTCCCCATTCAAAAGCCCCCACCTGTGCATTCTTTACACTCCCATGTTCATATTCCTCCATTCGGTTTTGTTATGAGGATTGGTTCACGGATTTTTACTACCAAGCTCGGCTCCGCTCCATTTGTTACGAGAATTCTGATTACCAAGTTTGGCTCCATTTGTTACAACAAAATTGTTCATGTAACACAATCAATTGCTGAAAGGTTAGTCCGTTACGAGAATTTTTGTCGTAAAACATGTCCCCAGCCCCACGTTCCCAAACATTCCTGTTACTCTCATTTTTCTTTGATTTTTTTCCTTTTCCCAGACCACTCTCTCTGTTGTAGAAAATACTTTGGATGCTTAATTGTTAAGTTATTTGTGATTTCTCTCTTACTTAACTCCACTTATGGTTGATTATGTAGGATTACATTCCTATTCCAGAAAAAATCCCGCTCAATTCAGAGTCCATACGAGTACCCAAAAAAAGGTATGTGTCTGGCCTATATTTCTGTTTGTCTATCTCTCTGAAAATTTACTCAACTTTTTGGTTAATTTTGTAGGATTACGTTCCGTTCATGTTCCTGGAAAAAATTACCCAATTCAGATTCTATACGATTATCCAAAAAAAGGTATGCTTCTGGCCTATATTTCTGTGTTGCTCCCCATATTTATGTGCTTAACTTCCGCATTACGGGCAGAATTTTCATGGTATGTTTTCATTCCAACCTATAATCTTCGTGTTTGAAATTAGCCTACTGAATTAAAAACTAAGTTTTTTGGGTGTTCTGTTTGATCCGGTAATACGTGCAATTTCCTTTTACGTGTTTGATGCAATGCTTCAATGAGTATGAGATTGTTTGGGGTTGTGGTTTGGAAGGTTTATGATGAATCCTCTCCTCCTTCCTCCCCCTAAGTCACCTCCCTCTGGTCATCATGTCCTTGCTTGAAGATGCCAATGGTAGCTACCTTCCCTGCCAAATGCAGCCTATATCGGAAACAACAATGGTAGCCCACCGGTCCTCAGGATGGATTATTCAACTCCAACTTTGTTTTCCTACTGAAGGAATTGATTTCCGCTCCTATTTCAATCCGAACACCCACAATGGTAGTTGGGTCTTTTAAAACTCAGCGTATACTTATGTCCATTATTTGTGCAATTGGAACCCATGTTTCAAGTAATGTGTGAACACTGCCACTATGAATGAATTCTCTGTCATGGAATCCACCCCTCGCTCCCCCTCATGCTGTAGTTCAGACACTACCACAACCATTGACTGCCAAAACCCAAATCCTCTCTCCCTTACAAATCAGTTGTGATCCTCTACATTCCATCACAGTCCTAAATTCCTATAGACTATATGCATTTCTTCACTATTTTCAATTTTTTGTAATGTTCATGCTCTGTTCATAAAACATAATAATCCCTTGCTCACTCGAATTACAGAATACCATTACTATAGACTATTGGAACGGATTACCCACGTGGACAGCATGACTATTTATGCCCAGGTAAGATGTTCAATTAATTTTCAAAGGAATTTTTTTTTTAATGCCACACTGAAACGGACTTGGGGTATCTGTGGTGACCCAAGTCACTACATTTCAATAGTAAGCTCATTTGTGGCCCTCTGAAATATTTCTTTGGAATCGGAACCGTTCATTTTTCAGGAATGTTGAGCACATTGAGGGTAAAAAAAATGATCATTGAAGAATAATAGACACACTATTGAGAAAAATTTGTCTTCTACAATTTATTCTCTAAATGATATTGACCATGCATTTTGTAAAATAAATGCTAGCCGACCATATGACTGCCAATATCCAATTACTTTGTTTTTTTACATGAATGATCTACTCAACATTACCGACAAAATTGAACGGTTCTAATCCTAAATACAATTATAGAGGGCCAACAACTAAGGTCAATACGAAATTCCAATTCCCACCGAAACAAAGTGCTATATCAACTCAAAGTTGAGTATACCACAACAGGAACTAACAGGTTTAAAGCAAGAACAGTAGGTTCGGTAAAAGGTTGAAATTAGGTCAAGTGGGGAGGTGTACCCCCCCAAAACTCATGCAACTGATTCGCTATGGGGTTCCATATCTTAATTGAGCTACAGTACTTAGGTAAAGATACCGAACCATTGTTCCCCAGCAATTCTTTTTTTCTTTTTTTATTGTTTTCCTGCCCCTCTCTCTCTCTCTCTCTCCAAAAATAATGATATTAGTATAATGGAAAAAAGTAAAATGGATAGTGTTGTTGAAGTATTGATAGCGATGTGAGCAGACAAAAAAATAAAATAAAATTGTGTACTGTTCACTAACATTTTTTAGAAGTGCTACTACACTTGCTCTTTAGAACTTAAAAGGTGCATCATAAATATTGCAAGCTCATAATTACTTTGAAGTAAGGAAGAAACCTCAACATAAAGGGCAACGCTGTAAATTACTCCAGCATGATAAGGAATCAGCACCCCCTTGCAGATAGAAATTTTCTAGTGCTGAGCGAGTACCACGTTGCGGTATCCGGCGCTCATCTTAACCATCCAACGGTTGTGATAGAGCGTTACGGGTACCACATCAGACACCACGTGGTACCCTCTCGTCAATGAAGAATTTCTCTTGTGCAGGGGATTAGATCTCCAAGGTGGATAGCTTATATGGGTGTACAAGAAAACTAAAAAAATTTGTCATACCGGACCAACTGGACTGAACAGGTCAATTTTATAAGGACAAGTTACACTGACTTCCCTTGACATTTTTGACAAATACACTGACCTCCGTCAGGTTCTGAAAATTGCAGTCACCACCCGTGCTTTACAAACTACTCCCCCCGCCCCTAAAAGTTAGACCTTTTTGGGATTGCGTGTCATTTTAGATTGCTTATATCTCTCTATTTATAAAGTTTTATGTGATTTTGAAAACTTGGTTTAATAGAACTGATTAAAATCTATCAAACAAAATTCATATTGCCTATTTTTTGACATTCACATTGAAAGATATAAGCATTTAAAAATGATACTCCAACTACAAAAGGTCTAACCTCCTGGGACAGAGGGAGTAATATACAATTACCCCCTTACCGTTAAAATTAGGCTAAATGGTATTAACTTTGAGAACCAAAATACCGTTATACCCTCCTCACAAGTAGTTTAAAATGCAATTAACGTTACTACTTTAATTAACATAAATCTTCGTAGTACTCCCTCCATCCCAAAATTTTGTCCAGTCCGCAAAACAAGGACTTAAAATAATAAGTCTTTTAAAAGAAAATTTCTAAACTTTTTTCACAAATTAAAAGTACTCGTTGATATCTAGTAACTTGTTAAAAAAATATAGATTTTTTCTTGAAAATTTTGTATTATTTTCTAGTCCTGCTTTTGCAGACCGGTCAAAAATTTGGACTATTAACATATGAAAAGTATAAAAGGTAAATATATTTTTCTAATGCAAGATAAAATAATTAATAATTTTTTAAAAACTTTTTGGACCTTTTTTCAATCACTAATGCATCTTTTATAACTAATAGAAAATTTTAAACTTTTTGACTTTGCCTCTATCAGATCGACTTGTAAGGGTATTATTAGAAAGGGTAGACCCACATTGATGAGACATTTATGGAAGCAAATTAAGTACTTGGTTGGGGTGAATTAGTGATAAAGGGGGATAAGGTTGGTTGGATGATGTAACAACCTGACAAATGACTTATTTGCCCTTGTGTATGGGTCACATTAGATTTTACATTAAAATAAATAAATAAATGTAGGGGCCGGTTCCCCTCACACTTAAAAAAACACATAAAAAAACACAACACTCTTCCGGGCCCCCTTGTGATGTTCTGAACCATTAATATTGTTTAAATGAGTAAACTAAAAGGTCCTGCAAAATTTCAGCTCAATCGGATATCGGTAAGTGCTTGATCCAAACGATTTTAAAAACACTAGTTCCTGTCACACTTTTTTCAAAACTATTTGGATCAAGCACTTATCGATATCCGATTAAGCTGAATTTTTGCAAGACCTCCTATTTTACTCATTTAAACAAGATCAAAGGTTCAGAACGTCACAGTGGGGCCCGGAACAAAACTGTGTGTTTTTTTATGTGTTTTTTTTAAGTGTGAGGGGAACCGGCCCCATAAATGTAAGAATAATTACATTAGTTATACTTGTCAACAAATATGATATAATAATTATTTTTATTAATTATATCTAAAATTAAAATATTTAATTTTCTTTTTTATAATTTTCTATACCACCTAATTTTTTTCTATTTTTTCTAATTATGCGTTTTTTTACTTATATTAAATACAAAATTTATTAATTTTTTTACTTACAATAACTGATTTTAATAATTTTATTATATTATTTATCGGGGGTATTAAGCTATATCACCCCTGTTATTTGTAAGTAACTCTGGATAGTAAGTAACTTTGGATAGTGGAATTGGTTCTCGATTATTGGTGCACATAAATTGACACAGATAGGCTTATTTTAAAAACAGTGGCCGCGTCTTTCCAATGAGTTTGTGTGTTTTTTTTTAATTTTCCAGTTACAAGGAATTGGTTCCAAAAGTTCCTGATTTTGTGATTTTTGAACATCATCTTATTCGGAAGTGAATAATTGAATTTATCACGTTATTTTGACAGTTTAAAACCGAAATTAGTTCGGGTTCTAATTCCCTTGTACCTTTGTTTTCGGGTTTTAATTCCCGTATACGGTCCATGATTTCAAGTTTTTCAAATCAGGACTCTGAAAAAACGTTTGATCCTTTGTTCAATATTTCAAAGGACCAAAATTCGATTGATCTTTAAATCCATAAAATCGAGAGTTTCAATACCTGGTATGATAGCGGGTGTGTGTGTGGAGGTTGCCAATAGAATCTGACAAAAGAGTATTCAATTTTATAAGTGATTAATCTCCTTTTTCCTTGTCCTCAACCAAAAGATATGGTTTCCAGTTTTGAAAATCTATCTTTCAAAGTTTTCACTGTTTCATCATCCTTGATTTTTCGTCTTTAATGAATTTTTATCAATTTATTTATTTGCTTTTTACTTTTTGGATGTATATTGCGTATCTCTATTCAGAAAGTACAAAAATTTCTTAAAATATTAACAAAATTGACTAAAGATGAAAAAATTATGCAACCCTATAGAAAACTGTTGTCTCTAAAACTTATCTCAAAACAAAGTGTTAGTGAAAATTTTTGGTCCTTTCAAACCAAAAATCTTTGGATTTGATCAGCAAAGTTCTTAAACTGTTCCATGAACTTTTGTGGAGTTGGTTCATATGGGCTTTGCCTGGCTTAAAATGAGCCTGTCAATGGGCAATGAGATTGGCTCTCGATTATTCGTAAGCATAAGTTGACCCAGACACACTTACCAACAAAACCAGACACACTTACCAACAAAAATAATGGTCGTCTTTTTCTCCAATGAGCTCGTATGTTTTTTCTCAAGTTACACGTAAATAACTGAAACTTTATTGCTTTGTACTTATGTATTTTGTATCAGATCCAAAAGTTCCTGATTTGTTAGTTTTGATCCATTTTAATTTCATGTCATTTCTGTGTGTTGGTGTCAAGAGGCCTTTGTAGGTACCTATGATGCACAGACACGGACACGGACATGGGGACACGGAAATTCTAAAAAAATGGGGATACAGACACGGCGAGGGACACGCCACATGTATATTTATCTATTTAGATATTATATTTATCATCATCATCATCATCATCGTTATTATTATTATTAGAAAATGAAACAAAACAAGACATCCATAATAGGGATGGCAATTTCCCCCGACCCGATCGAATCCGATCCGTTCCCCGATCCGAATGGATCGGCGTTTTGGAGATCTGTTTGGAGATTGGGTCGGATTTGGGGATTTTTTTAAAAAAATTTCGGGGATCGGATCGGGGACGGGTAGCAGTGTATCCCCGCCCCGAATCCGATCCGATCCGTCCCCGAATCCCCGTTTTATATTTTATTACTTATATATATATATATATATATATAATATTTATTTAGGGTTTCAGTTAACAAAACACAGCCACCCTCACTCTCACTCCTCAGTCCTCAGCCGCCCTCCTCTGGCTCTCAGTCTCTCAAGTCTCAGATCTCACAGCCACCGCAGTCCACAGCCACCGCCGGCCGCCGACTCACCAGGTTTCTCTCTCTCTCTCTCTCTCTCTCTCTCTCTCTCTCTCTCTCTCTCTCTCTCTCTCTCTCTCTCTCGTTTGACTCGACTCGACCTCTCTTTGGAGTATCGATCGATCGAACCCTTTCTTTCTGAACACCACGATCGCAGCCGTACCGGCGGACAGAGCTTCGTGGTGAATACCGTCAATGTCATTTTCCGATTCCGAAGGCTCCTCTCATCTTTTATTTCCGATTCCGGTGAAATAACTACATAAATGTAACGATGCATGTATATATTTTGCATATTTGCTATCTACTTTCCGCCACTGCCGTTGCCTTGCTCTTAGATATACACTTGCTGGGAAATTGAGACCATGTGTATTGTGGGTGTGCGAAAAATTGGGCAAAAGGGACTTCATCTAAGGATTCAATTGGGAAAAATTGAGACCATGTGTATGGTGGACGGCTGTATTCCTCCTTCTTGTGGCAATAGGAGTTTTTGAGCTTCCAGATACTGGAGGAGATGCTCTAATTCCACCCATTTTGGAATTCCCCGAATCCCCGGTTTGGATCTCCGTTCCCCGTTTGGGGCGGGGATGGAGGGGAAAAAATGATCCCCATTGGGGATCGGGGCGGGGACGGGGATGGGGGAGGGATTCGGGGATCGGGGACGGGGATGGTAGTCTCCGGCCCCGCCCCGTCCCCATTGCCAACCCTAATCCATAAGTTCGTAACATATCCACTCAATAAAGCATGTCAAAAGCAATTAGGTGTCAATGATTGCACATTATGTTTGTTGGACCATGAAAAGATGAATAAATAACTAGAACTGCTATGACTAGTAGAATAAATAATGAGAACTTTGTTGATCGATGGCAGATTGATGGGGGTAGAAGAGATGTATATGTATGATTACACTTTTTTTTACCCAAAGTTTTGATTAATTATAAATTTACCCCGTAAAGTTTTAAAAAATTTCAAATTAACCCCCGCTGTGTCCCCATCCGTGTCCTATTCGTGTCTCATCTGTGTCCCCTCATGTCCCCAGTCGTGTCCGCCTCCAAAAATTCAATCAAGCCGTGTCCCCCTCCACGTGGCGTGTCCGGACACGTGTCCCGCTATATCCCCGTGTCCGACACTGTGATATGGTTACCCTTAGAGGTGCCGGTGCTTCATAGGTAGGTAACGGGACATATCCCCGTGTCCGATACTGCGATACGGTTACCCTTAGAGGTGTCGGTGCTTCATAGGTAGGTACTATTCAACTCTAGTTGTGATCAAGAAAGGCTCCTTTCTTATGTCTTTGATTATCTTGTTAGTGATTATTCTCCTTTTTCAAGTATTATTTTACCTAGCTGTTTATTTTTAAGAGTTGTTCTTTGTTAACCGGAACCTTTTTTTAGGTGCCAATTGAGTAATATTTTCGAGCAAGCTAGTTTTTCTCCCTTCTTGCATGTGTTATTATTGTTCTTTTTATCGTGAATTCTTTTCACTGTGCTCGTTTCCTATTGTAAAACGTGATTTTGTATTTCTGAAATGAATAACTTAGAAAGAGTGATCGGATGGAAAGAACTTAGGGCCCACACTTTTCTCGGAATTTCCGTGACCGTGACTCGAGTTTCTTCCTTTCTAATTCCAGCTGCCCATCGCATCTCCACCCTTGAATCAGAAACATCCAACGGTCAAGATCTTACACGCCTGGTAAATGAGTTGGCTGGCATGGGTCCACCACCAAGACATCTTCCTGATGTCATAGTACATGTAAGCCTTTGAAAGGCACGGCACTGATGTCATAGTACGTGTAAGCCTTTGAAAGGCTCTGTTGACAGGAAAAGTGGCAAAAGTTGACCAATCACGCTGCACATCTCTCTCTCTCTCTCTCCTCAAACTCTGAACAACATTTTGGGGAGTCAAAAAGTGGAGCCCACTGTTGCCGCACATCTCTCTCTCTCTCTCTCTCTCTCTCTCTCTCTCTCTCTCTCTCTCTCTCTCTCCTATACTCTGAACAATATTTTGGTGAAATGTTAGTGGAGCCCACTGTTGACTGGCAAAAGGTGAGACGGTGCAAACTCCATCTTAGTCTCTTTTATTTGGGAAAAGTGCATTTCAAATTTTTTTTGTTGAAAAACAGGAAACGAACACAGTGTTTGTGTTTCATCTATTAACCGTTACGCAGATTGCTAGCTAGCTGAATTAAACAATTTACTCGAACTGGAAATTTGAGTAAAGGCTGCTAAGTTCATCTCCAACCCTTGACCCAAATAAATACTGAAAATGTGTTTTACCAATGTCACTAGAAAATGCTACTATTCTAGCAAATTATGTTTCGGAACTTATGTTCCGAAATGTAGTAAACCTTCTTTCGTAAACGGTGGTTTTACAGATCCATAATTTTTGTATGAGCACTAGGGAGATTGGAGCTTTAGCAAGAGAAAATATAAGAAAAGTTGGTCACATTGCTTCTAGAAATGTGTTTCAAATGAATAAATTGAACAAAAAAATTCCATTATATGGGAACTTTTTTCTCTTGAAACAATAACATTCTTGGATTGTTAGCTACAGAAGCCTATTCCTATCATCTTCAAATTTAGGGCATGTGGCATATCAAGTTCCTGTTTTCGTTCCTTGTGTTCAACGATTTATGTTCTTGGTGGCATACTATGTAGCACGGACACGGACACGGATACAGACACTGATACGGCAATTTTGAAAAAAGGGACACGGACACGGAAATATTAAAAAAACATTAAAAATTTTAAGATTGATAATTACAGTTTGACCCCCAAAATTTAAAAAAATTACAATTTGACCACTGAAAAATTTTAAAATTACAGATTGACCCCAATTTTTTTTAAAAAAATTACAATTTGCCCCCTTCCGTGTCCCCCATGTGTCCCCGCCGTGTCCCTGTCAAAAAATTCAAAAAAATTGGGGGACATGCCACGTGGCGTGTCCCATAAGTATCCGGCCGTGTCCCCGTGTCTGACACGCCGATAGGCTACCTCTAGAAGTGTCGGTGCTTCATAGGTGGCATAGGTTTTACCCCTTTCCTCACCCAAGTCCAGGGATGGCCATTTCATTTACTCATCTTATATCCAATCCAAATATGATACTTTTCTAATTCTAGGAAATATTCTACTTTTACCAGTCAGTCAGAATTTAACATGTGGCATTTTACTCAAACTTAAGTTTGCACATTCCAGTGATTATATTATGGAGTTTTTTTAAAGATTTCGACTCATATTTGAATAAAATCCTGAGTTAGGATTGTAGATGCCGTTACTCTGCCCTTTCTTTTCTTGTAGTTTAATTTTTTTAGTTTTGTCTTGAAAGAGTGATTGTCACTGCATATTAGGTGCACTTCAGCCGTTTTTTTTATTTATGGAGAATGCTCTTTCTTGGTACTTTAGTTTGTTTTGCTTTTGAAGTGATTGCCTCATAAATCAGCCAAACTGAATTTTCGTGACCAGGGGCATATTTGCAGTCTAATCTATTCCAGGGAATGGCGTCCTTTTCCTAATCTTTAAATTTATATGACCAATTTAGCTGCTATCTGGTTGCTGTCCTGTATCATCTGTTATTTCTCAATCTTTTCTGCACGAGCGGCGTCCATTTTCCAACCTAGATTCTGAACGGAACTACGATGGCTGTGTTTGTTGTGGTAGTTTTGTTTTGTTTTGTTTGCAGGGGTAATGAGTAGAGAGAGGAATAGGGTAATGATTGAAAATAGGGGTAATAAGTGGAGAGAGATAGATAGAGAAAAATAATAATTGAAAAGTGGAGAAATGGTTGGAGAGAGAAATAGGGTAATGATTGGAAAACTAAACTAAGCTAAACTAAAATGGGCAAACAAACACAGCTGATATAGCTAGTCCTTCTCTAATTTTTGTTTTCTAACATAATTATGTGGTTCAGTCTTAGTACCTATATTGTTTTCCCATTTATCTGTGTTTTTGGAAATCATGGCTTCCATTCCAATTCCTTTTCAGAGCTTAGTAACCGGGCTTCCACTTAAAGGCCTTGGAAGCTCCAATAGGGCGGGGAACGTGAACAATAGTGGCAGTGGTGAGTGAGAGTTTCACCTGTTTCTTTCTCTTTCACTTATGAGTTAAAATGCAATTATTTTTACTTCTTGACCTAATCTAAATGATTGTCAGTTGAGACATCCCTCCGTAAACCTCCTATGCTACTGCCATGGCCTCGTACACAAGATAGAAAAACTCTTCCTTCATTTGTACGCTTGAATGTATCACTTAAATCAGGTTTGCTTATCCTCAATTAAATTGTCATACAACTCATACGTATGACAACCAGAGATTATTGTTATTTTTTGTAGTGTCTTTTTGTGGTTCCTTGTTTTCCGTGAAAGAAAACATGAACAGCTGACATCTCCTTATTGTTAGGGTGCTATCAAAGGCATCAATGCGGTGGTGATGCTCGTGACATGGTTCTTCTACATGGTACTCAAAGAAATGTTGTCTTTCTCTTGTAGAGTTATTGGCATTCCTTCATGCTGCAGCTATCTTTCCTATTTTTGGTTCCTTGTTTTGCATGTGCAACTTCCATGTGTTACTTTGGGGTGGTGATTCTCCTGTTGTGCATCGTCTTCCAGGTGATACTAGGGGTGGTGATTCTCCCGTTGTGCGTCGTCTTCCAGGTCGTACTTGCGGTGGTGATTCTCCTGTTGTGCATCGTCTTCCAGGTGTTTCTACTCCCAAAAATGTTCTTGGTTATCCTTATATGCCTGATCCAAGTACTACTTGGCCTCTTCCACGTGGTACTCGCCCACGAAACAGTCCTGGTGATCCTTATATGCCTGATCCAAGTACTACTTGGCCTCTTCCACGTGGTACTCCTCCAAGCAACAGTCCATGCATTACTCGTCTAATAAACATTCCTGGTGATTATGATATGCATTTTCCGAGAAGAGATTTCCTGGGGCAAAGTGAGATTGAAATGCTTGTTCCTTGGGTCAATGGATCTCTTGTTCATCTAGTTTTCCACCGAGGTTAGCTTTTGGCGCCTTCTAAGCTCACAATTTCTGGCGTTGTGTTTGGGGATTTGTGGGAACGGGGATAGTTATGAGTTTGGTTTGAATTTTTTAGTTAATTTCTTGTATTCTTGTATGAACTGATCTCTTGTTTTGTAGATGGCCATATATTGACCGAACTCACAGGGACTATAATTTGTTCCGACGGTGTAATTGCAACTTCTGCTAGTTTTTTAAGGTTTCTCGAATCCAGAAATCATGAAGTCAAGGTTGGTAATCCATCCTCTGATCTTCTTGTTTTGGTTCTCCTATTTCTTTTACTTCAATGAATCCCAACTATAATTTGCTACCCCTTGGATGTGAATACTTCATGTGTAGGTAGAATTGGAGTATTTGATTCTAGAAGGGGGAAAAAATTGTAAACTATGCATGCAAAACGTCGAACGGATGTTTTATGGACTCTCCCAAAAAGCTTAAGCTGTTAGGAAATGGGACCCACAATAAATATCAAGCTATTCAACGTCTTCCCTCACGTGCTGCAACCCTGTGTTGCACATGGAAATGCAAATTTCAAAATAAGGCGAAACAGAATGCGAAGGGGAGAAACAGAATGCAAATTGGGAACAAATGTAAATAGAGAGACTTGAACCCCATACTTCTCACAACTAAGCTCTGATACCATGTTAAGTAACCAACTCTCCCAAAAGCTTAAGATGTTAGGAAATGGCCCAACAATGTATATCAAGCTATTCAACATGGACGACTTTTAGTAGCTTCTGTATTTTAACTGGTGTCGTATTGCATCCTTGTCTCTGGTCTGTCTTAACACAGTTTTACCTAAGAAGATATGATTTTCGTAATCGCTTATAAATAGTCCATAAATTGGTTCTCTTGGATTTCTAGAGTCAATACTTTTTAGTTGATTGACACTATAGCGATGTCAAGTACTATTGGATTTTCGTTTTCTTGGTGTTCATAAAGCTAATGAATTGTATTTAATTTATGTTTGATCAGGGTAATTATAGCACTTGAATATGTTTCTATAGCTTGTCCTTATTTTGGTCACATCTCAATTATAATTTTTCTCTCTTATCGTCTCTTATCCTTAAAATTTCCTTTCCACTCTCCCGTACGTCTTGTTATTCCATTTTTTTTTCCGCCGTTGTCATGATATCCCTTTGTTTGCGTTGTTGTCATTTAATTTGATGGAGATCCGTAAAAACACTCAGCTTATTGTCAACTTAGATATTTTATTGCCCTGAAGAAAAACAACTAAAAGACATTTATTGTGATTTTCTGTTCTCAACTGATGTGACAGACCAAATTAATAACTGGTGTAGTTCCCTAGCTCTCGAAGTTTTTATGTTCTCTGGTTCGTGTTTAAGCTTAATCGCAGGTTGATGTCAAGATTCTGGACACACAAAAGACATATGAGGGTGTCTTGTTGGCAGCTGATTTTTGTTCTAATAGAGCTTTTGTAAAGATCACATCTTCCGAACCATTGCCGCACACAACATTTGGAAAGTCAGATCACCTGCTTGCAGGTGATCGTGTATTGGCTGCGAGCTATATGAAAGAATTTGGAAGGTTGGATCGCTTAACGGATGATCGTGTATTGGCTGCGAGCTTAATGGATGATCTTGGGGATGAGAGTCAGTTTCAGTATTCTGATGTTGGTTTGGATTTGCCAAAACCTACTTTTGTTGAAGGTTTTGTCAGGTACCGTAAGTTTTTTTTTTTTTTGAATTGGGTTTTCTTTCATATAATTAAAATTGTTGGTTTTGTCTAATAACCAAATGATCATTTCCATGCTACTGATGCTTTTCTTGCGACTTGTTTGTCGCTTTTACCTCAGTTTCGTTCCCAATGAGGAGGAAAACTCTGAGCTCCACAATGCAAGGACATCTGGCGAGATTATTAAAGCGTGCGTTAGAAATAGACATGTTAATCTCTCTCTCTCTCTCTCTCTCTCCCTCCGTTAATTTGACGCCAATATTTGCTAATGCATGGAAAATGTTTGGCTTGATTGCATTTTACTTTCATATTTCTCGATAGGGCTTCTTTTAGTGGTCACATGAGATTAGGATGTAAGTTTTTCTTCTTTATTTCGGCATGGTAATTTCACAAGAAAAGAGGAGGTGATAACTGATGATACCTGCAGTTTAAAAGTTCGAAGTTTTAGCGGACACAGTCATTTGTTGTCTTGTTCTTTTTGCAGTGCATAGACTACATATCCTCTCTTGAAGGTAAAACCTAAGATCGAGCAACTTGGCCATTTTATTAGTTCATGATTATTTTAGGGGCTGTTTTATATCATTATTCTAACTGAGATGAACTTCAATACATTGGTGCGTAATTGGCTTTAGTCTTTACACGCTTACATGAGCCACAATGCTACACACTTTGAGCTTTTGAGCCACTGTACTTTAGTGATTTTTTATCTCATTGGGAAGATTGCGCGCATGATATGGTATTTGGCACCAACACCATGTCCTAATTGAACTTTTTATTTACAGTTTTCTTTGTTTATTTCAACGCCGCATCTTTCTCATGATCTCGTCAATCATTTATTTACTCAATACAACGTAGGATACTGCTATCGGAGGATGTCTTGTCGATCCGAAACAAGGAGTTGTTGGTATCATTCATCATGCCAACGCATATGATTCCTGTCGGACCGCTTTTCCACCAACTCTGGTTTTAGGAGAGTTGGTGGAAAAGCGGTCCGACAATTCCCATATTGAAGCCACACCAATCGAGCTTCTTGTCAAATATCTAGAGCAGTTCTTCAAGAAACGTGGGTAAATAAGCCTCTAATCCATTGGCTTACACAATGTCCATGTTTAGTTCTTGTTTTGGGGATTTAGATAGTAACATTTTGTTGGCTCTTTTGTGTTCTGCAAAACACGTATAAGCATGGTTTGGCACCCATGTTAATTAGAAGTAATTTAACAGCCATGCTAATATTGGTCCGCACAGTTTCCTTTGTTTTTAATTCCTTGCACCAAAGTTCATTTGAAGTCTTTTACATTTATCAATTATTAATGGGCCATAAAGAAATGTGCCTCCACTGTTTAGTACTTCATGTAATATTTGTTCTTGAAATAAATAAAATTTAAGTGAAGATATTTTAACAATATATATACGTATGCATATAAGTGTATATATATAAAATACAAAAGGGGCCGGTTCTGCTAGCAAGACTTTTGACACGTTTTTTTGTTGGACCCCATTGTGATGATCCAAATCGTTCATTTTGTTTATATTGATAAAATAGACATCCTTGCAAAAATTCAAGCCAATCGAATATCAGTAAGTGTTTGATCCAAACATTTCTTCAAAAACTAGTTCTTGTCAAGCTTTTTGCAGAATTTTTTGACTGAAGCATTTATCGATATTCGATTGAGCTAAATTTTTGCAGAGTATTATATTTTATCCATTAAACAAAGTGAAGGGTTTGGATAATCACAATTTAACTCGGAACAAAAACCCGTGTCAAATATTGTGTTAGTGGAACCGGCTCCCAAAAAAAATAATATTCAAACTATCCCGTATCCTCTATTTTCAGACTTATGCCGCACCCTTGATATTACAATGCCAAGTTACAATGCAGACATGATAATCTCATTTTATTGTTTAAACATCCAAATTACAATGCCAATTCTCAAATACTACTTTACTACCATTTCCCGCTATGAAATGTAGCTATCTTTTATTTAATCCATTCGGCGAAACTTGCATGTTGTTCAGGTATTTCTACCATGTTAGCATAAACGAACCAACCGTAAGCCAATAACATACTAAGTGGTACATTTACAAAATTTACTTAACATGCTGTAGACACTAAAATTTTGGCATGACTTAATCACCATCCGATTAATTGAGATAAATAAATAATCTCGATTAATTAAAAGTCAAACCTTAGTCAACACCTTCAAATGAATATTGTGCCCGTCAAATTTATGGGTTTAGACCGTTTGAAGATTTGTGGAAGACCAAAAAATATATTGGGCTAAATTGATTTGCCAAATGAGTCAACGAATTGGGTTAGCCTAAATGTGCAGGCCCATTCAAGATAGCCCAATAAAAAAAGATTAAATAATTAATAAATATATTATTCATCTTTTCAGGTTAATGTAATGTAATTTCCTAAAAGTAATAAAAGAAGACAAATCTTCTTTTAGGAAATGAGACCAAATCAATATTTTTTATTGATAATCAATTATCTTGATTAAAGTTAAATAATCTTGATTGATTATCAATTATCCTGATTTGTAATTAAATCAAATTAATTGCAAATCATATCAAATTTAAACGCCCTCTTCCTGAGCCTATAAATAGAGGCGTATATGAAGAAGAAAGGGGACTTTTCACCATTTGCTTGGTATTCAACCAAAGCTCTCAAGCAATTCCTCTACAACTTGCGAAGAATCATCAAGCACCAAGAACAACGTGCCGATTTCTTCACAACTTCATCACCCAACAACTTAAATCCTTCAACAAATCAAAACCATCTTCAAGCACAAGAACACAATTAGCCACAACTTGCAAAGAATCATCAAGCACAAAAAACGTGCTGATTTCTTGACAAGTTCAGTATCCAACAAATCATTCAACAAATCAAAGCCATCTTCAAATTTTGTTGTTTAGTTCATTCAACTTGAAGAGTCAAAGAAAATTCTCATTTGTGCGACTCAACAACAAACATTCAAGCCGTTAAAACGCATGGAGATCGAATAAGAGGATTATCTTTTGTTCTTTTATTGTAAAAGAGCATTAATTAGAGAATTGTACACCTCACATTCAATTCAAAATCAATAAAAAATATTATTTTGTGCATCCTTTTCTTGTTTTTATTTCAGGACTCAAATTTGTGTGTTACACATGCTAACTAAAATGAATTGGTGATGATTTTAGTGGGTCTTACCATAGGACTGGGGACGCTGTATTGCTCCCATGCACTACTATAGTGCGGCAAAACGATGTGCCGTAATTTTGCCCATATATTTTTTTTCCCTCGGGAACAAGAATATTATAGAAACTTGATAAGGGTATATCAAGTAAGGGGGAGAGGGAAATGGACTCCAAGTTGAAAAAAATAAAAACACCCGGTGGGACAAAGCCCAAAACACCCAGTGGGCCAAACCCAACACACCTAATGGCCTAGCCCAAAGAGACATACCAAATATTACAATGAGACCCAAACAAGGAGCAAAAAGCCCAAAACACCCCAAGAAACCCTAAACCTAACATTGAACTTCTATACAAACTAGAATCCGCTGTCACCCAACACTAGCCGCCACCATACCAGATAGCACTACCCTCAATCGATCAACCATCACTCGAAACACCACCAAGCCGTCATTGGTCACCCAAGAGACGAACAAATCGCACATCATCAAGCTGTCGCGGAAGCACACCAAGCTGTTAGGCAAGCCCAGATCATCCATTAATGAAAACGGGGGGCGGCCATCGCCGACCATGCCACGGATTAGGCTGAACTGCCTAGCCGTTAGGCTAAGAACTGGTATACCCAAGAGAAAAAAACCGGCAGGGAGCAGACAGAGTCACACAATCGAGATATGGGTCGCCAGAGAAGAAAAACAATGAGGAGCGCAGAAAGAATAGCCGTCTAATGAAGACGGTCAGAAACGAGGAAGGAGGAGGATAATA
This sequence comes from Vaccinium vitis-idaea, assembly GCA_963854785.1. NCBI lineage: Eukaryota > Viridiplantae > Streptophyta > Magnoliopsida > Ericales > Ericaceae > Vaccinium > Vaccinium vitis-idaea. The sequence continues at coordinate 9,023,198 of OY978224.1, forward strand.
CAGCGAGAGAACTTACCCACCGCCGATCTCATCGCCGGCCGAAATCCCATAAGATGATTGCCAAATCGGTTCAACCGTGACCCGTTTGCCCGGCCTTTTCTCCGGTTCGTCTTTCCGGTCCAGGTTTTAAAACATTGTCATGAAGAACATCATCTTGAAATTTATGTTGGTTGGAACCTCACCATCTCATTCTAACTCAAACATCACTGATTCAAAATTACCTTTACCCCAAACAAGGCACTCTCGGCTCTCTTTCTCTCTATGTGACTTTAATATGAACTAGCATGAGCCCGTGCTATGCATGAGACGATTTCAAGTGCACACGATTAATGTAAATTTTTTTATCAAATAAGTTCGTATTTATTTAAATTGTGAACATTTATAAACAAACATCTAGAAAAAATTAGTCAACCAAATGAAATAGTCATTATAAGATCTTGAATGTCTTAATCTAACAAATAAAAGATTAGTCACGAAGACCCCATTGATCCTCCGCCATTCCTCGACATTCCTACATATATATATAAGATAAAAAAATACTAATTAAATTCATAACATATTATGCATCCATTAGTATATATTTATAATAATTATGTACCTTTAAAAAGGTGTAAACATTCTTTTGATCAGTCTACTTTTGACAGGAATGTCACCGTAAGAGTACATTGTTCATGATGTAGAAGTTTGGGAGTGGGTATAGTGAATATGTATGACCAATCATGATATTGAGAAATGTACTTTTCTAGCATGTTGACCCCATTATCCTGTTAAAACATCACAATATAAGCTGATGTGGTTATGCACTGTAATTTATACGTACACGTTAGGTATTTTACCTTTGATGGTACACATCGTAAGATGCATTCTGCCTTTTGTGTCCTTTACCATAATCTCTATTGAGCCAGTAGAGTCTTTCACCACCATCTTAATATTATACCTTAATATTTATGCAATCAATTTAAACCGTATGAATATGTTATCATATGCTTTGTAATACTCTTTTAAAAAATATTAATATCTGGTTTGTATGGACATCCTCTTTTCTGCATCGATTACAAACATCATCAGCAGCTTTTGAACAGTTTCAACTCCATATTGGTTTCATTTAAAGACATCATCAATATCTTTTGAACGGTACCAACTCCATAAACTAATAAATGTAAAATTAAAAATCATATTCCCCTATTTTTTTTATACATTTTTCATCCTCTATATTTAGAAGGATCATCACCTCGTCCTCCATATCGTGTTCGGTTTTTATTGGGAGTTTCGGCTTCCGTTCGGATTTTATTAAAAAAATCTTTAATAAACCAACCCGTTGCATCTAACTCTAGTGAAGCCTGTGGGAGGTTCAAACCTGTGAAGATGGCTATTACCTTATGAGGTTGACCTATGAGAGCAGGCAAATTACAAGCAAGAAAGATAAGCCACCATGAGAGAAAAAAGCCAAAAAGAAATACTTCCAGCGACTAACATCGATCAGTGACCAAAATATTTGGGCGCTACAAAGAGGGCCGACCAAATTTGGGCGCTACATTGTATAGGAGACAATTCCATTTTCAAACCCAGAATATAATCCTTAAAATCCAGGAATTTTTTACCAACGAAATAACCATGAGTATATGTACTCCACGAAAACAAGTTTAAGAACGATCTAAATAGAAAAAAGGTTAGCAAAAGGAAAAGCACCCAAGGAGACTAATGATTGGTCTCGAAAAGATGAATAACGTTATCGTTCCTTTCTACCAGAGTGGTTATAGCTATGATTTTTGCAAAATCTGATGAGATTTTCCTCAATTGACAAACATGGCAATTCCCTATCAGTTTGGGATCAGAAAATGAACTCACATACGGCAAAACTGTGCTCTGTAACACAGTTGAAAACACAATCCAAGAAAACGCACTTCTAGCTTCCTCTTCAAATAACGTAGGAAAGGTAAGTTGCCCACCAATCCTGAATCAGCGTCCGAAATGGATGAAAGATTACGATGCTTTTTTGAATTTGATCCTCATGACACTGATCGGAAAAAGTTTCAAAACGTAACCGCTGAACGCTGGAAACTACATGATGATTAGACAATGTCCTTTTTACAGAATGAAACAGTAGAGCATGGAAGAAATAAATACATAACCATGAACATTGGGGATACTCATTTAAAGCGGCAACTTTAATAATAGATCACCACAATACTGAGTAAGTCTGAGAAACTATCTCGGACATGCCATAGTTCATAGAGTCAATTCCTTGTACATAGTAAAAACGACAAAACCCAACTTGGCTATTGAAAACCAGTAAAACATACAAGCCAATAAAAACGTAACTTGGCTACAAACGAAGAACATTGACAAATAAACACTACACCCGAAGAACATTAACAAATAAACACCAGTTTTTCTTTTAAACAAAAGCCGCCTTGGCGCCGTTAAACTGACCTTTAAAACAATGGCAGAGTGGTCTTGCAGCCTTAACCAGTCAAATCCGATCAGCGAGGTACCTCACAAGAGAATTAATTGGCTTTGTAGAGTCGAGATTCCCAAGTTCCCGTGACCTGATTTTGATACGTGCAAGGAAATCCGTAGCAATCCAACAAAAGCTCAGCATCAGTGTCTCCCCACCAGCACCATCAATGTTTTGCATATCCATTGACTTTTTCACCAAACTAGGATGGTAAGTAACCTGGTACCATGCCGATGCCTTCTTCTCATACACACCATTCTTCTCATCTGCTGAGAGCTGATCAAAATCAGGCCCCAGTTTGTCAAAAAATTGCCTGAACTCTTTCCTAAGGTCACTGTAAGCATGTTTGAGCTTCTCTTGAAGGTCCCCTCTCTTTCGGCTATTGTACTTAGGCATGGACCATATGTGGCCAGTAACTACCTCTTCTTCGTGACTCACCTTTTCATCATTAAAGAAAACAATTAATATACAATAAATGAAAAGGGTACAAATAAAAGGACAGGTAATCTGCCAAAGACAATTGAAGACAACCCGTATGGTCACCTTATATTGTCCAAGAAGAGCATTCAGTTGCCCATCATAAGAGCATTTGTGGTTCCATGCATCGGATATGAAATATGTGGAACCCGGAATATCGAGGGCAGAATCATAGGTAATGTTTTCAGGAACAAATGTTAGATCGGAAGATGCTTCTTCTACGTCCTTGTCATAAGCGTCTTTTATTAGACGATAAAGTCTCCCCAGGATTTTCCTTGACTTGTACGTTTGATACTTTTCTTTGCCCATGAAGTCAGGATAAAGTTTAGGCTTTAGATGAGGAGGCATCGATACAATCTTCCCTGTTTTTGGAATATCAACAGCTGTGGCTGCGAGTTCAGCTAGCTTAATGCACTTCTTATCATGTGCACCGGACTCGCTCAGATCAGCATGAACCACATGAGCATTGCATATAGTACCCAAACTCTCATTCACCATGTTGCGGGTGAAAAATTCTTTTATGTCCTGTAAATTGAAAATGAATATAATGTGAAGTGATGGGGAAGAAGCCAAAATTTCTACTGATGTGGGCCAAGGACAATCCCATACAAAACAAATAACTACTACTACAAATTAAAATTTTGCCTACGAAGAAAAACATGGCATTAGTACTCAAAATTTATATAATAGAACACAGCCAAAGAGTTCCTTTTTCCAATAGATATCACCACTTTTTTAATACAAAACTAACAATATTGACACGAATTAAATTTCAAATATTAGAGATGAAAATGTCATTGGTCCTTAAAAAAAAAAAGGTAACAAACAAGGCCAAAGAGTTCCTTTCCCTACTTTTTCTCTTTCGGATTCCTTTCTCATCTACATTACTAAAAACTGTGAACAATTCATCTATCCCTACTAATAGCTACAAAATGTAAAATACAAAACCAAACATTGTAAGAATGATAATTGCTAAATAATATAACAACACAATTGCATATCTATTATCTACCAATCAGCAATTCAACAGGCATACTGAAAATCAATTTCATTACCATGAATTAAAACTACAATGATGAGAGAAGATCAAGAGGATGGCCTCACTAAAAATTTGCTATAGTGGTCTTATTGATGCTTTCAGCTTTGGAACATGGGGGCCTTCACGTTTGGAACATAGTTCTCACTTCTCAATGGCCCACTTAGGTTTCCAAACAGATGAGATACTAATGATAGTAATAATCATATGCTTTACCTTTTAAAACCTCAATAACAACGAAAAACTTCAATAACAAACACGATAAGAAAATAATGACTAGCTCATCATAGTGCTTCATAGTTCACATCATTCACCAATCTTGCTTCTTTGTAGTTCCTTCTTTTTCAAGTATCTCACTTGAAACACGCTAGTTCATCTTGTATCTCTTCCACTGACTTTTTTTCTCTATTCATCGCTACCACATTCAAATGCATCCAAACGGCCTTGGAGCTTTGCGATGTGAAAGATTCACAAACTAATATTTTAACACGCTAATAAACTTCTACTGTTCCAACATAAATGAATAATTAAAAAAAAAAAGAATTACTGTGTGCTTTAAGTAAATCAGCTGCAATCAAAATGACAACTTTCTCCCTACTATTGTGAAGACAATGCGAAATACAGAAAAATAGCAAGTTGGAAGTTCTTTCTGTGAAAGTGTATCTCTATGTATAGTAATGTAATCTTCTAGTTTCAGTATTATTGCGTGATCCTTCGCTTTAGGCAGTATATCACGACTTTAGGTAGTATATCATGATCTTCCTTTTTAGGTAATATGTCGTCATTCTTTGTAATCGTTTCCTTGTTTAGGTGTAGCTCTTTTCTATATAAACGGTTGTAATAAGCTAGGTTTACTCATTCAGTAATAAACTCAGTTTCTCCCAACTCTGAAATTATCATGGTATCAAAGCGGGTTCTTCTCTAACCTCTGTCGGTCTCTCAACCTCTGCATCTGTCAAGTTCTGCCTTCTCTCTATCAGTCTTCCTCTCTTTATCTTTCTCTGTAAAACACCACATATCCTTCACACCTTCAGCCATCAAACCAGTAGTTCTTCGACAGACCTTCAGCCATCAACAGAACTGTCGTCAGTCATCATTGATGACCGACGACCTAACCAGTGCTTCACCGATCTCCGGCGACCCTTCCCGACACTCGCCGACCATCGGAAACTACTCACCGGCGACCGATGACGCTCGACTGAACCCCAAACACCTGGATCTACCTCGTATCTTCTGATTTGAACATCGTCGGACACTCCTCTGTCTCCGACGACACTCGCCTGACGTCGCCCGTACTCCGGCAGCCTTCTCCTGTGATACCCAGTACTCTCTGACCTCTGACCGACTTCTGCAACTCCCAGATCTGAAGCCGAGCAACCCTCTGACGCAATTCCGACAATACCCATCAACTTTCCGACTTCGCCTACCCACACTGGTGACTCGCCGGACCCCTCTAAACTCCGGCAACCCTCAGACCTGCTCCGGCGACCCTCAGACTTGCTCCGGCAACCCTCAATCTCGCACCAGTAGCTGTTGTTTTGATCTTCTGTGGGTTATTTCGATCATCTGTGGGTTTCTCCATACCTTGGTATCTCTCTTCAGCATCTGGTATTTTCTGTTACTCTTGTTCGACACCTGGTATTCCCTACCTCTGTTCTTCAGCATCTGTTCAGTAGGTCTGTTGTTTGATATCTATCATGTCTGGAGATAAAAATCAGTTTATTAGTGTCCGTCTGACGGGTAACAATTACTCTTATTGGGCAAATGTGATGAAAAATTTTGTGGTTGGTAAGGGGGTGTGGGGACATGTTGATGGGTCAACGTTGTGTCCTTCTGACCCAAAAGCTGAGAATTATGCCACTGTACTAGAAAGATGGACTATAGAAAATGCACAGATTCTCACTTGGTTTCACAACTCCGTAGAACCAAGTATTGGAATGAATTTTTCAAAGTATGACACATCAAAGAAAGTTTGGGATTATTTGAAAGGCATGTACCGTGAATCCAACTTTGCGAAACAGTATGAACTTGAGTTGTCCATTCATAGTGCTAGTCAGGGTGATAAGACTATTCAGGAATTTTATAATGAAATGACTGTTTATTGGGATCAGTTAGCTTGCATGGAACCTGCAGCTTTACATTCACAGGAGGAACTTGTTAAATATTGTGAGGAACGGAGGTTGGTCCAGTTTCTTATGCCTCTTTGAGCTCAGTTTGAGCCCCTTCGCGGGACAATTCTACACCGTGTTCCTCTACCATCTGTGGATGCAGCTGTTCATGAACTTATTGCAGAAGAAACCCGGTTCAAAGTAGATAGTATAGCTTCTTCTAGTTCACAGTCAGTCTATGCTACTCCAGCCCGCTCGCCTTCAGCATCTCTGGTGCCCACTCCAGCCTCACATCTTCTTCCGTCTACGGGTAAGCCCAAGCCCAATTGGCCTCAGACACCTGTGGATGAGTGCAGCTATTGTCATGAGAAGGGTCATTGACCATATGACAAAACAGATGGGAGAGACAACTTATATGTATTTCTGAATGAATAAGAAAAGTTACAATAATCAAACTTAAATAGAGAACCTAGAAATCTATACCTATAATAGAAGGTTACAAAGAGAGATGATTACGCATAATCCATGCCTTAAATAGAAGATGACAAAGAGTCAAAGAGATATTATCACGAAACGATTCTATGCCTAAGATAGAAGATACGGCGAGATCACGATACATATACACACTCCCTCAAACTCATAATGCGAGAGCAGAGAGCATCGAGAGTTTGCCAAGTAGAAAGCGGAAACGAGCAGTGTGAGTCTTACTAAAGATGTCAGCCAACTCCAAACTAAATAGTGCAAACAGAGGTTGTCGGAGATGTAATAGGGTCGTCAGAGCTTGTAATAGGGTCGTCGGAGATGCTAGGGTTCCAGCGAACTGCTTCTAGGGTGAGATGATGAATACAGTAGAGATGTTGAGGCAGGAAGCTGAGAAGCCAGAACATATGCAAATGGTGCAGAACAAAAGAAGAACAGATGCAGATTCAGAAGATACAGATTCGAATGATGTTCGAGAAGAAAGAGAGTGTCGTACAGATTTCTGATGTAGATTTTAGGTGCAGAACTAGAGAATCAAAGGCAAAAATCAGAGAGACAGAACTACAGAAATGCGAAATCAAAGAAATAGAGCCTAAAATACCGTAGAAAATTTTCAGATCTCGTCTAGAAGTTGCCTGATACTATGACGCGTTTCAGAGAAGAGATGAAGAAACTTTATTACATATGAGTACCCGGCGGACGGCGGTGAGGATTAGGCCGCCCGCCGGAGAGCGGATTTCCGACAGGTCTAGATCTTATGGCTCTAATACCATACAGCTTTGGCAACATCTTCCTCTAGCAGCACTCCTCCATCTCCTCAGTTTGATTTTGAGCAGTTTCAGCAGTATCAGGCTTATATGGCAGCCATTCAGGGCAGTTCTTCCCAAGCTTCTGCCCTAACCACTACTACCTCAGGTTTGCATGGTGCTTACACCACATGTATCTTACCCACCACCTGGCTATTTGATTCTGGCTCCTCTCATCATATGACTCCTGATTTGTCTCTTCTTAGTCATTGTTTGCCTCCTGTTTCTCCTATTAGTATTTCTACTGCCAATGGTTCTCCAATGCAAGTTGTTTCTATTGGTTCCATCCTCCCTACTACATCTTCTTCTCTATCTATTCCTAATGTCTTTTATGTTCCTCAATTGACATTGAGTCTCCTTTCGATTAGCCAGTTGTCTGATTCTGGTTTTGATGTTATATTTTCCTCTTCTGGTTGTGTTGTGCAGGATCGGGATTCCAGGAAGCAGATTGGGGCAGGCCGTAGAGTTGGTGACCATTATATCTTGGAGCATTTGCATATCCCATCCGATTCTTCTTCTACTGCTGCGTCATCTTTTCGTTTAGATAATAAATCTTCTCCATTTTATCTTTGGCATTCTAGATTAGGACATTTGTCTAGTGAGCGTCTGAAACTTTTGGTTAAATCCGGTCATTTGGGAAACATTTCTATTAGTGATATTTCTGCCTGCAGTGGTTGTAAGTTTGCTAAAATGCATGCTTTTACCTTTTAATAAAAGTTCTTTTGTTTCTACTTCTCCTTTTCAACTTGTTCATACTGATTTGTGGGGTCCTTCCCCAGTTGTCGCTAAAGGTGGATATGTTTACTATGTTTCTTTTGTGGATGATTTTAGTCGGTATACATGGGTGTACTTAATGACACATAAATCTGATTTCTTTCAAATTTATCAAAGTTTTCATGCTATGGTTCAAACTCAATTTTCTGCATCTATTAAAATTCTTCGTTCTGACTTGGGCGGGGAATACTCTCTTTCTGAGTTTGATAAATTTTTAGACACCCATGGGACTATCCATCAGTCTTCTTGTACTGATACTCCTGCTCAAAATGGTAAAGCTGAAAGAAAGCATCGTCATCTTCTTGATACTGCTCGATCTTTGCTATTATCATCCTCTGTTCCTTCTCTGTTTTGGGGAGAAGCTGTTCTCACTGCAGCCTATCTTCTGAATCGGATGCCCACTCCTATTCTCTCTGGCAAAACCCCTTATGAGCAGCTTTATGGTCAAATTCCTAACTACTCTCTCCTGAAAGTTTTTGGTTCTACTTGTTTTGTCCTTCTTCCCAAGAAAGATCGCACTAAGCTCAGCACCCGCTGTGTCTTAGGCGTTTTCTTGGGATATGGCATTAATCAGAAAGGCTATCGGTGTTATGACCCTGTGACCAAAAAGCTATATGTATCTCGGCATGTCATTTTCTTAGAGCGTATTCCATATTTTACTCTGCCTCCCAAAGTTACTCCTGTTGCCAAAGAGGATTTGATTTGTATTGACCCATTTCCTGTGGATGTGCCTACTGACGAATATACCTCTACTCTTGAGGTCTCTGACATTTCTGCAGCTCCTTCTCACCGTCCTCCAATCACTCAGGTCTACACCCGCCGTTCAGCCTCTCCTCCTGCTCCCCAATCTGCCTCTGAAGATCCTGATCCACCTGCTCATCGCTATCCTATTCGTGAAAATCGCACTCCACCGGTAAGATATGGCTTTGGTAATACCTGTTTCTCATCCTCTTATCAATCCTTTCTTTCTCGAATTCACACATTTTTTGAGCCTAGGTCCTACAAAGAAGCTTGTACAGATCCCCATTGGGTGGCTGCCATGGACGCTGAACTCACTGCTCTTGCTCAAAATCATACTTGGGAATTGGTCCCGTTGCCTGATGGTAAGAATCTTATTGGCTGCAAATGGGTCTACAAAGTCAAGACTCATTCTGATGGTTCTTTGGAGCGGTATAAAGCTCGCTTAGTTGCTAAAGGCTTTTCTCAGGAATATGGTATTGATTATGAGGAAACTTTTGCTCCCGTTGCCAAAATGACCACTGTTCGTACCTTGATATCGGTTGCTGCTGTGCAACATTGGTCTCTTTCTCAGTTGGATGTCAAGAATGCTTTCCTCAACGGATATCTATCTGAAGAGGTTTATATGCGGCCTCCTCCTGGTTTCGCTCACCCCTCTGGTTTTGTTTGCCATTTGCGTCGCGCTCTCTATGGTTTGAAACAGTCACCTCGCGCTTGGTATGCGCGATTTCAGGATGTGGTTCTTCAGATTGGTTTCCAGGCCAGTATGCATGACTCTGCACTCTTTATCCGTCGCACCTCTCATGGTTTGGTTCTTCTATTGCTATATGTTGATGATATGATCATCACTGGCTCTGATTCTGCTGCTATTAATGACGTGAAACGTCATCTCTTTCACGAGTTTGAAATGAAAGACTTGGGTCCTCTTCGATATTTTCTTGGTATTGAAGTAGCTGCCTCTCCCACGGGGTATCTTCTCGGACAGTCCAAGTATGCTTCTGATATCCTTCACCGTGCCCGTCTCAGTGACAACAAGACTGTTGATACTCCTCTTGAGCTTCATGCCAAGTTTTCTGCTTCTGATGGTGTTCCTCTTGAGGATCCTACGGAGTTCCGTGAATTAGTAGGTTGCTTAGTTTATCTCACTGTTACTCGCCTGGATATTGCCTATGCTGTTCACATTGTTAGCCAATTTGTCTCTGCTCCTCGGACTACTCATTGGGCGGCTCTTTTACGTATTCTTCGGTATGTTCGTGGTACTCTTCATCAGTGTCTTTTGCTCTCTTCTACATCTAGTCTGATTCTTCATGCGTATGCTGATGCTGATTGGGCTGGGGATATTAGTGACCGCAAATCTACCTCCGGTCTTTGTGTTTTTCTGGGTGATTCTCTTATCTCGTGGCGGAGCAAAAAGCAATCCGTTGTTGCTCGCTCCACTGCTGAAGCTGAATATCGTGCTATGGCTCATGCTACGTCTGAAATTGTGTGGCTACGCTGGCTTATATCAGATATGGGCGTCTCTGTTACTTCACCCACACCTATTTACTGCGACAACAAGAGTGCCATTCAGATAGCCCACAACTCGGTCTTCCATGAACGTACCAAACACATTGAAATTGATTGTCACTTCATTCGCCAGCACCTTCAGTCTGCCACTATTGCTTTACCCTTCGTCTCTTCTACGCTGCAGTTGGCTGACTTCTTCACGAAGACCCACACTGCTGCTCGTTTTCGCTTTCTCCTTGGCAAACTCTCGATGCTCTCTGCTCTAGCATCCTGAGTTTGAGAGGGGGTGTGAAAGTGTATCTCTATGTATAGTAATGTAATCTTCTAGTTTCAGTATTATTGCGTGATCCTTCGCTTTAGGCAGTATATCACGACTTTAGGTAGTATATCATGATCTTCCTTTTTAGGTAATATGTCGTCATTCTTTGTAATCGTTTCCTTGTTTAGGTGTAGCTCTTTTCTATATAAACGGTTGTAATAAGCTAGGTTTACTCATTCAGTAATAAACTCAGTTTCTCCCAACTCTGAAATTATCACTTTCCTCCTCTTCCTTTAAGAAGGAAGAACAAGGAAAATACCCCCAAATGTCAATGTAAACCAAGTTACCGTAACCACGTGATTGGTGGTCAAAAATTAAGGCAGAGTATCAAGTAATGTATACGGAATAAAAAAAGGAAAGGGTATCAGACTATCTTCAAACAAAGTAGGATGGCAGGAAATCACCTTCTGTTTAACTGGACGAGGCGACCCTTTAACATCTGGAGAAGGGTATTCCATAGGCGGCCAGCTCTTCCTACTTGGTGGAATCAGGTTTTCATCCCAAGTGACAAAGTACAGATCCCCATCAAGGTCGCTTCCTGATGCTTCATTTGGATGTGGTCTATCACCCTTTTGAGGGAAAATGAAACAGTCAGAAAGATGGTGCAATTCAGGGGCGTCCACTGCTTCTAGAACTCGTATATCCCCTGGGTGAAGACAGGGATTCTTTGCTACCACCACAAACCCCTTAATCACTTGAAGATTCTTCTTTGTTTCTGAAAACCTGGATCCATGATTCACAAAACAATTTTCCAACGAGGGAGTTGAGACTTGGAGGAAGCATTGACCTTGTTCTAGCACCCCTAATTCATCTAAGCACCCCATCAGCCACCTTCCGGAAGGAACAAAGATCCTAGCCTTTTCTCTCAAGCCCCATAGCTGTGAAGCTCTTACACAAACCAACATGCCGCGAAGGTGAGGTTCTTCTTGGGGCTTGAAACCAGCACTTAACATTATCGCTGCCATGGTCCCTTGATCGCCACACGAAGCTGTGAGGATATCAAAAGCCACTTCTGTGTCTACAACCATCCGATCAAGTTCCGAAATCATGCGCTTCTGCATTTTCCAAAAGACATCATCAGGAACGTCCAATGTGGAGAGTAGAGTCACAATTTGACGGTTGAGGAAACCCGGCTGGAACCGGGTCCAAGAACAGATCTCGAGGATCGAGTGGTTAGAGTCGAACTTGCGCATGCTTGGCCTCAGGGAGAGGCGGACCCCGTCATTGTTTCCGGGCCAACAAGCTATAACTCCTTTGAAACCTGCAAATCTAATTTGAAAAGCACAAGGAGGGTTCACTCTCAACTGCAATTTCTCTGCCACTTCCATAACGAGATCAGGTGTTACTTTACCAATCCCATCAGAGAACGTGTACAAATTTCTCTTGATATCAGGCAGCTTTTTGTCAACCTCGTCGGGTGAAACTTCAACAGTGGCATAAGTGGAGGAGAAACATTGTCCCATTCTAGCAGCACACTTCGCAATGTTTCTGTCTGAGAATTTGCCCATCCAATTAGTTATATCCAGCACGCTAATATGCTTGTTTTCGGCAAAAAACCATGCGGACTGACCCCTCAACTGATTTGATGAGAAGGCCAAAAACGAGTATTTTCGACCGCACAAATAAAACTCCTCACTTACAATACGTTTTACCCTTTCAAACACGACGGTTTTTTGAGGGAAGGTATTTGAGGTGATGTCTTTCACGATTGGAGAAACATATACGTTGAAAACACTGCTGTTTAGCGTTTGCATGCCTTCATCCATGAAGGTAACCCTTAAAAAGCGATCAGAAACTTCTCTGTAATTCCTGAGAACCCGATTAGAGAGCTCAACGGTCGGCGGAAGACAGTAGGCTTTTGTTGGAGTAATAACCAATCTTCGCACTTCGACAACATCATCTGATTGTGTAGTATGGCTCTTGATAAGTTTGGGGTTCTTCACCAACCACTCCTGCACAAGTTTCAGCCTCCTATAGGCATCAAACAAAGGCTTCTTGTAAGCATACATGTGCTTCAATGCAGCTACATTTATTTCGTCTGGTTGGCCTCTCAGCAGATCAAAAAACTTGTCTGACGACTGGTGCAGATTGATTATACCTTTATGCATGACGGCATTCACCAAAAACATCAGTTCAAAACTTATTTTTTTCTTGTGATGGATAGAGAAGAAAAAATCTTGCATTGGCATACCAAAATCTTCTTCATCCGTAACCCTGAGGCGATGTTTGAGGATGTCATCCGGAACCCTTTGTTCCCTAAAATACTCCATGGTTTTCATCAGTTTCAAACCATGACGGGGTAGAACTGAAACCCGGTAAGTATTACACTTACCAATGGCTCCACTTGGTGTGAAGTCTGTAGTTCGGATCCAGGGATCATCGTCGTCCAACAAATCGAATGGAACAGTTTCCTCAATATCATCATCAGCTGTTCTGTAGTAAAGCAAAGGAGATGATGACAGCTGCAAAAGAATAACCAAGGATGAGGTGTCGGAATATTGTTTAACCTCGTTGATGTCCCTCACCAAGAACTCAACCTTGAAATTGCATTTTATAACGGCGTGTTTGGCAGTGTCTTTAAGAGCAAACGCGATATCCTGAGTGAAGAGGAAGTGGCAGCTTCTATTGAAGGGATCCACCACAAAATCAACCCCAGTACCCGGTCCTCTCCAGCCGACAACAAATTCGTCTCTGCTAACCATGACCCCAACCTCAAGCCTTACATTGGATAACTTGTAAGGGTCCATTGTCCTCCTCCTTTGATTCATGCTATACGGATTCTCAGGTCCCAAACTAACCTTCAAAAGTTTGCTTTCCAAAGTAAGATCGCAGCCCCCGGCGGCATCCAAAGCCGATTTTGCTGAATCAGGAATTGCAAAGTGCACGAAGGCATGGGGTTCCACCTTTGGATAATTGTTTGTTCTTTGGATATTATCAGTGCCAATGACAAAATTGGGGTAAGATTCCGGAGGGGTGGAAGAAGTTTTCAGCCTACACCTCCATACAGATCCAATTTTATCTTCAAAGTAATCCACTAGCATTTTTGCAGTGGTGTTATTATCGAAGCCACCAACGCTAATTTGTGTTACAACCATTTCCTTCTCACTTCCCTCTGAATCCATTCTTACTTTCACAAATCACCAGAATACAGTATCCTAAACAGCAGAGTCCTCACCTCTTTCTGCAATATCCAGCTCCACCTATTAAACAAACAAAACAATCTGTTAGGGACATATTTATAAGCCAAGTCAACACATTCATGCTGTATTGTTTCTGCAGTAAACACTAGGTTGCACCCCCATGGAGCCTCACTTTGCGTATGTGCACGCTTAGAGAAAATATATAAGCAAAAACAACACAAATAGTCTCATTTAGAACTGTTAATCCACTGACAACTGCACAACATTCGTTATCGGCAATTACCATAGGAAGAGAAAGCAAATCAAAATTCGGGTGACACCATTATTCGACGAGGAAAAGAAGAGCCTAAAAGCCTTAAAAGTTGCACAAACATTGACCACGTAAGTCTACATTAGACTTTTGAAATGCCAAATCTGACTTCATAATTCCATAACCTTATCATTTCTGCTAAAAGAACAAATGCAGAATTGCAAAAGAAGATATGAATTTATTTTAATAGTGAAATAATCATCTCGGCCTTGTTACAAATGTTTTTCGATCCAAGTATATACTACAGTCGATATCCTTAGCTCTTCAGCCTATGTTAATCAATAAACTCAGGAACGCACTTTCAATCAACTAAACCTAGAGAAAAGAAAACACAAATCACATCGTTTATTACTAAACTAGTGTGCTCCTTTCTTTAGACCTGAATATACTGAAAGACGAAAGCAAAAAAAAAAAAAAAACTCAAGACTATGCACTTCAAGTTTTAGAAGAGCATACAATGTGGCCACGACCTGATCTCACGCTGAGGCATCAAATCCAAATTGAGACCCGTATAAAAGTTAAATGTCTACTGCACTATTATACAAGGCATTTTCATGGCCAGGGATATTACAAAGGTGTTAGATGAGGCACATAAAACATGTTTAGTAAGAATCAATTAAATTCTTGTAAAAGAAAGGAAAGAAAGAAACTTAATTGATAAATACAGAGTATAATTTTAACAGCCATGAAACTGAAAGAGAAATTACCGTCCCAATAAGGAAAACGTAAATGGCCATATCACTAGCGTTTTACACCATTCTATATCACCAAATGCAATCCGACTAACTATTGTTCCTAAGAATTACCTTGATAATCTTTCAGCGCAGAAGGAACCAAACTGAAGTATTTCAGCAGGTTATGAGTAATTCAGTTCAGTTCAGTTTTAATTTTTTGAAAAAAATTACTTTCGGTTTTGGTTTTTAAGTGAAACAGTCTGAATGGAACCAAACCAAACTGGTACCCTAACATTTTATTTCAGTCCTACCCGTTCATTTGTTTAGCAGTAGAGGAGTATTTTGCTTTATACGGGCCCAACTAAGGAGCAAGCCATTAGAATCCCTAAATTAGTAATTCAGGATTAGGGCTACGCCTCTGTCCTCCTCCTCCCTCCCTTACATCGCCTCTCACTCTGGCAGCCAGCCATGGCGGTGATCTGCGAGCTCTCTCTCCCAGACGGTGATGGCACTTCAAAGGTTGGAGCATCTCACCAAGTTAGTCCCTCATCTTCACACAGTGTGTAATGTCTTGCTAGAATATTTAGGAACGATATTATGATAAGAATCCCAGAGACAACAAATAATATTTTAATTCCTACAATGTTCTACACGATCCCTACATAAGAGGATTCAAAAGCATTGCTTCAGAGGTATAAGGGGGAAAAGGTACGGCAAATAGCAATGGATATTTACATCTCCAACTACTAAACCATTTGGGGGTAAGTTTTAACGTATATCAAAGGACAGAACCTAAAATAGACAAAATAGAATGGACAGACTTTCCGCAATAGTAGGGAGCAACCTCCAATGTGATGACTCTAATTTAACCTACGAAGTATCATGAAAAGAAGGGACAGAAAACTCTTAGTAATATTGAATGACAACTATTACCTATCAATACTGATCAATTACAAGCATAATCAAGATTTCAACTATTCATGCATTTGATAGATGAGAAAATTTGGCGAAAAATGGCTAAAGACGTTAAAAGATCAAATCCTCAGATTTAACTGATTAGGAACCATAGAAAACTCAAAACTTCCTCCGAGCCTAAAACAAGTACTCCAATTTGTTGATTCAGTGAAAAACTGAAAATAGCATTTTCTTTCTTCCATTTCCACAATCCACATTACCAATCAGGTGCTAAAAACTGATAGTCATAGATCAAAAGCATAAAGGTTTAACATTTGCTATATTTCTCCACCTTTTAACAACTAAGGCTCCATTTGTTTCGGGTGGAAAAGATTTTCCAGAGAACCTTTTCCCTAAAAAAAAAAAATTCCGCTGTTTGGCGCAACAGGAAATAAAATTCAGCAGAAAATATTTTCCAAAGTCATCATAAACTCAATTGCAAGAGGCCAAAAATGAGTTCCGGATTTAGCAGCTAGAAAACATTTTCCGTGGGTGAGGGGACGCCTCTCTCAATCTCTCCTCAAGTCTCGCCCAACTCCCTAACAACCACGCTCTCTCTCTCTCTCTCTCATCGTTTCCCTCCTTGGTATTCTTCCCTCTCTCTATATCTATGTTTGTGTATATCTATTTGTCTATATTTCCAACAGGTTTTCTGGGTACTAATCCACTCCCAATCTTGGCAGAATTCTTTATGCATAACATGCCTCTGATTGATTAATTGGTGAACCCAGAAGAATTAAAACATGAGTTTGCAACAATCTACACAAAGGGCTTGAAAAATCAAAATATCGGGACTGATCCTATGAATTGGTGGAATTGAGAATAATCTGGATTTGTGTTGGTTATATAAATGGGTGGTGAAACCGATTGAGAGATCCTAAGTGCACCCATATAGTTTCTCAAAACACCCACATTCATTGCAATTTATTTGCAGTTCTTATTGTAGAGGTGCAAAGCTTGTAAATGCACGGATTGGAAATTTAGTGAGTGCATTTAGAAGGTTGTTGAGTGTGAAGTCAAATTCGGTGTTTTCTACGTGAATTGTGAAGTTTCAGCATCTCTAGTCTGGACCAGGCCAAGGGTGGTCTGGACCAAGCATGAGGGAGCCAAAACTAAGCCGCAGCATCTCTCGTCCGGAGTTCGTCCATAGTTGGTCCAGACAAGGGAATCTTGGTCTAGACCAAGGTGTCTCTGGTTCGCACGAACGCCTTGGTCCAGACGAACGAAGTTGCGAGGGGCGCATTTTTAAGGTTTTTTTGGGGCTTCTCTTGTATTCCTTATAAAAGGCAAAGTATAGGCAACCACCAATTGTATCGTTGTTCGTCTTTCATCATAGTGAAATCCCCCAGCACCCCGTGGAGTACAATTGAGTGATTTGCTCAAGTCGGAACCAAGTATATCTGGTGTCTTGCTTTTAATTATTAGTTTATCTTTTCTGCGTGCAATTGTTTCTTGCCTAACAACTGGTATCAGAGCACCCAGGTTAAGTGGGAGCATCAATGGCAGGAGAAAACGTCGGAAACGTTTGCGGAACCAAGAGGTTCGATGGATTAGACACGGGTATTGGAAGATGCAGATAGAGGATTACTGTATGGTGGAACGAAGCCCACAGATACGTTAGATGCGGATTGGAATACCCTAGACAAGAAGGTTTTGGGGATTAATCGACTGACGTTGATGAAGTTGGTGGTTTACAATTTTGCGAAGTAAAAGGCTATCAAGGAAATGATGACGGTCTTGTCAAGTATGTATGAAAAACCTTCTGCCAGCAATAAGGTATATCTCATGAAGAGGTTATTTAATCTTCAGATAACTGATGGAACCCCTGTTACGAATTCTTAATGAGTTTAATACTATTACGAATCAATTGTCGTCTGTTTCAATTGATTTCGATGCTGAGATACGTGACTTGATTGTTTTGGCTTATTTACCCAATAGTTGGGAATCTATGCATATGGCTGTTAGTAACTCTGCACGCAACGAGAAACTTAATATGATGACATTCGAGATTTGATCTTAAGTGAAGAGCTTCGTAGGAAAGATTCTGGAGAAACCTACTCATCTAGTTCTGGTTCTGTGTTGAGTACCAAGAATAGAGGTAGGAGTTCTGAAAGGGGTTCAAGAAGCAGGAATAGTCCTAATTCTAAGAAGCACATGAGCAAGTCTAAATCAGATCAGAAAATAGGTCAACAGGAGGTTGAATGTTGGAATTGTGGCAAGATGGGCTACTATAGAAGAAACTGTAAGTTGCCGAGAAAGCAAAATGATTCTGCTAATGTTATTGCAGGTGATAATCAGGGGCATGTTCGGTTTGCAGCTTTGCTCCAGTTTTGGGGCATTTCTGTTTTGCTGACATCATCATTTTTCTCATTTTTCTCTCTATCTCTCTCCACTTATTACACCTGCTTACATCATCAAAACTAAACTAAACTAAACTAAAACTATTAACCGAACACAGCCCAGGATACTTTGCTCCTTTCAGTTGACCGTTCAATAGACTCTTGGGTTTGGGACTTAGGAGCCTCTTTTCATACCACCCACTGCGCGCCAAGAAATTATTGAGAAGTTTGTTCCCGGTAATTTTGGGAAAGTATATTTGGCTGATGGTGAGGCGTTGAATATAATGGGTATGTGAGATGTTCAAATCAGACCGCCTAACGGATCTTCATGGCTACTGCAGAAAGTCCGATATATTCCTAAGTTGATTAGGGAATTTGATTTCTGTAGGGCAACTTGATGCTGAAGGACACATGGTTGCTTTTGGTGGTGATCGTTGGAAGATTACTAAGGGTGAATTGGTTGTGGCTTGTGGAGTCAAGACAGGGACGCTGTAGATGATGGAGATCACAAGGGACACTGTTGCAATTGTTAATGCAACTGTCAATGCAAATTTATGGCACCACAGGCTGGGTCAAATGAGTGAAAAAGGGGATGAAAGTACTGCTATCAAATGGGAAACTTCCGGGGTTGAAGTCTACAAATTTTGGTTTGTGTGAAGGATGTATTTTCGGGAAGCAGAAAAAAGTCTGTTTCTTGAAGACAGGCATACCACCAAAACCACAGAAATTAAAGTTAGTGTACACAGATTTATGGGGCCCTTTTTCGGTTCAATCCATGGGAGGTTCGAGGTACTACATCAGTTTCATCAATGACTCGAGTAGAAAGGTATGGGTTTATGTTTTGAAATATAAATCTAATGCCTTTAATGTTTTTTTTTGAACTGGAAACAGCGGTGGAGAATGAAACTAGCCTAAGACTGAAATGTCTAAGGTCGGGTAATGGAGGTGAATATGATAGGATGTTCAAGAAGTACTGTCAGGCTAAAGGGATTACTAGGGGTGCTCACGGTCCGGATTGGCATGAATCCAATCCTAATCCGTGAGTCACGGTTTTTTGAAAATACAATCCGTGTCCGATCCAAAAGTCTCACGGTTCGGTTCCAATCCGAACCGCGAGTCACGGATTGGTTCCGGATTAATCCACGGATTTTCAACTTATTCGGAAAAAACAACAAACAAAGGCAGTAAGGCACTAGCAAGTAGCAAATGCACTAAATAGAAAGTTCAAAGTTAGAAATCCCAATAAAAAACAACAAAGGCAGTAAGGCAGATAGTTATATAACTGAACAAACAACAAAGACAGTAAGGCAGATAGTTATAGAGATAACAATATTCGCACCATAACTCCTACAACAGTACAACCAAACCGTAAGTCTGCTAAATTAACAATATCTATATAACTATAATTATAAAAGTGATAAAATTGTATATATATAAATTATATATAATAAAAATCTCACGGTCCGGATCGGTTAATCCACGGTTTCAAAATCAAAATCCGTGTCCGATCCAAAAGTCATGTTTTTTTATTTTTTGAATCCGTGTCCGGACCATTAATCCACGGTTAAAATCCAAAAGGTACGGATCGGTTCGGTCCAGACCGGATTCACGGTTCACCGGTTTTTTGAGCAGCCCTAGAGATTACGATGCAGAACACTATCTTTGGGACACCTCAGCAAAATGGTGTCGTTGAGCGCATGAACAAGACTTTGAATGAGCGAGCAAGAAGCATGAGGTTGCATGCTGGGTTGCGAGAAACCTTTTGCGCAGATGCGGTGAGCACTGTTGCTTACCTGCTAAACAGAGGACTGTCGGATCCTTTGAAATTCAGACTCTCCGAGGAGATGTGGAGCGGAAAGGAGGTAAAACTTTCTTTTCTTAAACTTTTTGGTAGTACAACATATGTTCATATTGATTTAGATGCTCGTCATAAGTTAGAAGCCAAATCTAATAAATGTTTTTTTTATTGGATATGGCAACAAGGAGTTCGGCTACCAATTTTGGGATGCGCAAAATTAGAAGATTGTTTGAAGCCGAAATGTGATATTCAATGAGCAGGTCATGTACAAAGATCAAGACAGGACAAAACAGGTTGAGTCTGTGCCAGAGGTTGAGAAAGAGGATATGGTTGATTTGGAAGATTTGCCTGAGGGTTTTGTGTCAGACAGATGCCAGGAGGATGAAGAGAATATTATTCTGTAAGCGGAACCGAGTACGCCAACTAATGCTGACCGAAAATCTTCCAGGGTTAGTAAACCACCATAGCGTTTTTCACCATCTTTGTACTACATATTGCTCACTGATGCTTGTGAACCGGAGTATTATAATGGTTTTTGCAGAATAAGAGTTCAATCAAGTGGAAGTTGGCCATGAAGGATGAGATGAAATCTTTGTTGACAAACCAGACGTGGAAGTTGACAGAATTGTCAGTCGATAAGAAAGCTCTTCATAATAAGTGGGTTTACAGATTCAAAGAATTCCTGATGGTAGCCAAGCCCGACCCTGAGATTTATGAGACCCCATTCATGTTTTGAAATTGAGGCCTCTTAATTTTTCTAGATAAATTATTTTTTCGAGATGAGATGCAAAATGGTCTTGTGGTACAATGGCACAAATCTTGTAATGGTGTGGGAACCAAAGGTCACGGGTTCCAACCTCACCGCCCTATTATTTTGAAATAAATTTTTGTACAAACTCAAAAATTGTTCACGTACAAATGTAGGAGGAGAGGATTGAACGCGCGACCTTCTATATAGATGACACCATTCATTCCACAACACAACCCATAGCTATCTTTTAGATTCTTGACATACTTAATATTTAATATATCCCTGTATTTTGGGCCCTAAAAATGGGCTTTTTGTGGGCCCCAGACCTGGGCATGCCCTCTGGGCCGGCCCTGATGGTAGCAAGCTCTACGAGGCTCAGTTGGTGGTCAAAGGTTTCAACAAAAAGGAAGGGTTTGACTATACCAACATTTTTTCTCCGGTTGTGATGTTTACAATATGGTTGGTAAAGGGGATTGTGGCTGCTGAGGACTTGTTTTTGGAGCAGTTGGATGTGAAGACTGCGTTTCTCCATGGGGATCTGAAGGAAGACATCTATATGCATCGGCCACAAGGCTTTGCAGTGAAAGGGAAGGAGAAAATGGTTTGCAAGGCAATGATATAAGAAGTTTGATAACTTCATGTACAACAATGGGTTTAAACGGCTGAAGTCGGATCATTGCTGTTATACCAAAGGGTTTGGCAAGTCTTATGTGATATTGTTGTTATATATGTTGATGACATTCTTGTGGTGTGGCAAGGTGTGACATGGGAGAGATCAACAAATTGAAGAAGACGTCGAAACAGTTTGCAATGAAGGATTTGGGAGTGGCAAAACAAATCCTTGGAATGAGAATTATCCAAGATAGAGCAAAGGGGACTTTGAAGCTTTCACAGTCCGAGTATATAAAAAAGGCGCTCAATACGTTCAGCATGGGTGATGTGAAACCTGTTGGACCACCTTTGGCTAGTCGTTTTAGACTAACCAAGGATCAGTCACCGAGAACAGACGACGAACGGGACTACATGGGTAATGTTCCGCATGCGCTATGGTTTGCGCATGTCTTGATATTGCGCAAGCAGTGGGAGTAGTGAGAAGGTACGTGAGCAATCCAAGGACGCAGCATTGGGAAGCGGTGAAGTGGGTTTTGAGGTATTTGAGGGGTTCCCAAGATGTCTCATTATTTTTCACAAGGACTGGTCTAAAGTTGGAAGGTTATGTTGATGCAGACTTGGCAGGTGACATGGATAGTCAGAAGAGTACTACTGGGTTTGTCTATACCTTGGGTGGTACGGATGTGAGTTGGGGTTAAGCTTCAGAAAATTGTTGCTTTATGAACTACAGAAACCGAGTATGTGGCGGTCACAGAAGCTGAAAAGGAAATGGTATATTTGCAATGGTTGCTTGATGAGTTGGGGAAAACGGTAGAGAAAGGAGTGCTGCACAACGATAGCCAAAGTGCCATCTTTCTTGCCAAGAATCCAGCCTTTCATTCGAGAACGAAGCACATCCAATTAAGGTACCACTTTATTCGCTCTTCTTGATACTGGACAGTTATTGCTTGAGAAGATTCGTGGTGCTGAGGATCCGGCGGATGTGTTAACGAAGGTTGTGACTATTGACAAGTTGAAGCTGTGTGCAACTTCAATTGGTCTCCAAGCTTGAGGTATTGGAGAGAGTTGTTGGTGGTGTTGATGATTGATAGTGTATGGTGATGACCATTGAAGTTCGGAGGAGTGCCGCGAATTAGCCTTCAAGTGAGAGAATTGTTGGGTGTGAAGTCAAATTTGGTGTTTTCTACGTGAATTGTGAAGTTTCGGTATCTCTAGTCTGGACCAGGCCAAGGGTGGTCCAGACCAAGCAAGAGGGAGCCAAAACTAAGCTGTAGCATATCTCGTCCGGAGTTTGTCCGGAGTTGGTTTAGACGAGGGAATCTTGGTCCAGACCAAGGTGTCTTTAGTCCGAATCAACGAAGCAGCAAGGCGCGCGTTTCACTATGATGAAATATGAACAACGATACAATTGGTGACCGCCTATACTTTGCCTTTTATACGGAATACAGGAGAAGCCCTAAAAAAACCCTAAAAAATGCACCCGTCACCCTGTGGAGTGCGATTGAGTGTTTTGCTCAAGTTGGAACCATGTATATCTTGTGTCTTGCCCTTGATTATTTGTTTATCTTTTCTGTGTGCGATTGTTTCTTGCCTAACAAAGGTCTCAATAATATAATCTCGGTTTGTACAAAAATGCCCCTAATGTATTGTTGTAGCAACAGGAGAGGACTCTTGAAGTGTTGAAGTCTAGCTGTATAATCTTTATTCATCAACTCTTTCAAATTACATGCAAGGGTATTGTGGTCATATTCACAGGCCTAAGTATTTTTTATCATTCATGTAAGATGGCGTATTTTTTATTTTTACAAACATGATATTTTTGTCATTATGTCAAAAAGTGATTTTCAGTGTCCACCAGACAATAGAAAATGTTTTCCAGAAAATCTTTTTATGTCACGTCCAAACACAGGAAATCAAGTTATTTTACAGAAAAAAATTTCTAAGGAAAAGGTTTTCCACCCGAAACAAACAGAGCCTAAGAAAGAGGTGCCTCGCATTGCAACCAAGAGCACACCAAAAATCTTCAGTGTCATTAGGATTTGGGTTTGAAGTATTTGTCTTCGACTAATGTACAAACACAACAGTTAAACTAACCGCAATCCCTTCCCAATTCATGCTCTTCCAAAAAAAAAAAATTTGTGAAGGCCATTGGAAATCTTCTTCAATCCACATAGCAATAAGAAATAAATGAATACATTGAGACGATATGCGTTCAAGTAGTCATTGTACCATTTTTTACAATAAATCTCGAACTAGGGCTGTAATCGAGTCGAGCCAGGTCAAGTTTTGAGCTGCTCGGGCTCGTCACGCTTGAAATATAGTCAGCTCGAGCTCGGCTCAAGCTCGAAACGAGCTGCTGAAAATGGGCTCAAGCTCGGCTCGCTATATAATTTCCTAGCTCAAGCTCGGCTCGTGATAGCTTGGAACTTAAGCGGTAGCTATGTGGAGTAGAGGGAAGCTGAAGTGCTGAACTTATAGTAGATTCCCTCCATAGAAGTTTTGCAAATTTTTTGATGTGGCAGTTGTGAAGTATAATTTAGGAAGGTATAACTTTAGGAATTATAATTTAAGGTTTCCAATTGTTAGGTTTCAATTAATTTGTTATTTAGGAGTATCTTTTATGTGAGGGGTAACTTAGTCCTTTTATGTTATTAGGGTTTTGCTAGGGTTTTTAGGCTTAGCCTATATAACCCCTTGATTAGTCTTGTAATCTTTAAGCTTTGCAATGCAATAACATAGTACGTTTGTTTGTTTGGTAGTTCCTTCTAGTTTCTCTTTCTTTGAAAGCTCACAACACTCTCACAGCACTCACAGAAGGCCTTGGCTGGAACCTCTCCTTTGCATTTGCTTGTGAGTTTTTACTTGTCCCACACCAAAAAACTATATGTATTCACCAACCATTCCGTTTGCTATAAAGCTTAACATTCCGTTTTCCACTTACTCCAGACGTGATAGTCTCAAACACTGCCAATTGGCAGCTGTCTGTGTGCAGTCATTTGTCCATAGAGTGTGATACTTCTAATAAGTCATAAAAAACTTATATATACTGAGTATATGCCCTGGCTCGCGAGCTCACCCTAGTCGACCGCGGAGAAGCTCGGACTCTGCTTGTTTAATAAACGAGCTTAAAAATTTGGCTCGAGCTAGTTTGCTTATCATCTGAGTCGAGTTCGAACGAGCTAAACTCGTGCCGAGCCACGAGCTGCTCGTGAGAACCTCGGCTCATTTGCAGCCCTATCTAGAACTGTTGATGCTAATATTGGCTCAACGGCCTCAACCTATAAGTAAGATTGATGAAAATAAACAAATATCTCAACTTCATTCTTTACCTTGATCTTCCATACATGATTTTTTTTTTTTGTTCATTATGCATACTCGTAAGAGCTCAAATGCACATTGCGTTAATTGCTGCACCAAATCAACACAATCCATATGATTTTTTTAACAAGAGCTTGGATGAGATGGGTGAGTCAAAACCACATAGAGTGAGTGAGTCCGTATACATCACAGATAAGAACTCCACATTTAGGACAAGAAGTTATGTTTTCTTACATTAACAGCGCCAAGAAATTGGAAAATATTTGAACTTAATGGAAAGGGATTAGATGTAAACCTTTATAATGTATTGCAATACTCTGAATCTACCCTGGAAATTTAACAATTGAAAGATGTTTCTTCCAGAATCCAGAGGCTTCCAAGAGCCACAACTGCGAAACAAGACAAAAAAAAGAACGGAACGAAGTACATTAGCCTACTACATTACACTCTAGCAACAAAACAAGGCAAACAGAGGAAAGGGTCTCATTCAGGGTTAGGGATTAAGCTCTTTACTAGATGGAAAACTCCATGGCCTTGTACACCATAAGTGATGCATTTAGCTCTTTGTTCATCAAGAAAACTCGGGAACACAAACCAAGGCTAGACAAAAACCAATTGCACTGGTGAGTTAAACCAGATCATGTTTTTCTTTCTTTAGACATGATATTTCTAACATTCAAAAACCGACAAAAATATATCAAGACCATGCACTTAAAGTCTTAGCAGAAGAGACAATGTAGCCAAGAACCAATCTTCTCTGCAGGTAATAATGCCATGGGCCATGGCAAATGCACTATGAGGCACGTAAATGCGCAGGGAAATTAGGCAGGTGCTATAAAACACCCAAACATCACCTTTAGCAAGAAAAAAATATACTCAGAAGCAACTAATAACCAGCTTAATTAAAAATAATATAGTAACAAAAATTAATTCTAATATTAATAATAGGGTATAACATAAAACTCATAACAGAATTAAGAAATTACACAGAAAATAAGAAAAATAGAAATGGATCTAACACTAGGTTTTTTCCAGAGTTTACATCCACAATTGTACGCCAATATATTGTTATTTTCAAGAATCTCCTTTGTGCTCATTTGAAAGAAAAAGGAACCAAATACAAGTTTTAAGCAATGACACATCTGTTGGAAAGACAATGGTGATCACTTGATAAAACAGGTAAATAATATGCATCGCAATCCCTCTTGATACATTAATTCACAATGACTCATAATTAGAATCCCAGAAACAACATACATCATTTACTTTGTAAACGTTCTAGCCAAACGAATGTCCTACACTATCCCTCTTGCTATGTTATTTCACAATGAATCCAAATTAGAATCCCACAAAAATGTATAATCCTTAACTTCCTAAATGTTCAAGCCAATATGAATGTCGTGCACTATCCCTACATCCAAATAGTAGAACATTTAATGGGGATGAAAAAAATAAGAGTAAAAAAGCAAGGATAGACGGACTAAAAACTAAATGGGAGAGGGAGAAACTTTCCAAAACTCCGAGTTCATTCAACTTCAATGCGCCCAAATAAGAAATGCACTAATATATCAAAAAAGAAGGAATAGATAACTCAGTTTAATTTGAATCATTGGCTCATCAATACTGATCAATTGAGCAAAAACAAGATTTTAACTTTTGTTAGAGATTTCAGTCCTTGTCAGTCCTATTTCCTGTTGAAATGTTCCTTTCAAATGCATTTCTAAGATTTTAGTGCAAAGGATGCAACCAGTCCTGGCAAACCTAATCAGCCCTTGTCACTATGTCTTTGTTAAAGGTATCAATTTCAGATAATGCGCTTCCTATGCAAGAGATGGTTAAGAACTACCACAAGGAGGGTGTACCTAGATGTGCTATGAAGCTTGATTTGATGAAAGCCTTTGAATCAGTGGCTTCATCTTTTCCCTTTGATGTTATGGAATCCATGGACTTTCCAAGGCCTTTTATTCATTGGGTGAATCAGTGTGAAACCAGTACCATGTTTTCTGTTAATATCAATGGGGAGTTAGAGGGATAGTTTCCTATTAGAGAAGGGTTGAGGCGGGGTGACCCTCTGTCCGCATATTCGTTTCTCCTAATCATGAAATCCTTCACTACAATGGTTGGTTTAGGGTTCGAACAAGGGTTTTTTGTTCTCATCCAAGTGCAAGGATCTCAGTACCATCCATCTTATTTTTGCTGATTCTCCCCTGTAGTGCTGACAAATCATCGTTTTTGCTGGTGAATTAAGTGTTGAATGACTTCCATCTATTTGTTGGCCTCAAGCCTAACCTACAGTAGAGTTCTGTGGTATATATGGGGGGTGGATGTGCAGCAGAAGGCTGTATTGCAGTCCATCTTGAATATTCCTAAGGGGTCTTTCCTGTCAAATACCTAGGGGTGCCTTTGATTACTACAACGCTTGGATCAGAAGATTGTAAAGCCTTATCAGAGAAAATTTTAGCTGAAGTTCATTCTTGGTCCACTAGACTTCTTTCATATGGTGGCAGGGCTCAGTTAAAAAATGTTGTTATATTCAGTGATCAAGTTTATTGGAGTTCTTTGCTTATCATTCCTCAAAAGGTTTCCAAGGAAGTGGAGAGCACCTTAAGGGCTTTTTGTTGCTAATCCTGAATTAAAAATTACTAGGGCAAAATGTGCTTACCAAAGGAGGAAGGGGACTTAAGCTTTAGGAAATCGAAGGAATGGAACCAAGCCTCCATGACTAGACACTTACGTGTATGTAAAAAGGAAGACACCCTTTGGGTAAATGGATTAAAACATATGTTATTAAGAAGCAGTGTTTCTGGACTATGAAAATTCCTATCTCTGCCTCTTGGACTGTGTAAGAAAGATTTTGAGACAAGACCAAGAGTGCAACCTTGGATTAAATATGTGGTTGGGAATGTGCATGATGCTTTTCTGTACTGGGATACCTGGCATCCTCTTGGTCCTTTGCATCATAGATATGATAATCTTTTAAGGCATCCTACAGGAAGGTAATTGTCTACTAAGGTGGAAATCATTATTCATCATGGGATGTGGAGATGGCTGAGGCCTAGAAGTCATATTACCAGAGACATAGTGGCATGCACTCCAAGTTCCTTTGGTTCCTGATCCTACCCAGTGTGATTCTGTCCTCTGGACCTCAAATCCTTCTAGCTACTTTACTGCTAACATACTAACATCGTATCGTCCGGCAAAAAAAGATAAAATAATAAAGGTTAGAATGCAGGCCTGGGGAGTTATTATCATATATAGTGGGTGTGCTCTTTATGGTCAAGGTGTTGAAAGTCATGGCCACTTGTTGAATACATGATCCTATTCACTTAGTGTCTGGACTGATCTTTTGCAAAGGAATGCTCTCACATTGCAAGAAAAAGTGAACTGGGCTGCCCACCATTGTTGAGGTAAACAAATGAAATGTGTCATCTTCAAGTTGTCATTAGCTGCAGCTCTGTATAATGTGTGGATGCAGAGGAATAGAAGAGTGTTTCAAGGGCCAAGGAAATTAGTCGCAGGGCTGAAGCTGAAATCAGGGCTTGCATTAGCTAATGGTCGATGAAGAAGACAGATGAAAATAGGCTACTGTACCTGCAATGCTCTTTCACAGTTTTTGTAGGGGCCTGAAGTGGAGTACTAGGACCTTGTTCGTTTTGGGTTTTGAGACCGGTTTTCTCAATTATTACTCACATTTCCCTCCAATTATTACCCCTATTTTCAAATATTATTCTCATTCCTCTATCTATCGCTTTCAATCATTACCCCCTATTTTCAATCATTACCTCATTTTTTTCCTCCAATCATTACCCAAAAACCAAAACCAAAACCAAACATGATCTTAGCTAAGTCATGTGCACACATGAGCGCAAAAGCTTCTTTTAAGAATGTCTTAAACTATTAAAATTAGCGAGAGCGAGTATTGAGAGCATGAATGCAGAACGATGATTGAGAGCACGAGCGAAGGCCAAACTGAAGGATTACGTGACTAAAGGTTGTAGCTATGCCTAGGTCATTTTCTGCTATGTGATGTTAGTTTTCTGGGGATGCCACTTTGCTCCTTTAATTGGTTGCTTAATAGAATTTAAGTTACCAAAAAACCATTTGAAGGTTTCCAGCTTTTACTTGATGACAGAATCGAGCAAAAAGGAAAGGAAAGAAAAGACAAGAAAAGAGAGGAAAGGAAAAAAGAAAAAATTCTTTACCATTGTTTGATAATGAGTGAAATAGGAGAGAAAATAACAAATTCTAGAATTGTGAATAGTGAATATTTTTTCCCACTTCCTCTCATGTTCTTTTCTTTCTTTTCTCTCACTTTCGTTAAGGCTCTGTTTGAAACTTCAAGAAAATGGTGGAAGGAAACCAAGATGAGAATTTTTCCTTCTTGGGTGTTTGGTTCCCGGTTCAGGAACAGAAGGGAAAGGAGTAATGGAATTGTAAGAAAAAAACTCTAGAAAGGGGAAGAAATGAGAGAGAAAAGAGTGACGGATAAATTTTGAGGTGAAATCCCCACATGTCAGAAACCTTACGCTTGAAGAAATTAAAAACGTGAGGTGCACTTGTCAAAGTCGTATGGATCGTCTCATTCTGCAGCACTAATGATGTGATTGCGCGCAAGACGCACAACCTAGGCCCATTACTTAAATACTTTTGTACATAATTTTTGAAATTTTTTTGCATCAAGTTAAAGATCACTATTAGTAGTTTAATTTGGTGCCAAAAAAAAAAAAACAATTATGCACGAAAGTACTTTATTGTTTTATCCAAAAAAATTTACAAAGTCAACAAACCACCAATGTCACAACTGATTTGGTGAAGGTCAACAAGCTAGCAATGTAAAATATTTTCATAGACAATTTTTAAAATTTTTCCGCATCGAATTAAAGATCTCTATTAGTAGTCTAATGGTGCACAAAAAAAAAATTATACAATGAAATACTTTTTTGTTTTTGGTAATCTGTAAATTTTATAAATCTCAAACAAAGAATATAAGAGGCCTAAACCAAAACAATAAAGGATCACAATGAAATACTTAATTTTTTTATCCGAATAAAATCGCAAAGCCAACTCATAATTGATTTGGTCAAGCTTTCATTGATGCAAAGCAACTGAATAAGTAATTACTCCATAAGAGGAAGGGAGTAGCATAACATACTGCTAATTCGTACTTTGCCGTTCCATTTTCCTTTTGGATCCAAACAAGATAATGTATTTTCTCCCTACTTTCCTCTCGTTTTCTTTCCAGAACCAAACATGATAAAGAAACCCATATTCATCCCAGTTTCCCTCTTAAAAATTTCTCTTCTTTTCCTTTCCCTTCCACATGTTCCAAAGAGAGCTTCCAAACACAACATAAAAGGTCAAATCATCAAATTCCATCGCTTTTGAACCATTAAGAAAACCCCTATACTTCACCAATCTCATCTGAGACTAACAAAACGGATTAGTTGATTAATTGGAAATGCTATTTCTTTCCTCTATATCCGTTATACTCCCTCCGTCCCAATTTTATAGTCCATTTTGGGGATTCCAACTTAATAAGGGGACATAATCATTGTACTTTTGAAAACATGTTTTTCTTATTTTACCCTTCAATCATTACACTTTCTTACTTTTTTATTATTTTTAATTTCAAAATATAAGGGTATAAGAGGAAATTCTTTAACAATTTCCCATTTAGTTTTGAAGTGGGACAATTTTTTTGGGACAACAAAAAGTGTCAAATGGGACTATAAAATTGGGACGGAGGGAGTAACTAATAAGGGCTAAAGTACGTATTTTTCAAGAGCAGAACGATTCAACTGTAACACAAAAACAACGACATACATTCACAAACTAAAAAAATACATCCCAATTATTGAACATTTTGAAATCAAAAGACTGAGAAATTGCAATACCTTGATAATCGCCCAATTATCTCCCAGTTGATCAAGCCAGCATCGAAATTCTTCCCGAGAGAAATGAGAGAGAGAGATGAGTGAGTGAGTGAGAGACTACCGAGTGGGAGAGTCACTTATTGATGTCTTTGCTTTTATTGATGTCTTTGCTTCGTCGCGAAGAGTTGTACAGTGAAGAGAGAGAGAGAGAGAGAGAGAGCAATTTGTGCGTGTCTTTTCAGTTTAACGCGCGGGAAGGGTGGGAGATTCTATTGGTACGAATTGTACCTTTTTTCTTTTCTTTTTTTTTTGTGTGTGGTGGTAAGACCCCCATCTTTTGATCTTTTCTAGAGTACCCAACACGGAACCGGGGTGCTGTGTATCCGTGTGTTGCGTAACGTGCTGTGCGGGGCCGGCGTTACTTATGTGCCGATATTAGTCTGACGATCAAAGACGCTCACCGTATAGAGCTCGTCGAGTACTACAAATGTACCAAAAATTAGCTCGATCGAATATCCTTAGGTGCCTTATTGGGACATTATTATCTTGAAAATTTATGATTCCGAATGGATCAAAACACTAGATCAAAACAGTGCAACAAGTTATATGTGTACCGATGAGGCTTTCATCGATCTTCGATCGAACTGATTTTTGGTACACATGTAGAACTTGACGAACTTTACGCGGTGAGCGTTCCCAATCTTCGGCACGACACTGGCATGGTGGTACTGTGCTCGCGCTGTGCAACACACAGCTCCGTAGCACCCACCCCGAGTTCACCCGACACATACTAAAAAATTCTTGGGAAATGATTTTGGTACTTTAACTATTGATAATCATAATTTAATATTTTACTGTGCTCATTAGTGAGATGCTCTAGATCATGAATGAATTAAGCATAGTGATAAAAACAGAAATTGATTTGGGTCTTTAAGTTTGCCCTCTCTGATGTGTTTCGACTTTAATTTAGGGGCATGATTCTGCAGTAAAACGTCATTGTAGCTCCTTGGTTCTTGGTGGTTTAAGAGAGCCATTGCTTCAGTGGTATTCTGAGAGCTGTCACCTTGCACATGTAGCTAAATATTAGGTTTGTCTCCAATCATTCACGCTCATACCCGCAATGATTGGGGGCTACATGAGTTATGTTCTTGTTGTTAAATCACAATTTTGATATTTATTTTTTAATATTCATGTTACATATATTTTGAATACCGAAAGACAAATATCTTTCTCTACCATATATATATATATATATGTGTCGGACTAAAGACTATATGTATAATTCGCATTTAAATATGTAATGGAGAAGGATGTCGAACCACAATATGACAATGCCACGGGACAATTAATTACTCACTGGCAGGTCTTTATTCGTTGAACTTTCACCTCCAAAATACCAAGTGTTATGGAATTGCGAATTTTAGAATTTAATCTCTCATTCCAAAAAATGCAACTCAAGTCCGGCTCTATTTCACCTTCTCCTTTATTTAAAACTAAAATTTTAATATTTTTACTTGTGAAAACAATTGTGGAAATTATAAAAAAATTCTGATATATAAAACCATTTTTGAATTTTTCTTTGTAGCTACTTTAAGAACACTTTTTTTTAATAAGGATCTTGAAGAACTAGTTCAAAAGAAAATCAAGATGTCTGATTCTTAAAAATAGATAAATAAGATTTTTTTCACAATAAAGTCGCATATCAGCATAGATAAATAAGATTTTTTTCACAATAAAGTCACATGCGCTGATTTCTGGGCCTCTTTACTTTGTCAATAAAGTTCAATTTTATTTGTGCTTGTTACTTCGGCCATAGTTAGCTCCACATTGGTAACTGAAACGGTGATTGCATTGAGTTTTAGTTCGGCTGTGGAAAAGAGAAGGCAGTGGAAAAGAGAAGGTGAGAGTGCGGCTCGGTAGAATCTCCTCTTGGCAGCTTCGCCTCTCTAGCTTCTTGAAAATGTAGCTTCACCTCTTTAGCTTCTCAAAAAGTGAGAGCAAAATGAAAGTCAAAATCCATTTCCTCCAAAGGGCCCACCATCAATTTTTTCCCTTTACATAAGACGTTAGGATTCAGAGAAAATAAAAGGGGAAAATGGGAAAGTGATGGTGTCTCCTTCCAGAGCCGGCCCTGGGGTAAGCCCAACAAGACCTCGGGCTTGGGCAACCCACCCTACATGGGGCAACAAAAAAAAAAAAAAAATCCTAAGCATGTAATAAATATTTAAGTTAGCCGAAGATAATAGTAAGGAAAAGGTAATTGATATTCCCACCCCCAAATTGTTATCCACACTCCCTTTTTGTCTTTTAGTGAAATTTTTACAAATGAAAATTTCACTAAAAGACAAAAAAGAGGGTGTGGATAATAATTTGGGGGGTGTGGAAATCACTCCCCTAAGGAAAAATGGCCCTTCTCGCGCAGGTTCGAGCCGCGGGGCCTCCTTTATTCCTTTTTTACTCCTTTTTTAACTCCTTTCCTTTTAGCCGAAAGTGATGACTTCCTATGAGCTAGCTGCCTATGAAGGATATTTCATGCTTGGTTCAATTTCAGTTGTTTTTGGATGGGCTATATATAGAGCTGAACTCATGTTAGAGAGTTTTTTGGGTATATGGTGCCCTTATTTTTAGCTTATTCGTTAGTATGTATTTTTATAATTAATAGCAATTAAGCATTTTTTCCCCTCTGTTCAAGTTACAAATAGGGGTGTACAGTACTATACACTATACCCCAAAAATAGTTACGTATGAACTTTTTTTTTTCCAGATTAGTAACTTTTTTTTTTTATTTTTCCTGTTTGAGTTGCAATTTTTCTTGATAACCATACCAAAATTTCTCATGCTAGCTTAAGCCTCCCAACTAGATTTTGTTTTGGGTTTTCTCCCCCGCAAACCCTCATATTTTCATCCTTAGGTATTTGCAAATTTCAAATTAATTGAAATTTAGTGCATCCCTATTAAGTACTCTCTTGATTGTTCTTGATTAGATTATTTAAAAGACCAAAATTCCTATTCAATTTTAGGGGCTCCAATTAACAATTACTCCGAAATGTTTGAAACCTTATAGTTTTATTATTATTTTATAAATTGTTGGTACAACATAAGAAATTTTCAGAAATTTTCAATTTTGGGGGGTGTCATTGCTCACATTTTCCTTGGATTAAAATCAGGAATAGCATATCCTGAGGTATAGCAATAGTAGTGGTGGTGATGGTGGTGGCGATAGTGGTGATTCATTATGGTCGTGGTGGTGGTAGTAGCAGATTCTCAAAAAAAATTGAAGGACAATTTGAGATTTTCGTGAACAAAATTCGGATCTCATAATAGAAAAAATTAGCAACACAAAAATGCAATAGGCCTAACAGCGCGCATTTAGTATGTTTATAATAGAATAGAGTGAAATACCAATAATAATAATAATAATAATAGAGTGAAGTTTCAGTGTAACCTTTTTTTTTTTTTGACTTGTATTTTTTTTCATGACTTAATAGTAAGGGGCAACCAAGCTAGGACTCGGGCTTGGGCAACCCAAACATTAGGGCCGGCCTTGTCTCCTTCATCTCCATTGATTTGGTCAATCAACATACCCCTTTATTTTTCCTTAATTGACAGCTTCTCCAAGAAGCTTCAAACTCTCATGAACAATGAACACACTGGAGAGAGTGGTAAGTGACACTTCCCCATGTAGTTTCGCTAATTTCTTTTGAACGGCATGTAGCTTCACATACAATCTGCATTTTTGTGCTTTCCCGGACCCACAACACTTTCTTTTTTCAACAGAGGAGAAAGTTGGGAGAGAGAGTGGAAGGTGAAACTAGGTGAGTCTCCCCTTGTAGCTTCACCTTTTTTCTTCACAATTTTAGTGATTTGGCAAAAAATTTAATCCGGCTTTTTGGTTTTTTCATTTTGTCCTTATTCAAATTTTTTTTGCATTCGTTAGTTTTGCGTCAAGATTTTGTGGTTTTTGGATTCCTCTCGACGAGACGAATCTAACAAGTATAAAAT
Source organism: Vaccinium vitis-idaea (assembly GCA_963854785.1). Classification (NCBI taxonomy): domain Eukaryota; kingdom Viridiplantae; phylum Streptophyta; class Magnoliopsida; order Ericales; family Ericaceae; genus Vaccinium; species Vaccinium vitis-idaea. The sequence goes on from OY978224.1 coordinate 9,057,671, forward strand.
TGTGGTCAAAATTTAATTTTTTTTTAATAAAGCCAAAATTGTACCAATAATCCAAGTATTTTCAACTTTATTCAAAAAAATATTTGGTTCGACCATAAATTTATACTTGTTAGATTCGTCTCGTCAAGAGAAATCCAGAAACCACAAAATCTTGACACAAAACTAACAAATGCAATTTTTTTTTTAATAAAGACAACAAATAATCCAATAGTCTGGATTATGGATTACTTGCCAAAGGAGTCACCGGGGGAAGGTTGGGCCCACCTTGCTCTCCATTTTTTTTTTATTATAAACAGACCACTCCATGCATTTTTGTAGTCTGACCTTTGCATGTAGCTTGGGCCCACCTTGCTCACCATTTTTTTAAATTATAAATAGACCACTCCATGCATTTTTTTCCAGCACTTTCACGGGGAGTTTGGCTGGTGGATTAGATTTTGGGTGGATTTGTAATAAGGGTGGATTTATAAGGAGGGTGGGCCCACCTCTTAAGAAGGGTGGATTTGTAATGAGGTGTTTGGATGGAATTTTGAGAAGGGGGATTTGGAGGGTGGATATGATAGGATAGGATGGAAAAAGATGAAAATGCCCCCAGTTTCGCAATTTAATAATAAAAATTGATTAATGTATTTAAAAATACAATAAATACATAATAATTAAATTAATTACATAAAAATACATTAAAATAAATAAACAAAATTTTGAAGTGGAAAAAAAATTTCGGGAAAAAATTTATTTAATTAAAAAGGGAAAAAAAATGTAGTCATTAATTATTAATTAATTAAAAAGGGCAAAAAAAATTTTATTTTTTGTTTTATTTTTTGGGTTGAATGGAGAGTAGATAGTGTATGATTGATAAATGTTTGGTGGATTGGTAGATAAGTTAAAGAATGGTGGGTGTGTATTTGAATGGTTGTTCAAAAATTTCCTATAAAAAACAAACATGAGTCATTTGGTTATTTACTTGGTAATTTTCTAAAAAACAAGTGTTGTATTTGTTGTTAGTTACGTGGTTTGAATGGCACGCCGAGCTTGGAGCGAGATTGAGGAGCAAACTTTGCTCCAATACCTTACGGCTCTCGTTGATGAGGGTGTTTGGCATGGCGATTATGGATTTCGTCCATCATATTCGCAAGTGTTACAAAATCAGATGCAAGCTTCTTTCACTGAAAATGGTATTACAAAAATTCATATTGAAGGGAAGATTAAGGGTTGGGCACGGATCTATCGCCTTCTTAATCAGGTACTTGAACGTGATGGGTTTGAATGGGATGAAGGTGAAAACAGATTGGTGGTGGAAAACGCAGAACTTTGGAATCAATTTGTCCAAGTAAGAAATAATGAATTTGCATTAGTTTTATATACATTATTGTTTATTTAACGTAGATCCACCCATTATTGTTGATTTTTTTTTTTAATGTAGGGTCATCGAGGATTTGCAAATTGGAATGGAAAACAATTTCCCTACTACAATCAATGGCGCTATTGCTTTACACTTCAAAATGGTGGAGAAGATGAAGATTAAAGTTCAAGTGGGACGGTTGACGAATAAATCTTTATTTGCTATTGCTCCAAGTTTGTGTGACTGCCTATGTTTGTTTCGGAGTCTTGTAATATATGTCAACTACATCCTCATATTTAGTTGAGAATCTATGTTCTTTTCTTAATAAGAAAGTGTTCATTTCAATAAATAAATTACATAGTCATATTCGTCAAACGTTCAATTTCATTTTGAATCGAAAAATAAATGCAAACAGCATGCAAGGTACAAAACCAAAACAAAAAATTACAACAAATGAAAATTTTCCAACACTCCCATTGTGCACACTACTTTCATCTTCATCTTGCAATGCACAAGTGGATGTCGATGAACTTGTACTTCAGTCTCATCCCAAGTGTTGTAGATTCCCGGACAATGTCCAACGAAAACCACGCAATACGACTCTTTGTTTTTACCTCCCATGAAATAATCTATTGAGGCTCATAACAAACAATGATGAAACAGCAAAATGACAACAAATATTAATAGACTTTGCTGTATTAATATTTACTTGGCTCAGATTATACAATCACTGGCACACATTGCACAAGTCGATAAACATATTATGTTGCCTAGCGGTTATTAAACCATTGGCCATCATAATATGTCATACCCTATCCAAGTGAATTGCCGTTTATGTGATATCGTCATTGCCATGAACGGGGATGTAAACTTACTAATGCCAAGTAAAGGCACAACATTGCCAACATTTTACCAGCTACCAACATTCAGAGCATCTACCTGCATCAGTGGCAAATACCAGCAAAGTGTAGCAACTTTAGTAAATACCGTGCTAGATTTCTGGGTTCAGTTCATGCAGTTTATGGGTTGTCACATGCACACACACACACTCACTCTCTCTCTTTCTGTCGGCTCAGATATAAGTTATTTAACAATCACAATGCACCCAGGCTACAACTTATGTTGCCAAAAGGGTTTTACGCAATTGGCCATCATAAGGAGTCATGACAACCATGCCGTGTCACGTTAATGTATTTGCCCTAATTTCATCATTGCCGTAAACCCACAAACTACATGGCAAACCCAGAAAATGCATGCTAAATCCAAAAACTGCATCAAACAACCCAGAAACTGCATCATACAACCCAGAAACTGCATCAAAACACAGAAACTGCATGCTAAACCAAGAAACTGCATGCAAAAACCCAGAAACTTCATCATAACACCCAGAAACTGCATGTCAAAAACAGAAACTGCAAGCACAACCCAGAAACTGCATCAAACAACCCAGAAACTGCATCAAACCCAAAAACTGCATCATAACACAGAAACTGCATGCTAAACCCAGAAACTGCATGCAAAAACCCAGAAATTGCATCATAACACCTAGAAACTGCATGCTAAACACAGAAACTGCATGCACAACCTAGAAACTGCATCAAACAACCCAGAAACTGCATAAAACACCCAGAAACTGCAAAAAAAACACAGAAACATGCTAAACTCAGAAACTGCATCAAAACACCCAGAAACTGCATCATGCTAAACCCAAAAACTGCATAAAACACCCAAAAACTGCATCAAAAACCCAGAAACTGCATTAACAACCCAAAAACTGCATGCTAAACACAGAAACTGCATGCACAACCCAGAAACTGCATAAAACAACCCAGAAACTGCATAAAAAACCCACAAACTACATCTATAACTCAGAAACAACAGATTTTGCCCAATTGGTTAGAGATTCCACACAAACATGCCTTTGGCTTAGAACATCCACATCATTGCCACATTGAAGTACGAAATTACAGTTTTTCCTATTTCATCATTGCCCAAGGACATAATATAAAGTTAATACCATATGGTCATTGCCAAAATTTACATCATCATAGCCCATATATGTAAGTTGAAATCATCACAGCCCAAATGATCATAGCCCACATCAGTCTACAATTGTCAAAAGAAGTTACCCAGGGATCATAGTACATTACATAACCACATAATTGTCAAAAGAAGTTAACAAGATCAATGACGTTAACAATCATGGATGGGGTTTTGAATATAGTTTACCCTCCAAAACTCTCATCACCCAAGGGAGTCTTAACCCATCCGGTAAGGCATAGAAGGTCTCCACCCTTTGTTTCGTCTCACAAATTTTTTCATTAAGAACAAACATGTCATCCATGTCAAGGTTTAGCTTCAACAGCTCCGTCACCACCCTGGCTCTTTTCACGGAGAGATCCTTGTCATAGCATACCCCACCCGCAATTTTCTCCAACACTTCATTGCCTTTTGCCATGAAAGTCCCCATTGCTTCATGCAATGCGGCCTCTTTGTTGGGCTTCGCCTTTTTCTTTGGCGGTTTTTGCCCGGCGTTGCTTGTTGGAGTGGTAGGATTGGGGGGATTGGCGGTCTCGAAACCACATGATTGATCCACAAAGACATGACTCGGAATAAAACTTGGCTCACCGTTTTCAAACCTTGGAACATACCCCACTTCAACTTCAATGTCATTGAGGTTAGGGGTTTCAAAGTGGTCATCATCAGGGTTAGGAACTTCTTGTGGATCCTCCGCTATCTCACTGGTAGCTCTATCTTTCCCAAACAAGATTTGCCAACTTTCGAATATTGGGAATCGCTTCCCATTCATCCCTTTCGCCTTCGTATGGATCTACACATGTTCGATGCCATAAAACACGTGGTCGGCTTGTTAAATAAATCGTAATTAATTGAAATAGGGGAGGAGTTACCTTCTCATATTCCGCCCACACCGACTCATCATCGACTTCGATGGATTGAGTGACATAGTTCCATTGAAACCCACTCATACGTATGGCATCGGCAATTACACCATATTTCTCTTTCCAATTCTTGACCTTTGACTCAATGTTCGGGTTAGCTTTAAGAGTGGTCCCGGGCAAGAGCTTTTGTAGCTCTTTTTCCACAGCCACAAAGAAACCCGACTTGAAGCCATTGTCGGCTCTAAACTTGTCACTCACACAATCCATCATTGCTGAGAGGAGGGCCTCCTCTTCCTTTGTGGTCCAAAGTCTACGGGTTTGTTTTTCATTCCCATCCTTTGTGGATTTTTTTGATTGGGAAGATGCTTGACTCGTCATTACGTTTACTTACCTGCTTTAAAATGACAATCATAGTTGAACAAATATTTTGTACAAATTGTAGACACCCCAATTTTAAACCTTGTGTATCCCCAATGATGAAAGAAATATTCGGCGGTACCCTGAACAGCTATTGTGGACTTCAGAATTTTTGGACAAGAAAGCCATAGCCGTACGATTCACTGTCCTAGCCGTACGGTTTGTCCCTCAATAACCCAACCGTACGGTTTACTAATGTAAGCCGCACGGTCAACCCAATTAGCCGTGCCGTTATGTACCAGAAAATCTTCGAAAATCTTACAGCAGAAGCATCTCATCATTCGTCGAAATCTTTCGAAAGATTTTATTCCTTTCTTCACCTATAAATACCTCTCCATCCCCTCCATTTTTCACACCCAGTAACTCCAGTACCACCCCGATACGCCGGAAAAACCCCCGGTCGCTCCCCCGTCCAAAAATCCCGTCTGAAACTCGCGTTAAAACCATAATCCAATCTTCGCGTCTCTATTTTCGCCTCCAGCAACTCATAACCCATACCAAAATTCCTCATTCGAAGTTTGTGTCCAAAGGATTCGAAGTCCTCAAGCTGTTCAAGAATTTCTGCAAAGGTACAAACCGTACTTCTATAACCGGGTTCAAAACCTTGGTTCTTTGAGGGGATCCTCCCGGGCCGAGAGTGACTCTAATAGTCATTTCTAGGCTCGGGTGGTTGAATCTTTCACAAAAATCAAGTTTTACAAGCAAAAACATGTTCATGTTCGAAAAACAAATTTTGAAAAATCTTTCAAAAAGTTAACCGTGCGGCTAACTTAAGTGCACCGTACGGCCAACTTAGGTTAGCCGTACGGCTAACCTCCGCAGCACAAAAAATTTCCCCTGTTTTCCTCTGTTCGTGCTCTGTTTTCTGGTTTTCTGGAACTTGTTTATTGCACTTTCTCCCCCCTTAACTCCTCTATTATTACTATTAAGTCTTTCCATTTAATTTTATTTCCGTTATGGTTCTGTAAATTCTTTGCCCTTTTTTTTATTTTTTATTATTGTTCGCGTTTATATATTTTTGTTAAAGTTTTGCATTAAAATATTTTCTAAAAATCCCACAAATATTTAGTAGAGACCGGAAACTATCCGGGCGAGCGGGGTGCTTCTAACAAAACCTTCCCTGATCGTAACTTGGCTTCCGAATCCAAAGAATCTTTTTGCAGATCAAACCTTTTCCAAAGCGGCACAAGAGTCATCAATTATTTTCAATGGTTTCTCAGGTACCAAAATCGCTTTCTAAGTAAATCCCGAGTGGCGACTCATTTTCCATCAACTTTCTATTTTTAAACAAAAGAGCCGCGTGGATCGACCGTCCACACAAATAAAATACATTGATCTTACAAATGAAAAACTAATGTGTTAAATGTTTAAAAAGTCTGCAAATAAATGAACTTATTACAACACTTAAAACATGTGTAGCCATCCAATGTAAAAAACTACATATCACTCGGTCTACTAAGCTCTTAATTGGCAATTGGTTGCCCATGAGCTAACCAATCATTGTACATTTCGGTTGCCAAGTGGTCTCTCATTTGGGTCCATTCGTTTGTCGTCTCAACCTGTGTAATAAACTCTTCCGGTGGTACATGATGTATGTTTTGCTGCTCCCACATCGTGTATTCCTGTTCAACGGGATCCACTGCCATTTCTCGCTTAATCAAGTTGTGGAGAAGGCAACATGCAGTCACGATGAGACATTGAGTCCTAATGGGGTAGTAACAGTAGGATCTCAAAATGCCAAATCTCATTTTCAAGACACCAAAAACTCTTTCTACCACATTTCTTGCAGCGGAGTGCTTCATGTTGAAGCACTCTTCTCGACTCTGTGGCATGTGTCCTTGCCTCCAGATGTTAATGTGGTATCTTTGACCCCTGTACGGTGCCAAGAGGCCCGGGCCATTAGTGTAGCCGGCATCGACAAGGTAGTAGCGACCTACAAATGGGGTAAATTCCCTACGTGAGTAAGTTTCGTAAAATACAAAGTGTAATGGAAGTTTTTTAAATGTCACGTACCATTCGGGATTTTCAACCCGTGAGGCCTTACGAGGGCGTTTCGGAGCACTCTCGAGTCTGTGGCTGACCCTTCCCAACCAGACAAAACGTATATGAATTCTAAGTTTCGACTAGCCACTCCTAATACATTTGTCGCATAGTCACCCTTCCTTGACCTATACCGTGCCTTGTGTTCAGTTGGAGGGAGGACAGGTACGAACGTACCGTATAAAGCCCCCAAACAATTCTATTACAGATCAGGGAAATTGATTAGTGGCCAATGTATCGTTCAAAAGTGAAATAAGAATTCAGAAAATTCAATGTTCTACAAAGATATACCTCAAACCATTTCCACCTAGCATCCGGTTCATTAGCAGGAACGGGGTTGGGACGATGCCACAACACATCGTGAAGCCGCAACACTTTCAACAAAACAACGTTGAAATGTCTACTAACTGTTTCCCCTGACCTCCAAAATTGGAAAGTGGTACGCCTATTCTTCGTATGGTGCGAGAGGATCCACAAAAAGATCGCAACTTTCTCAACAACGGTTACATTCCTAGATTCCTCTAAGCCTCTTTGCTTAAGCAATAGGCACAACTTCAAAAACACATGCCTATTTACCCTCAAATTGTCGTGACAGTGTTTGTCACTACCATTTACTAATCTATTGAGGCTCATAATTTGTTGTTGGTATATATTAGGTTGTTCAATAAGAGGAGTATTCCGCTCCCTTCGTCGAACCATTTCATCAGTCAAGTCCTTAATTAACAAGTACAGTTGAAAAACACTATTAACAACTCTCATGAAACATATCACAGCTAACATTGCGTCACGGTTTGCCTTCTTTCTTCGTTCTCATTTGGTTAACCTAGCCATCTGTGTGTAAATAAAACTTTGTCATTAGAAAAACTTGTTCGTATAACCACATAATGTTTCAATCAATAGACCAAACCAGATCAACAACTCAGAGGGCTCAGATTTCGCATTATCAGGCAACATAACGTAAGGTCAAAGATATATATAACCTTACTGAGCTCAGATTGCGACAATACCATAGTACACTACCCAAAAATTAGGGCTCAGATAAGGGTGGATCTGAGAAAATATGGACAACACACAATCTGACACATTAGGGCAGTCTGTAATGGAATCTCCAACATTGGGCTAAATGAAATCACTCACAAATCAATTCAATCCCAGAAATCCACGACAAATCGATTGAAGCCCACAGATAGGGCAACATTCAGAACAGTCAACTGGAAAACAAGATAAAATACCTCAACACAAACCCAGAAATGAAGATATTAGGCAGAAATCACAAAATACGATGGTATTAGGGCAAAAATGTTCTCAAATCAAACCCAGATATCAAGTTATTCGCACAAATAGTGACTGGAATACCAGAAATCACTGCAAATGATGCTATTAGGGCAAAAAAATGCTCGAATAAAACTCAGATCTGAAGTTACTAGGGCAAAAATTTGCTTGAATCAAACCCAGAAACTGCATGAACAACCCACAGAAACCATGTCAACCATATTTACCTGTAAAAAGCTCGAAATCGAAGTCCACAAAGATCGAAAATGGAGTCACCACGAAGGAACCAGCGTTGCCTCTCTCTTCTCCTCTCTTCGAAACCCTACCCACAATGATAACGATATACACAGAAGAAGAGAGAGGGTGGATTTGGAGGGGTATTTTGGTACAAAAAAACCCTGGATTAGCTAACGACAGGGGTGAATCCGTCGTTAGCAAATCCACCTGCAGGTGGATTCCATCTTCAAACAGTGATCGACTCTGGGAGGAAGAAAACGATGCCAAAGACCGGAGATCGCGTGGGACCAGGAGAAGGAAGAGGGGACCAGGAGAAGGAAGAGGGGCGCTTGGTATATCAGGCCTCTAATCCTCCAGCCAAACACGCCGTCAAGGGGGAAGGTAGGCCTTGTTAGTCCAGCTTCACCTTCATTGAATATTTTTTTTAACTTGACGAACCGGACCCCATCGCCTACGCCCGCGCACAACAGTTCAAGAGAACAAACTGAAAGTTAAGAGTTTTTTTTTTTACGCCATAGTCTGTCTGGAAATGAGCGACCACGCAAAAAATAAAATTGATCCAACCACGTCCGGGCCACTTTATTTTTAACAAAGCTCAAATTTACTGCACGCGCTCCTTCCAAATACTCCGTAACTCCTTAACCATAGTTACCACTGCACACTTTGATCATATAGAAGTGTGGAAAGTGAGAGCGCGCTTAATTAGCTTCTCCTCATAGCAGCTTCTCCTCAGAAGCTTCACCTTTGAGCGCTGCGCACCTTGTTAGCTTCTTGTCCTAGCCAACTCCTCAAAAGTGACAACAAGACGAGAGAATAAAAAATGAACATGAAGCATATTTTGCTCCATGACAGCATCTCCAATATTGGACCTTCCTCAGTTTTGTAATTCTCCGTGGCAGCTTCCACCATGCAGCTTCCAAGAGAAAAAATTGAAAGCCAGCGTCTTTTTTTTTTTTACGCCATAATCCGATTTGAAATACTGAGCACGCAAAAAATAAAATTGATCCGACCACGTCCGGCCCACTTTATTTCTCAATAAAGCACAATTTTTTTTTTTTGCATGCCTAATTTTCAAATAACTCCTTGATCATAGCTACTAGTGCACATTTTGATTGCACGACGAGAGAGTAGAAAGTGAAGGCGCACTGTAATAAGTTTGAACTCATAGTTTCTCCTTCTAGTGTCACCTCCAAGCCTCCCCAAAAGTGAAACCAAACAAGAGTTGAAGGCCTCACCTATAATTTTTATGTTTCTTCACAGCTTCTCAAAGAAGCTTCACCAGTAAAAGTAGTCCCCCTTTTATGTAGCTTGGACTGGACCCACCATATTTTACTCTCTCTCGATATGAATTTCAAGGGTTAGCACAAAGAAAGTGGACAACTTCTCACCCACATACTCCCAAATGCTCCGTACAGTGGGTCCTTTCTTTCTTTCTTTCTCTTATTTTTTTTTGGGATTATTACGTCTAGGTCTAGAAAAGAGATGTCTAATTACCACAAAGGTAAGTCATTTTTTTTAATTACCACTAAGGTAAGTCATTCTTTTTTGGAGTTTAGGTTTAGGGTGCATTTTCCTATTATATGGTTTTAGTGGTTTAGGCACTTTTATAGAATACCCTAGGATTTTAGGCACTTTCATAGAGTACCCTAGTCGTAGGGTACCCTAATATTTTAGGCACTTTCATAGGGTACCCTAGGGTTTTAGCACTTTCTTAGGGTACCCTAGGGTTTAGGTTTATGGTGCATTTTCCTATTATATAGTTTTAGTGGTTTAGGCACTTTTATAGGGTACCCTAGGGTTTTAGGCATTTTTATAGGGTACCCTAGGATTTAGGTTTAGGTATTTTCATAATGTACCCAAGGATTTAGGCATTTGGAAGTGCCCATGTGGAGTGGGTCGAGAGAGAAGGGTAACAAACGGGAGGAATTTTCCTGGCCCGTAACATTTCCCATCCCAGGTGGACCTGGGCGTAAATACCATCAAAAAAGGTGACCGGCCGGTGCTTTGCCCTTTTTTTTTTTGGTCCCTTGGATGTCGCTTGCCACGGTAAATGAAATGATAACTACGCTAAGTTTCACTTTGATAATGGAATAGAGAAAGTTAGAGTGCGAGGTGCTCTCCGCGGCTTCACGTTCTCTTGGTAGCTTCCTTGTGAAAGTCCCATAAGCTTGATCCCACCATAAATTTTTTTACCTGGGACGTTGGAACAAGAAGGGAAAGTGACAAAGTGGTGGTGTGCCATTCATTTTCTTTGACAGCTTCACCAAGAAGCCTCACCAATTTGAAAGTCCAACCCATTAACCGAACTGCACCATGGGCCCACTATAAAATTCTTTTCCAAAAAGTCCATCGCACCTATTGATTGAGTGAGAGAGAGTCGAGAGCGAATACGTGTCCTAGTAGGCTCCACCTTCCAGCTTTTCTTTTTTAGATTCACCCTTAATGCCTGGAGCACTTTCACTGTGAAGAGTCCCCCATTCCACATGAATACCTAACTTGGACCGGTGGAACTGGAACCAAACCAGCACCATCTTCCAACTTCCGTTTTTTTTTTTTTTTTTTTTTTCTGAGAGCGTCGCAAACATGGAATGTAGAAAGTGAGGTGCATATAGCATGTGAAAAAGGAAGCGAGACTTGGAGGCCACCTCGGTGGAGGGTAAAACCATGCAATTACTCCGATTGGCCCCAAAATTTAGCCAATAGCGATAAATTGGCCCCAAAATAATTTTTTGAGAGCTCCGAGGTTTGTTTTGTAGTTGAAATGGAGGAATAACGATAAATTAGAGGGTTTGGGGTCGATTGGCCAGGATTAGAGAGGGTTCATCAGGCCGGATAAAATATGGACATGGTCTAACATGTCTATAAAAGGATGTGAAAATCATTTCTTTCTTTCTTTCTTCTTCTTCTTTTTTTTTTTGTTTTTGTTTTGGTAAAGACACCCCCTCTTTTGATATTCTCTAGAGTACCCAACACATAATAATAAATTCTTGAAAAATAATTTTGGTACTTAAACTTTTGATAATCACAATCCATTATTTATCTTTTAATAATTTTCATGTTCCTTATATATTGAACTAAAAGACAACTAGTATTAAAGTATGGTTATCAAATATTGAAGTATGGTTATATTTTTTTTTATCAGGATTCGCTGATATTACTAAATGTGGTATTCTATTTTATGTTATTTGATGTTGCGTCAAGTGATGGATTGGTATTAATGCCACTGATATGCTTGGGGTTACTCTCTCTCTCTTTTTTCCATACGATATACAATAGCGGGGTTATTGGGAAAGTTAAAATGTTAAACAATCAAAGGGGGAATCTCTCCATAGACTCAAACCCCACATCTTCCCCTTGACAGGCAAGGGAATTACTAATTTTACTGCATTAATTGGATTTCTATGCAAGGGATTACTACTTTGGATACTTGCATATGGGGTGTGGCCTTTTGGTTGTTATTTACCAGATTACCTCTTGGGGTCCTTCGTTCAATGTTTTTGTTGTATTTTTCTTTAATTCTTATCAACTTTGCATTTTTTCAGGGTTTCAGTGGCCTATAATTGTCAAGAGTGTAGGGTACCAACTTTTTTGGGATGCTATACTTTTGTTGTGATATCTTTTCTCTCCTGGTCTTTTAATCTCTTGTATCCTTATGTTTGATTAATAAAATTTCTTTTGCCATTCAAAAAAAAAATTTGAGTGCCAAAATCAATTACCGAAATTCATTCATAAATTTCCAATTATTCAATTTTTTGAGATCTCTACAATTTGAAAATGGTTCAAAAGCCTTCAAACATTCAAACCTCAAGCGCTCCGAAGAAACGAATTGAACAAAATTAATCTACGCAGCCGAACTTGATTAGGTTTTTTTTTTTTGCAGTGATGATGGTAGGAAAAAAATGGTAGACACAGGAGTATAGTATTTGTAGTGATCGTATGAAAGCAATGGCAGGGGATTGAAAGGACTAGTGGGGCACAAGACGCCAATTGGATTTTTGTTTTTTTCGTTACACTTGTAAATAATTACTCCCTTCGTTTCAAATAACTTATTTAATGTGAATACATTTATTGAATGCAATTATCGCATATCTACTTAAAAGGTTAAAATTTCCAACAATGCTCTTATAATTCAACTTTTGTGTAAAATGCATGTTGTTGGTAAAGAGGTTATTTTTGAAAATTGAATAAATTTTGTTTTGACTTTTCAAAGAAGACAAACAATTTGGAATGGAGGGAGTATCTTACAAATTCCAGTATGATCGTGTCGTTTCCGTATCAAAAATAACTAATTAGACGAAACAATTACTACTACTCTTTCGAATAGTGGTAATTAAGTATTCAGAGTATCGCTCCTCAGGGATTAAAAGGCTAAGTTGCAGCTATTCCAATTAATTTCTAAATTAATTCGAGAAAAAGAGGTTTTGATTTTGTTCCCTAATTTATGAAAACTAAATTAAAATAAAACAATTTAAAGTGAATAGAGACTTGAGGAGAGAAAAGTCTAGGGTTTCGAATCCACTTGACCCTTTGTAACCTAGATTTATTGCAATTGAGGATTTTTTTATCCGGATTCACCGGACAATGTTCGGGTTCGCGGGCCCTTATGTTATCTCCTAAAAATATTTGTGTATCATCAAGCGGCATAGATTATCTCTGCCTAGCACGAATCGTCTTACTAGTACGATCCGTCTCTATGGCACGGACCGTCTTATAGCACGACGCGCGTCTTACGATAGTATAATTTATAACAGTCAATTACCACAAATTCGATTAAAACCGTTGTATGAGAAAGTATTTGAAACCGCGGATATCAAACACATAGTTATATGGGAAAAATTAAATCAATTTCATAACATGAAATCATCCATTCTACACAACCGATTCCGAATACTTAAATCCAACAAAAGTAATAAAAACTACGTTACTCGGAGTACAAGTTTCATTTACGCCTTACAAAAGGGTTTAGCCGGCCATCGGAGTGATAAGCACCAAAGTTCTGTTGAACATGTGATCGAACAGTGCGTGAGTGCTAAAGCTTTGGAAAAATGATACATACACTCCCTGGGAGCCACTCTCAGCCACACACTCTCTCATATGGCGTGTGGGTCCCCGTGAGAAATCATAAAAAAAAAAATACTAGGAAGACCTTGATCCGAGCAGTTTTTCACAAAAATTGTACATATAAAGTTTTGCGAAAAACTGCTCGGATCAAGCCCTTCCCGGTTTTTTTTTTTTGTTGTTGATTAAAAACACCTTTTAAACACATTGGACGGTTCGGATCGTCAAAAAAATATCGGGAACGTGGAGGTCGGACTAGAAGCGGAGCCTATATATATTAGGAGATTAAAGACTAAAACGAATGTTGCATATAGGAGCCGGAAATAGTGGACCGATTTCAATATTTGGGATGCAAACATAAAGAAAATTTTGGATGAAAGCATAAAAAAAAAAAAACTTTGCTGGGCAACCCATGGATTTCAGCGTGTCCTCAACCTCTAAACACCATGGGTCTTTATAGAAGGAAATCAAAAATTCCTCTAAGTAAGCTTGGAGGTTACATAATGTAATTGTGGGCTAAGAACCTTAGGCTTTACGTGCCCCAGTGTCTTTGAAAATTTTAGGAGAGAGTTTATCAAAGAAAGGAGTTGTTGGCCATCTGCGTTAATTGATCTGAAGCGCAACAGTGCCGTGCGGCACTAATTTGCCGCCAATTTGATTTTTTAGTAGAAGAAGTGCCGCACGTGATAGTTCAAGTGCTGTGTGGCACTTTTGACCGTGGTTGACTTTAAATGTTATTCGGGCATTTCTTTTTTCATCATTTGGGGATTCGAAACAAATTCGAGGACTCCCAAATTGGGGTCTCTACAGCTAGTTTTGGGATGACGATTGGTGTGAAATTAAATCTCTGAATTTTTGTGTTGGGCGCATAGAGTAAATGGGGCTGATGTTCAAGTTCAAGTTTCAATACGCTTCTGTGTTGCTTGATTAATGTCTATATCACTCGCAACTGCTAATGTTTGATTACTGGGAATGCGGTGAGCGAAGATTTCACAGCAATGACACCTTGTGTGAAACAGAAGTTTTAGATTCTATTTTACTAAAATACTTCACCCGTAGAACTTTGAGTTAGTCTAGTGGGTGGGTTAGTTAATTAAACTATTAAAATGGTGTCGATAATGCTATTGGGTGGATGTTTTGAACGAGTGTTGAGTGATTAGCTCGAATCCACCCTTGAAAGCTAACCCTTTGATCTTCCTAGCAGTGGTGGAGCAAAAACTTGAAGTTGGAGGGGCCGCATTATGAAAGCAATTTGGTTCGAAATTTTTTTTCACGACTAAATTCAGTTATTCGAGTTTTTATAGGATTGTTTTGATAAATTGAAAAATTAATCTTGAGTATTGTTGTTATCATATCATTATCACACGGTATAAAAAATATGTAAAATATACTCCAAAATAGAAATTTGGGTGGGGGGGACCGGGGCCACCCCGGCCCCTATGTAGCACTGCCATTGCCCCCTAGATTCTTTAAAAAGAAAAGATGTAGGTTTCGCTCACAAGAAACTCTTACAATGTTTACTTAGGTAGGGCACGAATTTGAATCAATGAGATGGAATTTTCTCATCTTGTAGTCTTTCCACAAGTATTGCAAACTATATATAGTACCAACGAAAAAAAAAAAAGACAACTATAATTGATAATTCTTTGGTGAAAATAAAAAACCACAAAGGTCCTTTTATTTATAGCAACCTACTGAAAGTAATTAACCAGACATGAGATAAGGAGCTTATTCACAAACATTGGAAAAAAAAAAAAAAGAGAGAGAGAGAGACCAAGAATGCCACACGTACATTGCACTGCTCCTTTACTCACAAGTACATAAAAAAAAGCTTCATCAGCTTACCAAATGAAAGAAGAAGAAAAATCCAAGCACAGTTGTTTACACACAAATTAACATTATTCGATTGCAAGATGAAAAAGACGAGAGATCCAAAGCCTTCAATATTCCCACCTCTTACACCTGCCCCTCAAAACTAACCAATTACTATTACTGATTAGTAAGCCCAATGAGCTGCGTTAAGAAGTGGTACGTCGCGAAGGATGGAGCGAAGTCTATCTGGCAATCGGATGTCGTCGCCTCCTAAATACAAACCCGAGAGCACAGGCATTCCTCCTTCTGCCACTTGGATCTCATTCACAAGATTTTCCCGCCGAAATTCTAGGATCTCGAGTTGAGGGAATCCTCCAGCGGTGCAAACCAATTTTTCTTGACTAATGTCCAACAGCTGGAGAACTGCCAATTTCGGAAGCTTCTCCAAAATTGGCATAGGATCTTCAGTAAGACTTCCTGCATCTAAGGAGAGGAACTTGAGATTCGGAAGCACCTCTGTTGGCAACTTCCAATGGATACTTGCTTCCAACCTCAATTGAAGGAGGTTTTGGAAACGAGAGAGCGGGTGCAAGTGGACCTCGAGATTCGAACTGTTCTTTCTCGATAACCTTATCTCCAAGGATTGGAGGCTTCTTAATCCACCAATAGAATCCAGTGTGATCCACCAATAGAATCCTGTTCTTTCCCGGCCAAAATCTACATGAAGCTCGCGGAGATTGATCAGATTCATTGGCTTAGACAAATGACGTGTATTCAATTCCAGGGTTTGCAGGGCATGCAAGTTACCCACGAACCGTGAGAGCGCATTTATTTTGCTGCCAGGTAACCCAAGGTACCTCAGGTGGATCAATTTTCCTATTTCATCACGTAATCTTATTACCTCCGCCTCTCGGTGAACATTGAATCCATGGTCTAGCACTCTCAGTAATTGTAAATTCCTGCACAACCATTGTAGGTGTGCTATTTCTGGGTTTTTATCTTCTAAATTGAAAAATAAGAGAGTTCGTAAACGCATATCTGAAGGGTCCAATGAAATAAACCTCTGCAACGGAGAGTAAGAGGCTAGTCTTCGACTGTTGGGAGTGAGTGTTTCTCTATAGATATGAAGAAAATTTAGCTCCTTCGACTTTTCAATTGCAAAATCACGGAGCATATCATGAACTCGACATGTTATGATTCTCCTCCAGTTTGTTTTTACCACTTGAAGCAAACTTCTGTCAATTAGTTCTTTCAAATACGCCTCCGCCTCCACCTCCACCTCAGAAGATTCTTTGCCTAGTTCTATGAAACCCTCTGCCTCCCACAACCGACAGAGTTTCTTTGCATCAATTTTGAAGTCTTCTGGAAACAAACCCAAGTAAAGAAAGCAGGACTTCAAGTGATAAGGCAAATCGTTGAAACTTGAAGCCAATATATGTTGAACATTTGGGTCATGATCCCTTACATGGCGCCATATGTGCCCTTTCAACTTGGGCCACTCGTCATAATCTTTTCTTCGCAATAGCCCACCCAATAGGACAATGGCTAGGGGCAAGCCATGACATTTACTGACCATCTCTCTTGCCAAATTCTCTAAGTGTGGAGGGCAATGACCTTTTTGGTTTCCGTCCTCGTCATCGTATATAGGAAATGCTTTGCTACAAAACAATTCCCAACTTCCTTTGTCCTTTAGAAATGGGAGCTCATAGAGATATGTTCTCTCGTCGCAAGACTTAGCGACATCTTTGTTTCGGGTTGTCATAATTACTCTACTTCCATTATTCTCATTTGGAAATGCTCTCATCAAGCTTGGCCAAGCATTCTTGTCCCATACATCGTCAAGCACCACCAAATATCGATGTCCTTCCAAGTAATTACGTAAATGAGGCTCCAAATCTTCTTCTTTCATCTTCTCTAGCAACTCTAAATCGTCTTTGGTGGTCGGCCTTTTGAAAGATTTTATTGTTGATCGAAAAAGATCTTCAATTTTGTAATCATTGGACACAGAAACCCAACCATAGTAGTCAAATTTATTTGTAGGAGTAAGATTGTTGTAAAGCTTTCGAGCTAGAGTTGTCTTTCCCAAGCCTCCGGTGCCCACAATTGAGATCACATACCGGTCTTTCACTTTCCTGTCAAGTTCAGACATCAATGTGTCAGCGTCCTCCTTGAAACCGACAACATGCTCATTGTCCTTATATGGGCATTCTTTTTTTCGCCGATAAGCATTCATGCGATCTGATCCATCTCTTGCATCGTCAATATTTCTTATACCAAAAGTTAGTCGACTTACTTCAATCTGATTTAGCTTGGTCCTCAGTGTGTTTATTTCCTGTCCTATACCATACAGATTAGCCTGCTGGATGAGGCTAGCATGTTTGCTGCAAATGCAAAAATACTTCTTAAAGCAATCTTTTAGCGCCATCTTCTTTGGAGTCCCTGTTCCTGCTTCTGCTTCTTCTTCTACTTTGAGGATAAAGTTGTCAATAATATCCTCAGCCTCATAAGCAACATCTCTAATATCGGACATCCACTTGCGCATCCGATGGTCGACATCTTGCTTTTCTTCTGCATCTTTCAAGAAACCCAACATATACTGCAATTGGCCTTTCAACCATATAACATCATCTTTCACTCCTTGTAGAAAAACAACTTGTTCGATGAGAAGGCTACCAAGTCTTTTCACTATGAAGGAGACAACAGCGTCGACCATCCTTAGTGATTGTGTTCCTTGTTTCTCTCACACTAGTCAACAATGAAAAACGACCAAATTAACATAGTAAAGCTATATTATGATGGGGAACTTCAAATCAGTTGGTGTCGAGGACTATCAAATATGTTGGAAACTACACATCAGTAAGACTACTATTTGGTAGTGTTGCAGTTTTCAGGTTTTTTGTTCCCAAAAACGATAAACAAGTCTTTCTTCAATGCCAAAACCAAGAAAATTTAAACAAAACATGTTTAGTGCCAACTCTAGTTAACAAGTACTCCAGAAAACAAAATCAGGAACAAAATTTCTTTTTTTTTTTTTTTTGAACGAAGGATTAGAAATGTTTATTACACTAATATGTGTTATGTATGATCTGACTACATCATGTTAAATACAGAGCTGATACCATTCATGTCTTAGAAGTATGCTTCATAAATTATAAAGTATAGAAGACTTACAAAAGTGCAGAACAACACCGGCCGGTCGCTCACTTCACGTTTAGGACCGCAACCGGAAAATTAATGCCGCAATCGTTATCCAGTCGGGTCAGCCAGATTATTCAGATATATCTTATATTAAACCCACTCAAGGAATGGCATCTTCAAACAAATACTATATCTGAGAGAGAAGATGGGAGGGGAAAAAAAAAAAGGATCCAAAGAAGATTAAGATGTGTGTGTGTGTGTGAGAGAGAGTAATGTGATGGTAACAAAAGATGAGAGAGTAAGATGATTAAGATGTGTATGTGTGTGTGTGTGAGAGAGAGAGAGAGAGAGTCAATTCGTTGGTAGGATTGGGTTGCATTAGTGTTCACTCATTATTCGTTGATAGGATGGAACATAATCAACTACCTTCAGTCCTTCACTGTGTAGATTTTTAGCCCCAAAACAACCATGTTCATAACACATAGGCAGCTAAATTCCAATTAATCAAGATGATTCCACATGCTCTAAAAACTGCAAAATTTTCATACTTTTTTTTCCTTCTTCCACTTGGATCTCATTCACAAGATTATACCACCAAAATTCTAGGATCTCGAGTTGAGGGAATCCTCCAGCGGTGCAAACCAATTTTGTTCGATGAATGCCGCACAGCTGGAGAACTGCAAATTTTGGAAGCTTCTCCAAAATTGGCATAGGATCTTCAGTAAGACTTTCTGCATCTAAGTAGAGGAACTTGAGATTTGGAAGCACCTCTGTTGGCAACTTCCAATCTGCCGTGAGATAACACTACAAAGCTCGGCTCGGCTCGTTTGCACCCCTAATAGCAACATATTGTCTTCTTTTCAAGAAAAAATATTTTTAAGAAATTAAATCATTTCCACCTCAGGTGGGCCACATCTATATTCATTTCAATTATCTAAATGGTTCGTCTTGTAAGGCTCGCAAAGTAAAATATCCATGCAAAAAATTATTTTGGTCGAAAATTAGTAAGTATATGAAAAATTAAATTTGGACTTATAAAACAAAAAGTCATGAACACTTTAACCTAAAAATGTTATTGGCTTCTGTAGCTAACAATCCAAGAATGTTATTGTTTCAAGAGAAAAAAGTCCCATATAATTTTATATTTTTGTTCAATTTATTCATTTGAAACACATTTCTAGAAGCAGTGTGACCAACTTTTCATATATTTTGTCACGCCCCAAATCCGGGAGCATGACCGGCCGTGAACCAGGAGAAAATTCTTGGAACACGAAGCCTAAACAAAAATAATTTATACAACTTGAAATATTTAGACTGAATCCTGAATAATAAAATCAAAATGTGAACCAAACCAACATTTTTGTAGCTAGCGAACAATATCCCAAATTCTCCATACTCCAAATTTATTAACAAAAATTCTAAAGAAACAAAAGTGCGGAAGCTGATTGACATGACTAAAAGAAAATAAAAATGCAAATGCCCTAGAGGTCCAAACAGTGGGTCCCAACGCTGTCTCAGAGTCCACTATGACGCTCCATGAACTAACCTGAAAAAAAAATGTGGAATAAATCCGTCAGCTCACAGCTCAATGAGTAGTTAAGCATGCTAAGGGTAAAGAGTACTAAGTGGCATACGTTAAACAAACGATAAGCGAGAGATCCAAAGAAGTGGTTTCAAATAATAAAGGTCGGTGGCTCAACAAGTAGTGTCAATGAGATGAATTTCTGATTTAACGAATAACAAGAACCATAATCAATTAAAGAAAAATATATGCATTTACACCAATCAGCCTGTCCAAGAATACCAGAACAACAGACAACAATAATAGGAGTTTCAACCAAATTATGTGGGAACCACAATAATAATAATAACCATTGCCAAAAGCCAATTATTTTCTCAGGGCTTAGCCCGTTGGATCCAACACCGTACTCAGAGTCACCCCAGGATGGCGCCTGAGTCTTTTCCCTAAGCCGATCCGGAATAGGGTCACAGGGTATTTCACAAGTCTTTTCCCTATCCGTTGAGCACTAGAGTCACAGGGTATTTCACAAGTCTTTTCCCTAGTGGCCAAAGTCACCACAGGATGGCGCCCGGGTCTTTCCCTTGGACTTTCACAAATATATACATGGTCCCAAACACGAAAGAATGGCATTTCGAGATATCATGGAATCAACAAATAAACAACAAGTGAAATGAGAGCAATCAAACATTCAAAAATATTATCAATTAACCTTGTATGCCGAAGGGTACGTCAATAGTCAATAAATGATCAACAGATAAGAATACAATTATCCATCACAACAAATTAAAGAATATGTCAAGAAGCGATAGGCTCAAGAGGAATCCAAATGAAGGGATCACATGCTTAACCACTCACCTCGATCGAAATGATAGACTCCAAAATATAATGCTCGAATACCTTGTGCTAGTCTGAATAAAAAGAATCCATATACTGAAATCAATATAGTGACAGACTATTTACTTACGTAACACTATAACTATAACAGTTAATACTACTATGAGCCCCCTTAACTAATCCCCACGATTAGCCTCATGCTAGAATACCATAAAATTGTTTAAAATAATTAAACACTCCAATTCCTCCACACGTGCACACTACGTCCACTAAATATGCAAAGGGAAAATTGATTACTCCACCTGTTAGCCTTTCTCGACCCATGAACCAAATATGAACCCATATACTCTTTGTAAAAGCTACTTTCTAGAAATCAATGTATAGCAGGAAAACAATGTTTAAGAATAGAAAAATACTAACCCAGTGATCAATCGGAAAACAGTCTTAAAAAACTCTACGGTTGTTGAACAATTACGGCTCTCTTCCACTCTCGTCCTTATGGCGGCTGTGCTTTCTCTCTATCTCTCTCTTGGCTGGGAAAATAAAATAACCCTAGTTCTTAATATATATAAAAAGTAAAAGGCCTCTCTAACTTATATGCAATAAGCCCACTCTCCCACTTCCCTAAATTAGGCCCAACTTATAATTCCAAACAGAAGTCTAACCGTCACCAAAATGATAGTCGGCCCTATACTAAAAATAAGCGGTCCATTATATATACACCCGTGTAATCATGTTCAATTCAACTCAACCACATTTATAAAAACAAAATATAAGTTGTGCGATTTATTTATTTATTTTTTTTTTTTTTTTTGAACACCAAAAATAAATATAGTACTCATAATAATCTTATTTTTTTTTATTAGAAAGAAGTGTGAAAAAAACGGAAAATGGAAAAATTAATTATTTTTATTAAAACAATATATATATTTTTAAGGAAAAAGTCGGGATGTTACATATTTTCTCCTACAGAAATTTTGGATCCGTAAAACTGCCGTTTAAGAAAGTAGATGTACTGTTCACAGTTCACACCCAAAGAAAGTACATGCACTGTTCACACCCAAATTTGACATTTTTTCCTATAGGGCAAAAAAATATTATTTTTAGACTGAAGTGGGCTAATTTCACTTGTAAAATTAATGGGCCGCATTAATTTATTTTGTTTAGTCATGACCCAATTAATTTTAATTAAGAGGTTTGGCCCATGTTAATATTTGTTCGAAACCCATTTGTTCGGCCCATAAAAGATGTGGCGGTTTTGTGGGGTAATCTTCTAGAACCCAGTAGAAGCCAAATTGACCAAGTTAACCTTCGGTAACCACAAAAAACTGCCACAAAGTAGGGAAAATTGGCTTCATGGGACATTGCAGCCGAGCAGTGAAGATGGAAAGGTTATTGGCCATGTGGCAGCTTCTCGACAGTGAAGGGAATTGGCGCCAAATGCTAAACCTTTCACTTTGGAGCTTATAAATACAAGTTCTCAAGACACTTGGAATGATTCTACATCCATCACCCTCACGGTTAAAACTCAAGTCTCTCCATTTATCCAAGTCTTACGACTTATCTGTCAAAGATCCTTAATTCGTTGAAGCCTCTCAAACTCGTTGAAGCCACTGACTCTGTTGAGTTTATTTCCTTTCATTGTTCTACAAGTCTAGCCTAGCCCACGACTTTGTTTTATGATTCCTTCATTTCCTTGTACCCAACTTTATTAATCTTTATTAATACAAGGTGGATTTTATTATCTCATTGTTTCTCATTTTCCACATGGTTGGGAAATTATTAAAGTCGCAAACTACGAACCATCTTGTGGCTCTACCCTTTGGGTCACAACGCTATCGCTACGTACGAAGTCAGAAAAGGCACGCAGGCCTTTACATAAAGTTGGACTGTACCGCACAGTCCTGGCACGCCCGTTACATTAACCGCTCAGGCGCTCACGTTTCATTAGGACTTTTTTGCGCGAAAATGACCACATTTCGGAACATGAGTTCCGAAACATAATTTGCTAGAATAGTAGCATTTCTGGTGACATCGGTAAAACATATTTTCAGTATTTGGGTCAAAGGGTTGGAGATGAATTTAGCAAGTTTGAGTAAATATTTAAATTCAGCTAGCTAGTAATCTGGATATAGAGCGGTTTTTATCCGAGTCATATTTTTTGTCCAATGTGTCATATTTTTTGTTCCCAGTGTCATAGTTTTAGTTCGTCAAGTTCGATCACAGTCCAGATTTTCAAAGTCGATCTGTTACTCTTTTTCCTCTTCCTCCAAATTGCATTTATTTCGTAAGTTCATTGTTTCTAGATTTCTTTCCTTTTCTCTTCAATTACTAGATGCATGTTCAAATTTGTTTTCTATTTTCCTGTTTGTGGAATCTGTGTGTTTGTGTGTGCTATTTTGTGTCTTTGTGTACGATTTGTGTGTGTGTGTGTGTGTTAACGAATAAGAAGGAGAAGCCGGATTTGGAGGGGCAAAATCGACCCAATCCCGCCTGAATATGCTAACGACAGGGGTGAGGTAGGGCTTGGCTAATCCACCCTGGGGTGGAGATGGATGCTGCACAGTAAAATAATCCAAGGGAGAAAAGAACTTCCAAAGACCTGATAAGGGGTGGGACCAGGAGATGAAATTTGGGCGCTTGGCAAATCCACCTCCATCTCCTCCATCCAAACAGGCTGTAATACCAGGCTACCAGCATAACACTGGCCTTGTTCGTTTCATAATTTTAGTTTAGTTTTAGTTTTTTTTTTTAATCATTACACTCATTTCTCTCTCTCTCTCTCTCTCTCTCTCTCTCTCTCTCTCTCTCTCTCTCTCTCTCTCTCTCTCTCTCTCTCTCTCTCTCTCTCTCTCCACTCATTACACCTTTTTCCAAGACTAAAATAAACTTAAAATTACTAAACGAACAAGGCCACTATTGTTAGGACTGTTTTTGTTTATAAAAATTAGTACTCCACTTCTCCCTTCCTATCCACACCCTTAAATTACGAACTTCGTCCGCACCTCATAGTTCCCGGACCAAATCTTGACGATCCGAACCGTTCAATGTGTTTAAAACGTGTTTTTAAAGACCCCCGCAAGAAATCAGCAAAAAAAAAAAACCCGAAAAGGCTTGATCCGAGCAGCTCTTCATAAAATTGTACATATATAATTTTTATAGAAAATTGCTCGAATCAAGCCCTTCCCGGTAATTTTTTTTTTTTTTTTGCTGATTTCTCGTGAGGACCCTTAGAAACACATTTTAAACACATTGGATGGTTCAAATCATCGAAATTCGATCGGGATCTATGAGGTGCTGACGAAGTCCGGATTTTAAGGGTTTGGATAGGAAGTTAAGTGTGTGTGTGTGTGTGTGTGTGTGTGTGTGTGTGTGTGTATATATATATTCGAAAGATGTGAACTTTCGAATTTTGTGTATATATACACTAAACTTTCAAATTTCGAAGATCTGAACTGTTAGATGTGTTTAAAACGTATTTTTAAGGTTCATAGCGAGGATTCTTCGGGAAAAAAAAATACTCAGAAGGGTTTGATCCGAGCAGGTTTTCATAAAAATGTATATATATGCCTAGTTTCTAGTTAAGGATCCCGGACTAGAGGTTTATGGGTGTTTGGAAGGTTTTAAAACGTGTTTTTGCATGATCCAAACTGTCCAATGTGTTTAAAACGTGTTTTTAAGGGTCTCTGAGAGAAATCGTCAAAAAAATACCAGGAATGGCTTGATCCGAATAGTTTGAATCATTAAAAATGTATCGGAAAGGTGGATTCTGGACTCCGGGAATCCCGGACTAGATAGTTCTTCATAGGAGTATATACGACAAGCTTCCTGTCAAGGATCCCTGACTGGAGGTATTTGGGTGTTTTGAAGGTTTTAAAATTTATTTTTGCAAAATCCGAACCGTCCAATGTGTTTAAAACGTATTTTTAAGGGTCCCCGTGAGATATCATCAAAAAATATTACCGGGAAGACCTTGATCCGAGCAGTTTTTCACAAAACTTTAAATTGTTTGTATGAAGCCCTTCCCGGTATTTTTTTTTTGATGATTTCTCGCGGGGTCCCTTAAAAACACGTTTTAAACACATTGGACGGTTCAGATCATAAAAAAAAAATCGGGAACATAGAGTCTCGGAGTCCGGACTAGAAGTAGGGCTGTAACTGGTTCGGTTCGGTCCGGTTCCTGGGGGTTTTCGACAGAACCGAGGAAAACCGGTTCAGGGGAGGGAGGTAACCAAAACTAGTTATTTAGAGATCGGTTCGGTTCCGGATTGGTTTGTCCCAGTTCGGTTGTCGGTTCGGTTCTTTTGATTAAAAGAAAAAAATTCAGTAAAAAACTAAACAAAAGTACTCGAGAGAGAATGAGCAAAACTGATACAGATGTATATACAGATCTTAATATACAAAATTGATATAGATGCATATACAAATACAAGAGTACTCGAGCGAGAGAACAAAACCCATACTGATCTTCTGCAACGGTTTGCGTTCGACTTTTTCTCCTTGTTCGTTTGGAGGCGAGAGAGAGACAGAGAGAGCTTTATTTCGTTTGTTAAGATCTGAAAGTTTTAGATCTGAAATCTGCTTTTGCCACAGATCGTTTGAAGGAGAACTGAGAGAGAGAGAGGAGGGAGTCGTCGTCGGTGTAGGAGAGGCGAGAGAGAGAGAGAGGAGGAGGAGAAGCCCTCGCCGCCGCTATACGTTTCCACAGAGAGAGAGAGATGGAAGGAGAGAATAAGATGTAAGGGCATCCGCAGTCGTGGAGTTAAAAATGTGTTGTTATATGACACAAAAATGTAAAAAGTGGGTCTCATTTGTGTGTTGTTATGACAAAATGTATTGTTAGTGATCAAATGGTTTTATCATAGCCAATGTCGCAGCCACTCCAGCGGCCATTATTAGAATTGGATTTCAGCTCTTTGTTGGCTTGAACGTGAACTCTCATGTGACCTCCCAATGCTTTATCAGAGCTGAACCCTTTTTTGCACCCCTCTTTTTCTTTTCTTTTTTGCAAGCGAAATGATTAGGGTTAGGGTTACAAATTGGGGAAGAAGAAGGATGTGCAAAAAGTCTGTTTTGTCCCTAAAAAAAACCCCAAATTGGAATTTTCATCAAGTTCACAAACGTTCGTTATCGATTGGACCTAATTTGACCAAAATTGAAACTACAGGGTTCGCTAGAGTGAAATTGAAAATAGAGGGACCAAATTGAGACAGGGGTGAAACTAGAGGGACCATTTAGATAAATTTCCCAAAAAAAATTAGTTTCACATCAAATTTTTAAAAAAAGGATGAGATTCAATTAGAAATAAACATACTATTTCCATGTAAAAACTCTTAATGAAACCGCGAGCGCCTGAGCGGTTTGTGTAATGGATGTGCCAGGACTGTGCGGTATAGTCCAAGTGTTGTAATGTAAAGGCTTGCGTGCCTTTTTCTGACTTTGTACTAGCGATTTTGCGCAACCCCAAAGGGTAGAGTTGCAAAATGATTCGTGGTTTGCCTTGTCGTAAAGGACTTAATAATTTCCCAACCGTTGTGGAAAATGAGGAGCAACGAGATAAAATAAATTAACCCTAACTTTTGTTAATAAAGATTTAAAAAGTGGGGGTACAAAGGGTCATAAACAAAGTCCTAGGCCGGGCTAGACTTGTTGAATGACGAAAAGTAAAAGAACTCAATGGAGTTGGAGGCTTCAACGTGGTTGATAGGCTCCAACGGATTGAGGATCTTGAGTAACTAAGTTGAGAGACTTGAGTGTTTAACTGTGAGGTTGATGGCTATGAAATCCTTTTTCCTTCTTCATTTCTACTACTATTTATAGGCTTTTCACTTGCAAGTGTTTGAATGTTTGCGCCAGGTCTCCTCCTTGCCGAGATGCTGCCATGTGTCCAAACCATTTTCCCGCCTTCACCATGGCTTGACATGTGTCCCACGTTCCTTCTTTTCCTCTTGAAATTGGCGGTTACTAGAAGTTGCATTTCTATTTTGGAGGCACAAAACCTCAACGCCAAATGCTAGGCTCGTACTTTCACGGATTAGTGGGATGGTGGAGCTTGAATGAGACCACGGAATTCTGGCATGTGGCTGTAACCACTCCCCTATAAGCACTGGTAGTTTTCATTCGTTAATCTCTCTCTTAACACTTGGTAATTCTCTTCCTTGTTCTAAATAAAGGATGAGGACAAATGGTTTTTCCCCTTTCACCACTTCTGCACACGTGAATGGCCAGTTATGTTCATCTTAAATGAACTTTAAATAGTAGAGGTAATTAAATATCCATCCGAATTTTGGGTGCAAATTAGATTTCCATCCCCCATTATTTATGGAAATATGTTTTCATCCTCTCGTAATGTGATTTACCCTTATTATCCTTCTTAATAAAATGCGGGAGTTTGGATAGGAAGTGTGGTGTATATATATATATATATATAGGGTTAGCTTCCAATAAGGGACCCTTATCTAAGTTAAAATGCGGACCTCACCTTCCCGAGCCAAATTTCGACGATCCGAACCGTTCAATGTTTTTAAAATGCATTTTTAAGGGCCCCCACGAAGATTCGTCCAAAAAAAATACCCGGAAGGGCTTCATCCGATCGGTTTTTGTTAAAAACGTTAAGGCCCTTAAAAATGCATTTTAAAAACATTGAACGGTTCGGATCGTCAAAATTTGGTCCGGAAACACAAAAAAGGCTAGGTCCGCATTTTATTTTTCAATAAGGGACCCTTATTGGAAGTTAATCCTATATATATATATATATATATAGGTCACGGTTCACATCCACACCCTCCCGGAAATAAGAAAAACATGGTTTTTTTTGTGTTGCAAATTATTTTTGGAAAATCCGATCCGTCCAATGTGTTCAGAATGTGTTTTCAAGGGTCCACGCAGGAAATCTTCAAAAAAAAATACCGGGAAGGGCTTGATCCAAGCAGTTTTTCGCAAAAACTGTATTTATATATTTTTGCGAAAACTGCTTGGATCAAGCCATTCCCGGTATTTTTTTTTGAAAATTTTCCGCGAGAACCCTTGAAAACACCTTCTGAACACATTGGACGGATCGGATTTTCCAAAAATAATTTGTATAAAAAGTTCGGAAATTAAAAGTCCGGATTAGAACAAAACCCTATATATATAGGTTCCACTTCTAGTCCGGACTCCGGACTTCTGGACCTCCGTGATCCGAGCATTTTTTTGACGATCCGATCCATCAAATGTGTTCAGAAGGTGTTTTCAAGGGTCCACGCGAAAAATCTCCAAAAAAAAATACCGGGAAGGGCTTGATCCAAGCAGTTTTCGCAAAAACTTTATATTTACAGTTTTTGCGAAAACTGCTTGGATCAATCCCTTCCCGGTATTTTTTTTTGAAGATTTCTCGCGTGGACCCTTGAAAACACCTTATGAACACATTGGACGGCTCGGATTTCCCAAAAACAATTTTTAACGCGAAAAAATTACATTTTTTCTTATTAACGGGAGTCCTTACTAGAAGATTTACCTATATATATATATTATATTAATATATTAGAGGATGAAAGTATTTCAGGACTGATTTCTCGGGATGGACGAGTGGTTTTTGTGACTTCTGGGTGTGTGAGATTTGGGATTCCATGGTTTTTGTGTTTTTTGTGATTTCTGGGTGAGGACGACGAGGATTCCGGGACAGATTGAGTTTGAAGAAGAACTGATTTGTGGGTGAGGACGACGAGGATTTCGGGGCAGATTGAGTTTGAAGAAGAACGATACTACGAGATAATAGGGATTGGGTTTTATCCCAATCCCGTAACTACAGTTTAGGACATCATAAATTAGAAAATGGTCCACTTTCCCACCCCATATATGCAACTTTAAATTTAGTCTCCAATCTCTTAAATTGTTACAATTTTATAATTATATATAGATAAAGTGCATTTAGGACTTTTTTGAATCTCGGGATGGAAACATAAGTTTTAAATAGGCTCAAGATGATTTTCTAATTTCAAATGACAAAAAGGATCATTATTTAAGTGCCCCTATTTTTTTTTTTTTGTTCAAACTCTCTTTGACTCTCTCTCTCTTTCAAAAAAAAAAAAAAACGAATAAAAAGAAACGTAACTTCTTTTTCCCTTTTGTTTCTTTTTTTGTTCATGAATGATGAATCATGACTTCATTTTTATTTTTTAACTTTACATAAATATATAATTCACTTACACAAGCAAAAAATAAATTTTTTTTTTTGTGCTTATCAAAAAATATAAAGAAATAAATTTTTTTTTTGTTGCCTCGTGCCGTGTCGTGCCCGTGCTGTGTCAGGCCAACTTCCGTGCCGTGCTAAATTAAAGTCGTGCCGTGCCGCGTGCCCCGTTGACTTCGTGTCGTGCCCGAGCTGTGCCCGTAGAAGACCGTGTCGTGCCGTGCCACGTGCCACCTTAGACCGTGTCGTGCCCTCTCAATTCCGTGCCCGTACCGTGCCACGTGCCAAGTTATACCGTGCCGTGCCAAGATTTTACCGTGCCTTTGGCTTGCCGTGCCGTCTCCGAACGTGTCGTGCCCGTGCCGGCCCGGCCCGTTTGACACATCTACTCAACCGAAGTTATTTTCTTATTGTTAATTCGTTATCTTTAGCCATTTATATTACTGGCGGAGCCATGCATGATTTAAGTTTGGGATGAGCCGGCGTTTGGTGTTAATGTATGTTTAGAAATAAATATGAAGAAAAAGATTCAATGCAAAGTTAGGCTCTGTTTTTTTGTTAAAACAAAAAATAAAAGCTTGATTCAATTTTGGTGTTTAAATGAAAGTTTTTTTTTATGATCATTTCATCCTGTAAAATGCTATTTTTCGTTTGTGTGAAATCATGTTGTTTGAATACTGTTAGGTGCCTAATCCTATAAAACGATTTTTTTTTTTCTTTTGGGAACCTGGGTGCCCATGCCACCCTACCCCACCAAGTAGTTCCCCCCGTGATTTACAACTCCTTTGAAGGGTGAGGAAGGGAGAGAAGAGAAATGTGAGCCTTTCTCGCCAATAATGAGATTTGATGCGAAAGGGTAACGGCTAATCAAAACATTATACTTTTCTCTCCAATTCTCACCAGAATATTCAATCCAAATATCTTTTCTTTTCTCGCGAAATTTCTCCATATCCAAAGGGGCTGTAAGTTCTTGTTTTGAAAATGAGTATTCAATTTTGTTCCTTTCAAACCAAAATTTTTCGGATTGGATCAGCCATTTAGGTTGGCCTTGTTTGGTGGAGACTTAGGGTTTGCTCCTTCTTCAAGTTTCAATTTGAAATGTCTTAGCCTGTGCTATGAACTTTAGTGGAGTTAGTTCATATGGGTTTCAAAATGTCCCTGTCAATGGACAGTGGGATTGGTTCTCGAATATTCGTGCACATAAGTTGATCGAGACACATTATCAACGAAACAAATGGCCGTCTTTTTCCAATGAGTTCGTGTGTTTTTTCTCAAGTTACATGTAAATAAGAGCATCTCCCCTCCTTACCCAAATCCTATATCAAACTCAAATTTGAGTAAAAACCACCAAAAACCCCACTCCACTCCTTCACCAAGTCCTTCACCAAATTTGATATTACTCAAATTCTTCACCAAATTTGGTGAGAACCAAATCCATCATCAAATTTTGAAGGTCATTTTTTCCCCTTTAAATTTACAACAATGTCATTAATGAGGCTTCTACTCAAATTTATGCCTAGATTTTCTTTTGCTCATTGGAGTGCTCCATATCAAATCAAGTTTTTACTCAAATTTTTACTTAAGTTTGGGTAAAAATTTGGATAAGGGGTCCAAAAGTTCTTGATTTGTTAATTTTTATCCAATTTAATTTCATGTCATTTCCTAGCCTTGTGGGTTGTGCATGGAATTAGACATGCTTTTGTGTTACGCTACTACATTACGTATTCATAACTATCCTTGCAGGTTGTGCAAGGGCTTCCTATTTTTCTACTCCAGTGGGTTGTACAAGGAATTACGCACTTTTCTTTCTTTCTGTTGTTTTCTTTTGTCCTTCTTGTGGTATGCCCTAATAGAGAGTATTCAGTTAACCTCTTTTTATTTCAAGCTGATTTATCCAAAAAAAAAACATGTACTTTGCAAATAAAACTAAAGTATGTACTATGCAAATAAAACTAAAGTATTTGTACAGATAAATAATTTTTTTGTACCTAATTGAATATCTCAATTGAGCAATGGATAATACTCCCTCGGTTCCAAATTAAACGGGAAATTGAGCTTTTTAAGAAGTTAAAATTTGTGCTCTAAATTTCCAAAAGTAACCTTAAAAACTGTGAATTCAATTAAATGTATTTAAATTATTTATATTCTTCAATATGGATCTCAAAAAATATGTAATATTGATCTTGTTTGATAGATTTCAATTAATTCTATTATACAAAGTTTTCAAAGTCATGAAAAATATTACTATACTCCTATGTTGAAAGATATTTTCAATTTAAGAATGATATGAATATCAAAAACTGTCAAATCAATTAGGAATGAAAGAATACTTTCTAGGGGTAAAATTGAAAGTTTGGCATGTTTAATTTTGATGGTTATTTATAGAAAGTGGACACTTATTTTTGAACGTCCCAAAATAGTAAGCTGGATATTTAAAATGGGACAGAGAGAGTAGCATAGTAAAGCAAGCTCTGCTCGTGTATGATGTTATTCGGGCCCTAGCCCGGGAGCCCCCTTCCGTACTGCTAATAATAAGAAAAGTAAAAATAGATATGAAAAAGTATGATAGAAAAAGAAGGCACTTGTGATATAATTAAAACTATCATGATAAATGAAATATATATATATACCCTAAACATGGTCAAGTTGACCTAATGAATGACGTCGAGCCATTTGGATGCCACGTAGAGAGTAATGGGGTCAAACGACCCCACAAAGAACAAATATTTTGTTATTACTATATTAAAATTTTCCCTTAATTTGTAAATGACCCATTAAAATTCGATGTTGACACCACTCTAGACAATTTTCTAATCTTGGAAACTACTAGAAAGTGATCTTGTCGCCATTTGATCAAAAGGACTAAAACCCATTTGATCTTGTCGTCACACAAGATAATTTTCTACATTTGAAACCCAATAATAGTTAAACAGGCTTTAT
This sequence comes from Vaccinium vitis-idaea, assembly GCA_963854785.1. Lineage (NCBI taxonomy): Eukaryota > Viridiplantae > Streptophyta > Magnoliopsida > Ericales > Ericaceae > Vaccinium > Vaccinium vitis-idaea. The sequence goes on from OY978224.1 coordinate 9,089,353, forward strand.
ACAAATCAAATCGCTAAAATACAGCTACTCTAGTCTTCAACATTAACTTTTTAATACAATGCTTATTTGTAACGCGACTCTCACATGAGGCGAAACCTACGCATACATGAGCCCCACTTAATGTCAAAGGGCGTTACAATTAACCGTTGTACCCAATAATATCAGTCTTCACCGCCTCCGTTCCATCTTCGTCCATTTGTTGGGTAGTCGATTCGAGTTCACGCTCTTGCAAATTTAGTGTTTATTTCTATGATTTACACTTATGTTTATGAATGACTCCATGCTCCCAAACTCCTGGAGTCGCTACTGGTTATCCTGATGACATTACGTGATGCAACGCCAAACTAAAGGGTTAGAGGTCAACCAACATAGGTTATTTAACCGATTACAATGCAAACTACCATGGTACTCTTGTCATATTTGTTCCGTTGTCGTCACTTAAATTGTTGGAGAGTAGAGTAAAAACACTCAACATATTTTCAATTTGGACATTTTAATGCCAAGAAGAAGAACTAAAAAGGACATTCGTTTTCTGTTCTTAACTGATGTGACAAACCAATTTGATAAGTACTTGTTTAGTTCCCCAGCTGTCGAAGTATTTTTGTGTTCTCTGGTTCATGATTTAGCATAATTGCCGGTTGATGTCAAGATTTTGGACATGCACGCAAAAGATATAAAAGGGTGTCTTGTTGGAAGCTGATTTTTGTTCTAATATGGAGTTGTAGGTTTAGTAAAGATCACATCTTCTAAACCACTATCGCACGCAACCAGAAACGGATGCAGGGGGGTCTGGGGGTCACGTGCCTCCGCTCCCCCCGCTGATCCCGCTCGAAACTTAAAAAAAAAAAACTATTATATATAAATTTAGTTTAATTATGTAATATAATGCTATGTTTAGCAACACACTCATATATATCTCAAAATTAAAAATGTAGAGTTAATTTTGTGCTTCAAATTTCGTTGGCTGGTTCATTTATAATTATTGGTTTATAAATTATTTGTTTATTAGAAGATATTTTTTTATTTTATATATTTTTAACCATCATGGGGAATTTTTTTCTAAAAGTTATCAATAAACCATCTCGATGATTCTAAAGACTTGTTAACGTCAAGGTAAACCATAATTTAAAAGTTGTCTAAGATCGTGTGCTCATTTTTTTATTTTTATTTTATTTTATAAGAAGTATGCATCATAAACTGTAGCCCATAATGAATGTCTTAATTTAGCAAGATCATTTACTAAGAAAAAATTTCATGATTATAATTAATAAGGTGCCCCACTGGGGTGAATTCCTGGATCCGTCCTTGCACGCGACATCTGGAAATTTCAATCACTTGTATTGGCTGCAAGCTTTTTGAAATAACTTGGAAGGTTGGATAGGTGGCGTTTAACAGATAATAAATCCGGTTTGGGGAGAATCAAAAGAAATTTGATGTCTCTCTGTCAAAATGAGCTAGGAGCCACATCTATCTTAATTTTAGTCCTCTAATTCATTAGAAAGAACCGATTTGGTATTTTAGTCCTACATTTCTTCGAATGAAAATCTCATGGATACATAATGGTTGTAGTTTCGTTTGTACTTGGGATCCAAGTTGTGGTTATTGACAAAGAAAGCAACTATGAGAGACTGTACCATTAGATGACAAAATTTAAAGATTTCGAAGTACTTCTTTTGCTTGCGCTTTTTTTTGAGTAAGAATGGAAAATTGAGTCAACAATGAAAAATTGAGTCAACGACTGCCCAATAATTACGGAAATAACAAAAAAATTCCCTCTAAAACTGACTTTGTAATTTACTGTTCCATTACAAATGTGAAACCAAGCAGCATTGCATTAGATCGTAGATATATACTTATATCATAAGAATTTCATAAATCACAAACCAACGAGTGTCACCGAACATACTTTAAACCAACGGGCGTCACCAAACGTGGGAACACCTAGTATGAATGTAAAGGAGTACTACAAGAAAGAAAGAAAGAAAGAAAGAAAGAGGAGACTAATAAAAAGCCTAGAACAAAGAAAACTACCATGGTACTCTTGTCATATTTGTTCTGTTGTCGTCACTTAAATTGTTGGAGAGTAGAGTAAAAACACTCAGCTTATTTTGGACATTTTAATGCCAAGAAGAAGAACTAAAAAAGACATTCGTTTTCTGTTCTTAACTGAGGTTAAAGAGTTGTAAAAATCTGAAGATAAACGAAGATTCACGCACAGATCTACCAGCTTTTTTGGTTCTCTGGTCCGATATATTCTTCTTTGTTCTCTATTTTCCATCTATTTCTCTCTTTTTTTTTAAACTGGTCATAAACCTCCGATTGATAAAGAACAGGCCGGTTCTTGTGACCCGTAAATGGTTCAAACGGTTCAATGGTTGAACCGCTGAGTTGATCCGTTTTTTACTTTTTTAGAGCGATTTTGAAATTAGAACGGTTTTATTAGTTAACCGGACAGTTGCCTAGACCAGTTCCCGGTTCAAGCGGTTGAACCGGCTGGTCCGGTCCAGGTTTCAAAACATTGGTTTAATAGATGATAAATCCTGTTTGGGGAGAATCAAAAGAAATTCGATGTCTCTCCGTCAAAATGAGCTAGGAGCTACATCTATCTTAATTTTAATCTAAATGAGTGGTTATGAATAAGAATTGTGTGATTTTACATAAATCCTAAAGAATTCGCTTTAAAGATTGAACCCAAGTCCAATTACTCCACTATCGATCGAAGGTTGATAGTTGCTACGCCTTTTACCAAGTCACGGTCTCACGGATATCAAAAAATTAAAACGCGCCGGCAATATCAGAGATAGAGGGAGAGACAAATCAAACTTCTGAGCTCCATTTATCGAGTACAGCTCTGTTTTTGACACATTCGTGGGGATATTTTGTTCCATTTGCAAAGAACTTTCAATGGGAACCCAAAAAAGAAAAAAGAAAAAAGAAAAAAAAAACAGAAGCAGAACAAATTAATCTACTACTTTAAAAAACCGGAAGGCTTAAAAACTGTTTCCCACACTTTTACTTCCAATAATAACCCACCTATTAAGCATAACTATTAATTAACGAACATGCCCCAAGTTCATGCCACGTTCGAAGCATACACGACTGTTGGAGGAAACGTTTCTTCCAACATTAATTAGCAGACCTATTTGTAGCCGAGAAACCAAGAAAGCAACGTGCCTGTTAAGCTTAATGTGCCTTAACTAACGTACCTCCATGCCCTTAGGCCTTCTCTGTTTGCAATTACTCAATTATATATATATATATATTGTTTTCTTGTGGGGTATTTTCTCCTAGGAGGTTTATAAGCTTGATGTGCTTCCACCATGAATTTAAGGTGTAAGCTGGGTGGCAATTCAAACAAATGGCTGTGTTTATGGTGTCCCTTGGGGTGGTTTTAGGACTCTGTTTTTTCACAGCTTTGTTGAGATAGAATGAGGTTAGGTATAGAAAGAAAGGGTTGCCTCCTGATACAATGGATTGGTCTGCTTTTGGAGAGACTACTGATCAGTTCCTAAAACAAGGCCCGAACTTCATGAAAAACCGAAGAGAAAGGTAAGCTTTTGTGGAACATTTTTTGGAATGGAACCCAAGGAAACCTTAATTATCTCCTAAGTTCTAAGTGTAACCTGGTTGACTGTATCTTCATCATCTAGGAGACAGAATCTGATAGAAGGTTCAAAAGCTTATACAGTTATGTTGGCTGTAGTAAGTGATAATCACCAGAAAATAAGAAAAGAAAAACGAACACGAAGGATCTTGTTTCATGTAAATTTGTTTCCAGGCATATACATGAGTTCGAGTTCTGTTTTGCAAAATATAATAGGTGATGACGTCACCCGTGCGGTCAGGTTGTACGGAAAGGACACGTGTTATCATATTATAGGACGACAGCCTGGCACCTCGTGATTGGTCCAGGGTGCCTATAAATATGGGACATTCCCTTTCATGCCCAGAGGTTGGTGAGATCTTGGCAGAGACACACGCCATTCTAGAGAGAGAAAAGGGCAAACACTGAGTGAGAGAAGAACATTCTCTCTAGTGGATTCTTGTCCCATCTCCTAGGTCACCAAGGGTATCACGGATTAGACTCAGAGCAATCCACTGCCTTAGTCCCTTATGTGCACACCTGCTCCGTTCTTCACCCTTTCTCTAGACCACCTCATTCCCTTCTTTCACCGTGTCTTTACTGTTGACTATCCATACCTCTCCAGCTCATCACGTAAGCAAGAACCATCACCTACAGTTTCCAGGCATATACATGAGTTCGAGTTCTGTTTTGCAAAATATAATAGGTGAGTGAAGGAGCTAGACTCAATCTTGGCTATCTATAATGTCTCTTGTTGTGAGTAGTAGTGTCATTATAGAAACCTGGTATGGATTTTACTTCTTTAGCTTTTAAATCAGGGTTTGACGCATGTAAATTTCTCAATTTCCTGTTGTGTTCGGCAATATGTTTCATCCCCTCAGGTGAGTGCTTTTTCGTATTATCTCTGAGCGATGTGCCTATGTGGTACATAACATGACTCAGTTTATTTGCAGGCCTGAACTGGTATAGGTTATGAATCTTCAAACGGGAAGGTGCGATCATATCATACCATTATTTGCATAATGCCATATCCACACAAATGCAATTTCTACATTCCTGAGTACCCTTACAGGCATGTGATGCCTGAAACAGGAGATTTGTCATAGAAAAACTTTAAAGATCACTACCATGAGTATGTGCCATGGATGACCACCATTATTTTCCATTTCTGATCTCAGTCCTTCATGTGCTGGTCCTTCATGATACTCATCAACGATGAATGTTTCCAGTGTACTCATAGACGTGTAATGCATCACTCTTTCATTTCCTAATTCTCATCTTTTGGTTCTCCTAAAGTATTTGCAGACTGAATAACCCCTTAGAGATGAAGATATTAAACATGGCAGGTGAAATGCTCTCTTTGGAAGCCCCGGAGGATGAGAGCAGCAAAGCCTTGTACGTGGGTGTGCTCAATGACAGAGTAAACCAAGCAAGACTTAAGGGTCAACTTCTACACCCACTTACCCAAAAAAAAAAAAAAAACTTCTACACCCACAGTGAAATTGAGTCTGTATGAATGATGCTTCAACGCGCTTGCACTTTCTTTTTAATTGATTTTAACATTGGTTTTCTTTTAAGGATGTGTATTCATGGTATGGAACGTTAGTGTTAATATTCCTCTTGTGTGTATTTGGTTATGGAACCGCTATGATACCAGTTCTGCATTCTTATTAAGAAACTGGTCTGAATTCTGGCTATGTGTGCATTTCCAGATTCACATGCGGAAACTGTTATTTAAATTGCAGTGCACACATGCTAGGTACTCATCTCAACAAAAAATGAGAATAAGAGACTATCGAAAGAACCAAATGCCACTATAGAAAAATTCCAATTGTCACATGATTATGTCATAAAACACCCTAGCTGAACGGTCCCGGAATGCAATCTTTATAAGAAGTCTGCATCTTAATATTGATGACTCTGATCTCATTGCGAAAAGCAACTCCCAACAACATTAAAATAGGCCTACATGTTAAATCCTCAATAGGTGTATGCCTTCCAAATACCATTTCAAGTCCTAACGACAAAAAATGAATGAGAAATAGCATGCCCTTGTGAATTTTTCGAAGTAACAACAAATAAGGTCACCATAAAATATCCCAGAATAACTAATCGAAAAGATGCCGGGAACAACCACGTGCAACGCACGTGCCTAACCACTAGTAGAGATAAAAAAAGACCAACTGATGAAATGAAATGTTGAATTTGTGGAAGAAACAAACAAATTTACGGAAGAAATGAAAAGTAGATAGAGAGAGAAACTGTATGAATAACTCTGTTCTTGATTTCTCGATTTGTTTGCTGAGATACTACAAAGCTAATTTGTACTCTGCTAAACCAACTTTACTCTCTTAACCGACAAAAACACTTGCTTAGCCTTAACTAACTTCTGTTACAAACCAATACAAGCAGTAACTCTGATAACAGAAAAGACTTTTTCAACAGTAACGGAAAATACTTACCAGAAAATCTAATCCAACGTTTGTGTGTGCTTAACACCAACTCCACCACATCTTCAATCCTCCTTTACGGATAGCCGAGCCACGAGATCCCTTTCCACCTTCAGATCCTCTTCACCAACCAAAAAATAGAGATAAAAATTAATAATCATAACATCAAATGGTACAGTAATAAATAAGGAATTAATATAAGAAACTCAAAATTAGCCTCACCGGGTATGAACAGGGCCCCGCCCAGAATCTTGGCACCTCCAATTGAGGGGTTGTGAAGGGCATAATTCACCACGGCTTGACAGAAGAACGATGGCAGTGCCAGGGTGGTGTTGTCAAGTATTGCAAGGACCATCCCAACAACCTCTCCGGTTGAAGAGAAAATAGGGGCTCCCGAAAATCCGGGCCTGCAGTTTATATCAATCTCAAGCAGGTACAGTCCGTTGATCGTTCTCTTGAACAAGTCCTCAAAGATTCTGGCAGAGAAAGAGAAGTGGTGGGGAAAACAAGCCGGAGAAGAAACAATCCCGCAGCGAGTCGCATACTCCAGGGAGGGATGCCCTGTCACGAAAACAGAATCCCCAAGCTCTGGGGAGCTCTTTCGGAGAAGGAAACCACCGTGTTTGCCATCACGCCTTCGGGGAGACAAGGGATTCTCAGAATTGCGAGGTCGAACTCCGGTACCGCAACTACAAGTTCGGCTTTCACCGGTGGGATATCTCGGTCAAGAAACTTTCTTGACATGTGTCTCAGACTCTAGGAAGATATTGCGTAGTATTCCACCCTTGTCTATGAACTGCCGTTCTTTCCCGGCACAGTGCGCACAGGTCATGATGTGGCCCTCCTGGCTCACTATAAATCCGGTGGAGATACCACCGGTGGAAAGAACGAGACCCCCGTGGACTGTGTGGGGGGGAAAAATTAATTAAGAAAGAAAATGTAGTAGTAGTTCAAAGACAAAAAACAAACATCAATATTACCTTGCGTGTGTGTGAGAATAACAACTGATGGCATAAATTTCCGAAAGAGCTCATTCCGTTCCTGTTGTTCAGATATTGCTGAACAACGGATGACTGGAGGACGTGGTATGATAGAAGGTGATGAGACAGAGCGGTGGAGAAGAGTAGAAGTGGTGAGCAGAGGGAGAGAGAGGTGGTGGGGAGTGGGAGAGGTGGTTTCATGGCCGAAGGGAATGAGAGAGGACGGTGGGAAAGGGAAGAAGAGGTGAGGAGTGGGAGAGTGATCAAGCCCATTATCAGTGGATCTCAAAAAACAAAACTCAAAAAACAGGGGAGAAGATGAGGGAACAGTGGAGAAATGTGGAGAAGAGGGGATCCCATTTGATAATTAAAATCCCATGGGACCAAAGGTGGTTATAATGAATGAAAATCTAACAAAACTACACTAGGGAAACCGAAAGCACCTTAAAAAAAAAAAAATTCCATCACGGGAATGGGATGTTTCCATTGTGATTAAACACAAATCACTCTCATGGACCTCACACAAAGCATAGTGAAGAGAATTTGTTGGCCTTCTCTATGTGGGAGAATTTGTTAACCCAAACACCAAAGGAATGCATGCAAGAGCATGATGATTCCTATATAACCTCCCCCTTTAGAATCCGAGCTTGGAGGCCTTCCCATCTCTCTGCTTGAGGCTAGACTGGTAATGGATATCAAAATCACATCCAAGAACAAGAGGACACAAGTAGCTAAGTTTACCATATGGATTTCGCCAAGTTTTTTTCTGAACGGCATGGCTTAGAATCTTCTGGGTTTGGAGCAATAAGGGAGGAGATAAGAGGAGGAGGAAGAAGCAGAAGTTTGGTGGAGAGTTTAAAGTTGTTTGGTGGAGTGGAGTGTTGAGAAGAGGAGAGTAGACTTTTCAATTATTTTGTCAAAAAGTCGCATGTATCGGTTGTGATTTTATATTATAGCCGATTAATCATCTTGAGAAATTAGAGTCAAAATGAGCATATAAAAAATAAAATTGTTATACACTTATACTCTTTTAATTTAAATGATCCAGTAATTTTCTACAATTTGATGTTGAAAATATTATTAGGGTTTTCTTATTAATAAGGCAACAAGGGAAAAAAAAAAAACACAAGTTAAAAAGTACTTTTTTCACTTTCTATACACTTTCACACATTCGTATACACTTTATGAGACAATAATCCCCCCGCCCCCCCAAAAGATAAAAATTAACAAATGAGTATTTTTTAACGAACCGTCTATGGGTACACTACACTTGGGTATTCCAAGTGTACATCAGCCCATCTCAACCGTCCAAAAGTGTTTTGGACGTTTCAGATTTTTTACAAACTATTCGTGCAAAGAGTTTAAATTTTAACGAACCGTCTATGGGTACACTACACTTGGGTATTCCAAGTGTACATCAGCCCATCTCAACCGTCCAAAAGCGTTTTGGACGTTTCAGATTTTTTACAAACTATTCGTGCAAAGAGTTTAAATTATTCGAACAAATAGTTTGGTTAAAATCCGGAACGTCCAAAATGTTTTTGGACAGTTGAGATGGGATGGTGTACACTTGGAATATCGGTTTCAAGTCTTGAAAACGGGTTTCACTTTTTCTGGTGGGGGCCCATGTGGCAGGGCTTTCATTTTCTCTCCCCTCTATGTTTCGAGAAATGTTACTCTAATGCAGGATTCGGGGGCGCTGCTGCGCAGCAGATGCGTGGCACGGTGCCGTGCGCCCAAAACGACGCCGTTTCGAGGCTTAAAAACGCAGAAATTTTTTTTGGGCAAAACGACGTCGTTTTGCCTTCTAACCTTCAAAACCCCAAATCCCCAAATTCCATCCATCAGCAGAGCGGGAAACCTTCTTCCCCAAAAATGGAAGATCGATCTGCGTCTTGTCAACAACCGACCCCCATGGAAACTCTACCACCGACCGTCGTCGTGGCTAACGCTTTGTCAACTCCGGCACCCCCCACAACCAATGATGGCGCAACTCCGACGCCCATAACCAGTGATGGCGCACCGACCTCGCCTCAACCATAAACTCCTATCTTCGATCTTCTATTCTCAGCTGTTCGAAAAAGCTAATAAAACAGGACCTGACATATCAGTTTCATACCCTTTCTTGAGCTGGAAAATTCTGTTAGTGGCTGAGAAAGAGAGCCTTAGCACCATGCTTTTATTAGATTTACGGTAGTACATGATTGTTGAACCAAACTACGTGAGCCCATCATCGGTTGCGAGTGGGGCCGGAGGTGAAAAAGCGGTGGCTATGACGGCGGTCGGTGGCAGAGTTTCCATGGGGGTCGGCTCCTCCGTCCACCAGATCTTCCATTTGGAGTACAAGATCTTCCATTTGGAGTACAAGGGTTTGGGGAAGAAGCTGCTGCTCGATGGAATTTGGGGATTTGGGGTTTTGAAGGTTAGAAGGCAAAACGACGTCGTTTTGGCCAAAAAAAATTTCTGCGTTTTTAAGCCTCGAAACGGCGTCGTTTTGGGCGCACGGCACCGTGCCACGCATCTGCTGCGCAGCAGCGCCCCCGAATCCTCTAATGCATGCCTTGTGCGAGATGAGTCCGTGTGATCCACTTCAAAGACCCGAACAAGTGATCCAAGTCGTCCATTAGTTCCAAAATTATTTTCTTTAAGTCATCTAGAAAAAAATCAAGTCAATCGTATAACTTAAAATTTTTGATCTAGTTGTCTAACTTTTTTTAAAACTTCTGTCAAAATTTAGGATCCTAAACTAAACTGTCAATGAATAATTAGAAGACGGATCAACCAGTTAGTATAATTTTTTGAATGAGCTGATTTTTTAGGAGTGACTCAAAAAATTATTTCAAAAATTAATGAACCGCACAGCTGATTTGTATGGGTCTTCAAAGTGAGCTCACGGATCCATCTCGCAACAAGACATACACTAGAGAACCATTTCTCAAAATATAGAGGGGAGAGAGAATGGAAGCCCTGCCATGTGGGCCCCACCAGAAAAAGTTAAAACCGGTTTTCAAGACTTGAAACCGAACATGGTGTGGTGTCATGTACGCCCCTCATTTTCCGCAAAACGCGGAAGTGATGATGGCGCCGAATAAAGGCAGAGAAAGAGATTGCATGTGGCAGTGTGTGAGAACATGCAGGCTGGCAGCCTCCGACTTGTATTTCCGTCCTTGTAGAGCATTTGGTGCCACGCGTCGACTCCTTAGTGGGTTGTCACGGACAGCCAGTGGGTGTACGAAAGATCTTCCGGAATTGATAGAGCATGCGAATTCCGTTTCAACCGCTTCATATTCTTTTTTGGCAAATGCTAACTTGAGCCGAAAGGGCTCACGTTTGTGCACCACACGCGCAGCAATTTCACCCTTTCCCAAAGCAATGTCAGTAGTAAAGAAGATGTGCAGTAAGTTGTTCTAGAAGTGACAGATTTGTTCTATGAAATTACAAAAATAACGCATAGAAGTTTATCAATCTCCCATTCTGCCATTCCTAAATTTATTTTCCCTAAATTTCCGATTCGGGTATTATTTCTCAGTTTTTTTTAACTATTTTTATTTTCATTTTATTTTTTTAAATTAATTATTCATCTTAACGACGGAAGTCTAAAAAGTAAAAATGACAATAACAACAAAAAAATAGAAATCAGACGAGCCGAATCCGACCTAATTCAAACTATTATTCGTGTTTAAGTACAAAACATAGAATCAAAACAATCTTTCCTTCTTTCTATTGCAATAATGCTAGAGCCACACACTTTCAACTACTCACAACCACACACCCTCTCACATGTGGTGGGGCCCACCCCATGTGGGACCCATAGTGGGCCCCACCACACGTGAGAGGGTGTGTGGTAATGTGTGGTTGAAAGTGTGTGGCTCTATCACTATTCTTTCTTTTGTTTTGATTAGGAAATCAATCTTTTTGTCTGCCTTTTTTTCTTTGTTACCACATAGTTTTAAAACAGTAGTGCTCGTAACTTTGTCATAATTTTAAATCGTATTTAGATGGGGTCTGGCCTAATATTTTGATCTAAAAAGTTGATAAATCTTTTTTATGCTGGTGATCTCTTACTTACCTTTTCGGCAACATTTTTTTTTAAAAAGTAAAGACTATCAATATAACTAAATATTTCACGAATAAAGGTAAAAATAATCCAAAAAGATTTTCTGTTTTAGATTATTTTTGTCTTTAGTGATTTTTTTTTTAAATTTGGTCATAATATTTACGTTTCCAATTCCTCTCATTAAGACGAACTAATAACCTAAAAAAAAAAAAAATTCCAATATTGCTGGATTAAGAAATGCAGTAATAAAATTTGGGCATTGATATTGGCACTCCCCGATATCAACTTGGGAGTGCCAATATCAATTTAAATTTCCTCAAAGAATAGAGGGTAAAATTTTTAATTTAGTTAAGAAGGTTTAGATACAATGATGTGACATATACATAGATTGTACGCATCTAAAATGTGCATATATATATATATATTTTTTATTTTTTTAATAATCAGATCTCCGGGTCAGTTTACGCGCACCTCAATTAATTATGGCGAATTAAAGGTAACTACCAAATAGGGTTGGCCATTTCATCCGCTCCGTCCGAATCCGATCCGATCCCCGATCCGAACGGATCGGCAATATGGAGATTGGATAGGATATGGAGATTTTTTTTGAAAATGTTTGGGGATTGGATAGGGTGGTGGAGATAGGCATGTCCCCGCCCCGAATCCGCTTCGAATCTGTTCCCCGCTCCGTCCCCGCCCCTCTCCGCCCTGTCCCCGATCTGCTCCGTCCCCGAATCCCCGAAATATAGGGGTCTATTCATGAATTATGAAATTTTGGGGTCTCACTGAATTTTCTCCAAATATATGGGGTTACACCAAAATTTATGTTCTGTGGTATCTTCCTCTTTATCGTGCTGATTGACTTCTTTTTTGTATCACAGATAAATAGAAATGCTAGTGTGTGGAGTTATTCTTGGGGTGAAGTGCAGGCGCCATTTAGGAATTTCCGTTACGCCATTACCTAATGCTACCTTAGTTGTTGCTATCTTGTTGAAATTTAGTTCAATTTTAATAATGACACTTGTTTTGGGTGATCTGAGACTGTTTTTGTTGGTTCAGAGACTACTTGAAGGTAGTCAGTGTTGTTCTTTGAATACTTATCATTTGCTGCTATCATATTCTGTTTCCTAGGCATATCAACAGTGAGTTGTAGACTTGTAGTCTCTTTTCTGTTGAAACAATTATGTATGCTATCCACTAGACAACCCATGTTGCATTTAATCAATTTTAATTAATGTCATGAATATACATAAGAACTCTTCATAATTTCTACTTTTCTGCAATCTTTATGTTGTTGTTCTATAAACACATGAAGTTTTACACGCCCAGGGGTTGCCCTGGGAAAATGATTGGATTTTAGGGAAAATGTTTTTTTTTTTTTGAACCATGGGAAAATGATTTGTAATTGGGCTTCTATAACAATTTACTTGTTACTCTAGGGAAAATGATTGGATCCCCGAAATCCCCATGGGGATCCCCGTTCCCCATTTGGAGCCGGGATGGAGGATAAAAATAAATCCCCTTTGGAGATTGGATAGGGGATGGATATGAGTAAGGGGTTTGGGGATTGGGGGTGGAGATAGTAGTCTCCGGCCCCGATCCGTCCCCATGCCCATCCCTACTACCAAACAGGATAATTGACCTCCATGAGAAGAATATGCGATCTCATAGTCCAATACTTACCCATGTCAGGATGTCCGCAGTGGGCTCTCAAAATGATTTCTAAGAAGAATAGTTTTTTTAATATGAATAATCAATGTATGAGTCCAAAACTTTTTGAAATTTTCACAAAATATAGAATGCTTTTGCTAGCCCATTGAGTCCACACATCCACTCTAAATTTAGCAAGTTTTAGGAGTGAAAAGTGAACCCCAACTATGCTTATGTGGACATTTTAGGATATAACTTAAGAGCAATTTTTAGGGAGTCTACTGTAAATACCCTCGTCTCCCATGCAAGTAAAAGGGCAGAATTGTAATTGAAAGGCAGGTGACAACAGTGAGCATCCTGAAACCTTTTCTAATAAAAAAAGTACATTCTACACAGTACTCCTTGCATTGATCAAAGAGAAAAGTGTTTCTTATCGTAAGCCTATAGGGTCAATGTTAGCAGAATCCTTCTTTTTTTGATCACTAGCTCTTCATATTCTTTCGTTGTTTTACTCTTCTGCACAAAAGAATGGAGCATCCGTTCTTGACAGCTGCTGCATGTCACGATGGAAAATAGTACTCCCTCAGCCCAAATTAGTTAGGGATTTTGGCACTTACGCTCCTTGTACTTTGACTAATTTGCAGAGACATTTCCTGTATTTTTTTTTAGGCACTTACACCCATCCAGTTATTTTTTTGTCAACTTGGACGGAAAAAAGAGATGCGGGAAACTTCCCACCAAAATGACTACTTTAATGCCACAAATACCCTTGGAAAAAATAAGTTAGACTGTTAGAGCGCCAAACACAAACTTCCTCTCTCTCCTCTTTGCCGACTGGAACCCCCCCCCCCTCTCTCTCTCTCACACACACACACACACCCAATTACAATCACCCTCTCTCTCCTTGCGTGACTTTGGGTTTTGAATTGGGGGTTGCGAAATCTCGCCGACAGTACTAAAATTTTGTTGGCAATTAGGGTGCGGTGGTACTGGTGGTGATTCTAGCTATATTTGGCCGACGATACTGCTGGCGATTTGGTGGCGGTGGAGATTTTCAGTGATAGGTAAGGGTCTCACACTACATCAATTTCAGCTTCAAATTTGGGATTAGGGTATTTGAAATTCGGTTTTAGGGGTTCCGAAATTGGGAATAAATTTTCGAATTGGGTATTAGGGTTTTCAATATTGGGCTGCAAAATTAGAGGGGCTTTGATTTTGATTTGGGGTTATGATTTGTGTAAGTGGTGGTTGTTTGCAGCAAGGGTGTTTATGGTGGTGGTGTCATCGTGTAGGAGTGGTGGGTGGAATTTATTGGCGGTTGATGTTTTGGTGGTTCATTGGTGGTGCGGCAGTACTAGGTGGTGTTTGGAAGTGGCTTTGATTGATGGTAATGAGGAGGTGACTGGTGGTTTTGTAGTGGAGGTTTGATCAATGCTTCATTACGTGATTGCCGAGAGAGAGAGAGAGAGAGAGATAGGGTGTTGTATAGTGTAAAGTGATAAATGGTTTTGCGAAATGAGCAAGGGTTAGGGGTATGAATAGGCATTTAAGACTTTTCGTCCCTTCTGTTAACGACATCCACCATTTGCAGTTTAGTCTGAAATTTGAGAGGTGTAAGTGCCTAAAAAAAAATACAGGGTGTGTCTTTGCAAATTGGTCAAAGTACAAGGGGTGTAAGTGCAAAAATCCCTTTATTTTAGGAGTTCGTACATTTATTAAATGATTATGTTTTGTAGTAATTTATTATATTTTATATAATTCTTAAAATAGTCTTATAGAATTAATCGAGATCTGTCAAATAAAATCTATATTGGACATATAATTAGGGGAAAATTATCGAAATAGTCCCTGTAGTTTCACTCGAGTCTCGATTTAGTCCTTCTAGTATCAATTGCACTCCAACGAACCCTGTAGTTTCAATTTTGGTCGAATTAGGTCCAATCGATAATGGACGTTTGTAAAGATAACGGAAATTCCAATTTGGGGGGTTTTTTGAGGGGCAAAACTGACTTTTTAACCCTCCTTCTTCTTCCCCAATTTGAAACCCTAACCCTAATCCTTTGTTTTGCAGAAAAAAGAAAAAATTGAAACTCTAATTCCAATGGTGTGGATCTTGTCTCTCCTACATTTGCCTTCTGGTCTAATCTTACCCATTTCTCTACATGGATTTTTCATGTGGGGTTCATTTCGTAAGAACTTCATCTCCTCTCTCTCTATCTCACATATTATTTGCGGTATTTGGGTGGAGTTTTTGTTTTGTACATTAGAGCTTGATGACATTGAATCGTTGATTTTTTTTTCTCTCACTTTTTAGGATGAGAAGGAAGCCCCAATTTCAATAACAGGGGAATAAAGCTGAGAGATGAGAAACAGGGGTGGTAATACTACTGTGGATTTGTGGGGAAATGGGGTGGAATTGATTTTTTCACTTTTTATGTACCTAGGCATGTAAATGCAGAGTAAAGAAAGAGTAGCTTCATCATGAATCCCAGGAACGTCCAGATAATTGGCGAGACAATGGAGTACATGGACAACGTGTATTTTCTATGGTAGCATCTGCAATCGCAAAATTTGTACGTCATCAGAAACCCATAAATCCAAGGAGATTGGTTTAACCGAAGAACTAATTTTTTGAATGGATAATATATATATTTTTTTTCTGCAAAACAAAGGATTAGGGTTAGGGTTTCAAATTGGGGAAGAAGAAGGAGGGTCAAAAAATCAGTTTTGCCCCTCAAAAAACCCCCAAATTGGAATTTTCGTTATCTTTACAAACGTCCGTTATCGATTGGACCTAATTCGACCAAAATTGAAACTACAGGGTTCGTTGGAGTGCAATTGAAACGAGATGGACTAAATCGAGACTCGAGTGAAACTACAGGGACCATTTCGATAATTTTCCCTATAATTAGTTCCCAATTTAAAAATATCACTAATTTTTTTTATCTCGTTACAATAGAACTAGGGACAAACAAATCTGAACGGAAGTAATATTGCCTTTTCACCATGGTCACTCTTTTGCCTTTGATTTGTCTTTTTCTAAGTTGGCATTTTTTAATTTTGTTCTTATTTGTTCCACTAAAGTATTAGGGTTGCAAGCGAATCGATTGCTCGCGAGCAGCTCCTGGCTTGGTTTGGCTCGTAATCAAGTCGAGCTCGAACTTGATTTTTAGGCTCGTTTAATGCTCCACAGCTCAAGTTGGTTCGTTTATATAATTAAGCCCGCCTTGTTTGTAGAGTCGTATAGTAAATAAACAGGGCTCGACTAGTGTACATCCAAGTCGAGCTCGAGCTCAAGCTTTTAGCTAGTCTAATAAATGAGTCAGGCTCGGGCTACTCAAAGCTCGATTTGACTTGGCTGAGCTTGTTTGCACCCACTACCTAAATAAATCATTTAAAGTTTGGTTGAATTCCATCTCAAAAAAACAAAAACAAAAACCAAAACCTGGCTGAATATTCTGAACTTGCTCTTTTTTCTCTCTTTCTTTTTTTAAATAAGACATTAATAAGTTCTCCCCAGACGTGGTGGAAACTATTGCGGCTCCACCGTGCGTTCATCCCTGTAATCTGGACTGTTCATCTTGCAGGGCCTACAGAGTAATGTGTGAATGCAAAAAATCAGTTGGATTGGACATCAATAGATATTTCACAATTTTAATTTTATTTTATAAAGTGGACGGTTGTGGATAGTTTATCTCCCTCTGTCCCTTTTCAAGTGTATAGTTTCGTAAATTCAACTTATTAAAAAAATATCATCATTACACCTTTCACATCAATTTTATCTTCACTTTACATTTTTCACATAACTTTATCTTCACTTTTCAAAATTATCGTTCACTTTTACCCATTAACTACCCAATAACTATTTACCTATTAACTTTTCAAAACACACATTTATTAAGAGACAACTCAAAATGGAAAACTTCACACTATAAATGGGACAGAGGAAGTATAAAAAACTATTAACAGAATCAGTCCGTCCATTTTGTAAACAAAAAATTAATATTTGATATAGCTACGGATATCCGATCAAATTACATTTTCTGCGTGAATATATTGCGCTACAAGTTTTACAAGATGAATGATTCAAATAACCATCATACATTGGCGGTAGAACCATAAAACATACTCTCTTTTGATAGTGCACGTATCTTAGTTCTCAAGGTTTACCCACACTTAAGTTGAATTTAATATCACAAACAAATGAACAATGTACCTTTTTTCTTTTTGATAATGAAGTGTCCCAACTCCCAAGTCGTCAGTTTATACACGCCTTAGAGCATCCCCAACGGTCTTCCTAATTTTTTCTCTAAAAAAAGTCATGAACAGTGCACTTTTTTCATTTTACCAATCCACGTCTCCAACAATCCTCTCTATTACCCTCCCTATTTTTAATAAAATATGATATATGGGGAAAAAAAGATTTTGTATTTTAGGGAGGAGTTTAGGGAATCTCTTGGAGGCTAACTTTGGAGTTTGACTCCCTAAAATAGGGATGGGAGGGGGATGGAGAGTCTTGTTGCACTTGCCCTTAGACTAAATCCTTATAATTCCTTCCACAACCATTTTCACATGCATATGCACGGAATGAGGTAGCAATAAAAGTTGCTGACAAGTAAAATCAAACTTGAAATCCTAAGTTGCATGCCAAAACCACTTGGCCAATCCTTTGGGTTAAAATATAGTTTATTATTCCAACAATGTGCTCTTAACCGTGACAGCATATACAATCATTGATTAGTTAGCATTGTGCGTAAGGTACTACTAATAATAGTTTTAGAAAAACACTAAAAGAAAATCAGTGTACTTCTGCTAAAATGTGTAAACAGTATATAAAAGTAGATCTAAGTGTATTGGATAATATAAAAAGTGCATTGATGGATGTATTATTTTTATTTTTGGTCTTTTTATGTGCTTAATGAAAGCCTTGTTGGCTTCCGTTATAATTTTATACTACTTCATTTCAAAACTTTTTAAATAAAAACTTCCATTTTAAATACAATCCATTTAAAAATTGTGGGCCACCAGCAAGACATATAAGAACAAAGGACTTGTACCTTGTGTATGAATGGGTCATTTGACTTTCAACTTCTGCCTCTTCTGGGATTTTTTTGGGGTACGAGAACATTTAGGGTGCATATTCAATAGGATATTATATTCATGTTTTTTACAGCAGTATATGCGATTAAAATAGCTCACAGTTGGCCATCAAAGCCATACGCAACTTGTGAAATTAGGAAAATGGCTACAATACACACCCCTTATTTGGGTGTACCATATGCACCTATTGTATGGTCCAGATTGTGCCACATCATCGACAATTGTAACATTTTTTAGTTTTTCGTAACTTTTCAGCGATATGATTCATAACATTTTCTATGATTCGTAACATTTTGATGTGTCTCGTAACTTTTACAAAAAAAAAATTGTAACCTTTACAAAAAATTCGTAACTTTTCCAAAAAATTCGTAACTTTTCGCAAAAAATCGTAACTTTTACAGGGGTGTGTATGATACACACCCAAATGAGAGGCGTGTATTGTAGCCTTTTCCGTGAAATTATCATGTAAATGTAGTTAGAAGTCTGCATTTATTTTAGGATTGTGGGGCCAAAAATGTAAGTTAAATGAAATTTATTTCTGAGAAATGATTTCCACACCACCCTTTATCTCTAAACACTTTCTTTTTTTTTACTTGAAAGTACCAAATTACCTTTCATTTGAAAAAAGTGAATCATGAAATAAGGGTAATTTGACAATTTTAAGATAAATAAAGACAAAAAGAGTGTTTGAAAATAAAAAGGGGCCTGAAAATCATCTCCCTTGCTTTTTTAATTTCATGAAAGGTAGGCAAAAATTCCTGTTCTATTGTCATTGGGCCTCGGTTGGAAAAAAATTGCAAACTTTCGTACAAGGCGCTTTCAAACATAGCCCCACTAAATCTCTTTTGATGAGGTATGGCCCGGTCCTACAAAGAGAGCATCTCCAATCCAATTCCTCATATTAAAGAATTAAAATATTACTATTAAAAAATAGGGTTTGAAGGAGTAGTATTTTAATAAGAAAATTATAAAATTAGCGTAACGACCCAAATTTTCGCTCTATTATTTATTTATTTATTATTATTATTCGCGTGTTGATTTCTAATCCGTGATATTTATTCACTAGTTACTATTGATCTAGGATCCTAACTTAAATTTTTTTTTTTCCGTTCCTATAGTAACTATGCATAGTATATAGTTAGTGTCCTAACTATTTTTCCTAAACTTCATTTACTTTCCAACTAAACCCAAAACCCACACACATCAAACTCAAATTTTCATCACATCTGTCCATCACTATTGTTTAGTCATTTTTGGCCATCCTTTTATCTCATCCAATTAGAACTTTAACACACTCCCTAAACACTTTCCTCTAGCCCCTAGTCACAAGCCCTCACCTCTCATTTGTTTACCCATGAGTTTATGCCTAAAAGCTAAATCTTATATTTCCCCTCCCCATTTGTTTGGACAAAAAAACCAATAAGTCTACGGGCACACAAACTTTCACACCACAAATCACACCAATCCCATGTGGCAGTGGGTCCACCTCTTTCAAAAAATTTCCGTCCTCCATTTACTTTACTTTTCTCATCAACGTTGGCAACACTCTCTGTCTCCCACTTATAATCTCTGGCTTTTTGGGGGAAAAGTTTGGCAATACTAGAAGTGTTGGGCTCGAGACATTTAAACGTCTCTCTCTAGCCTCTCCTGCTTTTACAACAACACATTTCTTTTTGATACCTGACCCAAGTGGAATCAGATCCTCTGTTTTCAAATTTCTCTCTGTCTCTGTTGTAAAGGATTTTGGGTCGTTAGATCACTCAAATTTTTATAACATAAAAACAAAATTATGAATCTTATAAAATTCTATACTTATTTATTTATTTTATGAGTTATTTTGGTGCTCTAAATTTTGAATAATCTTTTGAACTCATGTCTTGTGATGAAGTCTTCCTTAATCGGGTAGAACCGGAACCGAATCAAAACCGGTCCGGTCTTGCGGTTTGGATCTGGACATGTACTTCATGTGTATTGATTAGGTTTTGGTTCTTAATTTTGTAGAACCGGTCGGAATGGTCCGGTTACTGAATTTGTTGAGAACTGATCCAATCCAGACCGTGCGCACCCCTATGTAGAACCTGTCTAGAACCAAACCGTAAAACCGGACCGGTTTTGGTCCGGTTCCGATTCTACCCGCTTAGAGTTAGGAACACTTTTTACAACATGTGAACTCAAAAAAAATTATTTAGAATTTAGGACAACAAACTCATAAAATATTATTTTGCATTTTACTAAAATTCAAAATCAAATACTGTGCACGATGCACTTCAAGATCTATCATCAATCCAAACGTTGAAAAAAAATGAAAAAGTAAAGACTTCTTAATAAAATACAATGGTTAGGGAAAAAAAATATTAAAGACTCCTAATAAAATAGATTTCTACCATAGAAATAAAAGAATATCTTATAGGAAAAAATATTACTTACTAAACAAAGATACATAATTATAATATTATGCGGTCCGGTCCGGTTCCAACTGTGGTTCTTAAATTAAAAACTAGTATCCGAATCATAATTACCGTTTCCTATGTTTTCAGAACCATAATCAGAACAAAAAACTGCATAATCTGACCAAATAGAACAGTTCGGTCTGAATTGGACCGGTTTAATGGTTATATCGATTTTCTTGTACACCCCCTAATAAATTGAAAACCCTAATAAATTGAAAACCTTTGGGAACGGGTCTCAAAGGTGAGAGACAAAAATGTTCGAGTCTCAAATGGCTTGGGATTTGTTAATTAAGGCTTCATTTTGGGTAAAGAGTGTGTTTAAACTTTGAAGTGTGGGGTGAATTTCTGGGGATATGAAGCTTTCAACATCAAGAAGAGAAAGGCTTGAAGCTAGAGTATCTGTTTGTCAATGTTGTTTAGGTGACTGAAAAAGCACTTATGCTTTGATGAGATAATGAACTCCGTGCAGTCATTGCAAAGTAATTTCATCGATAGGAACGGGATAAATCAAAATTCACACTACCCATCAGGCCTGATGTGAAAAACATAGTATCCAAAAACAATTCAAATTAATACATCCAAAAACACGTTGACTAGTCATCTATATTACTCACTAAGGCTTCGTTTGTTTCGGGCGGAAAACGTTTTATAGGAAAACATTTTCCGGTGTTTGGAACCAAAAAAAAAAAGAGTAACGGAAAACTTTTTCCAAAATAAAAAAATCAAAAAAGAAAATGAACCACCAAGCCCTGAAAATGTTTTCTGGATTTAAGAGAAGGAAAACATTTTCCATCAGTTCAGGGCCTTTGCCCGACACACCCGACACTCTCTCTCTCTCCCCCTCCCCCCCTCCCTCCCTCCCTCTCTCTGTGTGTACCTGTATCTCCTTTCTGAAACCCTAGATCGCCATAGCCAAGCTGTAAAAGTCACCAACTGGGGCCTCTTCGCCTCCACTTCCAAATACGAAGACGCCGCCGATTTGTTCGACAAAGCCGCGAATTGCTTCAAACTCGCCAAATCATGTAAGTCTTTTTCAACTGATTTCTTTTTGACTGGTCGATTGCAATTCTTTAGCCATTTTTGTATTGCAATTTTATAAAATTTGAAATATGTATCTCTATTTGTGGTTCTTTCCTTGATGTAAGGGTTTATTTGTATCGCTCTCTAATATCAGAGTTGATTAATGATTGATCGGTCGATTATGAATGAGTGCATGGCATTTTAATTATTATTTGTGTGAGTTTAATTTCCTAATTGTTTTAGTTGGCTTTGACTCTCGAGGATTGATGAATAAGAATTGTTTGTTCAGTAACTTCAGTTGCATGGAGAAATGTTTATTTTCGGTTTCTCTTTGCAATGATTGATTAAGATGTTATAGAGAAGCTATTTGTTTGGCCGCCTTAACCACTACCTATATCATATTTCAGTAATTGGATGCTTGTGTTATGAAACAAGTCAAGTAAAAATTGGGGTATTACCTGTTTGATGAAATGTCTGAGACATTGGGTTCAAGTTTTCAAAAGGTATGGTTTGGTCTGTTTTTGTCCCCATGGCCAACACAACAGTGGGAAAGGTGTTTCCACTTCCACCACTTGGCCATATCGAAAGGAAGCATGTGTATCATTTTTCGAAACAAAGGAGAATACACTGTGCCATGTATTTGATCCTGTGGACATAATCAATTATCTGTAAATAACCATCGCTGCTTCCCCATATATACACTTCATCTACACCAAAACTGAAACTTGCATCTGGAAAAAAAGCCTTTAAAGCTCAGCTCTTGCATCTGAGCATTTTTGTTTTGAAAACTAGTTTATGGAGTATTCAGAAAAAAAGATTCTGCAAAGCATAACCAAACACACCCGGCAGGGAGCCATTCCTTGTAAAAACCCATCTTAGCTGACTTTGAAGGTAATGTGGAAAGTGGATTATTTTCTAATTGATGGGTGCAATTCAGACCTTAGTCTAGAAAGTGGTTTATTTTCTATGAGTAGATGAACCTTTAGTCTGTTATTTAAGTGATGCCATTTTTTGTTAAATTGCAGGAAAATATTATCTTGGAGATGTTGGTTATGGGGTTCGAAGAGAAATTATCTCCCCCTATCGTGGTACTCAATACCATTTGAAAGAATTTGGTAACAATCCTCCTCAAAACAAAATAGAGTTATTCAATCTTCGTCACTCTTCCTTGCGATCTACAGTTGAAAGGTGCTTTGGAGTTTTGAAAAAACGCTTTCGCGTAATAGATGCAGAACCGTTTTGGTCCTTCAACACACAAGTGGATGTGGTCCTAGCATGCTGCATCATTCACAATTATGTAAAGGGGGTTGATCCTATGGATGCTATTATGGAAGAAGTAAATAATGAGATGCCTAGAAATCCAAATCCTAGAGTCCAACAAACACAAAGGGAAGTTCAAGAAGAGAATAGAGAATGGGTTAGCAAAAGGGAGGAGATTAGTTATGCCATGTGGGCAGATTTTATTGCTAGGAAGAATAGATAGTTTTTTCGGTTGATGAATTATATTTGTTAAGAGTATTTATGCTTATTAAGACATGTGAGCGGAACTTATTCTTTGTTTATTGTTTGAGTTCTCTTGATTTTGTTTCTATACAAGGGTATTTATGTCATTTTGTACAGGTTATGTTGGATTTTTTTATCCCTTATATAGTATGGGTACCATTTCTATTTTTACAAGGATATTTTTGGTTAGTCTGTCAATTAGTGATTTTCCATGTCAACCAAACACCAGAAATCGTTTTCTGGAAAACATTTTCATATCACAACCAAACACCAGAAAACGTTTTATTTTCTAGAAAAAGTTTTCCATGGAAAAGGTTTTCCAGAAAACATTTTCCGCCCGAAACAAACGGAGCCTAATAGTTAGTGGCCTTCTGATATTCTATTCTTCCCTTGGATAAGTACTACTATACAAGGGGCGTGCACAGGTGGATCGGGTTGAGATTGAGGCCCAACATGACACCCGACCCAAATTGACCGGGTTAGTAAATTAACGCCCCATTCTCCGGGCAGGACCGTTCTGCGGATTGGGCCACTACTGGACTCGACATTTTTTAAAAAAAAAATTGCACTTTTTTAAAAGATGAGGACAACCACAACATAATTGAGCCTTACTAAATCGGGCCAACAGTGAGCCCATTAAATAGCTGGGCTTTCAGTTGTTGAACAAGACAAGGCCTAAACAAAGCAAAACCCTCACAACTCATTAATTAAGGATCATCCACCATTGTTGATTAAGGATCATTGATCCACCATTATCAAAATTCAAAATTATCCAAACATTTCATTTTTAACGAACAAAAAGTTTAAGTAATGCATACCATTAGTTAACCATAAAAAGAAAAATAAAAAGGAAAGATGTCCCAAACTAATTCCATATAGCTATATCCATTCCATTTTTCCTTGTAAAATGTGTGTGTGCGCGCGCGTGCGTGCGTCTGCATACATATTTGTATCTGTATCAATATCTATGGATAGATGAATAGAATTTTGGTTTTGATTGGAGGTGGAAGAATAACATATATATATATATATATATATATATACTCCTTCTCCTCCGGACTCCGGACCTCCTTGATCCGAGCATTTCTTTGACGATCCGATCCGTCCAATGTGTTTCAGAAGGTGTTTTCAAGGGTCCATGCGGGAAATCTTCAAAAAATAATACCGGGAAGGGCTTGATCCAAGCAGTTTTCGCAAAAACTTTAAATACCGCATGGACCCTTGAAAACACCTTCTGAAACACATTGGACGGCTCGGATTTTCCAAAAATAATTTGCAACACAAAAAAATCACTTTTTTTTTATGCTCGGGAGGGTTTGGACTAGAAAATTTCCGTATATATATATATATATATAGAGAGAGAGAGAGAGAGAGAGAGAGAGAGTACTTTATGTTTACACAGTCCTCACAGTAGCAAGTCTCAAGTCATGATTTCCCTACTGAGAGAAGAAAGAGCCCCTTGGAAAATGACTTGCGTGAAATTTTAAGAAAAGTCATTTTCTATAGTTTGTGCAATCAAACACCAAAATACTACAAAATATTTTCCTTCCCTGCAGACAAACAGAGCCATAGTTCGATTAAAATGAAATCTAATTAATAAAAGGCTACAAGAAAACACACAGACAATTACTATTCATACTTAGCAAAACATATATATACACATAAAAACAAGTATTAATTATTTTTTACTGCATCTTAGCGCAGTGTTTTAAATTTTGCACTTTTAAGGGTGTAGATATAGTACATGATGACTATTAAATATGTATTTTATTCTTTAAATAGGATAATTCTAGCAAGGTCGGGACGGCCCGGCTCATCCACTTATACATGTAGCTCTGATCCGGCCGATCACATAAAGTCATAAATAATGTATCATTGTTAATTAAAAGTTAGATCCTACGGAGTATTAACAAGTTAAGGGCAATGACTTTTTCTCTCGACTTTTATGCATTTGGTGTCCTTTGTTGGCTTGGCTTTATTCAAGTTGGAATTACTAAAATATCCTAATCTAATGAGTCGATTTTGAAGGGTAATTTGATACTTTCAAGTAAATAATTTGAAAATAGGGATTGCCATTTTTTTTTTATGACTAAGTTACCTATTCGAACTGTTCCCATGCACAAGAGAAATAAAAAGAAATATTTTAAATACTAAGGGGGCGTTTGATAACATTTTCATTTTTTATTTTTTTATTTCCAAAAAACTAAAAGTAGAATTATTTTTATTGTTTATAAAAAAAAAAACATGTTTGGAAATAAAAATTTAAACGACCCTGTTTTAAAAACAAAACAAATCACCTTTTTTTTGTTTTGAAAACTTTTAGAAATTTTGAAAACGTTTTTAACAAACACAACATAAAAAAAATTACCAAACACATTTTTGTTTTTAGTTTTGAAAAAATGAAAACAAAAACAAAAACAAAAAATAAGAAACAAAAACGTTATCATACGTCCCCTAATTATATAATCCCTTGCTTGAAGTTTTTTTTTTTTTTGATATTGAATGCTTCACATTTGATTTCAAACAAAAAGTCAACAACATCGCATTTTGCAGTAACAAACAATCTTACACCTTTTTATGGGCGTAAATTATACCTCATACTCGACCATGTTCTAGACATAATGTTGGGGGTACAGAAGTTTTAAGGCCAAGTTGCAATGCAAAAATCTTTGATTTTATCAAATGTCTTCCTCATTTGATAAAATTAAGTGTTGATTCTATCAAAATGTAAATTTTATCATTTGAGAAACTTGGCCTAAGTACAGAAAACGTACAAATAACTTGTAGAGCCCACATTTGGGTCCCGCACAAATAATCCAAACCGTTCATTAAATTTTAAATAGTTTTTTTATTGATCTTGCAAAAAATCAACTCAATTGGATGTGTAACCAATTAATTCATATTTCACGTTTTCATTCACAATCCTATGTTGGATGAAAACTTGAAGTTTGGATCAACCATTTACATATATTCAATTGAGCTAATTTTTTCCAAGTCCATTTGGAAAATTATTTTTGAATTAATGAACAGTTCAAATTATTTGTGTGGGACTCAAAAATGAATTCCACAAGCCGTTGTACATTTTATGTACTCCACAGCCGTGCTGTACACCCCTTCGGCCGTTGGATCGTGTTTTGGATAGCTCGGATATGTTTTGATTTTGTAGGTAAGGTCAGCGTGTATGATGAATAGACAGTTGACCAACCTATAATAACTTGCCACGTGGCAAGAAAAGTTACAGTGGACACGTCATGCATTAAATAAAGTCAATGGTTGGGGCAAAACCCACTGCGAAGGGGATATCCTCGCGAAAGAACAATGGCTGTGTTTGGTTGAGAGTTTTGAGAAGAAATTTTTTGAGATAGTGTTTGGATGAGTTTTTGGAAAAAGTAATAATTAGAGAGAGGTGTAATGATTGGAGAGAGATAGAGAGAAAAATGAAAATAATGATTGGATGGAAGGATATGAGTAGAAAGAGAAATATGATTAATGATTGGAGAGATGAGAGATGGGGAAGGAATCTTTTTGGAAATTTTTTTGGAAATGTGAAGTGAACAAAGTGCCTTGAGTAAGGGATACCCTAGACAAGGGAGCCTCATTTGATGGGAATTCACCCGTCGGGACCCCCCCTAAAAAGGGAATTGGCGTGACAGGAAGAAGTTAGTACTTACACGTATATATATATATATATATATAGAATAATGATCTATTGAGGACTCCCTTAGGATAAGAACGTGCGGACCTCACCATTCCGGATCAAATTTTGACGATCCGAACCGCTCAATGTTTTTAAAATGCATTTTCCAAAGTCCACGCGGAAAATCTTCAAAAAAAATACCCGGAAGGGCTTGATCGGATCAGTTTTTGTTAAAAACGCTATACCTTGGAAAATGCATTTTAAAAACATTGAGCGGTTCGGATCGTCAAAATTTGATCCGGAAAGTCGAAAAATGGTGAGGTCCACACGGAATTTGTGTTTGAGGGAGTCCTTAGTAGATCGGCTTCCTATATATATATATCGAGCTCGCAACTGCACCTGGCCATAAGGCAGGGGCAGGGAAGTCACTACAAGTCTCGAGCGAGGTGTTGACGCGAGCCAAAGGCCCCTCGGCCATGCCTAGCATAGCGGGAATATGGGAGATACAAGTGGTTTAGTGGCTTTAAAGGATTAACAATCGTCGCGATGAAATGACGTGCACTAAATAAGCAAGAGGAATCTTCCAGACGGTCAGTAATGTCACCCACGTTGCCCAAGTATACAGAGAGAGCATGTGTCATCATATTATTAGGGAAATAACTGCAGCCCAATGATAGGGTGCAGATCCCTATAAATATGAGACATTTCTTCACAACTTCCCATAGAGATTGATTCATCCCCAAGGCACGAAAACCCTAGAGGGAGAAAGTGATTCAGAGCTCTCGAACCAAGAACATTGTTCTTGCTAGTGCTCGCGAACCCATCTTCTCCTCGATCTGTGACAGAAGGATGATGATGATCTAAAGGGGAGTGGACTGAATACTGCTGCCTTCTCTCTTTGTGTATTTGGCCTAACTTTTCACTCCTTTACACACTCTCTTGCTTCTTGCTTAATCATTAGTCATTGTTTGCCTCTCCAAGTTAAGTTTATTAATTTGACTGACTAAGAACCTATCCTACAGATTTTTTACCGGTAAAAAAAAAATCAAAATTAAAAGGATAATTACCGAACACGTCCGAGCTGTCCAAAACTCGATCCAACGGCTGAGGGGTGCACAACATGGTTGTGCACAACACCCCGCGAGTCCTAAGTTTAAAGTACAGAAAACGTAGAAATGACTTGTGGGTGTAAGTTGAGAGGAGAAGAAGAGAATCACCGAGTCACACACCGCCCCTATTCCACACTGATTTTGTACGGTGTTATTTATTTATTTATTTTTTTTGGTGCTTAGGAATAGAATATACGGTGTTATTTAACTCATTGTCTTAGGACCGTATTTTCAAGATTTCAATTAATTTAAGTAGGAGTACTTTTTTAGTGAAATCCTTCACTAGATTGAACCCATTTTAAAAAAAGTTAAATGCGTCTAGATCAACTACTGATTGGCACACTACTATTGATCTCATTTTTACACATTATTATTCGTTGTTCTCTCTTTTCTTACTAGACTAGTAAAAGAACACGTGCTTCGCGCGTGATTTTTCCTCAACCCTATTCGGTACTAAGATGTCTAAATAAATTCTTTTAGAAAAGTCCATATGAGATACTAAAATCTCTTAATCAAATTATGTACAAGAGCTAGTAAATGTTTATTAAGACCATGGTAGCCTCTTCTGTTAATTCTTGGTGATAGGCCTTATTTTTTTTGAACTGCTGGTGATGGGCTAATAGCTTCCATCTTGCATGGCTAATCTAAAACAACAATTACATACTAACTTGAAAGGTTCTCTTATATGCCAGCGACCCCAATAATTGTGTTCTTCGAATCATTTTCCAGTATAATACACCCGGGCTCAAATCTTCTAATTTATCCCTCAACACAGTGCCGTTCCACAACATCTAATAAACGTAAAAACAACAACTTTGGAGCACAAGCAGCTATACCTCTTGCTTGTCAAGCGGGAGGTCTGGGATTCGAGTCCATGGAGAGACATCGAACCCCCTTTGGTTGTATAACCCACTAACTACACAACTAAACCACGCTGATGTATCGTACGACTTTAAGAAAAAATTAAATACTAGCACATATAAATTTGGGATCTAAGACTGTGCCATCATCAACATTAAATTCATAAACCTCACCACGAGGAGAATACCATTTCGCAGCAGTGTCAGGCCAGCGCATGACTCCTTTCAAGTAGCATGAACTCGAGAAATAGGAAAACATATCTAATACCCGCAAGATTGGTAGACTAAGTGAAATCAGCACGCAAAAGTTCTTCTCTAGCCTGTTCCAAAAGTCTTGTAAACACGATATTGCACACATCTTGCCACAAACTGAATCTCCACAGTTCCATAGCCAAGCAGCAACATTTTAATGCATGTTGAGCACCCCACACCCCTGCATATATATATTTTTTTGAACGGCAAATTTTTTTTATTAATCAAATATCAAGGATACAAGATTAAAAGGAGCAAGAGAAAAAACATCAAACGAGGAAAAGGAAACCAACAGAGTTGGACCCCTAACCTACGACTATCATTTGCTTCTCGAGACCCAAAAGGTAGAAGATTGACAAGGAGACAACCAAGCAACCAACAGACAGCAGAAACTAGGCAAACCTCCAACCAGCGGTAACAAAGTCACCTTTGCCAAAAAGATGACCTAACCGGGATACACCCTTCGACAACTACACCCCAAATATTAAATTTTTTATGCGAAGACTCCCACATCTCCTTTGCGCTCTGAAAAAATCTAAACGATTCGAATACCAAAACCTTCCTTTGAGGATCTGTTTTGCCCTTGACCTTTTAAGTTGTGCCTCACTTTTATTCTGAAACACAATCTCACCTCCATTTGGAACACTATCATCTTCTGCACTCACATCCAAAGGAGATGAAGGGATACTAACACCTCCCACATCCTCAATCTGCAACTTCAGCCCATCACCTGCTCCATCACACTCCACAACAGCCTCTCCATCCTCATCCAAGCCAACTAAAGCCCACCAACGATTATTATGCAAACTTGCAAAGCCACTCTTAATACTTGGAGAAGATATAACTTTAGAAGAGGAAGAAAGCTGGCCGCCGACAACCGAATTGCTATGCTCTTGTATACGACCATCTACCAAGACATTGACATTCTCCTCTGCCTGAGATTGTGGACCGCAAGAAAAACAGCTCTTGGAAGAAGAAGAATGTCTGGATCCATCTGATTTGTCACCCTTTGGACTGCCTAAATTAATACCCCTTGTACCATAATTATTAGCCTCGGTATAATTTTTAACGGAACCAGACCCACCAATAGAAGACTCACTTAAATTAATCCCACTTTTGCACACACCTTGATTTAGAGTAAGTGGTAATTTTGGAACCCATATTTTGCTTCGAGAGTGAGCTGTAACCCACTTAGACTTTTCAAATTTTGAATTCAAACCTGTGCTTGCCGAACTTACACTCGTCCGTGCCCGTCGAAATTTACGAAAACCATTCCCACGCTCCTTGTCCGTTTGCACAACACGCGCCACCATTTGTTTTGTGGGAATTTCCAATGAAGTTCGACGATGACGACAACCTGCAAATGGAGACAAAACAGGGGAATTTGCCGAAATAGGGACTACGAAACTTGATGCAGATTGGAAATTTATATTACTTACAAATATAGTGTTTTAAGTTTTCCTTATTTTTATTTTATTAATTTTGTTAGGAAGTCTCCAATTTTAGAAATAAGTGTTATAGAGTATTTTGATTCCTAGTTGGATTAAGGTTTGTTATTTGATTCCTAGTTGGATTAGGGTTACTTTAGCCCTATAAGTATCATTGTAAGCCTAATGGCAGAATTCAGTTGTTTATGAATTAAGAAAAACGAGTTTTTACTCAATATCTTGGTCGTTTAAGGAGGGAGTACCTCCGGGTCGATCTTATTCGTTTGTTCAAAGAGGGAGTACCTCTGGCTCAAACATTATTCGTGTTTCTCTTGCACGATCAATTTCGTTTCCATAGGCTGCGCTGCATCAGTTGGTATCAGAGCACACGTTGCAATCCTGTCATGGCGGCGAGACGCGGTGTAGGACGTCCAAGAGGGGGTGGTCGAGATGATGCTGCTTGGGATGCTCGGATGGAGGAGGGTTTTGCTGAACTCAGAGCCATGTTTGGGAATATTGCCCAGCGCATGGATGCTTTAGAGAACGCTGACCCAACTCGCCGTCGTCCTGTTAGACCTAATCCTCCGATAGAGGATGGTTTTTCAGACGATGAAGATATCAAACCTTTTGGTGGCGGAAACTACCAAGGGGGGAGGTATAGAGACGTTGCGGCTAGAACCCGTGGCTCTTGTTATTGTAAGTCTAGTATGAAAATTGAGATTCCAAAAGAAATTGGGCTTCCTCAATTCCATGGAGGGAGAAAAAAAGAGGTTATAGAAGAAATTTTAGTTGAGGGAGACGTAGGAGATTCTATCGACGATGTATTAGAGGAAGAGTCCGATAAAATATTTTTGGACACAGATTCATCGTTGTTGCAGTCAGAAATTCATTGGGATTCACCTCCAAAATTCGATGAGTACCGGGATGAGGAGAAAATTGTCATTCATAACGTGATAGAAAATATGAATGATGAATTTGT
The DNA here is from genome assembly GCA_963854785.1 of Vaccinium vitis-idaea. NCBI lineage: Eukaryota > Viridiplantae > Streptophyta > Magnoliopsida > Ericales > Ericaceae > Vaccinium > Vaccinium vitis-idaea. The sequence goes on from OY978224.1 coordinate 9,120,410, forward strand.
GGAAATTGAGAAGAAGTTTGTTGCTATCCTTGACAAAGTTGATGGTTTGGATTCAATCGATGGCGTCTTGAATGTGGGAAAAAAGGCGATCAAAATATGCCCATCGTTAGGATTCGAAGTATCACAATTTATCGATCCTTTTTGGGAATTTATTGAAGATTTTGCAAGCAGCAAATCATGTGTTTCATACCTAACAATGGAAATTGTTCCTCTAATTTTTGAAGATTTCTTTTTGGAATTTGGCTTCGGAAAAATCAATTTGAAGTTCAAGATGGAAGCGGACAAAGTTCGGCGAATTCAACTGTATAAACTCGAGGACGAGTTTCTTCAAGCAGAGGAGAATGATGCAGATTGGAAATTTATATTACTTACAAATATAGTGTTTTAAGTTTTCCTTATTTTTATTTTATTAATTTTGTTAGGAAGTCTCCAATTTTAGAAATAAGTGTTATAGAGTATTTTGATTCCTAGTTGGATTAAGGTTTGTTATTTGATTCCTAGTTGGATTAGGGTTACTTTAGCCCTATAAGTATCATTGTAAGCCTAATGGCAGAATTCAGTTGTTTATGAATTAAGAAAAACGAGTTTTTACTCAATATCTTGGTCGTTTAAGGAGGGAGTACCTCCGGGTCGATCTTATTCGTTTGTTCAAAGAGGGAGTACCTCTGGCTCAAACATTATTCATGTTTCTCTTGCACGATCAATTTCGTTTCCATAGGCTGCGCTGCATCAAAACTCCACCTCCCAAACCCGATCTTGACGGATGTCAAAATTTTGCCTTCGGACCCTCCGCAACACTGCCCAAACTTTCCTGAAATTTATCTATCGCCTCTCTAAATGTCAGCCAAGGCACTTCAAGATCTCGATTTTGACTGTAACCTTCCTTGCTATCTTCTTTGGAATAATTTTTGAGCCATTGTTGTCCTCCTTCTGAACCATCTCAACCATAATTTCCTGCAACTGACGCCACCCCTTCCCTTGACCATCCTCAGGAATGCGAACAACACTTCTAATTCTTGACCCTCGAACTTTGATTTCAATAAATCTACCTCTGTTGTTCTGGATCCAAAAAATCCTAACCCATCTTTCCTTGCTTCTCAGGCTACCCAGAAAAAGATCACCGCCGATTGTAAACGATGCCGTTTGTAAACGATGCCACCATTTGCTTCTCAAGGTCACATACCGGTATAGATATCCATCACGCTCCTTTAATGTAACTAATGGGGCTGAACTTTCACCATCCACCACCAAAACAAACTTCTTCCAACCCAATTGAAAAGATTTACTCCTCCACATGCCTTTCATCAATCGTGCATCACAAATGGCTGCACTAGCCATGGGTGGTCGGCAGTACAGAGTTGGAAATTATGTTAAGTTAATGATTTCCTCTCTCTCTCTCTCTCTCTCTCTCTCTCTCTCTCTCTCTCTCTCTCTCTGTGACGCAGGTATATTCAAACTCAAACTACGTAATGAAAAACATCTCATGTCACCTATACCACCAGAAAGTGTATATACATTGGTAACCTTCTCTCTCACTCTCTCTCTATGCCTCTGTGTCTCTGTTCGTTCTTTCCTAACCTTCTCTCCCACACCCCTGCATATATGTTGAGCCTAACCAACAAAAACAATCAAAGAAACTTGTTTATATAATTCTGAAAGCTTGAGATAGTGGATACTAAGTAGTAGCACCAATGAAAGATTTGATATAGAGCATGACCGGGAACATTAATTTAATTTGAATCTTTTACAAGGCAACATTGAAAACTAAGTATATGGCAACCACAAACCCTATTTCATAAAAAAATTGAGGGAAACTAAATAAAGAAACGCCATCCACCACTGAAAATGCTGGACAATACAAACATGGGTTACGGTTCAGTGCTTTGGCCTATACGTGAGTACCGTGTCTACACCTCGATTCAAAGAAAATTTTCCCTTTTTCTTGATCTTGGTCTCGCTTGGGGTTGATGATTTTGCAGCTATGGTGTGCTCAAACAAAAAGGGAAATCTCCTCTCCCTTATGATCTTTAGGCCTTATGGAACCTGCTGTAAAAACACTCTTTTTTCCCGACATGACATTACCCTAACTTCTTCAATTACCTTCATTTATTAGCCAGCAATGCTAGCAAGCCAGGAAGCACATAAGTTATCCCATTGGTTCATTCTTGTAACAGCCAGGCGGGCTTATACACTTGAAATTTTTTTGTGTATGCAACATATTGGCTTCTACATGCTGTTTTAGTTTTTTGAGATCCACAGGCCCCAATCCCAATGCCCTTAGTTCACCGTCTAGGAAACTCGGAGGCTATAAATCATCAGCCCCCAATCCCAATGCCCTTAGTTTATCCTCTAGGCAACTAAGAGGCTATAAATCTTTTCGCTATTATGAATACGGTGCCACTGTGGCACCCCCTTCAAGTTCAACCAAAGCATGGATTTATTCTACACAATAAAACCCCAATCATCAATGAAAACGCGAACAAAAAATTTACTTCCAGGAGTCAGACACCATCCCACGTGGCCACGTAGAACAAAGAAAATGTTAAGATGACATGAAGACGAATCCCTTGTAGCCAGTAATAAATTTTCGCAACATCCCAACTGTTTTAATTGAGCTGTTTCTTTAGTAATATGTTCGACGTCATGATAGAGATGGTTGACACATTTGGGGGTGAGAGTGTGGGAAACCCAGCTGACTGTTCAGAGTTTGGATTCAAAGATGTATCTCTACTAATAGCTTTTGAGTGAAACCACTATTAAAGAGTAAACAACAAAACAGTAGAAGGGAATCAGTAAATTTGGTACTTTCGAAGTAGAATACATAACAATTCTAGGAAGAAATATGTTTCTACATGATATTGTATGCCACTTTTTTTTTTGGGTAAATCGATTGTATGCCACTTGCGCATAGCCAATATTGCACGTAGAGGAAAAAGTTTCAAATATAGAATATTGTGGGTTGCAAAAGAGAGTTTTTTTTCCCCCCTGAAGATAAAGATGGGGGACTGCAAAAATATGAACAAAGAGAAATGTTTCTTAATGCACCAATCAATCATTTATTTGCATGCGGGATACTAATGATAACTTGAATATAGGTAACTCTTGTATCTTTTTCTATCCTTTTTCCCGTTATATAGGAAACAGATGGCATTCATAAAACTATCAAGGATATTATCGCACAACGGTTCATCATGTTGGTTTTCTTGTGGGCATTTTTCAAACACCTACCAAGCATCTTTCAACTACTCTATGACAAACGACAGAATACTTCATTTCAGTTATCATACACAAGTGATAGGCAAAGCCATGAAAATCACTCTTCTTAGCCCAAGTATGTATAGGAGACATGTCCAAGTCAGGTTGGGACAACTAAACTTATTATCGCCTCCAATCATTTATGGTTTAAGAGAGATGTAAGGGAGAGATTATGAATTACCTCGAGGTGGTTTTCAAGGAAAAATGTTTGCCGACAAGGGCTGCAAACCGAGTCTTGGACACACTCCTATTCCCGTAATTGTTTGACATTACCAACATATTAGCGGGTGCGACCGACAAAACTACTAACTAATTCCAAGATGCTTTGGTTTGCATGTGTAAGAGTAATTGCAATTCGGAAAGGCGAAGAAGGAAAAACAAACAAACTACCTCTTTGCGACGATCTCCTTGAAGATTGACGACAATCAATTAGAAAAAATCCACCTTGCTTGGGTTGCTTCACTCATTCTCTTATTTTTACAAACGGAGTCGGAGTTGAGGGTGAGTCGTAGAAGGTAGTCGTGGGTTTCGGAGTCAGCGTCGGAGGAGAGGAAGAGAAGTGGCGGTGGGCTGTGCAAGAGAGAGAGCCCGTGCAAGAGACGAAGAGGTGAGTGGTATAAATGAAAGTGAATCGCAAATGCCAAACGATGCACTTGGTCGGTAAAGGATATCACGGATCCGGACCATCGTGTCGTGTCGCAGAACGAAAGTGGAGTCAGGGCTGCCACTGTTATTTCCCATAGTTGACTGGGGGTATTTTAGGAAACGAAAAGTAGACAAATCTTCACACTTTTATAAAGAGTATAGATAGATAGATAGATAGATAGATAGATAGATTGCAGCAAAATTTTGTCAAGTGCCATCTTACACTTCTCTTTATCTTCTTTGGTTGACTTGGGGCATGGTGTTACATTTCCCTTGATATTCACTATGTGTTGTTTTATTCTATGAACTCCTCCACCATACTCTTTGTCACACAATTTGCATTTCCAACGTTCCCTGTTATTTGGATTCACAAGGAAGCCATATTCCCATCCAACATCATCCGAACCTCTTTTCAATACTGGACACTCAGAAGTGGTAAATGCCGCCGAAGATGATTGGTCCATTGTATAGTTACCTATGAATAATCACAAAATTTGGGCAAACCACAACAAGAATATACAATCTGTTTTTTACTAATTTAATGCCTCGGTGGCAACTAAAACCACAACAAGAATAAATGAATAACTAATCCTTAGTGGCAAATATACAACAATATACAATCTGTTTTGTTGTCCTATTCCTATCCTCTTACTTTTTTAATTAATCTATACAATCTTTTTTAATTAACAATATACAACCTTAGTGGCAATCTTTTTTAATTAATCTATACAAACTTGTTTAATACCTTAGTGGCAACTAAAACCAAAAAAATATAATTTCAAAACTGAAAAAATAAAAAATAAAATCGATAGTGGCAAACCACTTTTGGTACTGTCTACACCACCACCCAGTACTTTAATTTATTAGTTTCCACTTTAATCCATAGTGGCAGACCACTTTTTTTTATTTAGGTTAGTGGGTTTCCACTTTTTTCGTTAAAACATAGTAACTCTGGTATAAAAATTAAAACATAAACAGAGAGAGAGAGAGAGAGAGAGAGAGAGAGAGAGAGAGAGAGAGAGAGAGAGAGAGAGAGAGAGAGAGAGAGAGAGACTGTGTACTGTGCTGCTGTGCATCGACAGAGAAGAGAAGAGAGAGCGAGAGAGAGACCGACAGAGGAGAAGAGAGAGAGCGAGAGAGAAGAGAAGAGAGAGAGCGAGAGCGAGAGAGAGAAAAGATCTTACCTGAGAATTTGAGATATTCGATTCGTGGAGGAAGATAGTCGATCGTGACTGTTGGTGAGGAGAAGAGATGCAGCAGCAGTGACTGTTGGTGAGAAGAACTGAAGAAGAATGCTGCTTCGATCGTGTTTGAAGAGGTAAGAATAGATTTAGGGCATCAATCGTGTGTTGAAGAGAATGGTGTTTAAAAATTACACTGCGGCCCTAAGAGCTTTTCAAATTCTCTTTTTTTTTCCCCTAGACTTTTGCAATTTTTTCCGATTTGCCCCGATTTTTTCGATTTATCGATTTAATCTGACTTGGCGATTTGTCCGACTTGGCCGACTTTTCTGATTAGTCGCCGACTTGTTCCCGACTAAGTCGGTCGGCGACTAAATAAAACGACTAGGCCCTAGTCGACTTGGAGAAGCCACGACCCCGACCTAGTCGCCGAACTTTTAGAACACTGCTAAAACTAAAATATTTAATTATTCTTTTTTATAATTTTATATACCAACTAATTTTTTGCTATTTTTTCTTCTAATTATACGGTTTTTTACATATATTAAATTCAAAATTTATTAATTTTTTTTACTTATAATAACTAATTTTAATAATTTTATACAAAATAAAAATTAATACATGTTAAAACATTTTTTAAAAATATATCTGGAATATACCACCTAATATGTTCAATTATTTTTAGTTTAAATGTTAATTTAATAATTTTTATGTTATATTCCAACAATGTCAAATTCTAAAGTATAAATTTTTTAAAATGTTTTTGTGTCAAATTAAAGATCTTGATCGGCAGTTTAAAAAAATAAAAAAATATGCGCGCAATTAATTTATTTTTTAATCCAAAGGAAATTGTAAGGACTCGTAAAACTAGGGAAACGATTTTGTTACACACAACGAGAAGGTAAAGGGTGATTGGGGGGTAGGGTAGTCATTTATCGGGGGTATTAAGCTATATCACCTCCCGTTATTTAGTAAGTAACTATGGGGTATTTGCACTTTGGCTCCTTGTACTTTGCACGATTTACACTTACACCCATCGTACTTTTTTAGGGCACTGCTTCAGTTCAGATTTCAACTTTTCCGATCAAATTTTGATGATCCAATCCGTTCAATATGTTTGGAACATGTTTTCAAGGGTATCTTGCTGAAATCGGCCAAAAAAAAGACTGTGAGGGCCTTGGATTAAGCAGTTTTTTGTAAAACTATATATGCTCGGATCAAACCTTTCCCGGTCATGTTTTTTCCAATTCCTTGCAGATACCCTTGAAAACACATTCCAAACGCATTGGATGGATCAGATCATCGAAATTTGATCATTCCATCCAGCGAAATTTGATCAGGAAAGTCGAAATCCAGACCTATGTAAAATTCGGGATCTCTGCAAATGGTGTAAGTGCCTAAAAAAAAAATACGAGGAGTGTAAATGCAAATCAAGCAAAGTACAGGAGTCAAAGTGCAAATACCCCTATAACTTATACACCATCACAAAAAACTTGCCAACGGAAGTATAAGAGGTGTCTGATAAAAAAAAAGTATAAGAGGTGTAAGTGTAACCTAGACAAGGGGAAGGGGAAGAGTGTTATATATAACCCTCTCCATCCCCCAGCCAAACGAGCCGTAGGGTTTAACGGGAATTGCGAATGCAAACCGACCTCTGATAGACCGCCACTACGAAACCCACAAAACTACAAATCAAGACCGGAAAAACTAAGGATGATGGGAGTACAGGTAAGTTCACCTCCCATCTTTCCAATGAGTTTTTTTTTTCCCTTCAATTTACATGGAATTGGTTCCAATGAGTATCTTGTATGAGACCCAAAAGTTGATTTTGTGATTTTTGAACATTATCTTATTGGGAAGTGAATAATTGAATTTATCACGTTATTTTGACAGTTTAAAACCGAAATTAGTTCGGGTTCTAATTCCCTTATACCTTTGTTTTCGGGTTTTAATTCCCGTATACGGTCCATGATTTCAAGTTTTTCAAATAAGGACTCTGTGAAAAAACGCTTGATCCTTTGTTCAATTTTCCAAAGGACCAAAACTCGATTGATCTTTAAATCCATAAAATCGAGAGTTTCAATACCTGGTATGATAGCGGGTGTGTGTGTGGAGGTTGCCAATAGAATCTGACAAAAGAGTATTCAATTTTATAAGTGATTAATCTCCTTTTCCTTGTCCTCAACCAAAAGATATGGTTTCCAGTTTTGAAAATCTCTCTTTCAAAGTTTTCACTGTTTCATCATCCTTGATTTTTCGTCTTTAATGATATTTTATCAATTTATTTATTTATTATTTACTTTTTGGATGTATATTGCGTATTTCTATTCAGAAAGTACAATTTTTTTTTAAAATATTAACAAAATTGACTAAAGATGAAAAAATTATGCAACCCTATAGAAAACTGTTCTGTAAAACTTATCTCAAAACAAAGTGTTGTGTAAAATTTTGGTCCTTTCAAACCAAAAATCTTTGGATTTGATCAGCAAAGTTCTTAAACTGTTCTATGAACTTTTGTGGAGTTTTTTTTTTTTTTTTTTGAACTGCAGAAATTTAACCTTTGTGGAGTTGGTTCATATGGGCTTTGCCTGGCTTATAATGAGCCTGTCAATGGATAATGAGATTGGCTCTCGATTATTCGTAAGCATAAGTTGACCCAGACACACTTACCAACAAAAACAATGGTCGTCTTTTTCCAATGAGTTTGTATGTTTTTTCTCAAGTTACATGTAAATAACTGAAACTTTATTGCTTTGTATATATTTTGTATCAGATCCAAAAGTTCCTGATTTGTTATTTTTGATCCATTTTAATTTCATGTCATTTCTGTGTGTTGGTGTCAAGAGGCCTTTGTAGGTACCTTTGATGCACAGACACGGACACTGACATGGGGACACGAGAATTCTTAAAAAATGGGGATACAGACATGGCGGGGGACACGCCACGTGTATATTTATCTATTATATTTATCATCATCATCATCATTATCATTATTATTATTATTATTAGAAAATGCAAATAAAAAACAAGACATCCATAAGTTCAAACATAAGTTCGTAACATATCCACTCAATAAAGCATGTCAAAAGCAATTAGGTGTCAATGATTGCAAATTAAATTTGTTGGACAATGAAAAGATGAATAAATAACTAGAACTGCTACGACTAGTAGAATAAATAATGAGAACTCTGTTGATCGATGGCAGTCGATGGCAGACTGATGGGGGTAGAAGAGATGTATATGTATGATTACACTTTTTTTACCCCAAGTTTTGATTAATTATAAATTTACCCCATAAAGTTATAAAAAATTTCAAATTAAACCCCGCTGTGTCCCCATCCGTGTCCTATTCGTGTCTCATCCGTGTCCCCTCGTGCCCCCAGTCGTGTCCCCCTCCAAAAATTCAATTAAGACGTGTCCCCCTCCACGTGGCGTGTCTGGACACGTGTCCTGCCATATCCCTATGTCCGACACTGTGATACGGTTAGAGGTGTCGGTGCTTCATAGTTAGGTAACGGGACATATCCCCGTGTCCGATACTGCGATACGGTTACCCTTAGAGGTGTCGGTTCTTCATAGGTAGGTACTATTCAACTTTATTCGTGATCAAGAAAGGCTCCTTTCTTATGTCTTTGATTATCTTGTTAGTGATTATTCTCCTTTTTCAAGTATTTTTTTACCTAGTTGTTTATTTTTAAGAGCTGTTCTTTGTTAACCGAAACCTTTGTTTTTAGGTGCCAATTGAGAAATATTCGAGCAAGCTAGTTTTTTTCCCTTCTTGCATGCGTTATTATTGTTCTTTTTATCGTGAATTCCTTTGTGTTTCATCTATTAACCGTTACGCAGATTGCTAGCTAGCTGAATTAAACAATTTACTCGAACTGGAAATTTGAGTAAAGGCTGCTAAATTCATCTCCAACCCTTGACCCAAATAAATACCGAAAATGTGTTTTACCAATGTCACTAAAAACTGCTACTATTCTAGCAAATTATGTTTCGGAACTTATGTTCCGAAATGTAGTAAACCTTCTTTCGTGAACGGTGGTTTTACAGATCCATAATTTTTGTATGAGCACTAGGGAGATTGGAGCTTTAGCAAGAGAAAATATAAGAAAAGTTGGTCACACTGCTTCTAGAAATGTGTTTCAAATGAATAAATTGAACAAAAAAATTCCATTATATGGGAACTTTTTTCTCTTGAAACAATAACATTCTTGGATTGTTAGCTACAGAAGCCTATTCCTATCATCTTGAAATTTAGGGCATGTGGCATATCAAGTTCCTGTTTTCGTTCCTTGTGTTCAACGATCCATGTTCTTGGTGGCATAGGTTTTTACCCCTTTCCTCACCCAAGTCCAGGGATAACCATTTCATTTACTCATCTTATATCCAATCCAAATATGATACTTTTCTGATTCTAGGAAATATTCTACTTTTACCAGTCAGTCAGAATTTAACATGTGGCATTTGACTCAAACTTAAGTTTGCACATTCCATTGATTATATTATGGAGTTTTTTTAAGATTTCGACTCATATTTGAATAAAATCCTTGAGTTAGGATTGTAGATGCCGTTACTCTGCCCTTTCTTTTCTTGTAGTTTGTTTAATTTTTTTTGTTTTGTTTTGAAAGAGTCATTGTCACTGCGTATTTACACAAATCTTATTTCAGGTGCACTTCAGCCGAGTTTTATTTTATTTTATGGAGAATGCTCTTTCTGGGTACTTTAGTTTGTTTTGCTTTTGAAGTGATTGCCTCATAAATCAGCCAAACTGAATTTTCGTGACCAGGGGCATATTTTCAGTCTTATCTATTCCAGTGAATGCCGTCCTTTTCCTAATCTTTAAATTTATATGACCAATTTAGCTGCTATCTGGTTGCTGTCCTGTATCATCTGTTATTTCTGAATCTTTTCTGCATGAGCGGCGTCCATTTTCCAACCTAGATTCTGAACGGAACTACGATGGCTGTGTTTGTTGTGGTAGTTTTGTTTTGTTTTGTTTGCAGGGACAATGAGTAGAGAGAGGAATATGGTAATGATTGGAAATAGGGGTAATAAGTGGAGAGAGTTAGAGAAAAAAAAATAATAATTGAAAAGTGGAGAAATGGTTGGAGAGAGAAATAGGGTAATGATTGGAAAACTAAACTAAGCTAAACTAAAATGGGCAAACAATCACAGCCGATATAGCTAGTCCTTCTCTAATTTTTGTTTTCTAACATAGTTATGTGGTCCACTCTTAGTACCTATATTGTTTTCCCATTTATATGTGTTTTTTGAAATCATGGCTTCCATTCCAATTCATTTTCAGAGCTTAGTAACCGGGCTTCCACTTAAAGGCCTTGGAAGCTCCAATAGGGCGGGGAATGTGAACAATAGTGGCAGTGGTGAGTGAGAGTTTCACCTGTTTCTTTCTCTTTCACTTATGAGTTAAAATGCAATTATTTTTACTTCTTGGCCTAATCTAAATGATTTTCAGTTGAGACATCCCTCCGTAAACCTCCTATGCTACTGCCATGGCCTCGTACACAAGATAGAAAAACTCTTCCTTCATTCGTACGCTTGAATGTCTCACTTAAATCAGGTTTGCTTATCCTCAATTAAATTGTCATACAACTCATACGTATGACAACCAGAGATTATTGTTATTTTTTGTAGTGTCTTTTTGTGGTTCCTTGTTTTCCGTGAAAGAAAACATGAACAGCTGACATCTCCTTATTGTTAGGGTGCTATCAAAGGCATCAATGCGGTGGTGATGCTCGTGACATGGTTCTTCTACATGGTACTCAAAGAAATGTTCACTGTGTTCGTTTGTTGCTTCCCAACAAAAAATTTTTGAAAAACACTTTTCCGAAATAAAGGTTGTGCACATGGAGTAGCACCCTGCCATTTATTAGTCAAACTTTTGTGGGGAATCCCACAACAGTGGGCTCCACTTTTGACTCAGCAAAAGCTTGTAACGAGGAATTAGCTAGAGGCACACAACTCAAACCACACCTCCAACCACACAAGACACATGTCGCGCTTGGAGGCGTGACACGTGTCAGTGGGCCCAGCCACCACCAATTTGACGGGAAAAAAAAAAAAAATTAAAACTGAAATCTTCTCATCTCTCTCTCCTCCCGTCATCTTCCATCCAATCCCCTCCTCCATAGTCCATATCGACCACCAGCAGCAACAAAACAAAACAGTCAACTCGCACCACCGCTCGCCGCCATTAAAGACAAGTGCTCCTCCCCAAGCTTTCCTCCTCCCACCACCGACACCCCCACCGCCAAAGTCCAACGCCGGATCGGCATCGCCGTCGACAGGTCGACTTATCCGACGAGTCTGCCTTCGCCGTCAAGCGGTCCGTCCACCACTACTTTCGTCCGAGCGGTGTCGACTGGGGCGTCGTTTTCGTCTCCGTTGACGACCAAGAGTACAGCATAAGCTCGAAAATGAGTTCGATGCTTTCACTGATACTAAATCGACGGGTCTAGGTATTCTACGGTGGTGATGGTGAAGGACAGGTGGTGGCGGGAGTAGCCGGATGGGAGGGGATTGGGTTTGGCTTTGGGGGAAAAGGTGACGAGGGGAGGGGAGAGAGAGAGGAGAGAGAGACGTAAAGGTGGAGAGGAGGAGTCAAACGGTAATAAACAGTGCTTGACTTATTTGTAGGGCCCAGGAACTCTTCCATCCGATCACCCTTTCTAAATAATTAGTTTAGAAATACAAAAGCCACTTTTGCAGAGATGAAACGAGCAAAGTGGTTGTCTTTCTCTTATAGAGTTATTGGCATTCCTTCATGCTGCAGCTATCTTTCCTATTTTTGGTTCCATGTTTTGCATGTGCATCTTCCATGTGTTACTTGGGGTGGTGATTCTCCTGTTGTGCATCGTCTTCCAGGTGATACTTGGGGTGGTGATTCTCCCGTTTTGCGTCGTCTTCGAGGTCGTACTTGCGGTGGTGATTCTCCTGTTGTGCGTCGTCTTCCAGGTGTTTCTACTCCCAAAAATGTTCTTGGTGATCCTTATATACCTGATCCAAGTACTACTTGGCCTCTTCCATGTGGTACTCCCCCAAGAAACAGTCCTGGTGATCCTTATATGACTGATCCAAGTACTAATTGGCCTCTTCCACGTGGTACTCCGCCAAGCTACAATCCATGCATTACTCGTCTAATAAACATTCCTGATGGTTGTGATATGCATTTTCGGAGAAGAGATTTCCTGGGGCAAAGTGAGATTGAAATGCTTGTTCCTTGGGTCAAGGGATCTCTTGTTCATCTAGTTTTCCACCGAGGTTATCTTTTGGCACCTTCTAAGCTCACAATTTCTGGCGCTGTGTTTGGGGATTTGTGGCAACGAGGATAGTTATGAGTTTGGTTTTAATTTTTTAGTTAATTTCTTGTATTCTTGTATGAACTGATGTCTTGTTTTGTAGATGGTCATATATTGACCGAACTCACGGGGACTATAATTTGTTCCGACGGTGTAATTGCAACTTCTGCTAGTTTTTTAGGGTTTCTCGAATCCAGAAAACATGAAGTCAAGGTTGGTAATCCATCCTCTGATCTTTTCTTGTTTTGGTTCTCCAATTTCTTTTACTTCAATGAATCCCAACTATAATTTGCTACCCCTTGGATGTGAATACTTCATGTGTAGGTAGAATTGGAGATTTGGAGTATTTGATTCTAGAAGGGGAAAAAAATTGTAAACTATGCATGCAAAAAGTCGAACGGATATTTTATGGGTTTGAACTGTTAAAGTAACCAACTCTCCCCAAAAGCTTAAGCTGTTAGGAAATGGGACCCACAATAAATATCAAGCTATTCAACGTCTTCCCTCACGTGCTGCAACCCCGTGTTGCACATGGAAATGCAAATTTCAGAGATAAGGCGAAACAGAATGCGAAGGGGAGAAACAGAATGCAAATTGGGAACAAATGTAAATAGAGAGACTTGAACCCAATACTTCTCACAACTAAGCTCTGATACCATGTAAAGTAACCAACTCTCCCAAAAGCTTAAGATGTTAGGAAATGGCCCTACAATGTATATCAAGCTATTCAACATGGATGACTTTTAGTAGCTTCTGTATTTTAACTGGTGTTGTATTGCATCCTTGTCTCTGGTCTGTCTTAACACAGTTTTACCAAAGAAGGTATGATTTTCGTAATCGTTTATCAATAGTCCATAAATTGGCTCTCTTGGATTTCTAGAGTCAATACTTTTTAGTTGATTGACACAATAGCAATGTCAAGTACTATTGGATTTTCGTTTTCTTGGTGTTCATGAAGCTAATGAATTGTATTCAATTTATGTTTGATCAGGGTAATTATAGCACTTGAATTTGTTTCTATAGCTTGTCCTTATTTTGGTTATCTCAATTATAATTTTTCTCTCTTATCGTCTCTTATCCTTAAAATTTCCTTTCCACTCTCCCGTACGTCTTGTTATCCCCCTTTTTTTTTCCGCCATTGTCATGATATCCCTTTGTTTGCGTTGTCATTTAATTTGATGGAGATCAAAGTAAAAACACTCAGCTTATTGTCAACTTAGATATTTTATTGCCATGAAGGAAAAAAACTAAAAGACATTTATTGTGATTTTCTGTTCTCAACTGATGTGACAGACCAAATTAATAACTGGTTTAGTTCCCTAGCTCTCGAAGTTTTTATGTTCTCTGGTTCATGTTTAAGCTTAATCGCAGGTTGATGTCAAGATTCTGGACACACAAAAGACATATGAGGGTGTCTTGTTGGAAGCTGATTTTTGTTCTAATAGAGCTTTTGTAAAGATCACATCTTCCGAACCATTGCCGCACGCAACATTTGGAAAGTCAGATCACCTGGTTGCAAGTGATCGTGTATTGGCTCCGAGCTATATGAAAGAATTTGGAAGGTTGGATCGCTTAACGGATGATCGTGTATTGGCTGCGAGCTTAATGGATGATCTTGGGGATGAGAGTCAGTTTCGGGATTCTGATGTTGGTTTGGATTTGCCAAAACCTACTTTCGTTGAAGGTTTTGTCAGGTACCGTAAGTTTTTTTTTTTGGGTTTTTCTTTCGTATAATTAAAATTGTTGGTTTTGTCTAATCACCAAATGATCATTTCCATGCTACTGATGCTTTTCTTGCGACTTGTTTGTCGCTTTTACCTCAGTTTCGTTCCCAATGAGGAGGAAAACTCTGAGATCCACAATGCAAGGACATCTGGCGAGATTATTAAAGCATGCGTTACAAATAGACATGTAATTCTCTCTCTCTCTCTCTCTCTCTCTCTCGCGCGCGCTCGCTCTCTCGTGCTCTCTCTCCCCCTCGGTTAATTTGACGCCAATATTTGCTAATGCATGGAAAATGTTTGGCTTGATTGCATTTTACTTTCATATTTCTCGATAGGGCTTCTTTTAGTGGTCACATGAGATTAGGATGTAAGTTTTTCTCCTTTATTTCGGCATGGTAATTTCACAAGAAAAGAGGAGGTGATAACTGATGATACCTGCAGTTTAAAAGTTTGAAGTTTTAGCGGACACAGTCATTTTTTGTTTGAAGTTTTAGCGGACACAGTCATTTTTTGTGTTGTTCTTTTTGCAGTGCATAGACTAAATATCCTCTCTTAGAGGGTCAAATACTCATGAAAAGATGTGAAGGTAAAACCTAAGATCGAGCAACCTGGCCATTTTAAGATCGAGCAACTTGGCCATTTTATTAGTTCATGATTATTTTAGGGGCTGTTTTATATCATTATTCTAACTGAAATGAACTTCTACTATTGGTGCGTAATTGGCTTTAGTCTTTACGCTTACATGAGCCGCACTTTGAGCTTTTGAGCCACTGTACAGTGATTTTTGATCTCATTGGGAAGATTGCGCGCATGATATGGTATTTGGCACCAACACCGTGTCCTAATTGAACTTTTTATTGACAGTTTTCTTTGTTTATTTCTACCCGCGTCTTTCTCATGATCTCGTCAATCATTTATTTACTCAATACAACGTAGGATACTGCTATCGGAGGATGTCTTGTCGATCCGAAACAAGGAGTTGTTGGTATCATTCATCATGCCAACAACGCATATGATTCCCGAATTGAAGCCACACCAATCGAGCTTCTTCTCAAATATCTAGAGCAGTTCTTCAAAGAAACGTGGGGTAAAATAAGCCTCTAATCCGTTGGCTCACACAATGTTTATTTCTTGTTTTGGGGATTTAGATAGTAACATTTTGTTGGCTCTTTTGTGTTCTGCAAAACACGTATAAGCATGGTTTAGCACCCATGTTAATTAGGAGTAATTTAACAGCCATTCTAATATTGGTCCGTGCAGTTTCCTTTGTTTTTAATTCCTTGCACCAAAGTTCAGTTGAAGTCTTTTAGGCTCCGTTTGTTTCGACGTAAAATATTTTTCATGTAAAATGATTTCACTAAAAACAATTTTTTTCGTCTTTATTTTCGAGTGTTTGGTTGGTAATCGAAAAATATTACTGTATTGGTAACAAAACTTTTCTCCAACATTCATTATCAATCAAGTCACTATTTAATCCGATCCCTTCGCCAATTTCGCAATTGACCCAAAATTCTTGGACAATTTCAAACTGTAGGGAGAGAAAAAGGATGAGAGAGATGTGTTTCGAAACTGATTTCAAGTCTTGAGAGGAGAGAGAGAATGAGAGATTGACTAATCAGAGGAGTAATTCCAGTTAAAAAAAAATTCAGAGGAGTAATTGATTATTGGCGGTGGAACAGGGAGGGAAGGGAGACCGGCAGTGAGCGAGCAAACGTAAAATGACTTACGGATGTTTCTTCCGTAAGTCAATTTTCCCCCATAGCCCAAAAACATTTTACAGAAAAAAATGATTTACTTATGATTTGTACAACCAAACACTGGAAAATAAGTAAAATGTTTTATAGGAAAATATTTTACGGCCAAACAAACGGAGCCTTACATTTATCAATTACTAAAGGGCCATAAAGAAATGTGCCTCCACTATTTCGTACTTCATGTGATATTTGTTCTTGAGATAAATAAAATTTAAGTGAAGATATTTTAACGATATATATACACAGTTCCGATTTAGTCCGGGATCCCTATGTCCGGGACTCATAGTTCTGGACCAAATTTTCATGATCCGAACCATCCAATGTGTTTAAAACGTGTTTTCAAGGGTCCCCACAAGAAATCGTCCAAAAAAAACGACCGGGAAGGGCTTGATCGGAGCAGTTTTCACAAAAACTGTACATCGGGAATGGCTTGATCTGAGCAGTTTTTCATAAAACTGTATATGTACAGTTTTTGTGAAAACTGCTCCGATCAAGCCCTTCCCGGTCGTCTTTTTTTTTTTTATGATTTCTCGGTCGTTTTTTTTTTTTTTTTTTTTTTTTATGATTTCTCGCGGGGACCAACAAAAAAACGTTTTAAACACATTGGACGGTTCGGATTATGCAAAAATAATTTTTAAAACCTTTAAAACACCCAAAAACCTTCAATCCGGGATCCTTGACTGGATTACCGGTGTATATATACATATGCATATAAGTGTATATATATAAAATAAAAAAAAAGGGGCTGGTTCTTCTAGCAAGACTTCTGACACGTTTTTTTGTTGGACCCCATTGTGATGATCCAAATCGTTCATTTTGTTTATATTGATAAAATATATGACCTTGCAAAAATTCAGGCCAATCGAATATCAGTAAGTATTTGACCCAAACATTTCTTCAAACACTAGTTCTTGTCAAGCTTTTTGCAGATTTTTTTGAATGAAGCATTTATCGATATTCGATTGAGCTAATTTTTTGCAGAATATTATATTTTATCCATTAAACAAAGTGAACGGTTTGGATAATCACAATTTAACCCGGAACAAAAACCCATGTCAAAAATTGTGTCAAATATTGTGTTAGCAGAACCAGCTCCCCCCAAAAAATATTCATACTATCCTCTATTTTCAGACTCATGCCGCACCCTTGATATTACAATGCCAAGTTACAATGCAGACATGATATCTCATTTTATTGTTTAAACATCCAAATTACAATGCCAATTCTCAAATAATTTACTACCATTTCCCGCTAAGAAATGTAGCTATCTTTTCTTTAATCCATTCGGCGAAACTTGCATGTTGTTCAGGTATTTCTACCATGTTAATAGCATAAACGAACCAACCGTAAGCCAATAACATACTAAGTGGTACATTTACAAAATTTACTTAACATGCTGTAGACACTAAAATTTCGGAACGACGTAATCACCGTCCGATTAATTGAGATAAATAAATAATCTCGATTAATTAAAAGTCAAACCTTGGTCAACACCTTAAAATGAATATTGGGCCCGTCAAATTTATGGGTTTAGACCGTTTGAAGATTTGTGGAAGACCAAAAAATACATTAGGCTAAATTGATTTGCCAAATGAGTCAAGAAATTGGGTTGACCCAAATGTGCAGGCCCATTCAAGATAGCCCAATAAAAAAAAGATTAAATAATTAATAAATATATTATTTTTATTAATCTTTTCGGGTTAATGTAATTTCCTAAAAGTAATAAAAGAAGTTAAATCTTCTTTTAGGAAAAGAGACCAAATCAATCTTTTTAATTGATAATCAATTATCTTGATTAAAGTTAAATAATCTTGATTGATTATCAATTATCCTGATTTGTAATTAAATCAAATTAATTGCAAATCATACCAAATTTAAACACCCTCTTCCTGAGCCTATAAATAGAGGCGTATATGAAGAAGGAAGGGGACTTTTCACCATTTGCTTGGTATTCAACCAGAGCTCTCAAGCAATTCCTCTACAACTTGCGAAGAATCATCAAGCACCAAGAACAACATGCCGATTTCTTCACAAGTTCATCACCCAACAACTTAAATCCTTCAACAAATCAAAGCCATCTTCAAGCACAAGAACACAATCAGCCACAACTTGCAAAGAATCAGCAAGTACAAAAAAAGTGCCGATTTCTTCACAAATTCAGCATCCAACAAATCATTCAACAAATCAAAGCCATCTTCAAACTTTGTTCTTCAGTTCATTCAACTTGAAGAGTCAAAGAAAATTTTCATTTGTGCGATTCAACAACAAGCATTCAAGCTGTTGAAACGCACGGAGATCAAATTAGAGGATTATCTTTTGTTCTTTTATTGTAAAAGAGCATTAATTAGAGAATTGTACCCTTCGCATTCAATTCAAAGTCAATACAAAATATTATTTTATGCATCCTTTTCTTATCTTTATTTCAGAACTCGAATTTGTGTGTTACACATGCTAACGCAAATGAATTGGTGATGAATTTAGTGGGTCTTACCATAAGACTGGGGACACCGTAGTGCTCCCAGGCACTACTATAGTGCGGCAAAACGACGTGCCGTAATTTTTCCCATATATTTTTTTTCCTCGGGAACAAGAATATTATAGAAAGTTGATAAGGGTATATCAAGTAAGGGGGAGAGGGAAATGGACTCCAAGTTGAACAAAATAAAAACACTCGGTGGGACAAAGCCCAAAACCCTCAGTGGGCCAAGCCCAACACACCTAATGGCCAAGCCCAAAAAGACATACCAAATATTACAATGAGACCCAAACAGGGAGCAAAAAGCCCACAACACCCCAAGAAACCCTAAACCTAACATTGAACTTCTATACAAACTAGAATCCGCTGTCACCCAACTCTAGCAACCACCATACCAAATAGCACTACTGTTAGTGGTTCTTTTACTTCTTTGCAATAAAATAATTGAGTGCGAGCATGCCAGAGAGAGTTCCAATCTCCTCCCTCAGATTAACTTTGGAAAAAACCAAATATAATCAGGCGATTGTGTTTTAATGGTTCAAATACCTCACTTAAGAGGATTTTTCTTTCAAAGTGAAGAAATGCAAACCAATCTACTTAGGAAATTAAAGAACAACAAAGAAACAAGAGACTTCGATTAACAAATCAAAGGTGAACTTACTTCGAAATTGCCTTCAACTTCAAATACAAGGTACTGAGAACTTCGAACAGATGATTGTTACAAGAACAACCGAAATTAATCCTAACTACTTCCTAATCTACTTCCTACACTACTTCGAACTGGGTTCGAAATCCTAAAACTACTTGCCAATGAACAAACCAAGAATCATTTGTTTGATAGCTGTTTGTTGAAAATTTGTCCGGGGTTTTTCACTCTTCATTCTCCTCTATTTATAAACGCTGCTTGTTAATTGGATTTCCCGCCCAAATGGATTTGAACTTGGCTTGCTTCGAACTCCATAATTTGAATTGGCAGTTTTCTTCTTTCCCCCACGTCTGAATTTGAACTCTTGTTGATCTTCTTCCAAAAGCTTCTCATTGAATCTGCACCGTTGCTTGAACTAAATCAAAATGATTATCATTTAAGGAGATAACTGCCTTTCAAGATGTAATCCACGTGTTTTAACTGCTAATTGCTTTGTATCATGGGTTTACACGTGGATTTTATACATCTAGCGGTTAAAACCATGACTTCGACGTTTATATAACTGCCAATAACTGCTTTTTAAATTGAGAAACAATACGACATCGTATTTACTCAATTTTCTTTCCGTAATCCATTGTATTTTCATTGACAAATATTTGCCAACATTTGGCATCCTTGATTATGTGTCAATTAATTATTGAATTTGTTAATTTTATATGTAAACAACTACCCTCAACCGATCAACCATCACTCGAAACACCACCAAGCCGTCATTGGTCACCCAACGGAGAGACGAACAAATTGCACACCATCAAGATGTCGCGGAAGCACACCAAACTGTTAGGCAAGCCCGGATCATCCATTAATGAAAACGGGGGGTGGCCATTGCCGACCATGCCACTAATCAGCTTGAACTGCCTAGTTGTTAGGCTAAGAACCGATATACCCAAGAGAAAAAAACCGGCAGGGAGCAGACAGAGTCACACAATTGAGATATGGGTCACCGGAGAAGAAAAGCAATGAGGAGCGCAGAAAGAATAGCCGTCTAATGAAGAGGGTTGGAAATGTGGAAGGAGGAGGATAATACAGTGAGAGAACTTACCCACCGCCGATCCCGTCGCTGGCCGAAGCCCCATAAGATGATTGCCAAAGCGGTTCAATCGTGACCCGTCTGCCCGGCCTTTTCTCCGATTCGTCTTCCGGTCCAGGTTTTAGAACATTGTCATGAAGAACATCATCTTGAAATTTTATGTTGGTTGGAACCTCACCATCTCATTCTAACTCAAACACCACTGATTCAAAATTACCTCTACCCCAAACAAGGCACTCTTGGCTCTCTCTCTATGTTACTTTAATATGAACTAGCATGAGCCCGTGCTATGCATGGGACGATTTCAAGTGCGCACGATTAATGTAAACTTTTTATCAAATAAGTTCGTATTTATTTAAATTGTGAACATTTATAAACAAACATCTAGAAAAAATTAGTCAACCAAGGCCTTGTTCTCCAATAGATTTTAGGTACATTTTATGAAAATCTCATAAAATGAACATTTTACGGAGGGTGATAAAATGGAGTTGTCTTCCCAATTGATATATAAAATGCAGTGGTTTTCCTATAGATTTTAGGAGGATTTTATGAAAATCTCATAAAATCACTTTTACATTTTATGTGTTGAGATTGGAGTGTCATAAAATGTGAGATTTTATGAAACAAAAATCTGTTGAAGAACGAAGCCCAAATGAATGTTGGGGTGCAAGAAGATATTAAGGAGAAATTGGACAAGTGGAGTTTGAATTTATAAGAAAGGAAGGGTTAAGGTGTAATAAGGACAAAATAGTAGAAGGCCTTATGAATAGAATAGCTTTTCTGATTGCTATTTGAAGTTAACCGAAATGTTTACAAGCTAATTCTGATGGATCCCCTTCTAAGAGTTCTAACGAGCTCTTGACAAGGATTTCCAGATGGGTTCCGCCCTCTCCTGGGATTCTCAAACTTAACGTTGATGGAGCATTTTCCTCTACTTGCAGCATGGCTGCCTTTTGTATTGTTGCCAGAGATAGTAGTGGTCACGCTCAGATGTGGCGCTTTGGTAGAGTGGTTGCCTCCTCTGCTATCCTCATTGAAGCATGGGCCCTCCGAATAGCATGCACTTTGGCAATGGAATGTAACCTGGCAAACGCCATCTTTGAATCTGATTGTTTAACACTCATCAACTGCTTATCAGATTGCAGCCTCCAAGGGCCCTGGGAAATCCGTCCCCTCATTGATGACATCAAGACCTGGGCTTCTTCTTATAATTGGAAATTTACTTGGTGTAATAGGAAAGCTAATGAAGCTGCCCATTGGCTAGCAACTAGTTGCTTAGCTAGGAAAATTTTGTCTCCTACGGGTTGTATTCCGCCCGGTTTTGATTCTGTCCTGTGTAGAGATCATCCCCATAGTTTGTTCCTCTGAGTTTCTTGGTTTAATATGATATCCTTTTCAAAAAAAAAAAAAGAAATGTTTACAAGCTGCTCTATTTATAGAGCACAATGACCGACTCTAGTTCACCGACCCACTCAACCGACAAGGTAGTCTAGAACTTTCTGGTTTTACATATGTGCAAATTACACAAAAATCTTTCCTTCTAGAAACATTTAGATATTTTCTTAGACATTTTCTAGACACCTTTGGACTAGATAAAATTACTACACCTTCCTAGAAACTTCTACCTATTTTTACTTAGATATTTTAGCACATAGCTCCCCTCCCCCTCTCCTATCTCTCTCTTACCCTCCTCTCACCGTTACTGTTTCCTCCCTCTTTCCGGTGTGGGTCGACTTTGGGGCTTCCGTCGCCAATCTTTGGCCACCAGTTTGGGGCTTGTGGCAGGCATGGGTTTCTCGGCGTCGTTCTGCTGCGGACGGCGGGGTGATGGTTGGGTCTGAGGAGTGGCGGCTTGCGGCGGTGATGGAAGCTATGTGGGGAGGCTTATCAGTTAGTTTTCTTCTTTGTTTGGTTTTCTGTTTTTACCCCTTTGAGGGATCTGTACCGGTACGAGTGGCTCCGTTCTGTGGAGTTCCTCTCTGTACCGTTTCATCATCATCTGGGCCTGGCCCTTTTGCCTTGTTTGTTGTTTTTCGGCTGTTTCAGCAGTAGTGTAGCGTCAGCGTCGGGGCAATTTAGCCTTAGGGCGCGTAAGCCCCCGGCGTTGGTGGAAGTTGGATGCCCATCCTTCGTCCCTGGGGCCAGGTGATCTGGTCGATCGTTGCGTTATTGGCTGTTGTTAGGCTTTGTTCTGTAATTTGAAATTCCGACGAACCAAAAAAAAAAAAAAGTCATTATAAGATCTTGAATGTCTTAATCTAGCAAATAAAAGATTAGTAACGAAGACCCCATTGATCCTTCGCCATTCCTCAACATTCCTACATATATAAGATAAAAAAATACTAATTAAATTTATGACATTATGTAGCCATTAGTATATATTTATAATAATTCTGTACCTTTAAAAAGGTGCAAACATTCTTCTGACCAGTCTACTTTTAACAGGAATGTCACCGTAGAAGTACATTGTTCATAACGTAGAGGTTTTGAAGTGAGTATAGTGAATATGTATGCCCAATCATGATATTGAGAAATGTACTTTTTTAGCATGTTGACCTCATTATCCTGTTAAAACATCACAATATAAGCTGATGTGGTTATGCACTACAATTTATACGTACCCGTTAGGTATTTTACCTTTGATGGTACACATCGTAAGATGCATTCTGCCTTTTGTGTCCTTTAGCAGAATCTCCATTGAGCCAATAGAGTCTTTCACCACCATCTTAACATTATACCTAAATACTTATGCAATCAATTTAAACCGTATGAACATGTTACCATATGCTTTGTAATACTCTTTTAAAAAATATTAATACCTGGTTATTGTATGGACATCCTCTTTTCCGCATCGATTACAAACATCATCAGTAGCTTTTGAACGGTTTCAACTCCATATTGGTTTCATTAAAAGACATCATCAATATCTTTTGAACGGTACCAACTCCATAAACAAATAAATGTAAAATTAAAAACCATATTCCCCTATTTTTTTTTATACATTTTTCATCCTCTATATTTAGAAGGATCACCTCGTCCTCCATATCGTGTTCGGTTTTTGTTGGGAGTTTCGGCTTCAATTCGGATTTTATTAAAAAAATCTTTAACGAACCAACCCGTTGCCATCCTAACTCTGGTGAAGCCTGTGGGAGGTTCAGACCTGTGAAGATGGCTATTACCTTATGAAGCTGACCTATGAGAGCAGGCAAATTACAAGCAAGAAAGATAAGACACAACGAGAGAAAAAAGGATACTTCCAGTGAGTGGCCAAAATATTTGGGCGCTACAAAGAGGGCCGACCAAATTTGAGGCACCAGTGACGAAATGATTGCCCAATGCATATTTTCTTGTAGTGCTAGGGAGAATGTCTGCAAGCAAGAGTCATGTTAGTTTTAGAGGAACTAACAAACGAGCTTAATGCATAACAGAACTACATTGAACTACATTGCATGGGGATTATAGTATAGAAGTAAAAAAAATTGAATGGGAGCCCTGGTACGAAACAGGAAACGGCAGCTGATGGTTGAGATCTACTCGGTGAACAGTACACCAAGTGAATTTCAATTATTGGGTGCTGTTTCCTGTACCGTTTCATTTTTTTTCCAGTTCCAAAAATTTTATGAGTAGAATTGAATTCAAAATAAAAGGGAACAGTCCCCGCTCTCTCTCAAGGTCAAATCTCAACTTCCAAAATTAATGGACTGACTAGAGCAAAATTTACAAGCAATGAGAAATGGGTTGGGATTTATGATGTGTGAAGTGAGGTAGGAATGGCAACGGGTAAGTTATGGATCGAGGGACTCCATTCCATATCCAATCCCCAATCAGAGGGTCTTTCACCATCTCCACCCCCATCTCCATTGGGGATCTCCATACATCCGGACCATCCAATACATGATCAGACGACCGAGGGGTACACAAAACCCCCAAGTCCCCATTTTTTTTTTTTTGATCAGTTCCCAAGTCCCCATTAGATATGGAAAATTGCCATCCCCAAAGTGAGGCCTCGCCCCTATAATAATTATACTCCAATAATAACCCCTCATCAATGCACCATACCTACCAAATCATGCAATATCCTATGACAAATTCTACACGAAATGGGTCACTTAGTCAAAAATCCAAAACATTTGACATTTTTACAAGGAAGGACAATGAACTTTTGCAATCGAACATAAAAACAAAAAACATACGACATTTTTAAAAGGAAAGACAAGGAACTTTCGCAATCGAACATTATGACAAAAAATTTAGTGAAATGTCACTAATTTTTAAAAGTTCTAATTTCCTACATAAAATTCAAAAAAATCACGATCCTACCTTCAACCGACCACCACCCCACCTCTGGTCAACCACTTCCGCTCACCACCCCACCTCTGGCCAACCACTTCCGCTGACCAAAAAAGTTAGTGAAATGTCACTGATTTTTAAAAAATTTGAATTTCGAACATAAAATATAAAACATCAACATCTCACATCTGGCCAACCACCACTGACCTCTGGCCGACCACTTTCGGCGCCAAAAAAGTTAGTGAAATGTCACTGATTTTTAAAATTTCAAATTTTCAACATAAAATTCAAAAAAATAATCACCCCACCTCCAGCCAACCACCACCCCACCTCTGGCCGACCACTTCCGGCGACCAAAATAGTTAGTGACATTTCACTAATTTTTAAAAGTTCTAATTTCCTACATAAAATTCAAAAAAATCATCACCCCACCTCCGGCCAACCACCACCCCACTTCTCCCCGACAACTTCCTATGACCCAAAAAGTTAGTGAAATGTCACTGATTTTAAAAAAATTGAATTTCGAACATAGAATTTAAAAAAATCACCACTCCACCTTCGGCCAACCACCAATCCACCTCTGGCCAACCACTTCCAGAGCAAAAAAGTTAGTGAAATGTCACTAATTTATAAAAAATTTCGAATTTCAAACATAAGATTCAAAAAAATCACCACCCCCACCTTCGGCCGACCACTACCCCACCTCTGGCCGATCACTTTAGGCCAAAAAAGTTAGTGAAATGTTACTGATTTTTAAAAATTCTAATTTCGAACATAAAATTCAAAAAAATCACCACCAAACGTCACTGATTTTTTAAAATTCTAATTTCGAACATGAAATTCAAAAAAATCACAACCCCACCTCCGGCCGACCACTTCCGGCGACCAAAACGTTAGTAAAATGTCATTGGTTTTTAAAAATTCAAATTTCGAACATAAAATTCAAAAAAATCGCCACCACACTTCCGGCGACCAAAAAAGTTAGTGAAATATCACTGATTTTAAAAAATTTGAATTTCGAACATAAAATTTAAAAAAATCACCACCCCACCTTCGGCCAACCACCACTCCAGCTCTAGCCGATCACTTCCGGCGCCAAAAAAGTTAGTGAAACGTCACTGATTTTTAAAAATTCAAGTTTCGAACATAAAATTAAAAAAAACACCACCCCACCTCCGGCCAAAAAAGTTGGTGAAACTTCACTGATTTTTAAAAATTCGAGTATCGACATAAAATTAAAAAAAAACACCACCCCACCTCCGGCCAACCAACAGCCCATCTCAGGTCGACCATTTCCAGCGACCAAAAGAGTTAGTGAAATGTCACTGATTTTTAAAAATTCGAATTTTGAATATAAAATTCAAAAAAATCACCAGGCCGACCATTTCCGACGTCTAAAAAAGTTAGTTAGGGAAATGTCACTAATTTTTAAAAATTTGAATTTCGAACATAAAATTAAAAAAAATCACCATCCCAACTCCGGCCGACCACCACCCTACCTCTGGCCGACCACTTCCGGCGACCAAAAAAGTTGGTGAAATGTCACTACTTTTTAATAATTCTAATTTCGAACATACTGTGTCGGTTTATCTTTCATCTAGGCTATGAACATGCAGACAACTTATTTTCCCTTGGTTCAAATGTGGAACGCGGGTATAAGTCAATCTTTGATGGCCTAAAAAATGCGTGGATAAAATATAAATCATTCTTGCAAATTACAGTATTATTTTGCTAACAAAATAGAGGGATTTGAAAAGGGCGACTTGTTCAAAAGTCCTAGGCAAAGAATTTGTAACCCTATTAATCCACCAAACAAGTTTATAACCTATCTAGTCCTAACGCTAGCATCTTTCTTCATTTTTTTTATTTTTTTATTTTTTTTTTTATGAAAAAAAGTTTGTACCTCTATGGAAGTTCCAAAAACGTTTGTACCCTATGAAAGTGCCTAAAATTCCAGGGTACCCTATGAAAGTGCCTAAAACCCCAGGGTACCCTATGAAAGTGCCTAAACCATAAAACCCTATAATAGAAAAGTGCACCCTAAAACCTAAACCCTAGGATACCCTTTGAAAGTACCTAAAGTTAAAAAAAAAAAATTTGTGGACCTTAGACCTTGTAAAACTTTAACATGGACTAAATGTCCCAATAAGTCCCCACTTATGGACTCTAGAACAATTACCAAATAAATAAATAGTGGGATTTGAACAGACAACTTATTTTGCTCCAACACACGTTCTTCAAATTATAATTTCAGCAATTAAAGATGCAATGTAAATGAAGTAGACCAACAACAGTACAACCAGCTATTTCCATCCGAAAAATAGGTATTAATGATTGGAGAGAGATAGAGAGAAAAATAAAAATAATATTTAAAAATAGAGGTAATAATTGAATAATAATTGAGAAAACCGATTCTTGAAAACCCAAACGAACAAGGCCTTAAGATTCCATATGAATACCCAAAAAAGGTATGCTTCTAGTCTATATTTGCATTTTGCTCCCCATATTTCTGTATGTGCAGTGCTATATATGAGCTGTCTGTATGACCCTTGGAAGAGAGATTTGGTTTCGACCTTCGATTTCAATTTGTTTATTATTACTACCTTGCTAAATTTGGGACATAACGCACATGGAAATTTTGAAGTATAATAGCACAACAAAAAGTAATGATATCTAGTGATTTCAAAAGTAATTGTGTTGATGTTAATGAATGGAAATGTAAATTTTTTTTGGGTACAATGTTACACAGGTGTGGAGGAAAATTGAACAAAATTTAAAGTAGGTAATTTTTTTTTTGATAACCGAGGAACAGCCCTACAATAGGCCACTAATTGGACCCACTGCACGACCCAAACCTCGGAGGGAGCTGGCGCAACCCACACCAGTCACAGCCCCCCGCTTAGCACAGGTACTCACTCTGTGGGGAATCGAACACCTGACCAAAGGGACTACCCCTAAAGTCAGACACTCACCTTCACTACTGAGGCAACCCCTGGGTGTGTAAAGTAGGTAATTTTAGGGGTGTATGCTAAAGTTTTTTGTTTTCTGTTTTTTGCTAATAAAAAACTAAAAGTAGAATCGTGTTTATTGTTTATAAAAACAAAAACAAAAAATATGTTTGGTAATAAAATTTTTGTTTTCTGTTTTTAAACGGCCTTGTTTTAAAAAAAAATTAAGTTTCGACCATAATTTTATACTTGTTAGATTCGTCTCGTCGAGACGAATTCATAAACCACGAAAACTTTACTTAAAACTAACAAATGTAATTTTTTTTTTTTGAATAAAGACAATTGAAAAACCGAAAAACTAATCACCCCAAGTAGACCTTTGAGTTGCACCACAGGATTAAAAAGACTTGAAACTGGAGATGTGAATTCAAAGAACTGATTCGGCCCTCACCATCACATCATGGGGTAATTACAGCCGTACCATATTAACTCCTATGCGTCTAGGTTCGTTGCAGCGTTATTAATCTCGTCCCGTACCGGCCGGTACCGGCCGAGATGTACCGTACCGGAAGAAAAACGGGATACTCAGCACTCTGTTCCGTTCTGGCCTAAATACCGCCATATCTCGGGCGTTCCAGGCTGTTCCATCCATTTTCCGGATCTCGTCCGGTACAAGAAAACTCAGATTTTTTTTTGGATTTCTGGGCACAAAAATGATCGGCAAACGCTTCATGATGCACGATGGACAATGGACGACTTCGTGATGCCCAATGGCCGACTTGGCGGCAGATCTGCAAGTTGAAGAAACGATCAGCAACCCTTGTTTACTCCTTGCAAGTTGCAGAAATTTTGTGGCGAGAGAAAAGATTCATCTGAAAGGAGCAATGCTAGGTATACAACAAAAATGGACAACACAATCACATAGCGTGTGGGCTCCGCACACACTTCACACTCAACTGTGTGTGGTGCCCACACTATGTGAGTTTGTTGTCCACCTTGTTGTCCTATTTTATTGTGTATCTAGCATTTTTTATCCGAAAGGGGAAGATGAACATGAAGAGACAAGTCACAAGACTCACGACTCCCAAGAGGGAGCACAGAGGTATCACGTGCTTAGTAGAGAGCCACCAAAGCAATGGAGTACTATATTTTTATTGTTGAATTTTTGTTATTTCATTATTTTGATACAGTATCTTTTATGGTTACATATTGCGACTTAATAGGAGTATTTTGCTTATGAGATAAAAAAAAAAAAAAGAGTAATTTTTTATAGTCTTTGAACTCCCGGACAAATTTTTTGGGACGGAGTGAGTATTTTTTAATGTAAAATGTACGTAACGATAAACCCGGAACAGTACTGAGATATTCACCGGTACCGGTACATACAATGTAGACCCTCCGAAATTCTGAAAATGTTGGACAGTAGGTTCCGCTATTTGGACTTTTAGTTGATGTATACGAAAAGAATGACATATCTCGAAATCCAAATTTTTATTGGTTTTCGACTATTTAGTCCTTTTTTGGACACCAATAATGCTACGCTTACACCCTCTTTTTTACACCCT
This sequence comes from Vaccinium vitis-idaea, assembly GCA_963854785.1. Classification (NCBI taxonomy): domain Eukaryota; kingdom Viridiplantae; phylum Streptophyta; class Magnoliopsida; order Ericales; family Ericaceae; genus Vaccinium; species Vaccinium vitis-idaea. Next base: position 9,149,303 of record OY978224.1, read on the forward strand.
CCGTTTACACCCTACCCCGATGCCTGACACGTGTCCCCTCTATCCCCCTGACTTTCTCTCCCCATCCGTCCCCTCTCACTCTCTCTCATTTTTTATTTTTACAAATTAAAATGTTTATAACTATTATTTCCCATATCTAATATTGAAAAAATATATATATTCAAAATCTACTCGACAACATCTATCAAACAAGACCAATATTGTGATCGGGGTAAGATGTAAACGGAGGGTGTAACCTAGAGGGTGTAAGCGTAACATTATTGTTTAGCCAATATGGGATCCAACTTAAAACCAGAAAATGCAAATTAACATACATGAACGTAATTAGAACAAAGTAAATTCATGTCAATAAACACGCATAGTAAAATCATATAATCAGAACTTACACAAAATGTAAAGTCGAATATGTCTTGTGATTATTAGAAAATGTGTATACTTTCTGTGGGGGTAAATTTTTGTTAGATCCCTTCGACTTTACAGGAAAATTCACTTTGGCCCTTCTAATTTCAATGTGGACATACTTAACCTTGTATTTTAAGCATTTGTTTCAATGTCAACCATTCATGATTCTCTTTTACTTAAAATTCTCTGAGAATCGTTTGCTTGCCGTTAAAGGTAAACTGAATATGAATATCATCCATAGAAGGATTGGAACGCGCTTAGAGTCTATCTTATAATAAGCCAACAGAAAATGAAGACCCACACGCGGAATGGTGAATTCTGAGCATAAGCATGAGATAATTCTACCGAATAAACTACATCTATTTTTCGATGGTTGAACGTAAATGGTTTGTCATTCTAGAGATGTAACCCTACAGTCGATGTTTAAGAACCTTTGCAACAGAGAGTTTCATAAGAGAGGTTGCAGGTCAAAAGCACTAATGGAATCATTTGAATTGACAACAAAACCTAGTAAAACCATTATGCACCTACCAAAAGTGGCAGTGTTTGTTTACTAGCACACTTGGAAAAAGAATGTTCAGGAATGGATGAGGTTTTCAGATTTCGGAAAGAAAAGGCTTCCAATTCCCGAAGGTTGCGTTCTATCACAGCAGGTATTTGCGGAGGAAAAGAAAAATGACACCAAAATCCTTGCTCTAAGGATTCCAACCACCAAAAGAAAGTCCGGCAATTAATGATCAGACAACTCACCGCGAGAGTCCTAATCTGTGTATTCGACTACTTTCGTGAGCAATGGCAACAATTAGATCACTGAAACTGATTCATCAAATCCAGCGTTCAGGTAAGCTCTGATTCATAATAAAAGGGAAGGAAAATACAGAAGCAGCAATACGAAAATTCAAGCTTCTCTCTACCCAGCCACAGTGGATATCATCAACACCAGGAAGGAAAGCAACTAAAGACCTTCAAAGTTTCTGATGTGGTGTTGAAATGTTTCCCCATGTCGGATCTTGGCCAATAATGTTTACCCGTTAGGGCCGTTACACATACAAGACCAACTTTCTTCCAACATTTTTAAGAAGGTCGCATTACACAACTTTTCCTGCAAGTTTTCATACCTACCTCGTACTTTATGATATTACAAGACGCCACTTGCGCACGAGGCACCAAAATGGGCCCATTACAACAAAATAGCCGCTGAAACCCTAGCCGCTCTGGTCTGTATTTTAGTGCAGAGAGAAGGGAGAGCAGATAAGGTACTTTGTGGCTCCTGCTTTTCCCTAAAGGTAATTTCACCTTGATCCTTTTCTTTTTTTTGAAAGGAAAAAAAGATTTTATTAATCAAATATCGAAGATATAAGATTAAAAGGGCAAGAGAAAAGCATCAAAATTATCTAGATTCATAAAGTGCAATTCGGGTAACGTATGGGGTTTTCAGATTTCCAGAAAAGGTACTCAATAAGATCAACATAATGTACAATTTCGGTATTGAATGTGGATCCGGTATGAACCTGGAAAAAGACGAATCAAATGGGAAGTTAAGGGACTTCAGTACCCCCTCCCATGTGAAATCAGGGTCATACCTTCCTGGGGTTTGAATTGGAGAAACTTCACTCCTGGGGTTTCTCCCACTTTAGGGCCTTCACCACCTCCCATGTGAAACCTTCCATTGTCACCCCTCTTGAGATGCAGGTTGATTTGCTGACTAGCATGACCACAACGCCCTCCAGGGACGAAGTGGTTAGAGAGGATGAGGTTGAAGTTGGTCTTCTCATCAAGGAACTTCTCAGGAATGACAGGCCCGATGACACGCTCCATGAACTCCGCTGCATCAATCCCATCCTTGGTTACAGTCTCATCGTGTTGAGTGATGATATCAACAGTGTGGACCCGGATCAGATCCACTCCATTTACGTCCGAGTACTCACAGATAAATCGGGTCATGCCCGCAGGGCTCAACCATGGGTCAGTTCCCTCCTTACGAAAATGATCCATCCTAACTGTAATGTTATTTGCAACGAGCTGGCCAAACACCAGAACCTTATTACTGGATCCAATATCCTCAGCGTGCTTCGGGGTGTGGCTGTGAACCCCCTGAGTAATGCTCTTTTGCTCGATGCTGACTAGAACCTCACATTGATTGGCGTCGAGACCGACCTCCTCGGAAACATATCCCACGTCAAGACAGGTTTTGCGCACAATCTTCTCATAATCCACACGAGCTTTGGTTGTGATCTCACCAAAAACCATCATCTTCTTGTTCTTGATGCGAACCTCGAAGCTGGTCACTTTGCTGTCTGGGTCTTGCTCCAGGAAGGCATTGACAATCTTATAATATATCTGATCGAAGAGCTTATCTGGGTGTCCCTCGGTCACAGATTCAGAGGTGTATAGGAAGGTTTTCCTTTTCCCAAGCTGCAAAAGATTAAGCGTACACAAAAAACTAAATTAGCATAGACCGAGCAAGTAGCAACAGCCGTTTTAAAAGAAAAAGGAAACTGAGCACACCTCTATGGCTGTAAATCCGATAGAGAATTAGGTTCATGTAGACATCTTAGTAAATTAGCAATGAAAGAATAATATGCTCTATAATCTCTTACATGGATGCTACGCACAGAGACGAAACAAGTAGACAAGAGTCGTATCTCAAAGAAACAGGTTGTAAGCAATGGTGGATGCATGGATTTGTGTCTAGAAGGGGCTCGAATCACGTTTACTTTCATATTCATAATAAAATATATGTTTTATAAGTATATATCGCTATTTGCGAGGTGTGAAAATGAGACGATATTGTGTGCAAGTGAGTAGTCACCGTTTAATTTTATACAATCAACATGAACTATGATTGATAACTTGAAATATTAGGAATTTCTAGATGAGTTCTGTTGTTGTTTATGTTACACAATAGAAATTTTAAAGAAAAATTTTCACCCAAAGGCCTTAAATGGGCCAATCCCATAAAATTTTTCTTAATTACACTAAAAGTTAGCACAATACACGAGGATACTTGGAGTTCTGTAGGGGCCCGGATCCACCTTGCACCCCTTAGGACCGCCCCTGTTTGTAAGATACTTCCCAGAAAGAAATATTTCCATACATTAAAACCATACCACGGAGAAGGTAGTTATCCTTGTTAGGCACAGCTAAAGTCAGAGAGCTATATCAAACCTCTAGAAATCTAGCACCCCCAAACTTTATGTGAACGTTCGAAGTATTCCCTAGAACAGAAATTGAAACCGATGGCAACAAAGATACTCCAAAAATGGAAGTGAGTCCGCGACCTGGCAGAACAATATTAAAACAGACCCAAAGAATAAAGAACATTCTTCTATTTTCAGAAAATAAAACAAATGAGGTGTATATCAAAAAGCAAGAGGAAGCACTATGTTGATCATAAGTTACCTTGGTGATGTTTGAACCATCTTGGCAATCGGTCACCACAAGATTCGGTTTGTCAGGATACACCTTCACAACATCTACACACAGGGCCGGCATTCCACCCATGCTGCCGACGATGACAATGCATTTTTTTCTTCCATTAGTTTCATTTACAGGATTAACCAGGCAACAAGTATCTGCAGTTGGTGATCTCCCTGGTTCAGTGATGAGAATCATGAGATTAAGATCTTGTTTCATGACCAGCTCCCGTATCTGAAACAACCACCCATGAAGAAAATTTTGATAAAGAATTTATAGAGTCCGAAGCATTGGGCAAAATAGAAGACAATATGAAAGAGAACTCTTTCTCATTGTTAGTCAGGACTCTGGAACTAAACAGGCCCAAAGCACCTAGGCAAAAGAAATGGTACTTGCCATGTCAATCTGATGTCTGGAAGTCGGAAGGACACCCGAGTGATAATAGTCAATCAACTCAATCCCCAGCCAACCTCCAATGGTTAAGTACTTCATTTCAAAGCCTTGCTCACGAATTTGATCGATGTACTTCACCATTAGGAAAGCAGCATCCTGGAAAATATCAAACTGAAAATCATAACTGGATTCATACACTTCCAGGAAACAGCTAAGCATTTTGTGCATCATGAGACGATTAGAAAAAGGCACATGAACAATTAATATCAGAATAATGGGAATCAATGTTAGCACAAATGTTAATGGCATGAGGAAAAAGAAAATAGAAAGAAAGATATATGAATAGCGCAATAGAGATTTACTGAATGGACGGAGATAATGAACCAAGGAAATGAAGAAAAATATGTGAGTACAAGAAAAGTGACCTGCAAATGTAACCGGAAAGAAACTAGAAGCAGTGGAAATGAAGGGTGAATCAAGTACTAGAAGGAAATCAATGAACGGTCAAACGGACACTATAGGTGTTGTTTAGCAACACTTTCCAACATTGGATTAGATACACAAATACGACATCCCCAAGCATCAGCATTACAAGGCTCATCCATAATCAATGATGCATACAAATAGATCCACAACCACTGTACATTCCTCAGCAGCATACCAAAAGCTTTACTTAAGCATTATTGATATCTTTAACTCAAATATGCAGTTGATCTGTGCCAGAGTATGCTAACGCGAATATAGGAAAATATAAAAATGTGGGATTTGGGTTACAGTCTCAGGGAAAGAAAGTCAGTCGGAATGGGCCAACCCAAACTCCATTGGTTGGAACTTCAATAAGGTAATCAACCCACGATAAGAAACAAAAGAGAATGAAAGGAAAATTCATTTTGCAGTTCAACATAGAGTTCCCTTGTTTCAGTCATAACAATGTACTGAGAAACTTCTTTGCTATCAATTATCATTGCCAATGGGAGACATAACAGTATTCACGCACCATCAGCATAATCAGAGTGCTTATATGAATAATCCAACAGAAAAGCTAACATGAATTTAAGGAAATAAGGATATAATTGAGGTACAATTAATGCTGTTTAAAGTTTTTGGGTCGCTTCCAAGGATCCACCCATTTTGATTAAACGGCCAAAAGGTTAAAATTCTCTTCGCACATAATAGAACATAAAGGTCTGAAAATTTGGGATGAGGTTGGCTAACGCCCTAAAAGCTTTCCAGTTTGTCACCCTCTAAGAGCAAAGGTGCATACTAGCCTAACGAAACAAGCTAATAGCATAATGCGTATCGTGCAAATGACAGGAAACCCCAAATAAATGTCACAAGATGTAATAGAAGGGAAAAGGCTATGACTGTAATCTTTCACTATATGATGCATGCCCCAACCGACAAATTGGAGCGTACGGTAAAATCCAAGACAAGAAGACATCTGGAAGTTTGGTTAATGTTAATTTCTCAAGCAAGTAGAACATCCGATGCTCAAAATGCAAGAGGAATCACAATGCTTGTAAGGTACCTCTGTGATGGGAAAACCAAGATCGCAATGGGCCCCGACAAGCATCAGATCATTAGGATGTGCCTTCACAGCATCTAGAAGACACTGAAGCTTCTCATTTATAATGCCAGAATTGGAGTTCTCAACTCCAGCATCAGCATCAGCAAGGACCTAACACAAAACAGTTTTTAAGAGTGCCATTGTCAATCGTGAATCATTGCAATTGTCTGGGGAAAAGAATGTAACATAAAGAAAAAGAAGCTGCTAATATCTCCGGTAGTCAGTTATCAAATAACGTTCCTCATTGATTCATTGGTGACTCTTGATATGATTTCATTGCTATTTATACGCAAAGCAACGTGATAGGAGCGTAAATGTGCATATTAGCACCCCTAATTTATTATTGTTAAGTCCATCTATATCTTTACTCGGAGTTTAATGTGTTATCTTTGTGATTATAGGTATTTAGGAGCTTTGATATAAAAAAAATGCGCAAAGGCAAATTTATTTGGTGTTGTTCAAAGTAGAGCCGGCCAGTGAATTCAAGAGATGGGCTCCAACTACTGGGAGCAATTAAGGGAATTTTACCGATCTAATTCGAATATGATTAGAAATTGTCTACTATATGATTGGTGGGTCCAATTGGCAACCAAGGCAAATAGAATCCATGCTAATTCATCATGGTCAGTATAAGGTTTGCACGTGATTCGTGAATGAGTATTGGCTCAGGCAAGGTTGGAAATTTAATTGGCTAGTGGTATTGGACCAAACTTCTGGACCAAGGCAAATTGGAAAGGAATTAGTGCGACATGTTTATAAAAGGCAGTATAGCGTTGGCTAGAATTTGGACACATAACAAAGAACGGAAAGGAGAAGGGCTTCGCAAAAGGGTTAAATATCTACTTGCCCCTTAAACTATCAAATCTTTTTTTTACTTCTCCCTTCAACTATCAATTTCATTTACTTGCCCCTTCAACTATGTAAAAGTTACTTACTTGGTCAATTACACACATTCCATCCAAGGTTTGGATGGAAAAGTTGGCAAAGAGGGTACTAATGTTTTTCAACTACTAATATACATATCTATATGTATATCCTTTCTTCCTACGACCTCTCTCTCTCTAGCTTGGAGTTTTTTCCTTACAGGACTTCCCATGTAGTAGCAATTGTTTTGTTTTTTTTTTTTCTCAAGGGAGATCCTACAAGACTTCCACCAAGCAATCCAAAAAAACCCCTAGCTTTGGTTTGATCGATGGAATGAAAATTGATCAAGTCAGCTTCATCGTTGTAACCTTGTAGGTGTACGAAATATTCATATTACCCTCTCTTTTTTCATCAGTTTCAAAAAAAATAAAATAATAAAGGTTAACGGTTTCCGTCACAAATTTTGGATGCAAAACGTGATTTGTCCTTAGCAAAGAAGAAAATGATAGTTGAAGGGGGAAGGGCATTCAATTGGTAGTTGAAGGGGGAAGTAAAAAAAAAAAATTGATAGTTTAAGCGGCAAGTAGATATTTAACCCCTTCGCAAAAGTCCCTTGTGGGTATTCGAGCACAGCTGCCTCAATAATTTTCATGGCTGGCTAAATCCCCCAATCTAGGGGAGGATGAAGCTCCAGTCTAAGTAATCATGTTTATGTATAGACTATGGTTTGAATTCGATTCGAATTTTGTGTTCAGAACTAGTTCCCATGGAATTCATGGAATTATTCCAATTTTGTAAGGTATTCGTATACTAGTTTTCAATTACCGTTCACATAATAGTTTTCATTGTTTGCAATATCGGGTGACTAAAATGGATTATCCTCGTAAGACGGATCGTGCCGTTAGCCGGGGAAAGCCCGCGCTAGTGAAATGGTTCGTGCTATAAGATAGTCTACGCCTGTTGACGGATTGTAGAAATCTTCTTGACCACTACCAATTGGGATTGCAAGCCCCCGATGGTGATTTGTGATTCAGACACTTATCCAAGTCTATACAGAACACGGTTATGCGGTTGGGGTGGACCGCAAACCCTAGAACTCTTTCCCATAAAGTTCCTTTAAGTCAATTTAGTGGCTTTCATAATTGTTTTAGTTTTTTAAAATCAAATCAATCAACTCTATTTTCTTATAATTAATTTAGAAATTAGTCGAATGTATAGTAACTTAGCCAATCTGCCCCTGCGGATCAACACTCGGATTTGACCACTACTCTTTTGAATAAGGGTTAATTCCCAATTCTTATTTATTTATTTTTGACTCGGCACGGCACGATAAATTTTTTTTAATAAAAAAAAACTATAAGAGGCGACTAATTACATCAATGCATTTTGTCGAATAATCTTTGAGTTGACTTGATTACATTAATGCTACATTTTGGGGGGGGGGGGGGGGTGGGGGGAATGATAAATACCTCCTTAAATGGTTTTCTGTTGTTAATCCATGAATTGTACACGTCATGAACTAACTGTTCGGGTACCAGCAAGTTTATCTAGTCTAGATTGCTTACTAAAATTGTAGCATTACCAAGTTAAAGAACTTCAAATTACATCAAGTTACCAGCCACATTACCTGAGGGTCCGCATTCGGATTAATCCGAAGCAATACTTTAACCTTCTTCTTCCTAGCCCTTCTCGCAGCAGATGCGATATTGTCCACATCAGATTCACTTTCGACACTGAACAAAACACTTTCTGGAGCAACTATTACCAGATCCTCTACTAGCTTTTCGTTGCCATCAGTGTAGTACCTGTTCTTCCAGGAGTAAATCAAATAAGCTACACTAACTGGAGGGTCAAAAGTCACAGCCACAATCACCCGTAACCAAAAAATTCAAATATCATACAGCAAATCAAAACCTCATGAAAAATTATTCAATTTTTTCTGTTTGAGAAAATTTATGCCCTGACCCTTTGGATTGAGGGATTTGAGGAGAAAAGAAAAGATGGGGTTTCTTGCCAAATCACCTAGGGGGTTTTGCCAAATGATTTTAGCAACCCATTTGCTAAAAGCGCTAAAAATCAAATGACTGTAGCAAATGCGTTGCTAAAACAAACCCTCCCTTATTTGGATGGTGCATCTTGATATGGAGGGAGAAGTATAAAAATGAAATATGTTGATTGGCTCTTCTCCTTTCTCATCCAATCTCACAAAAAATAGTGAAATTTTTGGTGCGAAAGGCTCCCCTTTCTTATCTCACATTCTCACCATCCAAAGGGGAGAGAGATTGCCGGAGGAGAGACGGGGACGGTTCTGGTGTTGGTAAGGAGGGTTTGGTGTTTTTAGCAAAAAAAAAAAAGGAGGGTTTGGTGTGGTCAGTGGCGATGGGTCAACCAGATACATTTAGAGAGAGAGAGAGGGAGAGAGAAATCAACGGCTAAGATTTCATCTACCCGTCGCGTACAAGGCAATGGGGACACAAGATCTCATCTCGAGATAAAAACAACAAAAAGGAACAGAACGCGATTACGCGAACTTCAGTGGATCCCTCAAAAAGAATTTGGATTCTCGGCAATTGGGGAAACCCAACTTCAGGGTGAAGTTTGCTGGATTTCCTTCTTGATCTTGGTTCGTTTAGATGATCCAAGTCGTTTTTATTTTTTATTTATTTTTTTATTTTTTTTTATCAACAGTCAACATTCATTCATATAAAAACCCGAAGGCAGTACAGATTTCATCACGAAAAACAAGATTGAACCAAATCTATCAAAATCTAGACGGAGCACATACACTAGTAGGCTCAGTGGCACCCCTGCCAAAAGGCAGACCAACAGCGATGTGCTGGGCAAAGAACCAGTCATCAATCTATCAAGAAGAAATCCCGAAGGATAACAGCCCAATCCCAAACATTAAGAACTAGATGAAATCGCGAACCAGCTAAGGTTTATGCAATCCAAAGTCAAACGCCGGCCAAGCAAAAGCAATCCGATTGGACTGCCTTCACAGGGTGCTTAATCCAAGGCGAGTCCCCGATCCAAGTCGTTCACTTCTTAAAAATCAACGAGAAATTTAATCATGTCAAAAAATCATGCTCACCGAGCATCAATCCACATATTTTCGGAACACGTTTTACTTCAGAAAAAACCGAGACAAATGGATTTGATTCAGTGTTCTGATACCCTTTTCGAATCGTTTTTTATCCATGTCCGACGAACATAATTTTCAGTACGCTTAAAGTTCTCAACGACAAGATACAAAGTGGACGAGTCGGATCATCAAAACAAACCCATATCAAGCCCTCAATCGGGTAAACTGCATGCTGCGGTTGGAAAAACCCAACTGTCGAGAATCCTTTCTAAAAAGAAAAGAAAAAGAAAAAACTACCGAGGATCTTGTGAATCCTCCCAAAATAGAACCATGACATACCCGGCAATGGGTTCCACAAATTGGTATCGATTAGAGGTATACTGAAAAGATAGGAATGCATAAAACCCTCAAATGTTTCCATGAGATCATCTGATTTGGATTCTGCTGGGTTTTTGAAACAGAGCTTATTGGTTTTGGAGGATTTTTTGATGCGAGAGAGATGAGGTTCTGATCAGTCATTGAGGTATATTTGAAGCGGATAAAGCGGTTTAGGGAGTTGAGTTTTGGGTCTGATAGGATTGGGTAAAGGGAAGAACGGAATTGAGATAGATTTAGAGAAGCGGCAGCCATTGATGTAGCAGGAAGGAGGGAGGTTCAGTTTGAGACGAACGAAGAAGAAATGGGTGTGTGATGATTTGTTACTTCTGATTTTGAACGAACGAACGAACGAAGAAGGAAGGGCACTTTAGCAATAGAGTAATCACATACACCCAGTCACATAACTCTCATTCACACACACATGAGTGAGTCGAGCCCACCCCATGTGTGTGTATGTGAGAGTTATGTGACCGGGTGTATGTGATAGTAGCATTTTTGTTAGCGATATTTGGTGAGTTCTTTGTGGACGTCACATATAGACAGTATCTTTTTTTTGAACGGAACATACAGACAGTATCACTTGTCGAGGAAAAAGACAGGGTCATAGAATATTAGTATTTAACATTACAGAAGCGTCCATCCTCCGGTGGATTAGTACTCTTCTGTCCCAATTTTATAGTTTATTCTAATTTAATAAGGGAACATAATTATTATACTTTTGAAAATATATTTTTTCTTGTTTTACCCTTCAATCATGAAAACTTCTTACTCTTTTTTATTACTTTTAACTTCAAAATATAAGGGTAAAAGAGGAAATTTCTTAACAATTACCGATTTAATTTTGATGTGGGACAATATTTTTTGGACGACAAAAAGTGTCAACTAAGACTATAAAATTGGGACGGAAGTAGTAGTAATATTTTATCTGCTGGAACACATGTACACTTGTGAGTATTTGATTCGTTGAAAGTTTGCCTGATTAATTATGGAATTGGGGATCCAAGTTCCTGAGAAGAATCATCTTGAAAAAGCAGCTTAATTTACAATAAAAGTGTTCTTCTGATTAACATTCAATTAGCTGGTTTTGAGAGTTGCTATTGTGTTGGATTGTTTCCGATACCATTAATTCATCTGAAAATGTAATACTACGTACGTTAAAAGAGAGTATGCTAATGTGTTGAATTGTTCTCGATGGCCTAAGCTTTGCGGCTGAGTTTTCCAAAATAAGGCAAAGTGCTAAAAGTCATTTTTAAATTTTGTCTCTATTCAAAAAAAAAATCGCGTTTATTAGTTCTGCACTAAATTTTTGTGACTTATTGGTTTTCGTCAAAGAGAGAAATCGAAAAGGTTTAAAATTATAACTGAAACCCAATTTTTTTTATCACCGAAAATATTTAAGACCTAAATTAGCATTTTGAAAGAGTAGTTGACTTGTTCTTGACACTTAAGTTAAAATTCTCATGGCTTCGATTATCACCCACATTGTTTTAGGACTCACAACTCCATTAGCAATAGAGTCTAATTTAGTTGCGACTACAGGAATTGTGACTACTAACCAGTAGTGTCATTCAATAAGAATTAACAATTGCAGTTCTCATATCATAAATAGAAGGGTAATCACTACTACAATAAACTTAAAAGATCACGGGTAAAAATCGTGATTTTTATAATTTAATCACGGTTTTAAAACCGTAGTTGATGGAGCCGTTATTAAAAGTCTTCGAGATTCAACTACGGTTTATGTCTGTGATTAAATGTACGTCCAAACTGATATGGAAACACATAAGGCGTGATGATAAACAAGATAAGACCACGGTTTGGACAACAAACCATGGTTAAAGATCGTAAAAGATCACAATTTGAACAAAAAAGTGTGTTTAAAAATATTATACAATTACGGTTTACACGGCAAACCGTAGTTAAATCAATAATATTATCACGGTTTGAAGATAAAACTGTGGTGAAATTAGTTTTAAGATCACGGTTTGGACAAAATAACGTGATTAAAAACACTATATAATCACGGTTTGGACAAAAAACCGTGATTGGATTAACTATACCATCACGGTTTGGACATACGTGTCTTGTGGCATCATCTCCACAACCCCCAACTCTTATCCCAACATGCATTTGCAAAGAATTAAACCTCCAACCTCCCAATTTTTATCCTAACACTCAACTACTAGGCTACCTAAGTCTTCAGGTCACATTTCCCAAAAAGAATGTATATGTATTACATTTCCATGTATTCCCTTTTATATTACAACAAATGTGTAATATATTTTACATAAAATATATATTGCATTATATCATAATAGATTATATTACATTACATTATAATATTTTAATTTATAGAAATTATACAATTGACGACGTAAATTTGGTCGTCGTAGACTAACCTTTGGCGACACCTAGTAATTTAGTAGACACTAACAAAAAAATTAGTTAGTGACATGTTTTCTCTTTGGCGACTAACATTTTTTGTCGCCATTATGTCTCTTTCAGATTCTACTTTGGCAACTAACCTCATATTTTGGTCGACAAAGGCATTGCATAAGGCATAAGGCATAAGGCGACAAACATTTGTGTCGTCGCCAAAAGTGATGTATTAGGCAACAAAATTAAAAAATCTAAAATAAACAATAAAGTGTTTACTAGTCCATCAAACTTGTAATCGAAGTATGATTAAAATACGCAAACACATTTTATCAAGGTTGGAAAAACTATGATAAAAAAGTTTTTTTTTTTTTTTATCAAGGTTGTAACAAAGCATGATTAAAATAAACACATTTTCATCATGGTTTGTAACAAAGCGTGGTGAAAATAATACATTTTATCACACTTGTAATCGAAGTGTGGTTAAAATATGCGAAACGCATTTTTATCACGGTTGGAAAAAAATGTGATAAAAAAGTTTTTTTTTTTTTTATCTCGGTTGTAACACAACGTGGTTAAAATAAATACATTTTATCACGGTTGTAAAAAAGCGTGGTAAAAATAAACACATTTTATCACACTTATAACAAAGCATGGTAAAAATAAATACATTTTATCACACTTGTCGGAAAATGTGATTAAATTAAGCAATTATAATCACAGTTCTTTTTTTTTTGAACTGCAATCACAGTTCTTTTAAACCTGTGATAATTATGATTAATCACTACGGTTTGTTAGCAAAGTGAAGTTAAAAACTCACCTTGCATTTCTTTATCACGGTTTCATCAAAACCGTAATCTTTCAAAGTTTCTTAGTGTGATCTTTATCAATTATTCGAGTAGTGAATTAATAGGTTCAGCATACTATTTGAACGAAAAAGGAAACGCGAAGACATGAACTAGTTATCATACAATTGAGAGTTTCTCTATCTAAAAGTTAGAATACCCTAGGGTTCCTCCATTTTTCCTACCGGCAGCCGCCCCCCCACCCTATTCGGCCTTCTCCCAAACCTTCTCCTCCTTTATTTTTCTTCCCTTGTTCTCAACTTTTCCATCTCCAGATCTCTCCTACACCTCCGTTTTTTCCCAGTTTTTCCGTGTTTTTTGAAGGGTGGGGCTGCCGCCTTTTTTGCCCCACCCCTCCCTTCCTCCCCACCCTTTGTCGGACACCCACTATCTTCCCATGGCCGGACTCGTCGCCTTTTCCTCTCCTTCCCACAGCCTCAAGCCAGATCCGCTTTCTCCCCTCCGTTATCTCCACCTCCCCTCCGCCTCCCTCCCACCGACTTTCCTTCTCCCTCCCCTCCGCCTCCCTCCTCCATCATCCCCTCCTACTGCCACAACCCCCACCCACAGCCTCCCTTCTCTGTTACCTATAGTTCTTCTTCGATCCTTACCTCTCGGACCCGACAATGGGTAGATCTTGGGTGTTTTGGCCCCCTTCGGTTAATAAAGCTTCTGGATGCCACGGGCGGCGGCTATGGAAACTTGTTTTGTCCGGGGAAGTGACTATTCATTGTAGTCGGTTGGAACTCGGTGGGACGACTCAGTGGCTCTCGGCTGTGTACCAGTTCTTCTGGACTTTTGTTTTTCGGTGGTTCATGGTGCAACTCGGTGGTAAGCTGTGGGTCAGCTCAGTGAGCCCTGGTTATACTAGTTCTAATGGGTTTGTTTAGTCAAATTTTTTTGATTTTGTTTAGTCAGTTCTATTGGGTTTCTCCCCCGATTACTTTGCGCTGTATTAGTTTGGATTGAGCTGGGAATCGTGTTTGTTTCTCTACCACTTTCATTTGGAATGGATTCATCATTTCGTCCCCTAGGTGTCGGGTCTGCTTCGGCAGGTGTGTCTACGAGTCGGTGGCCCAGTCAGCCTAATGCCGTTCTCTTTTCACTTGTTAGTGGTTTGGGCTTCATCCTTATTTTTCGTTGTAATCGGTGCCATCCGGCATTTTTATGATATCTTGACTTGTTTCAAAAAAATAAAAATAAATAATGAAAACCCCTTTTCTTTTTCGATGTTGTTCATTCATTTATTGTTAATAATAAACCATCAAAGGAAATTTTCACGAGTTTAATTTCCAGTTTAGTTTTAACGAATTGATTCAGTTCTACACATAAGGTTCTCCTAGTTTTCCCCAAAAATGTTCTACATTTGTATACGGTTGCAAAAGTGTAGAACTAAGAAAATGGTGTTGCTAACCTCCGCCTATTATGTCAAGGATAATATTTTTGTACAATCACAAAGAAGTTCGGATATTAGTACACATTTCACGGATATCAATGCATTTCGAGATTTTATATTGGCAATCCCATTTTCTTTATTAGCACTCCCTTTTTTGTTTTTATATATAAAGTGCAAGAGTAAATTTACCTAATTAAAAAAAAGTGTCAATAGAGAAAAAGGTAGTGTCAATAACACTTCCCTATATTTTTCTCAAATATTGACATACTTTACAAATATTATACTCCGCCCTAAGAGTTGAGATTAGCACTTTTCCTACGAAAAATGAGAGGTAGACTTGGATTGAAACGTGCTGAAGAACAGATTCAAAAAGGAAATTAATTTTGACACTCCCCAAATTGTTAATGGCACTCCCCATAACATAACAGGGAGTGTCATTAGTAAAAGTGGAAGGCTTTGTGGGGTGAGTTGCTTTTCTATCAGGTTTCCAAACAGGGTGAGGTTACTGAGGTGGTCACTTTTTTTGTCCCCTTCCCCTAATATCTATATTGGAAATGATTTTCACACTCCTTTTTTATTCCTAAACAATTCCTTTTTTTTTTTTTGTCTTTATTCACTCTAAAATTATCAAATTACCCTTAACTCAAGAGTCACTTTTTCGATATAATGGGCAATTTAGTAATTTTAAATGAGTAAAGACAAAAAAAAATGATTGTTCCAGTGAAACTCATTTTCCTATCTACTCATATAATTCAGTCGAATATAATTCAAAAACTTTTTGAATTATAAAAAACTTTTGCCGATAATAGATTGAGGGTGAGTTCTCCAATGGAGTTTATCAAAATTTGATAAAATCAAGCCTTTGATATTATTCATTGGTGAAGATAGTTGATAAAATCTGTAAATTTTTGCATTTTTTTTTTGTCATTCATTAATCCTAATCTACTCTATCCTAAGGGACTTGGGGAGGGGGATGTGTGCTTACGGGAATCGAACCTTGACCATGTGCATGAGAGTATAAGGGAGGCATCAACTGCACTCCACTCCACTTGCAAATTTTTGCATTCAAAATCTAAAAAATCTACAGATTTTATCAACTCTCCTTACTAGTGAATAAAATCAATGGCTTGATTTTATCAAATTTTTGATAAAATTCATTAGAGAACTCACCCTAAACTGTTTTTTACATGAAAACACAAAAATTGCTTTTAGAAAAATGAACGGTTTGAATCATCTTTACACAGACATAATCTGTGTATCAACATACGTTCAAATAGCAGTTTTGCGAAATTTGACTATTGTGGAAGTAAATTCTTTTTGACGACGTCTAGGGTGATGTCATTGCATGATTGTTGCCATGTCACATGTGACTCACCGCTGGATAATTCCCGCCAGACGTTGGCAGTTACGGACCCCACCCATGTACAACGTCAACAATTGACTGGTAGCATGAGGGAGAACTGAATGATAGGACAGAATAATTCTGGTACCCAAATAGGGGGCAGGACAGTTTATTTTTATTTAAAGAAGCAACAATTCGTAATAAAAGGCGCAAGTAATTGCCAATTGGGCGCCAGAAGGGCATATGCGTCCATCACAAATTTTGTTCCATTTATGTTCAAATAAAATTGATTGGACATGGTATTTTTTAGGTATGATGTAAATTGGATAGATTTAGAGTCGTACCTTTGAATGGCACCTGTTCAACCAAAAAACATACGTATTGGGTTTATTTGGCCGGTGATTTTTTATTTAATAATATCTTTCTAAATCTTCAACCAAAAAAATATGTTTTTATAATTTTTTCTAAACAAAAATTTCCTGCGTGCCGCGCAACCGATTACTCTCGATAAGTGCACCACGGAAATTGTTGCGCCATAATTTCCCCTTAAATTGACTTCCTCAAGGTGAGATTAAAAATGAAAGGTAAATAAAATGAAAGTGGCTTCCAAATAGAAAACGTGGACCAGTCTTACGCCTATAAAGTGGGAGGAAAATAGAAGGAAAATTTCACTATTTATAATACTTAGATTTTTTTATTTTCTCTTGTCTTTCTCTCCAAACCAAATAAGGGGAGGGAAAAAATTTAATTTTCCTTCACTTTCCTCAAGTTCCAAACACACCCTACTGCAAATTGCCGTGAGGATATTCAACGCTTTGATACATAACGACGACCCAGCAAAATACCCACCACCCAGAAGCGAAGCGTGGTTTATTTCTAGCTTCTTGCATAAAAAATGATTTTACTGTAAAGGTGGAAATGTGAGAGGAACCGATGGGTGTCGGGGACCCATTTGTGGATTCCACATGGCCAATCCGAATCGTTAGATCATTTTAAAATCATTTTTCAAATACCCCCATGAGAAATCAACTCAATCCAACGTTCCTCTATACTTGATCCAAAATCACTCTAGGGGCCCCCATGAGGAATCAATTCTATCCGACATTTCTAAATGCTTAATCCAAAATCACCCCGTTTCATTCAAAACTAATGGTTTGGATTAACCGTGTAGAACTCGGATCCGGGGTAGGTGTTATGCGGTAGGTGTTATGCGCCGTGTTGTGCGGCAAAACTACGTCATTTTGCTTAATTTTTGTGCACACTTCCAAAGCTTCCAAGGGTCTTGTTTGGAGAAAGAAAAAACCATTACAAAGTGCCTAAACCCTAAACCTGAAGTGCCTAAACCCAAAGTGCCTAAAATCCAAGTGCCTAAACCCACTATACCCTACCCCAAAGAGCCTAAATCCTCTAAAATTAAACCCCAAAATTAAACTCCACACTTAATCCTCCAAACAGGACCCTTGGATATACAAAGAAAATGAGCAAAACGACGTAGTTTTGCCGCACAACATGACGCACAACACCTACCGCACAGCGCCTCCTCCTGATTCGTAAAACTCACAAGTGGATCCCTAACACTGGTCGGTACACTGTCAGTACCAATAGCAATGTAAAGATGATCATATTTTCATCCAAACTAATACAGTATTATTCAAAATCAGGCCCAACTGCGACAAAAGCGGCGCATTCAATTTTGGAAATCCTTGGTCGGTCTCAATTTTGGACGATCTCAGCATTTTTCCAAGAAAATCCGAAATGATGTGGGTTTTGTTTTTTTTTAAGTACTGCCTTTGTGTATTCTGCAAGAAATTTATTGTGTTGTCAACTCAACTTCACATGTGAATCCGTGGCTGTAATTAGTGTACGTGACCAATATTTCAGACTCATTCGTTTTAATGGCTTATCTAATCTAACCCACACTCTATTTCTATATGACAATCATTTTTAGGGGAAATTAAACTCTAATACATCCTTCATTTCTTTATTCGAGAAGATCAAGTATGATCGATTATCTAAGGAAGTGTTTCGCTAAGGGTGTTTTTTGGATAAATTGATTTTTACGGTTTTTTATGTGATGTATTATGAGATAATGACATATCTTAATTTTTGGAAAAAAAAACTGTTCTTTTGTTAGTAGAACACCCCTGGCTGAGAAAAATGGAGGGAAATTCATTTTAATTTTGAGACATTCTTTTTGTACTTCGGAAGATTGGTTTGAGACATTTCATTATAAAATTGTTATCAATCAAAAGATATAGAGTATAGTACAATTTTAAGACCGGTATTGAGTTTTTTTTTTTTTTTTTTTTAAAGTAAAAATAGAGCACTGGCCGGATTGGAATTAAATTTCGTTCAAAATGACTTTAAGAATTAAATACTACAAAATGCTTCTATTTGCTTAGCACTTTATAAATTAATTTTTGAAATGTTAATTTAAAAAAATGAAAATATGCTAGTACAAAACTGTTGGCAGTGCCTTGTAAAAGTTGAAAATATTGAAGGGGGTTCGCAATCGTTGGTCTCCCTGAAATTGGAACATGCGATCTTGTGGTCAAGTACTTATTGGTTTCTTATTATCACTTTGTCAATTCCTTAGGTTAAATGATGTTAACAAAGTTCACCGATGCACCACAAGGCCTTCTTGGTTTTCCATTATGATCTTACGATGAATGTCCTTCTATTTTCACTTTGATGTTTTTATATTTCACTCTTTTTTTGAAAATAAAAAATGGTCACATTTTTTATCTTCCAATTGAAATTGTCACAAAGTGCTTGCGAGCATTCTTATTCTTTTGCGTATCACTGCGAGTTCAAATCCACCATATAAATTAGTTTTGAGACATTTGATTCTTTATAATAATATTGTTATTATCAATAAAAAGATACAGTATAGTAGTATACCACAATTTTAAGACCAGTATTTAATATTTCGTTTATTTGTTTAAAAAGTAAAAATAGAGCACTGGATTGGAGTTAAATTTCCTTCAAAATTGCTTTTAGAATTAAATACTCGAATGATTCTGTTTGCCGGCAATTATAAATTAACTTTTGGCACTGCCTTGTAAAATTGTTGGCACTGCCTTGTCAAATTTGTAAATATTCAAGGGGTTGATCACTTGGCAAACTGACTCAAAACACAATTCATTTTCGTTTTCGATTGTGTGTGTGTGTTTTTTTTTTATAACCAAATGTCCGAGTTAATTTAATCGCACCTCGATTAATTCCAAGCCTTGGTGCTGATGACTGGGTAAACCTTTAGTAGCCCCAAGGTTCGCCATCATTGGTCTCCCCGAGATTTGAATATGCAATCTTATGGTCATATACTCATTGTTTTCTCATTACCACTTGGCCAATTCTGGGTTAAATGACGTAAACGAAGTTTACTGATGCACCACAAGGCCTTCTTGGTTTTTCATTTTGTTTTTTGTACAATAGACATCCTTTTATTCACTTTGATGCATTTTTATTTCACTCTTTTTAAAAAAAAATAAAAATGGTAACATTTTTTTGTACTTCAATTGAAATGGTAACAAAGTGCACGCGAGCATTTTTCTACGATACAACTGATAATTCAATTACTATATTACTCCTATAAACCATATATCCTTTCAAAAAGCGTGACTTGCAAAACAATTTACTTTACTGAGCCATACCGTTCAAAAAAAAAAAAAACTTGGCGAAATCCATATGGTAAACTTAGCTGCTTGTTTTCTCTTGTTTTTGGATATGATTTTGATATCCATTACCAGTCTAGCCACAAGCAGAGAGATGGCCTCCAATCTCGGATTCTAAAGGGGGAGGTTATATAGGAATCATCATGCTCTTGCAGGCATTGTGTGAGGTCCATGAGAGTGATTTGTGTTTAATCACAATGAAAGCATCCGATCCCCGTGATGCGATTTTTTTTTTTTAAGGTGCTTTCGGTTTCCCTAATGTAGTTTTGTGAGATTTTCATGCATTTTACCATTTGAGATTTTCATTCATAGTAAGCGACGAGGGCCTCATCATGACGTGTGCCCACTGTGCCGGTAAGGAACGGCAGTTCAAAGACGAGCTCGGAATAGTTCGCAACATCTTCCTAGTGTCTGAGACATATGTTAAGTTTCTTAACCGAGATATCTCACCGGTGAGAGCCGAACTTGTAGTTGATGTATCGGAGTTCGACGTTGCAATCCTCAAAATCCCTGCTCTCCCTGAATGTGTGAAGTCAAACACGGTGGTTTCTTTCTTCGAAACAGCTCCCTAGATTGGGGATTCTCGTGACAGGGCATCCCTCTCTTGAGTTTGCTACTCGCTGCGGGGTTGTTTCGTCCCCGGCTTGTTTTCCCCACTTCTCTTCCTCCGTCGGAGTCTTTGAGGATCTGTTCAAGAAAACAGTTAACGGACTACACCTGCTTGAGATCGACATCAACTGCAGACCCGGAATTTCGGGAGCCCCTATTTTCTCTCCGACCGGAGAGGTTGTTGGGATGGTCTTTGCACACTTTTTTAACACCACCCGATGGGATGGTCCCGGTTCATACCCGGTTTTTAATGTGATGTATTGTGAGAGAACGACTTGTCTTGATTTTTGGAAAAATTATTTTTTGTTAGTGAAACCCTTTTTAATTCTCTCACAATACATCACGTAAAAAATTATGAAAAGACACCTTAGCGGAACCCCCGAAAGCCACTGTGGCTGGTGGCGTTAGAGAATGAAGTGGAGGGTTCAAATGTTAAACATTGTGGATTTTTTATTAGCTGGTTGTACTTTTTTTAATGTTCAATAATGTTAATTTGTGAGCTGAGTAAGACAATCTGTTATGTTCTATTTTTAATGTGTAATGTTTTTTATTTTCGTCAATTTTTTGAATTATTCTAATAAACCACACTGCAAACCGGAGCACTAAATTTTGTAATTAAAAAAAAAAAAAAAACCCAGATCTGAGAGAGATGGGATATATTTATACTATTAATTTGGCGTTAGCTTTTTGCGGTTCCCATTGAAAGTTCTTTCCAAATGGAACAAAATATCCCCACCAATGTCTCAAAAACACAGCTGTACTCCATCAATGGAACTCAGAAGTAGGGACGGGCATGGGGACGGATCGGGGCCGGAGACTACTATCTCCACCCCAAATTCCTTACTCATATCCATCCCCTATCCTATCTTCAACGGAGATTTATTTTTATCCTCCATCCCCGCTCCAAACGGGGAACGGGGATCCCCACTGGGATTTCGGGGATCCAATCATTTTCCCTAGAGTAACAAGTAAATAGTTATAGAAGCCCAATTACAAATCATTTTCCCTAAAATCCAATCACTGGGCAACCCCTGGGCGTGTAAAACTTCATGTGTTTGTAGAACAACATAAAGAGTTCAGAAAAGTAGAAATTATGAAGAGTATTTATGTATATTCATGACATTAATTAAAATTGATTAAATGCAACATGGGTTGTCTAGTGGATACCATACATAATTGTTTCAAAAGAAAAGAGACTACAAGTCTACAACTCACTGTTGATATGCCCAGTGAGACCCATGTGTTTGGAGAAATTTTGGTGTAACCCCATATATTTGAAGAAAATTCAGTGAGACCCCAAAGTTTCATAATTCATGAATAGACCCCTATATTTCGGGGATTCGGGGACAGAGCGGAGCTGGGCGGGGACGGAGTGGGGAACGGATTCGGAGCGGATTCGGGGCGGGGACATGCCTATCTCCACCCCCTATCCAATCCCCAAACATTTTCAAAAAAAATTCCCATATCCTATCCAATTTCCAAATAGATCTCCATATTGCCGATTCGTTCGGATCGAGGATCGGATCGGATTCAGACGGGGCGGATGAAATGGCCAACCCTACTCAGAAGTCAGATTTGTCTCTCCCTCCCTGATATTGCCGGCTGCATTTTAATTTTTTTATATCTGTGAGACTGCAAAAATCAATGGATTGTTATGCTAGTAAACAGGAAACCCAAGTAAATATGAGCATATCTTATGGACTTGGGGTCAATCTTTAAAGCAAATTCTTTGGGATTTACTCCCTCCGTCCTAATTTTATAGTCACAGTTGACATTTTTTGTCGTCCTTAAAATATTGTTCCACTTCAAAAATAAATGAGTAATTGTTAAGGAATTTCCTCTTATACCCTTATATTTTGAAATTAAAAATAATGAGAAGTAAGAAAGTGTAATGATTAAAGGGGTAAAATAAGAAAAAATATGTTTTCAAAAGTACAATGATTATGTCTCCTTATTAAGTTGGAATTCCCAAAAGTGAAGCATAAAATTGGGACGGAAGGAGTATATAAAATCACACAATTCTTATTCATCACCAGTCAGTCAGATTAAAATTAAGACTGATGTGGCATAGCTCATTTTGACGGAGAGACATCGAATTTCTTTCTGATTCTCCCAAAACCGGCTATAAATCCCAAGATATCATCCATTAAACGCCACATATCCAACCTTCCAAGTTACTATTAATTTCAAACAGCTCGCAGCCAATACAAGTGATCGAAATTTCCGGATGTTGCGTGCGATATTTTTTTTTGCGTGCGATATTGGTAACCTACTACCAGAGAACACAAAAATACTTCCGACAGCTGGGGAACAGACGTTGCTACGGGTACAAAGGCTAAGACACAGAAAATATGTAGACCATACTCGGGGATCCACTTTTGGGTCTCACACGAGTGATCCGAATTGTTCATCATTCTTAAAACATTTTTCCGAGGGGCTCCACAAAAATTCAGCTCAATCGGACGGTTAAAAGTGGTAGAACCAAAGTCCCACCGTTGCAATCTAAAAGTTAACGGTGGAACTTTGATTCAACAACTTTTAACCGTCCGATTGAGCTAAATTTTTGTGGAGTCCCTCAAGAAAATGTTTTAAGAATAATGAACGATCCGGATCACTCGTGTGGGACCCAAAAGTGGGTCCCCGAGCATGGTCTGTACATTTTATGTGCCGTAGCCTCTATACCCATAGGTTTTTCCGCTGGGGAACTAAACAAGTAAGTACACTTATCAATTTGGTCTGTCACGTCAGTTAAGAACATAAAACGAATGTCAACTTGACCATGTTTAGCGTATCTCCGGTCGTGGAGTTAAAAATATAGTGTTATATGACACAAAAATATAAAAAAATAGGTCATATTTTTGTGTTATTATGACAAAATAGTGTAAGTTAGTTTTTTGAGTGCATGGACCTTCCAATGGTATTGTTAACATGAAATAAAGTATTAAAAGAGTACAAAAATATGTACTGTGTACAGTGGGGCTCTCACCTCACATGCAAATTAAATTAACGTTTCTGTCCTCTCTCTCTCTCTCTCTCCTTCCGCCAGAATTTCCCTTTTCACTTTTTTGTGTGGGTGTCTCTCTCTCTGCGGGGCCAGTTGAAGCAATAATAGACGTACAACCACAGTTGTTAACCTGTTTATGTCCATCACTGTTTTGTACTATGACAAAAAATACACACAAGCAACACTATTGGAACTAAATTAAACCCATAAGGCTTCGTTCTTCAACAAATTTTTATTTCATAAAATCTCATATTTTATGGCACTTCAATCTCAACACATAAAATGTAAAAGTGATTTTATGAGATTTTCATAAAATCCTCCTAAAATCTATAGGAAAACCACTACATTTTATCAGTTGGGAAAATAACTCTATTTTATCACCCCTCCATAAAATGTTCATTTTATGAGATTTTCATAAAATGTACCTAAAATCTATTGGAGAACAAGGCCTAAAAATGTTAACTGACCAAAACCTTACACTGACTTCGCCTTAAACGATATTTATTGGAGATGCCCTTAGGGTCTATATATATTTCAACTTATCATGATGGTTTTAATTATATCACTAGACGTGTCTTCTGTTTTCACGTAGAAACACCGAAAGAAACCGCATGCGCCTAGTTTGGTTTGTGTGATGGGTGTGCCATGACTGTTCGTTACAGTCCAAGTGTAATGGAGGCCTGAGAGCCTTTTTTGACTTCATTAGAGCGATTGTGTGCAACCCCAAAGGATAGAGTTGCAATATGGTTCATGGTTTGCCTTGCTGCAAAGACTTAACAATTTCCCAACCGTTGTCGAGAATGTGGAGTAATGAGATAAAATGAAAACCAACTTTTACTAATAAAAATTAAAAAAAAAGTGGAGTACAAGAGGACAATGTTAGGCTTGTTGAATGACAGGAGATAAAAAGAAACCAATGAGTTTGAAGTCTTTAACGAGGTTGAATGGTTGCAACGGATTGATGATCTTTAAGTGTGAAGTCGAGAGACTTGAATTGTTTTTAACCGTGAGGTTGATGGCTGTGGAACCCATTTTAAGTCTTGCAAACTAATATTTATAGGCTTCAAGCTGTGGGTATTAACACGTGGCCTCTCTAATTTCATGCCTTCACTTGATGCTGCCATGTGTCCCATGCAGTCAAATTTCCCTCCATTTGCAAAGGTTATTGGCGGTTAATATTTATAGGCTTCAAGCTGTGGGCCATGGCATTACGCCATGTGGCGTAACTACTTCCCTACTATTCTGTTGACAAATAATTTACCTCCTTTATGTAAGGACTAAGGAGAGGATAATGGCAAACGGTTTTCCCCTTTTCCTTGTCTTTTTATGGTCATACAGTATTACATATGGCCTTTATCCTGAAATAATAAAAATTACCTTAGCCGTAATTTTCTCAATTCCGGGCCGTAGTGACCAACCATCAACCACAGGCCTGGTCCTTCGAAATGGACCGAATTGATTTTATGGAGCAATTCAAATGATAAAAACAACACAGGCCTCTTAACTCATTAGCCTAATTGACCTAATAAAGTCCAATTTTAACCTTTTCGGCCTTGACGGGATTTTGTGCCAAATTTAGGTGTAAACACCTTCTTTTTCATCATACTTTTTCTTATCTAGTTTTACTTTTTCTTCATATTAGCAGTACGGAAGGGGGCTCCCGGGCTAGGGCCCGGATAACATCATACATGAGCGGGAGCTTGCTTTACTATGCTATTATCCATTGCTCAATTGAGATATTCAAGTAAGCCCAAGGACTCTCTCCGCTGTGGGAGCTTTCTCTCTCATCTTGAGAGCTCCCTAGGGTTTATCCCTTCTTTCGCCGCCCCACCCACTTTTTGGCCGCCCCGTCCCCCCGATCCCCTCCTTCTTCTCGCTCCATCTCCCCCCCCCCCCTCTTCCGGCCTCTAGATCGGTTGTCCCTGGGGGAGGTGGGGCCGCCGCCCTTTTACCTCACCTCCCCCCTGGTCCTAACTGCCCCGCCACCATCGCATCACCACCACCTAGCGCCTCCTCCCCACCTATTCCCCCACCGCTTCCACCCCTACCCTCACAGCGATACCCCTTTCTATCCAGCTTACCTTCATTTCTTCCACCTGCTAACCTTCTCTGCCGTTTTGCTGGGTTTTGGCTTGCCGGAATGGTGATTACATGGCGGCTCGGGCACCCTCCAGCGAATAAACTTCCAGATCTCATTGGCGGTGGCGATCTTGGAGCTTGGTTCTTCAACCTGGAGAAGAGACTCGTCTAACTCAGTTCAACTCGGAGTATTCTCGGGACTCAGTGATGGGTTTTGTTTTTGCTTCAATTTTATTGTGTTATTCAAGCCTTTAGTCTGTTTTCTTTGTTTGTTGGTTGTATGTTTTGTTGTTGATTTTCACTGGTTAGATCTTCTTGCTTTTTCGATTACATCTGCGTTATTATTGTGTAATGGTCTGAGCCGGGTTTCCTTTGGGATACTCTACTGTTATCCTTTGATCGGATTCATAATCCCGTCCCGAAGGCGTCGGGTCTGCTTTTGGCAGGTGTGTCTGCGAAACGGTGGCCTTGTTAGCCTCTTGTCGTTCTCATTTCAATCGTTAGTGGTTTTGGTTTCATTCCTGTCTTTCGTTGTAATCGGTGCCGGATGGCGTTATGAAATGTTATGTTGACATGTTCAAAAAAAAAATTTGAGATATTCAATTAAGTACAACGAAATTATTTATCTGTACAAATACTTTAGTTTTATTTGCAAAGTAAATGATTTTTTTTTTGGGATAAATCAGCTTGAAATAAAAGGAGGTTAATTGAATATATTGTCTAGAAGGGGCATACCACAGGAATGACAAAAGAAAGAAAGAAAAGTGTGTAATCCCCGGCACAACCCACTGGAGTAGAAAAATAGGAAGCCCTTGCACAACCTACAGGGATAGTTATGAATATGTAATGTAGTAGCGTAACACAAAAGTATGTCTAATTCCATGCACAACCCACAAGGCTAGGAAATTATATGAAATTAAATTGGATAAAAAAATAACAAATCAGGAACTTTTGGACCCCTTACCCAAAAATTTGAGTAAAAAACTTGATTTGGTCTGAAGCACTCCAATGAGAAAACAAAATCTATGCATAAATTTGAGTAAAAGCCTCATTTAATGACATTCAAAATTTGATGATGGATTTGGTTCTCAACAAATTTGGTGAAGAATTTGAGTATGCCCACCCTTCAAAGGAGCTGTAAATCGGGATCCGGGGGTGGTGCTGCCCCTTTAGGGGCAGTAGCACCCCTTTAGGGGCAGCATCCATGTTGCCCTCCCAAAACTACGTAGTTTTGGTCCATTTTGCTAGAGGGACAAGAGAGTTGTTTGGCCCTCTATTTTTCTTTGTTTCTCCTTAATTCAACCCACCAAAACGACGTCGTTTTGGTGTTCCAAACAAAAATCCAGCCATGATCTGAATGTAAAGTTGCTGCTTCATACATTCCAAAATTGTCTTCAAATCCTCCACAATTCCTCATAACAAAAACAAATATCCTCGAATAACTTAATCATTCCTCAAAAAAGACAATCTCCTAAAAATCAATGTTGCGATGGTGGTTGTGAATTGGCACAAAAATCTATAAACTCGTCATCATGGAAGAATTATTTGGCCTTTGTAGGAATGAGGATTGATGAATGCCTTGCTCGATCAAATGTCATCTACTTCAAAACAAAACAAAAAAAAATAGCAAAGCAAACATGAGGTAGGATTTTAATCTAGCAATTGGAACAAAACAATAATCGAAATATAAGTACACTAAAGACCTCTGAGACTGGTGCACTGCAAGATGGTTGACATAATAAATGCGCCGTTTGTGGATAATATGGTGTTTCACCATCTTACATTAAATATAATAAGATAACTATAATACAGATGTTGTCATTTTCTTCTTTTCAAACTATAGACGATATAAAGATTAAAATCTTACCATTGGTTGGTTTGAAGATGGACTTTGGAGAAGTACCTCTGCCCCGGATTGTTGAATGTCCTAAGAAATTTTAACGTAAACAAGTTAAATGAGGCATTTTATTTCTAACGAAAACAACTTTCGACAAGAGCTGCCCAATGATTCAACTGAAGCCCTTAAGTTTTGATAAAAATTGTTACTGTAACAACATAAATACATGCTAAGGGCAACTCCAAGCTTAGGATTAACTAATAGAAACAATTGCTAGGCAAAACATTTGCAACAAAATGCATAAACAACAAGGTGATGACATAGATTACCCACGTCTCCTCCATTGTATCAACATTAGGAGACCTTTTAAAGCAGCAGCAACAATGCATTGATAATGACAGGGTTTAGATTTTTTTCTCTGCTTTGTCGATTACAGAGCAGATATGAGAGAGAGAGAGAGAGATGTTTGGGGCAAAAACTCAAGTAAATAAAGAAGTAATAAATAGAAGTTGATACCTGACTAGGCTTTGCCTTTTTCCTCAACTTCTCATGCCAAGCCTTTAATCTTTTATTACCACCCTTGCTTGCACGGTTTGTTGGTTTCCTTTCAAGCCCTTTGCCCCCTTTAAATTAGGATCGATCGAATGCAATCCCATATCAATATTGGGTTCACTACTTGAAGCACCATCGCCATGTTTGGGAAGCATGATAGCATCCACTTTTGCATATAAGCTTGTAGTGGTATCCTCCACCAACTTATAGGCTTCATCATGTTCGCATACTTGGGCCGCTAATGTTACCAATCTAGGACAAAGATGCCTATACCGCGCCGCGATTAGTAACTTCCGATCATTCTCCTCAACCATAACTTATTTTCCCATCGATGAACAACTTTTTGCATCTAGCCTCCACCGGCCTAATATGTATTTCTCTGGTATTTCCATAACATTCGTGTGTGAGAGCACTTTGATTGCATGACCACATAGAATTCCATAGCTCTCAAATTTTCGACAACTACAACTAACTCCTCCAAGAGTTTTAGCTCTTGATGCATCAAGTTCCACATGACCCAACACAACATACTCTTGTTCCGATTTATGCTTTTGAACCACAAATTTAATTTCATCTCCCAACTCCTCTATTTTGTTGTTCAATACTTTACAACCAAGGGCAATGTCAAACTGTTTGTGGAACAAGTCAAAGAGAGGAGGAGTGTACAGTTTTGCAACATGAAGTAACATTGGACAATGTGGAAACTTTATTCTAACCATCTTTTCTCTAGAGTCATGTGTTGCTTCTTTTTCGATGTACCGCTTGTCAAAAATAACTTGATCTAATTGTGTAAAGAATTGACCAAGGTTACGGCTAGACTTCAAGTGTTTCTTCAACTTGGCATTCAAGCTCTCACTAAGTTGAGTGCTTCTCATCCCTATATTAAAAGACCACTTCATATGCACATGAGCCCATTTCTCTCTAAGTGTCCAAGTTTTATCTATCCATGCATTACCCTCCAAGTTGAAATTTTTAACCAAACATTTCCAAGCCTCATCTAATTCATCTTCCTCTTCATAACCAAACATGCAAAGATTCAAATCCTCACTAAACGTGGAATCAGGCCCATACAAGTAGCCTAAATGCTTCATTGCATTTTGATTCAATTGAAAAGTACACAACCCGTGTTTCACATCCGGCATAACTTGAGATATCGCATTAGCCATTGCTTGATCTTGATCTGTGAAAAAGGTGAAAGGCTTCTTCCCCGACATTGCCCACAAAAAAGTTTCGAATAACCACACAAAAGATGGGGTTGTTTCATCATACATCAATGCAACACCAAAAATCACCGTAACAAGAAAATGGTTAAAGCCAGTAAAAATGGCTAAAGGTCGACACTCTTTATTAGTTCGAAAAGTCGTGTCAAAAGATAATACATCCCCGAAAAGCCCATAATCTACAATCATCTGATGGTCAGGCCAAAAGACATTGGTTATCATCTCATCTACATCCAATTGGATTGATCGAAAGAAGTAAGGATTATCAATAGTTTGTTTTTCAAAATATCTCAACAAAAGTCCAGTTTCACCATATTCTAAATCCCTCTGTCTTTTAGAACGCAAGTGGCTTTTAAGATCCTCTCGCAAGAACCCAGTGAATTCCCTCCCTCCTGATTGGGCACTCATGAGATCATGTGACAACTTAAGAGGTAACCCAGTAGCCTCAACAATTTCAGCACTTATACCTTGAGACTCAGTCAATCCTCTTTGATTTCTCATCATATGAACAGTTTCAGGAATATGCAACAAGTGATTGTGAGTCGCATCAAATTTTTTCACATACCATTTCAATGAAGCCCGATCAAGTGATGCGTACATTAATGCTTTGCAACCAGTTCTTGTCTCCCTTCTAGGTAATACTATCGTGTTATCCTGCTCTTTTTGTCCCTCTTTACTACAAACAAACTTCCTATGGATCATTACACCATCCTTCTTGCTTTTTTTAGAGTAATCTTTTCGAACACAAAATCCTACAATCCTTCCATATTCACTATAGAACCGATACGCAGCATCTTCAGAATCAAACTCCATGTCAATACATGGCGTAAAATCCTTCAACAATTCTTCTAGTGACGCCTCAATTCCACCGTTCTCCATTCCGACAGTAAATAAGTACCAAAATCTGAAATTAATTAACTAGTCATGTGTGGGTCGAAATTAATTAAATAAGTACCAAAAGAATACTCGACTTCTCAACAAAAACCAAACTATTTGTCTCCCTTAAGTAATTAGATAACTAAAAAGTCATCCCGTGTAAATGCCAGTGTGCCTGTTAACTTTGGACTTTTCGAGTGTTAACTTTGGACTTTTCGAGTCATTTAACAACAATTCTTGTTCCTTCAGTTTACGAGAGAAAATCAATACCCAGATATGAGATTCAAAGCAATAAAATACTCCTAAAACAGACTCAATAATGAAGAAATTCATGCCTTTTCAGATTCCGACGACCACACCAAAACTCCGGCGACCCCAAGATATTCCGGCTGTGGTCGATCAGCAACAAGAAGGGTTGATGATGCTACTCGAGCAGAAAGGAGCAGGGGTGGGGTGATGAGGGTGTGGGCATTTGGCGGGAGAAATGTAAAAGCGTTGAGATGTATTTTGGGGGAAATAGGGTTTTTGTCTGAGCCACCAAAACGACGTCGTTTTGGTGGGTTAAATTAATGAGAAACAAGAAAAAATATAGGCCAAACAACTTCCTTATGTCTCTAGCAAAATGGACCAAAACTACGTAGTTTTGAGAGGGCAACATGGATGTTGCCCCTAAGGGGCAGCACCACCCCCGAATCCGCTTTTGTGGTGGACTTGAATTTTTTACCTTCGACATTCAACGGCTTTTGTCGCGGTTGAAATAATTCCTAAGGGGGTATTCCACTAACAAAAAACTGTTTTTTCCAAACACCGAGACATGTCATTCTCTCACAACACATCACATAAAAAACCGTAAAAAACCAATTTTTTCAAAAAACTGAGTTAGTGGAACACCCTCTAAGTTAAGTTGGGCAAAACACAAAGGATGTGTTTGGTTGATAGTTTAGTTTAGTTTTGATGATGTCAGCATATGTAATGAGTGGAGAGAGATAGAGAGAGAAATGAGGGAAATGGTGATGTCATCAAAACTAAAACTAAAACTAAACAGAGAAACGAACAAGGCCGAAGAAATCTTTAGAATGCGGCCAATGGCTTTTGTGGCGGTGGGGTGGAGACGTGGAGTGAGGTTCATAAAAATCTTTAAAGCCGGGCGAGCTCAAAACACACCCCAACAGTGTTTTGTCTTGTTTCCCAAGGCTTTTTGTCGGAGTTGGTCGGGTTCAAAACATTTAGAAGGGAAACTTCTAGGCCGATCCTAATTAGCTTGATTTTGAAAATTTTGTATAGCAGAGCTAATTAAGATATATCAAACAAGATTCATAATGCATATTTTTTAAAATTCACATTAAAAAATATAAGTCATTAAAAATGACACGTAATCCCAAAATGAACTATCATTGAGTAAAATATTTAGTATAACTTTTGTTGTACATATCCGATTTTGGTTAATATATATATATATATATATATATATATATATATATATATATATATATATATATATATATGAGGAACTCTCTAGTCCGGGACCCTTCGGTCCAGAACTCATAGTTCCGGATCAAATTTTCATGATCCGAACCGTCCAATGTGTTCAAAAGGTGTTTTCCAAGGCCAACGCAAGAAATCTTCAAAAAAAAATACCGGGAAGGGCTTGATCCACGCAATTTTGTAAATATGCAGTTTTTGTGAAAAATTGCGTGGATCAAGCCCTTCCCGGTATTTTTTTTTGAAGATTTCCCGCGTGGACCTTGGAAAACACCTTTTGAACACATTGGACGGCTCGGATCATGCAAAAAATACCGGGAAGGGCTTCAAAACGCTTCAATCCGGGACTTCCGGGATCCTTGACAGGATCTCCGGCGTATATATATATATATAGTGTCCGGATCTAATCCGGGATCCCTAGGTCTGGACTCATAGTTCTAGATCAAATTTTCATGATCTGAACCATCCAATGTGTTTAAAACTTGTTTTTAAGGGTTCCTGTGAGAAATCATCTAAAAAAATGCCGAGAAGGGCTTGATCTAAGCAGTTTTTCATAAAACTGTATATGTGCAGTTTTTGTGAAAAATTGCTCGGATCAAGCCCTTCCCGGTATTTTTTTTTAGACGATTTCTCGCAGGGACCCTTGAAAACACTTTTTAAACACATTGGACGGTTTGGATCATGCAAAAATATGTTTTAAAACCTTCAAAACATCAAAAAACCTCCAATTCGGGATCCCGGATTGGATTGTTGGCGTCTATATATATATATATATATATACACCGGTGATCCAGTCAAGGATCCCGGATTGAAGGTTTTTTGGTGTTTTAAAGGTTTTAAAAATTGTTTTTTCATAATCCGAACCGTCCAATGTGTTTAAAACGTGTTTTTAATGGTCCCCTGTGAGAAATCATCAAAACAAAATGACCAGGAAGGGCTTGATCCGAGCAGTTTTTCACAAAAATTGTACATATACAGTTTTATGAAAAACTGCTTAGATCAGGCCCTTCCCGGTATTTTTTTTGGATGATTTCTCGCGGGGACCCTTGAAAACACGTTTTAAACACATTGGACGGTTCGGATCATGAAAATTTGGTCCGGAACTATGAGTCCCGGACTTAGGGATCCCGGACTAGATCGGGACTCATATATATATATATTTTTTAATGGAACATGCTTGACAAGATTTACCAAACAAGACCCATAGTGGATGTGCCGAGTTTTCCGTTTTTAGCACCGATTGTTCAAAGTAAATTTTCTATAAAAGTTGCTAAAAGCTACTCCCATTAGCTTAAAACTAAGTTGCTAAAAACCAATTTTTTCTTACATATTCTTTTTGCTAAAAGCAAGTTTCTAAAATCACATTAGTGCTTTTAGCAAATGGGAGTTAGGGCTGCTAAAAGCAAAACTTTTAACAAATAGGTTGTGTTAAAAAAACACATTTTTTTTGGGTGTAGGCTCTTCCTTTTTTTATCTTTTACATCATAAACTTTAAAGGCTATGTTTGGTTAGATAGTTTAGTTTAGTTTTGATGATGTCATCAGGTGTAATGAGTGGAGAGAAATAGAGAGAGAAATGAGGGAAATGATGATGTCATCAAAACTAAAACTAAAATTAAACTGGGAAACGAACAAGGCCTAAAATGTTTTTCACAAAATTTAATTTTTAGAACCTACTCGACGAGATTTATCAAACAAGACCCATATAGAGCATTTTTGGTTGGTTGTTCTTCTATTTTTGTTGTTGTTCTTCTATTTTTGTTGTTACATTAAGTACCGTTAATTTCTATCTAAATTAACAATTAACAGTGTTCAATTACCAATTTGTAGTGTAAATTCATAATTAATAGTGTTGGTTTATATTTAAGTTCACAATTAACAGTGTTAATCTATGCCTATATTTCCAATCAACAATGTTAAATTCAAAATTAACAGTGTTAAATTCGCAACTAATAGTGTAAATTAACAATTCACAATCCACAATCCACAAACTCCACACGCAATTCACACCCTAAAAAATCACAATTTGTGATGTAAATTTGGACTTTTTGAGCTTGATAATGCAAAATAAATAAATAAATAAATAAATAAGAAGCCTACACCAAAATAACTTTTTTCTACCCATAATTTTCGTATTTGATATTGGTCTCGTTTAATAGATCTTGTCGAGTAGAATTTAAAATTTTTTATTTTTTTTTAAAATCGAATATATAAAAACATTTAAAGTTTTAAAAATAAAAAGGGAGAGAGACACACAAGGAGACGTGACTGGAGGGAGGGAGGGAGAGAGAGAGAGAGCGACGGCGTGGACATACATAAAAAGGTCAAAATAAAGACCAAATCAAAAGATTCAAACAAATTTTGGTCTAGTATGTCACAATCACACTCTCAAAAGAGAGAGAGACGACCGGCGTGGACTCATGTACAAAAAAGGTCAAAATAAAGACCAAATCAAAAGATTCAAACAAATTTTGGTCTAGTATGTCACCCTTTTTTTCATCGCCCAATCACTACAAAATCACACCTATTCGGGGCAGATTAAATGAAACTTTTCCATACTTCCAAACACTTTTTCATTCCCATTTGCACGTAATCACACGAGTGTGCTTGAAGTCCTATGATAACACCGAAATGGCAATCCTGTAGGGCGTTTCTTATTGTGCACCTTGCAGTGCACAATTGGACTATTCATCTCGACAATCAATAGTTTAGATATGTTTGTTAAACTCGTACCGCTAAAAGTGCGTTTGTGAATCTAAACCCTCGATTACGGAGATGGACAGTCGGGATATGCACTACAAGTATAGGATGCACTACAGAAAACACCCTACAGGATTCCCCGGGTCTGGTTAACACCACCCTCCAAATTCCCATCCATTCTTTTCAACAAATCTCTCAACCAACACATGGCAACCAAACACACAACAAATTTTGGGAGAGTGCTATTAGAAATCTGGAGAATGTCACTATCAAGTTCATATAGAAAATGATATTATTATTATAATTATTATTAACACTCTACAATGTAGTGCCATTACAGCCGGATTGGATGCAGTTTTAACACCCTGACTAAATAAACCCCCTTCCCCTCATCCCTCCTCCACACCATATCCATCGTTTGGCAATACTTTTGTTGCCCTGCTTCGCTCATCTGGCTTCTCCGATAGCCAGGGTTTGCCCCGACTAAATACAAGCAGGGGGGGTTACCTATGTTTAATCTGGGCTGCTTTTTTTTTTTTTGAACGGTAATCTGGGCTGTTGGAAGCTCGTGGAATTACTTGGCTATCTTTCGATCCCCTCTTTTTCGTTGTTTCTGGATCCCTAATACAACAAACGAAGAGAGAGGAAAAGGGTTGTGGCGATTTGGCGATTGTCACCAGTTATGGGTCGAATCGGTTATCACCTACCACTCTGACGACTTCGCGACCTAATTTTGGCAGGTATGGGTCGGATCTGAAAAATGTATGGGTTATCTGCTTTCTTAGTTGTTTTTTACCCCAAACCCTAATTATTTTCCCCCTAATTTTTGTATATTTTGTTTCTGTTTCTTTGTTTATTTGTTGGTATATGGGTTTTGTGGTACCAGGGCCTCCATGGCCTTGTGATGGGCAGTCTCAGAGAGATTTTACAGGGACCCTAACTGTAGCTACAGTTTATTGTGCTACCAGGGCCTCCATTCCATCGTTTGTTTGGGAAAAATGGATTTTTCCCACATTTTCACGTAAATGATTGTAGAGGAAGTTAATAACCTTTTTGTATATGGGAAGAACAGATTCCTTCTATTCCGATCAGGAATGGAAGATATCTATAGTGCATCAATTATACTCACTAAACATGTGCTGACCATGAATGGAAGATATTCAAGGGCTTGTAGCCTAGCAGTTATCTCCTGGCCGGTTCTCCCACAAGGGAGACCAAAGTTCGAGCCTCGGCAGAGGGCGTTTGGGGTTTAGGGCTATGGATAGCTTCTAGATCCCCACAGGAACAAATTCACTAACTCCCCTGCTAACCCCCCACTGATGTATATCAATTGGCAAAAAAAAAAAAATGTGATGAGTTTTAAAAAAGTAGTTAAACTATTTTAAAAAAATACCAACTTACAAATTAAGTAATGAAACTTTAATTAATGCATTAAATTATAATTAATCCATTCCTAGTACATGTTAATAAAAAAAAACCCCAGCATATTGTTCACATTTTTCGTTTTTTACTTAGGTATTAAAATTATGTATTAGAATTTATTACATAACCGAAGTAATCAATTTATAAGTTAGAAATAAAAAATTAAAATAATAAATATAATTATGTATTACAACGTAAATATTAATTTTTATATAAAATGAATTATTATTGGCGTTTATATAAATATATAGATAGGGGGCGGTTCCGCTACCACTTATTTTGACACACATTTTGACACATTTTTTTCTGGCTCTCACTGTGATGTTCCGAACCGTTGATCTTGTTTAAATGAGTAAAATAAGGGGTCCTGCAAAAAATTAGCTCAATCGGATATCGGTAAGTGCTTGATCCAAACAATTTTGCAGAAACTGTGACAGGAAATGGTGTTTACAAAATTGTTTTAATCAAGCCCTTACTGATATCCAATTGAGCTAATTTTTTGCAGAGCCCCCTATTTTACTCATTTAAACAAGATCAATGGTTCAGAACTTCACATGAGGACTCAGAAATGTGAGGTGTCAAAATGTGTGTCAAAATAAGTGTTAGCGGAACCGCCCCTTATAGGTAAGATAGTCTAATATATGCAACAAGGGCAAGATTGTCTTTTACCATCATTTTACATCATCCACCCTTCTTATCCCCCCATTTAATCATCCATCCAAACCATGGCTATTTAATCCACCCTTTTTAGAGCATCACCAAGAGGCTTGCTACTTGCACCTTGTTGACTACTATGCCTAGCCAAACCAAAAAATCATGTTCCAATAGACTTGCTACTTGGCTATCTACTCTAGCTTTGTTCCTTTTGGCTTGCTACTAGTAGCAAGACATTTGCCTCTCTACTCTACTTTTTCCTCATTTTTCTCATTTACTTTCCTTCATTTCCCACTTTTGCCCTAAAAGTAGAGAGTGAAGAACAAAAGTAGAGAGTGGTGTTGGAACCATAGGTGAAAAAGTGCTTAGGCAAAGTAGAAGTGTACCTTGTTTTGTATTTTTGGCTAGTTAAAGTGCCAAGTAGTATTGGAGATGCTTTTAATCCCCAATACAAATCATGGACTATTTAATCCCTCATTTTTTAACTATCACATCAACGTGAGTCCACCCTTCTTATTTAATCACCCCTACTATTTTATTTTCCCGTACTATTTAATCTCTCTCAAACTAATACACCATTCAAACGAGGCCTTAATTATTTGGAAAGTGCCAATATAATGTTATCATTGTTTACCGAGGCATGAAATTATTGGAAGAGATCCGTCCAGCCATTATCTAAAATTGAGAGACCGACCAAGGATTAAGTCCGTTCGGTTGGGCTTTCCGAAAACGTGTTTTGGATCATTTCCCAACACTTCACTTGTCTGTTCTCTTTTACTGAGATCAAATATGTCCGTTATCTCAAAAAGGTTCTTCTATCAAAGAAGTCCCTTCTTTGTCCAACAGTTCAACTCCAACACAACCCTATAACCCACTTTCCTCTCTCTTCTTTTCCTGGACCTTTTTCAGACAACTACTCCCTCTTCTTTCTCAGATAATTTCCAGGGTGTTTGAGAGTCTCATTTTCAGCTTTTTATTTTTAATTTTTTAACTTTTTGGCTTATAGTCAGAATGTATTTTGAATTTGGTATGAGTGTTTGAAAGAAATGTGTAGAATTTTCTTAAAGTATTTTCTGCCATCGTTTAATTTAAATATTTACTTATTTTTGCTTTGCGTTTAGTGGATGTAAATGTCATTTATATGAATATGAGCCTTTAGATGAAAACCACCAAAACAATGAGGGTGGTTTTGCTCTTTTTACTCGCAATTGTACTACACTACTACTTACTATGACCACATGTTTTACTTACCACAAACACAGGCTTTACTTACCACACGTATATGCCATAAATTGTGGTAAGTAAATCATGTATATATGGTAAGTGTGATATGTTTTTATAATTTGTAAACTCATTGTTCATGGTAAGTAAAATTGGGACATTGGTTCCCCAATACCACTCTGGGGCTCCATAGCCAGATCCGATTTTATATGAATCCAAAAGATTTCGCTTTAAAGATTGAACCCAAGTTCAAAAGATATGCTCATATTTACTAGAGTTTCGTGTTTACTAACATATCACTCCATTGATTTTTGCAGTCTCACAGACAGGGACGGAGCCAGAATTTTGGAGTAGGGGGGACGGATATACATAATAAAAAAATTAAATTAAGGACGATATGAACTTTACTAACTCAAAATATATATATATATATAGAGGAACTCTCTAGTCCGGGACTAGAGAGTCCGGAACTCATAGTTCCGGATCAAATTTTCATGATCCGAACCGTCCAATGTGTTCAAAAGGTGTTTTCCAAGGCCCACGCGGGAAATCTTCAAAAAAAAAATACCGGGAAGGGCTTGATCCACGCAATTTTGTAAATATGCAGTTTTTGCGAAAAATTGCGTGGATCAAGCCCTTCCCGGTATTTTTGTTTGAAGATTTCCCGCATGGGCCTTGGAAAACACCTTTTGAACACATTGGACGGCTCGGATCGTCAAAAAAATATCGGGAAGGGCTTCAAAACGCTTCAATCCGGGATTTCCGGGATCCCGGACTGGAGCCTCCCCGTATATATATATATATATATATATACACAAAATAATACCAATATGAAATTAAACATGTTTCTAATATCAACTTAGATTGCAAAATGTTTTAACATTTATCTAATCCTATCTAGTGTCTACTCAGACATCTTGAACTGTGCTCAACACTCTTCTTGTTATTAAAAGCATCAATGATGGAGTCTGTGTCCAACCCTAGAGCAATATCTTTTTCAATATAAGTGATCAAGAAATTTGTTAAATAATCGAAATCTTTATCTTCGCACATTTCATAGCAGAAAATGCACGTCCGATTGTAGCTGTTGAAACATGTTAAGTTAATATAAGCCGAATCAATTTATCGAAAAGATGATATATCGTGTACTTTCTTGTCTTCGCCAACACTTCACTCAACTTTGAAATCGTTGACAAATTTTGGAACTCAGGATGGCTAGACACATCAAGCTTACAATTTTGCAATTGATGTCTCAAGTGGTACTTTTCTTACTCAATGAAATCCATTGGATAATACTTCTCTGCAAGTTTGCAAGTATCTTCAATGTTGAATGGTTTGAAGACATCGCGAGGATCTAGAAATGTACTGAGAATAAACAACTCCATTGTATCTTCCTTAAATTGAGTGTTCAATTCTTGCAATTGAGAATCGATTGTTTTGGGAGGCCCTAATTTCTTTTGCTCTTTTCTTTTTCTTTCACTTTGATGTCCACAGACCACGTTAAAGAGTTTTGGGCTTTCGAAATTTCAGTGAGTCTTAGTTTTTAGGGAAAATTATTGAAATGGTCCCTGTAGTTTCACCCGAGTCTCGATTTAGTCCTTCTAGTTTCAATTGCACTCCAACGAACCCTGTAATTTCAATTTTGGCCGAATTAGGTCCAATCGATAACGGACGTTTGCGAATTGGACGGAAAACCCAATTTGGGGGTTTTTTTAGGGGCAAAACTGACTTTTTGACCCTCCTTCTTCTTCCCCAATTTGAAACCCTAACCCTAATCCTTTGCTTTGCAAAAAGAAAAAAAAATTAAATAAAAAAATCAAAATAATTTCCTGATCTCTCTCTCTCTCCTCTCAACTGTAAAACCTCCTCTCTTCCTATTGTCCATATGGTCGACTTGTTTAGGTCGTATCGCTGTCCCTGCTTGACCATGACGGTTCTTTCTCCTTCTCTTACTGGTAGTGGTAGGCAATGGCAACCAAATCAAAGCCCTTTTTCGACTCTCGTTCTTGCTGGGCTGATTCTCCCCTCTCTCTCTCTCTCTCTCTCTCTCTCTCTCTCTCTCTCTCATGCGTGCGCACACACCCACAAATTTGCGTCTCTTCCCTCCATCATACCTTTACGGCTTTACCAAAACAAGCCCTTTTCACCCCAGACTAATTCGGTCGATTTCAACCATATTGTTTTGGTTGACAACAGGTTAGTTAAGTTGCAACCCAGATAATTCAGTGGGTTGGCGGAGGTGGGTGAGCAAGAATTGTTGGAGCATGGATAGGACCACCATTGATGCCGTGATTGCCATGCCCACGCCCATTTGGCTAATCCCTTAT
Organism: Vaccinium vitis-idaea; assembly: GCA_963854785.1. NCBI lineage: Eukaryota > Viridiplantae > Streptophyta > Magnoliopsida > Ericales > Ericaceae > Vaccinium > Vaccinium vitis-idaea. The sequence goes on from OY978224.1 coordinate 9,189,021, forward strand.
TGGCCCATGAAGAAAGGCAGAATGTTCACCATTTTTTGTTGCAGTTTTGAAGTGAAAAGTGGGGCAGGGGAGATGTGTAGGGGGGAGAGAGAGAGAGAGAGAGAGAGAGAGAGAGAGAGAGAGAGAGAGAGAGAGAGAGAGAGAGAGAGAGAGAGAGAGAGATCAGGAAATTATTTTGATTTTGATTTTTTTATTTTTTATTTTTGCAAAGCAAAGGGTTAGGGTTAGGGTTTCAAATTGGGGAAGAAGAAGAAGGGTCAAAAAGTCAGTTTTGCCCCTCAAAAAACCCCCAAATTGGGTTTTCCGTCCAATTCGCAAACGTCCGTTATCGATTGGACCTAATTCGACCAAAATTGAAATTACAGGGTTCGTTAGAGTGCAATTGAAACTAGAGGGACTAAATCGAGACTCGGGTGAAACTACAAGGACCATTTCAATAATTTTCCCTAGTTTTTAAAAGTGAACAAGCCTTGAGTCCCTGAAGTGAGTTGGGTTATAATTTTTGGCATTGTTTTATTTAAAAGAATTGTAATTATCTCATTAAAATCAATTTTAGTACACAATTGTTTCATAGTTTGATAAATATTAAAGTTGTTTGCACCCAAAAAAAAAAATATTAAAGTTGTTCATATTATTTTTTTTAACGAAAAACGGGGGGGGGGGGGGGACTATATATAGTTTGATGATAAATTTTTTTTTTTCCAATATAATAGTACAAATTTTTTAAGACGTAGGGGAGACGACTGCTCCTACTAGCCCCTCTGGCACCACCCTTGCTCACAGAACACTCCATTGATTTTTGCAGTCTCACAGATATCAAAAAATTAAATGCGGAATATCACAGAGAGAGAGAGAGAGAGAGTGGTTCTCACTTGACACTTCTGTCCATTTGTCTCATTGTGTTTTTGAGACATTGGTGGAGACATTTTGTTTCATTCAGAAAGAAGTTTCATTGGGAACTGAAAAAAGTTGACTCCAAATTCGTAGTAATAATTATATACTGTATATATGTGTGTGTCTCTCTCTCTTTGCTCTGTTTTTTTTTTAAATTCCTTTTGGGGTAACATAATTTTATTGGGCCCAAGAGGCCATTGGTGGTGTTCAAATGTTCAAGTTGAGTTGATTGTTAACAACACAATACCCCGACCAGCATAACACTACTGTTAGGGCTGTTTGGTTTGCGGTTTATTAGCTTTTTCCAAACTTACATAGTGAAGGAATCGTTTTCGTTGCTCTTCAAAACAAAAAACAAAAAATAAAAATCGTATTCGTTTGTGGAATAAGATGAGTTGGAGTGGGGCAACGAGGGAAAAGCACAATTTAACCAACGTCCGCAATAATACATTATCCCAACATGCATGCGAATTGAAAATAATTCTATTAGAAGTAAATTGCCATTTCATATCCATACATCCAAAAGCAAAAACAAAAGAAAGTCTGGATGCAAAATATAGCCTAGATGAAATGCAAAGGCCGCCAAACCTAACATTAACTTCAATACTAACTTAACCTAAACTTTTAATACTGTACATTGAACAAAGGAAGCATTAAAATAAGAAAACCAAGCTGCTAGCCAAACTATTCTTCCCTTCTCCACCGCGCTCTCTCCTTGCCTTCTATGAAACCGCAGGCAAAAATCTTGCGTTGTTCTTCCAAATCTGAACAAGACCGTAATGAAATAGTTATGAAATGTATGCCCTCTGTGGTCATACTCACTTATACCACAGGTGTCTTGAGCACCTAATGATTATTATTTATATTGTCTTCGTATTCCTTCAATATTATGCTAATTAAGTTTATTTTGTTTTCTTCACAGTTCACAGAGGTCTTCTTTCCTCTACTAATAAAAAAAATAGTTTTTCTAAAAATTGAGAGAAGTCATTCTTTCATAATACATCACATAAAAAAACGTAAAAAACCATTTTATTCTAAAAACATCATTAGCGGAACAATTCCTGAGTTTATGGAGTTCCAACGAATCCACTATACGCCTATCTTTAGTAGAAGTCAGGGCCGCACGCCATGAGCGCACACCACCAACACCCCTAATTCATCTACTATAATTTTTACATACCTGTCTCTTTCCCCTGCAAATTAACCATTCATTGATCTCATCTTTTGGAGCACATTCCTCCGTCATCATAATTTAATTGCGTAAAAAAAGAAAATGTGCAACAAAAAATTCATTATTAACCTTGTTCAAAGTGAAACAACTGAGATATGGTCCTTAGCCTATCTGGTTGTAGCCAACAAAGGGAAAGGGATGGGGTATTGGGGTTGGAGCTGGGGGATTAAATGGGGTAGAATGGTCATTTTACCAGGGGGTCATATTTATGGACACCCACCTCGTGGGGTGTCCATGCAGGGGTTAGTGTGGGTGATAAATAATACCTCTCCCATTTTTCCTCTTAAACCATTCCATAACGGTGGGACCGGGATGACTAATACCCCCAAATCTATTAGCCCCTTTGAGCTCGTTTGGATGGCGGTTGTAGAAGAGGGATGACTGGCTTGGGCTAAATAGTCTTGGTTCTCTGAATAGCCCATCGTTTGGCTGGCCAAAACCTCCCCTGATCACTCATCCTTGTTCTCCGAATAGTCAGGGCAAAGTCTGACTAAATATAAGAACCAGGGGGGGTGCTTATATTTAGTCATGGCTGATATCCAGTCCATTTTTACCTCCCTGCCCCCACTCCCTTCTCTCTAAAAACTTCCAAATCTCAGAAACCCAAACAACAGTACATAGAAAAAATTAATTGGGGAAAAAAATTCCAAGAAATTGAAAATCTTGGGAACTTTGAGAGAGATGAGGTGGGTTGGATCACCGTACCTGAGAAATCTGAAGTGAAACCCGCCGGAATCTGTAACCACCGCCGGCGAGAGAAAGGGGATGGACTGGACTGGACCGAAAGTGGGAAAGATGAAATGAGGAAGATGAACTGTTAATGTTTTCCTTGTAAACAATGAAGTAGAGGGGGGAATTTATTCGGTGTGGCATGTGTATGGGAGTATGGAGTCCAACGTCTGGCAAGTGTATTGGTCTGGCAATATGGTATGGATCAGTTAAAAAAAGTGTATTGACATGGAGTTCGTCTATCAGAGGGGAAAAAAAAAAACTTTCAATATTTAATATTCTTAATTTATATGAAAATATAGTAAAATGAAGTATTGAAACTTCATTGTTGACAAATATAACAAAATAATTAATTTTTGTACTTGTATAATTATTTAAATGCATAATCTAAAATGGATATTCGCAAGGGCAAAATAGTCTTTTGATAGGTTTTTACATCATCCACCCTCCTTATCCCCTTATTTAATCATCCATCCAAACCATGTACTATTTTATCCCCCCTTCTTAACTTTCACATCAATGTGGGTCCACCCTTCTTATTTAATCACCCTGACTATTTTATCACCCCTTACTATTTAATCCGCCCAAAACCAATACGCCATCCAAACGGGCTCTTTAAGATCCCTTCCAATCAGGCCGTAGTTCCATATCCAAGTGGTCATATTGTTTTATAAAATCAATATGACCCCCTGGTATCATAACAATACATTCCCCCTCTTTATAAAATCATCCACCTAAATAACCATACAATATATTCCCTCGTTATCATATCCTCCCTATTTCTATATTCACCTAACACTAATCCGGCTAGCAGACGGCCCCTAACACTATTTTAACTTAAAAAAAAAAACTAAAATTCAATTATTTTTTTTACCTTCCAAAATTTAAACCATTATTTCCTGAATTTTACTTGAGAGAGATTAAATATTAGTTTCATTTAAAGAAGTCAGCAATATCTTTTGAACGGTACCAACTCCATAAACAAATAAATGTAAAATTAAAAATCATATTCCCCTATTTTCTATACATTTTTCATCCTCTATATTTAGAAGGATCATCACCTCATCCTCCACATCAAGTTCGGTTTTCGTTGGGAGTTTCAGCTTCCATTCGGATTTTATTCAAAAAATCTTTAACGAAACAACCCGTTGCCATCCTAACTCTAGTGAAGCCTGTGGGAGGTTAAGACCTGGGAAGATGGCTATTACCTTATAAGATTGACCTATGAGAGTAGGCAAATTACAAGCAAGAAAGATAAGCCACCACGAGAGAAAAAAGCCAAAAAGAAATACTTCCAGCAGCTAACATTAGTGACCAAAATATTTGGGCGCTACAAAGAGGGCCGACCAAATTTGAGACCACCAGTGACGAAATGATTGCCCAAAGCATATTTTCTTGTAGTGCTAGGGATAATGTCTGAAACCAACAGTCATGTTAGTTTTGAAGGAACTAACAAACGAGTTTAATGCATAACAGAACTTACATTGTATAGGAGAATTCCATTTTCAAACCCAGAATATAATCCTTAAAATCCAGGAATTTTCGACCAACGAAATAACCATGAGTATATGTACTCCACGAAAACAAGTTTAAGAACGATCTAAATAGAAAGAAGGTTAACGAAAGGAAAAGCACCCAAGGAGACTAATGATTGGTCTCGAAAAGATGAATGACTTCCTTTCTACCAGAGTGGTTATAGCTAGGATTTTTGCAAAATCTGATGAGATTTTCCTCAATTGACAAACATGGCAATTCCCTATCAGTTTGGGATCAGAAAATGAACTCACATACGGCAAACACATTCCAAGAACGCACTTCTAACTTCCTCTTCAAATAACATAGGAAAGGTAAGTTGCCCACCAATCCTAAATCAGTGTCCGACATGGATGAAAGATTACGATGCTTTTTTGAATTTGATGCCCATGACACTGATCGGAAAAAGTTTCAAAACGTAACCACTAGAACGTTGGAAACTACATGATGATTAGACAATGTCCTTTTTACAGAATGAAACAGTAGAGCATTGAAGAATAAATACATAACCATGAACATTGGGGATACTCGTTTACAGCGGCAGCTTTAATAATAGATCAACACAATACTGAGGAAGTCTGAGAAACTATCTCGGACATGCCATAGTTCATAGAGTCAATTCCTTGTACATAGTAAAAACGACAAAACCCGACTTGGCTATTGAAAACCAGTAAAACATACAAGCCAATAAAAACGTAACTTGGCTACAAACGAAGAACATTGACAAATAAACACTACAACCGAAGAACATTAACAAATAAACACCAGTTTTTCTTTTAAACAAAAGCCGCCTTGGCGCCGTTAAACTGACCTTTAAAACAATGGCAGAGTGGTCTTGCAGCCTTAATCAATCAAATCCGATCAACGAGGTACCTCACAAGAGAATTAATTGGCTTTGCAGAGTCGAGATTCCCAAGTTCCCGTGACTTGATTTTGATACGTGCAAGGAAATCAATAGCAATCCAACAAAAGCTCAGCATCAATGTCTCCCCACTAGCACCATCAATATTTTGCATCTCCATTGACTTTTTCACCCAACTAGGATGGTAAGTAACCTGGTACCATGCCGATGCCTTCTTCTCATACACATCATTTTTCTCATCTGCTGAGAGTTGATCAAAATCAGGCCCCAGTTTGTCAAAAAATTGCCTGAACTCTTTCCTAAGGGCACTGTAAGCATGTTTGAGTTTTTCTTGAAGGTCCCCACTTTTTCGGCTATTGTACTTAGGCATGGACCATATGTTGCCAGTAACTACCTCTTCTTCGTGACTCACCTTTTCATTATTAAAGAAAACAATTAATATACAGTAAATGAAAAGGGTACAAATAAAAGGACAGTTAATTTGCCAAAGACAATTAAAGACAAAACCCGTATGGTCACCTTATATTGTCCAAGAAGAGCATTCAGTTGCCCATCATAAGAGCATTTGTGGTTCCATGCATCAGATATGAAATATGTAGAATCCGGAATCTCGAGGGTAGAATCATAGGTAATGTTTTCAGGAACAAATGTTAGATCGGATGATGCTTCTTCCACGTCCTTGTCATAAGCGTCTTTTATTAGACGATAGAGTTTCCCCAGGATTTTCATTGACTTGTACGTTTGATACTTTTCTTTGCCCATGAAGTCAGGATAAAGTTTAGGCTTTAGATGAGGAGGCATTGATACAATTTTCCCTGTTTTTGGAATATCAACAGCTGTGGCTGCGAGTTCAGCTAGCTTAAGGCACTTCTCATCATGTGCACCGTACTCACTCAGATCAGCATGAACCACATGAGCATTGCATATAGTACCCAAACTCTCATTCACCATGTTGCGGGTGAAAAATTCTTTTATGTCCTGTAAATTGAAAATGAACATAATGTGAAGTGATGGGGAAGAAGCCAGAATTTCTACTGATGTGGGCCAAGGACAATCCCATACAAAACAAATAATTACCAGTACAAATTAAAATTTTGCCTACGAAGGAAAACATGGCATTAGTACTCAAAATTTATATAACAGAACACGGCCAAAGAGTTCCTTTTTCTAATAGATATCACCACTTTTTATTACAAAGCTAACAATATTGGCACGAATTAAATTTCAAATATTAGAGATGAAAATGTCATCGGTCCTTAAAAAAGAAATAGCAACAAACAAGGCCAAAGAGTTCATTTCCCTACTTTTTCTCTTTCGGATTCCTTTCTCATCTACATTGCTAAAAACTGTGAACAATTCATCCATCCCTACTAATAGCTATAAAATGTAAAATATAAAACCAATGATTGTAAGAATGATAATTGCTAAATAATATAACAACACAATTGCATATATATTATCTAACAATCAGTAATTCAACAGGCATACTGAAAATCAATTCCATTGCCATGAATTAAAACTACAATGATGAGAGAAGATCAAGAGGATGGCCTCACTAAAAATTTGTTATAGTAGCTTCATTGATGTTTCAGCTTTGGAACATGGGGGCCTTCACGTTTGGAACATAGTTCTCACTTCTCAATGGCCCGCCTAGGTTTCCAAACAGATGAGATACCAATGGCAGTAATAATCATATGCTTTACCTTCTAATACTTCAATAACAACGAAAAACTTCAATAACAAACGATAAGAAAATAATGACTAGCTCATCATAGTGCTTCATAGTTCACATCATTCACCAATCTTGCTTCTTTTCTTTTTTGACCGGACTCTTTGTCCAATTTCTCACTTGAAACACGCTAGTTCACCTTGTATCTCTTCCACTAACTTTTTTCTCTACTCACCGCTACCACCTTCAAATGCATCCAAACGGCCTTGGAGCTTTGCGATGTGAAGGATCCACAAACTAATATTTTAACACACTGATAAACTTCTACTGTTCCAACATAAATGAATAATAATAAAAAAAGAATTACTGTATTATTATCAACAAATGGACTAGATTCTGTGTGCTTTAAGTAAATCAGCCGCAATAAAAATGACACCATTTTCTCCCTACTATTGTGAAGACAATGCAAAACACAGAAAAATAGCAAGTTGGAAGTTCTTTCCTCCTCTTCCTTTAAGAAGGAAGAACAAGGAAAATACCCAAGAGTGTCAATGTAAACCAAGTTACCGTAACCACGTGATTGGTGGTCAAAAATTAAGGCAGAGTATCAAGTAACGTATACGGAATAAAAAAAGGAAAAGGTATCAGATTATCTTCAAACAAAGTAGGATGGCAGGAAATCACCTTCTGTTTAACTGGACGAGGCAACCCTTTAACATTTGGAGAAGGGTATTCCATAGGCGGCCAGCTCTTCCTACTTGGTGGAATCAGGTTTTCATCCCAAGTGACAAAGTACAGATCCCCGTCAAGGTCGCTTCCTGATGCTTCATTTGGATGTGGTCTATCACCCTTTTGAGGGAAAATGAAACAGTCAGAAAGATGGTGCAATTCAGGGGCGTCCACTGCTTCTAGAACTCGTATATCCCCTGGGTGAAGACAGGGATTCTTCGCTACCACCACAAACCCCTTAATCACTTGAATATTCTTCTTTGTTTCTGAAAACCTGGATCCATGATTCACAAAACAATTTTCCAACGAGGGAGTTGAGACTTGGAGGAAGCATTGACCTTGTTCTAGCACCCCTAATTCATCTAAGCACCCCATCAGCCACCTTCCAGAAGGAACAAAGATCCTAGCCTTTTCTCTCAAGCCCCATAGCTGTGAAGCTCTTACACAAACCAACATGCCGCGAAGATGAGGTTCTTCTTGGGGCTTGAAACCAGCACTTAACATTATCGCTGCCATAGTCCCTTGATCGCCACATGAAGCTGTGAGGATATCAAAAGCCACTTCTGTGTCTACAACCATCCGATCAAGTTTTGAAATCATGCGCTTCTGCATTTTCCGAAAGACATAATCAGGAACGTCCAATGCGGAGAGTAGAGTCAAAATTTGACGGTTGAGGAATCCCGGCTGGAACCGGGTCCAAGAACAGATCTCGAGGATCGAGTGGTCAGAGTCGAACTTGCGCATGCTTGGCCTCAGGGAGAGGCGGACCCCGTCATTGTTTCCGGACCAACAAGCTATAACTCCTTTGAAACCTGCAAATCTAATTTGAAAAGCACAAGGAGGGTTCACTCTCAACTGCAATTTCTCTGCCACTTCCATAACGAGATCAGGTGTTACTTTACCAATCCCATCAGAGAACGTGTACGAATTTCTCTTGATATCAGGCAGCTTTTTGTCAACCTCGTCGGGTGAAACTTCAACAGTGGCATAAGTGGAGGAGAAACATTGTCCCATTCTAGCAGCACACTTCGCAATGTTTCTGTCTGAGAATTTGCCCATCCAATCAGTTATATCCAGCACGCTAATATGCTTGTTTTCGGCAAAAAACCATGCGGACTGACCCCTCAACTGATTTGATGAGAAGGCCAAAAACGAGTATTTTCGACCGCACAAATAAAACCCCTCACTCACAATACGTTTTACCCTTTCGAACACGGCGGTTTTTTGACGGAAGGTATTTGAGGTGATGTCTTTCACGATTGGAGAAACATAGACGTTGAAAACACTGCTGTTTAGCGTTTGCATGCCTTCATCCATGAAGGTAACCCTTAAAAAGCGATCAGAAACTTCTCTGTAATTCCTGAGAACCCGATTAGAGAGCTCAACAGTCGGCAGAAGACAGTAGGCTTTTGTTGGAGTAATAACCAATCTTCGCACTTCGACAACATCATCTGAGTGTGTAGTATGGCTCTTGAGAAGTTTTGGGTTCTTCATCAACCACTCCTGCACAAGTTTCAGCCTCCTATAGGCATCAAACAAAGGCTTCTTGTAAGCATACATGTGCTTCAATGCAGCTACATTTATTTCGTCTGGTTGGCCTCTCAGCAGATCAAAAAACTTGTCTGACGACTGGTGCAGATTGATTATACCTTTATGCATGACGGCATTCACCAAAAACATCAGTTCAAAACTTATTTTTTTCTTGTGATGGATAGAGAAGAAAAAATCTTGCATTGGCATACCAAAATCTTCTTCATCCGTAACCCTGAGGCGATGTTTGAGGATGTCATCCGGAACCCTTTGTTCCCTAAAATACTCCATGGTTTTCATCAGTTTCAAACCATGACGGGGTAGAACTGAAACCCGGTAAGTATTACACTTACCAATGGCTCCACTTGGTGTGAAGTCTGTAGTTCGGATCCAGGGATCATCGTCGTCCAACAAATCGAATGGAACAGTTTCCTCAATATCATCATCAGCTGTTCTGTAGTAAAGCAAAGGAGATGATGACAGCTGCAAAAGAATAACCAAGGATGAGGTGTCGGAATATTGTTTAACCTCGTTGATGTCCCTCACCAAGAACTCAACCTTGAAATTGCATTTTATAACGGCGTGTTTGGCAGTGTCTTTAAGAGCAAACGCGATATCCTGAGTGAAGAGGAAGTGGCACCTTCTATTGAAGGGATCCACCACAAAATCAACCCCGGTACCCGGTCCTCTCCACCCGACAACAAATTCGTCTCTGCTAACCATGACCCCAACCTCAAGCCTTACATTGGATAACTTGTAAGGGTCCATTGTCCTCCTCCTTTGATTCATGCTATACGGATTCTCAGGTCCCAAACTAACCTTCAAAAGTTTGCTTTCCAAAGTAAGATCGCAGCGCCCGGCGGCATCCAAAGCCGATTTTGCTGAATCAGGAATTGCAAAGTGCACGAAGGCATGGGGTTCCACCTTTGGATAATTGTTTGTTCTTTGGATATTATCAGTGCCAATGACAAAATTGGGGTAAGATTCCGGAGGGGTGGAAGAAGTCTTCAGCCTACACCTCCATACAGATCCAATTTTATCTTCAAAGTAATCCACTAGCATTTTTGCAGTGGTGTTATTATCGAAGCCACCAACGCTAATTTGTGTTACAACCATTTCCTTCTCACTTCCCTCTGAATCCATTCTTACTTTCACAAATCACCAGAATACAGTATCCTAAACAGCAGAGTCCTCACCTCTTTCTGCAATATCCAGCTCCACCTATTAAACAAACAAAACAATCTGTTAGGGACATATTTATAAGCCAAGTCAACACATTCATGCTGTATTGTTTCTGCAGTAAACACTAGGTTGCACCCCCATGGAGCCTCACTTTGCGTATGTGCACGCTTAGAGAAAATATATAAGCAAAAACAACACAAATAGTCTCATTTAGAACTGTTAATCCACTGACAACTGCACAACATTCGTTATCGGCAATTACCATAGGAAGAGAAAGCAAATCAAAATTCGGGTGACACCATTATTCGACGAGGAAAAGAAGAGCCTAAAAGCCTTAAAAGTTGCACAAACATTGACCACGTAAGTCTACATTAGACTTTTGAAATGCCAAATCCGACTTCATAATTCCATAACCTTATCATTTCTGCTAAAAGAACAAATGCAGAATTGCAAAAGAAGATATGAATTTATTTTAATAGTGAAATAATCATCTCGGCCTTGTTACAAATGTTTTTCGATCCAAGTATATACTACAGTCGATATCCTTAGCTCTTCAGCCTATGTTAATCAATAAACTCAGGAACGCACTTTCAATCAACTAAACCTAGAGAAAAGAAAACACAAATCACATCGTTTATTACTAAACTAGTGTGCTCCTTTCTTTAGACCTGAATATACTGAAAGACGAAAGCAAAAAAAAAAAAAAACTCAAGACTATGCACTTCAAGTTTTAGAAGAGCATACAATGTGGCCACGACCTGATCTCACGCTGAGGCATCAAATCCAAATTGAGACCCGTATAAAAGTTAAATGTCTTTTGCACTATTATACAAGGCATTTCCATGGCCAGGGATATTACAAAGGTGTTAGATGAGGCACATAAAACATGTTTAGTAAGAATCAATTAAATTCTTGTAAAAGAAAGGAAAGAAAAAAACTTAATTGATAAATACAGAGTATAATTTTAACAGCCATGAAACTGAAAGAGAAATTACCGTCCCAATAAGGAAAACGTAAATGGCCATATCACTAGCGTTTTACACCATTCTATATCACCAAATGCAATCCGAATAACTATTGTTCCTAAGAATTACCTTGATAATCTTTCAGCGCAGAAGGAACCAAACTGAAGTATTTCAGCAGGTTATGAGTAATTCAGTTCAGTTCAGTTTTAATTTTTTGAAAAAAATTACTTTCGGTTTCGGTTTTGGTTTTTAAGTGAAACAGTCTGAATGGAACCAAACCAAACTGGTACCCTAACATTTTATTTCAGTCCTACCCGTTCATTTGTTTAGCAGTAGAGGAGTATTTTGCTTTATACGGGCCCAACTAAGGAGCAAGCCATTAGAATCCCTAAATTAGTAATTCAGGATTAGGGCTACGCCTCTGTCCTCCTCCTCCCTCCCTTACATCGCCTCTCACTCTGGCAGCCAGCCATGGCGGCGATCTGCGAGCTCTCTCTCCCAGACGGTGATGGCACTTCAAAGGTTGGAGCATCTCACCAAGTTAGTCCCTCATCTTCACACAGTGTGTAATGTCTTGCTAGAACATTTAGGAACGATATTATGATAAGAATCCCAGAGACAACAAATAATATTTTAATTCCTACAATGTTCTACACGATCCCTACATAAGAGGATTCAAAAGCATTGCTTCAGAGGTATAAGGGGGAAAAGGTACGGCAAATAGCAATGGATATTTACATCTCCAACTACTAAACCATTTGGGGGTAAGTTTTAACGTATATCAAAGGACAGAACCTAAAATAGACAAAATAGAATGGACAGACTTTCCGCAATAGTAGGGAGCAACCTCCAATGTGATGACTCTAATTTAACCTACGAAGTATCATGAAAAGAACGGACAGAAAACTCTTAGTAATATTGAATGACAACTATTACCTATCAATACTGATCAATTACAAGCATAATCAAGATTTCAACTATTCATGCATTTGATAGATGAGAAAATTTGGCGAAAAATGGCTAAAGACGTTAAAAGATCAAATCCTCAGATTTAACTGATTAGGAACCATAGAAAACTCAAAACTTCCTCCGAGCCTAAAACAAGTACTCCAATTTGTTGATTCAGTGAAAAACTGAAAATAGCATTTTCTTTCTTCCATTTCCACAATCCACATTACCAATCAGGTGCTAAAAACTGATAGTCATAGATCAAAAGCATAAAGGTTTAACATTTGCTATATTTCTCCACCTTTTAACAACTAAGGCTCCATTTGTTTCGGGTGGAAAAGATTTTCCAGAGAACCTTTTCCCTAAAAAAAAAAATTCCCGCTGTTTGGCGCAACAGGAAATAAAATTCAGCAGAAAATATTTTCCAAAGTCATCATAAACTCAATTGCAAGAGGCCAAAAATGAGTTCCGGATTTAGCAGCTAGAAAACATTTTCCGTGGGTGAGGGGACGCCTCTCTCAATCTCTCCTCAAGTCTCGCCCAACTCCCTAACAACCACGCTCTCTCTCTCTCTCTCATCGTTTCCCTCCTTGGTATTCTTCCCTCTCTATATCTATGTTTGTGTATATCTATTTGTCTATATTTCCAACAGGTTTTCTGGGTACTAATCCACTCCCAATCTTGGCAGAATTCTTTATGCATAACATGCCTCTGATTGATTAATTGGTGAACCCAGAAGAATTAAAACATGAGTTTGCAACAATCTACACAAAGGGCTTGAAAAATCAAAATATCGGGACTGATCCTATGAATTGGTGGAATTGAGAATAATCTGGATTTGTGTTGGTTATATAAATGGGTGGTGAAACCGATTGAGAGATCCTAAGTGCACCCATATAGTTTCTCAAAACACCCACATTCATTGCAATTTATTTGCAGTTCTTATTGTAGAGGTGCAAAGCTTGTAAATGCACGGATTGGAAATTTAGTGAGTGCATTTAGAAGGTTGTTGAGTGTGAAGTCAAATTCGGTGTTTTCTACGTGAATTGTGAAGTTTCAGCATCTCTAGTCTGGACCAGGCCAAGGGTGGTCCGGACCAAGCATGAGGGAGCCAAAACTAAGCCGCAGCATCTCTCGTCCGGAGTTCGTCCATAGTTGGTCCAGACAAGGGAATCTTGGTCTAGACCAAGGTGTCTCTGGTTCGCACGAACGCCTTGGTCCAGACGAACGAAGTTGCGAGGGGCGCATTTTTAGGGTTTTTTTGGGGCTTCTCTTGTATTCCTTATAAAAGGCAAAGTATAGGCAACCACCAATTGTATCGTTGTTCGTCTTTCATCATAGTGAAATCCCCCAGCACCCCGTGGAGTACAATTGAGTGATTTGCTCAAGTCGGAACCAAGTATATCTGGTGTCTTGCTTTTAATTATTAGTTTATCTTTTCTGCGTGCAATTGTTTCTTGCCTAACAACTGGTATCAGAGCACCCAGGTTAAGTGGGAGCATCAATGGCAGGAGAAAACGTCGGAAACGTTTGCGGAACCAAGAGGTTCGATGGATTAGACACGGGTATTGGAAGATGCAGATAGAGGATTACTGTATGGTGGAACGAAGCCCGCAGATACGTTAGATGCGGATTGGAATACCCTAGACAAGAAGGTTTTGGGGATTAATCGACTGACGTTGATGAAGTCGGTGGTTTACAATTTTGCGAAGTAAAAGGCTATCAAGGAAATGATGACGGTCTTGTCAAGTATGTATGAAAACCTTCTGCCAGCAATAAGGTATATCTCATGAAGAGGTTATTTAATCTTCAGATGACTGATGGAACCCCTGTTACGAATTCTTAATGAGTTTAATACTATTACGAATCAATTGTCGTCTGTTTCAATTGATTTCGATGCTGAGATACGTGACTTGATTGTTTTGGCTTATTTACCCAATAGTTGGGAATCTATGCATATGGCTGTTAGTAACTCTGCACGCAACGAGAAACTTAATATGATGACATTCGAGATTTGATCTTGAGTGAAGAGCTTCGTAGGAAAGATTCTGGAGAAACCTACTCATCTAGTTCTGGTTCTGTGTTGAGTACCAAGAATAGAGGTAGGAGTTCTGAAAGGGGTTCAAGAAGCAGGAATAGTCCTAATTCTAAGAAGCACATGAGCAAGTCTAAATCAGATCAGAAAATAGGTCAACAGGAGGTTGAATGTTGGAATTGTGGCAAGATGGGCTACTATAGAAGAAACTGTAAGTTGCCGAGAAAGCAAAATGATTCTGCTAATGTTATTGTAGGTGATAATCAGGGGCATGTTCGGTTTGCAGCTTTGCTCCAGTTTTGGGGCATTTCTGTTTTGCTGACATCATCATTTTTCTCACTTTTCTCTCTATCTCTCTCCACTTATTACACCTGCTTACATCATCAAAACTAAACTAAACTAAACTAAAACTATTAACCGAACACAGCCCAGGATACTTTGCTCCTTTCAGTTGACCGTTCAATAGACTCTTGGGTTTGGGACTTAGGAGCCTCTTTTCATACCACCCACTGCGCACCAAGAAATTATTGAGAAGTTTGTTCCCGGTAATTTTGGGAAAGTATATTTGGCTGATGGTGAGGCGTTGAATATAATGGGTATGTGAGATGTTCAAATCAGACCGCCTAACGGATCTTCATGGCTACTGCAGAAAGTCCAATATATTCCTAAGTTGATTAGGGAATTTGATTTCTGTAGGGCAACTTGATGCTGAAGGACACATGGTTGCTTTTGGTGGTGATCGTTGGAAGATTACTAAGGGTGAATTGGTTGTGGCTTGTGGAGTCAAGACAGGGACGTTGTAGATGATGGAGATCACAAGGGACACTGTTGCAATTGTTAATGCAACTGTCAATGCAAATTTATGGCACCACAGGCTGGGTCAAATGAGTGAAAAAGGGGATGAAAGTACTGCTATCAAACGGGAAACTTCCGGGGTTGAAGTCTACAAATTTTGGTTTGTGTGAAGGATGTATTTTCGGGAAGCAGAAAAAAGTCTGTTTCTTGAAGACAGGCATACCACCAAAACCACAGAAATTAAAGTTAGTGTACACAGATTTATGGGGCCCTTTTTCAGTTCAATCCATGGGAGGTTCGAGGTACTACATCAGTTTCGTCAATGACTCGAGTAGAAAGGTATGGGTTTATGTTTTGAAATATAAATCTAATGCCTTTAATGTTTTTTTTGAACTGGAAACAGCGGTGGAGAATGAAACTAGCCTAAGACTGAAATGTCTAAGGTCGGGTAATGGAGGTGAATATGATAGGATGTTCAAGAAGTACTGTCAGGCTAAAGGGATTACTAGGGGTGCTCACGGTCCGGATCGGTCCGGATTGGCATGAATCCAATCCTAATCCGTGAGTCACGGTTTTTTGAAAATACAATCCGTGTCCGATCCAAAAGTCTCACGGTTCGGTTCCAATCCGAACCGCGAGTCACGGATTGGTTCCGGATTAATCCACGGATTTTCAACTTATTCGGAAAAAACAACAAACAAAGGCAGTAAGGCACTAGCAAGTAGCAAATGCACTAAATAGAAAGTTCAAAGTTAGAAATCCCAATAAAAAACAACAAAGGCAGTAAGGCAGATAGTTATATAACTGAACAAACAACAAAGACAGTAAGGCAGATAGTTATAGAGATAACAATATTCGCACCATAACTCCTACAACAGTACAACCAAACCGTAAGTCTGCTAAATTAACAATATCTATATAACTATAATTATAAAAGTGATAAAATTGTATATATATAAATTATATATAATAAAAATCTCACGGTCCGGATCGGTTAATCCACGGTTTCAAAATCAAAATCCGTGTCCGATCCAAAAGTCATGGTTTTTTATTTTTTGAATCCGTGTCCGGACCATTAATCCACGGTTAAAATCCAAAAGGTACGGATCGGTTCGGTCCAGACTGGATTCACGGTTCACCGGTTTTTTGAGCAGCCCTAGAGATTACGATGCAGAACACTATCTTTGGGACACCTCAGCAAAATGGTGTCGTTGAGCGCATGAACAAGACTTTGAATGAGCGAGCAAGAAGCATGAGGTTGCATGCTGGGTTGCGAGAAACTTTTTGCGCAGATGCGGAGAGCACTGCTGCTTACCTGCTAAACAGAGGACTGTCGGATCCTTTGAAATTCAGACTCTCCGAGGAGATGTGGAGCGGAAAGGAGGTAAAACTTTCTTTTCTTAAACTTTTTGCTAGTACAACATATGTTCATATTGATTTAGATGCTCGTCATAAGTTAGAAGCCAAATCTAATAAATGTTTTTTTTATTGGATATGGCAACAAGGAGTTCGGCTACCAATTTTGGGATGCGCAAAATTAGAAGATTGTTTGAAGCCGAAATGTGATATTCAATGAGCAGGTCATGTACAAAGATCAAGACAGGACAAAACAGGTTGAGTCTGTGCCAGAGGTTGAGAAAGAGGATATGGTTGATTTGGAAGATTTGCCTGAGGGTTTTGTGTCAGACAGATGCCAGGAGGATGAAGAGAATATTATTCTGCAAGCGGAACCGAGTACGCCAACTAATGCTGACCGGAAATCTTCCAGGGTTAGTAAACCACCATAGCATTTTTCACCGTCTTTGTACTACATATTGCTCACTGATGCTTGTGAACCGGAGTATTATAATGGTTTTTGCAGAATAAGAGTTCAATCAAGTGGGAGTTGGCCATGAAGGATGAGATGAAATCTTTGTTGACAAACCAAACGTGGAAGTTGACAAAATTGTCAGTCGATAAGAAAGCTCTTCATAATAAGTGGGTTTACAGATTCAAAGAATTCCTGATGGTAGCCAAGCCCGACCCTGAGATTTATGAGACCCCATTCATGTTTTGAAATTGAGGCCTCTTAATTTTTCTAGATAAATTATTTTTTCGAGATGAGATGCAAAATGGTCTTGTGGTACAATGGCACAAATCTTGTAATGGTGTGGGAACCAAAGGTCACGGGTTCCAACCTCACCGCCCTATTATTTTGAAATAAATTTTTGTACAAACTCAAAAATTGTTCACGTACAAATGTAGGAGGAGAGGATTGAACGCGCGACCTTCTATATAGATGCCACCATTCATTCCACAACACAACCCATAGCTATCTTTTAGATTCTTGACATACTTAATATTTAATATATCCCTGTATTTTGGGCCCTAAAAATGGGCTTTTTGTGGGCCCCAGACCTGGGCCTGCCCTCTGGGCCGGCCCTGATGGTAGCAAGCTCTACGAGGCTCAGTTGGTGGTCAAAGGTTTCAACAAAAAGGAAGGGTTTGACTATACCAACATTTTTTCTCCGGTTGTGATGTTTACAATATGGTTGGTAAAGGGGATTGTGGCTGCTGAGGACTTGTTTTTGGAGCAGTTGGATGTGAAGACTGCGTTTCTCCATGGGGATCTGAAGGAAGACATCTATATGCATCGGCCACAAGGCTTTGCAGTGAAAGGGAAGGAGAAAATGGTTTGCAAGGCAATGATATAAGAAGTTTGATAACTTCATGTACAACAATGGGTTTAAACGGCTGAAGTCGGATCATTGCTGTTATACCAAAGGGTTTGGCAAGTCTTATGTGATATTGTTGTTATATATGTTGATGACATTCTTGTGGTGTGGCAAGGTGTGACATGGGAGAGATCAACAAATTGAAGAAGACGTCGAAACAGTTTGCAATGAAGGATTTGGGAGTGGCAAAACAAATCCTTGGAATGAGAATTATCCAAGATAGAGCAAAGGGGACTTTGAAGCTTTCACAGTCCGAGTATATAAAAAAGGCGCTCAATACGTTCAGCATGGGTGATGTGAAACCTGTTGGACCACCTTTGGCTAGTCGTTTTAGACTAACCAAGGATCAGTCACCGAGAACAGACGACGAACGGGACTACATGGGTAATGTTCCGCATGCACTATGGTTTGCGCATGTCTTGATATTGCGCAAGCAGTGGGAGTAGTGAGAAGGTACGTGAGCAATCCAAGGACGCAGCATTGGGAAGCGGTGAAGTGGGTTTTGAGGTATTTGAGGGGTTCCCAAGATGTCTCATTATTTTTCACAAGGACTGGTCTAAAGTTGGAAGGTTATGTTGATGCAGACTTGGCAGGTGACATGGATAGTCAGAAGAGTACTACTGGGTTTGTCTATACCTTGGGTGGTACGGATGTGAGTTGGGGTTAAGCTTCAGAAAATTGTTGCTTTATGAACTACAGAAACCGAGTATGTGGCGGTCACAGAAGCTGAAAAGGAAATGGTATATTTGCAATGGTTGCTTGATGAGTTGGGGAAAATGGTAGAGAAAGGAGTGTTGCACAACGATAGCCAAAGTGCCATCTTTCTTGCCAAGAATCCAGCCTTTCATTCGAGAACGAAGCACATCCAATTGAGGTACCACTTTATTCGCTCTTCTTGATACTGGACAGTTATTGCTTGAGAAGATTCGTGGTGCTGAGGATCCGGCGGATGTGTTAACGAAGGTTGTGACTATTGACAAGTTGAAGCTGTGTGCAACTTCAATTGGTCTCCAAGCTTGAGGTATTGGAGAGAGTTGTTGGTGGTGTTGATGATTGATAGTGTATGGTGATGACCATTGAAGTTCGGAGGAGTGCCGCGAATTAGCCTTCAAGTGAGAGAATTGTTGGGTGTGAAGTCAAATTTGGTGTTTTCTACGTGAATTGTGAAGTTTCGGTATCTCTAGTCTGGACCAGGCCAAGGGTGGTCCAGACCAAGCAAGAGGGAGCCAAAACTAAGCTGTAGCATATCTCGTCCGGAGTTTGTCCGGAGTTGGTTTAGACGAGGGAATCTTGGTCCAGACCAAGGTGTCTTTAGTCCGAATCAACGAAGCAGCGAGGCGCGCGTTTTTGCATTTTTTAGGGTGTTTTTAGGGCTTCTCCTGTATTCCGTATAAAAGGCAAAGTATAGGCGGTCACCAATTGTATCGTTGTTCATATTTCATCATAGTGAAACCCCCCAGCACCCCGTCACCCTGTGGAGTGCGATTGAGTGTTTTGCTCAAGTTGGAACCATGTATATCTTGTGTCTTGCCCTTGATTATTTGTTTATCTTTTCTGTGTGCGATTGTTTCTTGCCTAACAAAGGTCTCAATAATATAATCTCGGTTTGTACAAAAATGCCCCTAATGTATTGTTGTAGCAACAGGAGAGGACTCTTGAAGTGTTGAAGTCTAGCTGTATAATCTTTATTCATCAACTCTTTCAAATTACATGCAAGGGTATTGTGGTCATATTCACAGGCCTAAGTATTTTTTATCATTCATGTAAGATGGCGTATTTTTTATTTTTACAAACATGATATTTTTGTTATTATGTCAAAAAGTGATTTTCAGTGTCCACCAGACAATAGAAAATGTTTTCCAGAAAATCTTTTTATGTCACGTCCAAACACAGGAAATCAAGTTATTTTACAGAAAAAAATTTCTAAGGAAAAGGTTTTCCACCCGAAACAAACAGAGCCTAAGAAAGAGGTGCCTCGCATTGCAACCAAGAGCACACCAAAAATCTTCAGTGTCATTAGGATTTGGGTTTGAAGTATTTGTCTTCGACTAATGTACAAACACAACAGTTAAACTAACCGCAATCCCTCCCCAATTCATGCTCTTCCAAAAAAAAAATATTTGTGAAGGCCATTGGAAATCTTCTTCAATCCACATAGCAATAAGAAATAAATGAATACATTGAGACGATATGCGTTCAAGTAGTCATTGTACCATTTTTTACAATAAATCTCGAACGAGGGCTGTAATCGAGCCGAGCCAGGTCAAGTTTTGAGCTGCTCGGGCTCGTCACGCTTGAAATATAGTCAGCTCGAGCTCGGCTCAAGCTCGAAACGAGCTGCTGAAAATGGGCTCAAGCTCGGCTCGCTATATAATTTCCTAGCTCAAGCTCGGCTCGTGATAGCTTGGAACTTAAGCGGTAGCTATGTGGAGTAGAGGGAAGCTGAAGTGCTGAACTTATAGTAGATTCCCTCCATAGAAGTTTTGCAAATTTTTTGATCTGGCAGTTGTGAAGTATAATTTAGGAAGGTATAACTTTAGGAATTATAATTTAAGGTTTCCAATTGTTAGGTTTCAATTAATTTGTTATTTAGGAGTATCTTTTATGTGAGGGGTAACTTAGTCCTTTTATGTTATTAGGGTTTTGCTAGGGTTTTTAGGCTTAGCCTATATAACCCCTTGATTAGTCTTGTAATCTTTAAGCTTTGCAATGCAATAACATAGTACGTTTGTTTGTTTGGTAGTTCCTTCTAGTTTCTCTTTCTTTGAAAGCTCACAACACTCTCACAGCACTCACAGAAGGCCTTGGCTGGAACCTCTCCTTTGCATTTGCTTGTGAGTTTTTACTTGTCCCACACCAAAAAACTATATGTATTCACCAACCATTCCGTTTGCTATAAAGCTTAACATTCCGTTTTCCACTTACTCCAGACGTGATAGTCTCAAACACTGCCAATTGGCAGCTGTCTGTGTGCAGTCATTTGTCCATAGAGTGTGATACTTCTAATAAGTCATAAAAAACTTATATATACTGAGTATATGCCCTGGCTCGCGAGCTCACCCTAGTCGACCGCGGAGAAGCTCGGACTCTGCTTGTTTAATAAACGAGCTTAAAAATTTGGCTCGAGCTAGTTTGCTTATCATCTGAGTCGAGTTCGAACGAGCTAAACTCATGCCGAGCCACGAGCTGCTCGTGAGAACCTAGGCTCATTTGCAGCCCTATCTAGAACTGTTGATGCTAATATTGGCTCAACGGCCTCAACCTATAAGTAAGATTGATGAAAATAAACAAATATCTCAACTTCATTCTTTACCTTGATCTTCCATACATGATTTTTTTTTTTGTTCATTATGCATACTCGTAAGAGCTCAAATGCACATTGCGTTAATTGCTGCACCAAATCAAGACAATCCATATGATTTTTTTAACAAGAGCTTGGATGAGATGGGTGAGTCAAAACCACATAGAGTGAGTGAGTCCGTATACATCACAGATAAGAACTCCACATTTAGGACAAGAAGTTATGTTTTCTTACATTAACAGCGCCAAGAAATTGGAAAATATTTGAACTTAATGGAAAGGGATTAGATGTAAACCTTTATAATGTATTGCAATACTCTGAATCTACCCTGGAAATTTAACAATTGAAAGATGTTTCTTCCAGAATCCAGAGGCTTCCAAGAGCCACAACTGCGAAACAAGACAAAAAAAAGAACGGAACGAAGTACATTAGCCTACTACATTACACTCTAGCAACAAAACAAGGCAAACAGAGGAAAGGGTCTCATTCAGGGTTAGGGATTAAGCTCTTTACTAGATGGAAAACTCCATGGCCTTGTACACCATAAGTGATGCATTTAGCTCTTTGTTCATCAAGAAAACTCGGGAACAAAAACCAATTGCACTGGTGAGTTAAACCAGATCATGTTTTTCTTTCTTTAGACATGATATTTCTAACATTCAAAAACCGACAAAAATATATCAAGACCATGCACTTAAAGTCTTAGCAGAAGAGACAATGTAGCCAAGAACCGATCTCAGGCTGAGGTGTCAAGTCCACATCAACTCTGCAGGTAATAATGCCATGGGCCATGGCAAATGCACTATGAGGCACGTAAATGCGCAGGGAAATTAGGCAGGTGCTATAAAACACCCAAACATCACCTTTAGCAAGAAAAAAATATACTCAGAAGCAACTAATAACCAGCTTAATTAAAAATAATATAGTAACAAAAATTAATTCTAATATTAATAATAGGGTATAACATAAAACTCATAACAGAATTAAGAAATTACACAGAAAATAAGAAAAATAGAAATGGATCTAACACTAGGTTTTTTCCAGAGTTTACATCCACAATTGT
Organism: Vaccinium vitis-idaea; assembly: GCA_963854785.1. Lineage (NCBI taxonomy): Eukaryota > Viridiplantae > Streptophyta > Magnoliopsida > Ericales > Ericaceae > Vaccinium > Vaccinium vitis-idaea. Next base: position 9,211,201 of record OY978224.1, read on the forward strand.
ACGCCAATATATTGTTATTTTCAAGAATCTCCTTTGTGCTCATTTGAAAGAAAAAGGAACCAAATACAAGTTTTAAGCAATGACACATCTGTTGGAAAGACAATGGTGATCACTTGATAAAACAGGTAAATAATATGCATCGCAATCCCTCTTGATACATTAATTCACAATGACTCATAATTAGAATCCCAGAAACAACATACATCATTTACTTTGTAAACGTTCTAGCCAAACGAATGTCCTACACTATCCTCTTGCTATGTTATTTCACAATGAATCCAAATTAGAATCCCACAAAAATGTATAATCCTTAACTTCCTAAATGTTCAAGCCACAATGAATGTCGTGCACTATCCCTACATCCAAATAGTAGAACATTTAATGGGGATGAAAAAAATAAGAGTAAAAAAGCAAGGATAGACGGACTAAAAACTAAATGGGAGAGGGAGAAACTTTCCAAAACTCCGAGTTCATTCAACTTCAATGCGCCCAAATAAGAAATGCACTAATATATCAAAAAAGAAGGAATAGATAACTCAGTTTAATTTGAATCATTGGCTCATCAATACTGATCAATTGAGCAAAAACAAGATTTTAACTTTTGTTAGAGATTTCAGTCCTTGTCAGTCCTATTTCCTGTTGAAATGTTCCTTTCAAATGCATTTCTAAGATTTTAGTGCAAAGGATGCAACCAGTCCTGGCAAACCTAATCAGCCCTTGCCACTATGTCTTTGTTAAAGGTATCAATTTCAGATAATGCGCTTCCTATGCAAGAGATGGTTAAGAACTACCACAAGGAGGGTGTACCTAGATGTGCTATGAAGCTTGATTTGATGAAAGCCTTTGAATCAGTGGCTTCATCTTTTCCCTTTGATGTTATGGAATCCATGGACTTTCCAAGGCCTTTTATTCATTGGGTGAATCAGTGTGAAACCAGTACCATGTTTTCTGTTAATATCAATGGGGAGTTAGAGGGATAGTTTCCTATTAGAGAAGGGTTGAGGCGGGGTGACCCTCTGTCCGCATATTCGTTTCTCCTAATCATGAAATCCTTCACTACAATGGTTGGTTTAGGGTTCGAACAAGGGTTTTTTGTTCTCATCCAAGTGCAAGGATCTCAGTACCATCCATCTTATTTTTGCCGATTCTCCCCTGTAGTGCTGACAAATCATCGTTTTTGCTGGTGAATTAAGTGTTGAATGACTTCCATCTATTTGTTGGCCTCAAGCCTAACCTACAGTAGAGTTCTGTGGTATATATGGGAGGTGGATGTGCAGCAGAAGGCTGTATTGCAGTCCATCTTGAATATTCCTAAGGGGTCTTTCCTGTCAAATACCTAGGGGTGCCTTTGATTACTACAACGCTTGGATCAGAAGATTGTAAAGCCTTATCAGAGAAAATTTTAGCTGAAGTTCATTCTTGGTCCACTAGACTTCTTTCATATGGTGGCAGGGCTCAGTTAAAAAATGTTGTTATATTCAGTGATCAAGTTTATTGGAGTTCTTTGCTTATCATTCCTCAAAAGGTTTCCAAGGAAGTGGAGAGCACCTTAAGGGCTTTTTGTTGCTAATCCTGAATTAAAAATTACTAGGGCAAAATGTGCTTACCAAAGGAGGAAGGGGACTTAAGCTTTAGGAAATCGAAGGAATGGAACCAAGCCTCCATGACTAGACACTTACGTGTATGTAAAACGGAAGACACCCTTTGGGTAAATGGATTAAAACATATGTTATTAAGAAGCAGTGTTTCTGGACTATGAAAATTCCTATCTCTGCCTCTTGGACTGTGTAAGAAAGATTTTGAGACAAGACCAAGAGTGCAACCTTGGATTAAATATGTGGTTGGGAATGTGCATGATGCTTTTCTGTACTGGGATAACTGGCATCCTCTTGGTCCTTTGCATCATAGATATGATAATCTTTTAAGGCATCCTACAGGAAGGTAATTGTCTGCTAAGGTGGAAATCATTATTCATCATGGGATGTGGAGATGGCTGAGGCCTAGAAGTCATATTACCAGAGACATAGTGGCATGCACTCCAAGTTCCTTGGGTTCCTGATCCTACCCAGTGTGATTCTGTCCTCTGGACCTCAAATCCTTCTAGCTACTTTACTGCTAACATACTAACATCGTATCGTCCGGCAAAAAAAGATAAAATAATAAAGGTTAGAATGCAGGCCTGGGGAGTTATTATCATATATAGTGGGTGTGCTCTTTATGGTCAAGGTGTTGAAAGTCATGGCCACTTGTTGAATACATGATCCTATTCACTTAGTGTCTGGACTGATCTTTTGCAAAGGAATGCTCTCACATTGCAAGAAAAAGTGAACTGGGCTGCCCACCATTGTTGAGGTAAACAAATGAAATGTGTCATCTTCAAGTTGTCATTAGCTGCAGCTCTGTATAATGTGTGGATGCAGAGGAATAGAAGAGTGTTTCAAGGGCCAAGGAAATCAGTCGCAGGGCTGAAGCTGAAATCAGGGCTTGCATTAGCTAATGGTCGATGAAGAAGACAGATGAAAATAGGCTACTGTACCTGCAATGCTCTTTCACAGTTTTTGTAGGGGCCTGAAGTGGAGTACTAGGACCTTGTTCGTTTTGGGTTTTGAGACCAGTTTTCTCAATTATTACTCACATTTCCCTCCAATTATTACCCCTATTTTCAAATATTATTCTCATTCCTCTATCTATCGCTTTCAATCATTACCCCTTATTTTCAATCATTACCTCATTTTTTTCCTCCAATCATTACCCAAAAACCAAAACCAAACATGATCTTAGCTAAGTCATGTGCACACATGAGCGCAAAAGCTTCTTTTAAGAATGTCTTAAACTATTAAAATTAGCGAGAGCGAGTATTGAGAGCTTGAATGCAGAACGATGATTGAGAGCACGAGCGAAGGCCAAACTGAAGGATTACGTGACTAAAGGTTGTAGCTATGCCTAGGTCGTTTTCTGCTATGTGATGTTAATTTTCTGGGGATGCCACTTTGCTCCTTTAATTGGTTGCTTAATAGAATTTAAGTTACCAAAAAACCATTTGAAGGTTTCCAGCTTTTACTTGATGACAGAATCGAGCAAAAAGGAAAGGAAAGAAAAGACAAGAAAAGAGAGGAAAGGTAAAAAGAAAAAATTCTTTACCATTGTTTGATAATGAGTGAAATAGGAGAGAAAATAACAAATTCTAGAATTGTGAATAGTGAATATTTTTTCCCACTTCCTCTCATGTTCTTTTCTTTCTTTTCTCTCACTTTCGTTAAGGCTCTGTTTGGAACTTCAAGAAAATGGTGGAAGGAAACCAAGATGAGAATTTTTCCTTCTTGGGTGTTTGGTTCCCGGTTCAGGAAGAGAAGGGAAAGGAGTAATGGAATTGTAAGAAAAAAACTCTAGAAAGGGGAAGAAATGAGAGAGAAAAGAGTGACGGATAAATTTTGAGGTGAAATCCCCACATGTCAGAAACCTTACGCTTGAAGAAATTAAAAACGTGAGGTGCACTTGTCAAAGTCGTATGGATCGTCTCATTCTGCAGCACTAATGATGTGATTGCGCGCAAGACGCACAACCTAGGCCCATTACTTAAATACTTTTGTACATAATTTTTGAAATTTTTTTGCATCAAGTTAAAGATCGCTATTAGTAGTTTAATTTGGTGCCAAAAAAAAAAAACAATTATGCACGAAAGTACTTTATTGTTTTATCCAAAAAAATTTACAAAGTCAACAAACCACCAATGTCACAACTGATTTGGTGAAGGTCAACAAGCTAGCAATGTAAAATATTTTCATAGACAATTTTTAAAATTTTTCCGCATCGAATTAAAGATCTCTATTAGTAGTCTAATGGTGCACAAAAAAAAAAATTATACAATGAAATACTTTTTTGTTTTTGGTAATCTGTAAATTTTATAAATCTCAAACAAAGAATATAAGAGGCCTAAACCAAAACAATAAAGGATCACAATGAAATACTTTATTTTTTTATCCGAATAAAATCGCAAAGCCAACTCATAATTGATTTGGTCAAGCTTGCATTGATGCAAAGCAACTGAATAAGTAATTACTCCATAAGAGGAAGGGAGTAGCATAACATACTGCTAATTCGTACTTTGCCGTTCCATTTTCCTTTTGGATCCAAACAAGATAATGTATTTTCTCCCTACTTTCCTCTCGTTTTCTTTCCAGAACCAAACATGATAAAGAAACCCATATTCATCCCAGTTTCCCTCTTAAAAATTCTCTTCTTTTCCTTTCCCTTCCACATGTTCCAAAGAGAGCTTCCAAACACAACATAAAAGGTCAAATCATCAAATTCCATCGCTTTTGAACCATTAAGAAAACCCCTATACTTCACCAATCTCATCTGAGACTAACAAAACGGATTAGTTGATTAATTGGAAATGCTATTTCTTTTCTCTATATCCGTTATAACTAATAAGGGCTAAAGTACGTATTTTTCAAGAGCAGAACGATTCAACTGTAACACAAAAACAACGACATACATTCACAAACTAAAAAAATACATCCCAATTATTGAACATTTTGAAATCAAAAGACTGAGAAATTGCAATACCTTGATAATCGCCCAATTATCTCCCAGTGATCAAGCCAGCATCGAAATTCTTCCCGAGAGAAATGAGTGAGTGAGTGAGTGAGAGACTACCGAGTGGGAGAGTCACTTATTGATGTCTTTGCTTTTATTGATGTCTTTGCTTCGTCGCGAAGAGTTGTACAGTGAAGAGAGAGATAGAGAGAGAGAGAGAGAGAGAGAGAGCAATTTGTGCGTGTCTTTTCAGTTTAACGCGCGGGAAGGGTGGGAGATTATATTCGTACGAATTGCACTTTTTTGTGTGTGTGTGTGGTGGTAACACCCCCATCTTTTGATCTTTTCTAGAGTGCCCAACACGGAACCGGGGTGCTGCGTATCTGTGCGTTATATAACGTGCTGTGCGGGGGCCGGCATCACTTATGTGCCGATATTGGTTCGACGATCAAAGACGCTCACCGTATAGAGCTCGTCGAGTACTACAAATGTACCAAAAATTAGCTCGATCGAATATCCTTAGGTGCCTTATCGGAACATTATTATCTTGAAAATTTATGATTCCGAATGTATCCAAAACACTAGATCAGAACACTGCAACAAGTTATATGTGTACCGATGAGGCTTTCATCGATATTCGATCGAACTGATTTTTTATACACATGTAGAACTTGACGAACTTTACGCGGTGAACATCCCCAATCTTCGGCACGACACCGGCATGGTGGTACTGTGCTCGCGCTGTGCATCACACGGCTGCGTAGCACCCACCCCGAGTTCACCCAACACATACTAAAAAATTCTTGGGAAATGATTTTGGTACTTTAACTATTGATAATCATAATTTAATATTTTACTGTGCTCATTAGTGAGATGCTCTAGATCATGAATGAATTAAGCATAGTGATAAGAACAGAAATTGACTTGGGTCTTTAAGTTTGCCCTCTCTGATGTGTTTCGAATTTGATTTAGGGGCATGATTTTGTAGCAAAACGTCGTTGTAGCTCCTTGGTTCTTGGTGGTTTAAGAGAGTCACTGCTTCAGTGGTATTCTGAGAGCTGCCACCTTGCACATGTAGCTAAATGTTAGGTCTGTCTCCAATCATTCACGCTCATACCCGCAATGATTGGGGGCTACATGACTTATGTTCTTGTTGTTAAATCACAATTTTGATATTTATTTTTTAATGTTCATGTTACATATATTTTGAACACCAAAAGACAAATATCTTTCTCTACCATATATATATATTTGTGTCAGACAAAAGACTATATGTATAATTCTCATTTAAATATGTAATGGAGAAGGATGTCGAACCACAATACGACAATGCCACGGAACAATTAATTACTCATTGGCAAGCCTTTATTCGTTGAACTTTCACCTCCAAAATACCAAGTGTTATGGAAGTGCGATTTTAGAATTTAATCTCTCATTCCAAAATGCAACTCAAGTCCGGCTCTATTTCACCTTCTCCTTTATTTAAAACTAAAATTTGAATTTTTTTTACTTGTGAAAACAATTGTGGAAATTATAAAAATTTTCTGATATATAAAATCATTTTTGAATTTTTCTTTGTAGCTACTTTAAGAACACTTTTTTTTAATAAGGATCTTGAAGAACTAGTTCAAAAGAAAATCAAGATGTCCGATTCTTAAAAATAGATAAATAAGATTTTTTTCACAATAAAGTCGCATATCAGCATAGATAAATAAGATTTTTTTCACAATAAAGTAGCATGCGCTGATTTCTGGGCCACTTTACTTTGTCAATAAAGTTCAATTTTATTTGTGCTTTGTTACTTGGCCGTAGTTAGCTCCGCATTGGTAACTGAAACGGTGATTGCATTGAGTTTTCAGTTCGGCTGTGGAAAAGAGAAGGTGAGAGTGCGGCCCGGTAGAATCTCCTCTTGGCAGCTTCGCCTCTATAGCTTCTTAGGTGTGTTCTTCAACAGATTTTTGGAACATAAAATCTCAGATTTTATGACACTCCAATCTCAACAAATAAAATGTAAAAGTGATTTTATGAGATTTTCATAAAATCCTCCTAAAATTTATAGGAAAATCACTATATTTTATCAGTTGGAAAAATAACTTCATTTTATCACTCATCCATAAAATGTTCATTTTATGAGATTTTCATAAAATGCACCTAAAATCTATAGGAGAACAAGGCCTTAAAATGTAGCTTCACCTCTTTAGCTTCTCAACAGACCCCTTTATTTTTCCTTGACAGCTTCTCCAGGAAGCTTCAAACTCTCATGAACAATGAACACACTGGAGAGAGTGGTAAGTGACACTTCCCCATGTAGTTTCGCTAATTTCTTTTGAACGGCATGTAGCTTCACATACAATCTGCATTTTTGTCCTTTCCTGGACCCACAACACTTTCTTTTTCAACAAAGGAAAAAGTCGGGAGAGAGAGTGGAAGGTGAAACTAGGTGAGCCTTCCCTTGTAGCTTCACCTTTTTTCTTCACAATTTTAGTGATTTGGCAAAAAATTTAATCCAGTTTTTTGGTTTTTTCATTTTGTCCTTATTCAAAAAAAAATTTGCATTCGTTAGTTTTGTGTCAAAATTTTGTGGTTTCTAGATTCTTCTCGACGAGATGAATCTAACAAGTATAAAATTGTGGTCAAATTTTTTTTTTTTTAATAAAGCCAAAATTGTACCAATAATCCAAGTATTTTCGGCTTTATTCAAAAAAATATTTGGTTTGACCATAAATTTATACTTGTTAGATTCATCTCGTCAAGAGGAATCCAGAAACCACAAAATCTTGATGCAAAACTAACAAATGTAAAAAAAATTTGAATAAAGACAAAGAATAATCCAATAATCTGGATTATGGATTACTTGCCAAAGGAGTCACCGGGGGAAGGTTGGGCCCACCTTGCTCTCCATTTTTTTTTTTTTAATAAACAGACCACTCCATGCATTTTTGTAGTCTGACCTTTGCATGTGAATAGCTTGGGCCCACCTTGCTCTCCATTTTTTTTTTTTAATAACAGACCACTCCATGCATTTTTGTAGTCTGACCTTTGCATGTGAATAGCTTGGGCCCACCTTGCTCTCCATTTTTTTTTTTATCATAAACAGACCACTCCATGCATTTTTGTCCAACACTTTCAAGGGGGAAGGTAGGCCTTGTTAGTCCAGCTTCACCTTCACTGAATATTTTTTTTAACTTGACGGACCGAACCCATCGCCTACGTCCGCACACAACAGTTCAAGAGAACAAACTGAAAGTTAAGAGTTTTTTTTTTTTACGCCGTAATCTGACTGGAAATGAGCGAGCATGCAAAAAATAAAATTGATCCAACCACGTCCGGGACACTTTGGCAGTGTTCGGTTGGGAGCTTTGCTCCGGTTTTGGCCCAGTTTCTGTTTTGCTTACATCATCACTTTTCTCTCTATCTCTCTCCACTTATTACACCTGCTTACATCATCAAAACTAAACAAAACTAAACTGGAAACGAACAGGGACTTTATTTTTAACAAAGCTCAAATTTACTGCACGCGCTCCTTCCAAATAACTCCTTAACCATAGTTACCACTGCGCACTTTGATCATATAGGAGTGTGGAAAGTGAGAGCGCGCTTCATTAGCTTCTCCTCATAGCAGCTTCTCCTCAGAAGCTTCACCTTTGAGCGCTGCGCACCTTGTTAGCTTCTTGTCCTAGCCAACTCCTCAAAAGTGACAACAAGACAAGAGAATAAAAAATGAACATGAAGCCTATTTTGCTCCATGACAGCATCTCCAATATTGGACCTTCCTCAGTTTTGTAATTCTCCGTGGCAGCTTCCACCATGCAGCTTCCAAGAGAAAAAACTGAAAGCCAGCGTCTTTTTTTTTTACGCCATAATCCGATTTGAAATACTGAGCACGTAAAAAATAAAATTGAACCGACCACGTCTGGCCCACTTTATTTCTCAATAAAGCACAATTTTTTTTTTTGCATGCTTAATTTTCAAATCATAGTTGTCAAATCGAGAATCGAAATGACCCTTTTCCGAATCGTGAATCGAATCGAATCGTGAATCGTAAAGATTCGGGCTAAGTTTAAAAAATACTTGAAAAATGTGTCTATGCACTTGCATAATTGAGATACATTGTGAAATTGACAAATTTAACCTTAAAATAGTATTGAAGGTTTTTTTCTAACATAAACTGATGATTACATGGTCTAATAGGAAAGAGTTTATATTTGTACATGAAACTAGATACTATAATAAAATGGATATATGCATATAGATATAAATAATCATTATAAAAATGAAAGCCTAGCCTTGGAACAAATAACAATAAAAGTTTGCAGCCTAATAGGTACAAAAACTAGTTTATATGGCAAGATTAAGGTAAAACCGCTAAAGTGATTTCACATTAGTCGAATGTAATAATTGTGGGAAACCTTGATTCGTTTATAGATTCGTATCGTTTTTGCACGAATCGTGAATCGAATCGCGAATCGAACCGTGCATCGTAATACCGATTCTATATAAATCTTGATTCACCTATAGATTCGTATCGTTTTTACTTGAATCGTAAATCGAATCGTGAATCGTGCGATTCTGACAACTATGTTTCAAATAACTCCTTGATCATAGCTACTAGTGCACATTTTGATTGCATGAGGAGAGAGTAGAAAGTGAAGGCGCACTGTAATAAGTTCGAACTCATAGTTTCTCCTTCTAGTGTCACCTCCAAGCCTCCCCAAAAGTGAAACCAAACAAGAGTTGAAGGCCTCACCTATAATTTTTTGTTTCTTCACATCTTCTCAAAGAAGCTTCACCAGTAAAAGTAGTCCCCCTTTTATGTAGCTTGGACTGGACCCACCATATTTTACTCTCTCTCGATATGAATTTCAAGGGTTAGCACAAAGAAAGTGGACAACTTCTCACCCACATACTCCCAAATGCTCCGTACAGTGGGTCCTTTCTTTCTTTCTTTCTCTCATTTTTTTTTTTTTGGTCCCTTGGATGTTGCTTGCCACGGTAAATGAAATGATAACTACGCTAAGTTTCACTTTGATAATGGAATAGAGAAAGTTAGAGTGCGAGGTGCTCTCCGCGGCTTCACCTTTTCTAGGTAGCTTCCTTGTGAAAGCCCCTACGGGGCGTTTGGATGACGGATTTGATTTTGGGTGGATTTGAGAGTGAATTGTAATAAAGGTGGATTTGTAATGAGGGCGGACCCACCTCCTAAGAAGGGTGGATTTGTATATTAGGTGTTTGGATGGAGTTTTGAGAGGGGGGATTTGAAGGGTGGATATGATAGGATAAGGAGGGAAATGACATAATTGCCCCCGATTTATTATTTTAATAAAGAAAATAGATTAATTTCATTATAATTACAATAAATACATAATAATTGCAATAAATACATAAAAATATTGAAACTATGTTAGATGAAAAAAAATTCTGGAAAAATTATTTTAAAATTTAATTATGATAATTATTTTTTTGAGACATCGTCTTGTATACCGGACACACATTTTGGAACGGAGCTCACTTTTTTTTTTGGTAATTAACGGAGCTCACTTTGTTTGTCTAATTTGGTGAATCCAATCTATTAATGACAAATTATTACACTTTGAAAATGCAAGCTTTTAAAAAATGTCATGGTTAAATATTTATATTATGCGAAAAAACTGGTTGTTTAAAAAAGTAGAAAACAAAAACAAAAAATGATGTGAGTGTTTTACTCTCTCTTTCTCACGAGAACAAGAAAAGAGGAGTACTGGGTCAATTGACCACCCACTTCTAATTTCCAATGAAACCCATCCAAAATCCAAATCCTCCTCCTCATCTCTGCATTTCCCATCACCAACCAGGTCCTCCTCCTCCTCCGACGTCGGAATCAGGTACTCTCTCTCTCTCTCTCTCTCTCTCTCACAAACACACACACACACACACACACACACACATACACGAAAAATTCACAACCCATTTCCGTACCCAAGTTGTCGGCTCGACCTTGATCCGTGAACTCCGATCATGGCAGAAGCTCCTCCTCTCTCCCTCCCTCTCTCTCTCTCTGTGTGTGTTTCACGCACATAAACCAGTCAAATAGGGTAACATGAGAGAGAGAGAAGAGGTGGATTTGGAGGGGTATTTTCGACCCAAATCCTCCCGGATTTGCCAAGCGGTGGTATGAGGGAGGGCTTGGCAAATCCACCTTGTGGTGGATTTGTAAACCGAACAGTAAAATACTCCGGGACCAAAAATTGCAACCCAAATACCTGATTTGAGGGGAGGTCAGATTACAAATCAGGCCGCGTCGCAAATCCGGCCCCAAATCCGGCAACCAAACACGCTGCTAGGCTCTCCCTTACAGCTTCCCACAAGCTTGGTCCCACCATAAAATTTTTTACATGGGACGTTGGAACAAGAAGGGAAAGTGACCAAGTGGTGGTGTGCCATTCATTTTCTTTGACAGCTTCACCAAGAAGCCTCACCAATTTTGACTCCCTTTTCAGGTGAATTGCTAGGATTGAAAGTCCAACCCATTAACCGAAGTGCACCATGGGCCCACTATAAAATTCTTTTCCAAAAAGTCCATCGCACCTATTGCTTGAGTGAGAGAGAGTCGAGAGCGAATACGCGTCCTAGTAGGCTCCACCTTCCAGCTTCTCTTTTTTAGATTCACCCTTAATGCCTGGAGCTTCACTTTCACTGTGAAGAGTCCCCCATTCCACATGAATACCTAGCTTGGACCGGTGGAAGTGGAACTGGAACCAAACCAGCACCATATTCCAACTTCCGGTTTTTTTTTTTGAGAGTCGCAAACATGGAACGTAGAAAGTGAGGTGCATATAGCATGTGAAAAAGGAAGCTAGACTTGGAGGCCACCTCGGTGGAGGGTAAAACCATGCAATCACTCCGATTGGCCCCAAAATTTAGCCAATAACGATAAATTGGCCCCAAAATAATTTTTTGAGAGCTCCGAGGTTTGTTTTGTAGTTGAAATGGAGGAATAACGATAAATTAGAGGGTTTGGGGTCGATTGGCCAGAATTAGAGAGGGTTCATCAGGCCGGATAAAATATGGACATAACATGTCTATAATTAATTAAGAGGGGCGTGGGCAGATTAAATAGTTCGGGTACCTAGTTCCCTTCCAAACCAACTGGCTTGTTAAGCAGCAACAACAACAACAATAATAATAAAGATCGATTGTTTTTATTTTTTATGTAAATAAAACTCCCTTTGATATCAAAATTTTAGGCTTTATAGATATCTCAAAAAAGTAGTCTTTTTGTGGCCTGTAGGTCCTGAGTTTGATTCTTGAAAATGACCACTCTGCTTACATGAGTAAGACTACATACATCAGCCCATTTCCAGACCCCGCATGTGTGAGAGCTTCATACACTGGGTACGCCCTTTAGATATTCGATAATTTTTTTTTGTTTTAAGGTGTAGATAAAAGTCAAGCTGTTTCTCTTATTTTACATTTGTGGACTTTTATGTGGGAGAGACTTCTGATACTTTTTAGACAAAAACAAGAAATAAAAAAAAACGATAAGAGGAATGGGAATGCTAGATATGGTTGTGTAATGTGGATTGTTCTTTCATAAGTGGAACTCTGGGAGCGACCAGTTTCGTAATTTCTGATTTTGGGGAGAGATAGTAATGGAAATTTAGTTTCAGAGAGAATAAGAGGAGGGATGCAGAAATAATGAGGTTTGTAGAGAGAATAATCTGGTGAGATTGAAGGGCCAATTTTGCCATTTTGCACCAAAGGTTTTTTTATTTTTTGTCATTCGTTATTCCTAATCTATTAGATGGGGGGAGGGGGGGAATGAGACTCGATTCCGGAATGCAATGTGGGGCATCCAAGAGCTCTAACGCACGAGGCAGCCACCACTTGTCAATCATGTTTGCATTGATAACTGTTGTAGACTACTGTCATGGCACAAGACCCCATATTACCGATCACTCATTTGGTGGTTTATAGAATTCTCCCTATTGTTTACAATCACTTGAAAAAAATTCTAACCTCCACAAAACCCAATAGGTGGAGGAAAGGGTTGGCCAGAGGAGGGTTTGGGGTGGATAATATTGTCCCCATACCTAATCCACCCATCCAAATCCATCCTCATCCTCTCCCCAATTTCCACCGGGAAATTATTTTTACCCTCCATCCTCACCCCAAGTCGGAGAACGGGGATCCTTGCGGGGAATCAGGGATCTGATTTGGATCTAATTTGACAAATGTGAAACTATTCATGACAAAATGTGAAACTATTCATGAGAAATTGTGAAACCAAACTCAACTTGTTAACTTAAGTTTTATTACTAAGAAATTATTCAGAAGCTTGGGGCAAATCAGGAACATCACAATTGGGAACAGAGCATGAATGACTAAAGAAAATGTGAGTGATAAAGTATAGTATAGTTGGGGTCTCTCTCTCTCTCTCTCTCTCTGTGTGTGAGAATGGAGAAGTGTATTAGTAGAGTTGGGTGTTCTTTTCGGTGTTATAATTTTAGTCAAATTTTGATTGTGAATGTTGTATGTAGTCTGAGGAGAGATTAGGGACTTCATGAGGTGCGGCTGTGTAAATGTGAAATAAGAAAAAGGGTAAATTTCACCTACCACCCCTGAGGTTTCTGACAATTACAAGGACCTCCCCTAAGGTTTTTGAAATTTCACTGATCTCCCCTACTTTTGAAAATAAATGTCACATACCTCCCCTCCGTTAACTTCAGTTAGAAAAGCCAACATAAAATACTGATGTCAGCGCCACCTCACTCTCCTCTTTTTATTTTAAATCTTAAAATGTTTATAACTTTTGTTTTATATATTCACTTTTTATGAAATTTGTATAGTTAAAATTTACTCGAAAAGATCTATAAAATGAGATCAATATTCAATGTGAAATTATGAAAAAATAAAATCTTAATTTTCAATGTGAATTATCATGCTACATAATTTAAAATTTTCAATGTTTAACTCAAAATTTTAAACCTCAAAATTCTTACAACTTTTTTTGTAAGGTTCTGAGCTCGACTCCTGTGGAGAGGAGGTCAACCCTTGTAGTTTACTAACATCTAACTCTATTGATGAATATCGAATGGCAAAAAAAAAAAAAAAAAAATATAATTAAAATTTGCATTGAAAATTTAAAATTTTATTGGGACAAAGTCACCATTAAATAGAAAAATGGACTTACAAATTTACCATGTTTATTTAATTAAGAATATATTTGAAAAAAACAAAATTGTTAAACAAGAAGATTTTATGATGTTTCGTACTCCCTTTGTTCCAAATTGTTTGCCCCCCTTTTGGGAGTGCGTGCATTTTACACTAAAAAAATAAAGTGTCTATGAGAACTTTTTTTGAAAAAGAATTACACCAATTTTTTCTTCTCAATAAGATCTTTAAATTAGTATAAAGTTTGTTGAAAAAAATTAATGCTTGTACATTATTTTTTACGTGTAAAATGCATGCATTCCCAAAAGGGGCAAACAATTTGGAACGGAGGTATTACAATTTTTGCGTAAAATTTTGACTTACACATTGAAAATAATTTAAATTATTAACATTATAATTAAAATTCGCATTGAAAAAATAAGATTTTATTTTTTCATATTTTCACATTGAATATGGATCTCATTTTATAGATCTTTTCGAGTAGATTTTAAATATATAAATTTCATAAAAAGTGAATATATAAAACAAAAGTTATAAACATTTTAAGATTTAAAATAAAAAGAGGAGAGTGAGGTGGCACTGACATCAGCGTTTTCCGTTAGCTTTTCTAACGGAAGTTAACGGAGGGGAGGTATGTGACATTTATTTTCAAAAGTAGGGGAGGTCAGTGGAATTTTAGAAACCTTAGGGGAGGTCCCTGTAATTGTCAGAAACCTCAAGGGAGGTAGGTGAAATTTACCCTAAGAAAAATGGATGAAAGTTATAAAACCCTAACTAAAGTATATATATAATGGGGATTCAGGGCGGGGATCAGGCAGGGACTAGCTCATACCCACCCCCTACCCGTCCTTAACTTTTAAAAAAAAATCATCCCCAAATGCTAACCGATTCCCAAAAAAATCCCGGAATCACCTACCCATTCGGGGTGGGGAACGGGGCGGGTGGGCGGATCGGCTCGGATGGCTATCCCTAGTGGAGGATAATGTGTAAAAGGTGTATAGATATTCGAGAAAAGCGTATTGATATCCGTGAAAATGTATTTTTATCCGTGAAATGTGTATTGAAATCCGAACTCATTTGTCTTTATATACCTTTTGTCCTCCACCTATTGGATGGAGGTTAGCAAGACCCTTATTTGAAATTTCTAAGAGTATAAGATTCATGAAAATATTTCAGAACTTGGGTGCTGAGCAGGTAGGGATGACGTGGTGTCGAGCGCGCATCTCGGCTTTTGGACGGCCCAGATTTCCAAACCCCTTCCCCCCTCTCTCCTACTTTTCTCTTTAAAATTTGGGTTTTCTTCCAACCCCCTTCCCCCATCTCTCCTATTTTTCTCTTTAAAATTTGGGTCATCCAAAATACTTTTGAACAGTCGAGATGCGCGCTCGACACCACATCATCCCTATCCTACCCGTATTCAAATTCGTCTCCTAAGTGACTCAGTGTCAGAGGTGACCCTTGGCATGCTTTACAGTGGCAGATTGTACTTACTCTCACGCAAGGGCGCGTGGGATTGCTAGGTCCCTCCAGTCAACCTCTATTTCTCCTAAATAGAGGCCAATTGGGTCTCTATTTTAGAGGCTTAATTTTGAGTCTCTATATTTGGAGACCTATTTGTATTTTGAAGGCTCATCTCTATTTGTATTATTCACCTTCATGCAATTTTAAAATCCCAATTTTATCCTTGTTATTTTTTTATGCTAATTTTTAATTTCAACCATATCCTTTAGACATTTTGCTTATGTTTTAAAATGTTTGAATAATTTCACATTCTTTACTCATATTGTCTGAAGTTGATACTACCATTTGAAAGATATCAATGATATCTTCACGATGAGTCTTTTATCGACTATATTTGAATATTGTCACAAAGAAAATAAATAAAAAAATCAAACAGAGCAATTTCTAAAGCAAAACAAAGATAGAAACCTAGAAAACATAAGGGAAAGAAATTTCTAAAGATCCATGGGATTTAATTTGCTAAACACAACGTATTTGAAGTCAAACCATAAAACAGAAACTCGGCTAGATTAAACGAAACTTGGCTAGATTAAATGAAACTTGACTAGATTATACAATTGTTTTTCGACAAAAAAGATGTACAGGCACAGGAATGGCACGGCACAACACGACGTGACACGATTAAGTAAACGGGCCGACATTGCACGTGTAAAGACCCGTAAACTCAAACTCCATTTTCTTTTATATATGCTTATGATTAGTGTGGATAAATTTAATTAAAGTGAATTATGTTCATATAGATATAATGTACCTGGAGTTCGGGGGACCGTTGTAACATGTGTTTGGATGTTGTGAAGACGTTCGGGGGTGTTGAGGATAGGTTAGACGTGGTCGAGGGTCGGATTGGTAAAAGGAAAACAAAATTTTACGTATTTGCAGGAGGTACCGGTACCATATTTTACAGTACCGGTACCCATAGATCAGTGACTTTCAATATCGATGCCAGCATTTCCAGTACCGATAACCCTCGATCAAAGAGTTTGGGTGTCGATACCCACTAAACTCTTAGTACTGGTACCCACACCAAATTTATGGAAAATAAGTGCGCGTTCTAACCCTCTGTAAATAGGGCCCTTTACACTTTGCTCACTCCCACACTCTGAAATACCCCTAGAAATCGCCATCCACATTCTCTCTCTCAAAACCTCACCCAAATCACACAACTCTGATCATGGTTAAAACATACCCCTCAACCTCTACCAATTATCATGATAAAAAATGTTTCAGAAACATGGTAAATCAATACATGTTACATTGAATCTACTTGTTCACAACTTCTTTCAATGATTATGGTAAATAGAGAATGGTTCATCAAAGAACCAGTACTTCGTTTTTACATTTTGGAATGAAATTAAAGAAGGATAGTAATTAAAAAGAGACCTCTCAATACATAACAAAAAAATTAGACAGAGATTACATGAATTGAATTTAATAAGGAAAAAACCCTAAATTGCATTCTCTTTACAAACCTTAAGGGATTCAACAAGGGTGTTTTGTACCCCAGTTGAAAGCCCCTACGTTGAGATTCTTCCTAGTCCTATAATTCATCATAAATTACAAGGTTATTGTGTCCCTCTCTGCAATCAGGAACTTGCAGTGAATGGGAATGGGACAATCCAATATCCATGTGACCCTACTCTTGAACATATCCCTTATTGAATTTGTCCCACAGAAGCGACTCTCTTAAACCAACTACCTTTTTTTTTTGGGTAATTAAAACCAACTACCTTAGTCTTGAACCGAAAGATAACGTGGTAAATTTAGTTGATTCTTCAACTTGAATTATGGTAAAAAATATACATACATGTATACTTAAGCCAACTTAAAGTCTACCATCTTTACTAATGTGTGTAAGGACCAACTTCTGGTGTTCTTTATTTTGGCAATTCCGTTTGCCAAAACACATATTTACATCGAGTTGTAATTTTAATTTTTAGAGTGTCTGTTTAGGTGTGGAAAGGAATCATCTCTTTATGTATTTTTATTCGAGTGCGGTAGTTTTTAGTCAAGACGGATTGCACAACATTCTGGTTGAGTTTGCTGGACGTTTGGCTCGAGCAAAGAAGTCGGTAAAAATTCACAAGGAAAGAGTTAGATGCTGCACGTTTTGCTCAAGCATTTCAAGGCCCTTTTATTAGCAAAACATGCTGTTTGTTTTTGCTGGATATTTGGCTCGAGCAAAACAGTTGGCAAAAATGCCCGATTCTGCAATTATAAATACCGATGTGCTAGGGTTTTTTTAGTATCTCTCATAACATATAGCAGCTGACTTTTTGGAAGAAAAGAGAGAGAAGTTCTTTGATCTTTTGAGTGATTACCTTGGAGCTTCAATGCAATCGAACGATCGTACAACTACATGATCATCTCCAAGAAGTTCTCTACAATCTAGAAGTGATTTCTAGGGAATACTTTTGGTGGGATTCTGAAAGTATCCAAGGAAGGCTTGTGCGATTCAAGGTACTGGCGATCAAGATCATTGGGTGCGGTGTACGTGTGACTCGGCAGGTGATACTTAGAACGTTGTGAGGATTTACATCGTTTGGATAGGTATATCTGTAACTGCACAATGAGTATAGTGATTTTGATTCCTTCCCGTGGTTTTTTACCTATTTAGGGTTTTCCACATATATCTATGTGTTGTGGGTTTTGACTGCTTGCGTGAATCTTTGTTAGTAGTATTAACTAGTGATTCGCATTCATACTGTTAGGGTTTTATGGATTTTTAGGGAACCCTGATTTTTCAATGTGTACTAACCATGAGCATTTGTGTAATTTTTTTTTTTGTCTTCATAAGACTTGGGGGACGAAAACTTAAATGATTGCTAGTTCGTGGAATAAGTTTGGCCAAATAGCCGCTGCGTAGGCCCCCAAAAAATAAAGAAACCAAAGAACTCTGATCATGGTTAAAACATACTCCTCAAGCTCTACCAATGATCATGGTAAAAAATGTTTCAGCAACATGGTTAATTAATACATGTAACATTGAATCATGATAAAATACTTAATCACAACCTCATTCAATGATCATGGTAAAAAAAACACATAAAATATGATAAATTTGAAGGAGTATAATAAATCATGAAAAAATACATGTCCGCAATAAATCATGAGAACATACATCTTCTATAATACTCATGGTAACAATAAGTCCAAATCATGTTTTGGTGTGACAAGAAAAATTTTTACCATGGTCTTTGACGGCTGAAAAAATCATGTATGAATATTGTTCTCCGTCATTTTAAGAAAATAATGTTTGTTTGCCTATCTTCAATTTATTTATTATTTTGGTCCCGCGCAGCAGTAATTTAGCCAAACTTTGTATTGCGGGTGGAAAGAATGCAGAAGGGATGTATACTGATATATATATAAAGAAGTGATTTTTCTTAAAATCATGAGTTAGAAAACTGAAGATAGGTGATCTTCGGCCGGTGAATATATCTTCATATTACCTCTTCAAAATTTTGTTTTCCCAAAACGTTACTGATGACAACATGGTGGTAATACCCCTAACATCCTAAATGACATGGTGGTTTAATGGATCAGACAAACTTCACTAATATATGGATTTTTTTCTTAACTGATATGTGCACGATTAGAGAGAGAGAGAGAGAGAGAGAGAGAGAGAGAGAGGTGATTGATCAGTCTAGGTTTTATAAAGGGAAGAAGAATAGCATTGGCTTAATTCCCGAAATTGCAGGAGAGGACCCTCGAACTTTTAAAACAACCCTATTTTCCCCAACCCCTATATAGGGAGGGCTTCTAATCCGGACCTCCATGATCCAAATTTTTTTTTAACGATCCGAGCCGTCCAATGTGTTCAGAAGGTGTTTTCAAGGGTCCACGCGGAAAATCTTCAAAAAAAAATACCAGGAAGGGCTTGATCCAAGCAGTTTTCGCAAAAATATATAAATACAGTTTTTGCGAAAAACTGCTTGGATCAAGTCCTTCCCGGTATTTTTTTTTGAAGATTTTCCGCGAGGACCCTTGAAAACACCTTCTGAACACATTGGACGGCTCGGATTTTCCAAAAACAATTGGCAACACAAAAAAAATCAAATTTTTCTTATTCTCGGGAGGTTTGGACTAGAAGTTTTCCGTATATGTATATATATATATACAATTTCCTTCCAGTCCGGGCGACTGGATTATTAAAAAATCCTAACCTCTAATCTTGGCCGTTGGATCTCATCCAACGGCTGTGGGAAGAAATGGCTCTCGCGGGTCTATTTCCATGTTAAATGAATCGAAACAAGTCATAAAGAAGCCACACGGGTCAAGGTCTTGACCCATCTCTCACTTTTACGTCTTTCACACAGCGTTAGAGAGAGAGAGAGAGAGAGAGAGAGAGAGAGTGAGTGAGAGAGCTGCTTTGAGTTTGTTGGGTTCGTTCGATCGATCTGGGGAGATGGAATCGCACAATCGCACCTTTTATCTTCGAATCTTCAAGTCTTAGAAGAGCATACAACGTGGCCACGACCTGATCTAATGTTGAGGCATCAAATCCAAATTGAGACCCTTATAAAATTAAATTCCTACTGCACTACGATACAAGGCATTTTCATAGCCAGGGATATTACAAAGGTGCTAGAAGAGGCACATAAACCATGTTTAGTGAGAATCAATTAAATTCTTGTAAAAGAAAGGAAAGAAAAAACTTAACTGATAAATACAGAGTATGATTTTAACAGCCATGAAGCTGAACGACTTCTTACCGTCCCAATAAGAAAAATGTAAATGGCCATATAACTAGTGTTTTACAATAATGATACATGTACAACAAAAGTTTCCAACACACTCACATGGTATGTGGAGTCCACACATACTTGAGTGTGAAGTGTGTGTAGGCTCCATACACCATGTGAGTATGTTGGAAACTTGTTGGAGCTGATTGTTGTACATGTATCATTTTTTATTCTATATCACCAATTGCAATCCAGGTAACTATTATTCCTAAGAATTACCTTTATAATCTTTCAGCAAAGAAGGAACCAAATTGAAGTATTTAAGCAGGTTATGAGTAATTCGGTTCGGTTCAGTTCAGTTTTAAATTTTTGAAAAAAATTCCTTTTGGTGCGGTTTCGGTTTTTAAGTGAAACAGACCGAATGGGACCAAACCGAACTGGTACCCTAACATTTTATTTCAATCCTAACCATTCATTTGTTTAGCAGTAGAGTAGTATTTTGCTTTATACGTGCCCAACCAAGGAGCAAGTCATTAGGATCCCTAAATTAATAATTTAGGATTAGGACTACGCCTCTGTCCTCCTCCTCCCTCCCTCCCTCCCTTACATCGCCTCTCATTGGCAACCAGCCATGGCAGCTCGCATCTCTTTCGCAAGCCCATCCATGGCGGCGGTCAGCGATCTCTCTCTCTCCGTGACGGTGATGGCGCTTCAAAGGTTGGAGTATCTCACCAAGTTAGTCCCTCATCTCACTCTTGAAAGATCAACAAGATCTGTAATTACAAGAAGACCAAGTGTGTGTGGGTTTGTCACTGGTTCAGTGCTAGTCATCTTTGCGGCGTTCAAGTTCGATCTTCCTGTTGTCTGTGAAAACTCAAATTGGAAAGCCAACAAAACTGACTGAACTGAACCGCTTTCACAAACATCGAACTGAACGGTTTCCCTCATCAAGCAGTCGGTTTCGGTTCTGATTTTTCAAAACCGATTGGTTCGGTTCGGTGGAAATATTGGCGAAAAACCAACCGAAAGAAACGATTTCATCCCTAGTGTGTAGTGTCTTGCTAGAATATTAAAGAACGATATTACAATAAGAATCCCAGAGACACAAAAATAATGCTTTAATTCCTACAATGTTCTACACGATCCCTGTATAAGAGGATTCAAAACCATTGCTTCAGATGTTTAAGGGGGAAAGACGTTAAGAAATCAAATCCTCGAATTTAGCTGATTAGGAACCATAGAGAACTCAAAACATCCTCTGAGCCTAAAACAGTACTCCAATTTGTTGATTCAGTGAACAACTGAAAATAGCATTTGTTTTCCAAAGTTATCAGAAACTCAATTGTAAGAGGCGAAAATGATTTCCGCATTTAACAGCCGGGAAACATTTTCAGTGGCTGAGGGGACCTCCCTCCCTCTCCCTCCCCCCCTTGGTATTCTTCCCTCTCTCTATGTCTATGTTTGTATATCTATTTGTCTGAATTTCCAACAGGTTTTCTGGGTAATCCACTCCCAATCTTGACAGAATTCTTTATGCATAACATGCCTCTAAGACAAGTGCGCCTATATAATTTCTCAAAACACCCATACTCATTGCAATTTACAGTTCTTGTTGCAGAGGTGCAAAGCTTAAAATGCATGAATATTGGAAATTTAGTGAGTGCATTTAGAAAGTCTCAATAATAAAATCTCAGTTTGTATATAAATGACCCTAATGTGTTGTTGTAGCAACAGGGGAGTACTCTTGATGTGTTGGAGTCTAGTTGTATAATCTTTATTCATCAACTCTTTCTAATTACATACAAGGGTATTGTGGTCATAGTCACAGGCCTAAGTAATTTTTATCATTCATGAAAGATAGTGTATTTTTTACTATTATAAACATGTATTTTTGTTATTATGTCAAAAAGTGATTTTCTGTGTTCACCAAACAATAGAAAATGTTTTCCAGAGAATCTTTTATGTCACATCCAAACACAAGAAATCAAGTTATTTTCCAGAAAAAGTTTTCTACGAAAAAGGTTTGTCGCAAAATATTTTCCACTCGAAACCACCAGAGCATAGGGTGCCTCGCATGTCAACCAAGAGGACACCAAAAATCCTCATTGTCATTAGGATTTGGGTTTGAATTATTTGTCTTCGACTAATGTACGAACACAACAACTAAACTAACTGCAATCCCTTCCCAATTCATGGTCTTCCAAAAAAAAAAATTTGTGAAGGCCGTTGGAAATCTTCTTTAATCCACAACTCTAAGAAATAAATGAATACATGGAGATGATATGCATTCAAGTAATCATTGTACCATCTTTTACAATAAATCTCAAACTAGGGCTGTAATCGATCGAGCCGGGTCAAGTTTTGAGCTGCTTGGGCTCGGCTCGCTTGAAATATAGTCAGCTCAAGCTTGGCTCATGCTCGAAACAAGCTACTAAAAGTGGGCTCAAGCTCGGCTCGCTATATAATTTCCCAGCTCAAGCTTGGTTTGTGATAGCTTGGAACTTAGGCGGTAGGCCATGTGGAGTAGAGGGAAGTTGAAGTGCTGAACTTATAGGAGATTCCCTCCATAGAAGTTTTTCAAAATTTTCAATCTGGCACTCACAGAAGGCCTTGGTGGGAACCTCTCCTTTGTATTTCCTTGTGAGTTTTCACTTGTCCTACATCAAAAACTATGTATTCACCAACCATTCCGTTTGCTATAAAGCTTAACACTCTGTTATCCACTTACTACAAACGTGCTAGTCCCAAATGTTGCCAATTGGCAGCTGTCTGTGTGCAGTCATTTTTCCATAGATTGTAATACTTCTAATAAGTCAAAAAAAAAAAAAAAACTTATATATACTGAGTATATGCAGTCATTTTTCCATAGCGTGGGGAAGCTCGGGCTCTGCTCATTTAATAAACGAGCTTAAAAATTTGGCTCGAGCTAGTTTGCTTATCATCGGAGTGGAGTTCAAATGAGCTCAACTCGAACCGAGCCATGAGTTGCTCGTGAGCAACTCAGCTCATTTGCAGCGCTATCTGAAACTGTCGCTGCTAAATATTGGCTCAACAGCCTCAACCTATAAGTAAGACTGATGAAAATAAACAAATTTCTCAACTTCATTCTTTACCTTGATCTTCCATACATGATTTTTTTTTTCTCACTATGCATACTCGTAAAGCTCAAATGCAACATTATGTTAATTGCTATACCAAATCAACAGAATCCAAATGAATTTTTTTAACAAGAGCTTGATGAGATGGGTGAGTTAAAACCACAGAGTAAGAGTCTCCGTATCCATCACAGATAAGAACTCCGCATTTAGGACAACAAGTTATGCTTTCTAACATTAATAGAGAAAAGAAATTGGAAATTATTTGAACTTATCACCGTCTATATTGACTGAGATAATGGAAGGGATTAGATGTAAACCTTTATAATGAATTTGCAATACTCTGAACCTACCCTGGAAATTTAAAAATTGAAAGATGTTTCTTCCAGAATCCAGAGGCTTACAAGAGCTGCAACTGCTAAACAAAGACAAAAAAAAGAAAAGAAAAGAAAAGAAGAACGAAGGAAGTACATTAGCCTACAACATTACACTCTAGCAGCAAAACATGGCAAACAGAGGAAAGGGTCTCATTCACAGTTAGGGATTAAGCTCTTTACTAGATGGAGAACTCCATGGCCTTGTACACCATAATTGATGTATTTAGCTCTCTGTTCATCAAGAAAACTCGGGAACACAAACCAAGGCTAGACAAAAACCAATTGCATTGCATGAGCTAGCTTTTGGGGTTGAGTTCTACCCATAACCGTGTGACACTCTGTCCGCATATTTGTTTCTCCTAATCATGGAATCCTTCACTACAATGGTTGGTTTAAGGGTTCGAACAAGGGTTTTTTGTTATCATTCAAGGTGCAAGGATCTCAGTATCACTCATCTTTTTTTTGCTGATGACTTATTCCTCTCCTGTAGTGCTGACAAATCATCGTTTTTATGCTGGTGAATTAAGTGTTGAATGACTTTCATCTATTTGTTGGCCTCAAGCCTAACATACAGTAGAGTTCTGTGGTATATGTGGGGGTGGATGTGCATCAGAAGGCTGTATTACAGTCCATCTTGAATATTCTTGAGGGGTCATCCCTGTCAAATACCTAGGGGTGCCTTTGATTACTACAACGCTTGGAGAAGAAGATTGTAAAGCCTTATCGGAGAAAATTTGAGCTAAAGTTTCAGTCTTGGTTCAGTAGACTTCTTTCCTATGGTGCAGGGCTCAGTTAATAAATGTTGTCCTATTGAGTGCTCAAGTTTATTGGAGCTCTTTGCTTATCATTCCTCAAAAGGTTTCCAAGGAAATGGAGAGCACCTTAAGGGCCTTTTCTAGACTAATCCTGAATTAAAAACTACTAGGGCAAAATGTGCTTACCAAAGGAGGCAGGGGGCTTACGCTTTAGGAAATCAAAGGAATAGGACCAAGAGGCTCCATGACTAGACACTTGCGTGCATGTAAAGAGGAAGACACCCTTTGGGTAAATGGATTAAAACATATGTTATTAAGAAGCAGTGTTTTTGGACTATGAAAATCCCTAGCTCCGCCTCTTGGGCTGTAAGAAAGATTCTGAGACAAGACCAAGAGTGCAACCTTGGATTAAAGTCATGGCCGCTTGTTTATTACATGTTCCTATTCAGTTTGTCCGGACTGATCTTTTGCAAAGGAATGGGGTTGCTTAGGAATGCTCTCACATTGCAAGAAAAGGTGAACTGGGCTGCTCACCATTGTGGAGGTAAATAAATGAAACATGTCATCTTCAAGTTACAGAGCTGCCACAAAAGAAACAAGTCATCTTCAAGTTGTCATTAGCTGCAGCTCTGTACAATTTGTGGATGGAGAGGAATAGAAGAGTGTTTCAAGGGCTAAGTCTATCAGCTAAGGAAATCAGTTGCAGGGCTGAAGCAGGGCCGGCTCTGAGGTTTAGGGGGCCTAAAGCGGTTTTTTCAAATTGGGCCCTTAACTCTCAATATATTGTAGTTAAAACTTAAAACTACTTAGGAAAACAAAAAAACTTTCATAAATAAGTCATTTGAAAGCATAACTACTACACAGACATATAAAATTGGATGCCCAAAAAATTAGTCAAAAATTGAGGGCCTAAAGCGGTGGCGTTACGGGCTTTAGCCCAAAGCCGGTTCTGGGCTGAAGCTGAAATTAGGTCTTGCATTAGCTAATGGTCGATGAAGAAGACAAATGAAAATTGGCTACTGTACCTGCAATGCTCTTTCACAAAGTTTTTGTAGGGGCCTGAAGTGGAGTACTATTAGACTTTGTTTGGTTTTGGTTTTCAAAAACCGGAGTACTATTAGACTTTGTTTGGTTTTGGTTTTCAAAAACCGGTTTTTACTTTTCCTGTGGGGCCCTCCACATGCAGCCTTTGGTTTTCTCTCTCCTCTCCATTTTTAGAAATGCTACTCTAGTGCATACCTTGTGCGAGATGGGTCTGTGAGGCTCACTTTGAAGACCCACACAAATGATCCAAGCCGTCTATTATTTCTAAAATTATTCTTTGAGTAATCCAGAAAAAAATTAGATCAATCATATAATTTTAAGTACTTGATCCCGTTGTTACTTTCTTTCAAACTTCTATAAAAATTCAGGATCCTAAATTGTGAATGAATAATAAGAAAATGGATCAACCACTTATAATTTTTTCGAAGAACTAGAAGTAATTAAATATTCGTCCATTTTTTGGACACCAAATTGATTTTGATCCCCCTTACTTTTTTTTTTTTTCAATCGGTAAATCCCCCTTACTTTACAGGGTTATGTTTTCATCTTCTTTTAATGTGATTTACCATTATTACCCTTCTTGATTACTTCTTTTTGAAATGAATGTTAGCTACTTCTTTTTAGGGATTGCCAATATTTTGTTTGATTCTCTTGCCTAAAATTAACGAATTTTTAAAATGGTGAATGATTCTCTTTCCTAAAATTAAGGAATATTATTCAAAATGGAGGAGGTTCAAAATTAGGAATGATACTATTTCCAAATTTTAGTCCTGTGATCACATGTCACAATTTTTACGGTAAAAACAAATTAATCACTTGTAAACATGGAAATGTAATTGTTAAATTAAAAACTTGAATCATGGTAAAACGTATCAACCACATAATCAACATTTCATGGTAAAAATAAAAAAAAATGATCAAAAATCATGGTAAAAATATCAAAACAAATGCCAGTTTTATGATAAAAAAAACCCTTAATAACTTGTGAACTTGGTAATAATTATTGAATTAATATCTTGAATCATGGTAAAAAAATGTCAAAAACCTTGGTAAACAATGAAGCCTTACTTAATGTTCGTGGTTAAAATTCTAGAATACTATAATTGCTGCGTGGGCGTATATAGATAAGGAGTATGTGTACGCTCTCCTTGTAGATATTGTTTATCTATGTAGGTCCGCGCAGCGGGTCTCTTTAGAAGGTATGGTCAAAAAAAAAAAAAAATCATCACATAAGGTTTTGATTAAAAAAAAAAAGGAAAAATGGTAAAAAACAAAAGAAACACGATTGATGGGGTGTATTTAAAGATCATGGTAAAACTTTTATTTCACTTCCTTTTATGAATTTGGCCTGCGCATGCACCTCCCTTAACAATTTTAGCCATGATTGCTGGATCAAGGATTTTTTGGATGAAAACATAAATAACTACGGCAAAAATCATTTATGTTTTCATCCCCAAAATCTTTACCCTATTGGCAAAGAAATTCGGGATGAAAACATAAAGAATTTTGGATGGAAACGTTAAAAAAAAAAACCTTTTACCTATAAAAGGTTTTTTTTAAATTTTTTTTTAATGTTTTCGATATTTGGTACGACCCTATTTACCATGAAAGTAGGACTTCATGACTACATTTTATTTTGGTTGATCCTCTTCCATAAAATTATGAATTTTTTTAAATGGTGAACGATTCTCTTTCCTAAAATCTACCAATTTTGTTCCTTTATGAATTTGGCCCACGCATGCGGCTCCCCTAAAAATTTAACCATGATTGCTGGATCAAGGATTCTTTGATGCAAAAAAATTTCTTTATGTTTTCATCCCAAAATTCTTTGCCTATAGGGTAAAGATTTTTTGGATGAAAACTTAAAGAATTTTCGATGAAAATATAAAGAAAAATATTTGCCTATAAGGCAAAGAATTTTAGATGAAAACATAAAGAAAATTCTTTGCCTATTTCATCCCAAAAATATTAAAATTGGTCCACTATTCCCGGCTCCTATATGTAACATTTGTTTTAGTCCTTAATCTCAGTGTGTGTGTATATATATACACACACCCATGATCCAGTCAAGGATCCCGGATTGAAGAAAAATGGGTGTTTTTAAGATTTTAAAACGTGTTTTTGCATAATCCGAACCGTCCAATGTGTTTAAAACATGTTTTTAATGGTCCCCGCAAGAAATCATGAAAAAAAAAAAACCGACTGGAAAGGGCTTGATTCGAGCAGTTTTTCGCAAAAATTGTACATATATAGTTTTATGAAAAACTGTTTGGATCAATCCATTCACGGTATTTTTTTTTTTTTTTATGATTTCTCGCGGAGCCCTTAAAATCACGTTTTAAACACATTCAAATTTTCATGATCCGAACCATCCTCTGTGTTTTAAACTTGATTTTAAGGGCCCCACGAGAAATTATCAAAAAAAAAAAATACCGTGAAGGTCTTGATCCAAGCAGTTTTTCATGAAGCTGTATATGTACAGTTTTTGCGAAAAACTGCTCGGATCAAGTCCTTTCCGGTCTTTTTTTTTTTTTGATGATTTCTCGCGGGGACCATTAAAAACATGTTTTAAACACATTGGACGGTTCGGATTATGCAAAAACACTTTTTAAAACCTTAAAAACACCCTTTCTTCTTCAATCCGGGATCCTTGAGTGGATCGTGGGTGTGTGTGTGTGTGTGTGTGTGTGTGTGTCTATATATATATAGACAAATTTTCTAGTAAGGACCTCCCGTAAATAAGAAAAAATGTAATTTTTTCACTTAAAAAATTGTTTTTGGGAAATCCGAACCGTCCAATGTGTTTAAAAGGTGTTTTCAAGGGTCCAAGCAGGAAATCTTCAAAAAAAAAACCCGGGAAGGACTTGATCCAAGCAGTTTGGATCACGGAGGTCCGGAAGTCCGGAGTCCGGATTGGAAGCGCTATATATATATATATATATATATATATATATATATATATATATATATATATTAAAGGACAAAATCTTTGGTTTATGAATAAAAAAAAATCATTTTAGAACACTAAAATATTGCAAATCTTTAGTTTATGGTAAAATGGTTGCATTGAACAATTTTAAAAACTTTTTCCCAAATCATATTTAAGTGGTTATGGTAAAAAAAATTTGACAACATTACATAAAATATGGTAAAAATAGTTTACAAGGTTTAGTCGTTATAATTGTGACCTTGAATCATGGTAAAATACTTTTTCCCAAATATGGTAAAATCATTACCAAAAAAAAAAAAACCTTTTTAATCATTACAAATTTTAATGCCATATTTTGGCTTGGGCATTTCATAAAATATCTTACCTACCAGGAAATTAAGTTAACAACAAACCAACAACTTAAGTGAACAACAAATACTCAAACCAAAGGCAATTGGTACCAGTTGGACTAGAAGTCGAGGTACAAATTTATATTTCAACCGTCATGCTACGAACAAAAAAAAAAAAAAAACCCTTACAATCAGAAATCGATTTGGGATGGTTCTGGTAAAGATCTTGTCCACCAAGCTGAATGAGTTGGTTCGACAATTTGGGACTCTGATCGCTGAAGTTTTTGGACCGCCAAAGGATGACGAAGGTGACGATTTGGGACACTGATTTCGGACTCCGACTAGTGAAATTTTCAGACTCCGATTAGTGAATTTTTTGGACCTCAAAAGGACGACGGAGGTGGACGATGTTGGGATGCAGATTTGGAAGAATGATGATGGTGTGCCGGAAAGGAGAGAGGACAAGTTTTTTTTTTTTTGACACGGAAATGAGAAGATTATATTAATGAACGCCCAACGGCACTTACAAAAACGGAATTCAATACAAAGATCTTGGACAAAGCCAAACTAATCATCTTAAAAGAGAACAAGAAACGCACAAGGCAATCGATGTGTTTCACCCTAACCCAGACATGGCCTGACGCAAACAGTGGCACTTACAAGATTCATACCTAGAATCAACATCTCTGAAGAGACTTAGTGCTAGTTAAAAATAAAAGACAAAGAATACCCAGACGATCAGATGGACTCCAACCAAACATGCTCGCACCAATGAACTCCCAAAACTATAGATCTTCAAAGCCATCACGAGTTGCCCTGCCAGCGATATCATGTAGGGTAAGAACACTGTTGGCACAAATACCATTGTAAAGCAACCACGCCTGAAAGTACCCGATCTGTAGACGAAAATTCGTCCGAAGACGAAACTAACAACTGTCACAAAGCGAGAGACATAACCCTCTCAGATCAGACGACAAGTCGTTGATCTGGAGAGACAAAAGAAAAAGAAAGAACGAACGAAGAAAATAAATAGTACCATGGCCCTCCCCTCCCACCACCATGGGTATTGAAACCCTGAGAGGACAAGTTGATTTGGGAAGAATTATGCGTTAGTTGGTTTGGGGATTTTGAATGAGCATGATATTTGGGATTTATTTATATCCCCAAATCCCTTAATTGCAGGGGAGGACCTCCATTAATTGAAATTGGTCCACTTTACCCGCCTTGTATAGACAACATATGTTTCATTCCTCAAACTCCTAATATTTATACTTACATATATAATAAAGGGCAATCTTGGGTTTTTTTGAATCTCGGGATGGAATCATAACTTCAAAAAAAACACAGGATGAAACTCTAATTTGAAGGTGGTTGAAAGATGATTATTTAAGTGCCCCTTTTTCGAATGAGTTGACTTTTTAGGAGTTACTCAAAAAATTATTTAAAAATTAATGACCGGCGCGGATCATTTGTGTGAGTCTTCAAAGTGGGCGCCACGGACTCATCTCGCATAAGGTATGCACTAAAGTAGTATTTCTAGAAATGGAGAGGAGAGAGAAAACCAAAGGCTACATGTGATGTTGGGGGGGGTGGCACAGGAAAAGTAAAAACCGGTTTTTGAAAACCAAAACCGAACAAAGTCTTAGCTAAGTCATGTACACGCGCGAGCGTAGAAGCCTCTTTCAAGAATGTCCTAAACTGTTAAAATTCGCAAGAACAAGTATTGAGAGCACGAACGTAGAACGATGATTGAAAGCACGAGTGAAGGCCAAACTGAAGGATTATGTGACTGAAGGCTATAGCTATGCGTAGGTTGTTTTCTGCTATATGATGTTAGTTTTCTAGGGATGGCCCTTTGCTCCTTTAATTGGTTGCTTAATAAAATTTAAGTTACTAAAAAACCATTTGAATTTTTCCAGCTTTTACTTGATGATAGAATCTAGCAAAAAGGAAAGAAAAGACAGAGAGAGGAAAGGTTAAAAAAAAAATTTATCTACCATTGTTTGATAATGAGAGCAGAGAAAATAACAAATTCTAGTATCGTGAATAGTGAAATTTTCTTTCCATTTTCCTCTCATTTTCTTTTCTTTTCTCTCACTTCCCGCTCCAGACACAACATAAAAGGTCAAATCATCAAATTCCATCGCTTTTGGACCATTAAGAAAACCCCTAAACTTCACCAATCTCATCTGAGCCTAAAACAACACTTGGATTATTAGTTGATTAATTGGAAATGCTATTTCTTTCCTCTATATCCGTGATAACTAACAAGGGCTAAAGAACCTACCAATATTTCCAGAGCACGACGATTCAACTGTAAGACAAACACCGATATACATTCACAATCTAAAAAAATACTCCTGCGTCCCAAAATTCTGTCTAGTCCGTAAAATGATGACCTAAAAATAATAAACCTTTGAAAAAAATTTAAACTTTTTTCATAAATTCAAAGTACTCAGTTTTAAAAAACGTAATTGTTGATATCTACTAACTTGTTAAAAAAATTTTTGAATTTTTCTTGAAAATTTTGTATTATTTTTAAGTTCTCGTTTTGCGGATCAAACAAAAATTTTGCAACGGAGGGAGTACATCCCAATTATTGAACATTTGACATCAAAAGATTAATAAATTGCAATACCTTGATAATCGGCCGATTATCTCCCTAGTTGATCAAGCCAACGTCGAAATTCCTCTCGAGAGAAATGAAATGAGAGAGAGACAGAGAGAAGAGATGAGTGAGACACTGTGATAGTGTGTGAGAGAGACTACCGACTGGGAAAGTCATTCATGTCTTTGCTTCGTCTCGAAGAGTTGTACAGTGAACCACACACACACACACACATAGAGAGAGAGAGAGAGAGAGAGAGAGTAATTTGTGCATGTCTTTTCAGTTTCACTCGCAGGAAGGGGTGGGAAATTATATTCGTATGAATAGAGAGAGAGAGTAATTTGTGCATGTCTTTTCAGTTTCACTCGCAGGAAGGGGTGGGAAATTATATTCGTATGAATAGTACCCCATCTTTTCTTTTTCTCGTTCGTTGTTGTTTTTCTGTTAAATAGTTTTGGGAAAATGACCAAAACATGGCAAGGAGGACAAAAAATACGATTTCATGGTCATGGTTTCGGAAATGACCAATACATGACACGGAGAAAAATAATTCCACATACATGACATTTTATCATTGCACTGCCCAAAATATCCATGAGTGTTTTTTTTCCCCAAATCATACAAAACCCCATGTGCAATGATTTTGATATAAAGTGCAATGTTAGTTCATACAAGGTGCAAACCTAATTCAGTTACAGTGCAATTTTGAGATTGCTCGTCCAAAAAGATTCAATTTGATCTCACACTGGCAAGACAAGTTGGACTAACGTGAGTGCAGTGCTTTTATTGCACGGTGCAAGGGTTTTCATTTACAGTGCAACATTTGTCCATGCTCAGTGCAATTTTGAGACTGTCCATCTAAAAATATTTGATTTGATCTCAGATTGGCAAGGCAAGTTGGACTAACATGAGTGCAATTCTTTTGTTGCAAGGTGCAAGAGTTTTCATTTACAGTGCAATGTTGTTGCATGCATGCACGGTGCAACTTTGGTAGCTAATATTTCCAGGAACAATGGGAAGGGGATGTGTGTGTTAGGCTTCAAAAATGATAAGGGTATTTTGAACCTGTAATTTGGTGGTATCACGTATGTGGAATTATTTTTTTTCTTGTCATGTTTTTGGTAATTTCCAAAAACCTTGTCATGAAATCAAAATATTTACTTTCAAAAACCATGTTTTGGTCATTTCCCCAATAGTTTTCACTCTCTTTTAAAGCATCATAAGCAGACAGACCAAAAAATCCACTAAATTTAACCTCAAATAGACATTTTATAATTTAACAAGCCACTTTTTCAAAAATAAATAAATAAATAAATAAAATAAAACTACTTTAGGTAAAGAGTACAAAAGTAATAAAAAAAAAATGGAGAGGTGCGTGAACAGTGCTACACCAAAATTGTTCACCTACCGTAGCAATAATAGATTGAAGAGGGCAAGTAGAGAGGCTGATATTGGGATGGTTTTGAGGGTTTTGGTTGCTACTTCAAAAAAAATTAGCATTTAGTGAGCCACATATTGATGCTCTTATCCCAAACATTCCCTTTTTGTCTTTTATTCACCTTAAAATTACCAAATTACCCTTACCTCATTAGTCATTTTTCCATATGAAAGATAATTTAATTTAATACTTTCAAGTGAATAAAGACAAAAAAAAAAAAAAATATATATATATATATATAGAGTCCCCTTCCTATCCAAACTCCCTTAACTAAGTTAAGTTACGGACCTAGGGGTATTTTCGACTTTCCGGACCAAATTTCGACGATCCGAACCGTTAGATGTGTTCAAAAGGTGTTTTCAAGGTCTAACGCGAAGATTTGGCAAAAAACAATACCCGGAAGGGCTTGATCGGAGCTGTTTTTCACAAAAATGCTAATATAGCGTTTTTGTTAAAAATAGCTCCGATCAAGCCCTTCCGGGTATTTTTTTTTGCCAAATCTTCGCGTTAGACCTTGAAAACACCTTTTAAACACATCTAACGGTTCGGATTTTCAAAAAAAAATTGGGAAGGTGGAGGTCCGGAACTTAATAAGTTGCGGGAGTTTGGAGGTGAAGTTTGGTGTATATATATATAGGTTCCACTTCCTATCCGGACTTTTCATTTCCGGACTTTTTATCCAAAATTTTTTTTGACGATCCGATCCGTCCAATGTGTTCAGAAGGTGTTTTCAAGGGTCCTCGCGGAAAATCTTCAAAAAAAAAACACCGGGAAGGGCTTGATCCAAGTAGTTTTCACAAAAATATATAAATACAGTTTTTGCGAAAAACTGCTTGATCAAGCCCTTCCCGGTATTTTTTTTTGAAGATTTTCCGCGTGGACCCTTAAAAACACCTTCTGAACACATTGGACGGATCGGATTTTCCAAAAAAACTTTGCAACACAAAAAAACCCCATTTTTTCCTTAAATCCGGGAGTGTGGATAAGAAGTTTGGCCTATATATATATATATATATATATATATATATATATAGAGTCCCGATCTAGTCCGGGAGTCCCGGATCCGGGACTCCACCTTCCCGATATTTTTTTGACGATCCGAACCGTCCAATGTGTTCAAAAGGTGTTTTCCAAGGCCCACGCGGGAAATCTTCAAAAAAAAAACACCGGGAAGGGCTTGATCCAAGCGGTTTTCGCAAAACTGTAAATATGCAATTTTTGCGAAAAACTGCTTGGATCAAGCCCTTCCCGGTATTTTTTTTTGAAGATTTCCCGCGTGGGCCTTGGAAAACACCTTTTGAACACATTGGACGGCTCGGATCGTCAAAAAAATATCGGGAAGGGCTTCAAAACGCTTCAATCCGGGATTTCCGGGATCCTTGACTGGATCGTCCGTGTATATATATATATTTTGAGATAAAAGGATGTGAAAATCATTTCTTTCTTTCTTCTTCTTCTTCTTCTTCTTCTTTTTTTTTTTTTTTGGTAAAGACATCCTCCTCTTTTGATCTTCTCTAGAGTACCCAACACATAATAATAAATTCTTGGAAAATAATTTTGGTACTTAAACTTTTGACAATCACAATCCATTATTTATCTTTTAATAATTTTAATATTCCTTATATTTTGAACACTAAAAGACAAATAGGATTAAAGTATGGTTATCAAATATTGAAGTATGGTTATATATATATATATATAGGGAGTACTTCTAAAACGGGATTCCTGTTTCCGGACCTCCATGATCCAAATATTATTTTGACGATCCGATCCGTCCAATGTGTTCAAAAGGTGTTTTCAAGGGTCCCTGCGGGAAATCTTCAAAAAAAATACCGGGAAGGGCTTGATCCAAGCAGTTTTCGCAAAAACTTTATATTTACAGTTTTTGCGAAAACTGCTTGGATAATGCCCTTCCCGGTATTTTTTTTTTTTTGAAGATTTCCCGCTTGGACCCTTGAAAACACCTTCTGAACACATTGGACGGCTCGGATTTTCAAAAAATAATTTGCAACACAAAAAAAATCATTTTTTTCTTATTTTCGGGAGGTGTGGACTAGAAGTTTTACCTATATATATATATTTTTATCAGGATTGCTAATATTACTAAATGTGGTATTCGATTTTATGTTATTTGATGTAGCGTCAAGTGATGGATTGGTATTAATGCCATTGATATGCTTGGGGTTACTCCTCTTTTTTTTTTTCCCATACGATATACAACAGCAGGGTTAGTGGGAAAGGTAAAAGGTTAAACAATCAAAGGGGTTCGATGTCTCTCCGTAGACTCAAACCCCACGTCTTCCCCTTCACAGGCAAGGGGATTACTAATTTTACTGCATTAATTGGATTCTATGCAAGGGATTACCCCTTTGGATATTTGCATATCAGGTGTAGCCTTTTGGTTGTTATTATCTGGATCACCTCTTGGGGTCCTTCGCTCAATGTTTTTGTTGTATTTTTCTTGAATTCTTACAGGCCAGGCCCTGGGCATTGGCCCAGTAGGCCTGTGTCTGGGCCCCCCAAATTTTGGCCCAAATTTTGGGCCCCATAATAGGTATATATATGTGAGTAAGTAATAAATCATTTATGTAGCCAAAAAAAAACAAAAGCAGTAAATAGCCTAGCGGAAAAGCTTCCTCCCCTCAGGGCTTGGCTTGTGTTTGATTCTTACTACCGGGCCTATTTTTCCTTCAGTATGTTGGTTTGCTTTTCCTTCTTTCTTTTTTTTTTTTTTTCCTTTTTTTTTTGCTTTTCCTTCACCTCCTTTTTTTTTTCCTTCCCTTCAGATTTCTAGTATAAAAGGTTACAATATTTCTTTCATTAATTATATTTATATTTATTTTTATATGGTTTGGTTAAATTATTTTATTTTATATACCTCTTGACTAAAATAGTCGAAATAGATACTAAAATATATCATATTTGGCAAATACCCACTTTTTAAACTTGGGTAGACTCTTTTTCTAGAAAAGATTTGCATTAATTCATTTAATCATTTGAAAGGTTCTTTCATTAAGTTTCTAGTTTACATTACCACGAAAAAATCTTTTAAATGTGCAATTAAGGATATAAATATTGTTCTAAGTTCAAAACTACCATATTATAAGAACTCGATTGTGAATGTAACGCCCCATGTAGACCACTGGCCCAATACCCTGATTTGATCCACTAGCCACACCACATGGCCCAAAATGCTTAAGCCCAAGGTACTAGTAGTAGCCCACATGATTTGTTATATATCCAAGATAACTCATCTAAACAACCAATGTGGGACTAAATATCATCTACCCCCAAACCTGGGGTATTACAATCTTCCCCCCTTAGGGATGCAACGTCCTCGTTGCATAGTCCCAGCAACCTCCCCTGGTGTCCGTGGTGGCAGAGCGCATCCTAACCACCACTTGGACCAGGGCGGGGCTCTGATACCATTTGTAACGCCCCATGTAGACCACTGGCCCAGTACCCTGATTTGATCCACTAGCCACACCACATGGCCCAAAATGCTTAAGCCCAAGGTATTAGTAGTAGCCCACATGATTTGTTATATATCCAAGATAACTCATCTAAACAACCAATGTGGGACTAAATATCATCTACCCCCAAACCTGGGGTATTACAGTGAATATATACTTCCACTGCATCCATATTGTCTGTCAACTTTCTTAAAAATATTCGGTCGGTGTCATCATTAGGGAAAAAATAAATAAAAAACTTCATGCGTATTCGTAAATGTTCACATCAATTTACCAATTCCAATTATTTTTTTATTGTTGCAATAACAATAAACAATTACAACAGAAAACTATGTTTTATCGAACGACACAAACTACAAAAAATAGAAATATAGAACAAAGTATCTATCATTTGAAGTTTATGTTGAGTCTCTAACTTTTGTCTTTTAGGAAAAACATAGGGCCCGATTTACATTTTTGTTTGGGGCCACGAAATTCTCAAGGCCAGGCCTGAATTCTTATCGACTTTGCATTTTTCAGGGTTTGAGTGGCCTATAATTGTCAAGCATGTAGGGTACCAATCTCGTTGGGATGCTATACTTTTTTTCTGATATCTTTTTGTCTCCTGATCTTTTAATCTCTTGTATCCTTATATTTGATTAATAAAATTTCTTTTGCCGTTCAAAAAAAAAAAATTGGGTGCCAAATCAATTACAGAAATTCATTCATAAATTTCCAATTTTTCAATTTTTTGAGATCTCTACAACTTGAAAATGGTTCAGAAGCCTTCAAACATTCAAACCTCAAGCACTCCGAAGAAACGAATTGAACAAAATTAATCTACACATTGCCGAACTTGATTAGGCTTTTTTTTTTTTGCAGTGATGATGGTGGTCTGAAGGTGATGGTGGTAGGAAAAAAAAAAAAGATAGATAAACGACACGAGTATAGTATTTGTAGTGATCGTATGAAAGCAATGGCAGGGGAGTGAAACGACTAGTGGGGCACGAGACGCCAATTGGATTTTTGTTTTTTTCGTTACACTTGTAAATAATTACTCCCTTCGTTTCAAATTACTGGTCACTTTTGGAAATTTCAATCTTTTAAGGCCCCGTTCTCCTAAAAAAAAACAGTTTTGTTTTAACTCCAAAACTATCTCATTCCACTAACAAAAAACCACTTAGTATTTTTGCAAAACTAAAAACCAAAAAAGCCAAAAAAAACTAGTTAGTGGAACAAGTTAGTTTTTTTGCAAAACTAAACATACAAAAAAACTAGTTTAATGGAACAAGTTCGTGGAACAAGTTAGTTTTTTGGCAAAACTAAAAACCAAAAAACCAAAAAACTAGTTAGTGGAACAAGTTAGTTTTTTTGCAAAACTAAAACATTCAAAAAAACCAAAAAAAACCAAAAACCAAAAAAGCCAAGTTAGTGGAACACCCCCTAAGTAGATATGCGATAACTGCATTCAATAAATGTATTCACATTAAATGAATCCACCCTCGAAAGCTAACCCTTTGATCCCCTAGATTCTTTGAAAAGAGATGATGTAGGCTTCGCTCACAAGAAACTCTTACAATTTTACTTAGATAGAGCACGAATTTGAATCAATGAGCTGGAACTTTCTCATCCTTATAGTCTTTCCACAAGTATTGCAAAATATATAGTGCCGACGATAATAGTAATAAAAAAAACCATAATTGATAATTCTTTGGTGAAAACAAAAAACCACACAGATCCTTTATTTATACTCCCTCCGTCCGGATTTGTTGGTCCATTTTGGGGATTCCAACTTTTTTTCCATTACTTTTTGTCTACTACTTTTTGTGTAACTTTTCCATATTTTAGCCTTTAACTTTTGAAAATGGACAAATATTTTCGGACTTAAAAAAGTATATTTGTGGACCAACAAATCCGGACAGAGGGAGTAGCAACTTACTGAAATAATTAACCGTACATGAGATAAGGAGTTTTATTCACTAACATTGAAAAAAAAAAAAAAAAAAAAAGAATGCCACACATTGCACTGCTCCTTTACTCACATGTACATAAAAAAGCTTCATCAGCTTACCAAATGAAAGAAGAAGAAAAATCCAAGCACACTTGTTTACACACAAACATTATTCGCAAGATGAAAAAGACGAGAGATCCAAAGCTTCAATATTCCCACCTCTTACACCTGCCTCAACAGTAACCAATTATTACTGATTAGTAAAGCCCACTGGGTTTGGGTAACAAGGGGTCTGTCGCAATCGATGGAGCGAAGTCTATCTGGCACTCGGATGTCTTCGTCGCCTTCCAAATACAAACCCGTGAGCACAGGCATGCCTCCTTCTTCCACTTGGATCTCATTCACTTCTCCATAATAATTTTCTAGGATCTCGAGTTGAGGGAATCCTCCAGCGGTGCAAACCAATTTTGTTCGAAGATAGTTGCACAGCTGGAGAACTGCCAATTTTGGAAGCTTCTCCAAAATTGGCATAGGATCTTCAGTAAGACCTGCTGCATCTAAGAAGAGGTACTTGAGATTTGGAAGCACCTCTGTTGGCAACTTCCAATCTGCCGTGAGATCACCTTCGGACGAATGGTTTCTGCCAAACTCAATTGAAGGAGGTTTTGGCAACGAGAGAGCGGGTGCAAGTGGACCTCGAGATTCCGCCTGTTCTCTCTCGATAACCTAATATCCAAGGATTGGAGGCTTCTTAATCCGCCAATAGAATCCAGTGTGATCCTATTGTCGCCCTCCTTGCCAAAGTCTACGTGAAGCTCGCGGAGATTGATCAGATTCGTTGGGTCAAACTCCATTTGGTCCTCGACAAAAACCGTTTTGAGAGTTCGAAGATTTGTCAAATTGTCCACTCGAAATGGCCACCTGAATTGTCCAATTAAATGTCTCAGCTGCTTTGCTTTGCATATCTCATCAGGTAACTGAATTGGACTTGGATAGAGAGTATTTGTATTCAATTCCAGGGTTTGCAGGGCATGCAAGTTACCCACGAACTGTGAGAGCGCATTTATATTGCGGCCGGGTAACCCAAGGTACCTCAGGTGGATCAATTTTCCTATTTCATCAGGTAATCTTATTTCCTCCGCCTGTCGGTGAACTTTGAATGGATGGTGCTCAAAATCTAGCACTCTCAGTAATCGCAACTTCCTGCACAACGACTGTAGATGTGCTATTTCTGGGTTTTTATCTTCTAAATTGAAAAATAAGAGAGTTCGTAAACGCATATCTGAAGGGTCCAACAAAATAAACCTCTGCAACGGAGAGTAACAGGCTAGTCTGCGACTATTGGGAGCGAGTGTTTCTCTGTAGATATGAAGAAAATTTAGCTCCTTCGACTTTTCAATTGCAAAATCACGGAGCATATCATGAACTCGACATGTTATGATTCTCCTCCAGTTTGTTTTTGCCACTTGAAGCAAACTTCTATCAATTAGTTCTTTCAAATACGCCTCCGCCTCCACCTCAAAAGATTATTTGCCCAGTTCTATGAAACCCTCTGCCTCCCACAACCGACAGAGTTTCTCTGCATCAATTTCAAAGTTTTCTGGAAACAAACCCAAGTAAAGAAAGCAGGACTTCAAGCGATAAGACAAATCGTTGAAACTTGAAGCAAATATATGTTGAACATTTGGGTCATGATCCCTTACATGGCGCCAGATGTGCTCTTTCAACTTGGGCCACTCGTCATAATCTTTTCTTCGCAATAGCCCACCCAATAGGACAATGGCTAAGGGCAAGCCATGACATTTGCCGGCCATCTCTCTTGCCAAATTCTCTAAGTGTGGAGGGCAATGACTTTTTTGGTTTCCGTCCACGTCATCGTATATAGGAAATGCTTTGCTACAAAACAATTCCCAACTTTCTTTGTCCTTTAGAAATGGGAGCTCATAGAGATATGTTCTCTCGTCGCTAGACTTAGTGACATTTTTGTTTCGGGTTGTCATGATTACTCTACTTCCATTATTCTCATCTGGAAACGCTCTCATCAAGCTTGGCCAAGCATTCTTGTCCCATACATCGTCAAGCACCACCAAATATCGATGTCCTTTCAAGTAATTACGTAAATAAAGCTCCAATTCTTCTTCTTTCATCTCCTTTAGCAGCTCGAAATCGTCTTTGGTGGTCGGTGTTTTGAAAGATTTTATTGTTGATCGAAGAAGATCTTCAATTTTGTAATCATTGGACACAGAAACCCAACCATAGTAGTCAAATTTATTGGTAGGAGTAGGATTGTTGTAAAGCTTTCGAGCTAGAGTTGTCTTTCCCAAGCCTCCGGTGCCCACAATTGAGATCACATACCGATCTTTCACTTTCTTGTCAAGTTCAGACATCAATGTATCAGCATCCTCCTTGAAACCGACAACATGCTCATTGTCCTTATATGGGCGTTCTTTTCGTCGCCGATAAGCATTCATGCGATCGGATCCATCTCTGGCATTGTCAATTAATACTTCTTATACCAAAAGTTACTCGACTTACTTCGATCTGATTTAGCTTGGTCCTCAGTGTGTTTATTTCCTGTCCTATATCATACAGATTAGCCCGCTTCCGCTTCTTAAACCAATCTTTTAGCCCCAATTTCTTTGGAGTCCCTACTTCTACTTCTGCTTCGAGGATGAAGTTGTCAATAATATCCTCAGCCTCATAAGCAACATCTCTGATATCGAACACCCACTTGCGCATTCGATGGTCGACATCTTGCTTTTCTTCTGCATCTTTCAAGAAACCCAACATATACTGCAATTGGCCTTTCAACCATATAACATCATCTTTCACTCCTTGTAGAGAGACAACTTGTTCGATGAGAAGGCTACCAAGCCTTTCCACTACGAAGGAGACAACAGCGTCGACCATCCTTAGTGATTGTGTTCCTTGTTTCTCTCACACTAATCAACAATGATAAACGACCAAAATTAACATACTAAAGCTATATTATGATGGGGAACTTCAAATCAATTGGTGTCAGGAACTATCAAATGAGTTGGAAACTACACATCAGTAAGACTAGTATCTGGCAGTGTTGCAGTTTTCGGGTTTTGTTCAATGCCAAAACCAAGAAAATTTAGACAAAAAGCATGTTTAGTGCCAACTCTAGTTAACATTTTTTTTTTTTTTCCGATCAAAAAAAAAATTTCTTTTTCTTTTCTTTTTTGAACGAAAGATTAGAAATTTTTATTACACTAATATGTGTTATGTATGATCTGACTACATCATGTTCAAAAGAGAGCTGATACAATTCATGTCTTAGCACTATGCTTCATAAATTATAAAGTATAAAAGACTTACAAAAGTGCAGAACAACACCGGTCGCCCACTTCACGTTTAGGACCACGACCGGAAAATTAACGCCGCAATTGTTATCCAGTCGGGTCAGCCGGAATATTCGGACATATCTTATATTATACCCGCTCAAGGCATGGCATCTTCAAACAAATACTATATCTGAGACTCTGAGAGAGAAGATGGGAGGAAAAAAAATATGGGATCCAAAGAAGATATTTGAAGCTAGACCATGAGGAAAGGGGTCATAGCTTGCTCTCGACAAAAGCCTCTCTTTTTTTGAATCTTTTGCCGACTGTATTTTGTGTGTTTGTGTGTGTGTGTGTGTGAGAGAGAGAGAGAGAGAGAGAGAGAGAGAGAGCTTCCAATGACCCTTTCTCTTTAACATGATGAGATAGGCTTTTGTCGAGAGAAAGCCTCCCTTTTTTGGACTCTTTTGACTCTTTTTTTGGGTTGTCTTATTGCTAACACAATGTGCTTTATTTCACTTTCATCTTTCGGTTCACCCATTATTTCCTCCTCTCCTGCATAGCTTTTCCCATTTTTTACTCATAAAAAGTTGATGCACTAAAAGTCTATAATTGATTGATGGAACATAATCATCTACTCCTATTTATACTGTATCTTCACTATGTAGATTTTTAGCCCCAAAACAACCATGTTTATAACACACAGGCAGCTAAATTTTAATTAATCAAGATGATTCCACATGCTATAAAAACTGCAATTTTTTCAAACTTTGTTTTTTCTGTTGGTTCTCTTAATTTTTATTATTTTTTCCCTGATTAAAATGTTGATTATTTCAGCCAAAAACCAGACCCAGTGTCTGTGTAGTTACAAACAACGGGTTAATTGCAAGCTAAACTTGGTTTATGTGGTTAACAAAACTGCATGTGATCTTTCAGACCCATAAGTGTGTCATTAAACAGATCTGCTGCTGCTCAAAGCAATGTATAGACTTATTTCGACCCAATTAAAGATGGGGCAAAACCTCGTATGGACTGGCATAACACATGAATTTATGGCACCTCATTGGAAGTTGAACTTCAGACCAAAGGGGGCTTGAGGCCTCTGGTTGCATGGTGGCTCTATCACTGTGCAAACCGCTAAGAGTTCTTTTTTTTTTTTTTTTTTGCCATAGTTTAGGAGAGATGTTAGTGGGGGTTAGCGGGGTGTTAGTAGTGTCGACCACAGACGAGTACAGGGGCTATCCATAGCCCTGAAACTCCAACGCCCCCAATGGGGCTCGATCCCTGGTCTCCCACGTGGGGAGAGCCAGGAGATACCAACTGAGCTACAACTCACTGGTAACCGCTAAGAGTTCAAAGCAGTGGAACTTATGGAAAGTTTTTGTGCAAAATTTGAACAAAGTAGTTACTCCCTGTCCCAAATGCTCAACCTTTGTGGGAATTGTGTATTTTGGAGGCAAAAAAATTTATTAGCATGAGTTTTTATCCAAAAAAATTTACACAAATTTAAAGATCTCTTTAAGAAGAAAAAAGTGGTGTAAAAACTTTTTAAAAAAGTTTGCGCGTAAAATCCTCAATTACCCATGAAAGTCGGGCAATTTGGGCCCAAGTCTGTAAAGACAAAAGATAAAAGAGGTTTAGGATAGACCCGAGGACCCTCCAGCGGTCCATAGGTGTTTTTAACGGTCCGGATTTAATTAAAACTCTTTCATTGAAAACACTTTTAGATGGTTTAGATCTACGCTGTACGGTGCAGCTCGTTTACTGCAGTGCACAATCCCCGGTTCCGGTTTAGGACTGCCTATGCGTCTCTCTGTTTTTTGCTAAGCAAAGAATTTATGAATTTTTGAAAACGAATTACAAAGATTAAATGGACCCGAGACTCAAAACTCCAAGGGCCCAAAAGGGGAAAACGCCTATGGGTCTCTCTTTTACGCAATAATTGTTGGTAGGATTGGGTTGCATTATTGCTAACACAATGAGTTGTTTCACTTTCATCTTTCGTTGCATTATTGTGTGTGTGTGTTGTGTGTGTGTGTGTGTGTGTGAGAGAGAGAGAGAGAGAGAGAGAGAGAGAGAGTGTGTGTCAATTCGTTGGTGGGATTGGGTTGCATTATTGCTAACACAATGAGCTGTTTCACTTTCATCTTTCGCTTCAACCATTATTTCCTCCTCTCCTGCATGCATTTCCAATTTTTTCTATAATTGATTGATGGAACATAATCAACTAGCTTCACTGTGTACATTTTTAGCCCCAAAACAACCATGTTTATAACACACAGGAAGCTAAATTCCAATTAATCAAGATGATTCCACATGCTCTAAAAATTGCAAAATTTTCAAACTTTGTTTTTATTGTTGGTTCTCTTAAGTTTTATTATTTTTTTTCCTGATTAAAATGTTGATTATTTCAGCAAAAAACCAAACCCACTGTCTGTGTAGTTACAAACATCAGGTTAATTGCAAGCTAACCTTAGTTTATGGTTAACAAAATTGCATGTAATCTTTCAGACCCATAACTATGTCAGAAACAGATCTGCTGCTGCTCAAAGCAATATATAGACTTGTTCAACCCAATTAAAGATGGGGCAAAACCTCGTATGGACTGGCATAACACATGAATTTATGGCACCTCATTGGAAGTTGAACTTCAGACCAAAGGGGGCTTGAAGCCTCTAGTTGCATGGTGGCTCTATCACTGTGCCAACCGCTAAGAGTTCAAAGCAGTGGAAAGTTAGAAGAGGATAATTAGAACTTATGGAAAGTTTTAGTGCAAAATTTGAACAAAGTAGTTACTCCCTCTGTCCCAAATGCTCAACCTTTGGGGGAATTGTGTATTATGCAGGCAAAAATTTTTAGTAGCATGAGTTTTATCCAAAAAAAAATTACAGCAATTTAAAGATCTCTTTAAGAAGAAAAAAGTGGTGTAAAAACTTTTGAAAAAAAAAAAAGACCATTATTTTTTAGGTGTGAAATCCTTAATTACCCAAGAAAGTCAGGGCAATTTGGGCCCTGACTTTAGTGGGAATTTTACTATAATTGTTGCCTCTATATAATATCATCACTAAAAGAGGACAGTGACTTCCAAGGATGGCGTGGCTTTGGATACTTAAAATCCCTGCCAAAGTGACTTCCAAGTTAACTTTTCTTTGGTTCATCTTCCATAACAGTTGATTACGATTACAGAATTAAATTTACTAACATGTTTTTTTGAAAACTTTAAAGTACTATAAAACAATTTATTATGATTTTCGAAATTTACCGCTCTTTGGTGTCTTGTATTTTTGTTGTGGAGAGTGGAACAATAGTACTCCAATTTTAACACGTTATTTCACCAGCTCATCTTCTGCGCAACATGTGAACTTGCAGAAATTTTCGTTGACTGGTTATTTTCATGGGAGGGGTAGGGTGCACCTTTTTTTTTTTTTTTTTTTGAGATGGGAACAATACAATTTTCCTATTTCGTTTGTTAGTGCTTCCGTACACTTTAATTTCACAAGGGCCCC
Organism: Vaccinium vitis-idaea; assembly: GCA_963854785.1. Lineage (NCBI taxonomy): Eukaryota > Viridiplantae > Streptophyta > Magnoliopsida > Ericales > Ericaceae > Vaccinium > Vaccinium vitis-idaea. Next base: position 9,255,903 of record OY978224.1, read on the forward strand.
AAGTTATGGAAATCGTACCAAGGACCCTTGTCCCATCTTATTCATAGGTGCACTGGGACCACTCGAATAAATGCATTTTGGCTGTGAAAAGGGTTTCACGTCCATATTTTGGACCAAGGATAAAGCCAGGGAGTTAGTAGGGGCAGTCGCCTCCATACGTCTTAAAAAATTTGTACTATTATATTAAAAAAAATATTTATCATCAAACTATATAGTCCCGTCCCCCCTCCGTTTTTCGTTAAAAAAATAATTGTAATCGCTTTAATATTTATCAAGCTATAAAACAACTTTGTACGAAAATTGGTTTTAATGAGGTTTAATTACAATTATTTTAAACCTAAAATTTATAACCCAACTCACTTCAGGGCCGGACTCAAGGCCCCGTTCACTTTTAAAAACTAAGGCCATTGAAATTCCGGAAGCCCAAAACTCTTTAACGTGGTCTGTGGACATCAAAGTGAAGGCAAAAGAAATTGGGGGATCCCAAAACAGTCGATTCTCAATTGCAAGAATTGGACTCTCAGTTTAAGGAATATACAATGGAGTTGAGCACATCTTTAGATCCTCGCGATAGCTTCAGATCATTCAACATTGAAGATACTTGCAAGCTTGCAAAGAAGTATTATTCAATGGATTTCACGGAGCAAAAAAAGTATCACTTGAGATATAAATTGCAAAATTATAAGCTTGATGTGTCTAGGCATCCTGAGTTCCAAAATTTGTCAACGATTTCAAAATTGAGTGATTGTTGGCGAAGACAAGAAAGTGCACAATATATCATCTTTTCGATAGGTTGATTCAACTTATATTAACTTTGCATGTTTCAACGGCTACAACCGAACGTGCATTTTCTGCTATGAAATGTGTGAAGATAAGACTTCAAAATAGGATGGAGAATGATTATTTAGCAAATTTCTTGATCACTTATATTGAGAAAGATATTGATGAGGGTTGGACACAGACTCTATCATTGATGTTTTTAATAACAAGAAGGAGTGTCGAGCACAGTTCAAGATGCTTGATTTCAGTCAACACTAGATATGATTAGATAGACGTTAATACCTTTTGCAATCTAAGTTGATATTAGAAACATGTTTAGTTTCATGTGTATTGGTGTTATTTTGTGTGTGTGTATATATATATATATATATATATTTTTTTTGAGTTAGCAAAAATTCATATCGTTGTCTTAATTTATATTTTTTATTGTATATATCAGTCCCCCCTACGCCAAAATTCTGGCTTCGTCCCTGTTTTGGACCCCATGCACGACCAACTCTACTTAATGTGGGAAAAAGCATAGCCCACTCTATGTGGCAACTTCTCACTCTTTTTATCTTACATGGGCACAATTTTTCTCTCTCCCCAACTCCTAAAACTGTTTGAAAGTGCTTAAATCCTAAGATACCCTATGAAAGTTTCTAAACCACTCTAGGATACACTATGAAAGTGTCTAAACCACTAAAACCCTATAATATGAAAGTGCACTCAATGTGTTTATTTCTTATCCTATACCATACAGATTAGCCTGCTGGATGAGGCTAGCATGTTTGCTGCAAATGCAAATATACTTCTCAAAGCAATCTTTTAGCCCCATCTTCTTTGGAGTCGGTGCTTCTGCTTCTACTTTGAGGATGAAGTTGTCAATAATATCCTCAGCCTCATAACTACATGTGATCTTTCAGACCTATAAGTGTGTCACTAAACAGATTTGCTGCTGCTCAAAGCAATATATAGACTTATTTCGACCCAATTAAAGATGGGCAAAACCTCGTATGGACTAGCATAACATATGAATTTATGGCACCTCATTGGAAGTTGAACTTGAGACCAAAGGGAGCTTAAGGCCTCTGGTTGCCTAGTGGCTCTATCAATGTGCCAACTGCTACGAGTTCAAAGCAGTGGAAAGTTAGAAGAGGATAGTTAGAACTTATGGAAAGTTTAAGTGCAAAATTTGAACAAAGTAGTTACTCCCTCTGTCCTAAATGCTCAACCTTTGGGGGAATTGCATATTTTGCAGGCAAAGAAATTTAGTAGCACGAGTTTTATCCAAAAAAATTTTACAACAATTTAAAGATCTCTTTAAGAAGAAAAATGATTTTTTTTTTTTTTTTGAACAGCAAAAAATTTATTAATCTTTGAACACGGATTACAAAGATTAAAGGGAGCCAAGCGCATACAAAGATTAAATGGAGCCAAGCGCAAAAAGCATCACAACGTGAAATGGCATCCCAACTAGGTTGGCACCCCATACCACGACAATCATATGCCGGCAAGGCTCAAAGAAAGAGAAAACAAAGGTTGATAAGTAATCAACCGAAAGAGAGAACACAAGAAAAGAGGAGCAACATCTAAGTAACAAAGCTAAGAGTAATAATCCCGTAGCAAGCTCCATGACATCTTGAGTAACCGGCAGCTGTTATCTTCAAAAAAGAATGCTCCAATTGATAAAAACTAAAGAGGGTCCCAGCATGAGAAGCAGCACACAAAGTTCAACATCAAATTTCAGCAACAAAACAACCTTAAGCAGCAGAATTTCAGCAACAGAACAATCCTTAAGCAGCAGAGTTTCAGCAACAGAACAATCCTCAAGCAGCAGCAGCAGAGCACCATCAAATTTCAGCAGCAAAACAAACCTTAAGCAGCAGAATTTCAGCAACAAAATAATCCTTAAGCAGCAGAATTTCAGCAGTTACTTGCTCCATATCCGTGTACTAATTCATGATAAAAACAGTGGTAAAAACTTTAGCATCAAACTTCAGCAACACCGCAATCCTTAAAGCAGCAGAATTTCAGCAGTTACTCGAACCATATCCGTGTACTAATTCAATGAATTCCAAATCGTGAAAGTTCCCAAGTGCAATCAAAGAACGTTCATCGAGCAAACGGAGGATCAAAGGTGCAGATTCATCCCGTGAGTGAAACATATAATCCATAGCAGCATCAACATGTGGACACAAAATAGATCCCAAGACCCAAACCACCCAGACACAATATAGACCAGTCCAAGACTTGAGACACAAACCTTCCAATCTCAAAAAACCCCCACAACACAACCAAACAACCAGACCCCCAAACCAAGCCCAAACCCAGAAAAACCCCAAAAAGCACAGACTCAGAACCCCAGAAAAAAACATACAAAGACAGAAACAAAGATAAGACACACCCAACCCAACCACCAAGGAACAACCCAAGTGAAAGGCACATAACCCAACCAAGCAACCCAAAAACTAAGACACTCACAGAACAAAAAGAAACAAGAACACAAAGACAAAAAACCCAAGATACACTACCTAAAGAGCTTCCAAGACACTATCCAGCCTGTAAATGAAATCATTAATTGAGTATGAATTAGACTCCCATGAAGCTTTCACCCATAAGGCAACACGAACCTTGATCAGATCCACCAGCTCGATCCAGTTAAGCCTTTTGTTTTGAAACACCCACTCATTTCTCATCTTCCACATTGACCATAAGACTGCAAGTGGAATGCAGTCCCATATACGTTTCTTCTTCTTTTTGATTGTCCAACTTGACCACCATTGAAATAAGAGATAGATGGAATGTGGAGTTACCCATTTGACACCCCACCAATTCAGAATTTCAGTCTAGACAAACCAAGCAGGATGGCATAGCAGAAATGAATGATCAAGTGATTCTACTTCTTCCCCACAAAATTTGCATAAGGCATTCTCAACTTCAGTGATAATTCCTAAGCCCAGTAGAAAGTCAGCAGTTTTAATTCTTCCTAACTGAACCATCCAACCAAAACATTGTATTCTATATGGGGTAGCATTATTCCAAATCAATTTAAGAACCTTTATGTCGGGAGTAAAAGGTATTGCATCCCTATGCAAAAGCATTTTGTACATCGATTGGACAGAATAAGAGCTTGAGGTTGCTTTCCAAACCAACATATTTGGTACCCCCACAATTGTATAAGGATTTAGATTCTCCAACAGATTGGACACAGCCACCAACTCTGCATTTTCCCACACAAATAATCTTCTTCTAAACTGAAAATCCCATGCAGAGAACTCATTTCTTCTATTGAGCACTGCAGCCAATGATTCCTCTCTCATTTGCACAATGCTGAACAACCTTGGGAATAAATCAGAAAGCTTTTTCCCATCTAACCATGTATCTTGCCAGAAAGAAATTGATGTGACATCTCCAATCTTGAATCTGATGTTGTCCAAGAAATAAGAAAACTGCAGAGGTTTTCTATATTGAATCAATAGAATATCTTTCCATATGATTGAGACCTTCCTATTAATCTCCATGAAAGGAAGCCAGTTTTGGTCCCCCACACTGTATTTAGAATAGACGAGCCTTCTCCACAGAGCATCCTTTTCAATTCCGTACCTCCACCACCACTTAAGTAGCAAAGCTTCATTCATTTCTCTCAATCCTTTGATTCCCAAGCCACCGTGATCCTTGTTTTGCATCATCTTTGTCCAGCTAACCATATGTATCTTCTTCTTAAGATCTGACCCTCCCCACAAGAAATTTGCTTGAATGCTCTCAATAGTTTTTGCAACTTTCTCAGGCATTTTGAAAATTGACATGTAGTAGATGGGTAAGTTGCTTAGAACTGATTTGATTTGTGTTAACCTCCCTCCAAAAGATGTGTTTCTTCTCTTCCAAGAAGATAATCTGGATCTAACTTTATCAATAACAGGTTTCCAGGTTGATACAAGTCTAGGGCTTGCATCCAAGGGCATCCCCAGGTACTTAATTGGCAACATTTGAGGGTGACATCTGAGGGCCATAGCAAAGACACTTAGTTCATCCTGGTTAATGCCCACACCACACACCAAGCTTTTGTGAAAATTAATTCTTAATCCAGACATAACTTCGAATCCTTTTAGAAGGATTTTGATGATTTCAACTTCCTCCATGGATGCATTGCAGAAAATAATGGTGTCGTCAGCGAATTGAAGATGAGTAATGATTGGACCACCTTCTACTGCACTTATGCCTTTAAGCTTCCCTTTCTCAATTGCTTCCAAGAACAATCTATTCAAGCCTTCAGTAGCGATAATAAAGAGAAATGGAGAGAGGGGATCACCTTGTCTTATACCTTTGTGCATCTTGAATTGCTTGGTTGGAGCTCCATTGACCAGAACAGAAATCCATGCAGTAGACAGACATTCTCTGATCCAACCAATCCATTTGTGAGGATAGCCCATCTGCTGCATCATTCTAAACAAAAAGTTCCAATTCAAGTTGTCAAAAGCTTTCTCAAAGTCAAGCTTAATGATCAGGCCTTTTGAACCTTTTCTCTTCCAACCATCCAAAATTTCATTCGCAATAAGGATGCTGTCTTGAATATTCCTTCCACTAGTGAAAGCTGATTGAACCTTCCCCACCACAGAAGGTATAGTGATCTTGAGTCTGGCTGCAAGGACCTTAGACAGGACTTTGTACATACACCCAATTAGACTGATGGGTCTAAAATGAGACAAATGAATGGGATTATCAATCTTAGGGATTAATGCAATGAAAGAAGAGTTGATACCTCTAGTAAGCTTCCCATTCAAGTGAAATTCACCCATGAATTGCATGATGTCTGCTTTCATAAATTTCCACCCTTTTTTTATGCTTAAAAAGTTGAAACCATCGGGCCCAGGGGCTTTGTTCCCATCACTGGATTTGATTACATGCCAAACTTCCTCAACAGAGAACTGTGTTGTGAGCTCCTCCTTCATTTCTTCATCTATAACAGAACTAGTACTTGTTGTGAAAAAAGGCCTCGTAACCCAGTCTTCCTTGTACAATGCTTTGAAAAATTTGAAAACTTCAAACTTTACTGCATTAGGCTCATCAATTAGCTGATCCCCCACAGTCACAGAATTGAGTGAGTTTCTTCTCTGTCTGGAATTTGCAATTCTATGAAAAAACTTAGTGTTTTTGTCCCCATTCAAATGCCATTGTATTCTGGATTTTTGGACCCACATTCTCTCTAAATTCCTTTCTAGCTTCCACAAATCACTTATCAGACTTCTTCTTGTGTTCCTTTCCTCCTGTTGAATTGAACCAGCTTCCGCTTTCAAGTCTAAAGCATGGAGTTTTTCTTCCACCAGATCCAATCTTGATTGAATTGAACCAAACTCCACTTTACTCCAAATTTTAATAGCTTCTTTCCCTTTAATCTTTGTATTACATGCCGAGATTAATAAAATTTCCTTTTTGCTGTTAAAAAAAAAAAGAACAAAAAAGTGGTGTAATAACTTTTCAAAAAAAAAAAAGACAATTATTTTTTGCGTGTGAAATCCTTAATTACCCAAGAAAGTTAGGGCAATTTGGGCCCAAGTCTGTAAAGACAAAAGATAGAGACGGTTTCGGACGGAACCGGGGACCCTGCAGTGCAGCAAATGTGTTGCATCGTGCAGCGCAGCGTTCCAGCCGTTCATAGGTTTTTTCAACTGTCCGGTTTAATGGAAGAGTTTTATTTATATCCGTTGAAAACACTTTTGGACGGTTTAAATCTGCACTGCACCATTCCGCTTTTGGTTTAGGACTGCCTATGGGTCTCTCTTTTGCGCAATAATTATCTGAGACACCACTCCCTGTGTAACTAGATTGGTGGTGTAGGCCTGGAGCCCTGGAACCCATTGGGTCTAGTAGGTGGGGGACATAATAAGTTTCCTAAGCTTTTTGTGAATGGCCTTATTGATGATAATGGTTGCTAGAATATTGACCCCATTGCCAATGTGATTGATTCTCAAACTGCTGATTACATTTTAGATACTCATATTCCTCAATATACGAATGCTACAGATCAATCTACTTGGCTGGGCTCTTCGAGTGGAAATTTTACTATAGCTGCAGCCTATATATAATATATCATCGCTAAAGAGGACAGTAACTTGCAAGGATGGCTGTGGCTTTGGAAACTTAAAATCCCAGCCAAGTTGAAAACTATTCTTTGTTTCATCTTCCATAACAGGCTCCCCACTAATTCTTTTAGATTGCATCGTGTCATTACATCTGTGGACTTATGCCTGAGATGCAATGACGGCCATGAAGATTTAAGAGAATTGTACAGGCTGGTCCACTCTTAGATGGCTGTTTCCCTAGCACTCCACTAACATATTTAAAATGCACCGATTACTCCACCCCATGTGCGGAACAGGAACGGAAGTTACTTCACCCTATGTTTGTTGCCCGTCTCTCTCTCTCTCTACCCACCCCCACATGGGCACAATCTCTCTCTCCACAACTCCTCAAACCGTATGAAAGTGCCTAAATCCTAAGGTATCCTATGAAAGTGCTTAAACTTAAACTCTAGGGTACCCTATGAAAGTGCCTAAACCACTAAAATCCTATAATAGGAAAGTGCACCCTAAACCTAAACCCTAGGGTACCCTATGAAAATGACTAAAACTAAACCCTAGGATACCCTATGAAAGTGCCTAAAATCCTAGGGTACCCTATGAAAGTGTCTAAACCACTAAAACCGTATAATATGAAAATGCACCCTAAACCTAAACCCAAAAAAAGAGTGATTGACCTTAATGGTAATTAAAAAAAAGTGATTGACCTTAATGGTAATAAATATTTATTTTGCGACCTTAATGGTAATTGTTCCAAGATTTAAACCACCTATTCCGGAATGTATTGAAGACCAAAAGAATTTCTGGCATAAGAAATAACATACCTGGAGCATTCTTTTTGTTGTTATTCTCTAGAAAAATTGGACGGACTAGAACAAGAAAAGTTTTGAATCTATTGGCACTCCAATGTAAACTCCTACGCTGAGGAAATTCAGGAAGCTTTCAAATCTCTCACCCTCCAAGGAAGGCAAATCTCTAGACTAACTACTTGGCTTCCCCGAAAAGCAGATTTGAAACTTAACACGGATGGCTAGTGGTACAATTTCAATGGAACAGTGGGCTATGGAGGCATAATCAGGGTACTATGGAAAAGATACATGCTCTCAAATCTGATTCGCTTGCCGCAGTGAAAGCCATTAATGAAGGAGTGCCTGATCGACATCCAAACCATCAGATGCTTGAAGACTCTAGGAGCATCAATCTCTCACATTGGAAGGATGGCAAATCAAAGCACAGATAGCCTCGCACGTTTGGGAGCTGATGCAGTAGCCATAGAGGAAGAGTATTTTCGGCATTTTAAGCCTCGGATGGCGAAATCATAATACCTGTATCGATACAGGAGAATAGCTGTATCGATACCGAGGCGCTAGTGGGCGAACAGAAACTCCTGTATCGATACAGGAGTTCTCCTGTATCGATACCGAGTGGCCTAAGTTCGGCCGGTTGATTTGCCTCGTTATTTTGCTATTATTTACGATTTTTCCATTTTTGGTAATTTTGCGTTTTTTTTTACTGATTTGGTTTCCTTTTCGAATTAGGGTTTCCGATTTCCTATATAATAAGTTGTAAGCCTTAAGGGCTAGGGAGAGTTTTTGCTGAGTATTATTGAATGAAAAGAGTCTAGAGAGCGTTTTCTCTAAACTTTCTTGTTTGTGTTCGATTGTTGCACGTCTTTTTCTGTAGTTCATAAGGCGCCTTGCATCAGTTGGTATCAGAGCATTGAGTTCCAATCCTGACTATGGACGGAGGACGTGCTGGAGGTCGAGGGGGACGAGGTGATCGTACCGCTAATTTGGAGGACATCTATGAAAGATATGACGTAGCGCAGGAGGCGCGAACGGAGGCGCGATTCCAACAACTAGCGGATGCAATAGCGGCTCTAACCGACCAAGTTGCCGCCCTAGCTGTTGGGGGGAATCCACCTCGCCATCAACCGTACGATCGGCGGCCTCGAGAGGAGGACGAAAGTACGGATGGTGAAGCGGCTGAAAACCCTTTTGTTATGGGGGCATTCGGCGTTGGCAGGGCTGGCGGCGGTGGCTTTCATCAACAAAGGGGCAGAGGCCGGGAGATCATGGCTGATAACCGTGATTTCCGACCATGGGAGGCTGGTCTGAGGATCGATCTGCCTGAGTTCCAGGGGGGTTTGACGCCTGAGGAGTTCCTTGATTGGGTTGCGGCTATGGATGAAGTCTTGGAGTTCAAGCAAGTTCCAGAGGATAAACGGGTGTCGCTGGTGGCTACCAAATTCAGGGGTAGAGCCGCGGCATGGTGGCAGCAATTGAAGCAGACTCGGTTGCGGCAGGGAAAAGACAAGATTAGTTCGTGGGAAAAATTAAAGAAAAAGATGCGGGTGGCTTTTCTTCCCCACAACTACTCGCGGCTGATGTATCAGCGGCTGCAGAATCTTCGTCAAAATTCGCGTTCTGTGGATGATTACACCACAGAGTTCCATCAATTGGTAGCCCGGAATGATCTTGCAGAAACGGAGGAGCAGTTGGTATCGAGGTATGTGGGAGGTTTGCGTGAACAGTTCCAGTTTACATTAAATATGTTCGAATTATTCTCTGTCTCCGATGCCTATCAAAAGACGTTGCAGATAGAAAAACAAGCTATTCGCAGGCCTTCTTCAACTCCGTGGAGTGCTACGGCTCGGCCCACGGTCGTCAATACTTCCACCAAGCCAATTGCTAGCCTGCCCCCCACTAATCCGCCAGCAATTAGGGCAGGTGCTAGTTCTGGTTCTGGGTCGAAGTGTTTTAAGTGTGGTGAGCCTGGTCATCGCGCCTTTGAGTGTAGAAAGGGCGAACGACCAGGAAAAGCTTTGTTTGTGGATTCTGATGGGATTGTGAACGAGCAATGCGAGTCATACGAGCAATGCGAGTCATACGAGCAAGAGGCAGCATATGATGAGGAGGTTGTGGAAGAGGTAGTTGGGGATAACGGTCCATTATTGGTTGTTCGGCGGCTGTGCTATGCTCCGCGTGAGGCAGAGGGCGATTCGTGGCTCCGTGGTAATGCGTTTCAGTCTACTTGTACCATTGGGGGAAAGGTGTGTCGATTTGTGATTGATTCTGGTAGTTGCGAGAACGTGGTGGCAGAAGAGGCAGTCCAAAAACTTGGTCTAAAGACGGAGGCTCATCCCAGTCCCTACAAGCTTACATGGTTGAAGAAAGGTAACGAAGTTAAAGTTTCCAAAAGATGTTTAGTTGCTTTCTCTATTGGTTCCAAGTACAGGGATGAAATCTGGTGTGACGTTGTGGCCATGGATGCTTGCCACCTTCTATTGGGAAGACCATGGCAGTATGATCGTAAGGTGGTCCATGACGGGGGCGCTAATACATATGCGCTATCATTCAATGGTGTGAAGATTGTGTTGCTGCCTTCCAAGGAGGTTGTACCCAAACCACAAACTGGGGAGGGTACCACCCTTTTGACGAGAATACAATTTGAAGAGGAGTTGTCAACAAGCAAAGTAGTTTTTGTGTTAATGGCGAAAGAGGGTCCTAAGGCCTTGGTAGAAGAAGATGTTCCAGCAATGGTTCAACCTCTTCTGCAGGAATTTCAGGATGTGTTTCCAGCAGACTTACCAGATGGGTTGCCCCCTCTGCGGGATATTCAGCACCAGATTGATTTGGTGCCCAATTCGAGTTTGCCCAATCGGCCCCATTATCGTATGAGTCCGAAAGAGCATGAAGAGCTGCGGAGACAAGTGGAGGAACTATTGGCTAAGGGCTTTATTCGTGAAAGCCTTAGCCCGTGTGCAGTACCCGCCCTGTTAATTCCAAAAAAAGATGGAACGTGGAGGTTGTGCGTTGATAGCAGGGCCATTAACAAGATCACGGTGAAGTATCGCTTTCCAATTCCAAGGCTGGATGATCTGCTAGACCAGTTAGGTAATGCAAAGGTGTTCTCGAAGCTGGACTTGAAGAGTGGGTACCACCAGCTTCGAATCAGGCCAGGGGATGAATGGAAAACAGCGTTCAAAATTCGAGAGGGTCTTTATGAGTGGATGGTGATGCCGTTCGGTCTGTCCAATGTGCCTAGCACCTTCATGAGGATGATGAACCAGACCCTTCGCCCTTTTATCGGTAAATCTGTTGTCGTTTATTTCGATGATATTTTAATATATAGTGCCACACCTGATCAACACTTGCAGCACTTAAGGGAAGTTCTTACTGTTTTGCGTGCTGAAAAATTATTTGGGGCAATCAAGAAGTGTGTGTTCTTAACTGATACAGTGCTTTTTCTTGGATATGTTGTATCCAAGGATGGGATTTCAGTGGATGAGTCTAAGGTTGAGGCTATTCGTAGCTGGCCACAACCGCAGATTTTATTCGATGTTCGCAGTTTCCATGGGCTTGCGGCGTTTTACCGTCGTTTTATTCCGCACTTTAGTACTATCATGGCTCCTATAACAGATTGTATGAAGGGTGGCAGGTTTGCGTGGAATGATGCGGCAACTGCTGCGTTTCAATTGATCAAGCAAAAGTTAACTTCGGCTCCTGTGTTGATCTTGCCGGATTTTTCACAGCCTTTTGAACTGCATTGCGATGCATCAAAGGTTGGCATTGGGGCTGTCCTTAGCCAAAATTCTAAACCTGTTGCTTATTTTAGTGAGAAACTAAATGGAGCAAAGATGAATTATAGCACCTATGATGTGGAGTTCTATGCCTTGGTCCAAGCATTGAAGCACTGGTATCACTATCTTATTTATAGTGATTTCGTTCTATATTCTGATCACGAGGCATTGAAGCACTTCAATGCTCAAGATAAGTTGTCCAGTCGGCATGCTAAATGGGCGGCATATATTCAGCAGTTCTCTTTCTCTATCAAGCACAAGTCTGGTGCTTTGAATCGAGTGGCTGATGCCCTCAGTCGGCGTTCCAATTTTCTTGTTTTGATGCGCACTAAAGTAACAGGTTTTGATGCTTTTCGTGAGTTATTGGCAGCTGATCCATATTTTTCTACTATTATTAAAGATATCGCAGGGGGAGCCCAATCTGCATTCCACATGCACAATGGTTTCTTATTCAAAGGAAATTTGTTGTGTGTTCCGGAGTCCAGCCTGCGGTTGAAAATCATTAAGGAGTTGCATGATGAGGGGCATGTGGGCCGGGATAAAACCTTTGCATTGGTTTCTGCTTCCTATTTTTGGCCGACCTTGCGGCGTGAGGTTTATAAGTTCGTGGCTGGGTATCATATTTGCCAAGTTTCTAAGGGTACGGCCACTAACGCCGAGTTATACATGCCATTGCCAATTCCTTCCCAGCCTTGGGCCGATGTCAGCATGGATTTTGTATTGGGGCTGCCACGTACACAACGTGGTCATGATTCTGTCTTCGTGGTGGTCGATCGATTTTCAAAAATGGCACACTTTATCGCATGCAAGAAACCACAGATGCTGTTAAGGTGGCGCAGTTATATTTTTCGGAGGTTTATCGCTTGCATGGGCTGCCTATGTCTATCGTTTATGATCGGGATACCAGGTTTTTGAGTTATTTTTGGCGTTGTTTGTGGAGGCTGGCCAACACTCAATTGGATTTTAGTACGGCTTATCATCCCCAGACCGATGGCCAGACTGAGGTGGTGAACCGGTCTTTGGGCAACTTACTACGTAGTTTGGTGGAGGATCATCTCAAAAGTTGGGATCAAAAGCTGTGTCAAGAAGAGTTTGCTTTCAACCATTCTGTCAATCGGAGCACAGGTTTCTCTCCTTTTCAGGTTGTGTATGGATTTAACCCGCGCACACCAGTCGACTTAGCTCCTGTTCCAAGCTTGAAGCGTTCCAGTGGCAAGGCTGAAGATTTCATGACGAGTTTACAGCAGGTCCATGCCGAGACTAAGTTGCGTTTGGAGAGTAGTACGGCCAAGTACAAGGCGGCGGCAGACAAGAAGCGCCGACTGGTGGAGTTTGAGGTTGGTGATTTCGTTTATGCGGTCCTCACTAAAGACCGATATACATTTCATGAGTATAACAAACTTGTTGCTCGTAAAATTGGCCTCGTTGAGGTTGTTGAGAAGATCAATCCCAATGCCTATCGTTTGAAGCTTCCCAGCCATGTTCGTACTGCCGATGTGTTTAATGTCAAGCATCTCATTCCATTCCGGGGTGATAGCTCGTCCGATGATGATGATGCAAATTCGAGGGCGAATTTCTTTTTAGAAGGGGCGGATGATGCAGTAGCCATAGAGGAAGAGTATTTTCGGCATTTTAAGCCTCGGATGGCGAAATCATAATACCTGTATCGATACAGGAGAATAGCTGTATCGATACCGAGGCGCTAGTGGGCGAACAGAAACTCCTGTATCGATACCGAGTGGCCTAAGTTCGACCGGTTGATTTGCCTCGTTATTTTGCTATTATTTACGATTTTTTCATTTTTGGTAATTTTGCGTTTTATTTACGAGTTTTAATTTGAAATGAAAGGATATTTCCTCATCTAGGAGTCTTTACGTACGGGATGTTCCCTAAATGTGGTCTCTTGTGATAGCAAATGCTATCGTTAGGGAAATGGTGCAGATGATTGTTTCATTATAGGGTTGACGCATGCTATCAAGTACTGTAATTTGCCACATTTTAATTATTACTCTCTCTGTTCCAATTTGATAGTTAACTACGAAATTACGTACAATTTTCAAACTAAAAATAAATGTATTTACCAAATTAATTTTCTAATCAATATGGATTTTGTTTGATATATCTCATTGAGAACTTTAATAGGGTACAAGAAAAAATCAACAATTATATTTTAGTGGATTCAAATTGGGACGGAGGGAGTTTGAGATTCCCTACATAGATTATACAGAAATAATTCAACAATAATATTTCACTACAAAACTAGGTGCAATTTTCAAACTAAAAAAATAATGTATTTACTGAATTAATTTTCTAATCAATGTGAATTTTGTTTTGATATCTCATTGTGAACTTTAATACGGTACTAAAAATAATAATTATTTTGGTAAATACATTATATTTTAGTGGACTCAAATTGGGACGGAGGGAGTTTGAGATTTCCTACATAGATTTTGTATGTGAGATACAAAAATAATTCAACAATAAGATTTAAGGGATTTATAATGCTACGATTGTAATTTTTAATGCCACACTGAAACGAACTTGGGTCTCTGTAGTGACCGAAGTCACTACACCCCATAGTGACTTCATTTGTGGGCCCTATGAAATCTTCATTTGGGATCGGGACTGTTCATATTTTCAGGAATGTTGAGCACATTGGATCATCGGAGATTCGGTAGACACACAATTAAGACAAATTTACTTTACAATTTATTCTCTAAATAATATTTGTTATCCGTTCGTAAAATAAATGGTATCCGACTATATGGCTACCAATATCGAATTAATTTGATTTTTTATATGAATGATTTACTCAACATTCTCGATAAATTAAATGGTTCCAATCCAAATACAAATTACAGAGGGTCCACAATTGAGGTCTATACTGGGTGTAGTGACCCAAAATCCACCAAAAGAAAGTGCTATATCAAAAGAGTCAAGTACACCTCTAACACGGTTAAAAAGTGCATCTTAAATATTGCAAGCTCACAATTACTACTTTGAAGTTTGGAGTGAGGAAGAAACCTCAACATAAAAGGCAACCCCGTAAATTAGATCTCCAACATGAAATTCGAGAAATAAACATACCATCAAAGATTTCCTCCCTTGATAACCTCATTTTGTTTCCTTACCTTGTTTGCCATAAAATTTTATGTAAAATCCCATAAAATCAACTATGATTTTCCATTTTTACACCTTGATTTTATGGAAATTCCGTGGAATTTTTCATAAAATCTTATGGAAACAGGGCCTTATTTAATTTGTTCCTTTGAGAATGCAAACGGATATCTCTCCGCTACAACACCCGTAAAACTACAAATCAAGATCGGAAAAATCTGAGGATGGGAACACAGGCAAGTTCACTTATCCTCAACCGAAGTTATTTTCTTTTCCTTAGTTCGTTATCTTTAGGGCAGAGCCATGATTTAAGTTCGGGATGACCCGGCGTTTGGTGTTAATGTATGTTCAGGAAAAATATGAAGAAAAAGATTAAGTGCAAAGTTAGGCTTTGTTTTTTTTGTTAAAAAATAAAAAATAAAAGCTTGATTCAATTCTGGTCTTTAATATATTATCAGGATAGCTGATATTACTAAATGTGGTATTCGATTTTATGTTATTTGATGTTGCGTCAAGTAATGGATTGGTATTAATGCCACTGATATGCTTGGGGTTACTCTTTTTTTTTTCCATACGATATACAACAACGGGGTTAGTGGGAAAGGTAAAAGGTTAAACAATCAAAGGGGTTCGATGTCTCTCCATAGACTCAAACCCCACATCTTCCCCTTCACAGGCAAGGGGATTACTAATTTTACTGCATTAAATTGGATTTCTATGCAGGTGATTACCACTTTGGAAACTTGCATATGGGGTGTGGCCTTTTGGTTGTTATTTACCGGATTACCTCTTGGGGTCCTTCGCTCAATGTTTTTGTTGTATTTTTCTTGAATTCTTATCAACTTTGCATTTTTCAGGGTTTGAGTGGCATGTACATGTAGGGTACCAATCTCGTTGGGATGCTATACTTTTGTTCTGATATCTTTTGTCTCTTGGTCTTTAATTTAATCTCTTGTATCCTTATATTTGATTAATAAAATTTCTTCTACCATTCAAAAAAAATAAAATAATTGAGTGTCAAAATCAATTACCGAAATTCATTCATGAATTTCCAATTATTCATTTTTTTGAGATCTCTACAATTTGAAAATGGTTCAGAAGCCTTCAAACATTCAAACCTCAAGCGCTCCGAAGAAACAAATTGAACAAAATTAATCTACACATAGCCGAACTTGATTAGCCTTTTTTTTTTTTGGCAGTGATGATGGTGGTGAAGGTGATGGTGGTAGGAAAAAAAAAGATAGATACACGACACGAGTGTAATATTTGTAGTGATCGTATGAAAGCAATGGCAGGGGAGTAAAAGGACTAGTGGGGGCACAAAACGCCAATTGGATTTTTGGTTTTTTCGTTACACTTGTAAATAATTACTCCATTCGTTTAAAATTGCTGGTCACTTTTGAAAATTTCAACCTTTTAAGTAGATATGCGATAACTGCATTCAATATATGTATTCACATTAAATAGATTTATTAATTTCCAACAATTCCCTTATAATTGAACTTTTGAGTAAAATACATGTTGTTGGTAAAGAAGTTATTTTTTGAAGATTGAATAAATTTTGTTTTGACTTTTCAAAGAAAACAAATAATTTAGAACATCACAAAATAATATAAGGGACAAACAATTTGGAACGAAGGAAGTATCTTACAAATTCCAGTACAACACCTTCAAAGTTCAAACGAGGAAAATAACTGAGTACTATTAGGGCAGCACCACATAATAGCTCAATATCTTTTGGGCCACTTAAATAATCACCTTCAAATTAGAGTTTATCCTGTGCTCTATTTGGAGTTATGTTTCCATTCTTAAATTCAAATAAACCTAATTTTGTCCTTTAAAAAGGGGTGGTCCTCACGGAGGAGATCCGTGAGGGAGTCCTTAGGAGATCATGATTGTGTGTATATATATATATATATATATATATATAGAGGCCGGTTCTAGTCCGGGATCCGGACTTCCGGACCTCCATGATCCGAATATTTTTTTGACGATCCGAGCCGTCCAATGTGTTCAGAAGGTGTTTTCAAGGGTCCATGCGGGAAATCTTCAAAAAAAAATACCGGGAAGGGCTTGATCCAAGCAGTTTTTCGCAAAACTGTAAATATACAGTTTTTGCGAAAAACTACTTGGATCAAGCCCTTCCCTGTATTTTTTTTTGAAGATTTTCCGCGTGGACCTTGGAAAACACCTTTTGAACACATTGGACGGATCGGATTTTCTCAAAATAATTTGCAACACAAAAAAAACACCCCAAAGGCTCCAGTCAGGGATCCCTGACTGGAACCGTGGGGTATATATATATATATATATATATATATATATATATAGGATAATGATCTATTGAGGGAGTCCTTAGGATAATTCCGTGTGGACCTCACCATTCCGGATCAAATTTTGACGATCCGAACCGCTCAATGTTTTTAAAATGCATTTTTAAAGGTCCACGCGGAAAATCTTCAAAAAAAAATACCCGGAAGGGCTTGATCGGATCAGTTTTTGTTAAAAACGCTATATATAGAAGGAAATAAAAAATTCCTCTAAGTAAAGTTGGAGGTTACATAAAGTAATTGTGGGCTAAGAACCTTAGGCTTTACGTGCCCCAGTGTCTTTGAAAATTTTAGGGGAGAGTTTATCAAAGAAAGGAGATGTTGGCCATCTGCAGAAAGCTGATCTGAAGTGTGACAGTATCGTGGGGCACTATGGAAGTGCCGTGCGGCACTGCTTTGCCGCCAATTTGATTTTATAGTGGAAGATGTGCCGCACGTGATAGTTCAAGTGACGTGTGGCACTTTTGACCGTGGTTGACTTTATATGTTATTCGGGCATTTCTTTTCTCATCATTGGGGATTTGAAACAAATCCGAGGACGGGGTGTCTACCGTGAGTTTTGGGATGATGATTGGTGTGAAATTAACCTCTGAATTTTTTTGTTGGGCGTATAGAGTAAATGGGGCTGCAGAAAAAAATCCGTTTGGTCCAAATAAAATCACTGAAGAGTGAAATGTACTCAGCAGCCTTCCTACACCACCAATTCACCCATACCAGACTTGGAGTAATGTCCTTTTTATATTTGTTGATACTATATGGTGATTTTTGTCCGCAGAATTCAACTAGAAAAGCTACACCAGAATTAGCATCCTAGGACTTTGAGTTAGTCTAGCAGTTTAGATTGTTATTTAAACTATTAAAACGGTGTCGATAATGCTACCAAGGGGATGTTTTGAACTAGTGTTGAGTGATTAGCTTGAATCCACCCTCGAAAGCAAACCCTTAATTTGATTCCCCTAGATTCTTTGAAAAGTGAAGATGTAGGCTTCGCTCACAAGAAACTCTTACAATTTTACTTAGGTAGGGTACGAATTTGAATCTATGAGCTGGAACTTTCTCATCCTTATAGTCTTTCCACAAGTATTGCAAAATATATAGTAGCAACGATAATAGTAATAATAAAAAAAACCATAATTGATAATTCTTTAGTGAAAACAAAAAAACCACACAGGTCCTTTATTTATAGCAACTTACTGAAAGTAATTAACCGTACATGAGATAAGGAGCTTATTCACTGACATTGAAAAAAAAAAAAAAAGCTTTCATCAGCTAACCAAATGAAAGAAGAAGAAAAATCCAAGCACAGTTGTTTACACACAAATTAACATTATTCGATTGCAAGATGAAAAAGACGAGAGATCCAAAGCCTTCAATATTCCCACCTCTTACACCTGCCCCTCAAAACTAACCAATTACTATTACTGATTAGTAAGCCCAACTTTCAAATGGGTCAAGAAGGGGTGCGTCGGAAAGGATGGAGCGAAGTCTATCTGGCACTCGGATGTTGTCGCTTCCTAAATACAAACCCGTGAGCACAGGCATTCCTCCTTCTTCCACTTGGATCTCATTCACACGATTTCCCAACCCCCAAAATTCTAGGATCTCGAGTTGAGGGAATCCTCCAGCGGTGCAAACCAATTTTTCTTGACGAATGTTGCTCAGCTGGAGAACTGCCAATTTTGGAAGCTTCTCCAAAATTGGCATAGGATCTTCAGTAAGACCTGCTGCATCTAAGAAGAGGTACTTGAGATTTGGAAGCACCTCTGTTGGCAACTTCCAATCTGCCGTGAGATCGCCTGGGGACGAATGCCTACTTCCTGACAACCTCAATTGAAGGAGGTTTTGGCAACGAGAGAGGGGGTGCAAGTGGACCTCGAGATTCCGCCTGTTCTTTCTCGATAACCTTATCTCCAAGGATTGGAGGCTTCTTAATCCGCCAATAGAATCCAGTGTGATCCTATTGTCGCCCTCCCTGCCAAAATCTACGCAAAGCTCGCGGAGATTGATCAGATTCATTGGGTCAAACTCCATATGGTCCTTGACAAAAACCCTATCGAGAGTTCGAAGATTTGTCAAATTGTCCACTCGAAATGGCCACCTGAATTGTCCAATTAAATGTCTCAGCTGCTTTGCTTTGCATATCTCATCAGGTAACTGAATTGGACTTGGATAGAAAGTATTTGTATTCAATTCCAGGGTTTGCAGGGCATGCAAGTTACCCACGAACTGTGAGAGCGCATTTATTTTGCTGCCGGGTAACCCAAGGTACCTCAGGTGGATCAATTTTCCTATTTCATCAGGTAATCTTATTTCCTCCGCATGTCGGTGAACTTTGAATGGATGGTGCTCAAAATCTAGCACTCTCAGTAATCGCAAATTCCTGCACAACCACTGTAGGTGTGCTATTTCTGGGTTTTTATCTTCTAAATTGAAAAATAAGAGAGTTCGTAAACACATATCTAAAGGGTCCAACGAAATAAACCTCTGCAACGGAGAGTAAGAGGCGAGTCTTCGACTGTTGGGAGCGAGTGTTTCTCTATAGATATGAAGAAAATTTAGCTCCTTCGACTTTTCAATTGCAAAATCACGGAGCATATCATGAATTCGACATGTTATGATTCTCCTCCAGTTTGTTTCTACCACTTGAAGCAAGCTTCTGTCAATTAGTTCTTTCAAATACGCCTCCGCCTCCACCTCAAAAGATTCTTTGCCTAGTTCTATGAAACCCTCTGCCTCCCACAACCGACAGAGTTTCTTTGCATCAATTTCAAAGTCTTCTGGAAACAAACCCAAGTAAAGAAAGCAGGACTTCAAGCGATAAGGCAAATCGTTGAAACTTGAAGCAAATATATGTTGAACATTTGGGTCATGATCCCTTACATGGCGCCAGATGTGCTCTTTCAACTTGGGCCACTCGTCATAATCTTTTCTTCGCAATAGCCCACCCAATAGGACAATGGCTAGGGGCAAGCCATGACATTTACCGGCCATCTCTCTTGCCAAATTCTCTAAGTGTGGAGGGCAACGACTTTTTTGATTTCCGTCCTCGTCATCATCGTATATAGGAAATGCTTTGCTACAAAACAATTCCCAACTTTCTTCGTCCTTTAGAAATGGGAGCTCATGGAGATATGTTCTCTCGTCGCAAAACTTAGCGACATCTTTGTTTCGGGTTGTCATGATTACTCTGCTTCCATTATTCTCATTTGGAAACGCTCTCATCAAGCTTGGCCAAGCATTCTTGTCCCATACATCGTCAAGCACCACCAAATATTGATGTCCTTTCAAGTAATCACGTAAATGAGGCTCCAAATCTTCTTCTTTCATCTTCTCTAGCAACTCTAAATCTTCTTTGGTGGTCAGCCTTTTGAAAGATTTTATTGTTGATCGAAGAAGATCTTCAATTTTGTAATCATTGGACACAGAAACCCAACCATAGCGGCCAAATTTATTTGTAGGAGTAAGATTGTTGTAAAGCTTTCGAGCTAGAGTTGTCTTTCCCAAGCCTCCGGTGCCCACAATTGAGATCACATACCGATCTTTCACCATCTTGTCAATTTCAGACATCAATGTGTCAGCAGCCTCATTGAAACCGACAACATGCTCATTGTCCTTATATGGGCGTTCTTTTTGTCACCGATAAGCATTCATGCGATCTGATCCATCTCTTGCATCGTCAATATTTCTTATACCAAAAGTTAGTCGACTTACTTCGATCTGATTTAGCTTGGTCCTCAGTGTGTTTATTTCCTGTCCTATACCATACAAATTAGCCTGCTGGATGAGGCTAGCATGTTTGCTGCAAATGCAAAAATACTTCTTAAAGCAATCTTTTAGCCCCATCTTCTTTGGAGTCCCTGCTCCTGCTCCTGCTTCTGCTTCTACTTTGAGGATGAAGTTGTCAATAATATCCTCAGCCTCATAAGCAACATCTCTGATATCGGACACCCACTCGCGCATCCGATGGTCGACATCTTGCTTTTCTTCTGCATCTTTCAAGAAACCCAACATATACCGCAATTGGCGTTTCAACCACATAACATCATCTTTCACTCCATGTAGAAAAACAACTTGTTCGATGAGAAGGCTACCAAGTCTTTCCACTACGAAGGAGACAACAGCATCGACCATCCTTAGTGATTGTGTTCCTTGTTTCTCTCACACTAATCAACAATGATAAACGACCAAAATTAACATACTAAAGCTATATTATGATGGGGAACTTCAAATCAGTTGGTGTCAGGGACTATCAAATGAGTTGGAAACTACACATCAGTAAGACTACTATCTGGTAGTGTTGCAGTTTTCGGGTTTTTTATTCCCAAAAATGATAAACAAGTCTTTCTTCAATGCCAAAACCAAGAAAATTTAGACAAAAAGCATGTTTAGTGCCAACTCTAGTTAACAAGTACTCCAGAAAACAAAATGAGGAACAAAATTTTTTTTTTTTTTTTTTGAACGAAAGATTAGAAATTTTTATTACACTAATATGTGTTATGTATGATCTGACTACATCATGTTCGAAAGAGAGCTGATACAATTCATGTCTTAGCACTATGCTTCATAAATTATAAAGTATAGAGGACTTACAAAAGTGCAGAACAACACCGGTCGCCCACTTCACGTTTAGGACCACGACCGGAAAATTAAGGCCGCAATCGTTATCCAGTCGGATCAGCCAGATTATTCGGATATATCTTATATTAAACCCACTCAAGGCATGGCTTCTTCAAACAAATACTATATCTGAGAGAGAAGATGGGAGGGAAAAAAAAAAAAGGGATCCAGAGAGAGAGAGAGTAATGTGAAAGATGAGAGAGTAAGAAGATTAAGATGTGTGTGTGTGTGTGAGAGAGAGAGAGAGAGAGAGAGAGAGAGTCAATTCGTTGGTAGGATTGGGTTGCATTATTGCTGACACAATGAGCTGTTTCACTTTCATCTTTCGCTTTACTCATTGTTTCCTCAAAAATGATACATTTACAACAAACCTCTCCAAACCGGCTCCAACTTGCTGCCACATCAGCAAGTTGGAGCCGGTTTGGAGAGGTTTGTTGTAAACGTATCATTTCTGTTCTTTCCTCCTCTCCTGCATGCTTTTCCAATTTTTTCTATAATTGATTGATGGAACATAATCAACTACCTTCATTGTGTAGATTTTTAGCCTCAAAACAACCATGTTTATAACACACAGGCAGCTAAATTCCAATTAATCAAGATGATTCCACATGCTCTAAAAACTGTAAATTTTTCAAACTTTGTTTTTTTTTTTTGTTGGTTCTCTTAATTTTTATTACTTTTTTCCCTGATTGAAATGTTGATTATTTCAGCCAAAAACCAGACCCAGTGTCTGTGTAGTTACAAATAACGGGTTAATTGCAAGCTAAACTTGGTTCATGTGGTTAACAAAACTGCATGTGATCTTTCAGACCCATAAGTGTGTCACTAAACAGATCTGCTGCTGCTCAAAGCAATATATAGACTTATTTCGACCCAATTAAAGATGGGCAAAACCTCGTTTGGACTGGCATAACACATGAATTTATAGCACCTCATTGGAAGTTGAACTTCAGACCAAAGGGGGCTTGAGGCCTTTGGTTGCCTGGTCGCTCTACCACTGTGCCAACCGCTAAGAGTTCAGAGCAGTGGAAAGTTAGAAGAGGATAATTAGAACTTATGGAAAGTTTTAGTGCAAAATTTGAACAAAGTAGTTACTCCCTATGTCCCAAATGCTCAACCTTTGGGGGAATTGTGTATTTTGCAGGCAAAAAATTTTGGTAGCATGAGTTTTATCCAAAAAAAAATTACAGCAATTTAAAGATCTCTTTAAGAAGAAAAAAGTGGTGTAATAACTTTTGAAAAAAAAAAAGACCATTATTTTTTTGCGTGTGAAATCCTTAATTATCCAAGAAAGTCAGGGCAATTTGGGCCCTGACTTTAGTGGGAATTTTACTATAGTTGCTGCCTCTATATAATATCATCACTAAAAGAGGACAGTGACTTCCAAGGATCGGCTGTGGCTTTGGAAACTTTAAAATCCCAGCCAAGTTAACTTTTCTTTGGTTCATCTTCCATAACAGTTGATTACGATTACAGAAATTTACTAACATGTTTTTTTGAAAACTTTGAAGTACTAGTATAAAACAATTTATTATGATTTTCGAAAATTTACCGCTCTTTGGTGTTTTGGATTCCAGATCTTGTATTTTTGTTGTGGAGAGAGGAACAATAATGGAGTACAATTTTAGCACGTTATTTCACCAGCTCATCTTCTGCGCAACATGTGAACTTGCAGAAATTTTCGTTGACTGGTTATTTTCATGGGAGGGGTAGGGTGCACCTATTTTTTTTTTTTTTGAGATGGGAACAATATAATTTTCCTATTTCGTTTGTTAGTGCTTCCGTACTCTTTAATTTCACAAGGGCCCTAAGTTTTGGAAATCGTACCAAGGACCCTGGTCCCATCACTTATTCATAGGTGCACTGGGACCACTCGAATAAATGCATTCTGGCTGTGAAAAGGGTTTCACGTTCATATTTTGGACCAAGGATGGAGCCAGGGGTTAGTAGGGGCAGTCGCCCCAATACGTCTTAAAAAATTTGTACTATTATATTGAAAAAAAATATTTATAATCAAACTATATAGTCCCGTCTCCTCTCCGTTTTTCGTTAAAAAAATAATTGTAACAGCTTTAATATTTACAAAGCTATGAAACAACTTTGTACTAAAATTATTTTTAATGAGATTTAATTACAGTTCTTTTAAACCTAAAATTTATAACCCAACTCACTTCAGGGCCGGACTCAAGGTCCCGTTCACTTTTAAAAACTAAGGCCACTGAAATTTCGGAAGCCCAAAACTCTTTAACGTGGTCTGTGGACATCAAAGTGAAGGCAAAAGAAATTGGGGGATCCCAAAACAGTCGATTCTCAATTGCAAGAATTGAATACTCAGTTTAAGGAAGATACAATGGAGTTACTCATTCTCAACACATCTTTAGATCCTCACGATGGTTTTAGATCATTCAACATTGAAGATGCTTGCAAAGAAGTATTATTCAATGGGTTTCACTGAGCAAAAACTGCAAAGTTTTCAAAGTTTGTTTTTTTTTGTTGGTTCTCTTAATTTTTATTATTTTTTTCCCTGATTGAAATGTTGATTATTTCAGCCAAAAACCAGACCCAGTGTCTGTATAGTTACAAACAGCAGGTTAATTGCAAGCTAAACTTGGTTTATGTGGTTAACAAAACTGCATGTGATCTTTCAGACCCATAAGTGTGTCACCAAACAGATCTGCTGCTGCTCAAAGCAATATATAGACTTATTTTGACCCAATTAAAGATGGGCAAAAACCTCGTATGGACTAGCATAACACATGAATTTATGGCACCTCATTGGAAGTTGAACTTCAGACCAAAGAAGGCTTGAGGCCTCTGATTGCCTGGTGGCTCTATCACTGTGCCAACCGCTAAGAGTTCGAAGCAGTGGAAAGTTAGAAGAAGATAATTAGAACTTATGGAAAGTTTTTGTGCAAAATTTGAACAAAGTAGTTACTCCATCTGTCCAAATGCTCAGCCTTTGTGGGAATTGTGTATTTTGCAAGCAAAAAAAATTATTAGCATGAGTTTTTATCCAAAAAAAAATTACACTAATTTAAAGATCTCTTTAAGAAGATAAAGGAGGTTTAGGACGGACCCGGGGACCCTGCAGTGTAGCAAATGCATTGCACCGTACAACGCAGCGTTCCAGTGGTCCATAGGTGTTTCCAACAGTCCGGATTTAATTAAAACTCTTCCGTTGAAAACACTTTTAGACGGTTTAGATCTGCGCTGCACGGTGCAACGCGTTTGCTGCAGTGCAGCATCCCCGCTTCCGGTTTAGGAAAGCCTATGGGTCTCTCTTTTTTTTGCTAAGCAAAGAATTTATTAACCTTTGAAAATGAATTACAAAGATTAAAGGGACTCGAAACTCAAAACGCAAAGAGTCCAAAGGGAAAAACGCCTATGGGTCTCTCTTTTGCGCAATAATTGTTGGTACAACTGGGTTGCATTATTGCTTACACAATGAGCTGTTTCACTTTCATCTTTCGTTGCATTATTGTGTGTGTGTGTGTGTTGTGAGAGAGAGAGAGAGAGTCAATTCGTTGGTAGGATTGGATTGAATTATTGCTGACACAATGAGCTGTTTCACTTTCATCTTTCGCTTTACTCATTATTTCCTCCTCTCCTGCATGCTTTTCCAATTTTTCCTATAATTGATTGATGGAACATAATCAACTACCTTCGCTGTGTAGATTTTTAGCCTCAAAACAACCATGTTTATAACACACAGGCAGCTAAATTCCAATTAATCAAGAAGATTCCACATGCTCTAAAAACTGCAATTTTTTCAAACTTTGTTTTTTCTGTTGGTTCTCTTAATTTTTATTATTTTTTTCCCTAATTGAAATGTTGATTATTTCAGCCGAAAACCAGACGCAGTGTCTGTGTAGTTACAAATAACGGGTTAATTTCAAGCTAAACTTGGTTTATGTGGTTAACAAAACTGCATGTGATCTTTCAGACCCATAAGTGTCACTAAACAGATCTGCTGCAACTCAAAGCAATATATAGACTTATTTTGACCCAATTAAAGATGGGCAAAACCTCGTATGGACTGGCATAACAGATGAATTTAGGGTCAATGACCGGCCGGTCAACTTAGGGGCATGTAATTACCTCCAGCTCAATCCCACATCTCAAAATTTACCGATAAGTGCAAGCGGAGACAAAACACGTTAAAATAAAAAACTTCATTCCGAAAACACCCTTCCCACTACAAACGCGTAATTTCTCTACTCTTTTTCTCTTCCACCGCTGATTCTCTTCCAACCCTCTTCTCCGACGGCCATCGTTCGATTTCCCCTTTGGTTCACTGTAAATCGAGCTCTGCTTCGTTGTCCTTCACCGATTTCAAACCTCAACGCAAATTCTCTTCCTCTACAATTTTCAGTAAGTAACGCCTCCACTCTCGAGTAATTGCTCGCATTTTTTCTTTTAATTTTTTGCAATTTTTGTAGTTTGAGTTGGTAGTGCCTCATACTCGATTAATTGGGCTACGATATGGATATTTTGTAGTAGATTTTGATTCGAATTAGTTTGCACATTTCGAAACCCTAAAATTCTTCTGACGCATTTCAAACTCAACACCCTTCGATTTCTAACTCAACATCCATCAATGTGTGCCCTAGTTCTTCACAAAAATAGCTCCACATTTCGAAACCCTAAAATTTGACGTGAATACTAGGTTGGCTTGGACAGTTAAACCTGCTCTTCCAAGTACTTACTTTTTGGTTCCATCCAAACTGATTTTTTCATATTTCCTCTTGTCAACAGATATAGCTTGTTGTGCAGAATGAGGCGAAAAGGTAAAACAAATCTCATTTCATACAGTGTGTATTAGTCTTGTTTGTACAGAGTTTGGTTTGGAATTGTTTTTTGTTTTTTATTAAGATGTTTTGATGCACAGATATGTGTACTGTTGAGAATGTTCTCAAAACCTGATTCATCTATGAGTACTGAGATAACACTGCCTGTTACTCAAGTACTAAGTTTGCATAGTACTGAGATAAAAGCAGCTGTTACTCAAGTTTGTTCACAATGTAAATAGATTGGTTATTTTTCTGGCCATTGTGTTTCTTTTATTTGAGAATGTTCTCTGACTAGTTGCTTGGTTGTTTGTCAACAGTAATTGCAAGAAAAGGTAAAGGACTACCTGTCTCAACACCACCAAAAGAAAAGAAGAAGAGGGATTGGAAGCTAACGTACAGATCCAATTTGAAAGGAATCAAATTCATTCACAGAATAAGTAGATGATTCCAAATATGTTCATTCATTGGAAGCTCTGCTAATGAAAATCAAACATAACATATCAAAAAAGACGGAACAACCAGGATTTATATTTTTGCAGGAGAAGAAAAAAGGAAAATGCATGGACAAAGATCTAATTATGCACAAGAATTGTTTGGTTGTTTTTCATATGCAGTTGGTGTCTTATATGTCTTCATTATGATATAGTTGTTCCTCATAAATCATATCAGCAGA
This sequence comes from Vaccinium vitis-idaea, assembly GCA_963854785.1. Lineage (NCBI taxonomy): Eukaryota > Viridiplantae > Streptophyta > Magnoliopsida > Ericales > Ericaceae > Vaccinium > Vaccinium vitis-idaea. The sequence continues at coordinate 9,282,851 of OY978224.1, forward strand.
GTCATAGTCCAAATCTCTCTCTTCATCAGAAGACTCGAAGATTGAATGGTCGCTGTCGAAGAGTACATCAGCTTCATGATCTCCCAAATTGTTCAGTTCATCAAGATGAAGGTCTATGTCGCCCTCCTCTGGCTCCACCTCATCCTCCTCCTCCTCATAATCCTCCTCCTCTTCCTCGTTGTTGTCATTTTGCTCCTTCTGGTTTGGCTCCTCCTCCACGTCTTCGGCGTTGGCGTACTCCTTATCACCGTAATCGTCATCGTCGCTAACAGTAGATGAGGAATCATGTGCATCACAGCCAACAACATCTAGAGTACTACCACAAGAGTCAACAGAGCTGCAGACTGTACTAGAACCACCCAATTCGGTAATAGACACATCCACGCGACAAATATGACACGACAAAGCTAATGCATACAAAACAATCAAATCATCATCACTGGCTAGAATGCAACTCGGATGACCCTCCAATGCATAATAGAGCGAGAATGATCCTTCATTCAAATCACTCCACTTTTGTTTCAAAATCACAAGCAAGCCAGCAAATCGTAAACTAGGAGACAATATAACCCCAGCAGTATGAACACCTCGCTTACACAACAACACCACAGCATTTTCCATTGAACTGAGAAGCAAAGAAAACAAAACAAAACAATTAAGCTCTGAACATTTCCCAACTAGGAACACATTTATTTTAACCGTAACACATTTATTTTGACAATAACTACATGGAGAGAGAGAGAAGAATATATCAAGAACTACACTTATAAATTGACTGCGGTAATGTCAAGTGATTTTTCTGCAGCATAAAAAAAAAGGATAAGGTCATAAGCAGAATGGTTGAAGTTAACATAGGAAGATGTTGTCACAAAACCATGCTTGAGGTTATTGTTTCTGATTCTACACATCACTGAACCTTGGTCTAGTCATGGGCTCTATTTTGACACAAATTTTGGGGGAGAAAACAGAATAGCATTTGCATAAAATGCTCATTCCGCATACGGAACACTAAACAACCAAGATTTTGCATAAAATGCTCATTCCATAGTGTTTTAGCATTCGTAATTTCTAGTGTCGTCCATTCATTTTTCTGGCATTATATAAGAATATAGGCATTGTGTCCGCAAACGTGTGTTGTTCGATACGCAATGTTGGACCACACGGCCGAAAGGTTCTAGAAGGATAAAACACTGCGGCAGCAAGTGGTGGTCTCCTGACCATATGACATTCACAGAGTAATTTAATCAAACAGTTGGGGCACAAGAATAACGACCACCAACACCAACACCAAGAACCATCCTGCATTACTCGGCCTCGGATCGTGTTCTACATTGGCCGAGCTCAAGCAATATGACTCCCAGAATATTGTAGGTCAACTGAGATACGGAGACATAGAGCTCAAGCAATATCATTACGCTTGACACAATATTATGTTTGAAGGATTTCTCTCTCATTCTTCAAGTACCAGAAAAAGGAAACTAATACTCCACAATCAAAATTAGGATTAGGAACAATCACCTGCCTGTAATTGGCCCAATGAGATACGAACGAGAGTTTTGCGGGAGATCGTGAAAATATTCCAGAGCTTGAGGGTGAGGAAAGGCCCCAAATCTCTTGTGCAGCGGTCTTCCTTGGAGAAATCGTCAAAATCTGCTGTCCTCCATTGCCGATTTTGCCAAAGAGAGGAACTCGAATCAGGCTTGAGATCTTCAACCTCTGGTGAGTTTTGCAGGAAATCGTGAAGATATTCGAGAGCTTGAGTGTGAGGAAACGCCCCAAATCTCTTGTGCAGCGGTCTTCCTTGGAGAAATCGTCAAAATCTGTTGTCCTCCATTGCCGATTTTGCCAAAGAGAGGAACTCGAATCAGGCCTGAGATCTTCAACCTCTGGTGGTCTGGACAGAACGCGCGTGTTTTGAAGAAGCCAAGGGCAATTTCGTAACTTCAATAGCTAATTGGAGTTGGCGGTAATTAAGTTTTCTGTTTATCCTTAATGGGGATTAGGCAGTTGGAAACGTGACCTACAGGTAATAAACCCATGAATTTATGGCACCTCATTGGAAGTTGAACTTCAGACCAAAGGGGGCTTGAGGCCTCTGGTTGTCTGGTGGCTCTATTACTGTGCCAACCGCTAAGAGTTCAAAGCAATGGAAAGTTAGAAGAGGATAATTAGAACTTATGAAAAGTTTTAGTGCAAAATTTGAACAAAGTAGGTACTCCCTATGTCCCAAATGCTCAACCTTTGGGGGAATTGTGTATTTTGCAGGCAAAATTTTTTAGTAGCATGAGTTTTATCCAAAAAAAATTACAGCAATTTAAAGATCTCTTTAAGATGAAAAAAGTGGAGTAAAAACTTTTGAAAAAAAAAGACCATTATTTTTTAGGTGTGAAATCCTTAATTACCCAAGAAAGTCAGGGCAATTTGGGCCCTGACTTTAGTGGGAATTTTACTATAATTGTTGCCTCTATATAATATCATCACTAAACGAGGACAGTGACTTCCAAGGATGGCGTGGCTTTGGATACTTAAAATCCCTGCCAAAGTGACTTCCAAGTTAACTTTTCTTTGGTTCATCTTCCATAACAGTTGATTACGATTACAGAATTAAATTTACTAACATGTTTTTTTGAAAACTTTAAAGTACTACTCCCTCCGTCCCATAAAGTTTGATCACTACGAAACTACGTGCAATTTTCAAGCTAAAAAATAACGTGCTTACGAAAATAATTTTTTAGTCAATATGGATCTTGTTTGATAGATCTCATCGAGAACTTTTATACGGTGCAAAAAAAATTCAAAAATTATTTTGGTAAATACATTATTTTTTAGTTTGAAAATTACACGTAATTTCGTACTGATCAAAAACTTTATGGGACGGAGGGAGTATAAAACAATTTATTTTTGTTGTGGAGAGAGGAACAATAGTACTCCAATTTTAGCACGTTATTTCACCAGCTCATCTTCTGCGCAACATGTGAACTTGCAGAAATTTTCGTTGACTGGTTATTTTCATGGGAGGGGTAGGGTGCACCTATTTTATTTTTTTTGAGATGGGAACAATATAATTTTCCTATTTCGTTTGTTAGTGCTTCCGTACACTTTAATTTCACAAGGGCCCCAAGTTATGGAAATCGTACCAAGGACCCTTGTCCCATCACTTATTCATAGGTGCACTGGGACCACTCGAATAAATGCATTCTGGCTGTGAAAACGGCTTCACGTCCATATTTTGGACCAAGGATAGAGCCAGGGGCTAGTAGGGATAGTCGTCCCCCCTACGTCTTAAAAAAATTGTACTATTACATTGAAAAAAAATATTTATCATCAAACTATATAGTCCCGTCCCCCCTCCGTTTTTCGTTAAAAAAATAATTGTAACAGCTTTAATATTTATCAAGCTACGAAACAACTTTATACTAAAATTGGTTTTAATGAGGTTTAATTACAATTCTTTTAAACCTAAAATTTATAACCCAACTCACTTCAGGGCTGGACTCAAGGCCCCATTCACTTTTAAAAACTAAGGCCACTAAAATTTCAGAAGCCCAAAACTCTTTAACGTGGTCTGCGGACATCAAAGTGAAGACAAAAGAAATTGGGGGCTCCCAAAACAGTCGATTCTCAATTGCAAGAATTTAATACTAAGTTTAAGGAAGATACAATGGAGTTGCAGCACATCTTTAGATCCTCGCAATGACTTCAGATCATTCAACATTGAAGATACTTGCAAGCTTGCAAAAAAGTATTATTCAATGGATTTCACTGAGCAAAAAAAGTACCACTTGAGATATAAATTGCAAAATTATAAGCTTGATGTGTCTAGGCATCCTGAGTTCCAAAATCTGTCAACGATTTCAAAATTGAGTGATTGTTGGCGAAGACAAGAAAATGCACGATATATCATCTTTCCGATAGGTTGATTCAACTTATATTAACTTTGCATGTTTCAACGGCTAGAACCGAACATGCATTTTCTGGTATGAAATGTGTGAAGACAAGACTTCAAAATAGGATGGAGAATGATTATTTAGCAAATTTCTTGATTACTTATATTGAGAAAGATATTGCTGAGGGTTGGACACAGACTCTATCATTGATGCTTTTACTAACAAGAAAAAGTGTCGAGCACAGTTTAAGATGCCTGATTTCAGTAAACACTAGATATGATTAGATAGACGTTAATACCTTTTGCAATCTAAGTTGATATTAGAAACATGTTTAATTTCATGTGTATTGGTGTTATTTTGTGTGTGTATATATATATATATATATATATATATTTTTATTATTATTATTTTTTTTTTTTGAGTTAGCAAAAATTCATATCGTTGTCTTAATTTATATTTTTTATTGTATATATCCGTCTCCCCTACGCCAAAATCCTGGCTCCGTCCTTGTTTTGGACCCCATGCACGACCAACTCTACTTAATGTCGGAAAAAACATAGCCCACTTTATTTGGCAACCTCTCACTCTTTTTATCTTACATGGGCACAAATTTTCTATCTCCTCAACTCCTAAAACTGTATGAAAGTGCTTAAATCCTAGGATACCCTATGAAAGTTCCTAAACCACTCTAGGATACACTATGAAAGTGTCTAAACCACTAAAACCCTATAATATGAAAGTGCACTCAATGTGTTTATTTCCTGTCCTATACCATACAGATTAGCCTGCTGGATGAGGCTAGCATGTTTGCTGCAAATGCAAAAATACTTCTCAAAGCAATCTTTTAGCCCCATTTACTTTGGAGTCAGTGCTTCTGCTTCTGCTTCTACTTTGAGGATGAAATTGTCAATAATATCCTCAGCCTCATAACTGCATGTGATCTTTCAAACCCATAAGTGTGTCACTAAACAGATTTGCTGCTGCTCAAAGCTATATATAGACTTATTTCGACCCAATTAAAGATGGGCAAAGCCTCGTATGGACTAGCATAACATATGAATTTATGGCACCTCATTGGAAGTTGAACTTGAGACCAAAGGGAGCTTAAGGCCTCTGGTTGCCTAGTGGCTCTATCATTGTGCCAACTGCTACGAGTTCAAAGCAGTGGAAAGTTAGAAGAGGATAATTAGAACTTATGGAAAGTTTTAGTGCAAAATTTGAACAAAGTAGTTACTCCCTCTGTCTTAAATGCTCAACCTTTGGGGGAATTGCGTATTTTGCAGGCAAAAAAATTTAGTAGCGCGAGTTTTATCCAAAAAAAATTTGCAACAATTTAAAGATCTCTTTAAGAAGAAAAAAGTGGTGTAATAACTTTAAAAAAAAAAAAAAGACCATTATTTTTTGCGTGTGAAATCCTTAATTACCCAAGAAAGTTAGGGCAATTTGGGCCCAAGTCTGTAAAGACAAAAGATAGAGACGGTTTAGGACGGAACCGGGGATCCTGCAGTGCAACAAATGTGTTGCACTGTGCAGCGCAGCGTTCCAGCCGTTCATAGGTTTTTTCAACTGTCCAGATTTAATGGAAGAGTTTTATTTATATCCGTTGAAAACACTTTTGGACGGTTTAGATCTGCACTGCACCATTCCGCTTTTGGTTTAGGACTGCCTATGGGTCTCTTTTGTGCAATAATTATCTTAGACACCACTCCCTGTGTAACTAGATTGGTGGTGTAGGCCTGGAGCCCTGGAACCCATTGGGTCTAGTAGGTGGGGGACATAATAAGTTTCCTAAACTATTTGTGAATGGCCTTATTGATGATAATGGTTGCTAGAATATTGACCCCATTGCCAATGTGATTCATTCTCAAACTGCTGATTACATTTTAGATACTCATATTCCTCAATATACCAATGCTAATGATCATTCTAATTGGCTGGGCTCTTCGAGTGGAAATTTTACTACAGCTGTTGCCTATATATAATATATCATCACTAAAGAGGACAGTGACTTGCAAGGATGGCTGTGGCTTTGGAAACTTAAAATCCCAGCCAAGTTGAAAACTATTCTTTGGTTCATCTTCCATAACAGGCTCCCCACTAATTCTTTTAGATTGCATCGTGTCATTACATCTCTGGACTTATGCCGAGATGCAATGACGGCCATGAAGCTTTAAACCACCTATTCCGGAATGTACTAAAGACCAAAGAATTTCTGGCATAAGAAATAACATACCCTGGAGCACGCTTTTTGTTGTTATTCTCTAGAAAAATTGGAAGGACCGGAACAAGAAAAGTTTGGCAGCATTGGAAGGATGGCAAATCAAAGCACAGATAGCCTTGCACGTTTGGCAGCAGAGCAATCAGAGTCCAAATCCTGCCATAGTGGACTGTCTTGAAACTCAACATCGTCTAGACTAGCTTTATGCATTTGTTTAGCAGTTGTAACCTTATGTGGGTTTTCTCCCTTCGTTGAACTATGACTATAACCTCTATCTTCTTTTCGTCATGTTATGAGTTTCCGTCGAATCAAAAAAAAAAAAAAAGGGAGGGTGAGTACGAGTATAAAGATTCTGTCCATTAAGATGCAAGGTGGAGTAATAGAAAAGCAATAAATTCGATTTTTGCTTAGAATTAGAAGTCAACCTTTGCAAGTCACTTTTAACATGAAAAATGTGCTCATTTTGGTTCTTAGTTCTTCACTAGCTGGCCAGCAACTGCTACACTAAACACTGAAGATGTCATGTTCTCATTCGGGATGTTATATCCTTCCTAAACATTCTGGGTTAGATTTGTCTTCAAGGGAATGCCATCATTTCGGCATATTTCTAATCCTTTTCAATAACCACATGCCAATTTTGAATTTTTTTTTTTTCTGAACTTACAGCATATATTTCATTCAGAAACAATTCCAGTTCCAAAATAATCCTTTTCAATTTCATTCAGCATATTTCTAATCCTTTCAACAACTACATGCCAATATCGTGCATTGTGCTTCTTTATGTATAACATTGTATGAAATAATCAAATTCCAAATTTCGTTCCAACCAGCATTTAAACATATTGTTTAGCAAGTTCCACAACTAGATCACAGAAACTTAGTTTCACAAAACTTTCACGAGCTTAGAACTCAAGGTAATATATACTCGGCAACAGTTAGATGTATCCTTTGGAAGGCATAGCATTCAGAAACTTCTCAACAAACAACAAATAAGACACGCCTACCGTGTGGCTACCAAGTTCCCCATGAGTCCTCCACCAATCTCAAAATGCTTTGAATTTTCAAATCCTACTTCTAAAGCAAGCTTCTCTGACTCCTTCCCTGCAGCAGAATAGATAGCAATTTCTTCAAAACAGAAAACAAAGCGCAAACTGCAGGCAATTGAGGCAAAATCACTAGCATTGGTTTCTTTCATCTCTTGACAATTCTGAAATGCATTTGCGCAACTGATCTGTTTTTTCTTGTTTAGAGAAGTTATTTTGAAAAAAAATAAATAAATTGCTACGTGAATTGGAAATTACGAAGGTTAACACCTACAACTCTGCACACATTGCTGTAGAAACTATTACCGTTCTTTAGGCAATATAAAGCAAAATAGTAAATTCCATAACATCCTATGACTGGATAAGTGGTGTTACAGGAAGAGAACAACCTGGGTTTATAAATATCACAGGAGATTGGAATTTTCAGGGATGGTTATTCTACAAAAAGCTAGAAATTTATTCACAAATGACGAATATGTACAGTTGGCTAGCAAGAAGAAAAGAACCTGTTAAAAATTCTTGAATTGAGCTTTTCAAATATTTGTACTCCTCAGCAAGACCATAACTGTTCGCCGCCGGAACAACTACATTGTCAATCATCCACTCCTGGCAAAAACAATGTTCACAGGGTCAGAATTTATGTTGTTTGATAAAAGGTTTACATATCATATTTCGCATGTAAGACCACAGTTCAAGTTGTTTGTCCTTCCTTCAAACACCACCAATTCACAGATACCAAACTTGGGGTAAATTTTTTTTCACTGACAACAGACGTGATATTTGTCCGAAGAGTTTGAAAAGAAAAGCAACGAAGCATAATTAACAACCTAAGCAAATTAAAGATCTTTGTCTAGCAAAGATCACTGTTTTGAGTTTTTATCATAAGCATCCAGTTACTGTCTATAGTTTCATGTGTATGAAGAGTGACATTATTTGAACCCATGCATTTTCTCTCTATCCCCCAAGAATGCAGATTTTGTTTTATTACAATTCTGTCCATGAACCAAATTACACAAGCCCCCTTCCATAGCCAAGCCAACTCACCCATCTATTTCCTCCACAAGTTGCTTCTCCCCTAGATCCGCCGCCACAGCAATTCCCACCCTTCTCTGATTGTCCACGTATCCTCCTTCCCAGCCTACAACTAGCTTCTCCCCTCAACACCCTAGCCGCCAAGCAAAAATTTCATGTTTTTTATTTATTTTTATTTATTTTTGGGCTTTCTCTATCAAGAAATCCATAAACACTTGGGAAGAACTACAACTTCTGGGTGAAATTGAAAACAAAAAGAGATCATCTGCTTAATCAATAATCAGTATGTTGAAATTGTAATTTTCTGAAGTTTTTATGTGAACTTTTCAGTTGATGCTACAATTACATTTAGGATCATCACGAGTACTACACCGAGAACTTCTGGGCAACCTTGGTGGTGGCAGGCGACGGGAAAGGGTCACAATGGTGTGTCTTGAAAGAGATTCTAAGGTTAGTTTTGGGATGATGATGGGTGTGAAATTATATCTTTGAATTCTTAAACTCCATTGTTGAGTGTATAGAGAAATGGGGCTGGAAAAAAATAGGTCCAAATAGAATCACTCAAGATTGAAATGTACTCAGCAGCCTTCCTATACCACCAATTCACCGATACCAAACTCGGGGTAATGTCCTTTTATATTTTTGCCCGCATAATTCAACTAGAAAAGCTACACACCAGAAATATCTGAAATAAATATCCATGTTTAGCTCCACATTTACCAAATAGTTGTAGAAACCATGTTTGGAATGTTTGTTTTTATTTCAATATCAAACAAAACCATTCAACTATTTGTCTTGTCACAATACCTGAATTGAAGCGCTAAATGCGTCGGTGCTTTTATTGAAGTCAAGGATGGACACCTTTGAACTTGGTTTCAAAACTCGATACATCTCCTCCATGGCTTTATGGAAATTAATCACAATGCGTAGCCCATATCCCAAGGTGACAGCATCAAAGTAAGAGTCAGGAAATGGTAACTCAAGAGCATTGCCTTCAACCCACCTAGGATATATCACATCAGGTTAATGCCTTGGAATCAAGCAATAGTAACACACATTATGAAAAGCATAATGCAACTCACAAAATCGTTTACTTATGGATATTTCTTTAGTGGCTCGCTGTATTAATGTAATGAAACATTAAAAGAATTTTTTTTTTTTCCTTCTTTTGGTTTATTCTGCAAGTGAGGGATACTTCCTCGACAGCCATTTACTTATTCTATCAATAGCTAGATTTGCCAATGCTCACTCAATATTGTAGTAGCAGGCCTTTGGGCGTGAATGTTGTCGAGATGAAGCAACTGATAATTGCTCCTTGGAGAAATCAAGACCAATCACCTGCAAATTGTGCCCAAAAAAAGGATCTAGTACTTTTATAGGTGAGCTATACAAATTGAATATTTCGAACATTTTTTCACAAAAGCAATTCATGTCAATCTCAAATTTTAGTACCAAGTTCTTTTTCTTTTTTTTTTCTACCAACCGTGTGCAGCAGTTGTTTAAAACTGGTTCTTAAATGTGAGTTGAAAACATATACTTTAGAATACTGCAGATGCGAATCAGAATTTCATGATGCTTTAGAACCAAAGAAAGAAATATTGACAACAAAGCGTATACACAAGCCACACTTATGCTAAACAGTACACAACTTCAACAATGTTCGCTAGAGAAGAGACCTGAGTTTAAGGGATATGATTCTTCAATGTTTATTTGAAAATGATTTATAGGACAATAGTCACGTGCAAAAGACTTACTTGAACCGAAAATCTATTTTCACTAATATTTTGGCTTAGTAATCAGGAAGCCTCTCTAAAGGAGTGAATTCTTTTTGGGGGGAAATTAGGTAAATAAAACAAATTTCATCTTTTTTTTTTTTGAGGTAATTAAATATTCATCCGTTTTTTGGACGCTATTTAGATTTTCATCCCCCTTATTTTACGGAGTTATATTTTCATCATCTTTTAATGTGATTTGCCATTATTACCCTTTCTTAATATATATACACACCTACCTCTTTGTTAGGGACTGGAAAATGTTTTTTTGCTTGATTTTATTTCCTAAAATCAAGGAATTTTGAAATTGTGGATGACTGTGTTACCTAAAATCAAGGAATTCTTAAAATGGTGGATAATTGTATTACCTAAAATCAAGGAAATTTTGAAATGGTGGATGATTCTCTTGCCAAAAATTAAGGAATTTTTTTAAAGCTGGACATTCAAAATTGAGGGTATGATATTGTTTTCAAATATTAGTCTTGTGAGCACCAAAATTTAGAAATTTTTGAAAAAATTGCTATCCCATATTTCGTCTGATCTTAAATATTATACTCCCTCCGTTCCATAATTTTAGTCCCCTACGAAACTACGTGCAATTTTCAAACTAAAAAATAACGCATCTATAAAATAATTTTTGGATTTTTTTGCACCGTTTAAAAGTTCACAATGAGATCTATCAAACAAGATCCATATTGGTGAACAAATTATGTTCATAAGTACATTATTTTTTAGTTTGAAAATTGCATGTAGTTTCGTAGGGGACTAAAATTATGGAACGGAGGGAGTATATAAGTATTGGCATCCTAAAACATGATGAATATATTCAACTACAGATATATCACAATTTATTATGGTAAAAAAAATACAATAACAGTTGTCATGGTAAACTAAAAATAGTCGTGGTAAAATTAAGTCCACATAATAAGTCATTATGGTAAAATTTGAAAGGAGAACAAAAATCATGGTAAAAAATCAAACCCAATACAATGGACATGGTAAAATTGAAAGGGACATGGTAAAGTAAACTAGTTAGCTTGGATATATATCAATATTTATGGTAAATTGTGACAACTAGTTAGCTTGGTTTAACAACTCCAATTATGGTGAAAACATACGCCTCAACCTTTACCAATTATTATTGGCTCATGATTTTGAATTTCCAATTTTCAAATCATCGTAAGATATCTTACTGTAATTGCTATTGGGATTTTTGTTTGTTGTAGTTGATTTTTATCATGATTATTGGCTCATGATTTTCACCATTTTTGGATATGTTTTCTTTAAATATACCATATTACTAGTATGCCCTTAATATATATACCATAATTATTTGGTAATGGGTCACGTTTGCCATTTTATCATAATTATTGGGTGGTATGTCACTTGTATCATATTCACCATGTCACTGGAAATGAAGTTATAATTTCTGTTGCACATGTGTACTACTCATAAAGCTGTGCATACATATTCCTTGACGGAAAATATAGATTTTCCATTGGCTAATTTAAGAGGTCTTATAAATCAAGTAAGACACGTAAATTATGAAAATTTGAGACCAACAAAAAAATGGTAAAATTTCTACCAAGGCTAGATATATACGGTATCCAGTCAATTTATGGAAATTTGATAACAACAAATGCATTTTTTTTTACCATATTTGGGAGAAAAGGGAACCGTACAATTGGACCCTTGCTAGCAATGCTGTTGCAAAATCGATATTACAAACTAATAAATATACCTCATGGCGGAGATTGTCATTATCTGAGAATACAAAATCAATAACCCAAAATTGGTTTTACATGGTAAAATCCATAAATTGACTGCTCCATGTAAAATTAATGACAGAACCGCAATTGGGAAAAAAGGGAACCATGCAATCAAACCCTAATTCAACAAATCTTTTTTAAAACCCACAATCAAGTACCAATATTAGGCACTTAAAAAGGATGATTACTTAATATATGGGATGAATCGAAATACTTCCAAAATTCAACGATTCTGCACCGTAGTTTATAGACGAATATGCGAATACCTGGCAAATAATTGCAGACGATAGTGTGTGGAGGGAAATCGGCACCGGTGATCAATGGAGGACAAGGTTTGGCGTTGATTAGGAGGATGGATGGCAAGTGGTGGCGATGGAGGTCGATGATGGGGACCATCAGAGGACGTCCAGCTAGGTGATGGGATGGGATGGGATGGAGATGTGGGAGTAGAGATCAGATTATGAGAGAGAGAGAGAGAGAGAGGAGACTGATCAATCTGGGTCTTATAAAAGGGAAAAGAATATTGTTGGCCTAATTTGTGGGATTGAGATTTATCCTAATCCTAAAATTGCAGCAGAGGACCTCATAATTTTGAAAATGGTCCACTACCTACCGCCCCATATATGCAACTTTTAATTTAGTCCTCAATCCCTTAATATGTTACAATTATATAATTATATATATAAAGGGTATTTTAGGGTTTATTTGAATCTCGGGATGGAAATATAACTCCTAAATATGCTCAGGATGATTTTCTAATTTCAAGTGACTAAAAGGATGATTATTTAAGTGCCCCTTTTTTTTTAAGAGAAAAATGGGGTTTTTAGATCTTTGGCTTAGTAAACAGGAAGCCTATCTAAAAGAGTGAATTCTTTTTGGGGGGAAATTAGGTAAATAAAACAAATTTCATCTTTCTTTCTTTTTTTTAAGAGAAAAATGGGTTTTTTAGATCTTTAGCACAATACATAGATCTCTCCAAAAGATCAACCAAACCTAGTTCAACCTACCTCAACATCACATAAAGCCATCAAACCTAGTTGAATGCAGCTAAAACCTTTGACGAAGCAGCATTTTATCTACAACAACAATAACAATAATAGAACCCATCTAGGCCCCAATCATTGGAGGTATGGGCGGGGATAATTGGAGACAGACCTAACCTTTGACAATATGCACAAAAAGGCTCTCAGAATACCATTGAAGCAGTGGTCCCCCCAAACCTCCAAGAACCGAGAAGCTACAGGGACGTTTCGTTGCACAACCATGCCCTCAAATCAAAGCCGAAAGGAATCAGGGAGGGCAGGCCTAGAACAATATTTTATTTGTTCCTTGAAATAGATGCATCGAAGGCTTTTGCAAGGACTGCTTTCTTGCATAGATAATATGCTGTTATGTTGCTCGATGAAATGTCTATGTTCTTTTCCAATGCCAAAGGTTCAACACGCTTCTGCAGCGGAATGCAGCGAGTGACCATTTCACAGCAACAACACCTTATGTGAAATATTGTTTCAGGATTGCTACCTTGAAGAAAATAAGAAATTTATTTCTTTCCAACTTAAAGAGATTAACTTGGAAAATATGTTCCGCAGAAAATTGGATGGGGAAACAAAGAGGAGGGGGAAGGGAAGATCAGTAGAGCAAACCTTGCCATTGGGACCAACTTTCTCAGACAAGAGAAACGCCAAATCCCCACTTCCACAACACAAATCCAACACATTGCTTCCCTCTTTCGCCCTGCACAAAGAAACTAGTAGCTTTACGAATCCACACCAACAGGGATGGACCCAAGGGAACTACAACTCTAAAGTTTAGAAGAATCCCCCAAATGTAAGGTTCACCACCCAAGATACGAGGGAAAGTTTATTACTCGTCTACCCAAGGTAGAATCATATTGCTAGTTTTATGTTATTGTGCATGAGAACATATGCTATTTTTACTCTCATTTCTTTTTTAGCAATTTTTTGTACAAGACGTGGATTCTACCACTATTAGATTTACAGATTTACAAGTTCAGAACAAACTTACGCCTCATTCTTTGGCCTTCTATGCTCTTCGTAGACCGCCAGCATTAGCATCATTGACCTATCGATAGCTGTCCAAAATTGGCTACTTTGGATATATGTGCGCAGCGTTATTAATCAGGGTGCTACTGCTTGGCACTTGGTTGGTCATCGACTCATTAGTAAGATATTTGTGGAAAAGGTTGTTGCTAGCATAGTTGTTAAAAACTTACGATACACTATGCATATCCCACAATTTGTATAATCTCCTTTGAAAAATGATATCCCCACCCCGTGTCCTTTTTGTATAGAAATCCCATGATACAATGGTGTATCCACAATATATAAGTGTATCCCGGTTTGAAACATATATTACAACTACTTAATTGGAAAAAAGTTGGACCTTATTTTAAGAAGCGGAACCCCATACGCATTAAGCTAAGTCGTTTGATCTAATTATGGTGACATTCAAACCATTTGAAAGAAATCCAACCTCAATATAGGGCTTGAATAGAAAAAAAGACCCATACTTCGATCCTGTTTTACTTGAATCATATGAGGGCTCTTCTTTCCTCTTCACAACTAAGGCATAAAAATGCCTCAATGTGATAGGCCACAGCTGAGACTTGAAATTTTGCATCTTATAGACTTCTTTTTCAAATATAATCATAGTTTGTCGGTGTTATTTAGTATAACTATTTTATAATCGTAAACTAATAATGTTAGTGTATCTTACGATACACAATAAGTATCACAATTTGAAAACACTTGCTAGGACTGACGAATCCGGGACCATGACCAAAGGGTTCCTAAGGTCCTAACGGCTGTGCTTGTTCGCGTAATTCCTTATTTTCAATGAAGTTCTTGCCATCCTCTAAAAGAACAATCAATCTTTTTAAGATGCACATTCATAATCCACTCCCCAAATGGAATTGCCTCTGTCCACGCACACATAAACACATTTCCCCAATTGAATGAAGAAGGAAGAACAAATTTTGACATTACCCACTCCACGAAACAGACATACGTTTCCAAATCCGATGCTGCCCCAAGCTCAGCACATCATTCAACTGCATAACAAAACCCAATTTCAAAAACCCAAAAAAGTAGAACACGCTGAATTTTAAACGGGGCGGAATTAATAGTTGGGGTTTCGGCAATTTAAACAAGTAGGTAAGGAAGATAACAGAGATGGGGAAAGAGAGGCGTACGTTATCATAAACAGGAGCAATGCGGATAAACATCGCTTGGCGTGCGTCAGCGCACTGTACCGGCAGCCTTCGTGGCCGGGAAATCCGCCGGTGGTGGGTTGGCGGTGGTTGAAGCCTGAGGTGAGGTTGGATTTCTCTCAAATGGTTTGTGTTCCAATTCCACAATTTAGTGTTTTTAATGGCAAAATGTGGCTAGGTCAGCACCTATTTGCACAAAATGGACGGAGGTAACGGCAGGGTCTACATTTGAGGGTTTTGTATACTACAGGTGTTTTTACTGAAATAAACAAAAGTCTAGGTGTTTATCTGACTTTTGAGAAAAAGTTTAGGTGCCATTGTGAAATCTTCTCAAGAGTTCTTTTATTTTTGTGCAGAAGAAAAATAGTTATTACCGGTAAGAACAAAGACGGGAGGTAATAGTTGGGGTCTACATTTGGGGGTTTGTATACTATAGGTGTTTAAATGAAGGAAAATGCTAATATGTGCCCAATAGACACACGTTAAGATTGAAAAAATGTATTGAAATGTGTGAAAAGTGTATAAGAATGAAATTAAGTAAATTGAAAAGTGTAAAACGTGCATTCGAGTTTTTTTTTTTTGTACATATTGTGTGTCTATTGGGCACACATTATAAAGATTCTTAAATGAAATAAACTAAAGTCCAGGTGTTTATGTGAGTTTTGGGAGAAAATTCAGGTGCCATTTTGAAAATTTCCCGAGAGTTTTTTTTTTTTTTTTTTTGTGCAAACGAAAAACAGTGATTGCCAGTAAGAATAAAGACGCGCGGAACAATACTTCGGTGAGTCTTCCGGAGGAAAACCAGTGAGATGGTAGCAACAGTGCTGGGACTTGTTGACGGAATGAAGGTACAAGGTTGAAAGACCAGAACCCAGTTGAAGAAGATGAAGACCCACCCTATCTGCAATTCTCTCGGTTCTCTCTCCTCTATCTGTCTCCCTCCAAAACTTGGGAAGTTATTTCTTCGAGTTCTTTGAAACTTCATTAATGGTCAATGTTGAGTGCTTTGTTACACAATCTCAGGTTTATCTCCCCAACTCGGGTAGCATGTTCATATTAATGGTTCTATGGATTGCTTTGTGGTGGCGTGTTATCCATTTTGTTGGGTGCAATGAGTGTCAATCAAATCGATATATGTATTTAATCATCTTGATGGTAAAGCGGAAGAAAAGAAAGGAGTAATTTTCCGCTCGCCACTATTCGCGAGAAAGGGTGAGAAACAAAATGGACAAATAAAAACTCACCATTCTTCCTCCTTTCTCACGATTTCTCACTTCTCGCATGTTTTATCCATTTCATTAAGAACTCATCTCACAATTTCTCTCCATCCAAAAGGGTTGTTAATCCTCTATTTGGTTAAGCCTAGTAAGTGGGGACTGTCCTCTGCCCTTGTTTCCTTATTTTCTAGAGTCCAAGCATGAGGTGTGCTTTGAACGTTTTCTACAAAATTGGAGACTTATATCAATGCCCATGGCGTGTGGATCAGAGGCCGGAGTTTGGCCAAACGGTAAAGGTGAATGAAAACGTGCTCTGTGTTCTTGTCATATTTGCAATAACGTGACACGTCCATTTAGTACACCAACGTCATATGAAATGCACTAACATGCGATGCACTCGCATACTAAAATATTGGGTGTCACAACTTTTTTCTCCCAGTAAAATTCTGTCCTCGAAATTATGAGCGACCTACGTGCTAGTCAACCTTGTACTAATTCTTAACGTGAGAGCTCTCACAATTTTGATACATATCGATGTCCGATCAAGATGATTTTTTTAGCGAATGCTCCTCTCAACAAGCGCTTCGATATCTATGGTTCATATCAAGGGGATACTGAGCGTACTGTAGCGGCCGGGCTCACAGGGGTCAGCAGAGGCATCCCCCTCCACGTCACGAAGAGCCAAAAAGGTCATTACCTCAGAATCTGCAAAACCGAATGCAGATCGATCCGCCTCGACGATGCCGAACGAACGGTGCCCACGGCGGACGGTGTGGACACAGGGTCCTGGACGAATATGGGTTTGAACGGAGGCTACCGAACGGCTCGGTGCCGAGTACATGGTACTCACAACTTGGTTCCCAGACGACCCTCGGGAGCTCCGCCGAGCGACGCGCCGAGCGCCCAGGGGGCTGGGCCGCACGTTTGCCGAGTCGGTTGACCTCGGTAACGTGGAGGCTCGGGCACATCCGGTTTGGTGGAAGTGTGTCGGGCACGCCACACAGCCCATGATGAGGCATTAAATGCGGCAGTCACCTGCTCTGCCACCGCCGCCTGCAGAAGCACGTGGGTGATGGGGGATGTCTCGAGTTGATTTGACTACTCGAGCCCACGTGCCGTGACGTCAGCCCAGACATGGCGTCTGGGGCTGGGGTGAGGGTCATATCACCTGTCATTCCGAGCGTGAATGACAGGCGCGTGAGGGGCGCCGAGCGCGTGGGACATACGCCCCTCAGCCTATAAATACCCAGCCACAACTACCACAATGGGTATTCCTCTCTCCTCATTCACTACCCTCTTAACTCTACCTCTTTACTTCTTTCTCTGAGATTTCTGGTGCATTTCTCCCCTCCGGTGACTGACTTAATCATCGGAGTGCCTTCCCGGACCCCCCCCGTCCGGGCTAGGCACTGACGTGGTTGTCTACGTGTGCAGGTGATCATCTCCGGCGAGTGGCAGTGGCTCAGGCGTGCATCGCCCTTTCCACCGGTGCCCTTCTCACTCCAAGAGGTTCAAAGAGTTCACTCCGGCGAAGAGACTCCCACAATTGGCGACTCCGCTGGGGACTGGAGAACAACCACTCCTCCCAGCCTCTCTGAACACATTGGTGGTGTATCTTCCCCTTCTCCAAGAAACTCCTAAAAACCTCTTCAAATACTGCTCCAGATGGCCGACCTCACTCTGGGCCTTGATGCGTTTGGTCCCACCGGAGAGTTCCGCAGCTCCGCCGACCGGCACTGATACCATCGGGTCAGGAGTGACTTGGGCCTCACCCTGTCCCCCGTCGTCAACGGAGACGGAACGGTCACCATGACAACCAACGGCGCCGGCCCCAGCAACGCCGGAGCCAGCAACATCCTCTTCAGTATGGACGGAAACGTTCTCTCTCTTGACAACCTCACGACTCCAGCACTCACAGAAGTTCTTCCCCCTCCTCTCACTATAGAGGCCGAACTGGCGCTACTAAGGAAAAAAGTACTGGCCATGAGGGAGGCCAGGAATCAGCCCACAAGATCAAGATCAGGCGGGCGGACGAGGACCCGGAGGCCACCGCCGAGCACGAGGACTGACAACGAAGAACGTGCCCCAGTATTTTCACGTCTCGGACAGGTCGTGGAGGTAGACCGCCGAGGCAGCGCACTTGTCATCCGGTCGGATGCGGCGCGTTCGCACCAGCAGCACACACGCGGCTGGAATTCTCAGCGGACTGACCACGCCGAGGATAGCGCCACGGCATCGAGCGCTCGGACACCAAACGTCCGAAGGGATGTGGAATACGCTCGGGAGGTGGAGAATCAACAACACAAGAGAAAGGGCCCGGCGAGCGCTCCTCAGGGCCACAACGGCCAGGACCGATCGCACGAACTACGGGAGGATAACCGTAACCATAACCGGTCGGGGGACCGGGACCGCGACCGGCGTCATAGCCGATCGGTGGATAGGCATGGCGTTGGAAGCGGGGCACCCAACGATCGGGGTAATTGCCCGCGGGGCAACGTGGTCACCGATCCTGTCGAAGTCTCGGCAGGTCGTGGCCGTAACGAAAACAACGGCCTTAGGCCTGGGGACAGATACACACTGCGGAATGACGGTGGCAGCATCGTGCTCGTTAACGCACAGACGGGTGAAACTAAGGTTTATCATGCCGAGCCCGACGCCAGGGACCGCCGCCATCGGGAAGAGTTGGCAGGGGCCCGGGAAGGGCGCAACAAAAGGCTGTCCTCCGAGAGGAGCAACGTGCACGCGGACGGGCACGATACGGAGCGCCGAGCCGCTGGGCCAGCAAAACGCGCCCACGGGGAATTCCGAGCGGTGGACCTCAACCGCCCTTACCCTGCCGACTCCAGGTTAGAAAAAGCAAAGCAATCCCCTTTCTCACGAACGATAACCGAGGCAGCACCACCACGCGGGTTCAAAATACCCAAATTTGATAAGTATGAGCCCAAGACGGACGCGATTACGCACGTCCAGCAGTATCGCCTGGTCTCCGAGCTCTACGGCCATAGCGATTCTCTCATGTGCCGGACATTTTCCATGAGCTTGGGAACCACGGCCCTCCTTTGGTACAGCCAGCTCGCTCCGGGGTCTATTAATGACTTCGATGAGCTCGAGCGCGCGTTCACGTCTCGGTTTGTTACTAGCAACACACAGCCGAAGACGCTCGACGCGCTTGTCAACATGAAGAGAGGCTCGGACGAGACCCTGAAAGAGTACATTGCACGATATTGGGAGGTGTACAGCCTCGTGGAAGGTTGTGATCAAAGGATCGCTTCCACTTCATTCAAAAATGGGCTCGATGACCGTTCCGACCTTTTCAAGGAGCTCATGGTGCGACCTCCGAAGAACATGGTGGAATTGATGGAAACTGTGAACCGTTTCCGAGAGCTTGAGGAGTTGCTCTTTGACCGAGCGTCAAAAGGAACCTCCGACAAGAGCATGTCGAAGGAAGCAAAGAAACAAGTTAACAACCTGAGGAAGGGGAGAAACGATCAAGGCGGGGCAGACGGGAGCAGGGGCCCCCGGGACGCCAGCGGGAGCAACAACGGCAGAGGGGGATGGGAGAAGCCCCCCCGAAATGACAATGATTATGTCGCCGAGACCACAGTCTTTACCATGCCAATCTACAGGTTGCTGACGGAAATCGGCAGGAAGCGATGGTTCTACTGGCCGGAGGAGAAAATGGGGTCAGATCCCACCCAAAAAGGAAAGTGCACGTACCACAATGAGGTGGGCCACTACACGACTGGGTGCCGGCCATTTAAAGCGCACCTCGAGCGGTTGGTCGCCGAGGGACGCATGGAGGATTGGATAGACCGCAGCCGCACACCGACCGTGCTCAGAGGGGCTGCCCCCCAGCCGAACCAGCAGGCTATCGTACCTCAGCCGCAAGGGCAGCAGGCGCAAGGGGACAGAGTGCGCCCGGGGGTGGTCGTTACGATCCACGGCCCGGTTGGGAAAGCCCGAGCCGAGGCAATGCATGAAGAGCTGCAAAAGATGGAAGCTGCTATGCAAGTAATGACGCTCGGCAGAGCGCCAAAGCGGAAGTATCTGGAACCCTTTGACCCGTACACTATTTCCTTTTCCGAGCAGGATCTGGATGGGCTGCAGCTCCCGCATGACGACGCCCTGGTGATCGAAGTGAGTATCGACCACGTGGAGGTCAGGCGGATCTTGGTGGACCAGGGGAGCTCCGCCGACGTCCTTTACTACTCGGCATACAAAGCCATTGGACGAACGCGTGATGAGCTTATCCCTGCCGACACCCCCCTTGTCGGGTTCTCCGGGTTCCCGGTGTACCCGCTCGGCAGCATCACCCTCCCGGTCTGGGCGGGGTCGATGCGTTTGGAGATAGAGTTCACTGTGGTGGACTCCCCGAGCCCATATAACGCCATTCTGGGACGAGGCTGGCTCCACGCAATGGGAGCTATCGCATCGACCCTCCACCAGTGCGTCCGGTTCATTGGCACGTCTGGGAAACAGGAGACCGTCCGGGGCAACCAGATGGCCTCCAAGAGGTGCTTTGTCAATGCCGTCCGCCAGAAAGACAGAAGGGAGGGCAGACCGCCGAAGCAGGTGCACTGGATAGAGGTGCCCGAATGCACCCCGGTCCTCGAAGACGTTGGCTCGAAGGCTGAAGACAAGTCGGTCGAAGAATTGATTAAGGTACCTATTAACGAAGAAGGCACCAGGTACTTCATGCTCGGTTCGGATCTCTCTAATCCCGAGCGGAACGACTTGGTGTGCTTCCTCAAGGATAACATCGAGGTCTTTGCGTGGACTCCTTATGAGATGCCGGGTGTTAGCCCTGATTTCATCACGCACGCCCTCAATGTTGATCCGGCTAGGAGGCCGGTAGTGCAGAAACCGAGGCGGTCCTCGGCCATTCACTCCGACGCCGTATTGGAAGAGGTTGACCGCCTGATCGAGGCGGAAGCTATCCGAGAGGTGATGTACCCCACATGGCTGGCAAACACCGTGGTAGTCAAAAAGAAGAACAGGAAGTGGAGGGTATGTGTAGATTACACTAACCTCAATGACGCATGCCCCAAGGACTGCTTCCCCCTCCCTCGGATAGATCAGCTGGTCGATGCCACGGCTGGCCATGCTAGGCTCAGCTTTATGGACGCCTACCGTGGGTACCACCAGATTGCGATGCACAGCATGGACGTCGAGAAAACCGCATTCATCACGCCGAGGGGTACCTATTGCTACAGGGTCATGCCGTTCGGACTGAAAAACGCTGGGGCCACCTACCAAAGAATGGTTTCCAAGATGTTCGCTAGGGAGCTCGGCGACATTATGGAAGCTTACATTGACGATATGGTGATCAAAAGCAAATTCGCAGAAGACCATCTCTCCCACCTCGGAAGGGTCTTCTCTATACTCAGGAAGCACAGTTTGAAACTTAACGCGGAAAAGTGTGCGTTCGGGGTCGGTTCCAGGAAATTTTTGGGGTACCTCGTCACCCGCCGAGGGATCGAGGCAGACCCCAATCAGCTAGAAGCTATACAGAAACTCCGAGCGCCGTCAACGATCAAGGAGGTTCAGCGGTTGACAGGGATGGCTGCTGCCCTCAACCGATTTATAAGCAGGTCGTTCGATGCCTGCCGACCCTTCTTCCAATCCATCAAAACCAGTAAGAGAGCCTTTGTCTGGAATTCCGAGTGCGACGCTGCGTTCGCCAGGCTTAAAGACTACATGTCCCGAGCACCCCTGCTAGTCATGCCGAGGGAAGACGAAGATCTCTACCTTTACCTGGCAGTATCCGAACACGCTGTGAGCTCGGCACTGGTTCGGCAGGACTGTTTGGAGCAGTTCCCCATCTATTACTCGAGCAAAACAATGCTCCCAGCCGAAACCAGATACTTGCCAATTGAGAAGTTGGCACTTTCGCTGGTTACGGCAAAGAGGAAACTCCTGCCCTATTTCCAGAGCCACACGGTCGTGGTAATCACAGCGTACCCTCTGAAAACCGTCATGCGCAAGGCAGATCTCTCGGATCGGATCTGTAAGTGGTCCTTGGAATTGGCCAACTTCGACATCCGGTACGAGCCCCGGACGGCGATTAAGGGTCAGGTGTTGGCGGACTTCGTCGCCGAGCTCACACCGAAGCTGGAAATTGATCTCCAGGAGGAAATGACAGCCGGAGACGGAGGTACCGAGGGGGCCAAGAGCACCACCGCCCCCGAGCAATCTGGGTTCGTCCTCAAGCGCTCTCCTCCCCGCACGGCTACAATTTATACGGGTGAGTCCTGGCGGATGCACGTCGACGGTGCATCAAACAGCCGAGGGGCAGGGGCTGGTATTGTGCTTATTTCACCCGAAGGGACCATCCACGAGTGCGCAATAAGCATCGGTTTCCCAGCCACAAACAACGAGGCCGAATACGAGGCCTTAATTGCTGGACTCCGCCTTGCTCTTGCCCTCGGGGTGGATGAACTGCAGGTTTATAGTGATTCCATGCTGGTCGTGAACCAGCTGAATAGCGATTATGGCTCTGGAGATGCTCGGATGCTGAAATACCTCAGCCATGTCCTGGAGCTGCAAAAAGGCTTCAAGACCGTCCACTTTTCCCACATCGGTCGAGCCAAGAACGCTCATGCCGACGCCCTTGCTGCTCTTGGATCGGCCTGTAATGAGCTCGGAGGCACGCGGACGATCACGCTTGGAGAAATCGCGCTCCCAAGCTTCGAGCCGGGTGCCGAGGACGTTATGACAATCGCTACTTCTGGCCCGAGCTGGGTGGATCCCCTGATCTCCTATCTCCGAGACCAGGCCCTCCCTTCAGATAAGAAAGAAGCACACCGAATCCGCTGCCAGTCCGCGTCCTACTTCCTCTCCCCGACTGGACAGCTATACCGCCGCACCTACGTCGGCCCGGACCTCCGCGTGCTGCACAGCGAGGAGGTACCTCACGTCCTCCGTGAGCTCCATGAAGGAAGCTGCGGCAGCCACTCGGGAAGTCGCTCTCTCTCCGAGCGGGCTGTCACCTAGGGCTACTGGTGGCCGAAAATGAAGAGGAGCGCTGAGGACTACGTCAAAAAGTGTGAGGCATGCCAGAGACACTCCCCCATCCTTCACCAGCCTTCCATGTCCCTGCAGCCCGTCACAAGCCCATGGCCGTTCGCCCAGTGGGGGCTTGATATTGTCGGCGTTCTTCCTACGGCCCCCGGAGGGTTTCGGCACCTAATCACGGCCACGGACTACTTTACCAAGTGGGTGGAGGCCGAACCGCTGATCCACATCACGGCCTCCGAGGTCGAGCAGTTCATTTGGAAGAACATCATCTCCCGGTTCGGCGTACCCTATGCTATAATTTCCCACAACGGCACTCAGTTCGTCGCCGAGGCCGTTAAAACACTGTGCAAGAGGAAAAATATCCGAGTTTTTAATTCAACCGTGGCTTACCCTCAAGGGAATGGCCAAGCCGAGGCATCAAACAAGTCGATCTCGGCCGGCCTTAAGCGTCGGCTGACCAACAAGCGCGGAAAGTGGGTGGAGGAACTCCCCAAGGCCCTCTGGGGTTACCGAACGACCCCCCGGCGAGGAACTGGCCGAACGCCGTTCTCGATGGCTTACGGGATGGAGGCCGTCCTTCCACTTGCAGCTGTTGTTCCCTCCGCCCGAACCGAAGCGTTCCATCCAGCCACGAACGATGAGCACCTGGCCTCCGAGCTTGATCAAATTGAGGATCTCCGTGATGAAGCTCACATCAAGTACACGGCCTACCAGCAGGAGGTGGCTCGGGGCTATAACAAGCACGTTCGCCTCCGCCCCTTTAATGTTGATGATCTCGTCCTCCGAGCAGTCGTGCAGAAGAAAAACAAAAAGAAGTTCATGCCCAATTGGGAGGGTCCCTACCGAATCCTAGCCAAAGCTGGTTATGGGGCCTACAAGCTTGCTGAAATGGACGGCACGGCCGTCAGTAACCCATGGAACGCCTCAAAGTTGAGGAAATTTTATGGTTAGGATCTTATGTTTATCATTTCTTGCGTTTGTCATGCCCTCGGCAGCTTTTTGTAATGCCTGGGGATCGAGATGTTAATGATAAGATCCTTTCTTTATAGTTGCTGTCATTTCTTGATTTTTACTTTCCTACAAGTGACTACCTTCGGCATGAAGACCATATCGAAATCACTGCCGTTCGGTGGAACGACCCGTCCCCGTTCGGTGAAACGGTCGTCTATGTTCGATTGAACAAAAGTCTCTACTCGGCCAAAACGATACGTTAGCGTTCGGTTGAACACGCGATCGTGTCTGATAGAGCGGGCGCTAATACGTACCAGCGTTCGGGGAGATGCCCCTGGTCCCAGGACCTACCTGGCAAACTAGCCGGGGGCTATTGTTTCGCTCGGCGCATTCTAATACAAACATTTGCGTAAAAATTATGAACTCACTTGCTTCGGCATGGCGCCGTTATTACATTGACCCCCCGCCGAAGCAGGGGCTATCATTTATTACCAGTCTTGGTGATTACGGTTCGTTATGGACGAGAAGCATAACTTGGAAGGAAATTCAGGCATAAAAATTCATACATTCAGATGCAAACATAGACGAGGAAGGAAAGAAAAGATATTTTCTCATTCATTAAAAAAATTGAGGGGGCTCGGCCCCGAGTACATAAACTTCAAAAACAAAAAGAAAGAGGAAAAACAAGCAGCTGGTTAGGCCCCCGTAACGGCGGCCCCAGGGTCGGTGGCATCGAGGATCTGGTCTTGGCTTGTAGCAGTGGCGTCGGCACCATTCCCGTCGGTGGCCTCCGTGTTGGTGACGTCCCCACCCTCAGGGATGTCCTCCTCGTCATCATCGAAGGGCATCTCCGGGACCACGGTCTCGGGGACAGGAGGGATGGATGACCGAAGAGCAGAATCCGCCGGCACGGAGATGATGTCATAGGCCTGAGCAAAGGCTTCGGCCCAGCAGCCGGCACGACCAAGGAGATACCCCTTCCGGAAGGCTTTCTCCTCGTTATCGTTCGCCTCTTTGGAAAATTTGCGCAGCGTCTCCTCCGCCCCCCTCCCATAGCCATTTTTGTCAGCAACAGCCAACATCTCATCGTGGTCGGCTTGGGCGTGCTGAAGATCCCTCTCGGCTCGAGCGGCCCTCTCCTCGGCGGCCGTAATCTTACTCTCGGCCGTCATGGCCCTCTCTTCAGCTTCCTTCTGAAGATGGCGGGCCTCCGCCAGCTGCCTCTCCAGCTCTCGGCCGTCGGCAGCAAGGGCCTCGGCGCTCTTCTTCAGATCAGCCCGAGCCTTCTGCTCCGCTTCGAGCTTTTTCTCGACCTCGGACTTCTCAACGCCAAGGTTATACACCTTGTCGCCGAGAGCCAAAGCCGACTGGCCAGCCTGTAAAAGAATAAATTTTTGGCAACAATTAGTAATCAACCGAACGTAAAGACTTCATAAAATATGAAATGTGAAGGAGAGGCCTTACCCTCACAATGCTGGTGCAGAGCTCGGCGTAGTTGTCGGCCGTATTTCTGGGGACGGCCTTCATATCCCTCGGCAGAGCGAGGGCTTTAAGCAGGGTCATCGCCGTCTTGCGGCTCTCCCGAACGCTCGCGTTCTTTTTGACCGGCTCGCCGCTCGAGGTCCGGATGACCGGCACCCACGGCTCGTCCTTCTCGGTCGGGGAGGGTGTTTCCCCAAGCGGCGGGGAGACCGCCTGCTTGTCCTTGGAAGCAACCCTCCTCGGCTGAACCTCGGTCGGCACGGATGTGGGAGGAGGTGTCGGCGGAAGAGGTGCCTTGGACCCCTCCGGAGCCTCGGCCATCCGGGTCCTCTTCGGAGGGGCCTCCCCCTCGGCGGGGTTACCGTGCTGGGATCCCGCTGCCTTCTCGGCGTCCTTCCTCTTCCTCTCGGCCCTCTCCTTCCTTTGGGCCTCCCTCAAAGCTGAGGATCCAGCCATATCAGCTTCGGCGCCGCTGCCTGTAAGGAGAGCCTGGGACGGGTGGTGAATGTTCCTCGGCAAGCGTTCCCGGCCAAAGAGGTCAGAACGATCAATATCGGTGTCGAAGAGTCGTCTTCGGCGCTCGCCTGTCCTCTTCACGGGGCTCTTCCCCCTCTTCAGGAAGCCCTTGTATGCTGGCACGTAGCCGAGGACTTCGGGGGCAGTACGGTTAGGAATGGCGAAGATCTGGTCGATGACGTCGTCGTCCGCGTCTTCGGCGAGCTTCTTTGTCACCTTCCTGCACGCTAACAAAAAAAAAAAAAAAAACAGAGAAACAAGTGCGGGTCAGTAAATTTCACTAAATGACAGAAATAAAAGATGAAAATGCAAGGATGAGCTCTCGGCTTACTAGGGCGCCCTCGCTGCCAGGGTACGGACCACCTGGACTGCTCGCCCGGGGCTTTCTCGTAGTTCCCCTTAACTATGACCAACTCACAGGCATGCCTCTCCGAGTCCGAGAGTTTACCGATGAGGTGGGGGTACTCGGGGCGCCTCGAAAAGCAGTAGCGGCCATAGCTCTTACTCCGAGCGCAGGTGTAGACCGCCATGAGGTCGGGCAGGCGGAAGGGAATGTTGTGACGCTCGGACAGCCTCACCACCGAGCAGATGATGCGGTACACGTTGGTGACCAGCTGGTGGGGGGCGAGCTCGTACACGTCCAAGAACTGCCGAAGGAGCCGGGGCATGGGGAAAGTCAGGCCACCCTCGGTGATGGCCATCAAGGGCACAGTCACCTGCCCTTTCGCGTAGTGGATTTTGTTGTCGATGGGCCTTGTGATTTCCACGTCAGCAGGGATATTGTAGTCCCTTCGGAACGCGGCAAGCTTGTCCGCAGAACCGTCGAAGTACGTGTCGACGTACTTGCACTTCCCGTGCTTCGGGTTCGGCGGCGGGATCGTTTCCCAGCCGTGCCCATACTCGACGCCCCCCTCAACGTCGGCCTCGTCTTCATCTTCGGGGGCTTGCTCTTGCTCTTCATTCTCGGCACCGTGGTGCGAGGAACCTTCATCCTCACCCTCGTTGCGAGGAGCGTGCCCTTCGGATTGTGGGGACCGAGCTGAGAGCTCGTCCACCTCGAGAACCTCGACGGGCTCGGGTTCGTCGAACCCCGCGGTTTCCCTGTCGATCTCAATCACTTCGGGGTCCGAAGCCCAGTCCCCGGAGAGATCTGGGAGCTCAGTGGGGTCAATGGTGGGGGATGAAGGGACATCGGTCGGCGCGGCCGTCTCGGGGACCGGGTTCGGAGGTGGGCTCTGCCCGGACGAAGAGGCCTGAGCACCGCTCTCGGCGCGCCTGGCTTCCATTTGCATCTCCATCCAGCGCTCGGGAGTTATGGCCTGAATCGGGGCTATGTCTAGGGGTATGACTCCGGGTGGTGGAGGGTTGAACTGTGCTTGGCTCCTATAGTCTCTCCCGAGACTTCTCAATTGCTCTCTGAAGAGGACGCTCTGGATGAAATCGCTGAACTGGGATTCGGCGAGGACGTCGTCGGAAGATGAGTCCGAGGAGTCTGAGCTCATCCAAGAAAGACCTACAGTGCACGGGTGAAACAACCATCAGCTATATGCATAGGTGTGATTTCAGAAAAAATACAAAGGGTTGAGCGTCGGCCCCTGCCGAGCTCCCCGCACGTCGTTGATTATCCGAGAGCCCTACTACCTATGAGCTCTCGGCAATACCTAAAGAGAAATCACGCTCGGTTATCTCCCCCGTTCTCGGCGAAAAACGGTTCGCTCGATGGGGGAACGCTCGGAAGAACACGTTGAGTGTTCTTCAATCCCAGAATCCGGCGGCCGTGCTCCGCCGCACAAACCGCCGGAAAACTCAAATAGAAACAGAGCCAGAAAGACGAAAAGAATGAAACGGCCAAAACCACCCAAAATGCAGCAAAAACATGCAAAAGACTTCATGGAACGTAGAAAAAACTGATGAGAAGTCGAAATACCTGAGTTTTTGGTGAGGATCTTCGCTGGAACACGTGTTTTTAGAGGGCTTTTGGCAAAGTACAGCGGTGGAGGACGGCGGCGCAAGGGTTTGGAGCTAGAGAGAGAGAGTAACAGTGACCCTCTCTCCCCCTGTCCGTGTATTTATAGGGACACCGGTCCGGGAGATGGAGGGTCACCCCCTTCAGATTGCGACGCGTGCCCCATCCGATTCGAGTCGTTTGGGCGCGAAAACCAAACGGCGGCGCATGGACCAACCGCGCGACGGCACGTGGCATCAACGTCATCACGCGTACGGGTTTCTGCACCAAATGTGTCAGACGTCCTTTCGCATCCCAGATCGATGTGACATTCCGAGCACCAGCCTCCCTCCGAGCGCTTGCGCGGGGGGACTCGGACCGTCGCCAACCTGACCGCAGTGTTCCATGCCGATCGCGTGAAACACGAGCGCCGAGCCCATTTCTCCGACCGCTTGATCCGAACTATATCAACTCCCGCACCCTTCTGTCGGTGTGCGGAAGTTGATGGGGCTATTGTAGCGGCCGGGCTCACAGGGGTCAGCAGAGGCATCCCCCTCCACGTCACGAAGAGCCAAAAAGGTCATTACCTCAGAATCTGCAAAACCGAATGCAGATCGATCCGCCTCGACGATGCCGAACGAACGGTGCCCACGGCGGACGGTGTGGACACAGGGTCCTGGACGAATATGGGTTTGAACGGAGGCTACCGAACGGCTCGGTGCCGAGTACATGGTACTCACAACTTGGTTCCCAGACGACCCTCGGGAGCTCCGCCGAGCGACGCGCCGAGCGCCCAGGGGGCTGGGCCGCACGTTTGCCGAGTCGGTTGACCTCGGTAACGTGGAGGCTCGGGCACATCCGGTTTGGTGGAAGTGTGTCGGGCACGCCACACAGCCCATGATGAGGCATTAAATGCGGCAGTCACCTGCTCTGCCACCGCCGCCTGCAGAAGCACGTGGGTGATGGGGGATGTCTCGAGTTGATTTGACTACTCGAGCCCACGTGCCGTGACGTCAGCCCAGACATGGCGTCTGGGGCTGGGGTGAGGGTCATATCACCTGTCATTCCGAGCGTGAATGACAGGCGCGTGAGGGGCGCCGAGCGCGTGGGACATACGCCCCTCAGCCTATAAATACCCAGCCACAACTACCACAATGGGTATTCCTCTCTCCTCATTCACTACCCTCTTAACTCTACCTCTTTACTTCTTTCTCTGAGATTTCTGGTGCATTTCTCCCCTCCGGTGACTGACTTAATCATCGGAGTGCCTTCCCGGACCCCCCCCGTCCGGGCTAGGCACTGACGTGGTTGTCTACGTGTGCAGGTGATCATCTCCGGCGAGTGGCAGTGGCTCAGGCGTGCATCGCCCTTTCCACCGGTGCCCTTCTCACTCCAAGAGGTTCAAAGAGTTCACTCCGGCGAAGAGACTCCCACACGTACAATTGTATAATTTTTTTCAATATTCTTTCAAATTATAGGCCTAATTCTGAATGAAAAATTGAACTAATTAAATCAATTACTTATAAATATATGATGGGCCTGATTTTTTCCAAAACCACTCTCATAATCATTTTAAAATTATTAAACAGTTCAGATCATTTGTGTGGGACTCCGAAGTTGGCTCCAAAAGACAAGGTGTAAAAAACAAATTTGGAAGCCCAAAACGACGTCGTTTTGGGCACTAGTTTGGAGTCTCCGTTAAGCGTTAGACGACAAATGGACTGAGTGTCAAAGTCAGATTTAATTAACATTTATTGAAGTTCAGGTATGTATGGGACATTGACTCCAAAGATCAGGGTTTTTTTTTTTTTCCCCCTTTTTCCTCACAAATTGTTGTGAGAAAGATCCAACTTCTCTTTACCTTTCAACTTTGCTAAAGTTGAAGGAAGGATACCCCTACAATTTGTTCCCCTTCATGTTTAGTGACAATAACTTTACACACCTACCCAGAGAACTTGGAATATTGCCAACCAACTTGTTCTCAAAGACATCCAATGTTTCAAGATTGAGGAAATGACAGGTTGGTACAATTTTGGAGGCCAACTTCCCACGCGCCCCAGCCCAAAACCAAAAAAGCACCGCTAACTTAAAACAGCCAAAAAGTCAATTTATTACAAAAATTGAGACAATCACTCTCTCAACAATACATCACATAAAAAACCGCAAAAAACCAAAAAGTCAATAAACTACCTTAGTGGAACACCCCGAGTCTTATACACTTCTATGCCAAAACACCCACCTGAAAAATCACACAAAAATCCAACTCTCTCTCCTCCCGTCCTCCCTCTCATTCCCCGAAATCCAACTCCCCCCTTCTAACCTCTTACTTGCCGTTGTCGACATCGCCTTTAGCTCTTGCTGGAAGGCGGCCTCCTCTCTGACCTCCACAGTCCACTCTAACTGCTCTTGCAGCGTCGCCACCGCCTTCTATCGTATGAACCTCTTTTATGAACTTGCAGCTTAGCTTTAATCGGTTTGTTCTTCTTATCACTTTACAAACGAAGAAGCCAACAAATTTCGAAGTATACCAAATCTGAGACGGGTCGTCTCGATTTGTGTCTTCATCCAGAAACTTTAGATTTTTTTGGTAGGTACCCGGAAATTTAAGTTTCAGAGGTGAATTAGGAAGTTTTATCATATCAAATTCTTCGATCGTTGCAAGTAGTGGCTAGCTCATACAATAAAGCTATTGGATGCCCACATTGCATCTCGGAATCGAGTTTCATTCCCTCTTTCCCCATGTAATAGATTAGGAATGACGAATGACCAAAAAAAAAAAAATCTTTAACCGTTGATCTATTTTTCCTTCAAACATGTAGTATTTTGATTAAGCTTTGAATTTCATAGAGATTTTGGTCGAAAGTCATGCTTGGAAAGTCCCAGACGACACCAGTTCCTCTGTTCCAAAAACCTCTATTCTCCTGTGCTCAATTGTTTTTGAGCCGTTGGATTGTGTTTTAAAATATCAGTGTTTTAAAAATTAACATGTATCGAATGGTTGAAAATGCATTGGAACAGAGGCATAGAGAAAATCGGCGCAGGGGATTTGAGTCCGTCCCTTGAATGAGTTTTATATTTTGAGCTTTGAATTTCATGTTCTAATTTATCTTTCTATTTATTTATTTATTTATTATTTTTTGCTATTGTTGTTGTTGTGTGTGTTTAGACTGAAAACTAGTCAAAATTTACAAGCTCAAAATTAATAAAAGTCACGAGCTACTTGTGTTTTTCACGAGCTATGAAATTCTTGCGTAGTTTTGAAACAATAAGTTATGTTTTACAAATCCGGTGAAATTCACTCGGTGGTTACGTAATTCTAAAAAAGCTACTTGCGTTTTGAAACCCAGTGAAATTCACAAGCTCAAAGCTAACAAAATCCATGAGCTCGAAGCTCATGAAATTCACGAGGTGATTGTCAAGTTTTAAAATCCAGTGAAGTTGATGAGCTAGTTGTGAAATTTGTGAAATCACGAGTTGTAAGCTGGAATGTCACTAGGTGGTTCTATGTAGTTCGAATATAGGTAGTGCTTCCTTAGCTAGTGAAATTCACGAGCTTTAAGCTTGTGAAATTCATGAGCTAGTTGTTATGTTTTGAAATTTAATGAAATTCACGAGTTCAAAGCTAATGAAATTCATAAACTCAAAGCTAGTGAAATTCATTTTGTGATTTTTACGTAGTTCTGAAATTCACGAGCTCAAAGCAAACAAAATTCATGAGCTCAAAGCTAGTTTAATTCACCAGCTCGAAGCTAATGAAATTCACGAGCTCTTAGCTAATGAAATTCATTAGTTGGTTGTTCTATTTTGAAACCCGGTGAAATTCAAGAACTCGAAACTCGTGTGAATTTCACGAGCTCGAAGCTCTTGAATTTTCGCTTGTCGGAAGTGGATGTTGGGTGGAAGTTGAAAGTGAGAGGTAGGAGGGGAGTAAGAGTAAATGCCTAAAGGGTAAAAGGGTGATCAATATTACAGTTGCACATAATTAAAATCGACAACTCTCCGTAAAGGTCATTTTGGACCATTTTTCTAGACCCACTGGTAATAAATCCTTCTAGATTTTGTAGAAGTCCATTTTCCCTACCCCCACCTAGGGTTTCATCACCCTAATGTGGCGGCGGGAGGGGAGGGCTTTAATGGGTGTTTTCCTTCCTCCCAAGTAATGACCATTTTTCTCATTTTTAATAATCCCTCCTTTCTAGTGAGGGTTTTCTCTATCGATCTCAGATCTAAGAGTTTTTTGTGTCTTCTTTTCTTTTTCGTTTCTCTCAGCTTCTTCTTCAACATCGAGGTGCCGTTTCAAGTTCTGGCAATGGTGGTGGTGATGGTCCTTTGAAGAAGCAAGGCGATGGCTATAGTGGTCCAAAGACAAATATGATCAGTCAGACTGGCTTGCCATCAATGTATAGACGTGATTATTGAGGATACCGATGCCTCAGGTTTGTGTTTTATCAATGTGAATTTTCTTGTGTGCATATGACTGCCAATGAGGTAGCTCATTTTGTGGCTATGAAAAGTAGGGTGGGATATCTGTTTGTGGCATTTTAGTCATTTGATTAGGACGGATGCTACTTCTAGATAATTCCTCATGTATCTTTATTCTCTATCAATGAGCTTCTAGCTCTGGTTGTCTATAAAAATAAAATAAAAATTCCAATCCAAGATAACATAAGGGGCCACTTGCTAGTGCGGTATTGGGAGCAGATATATTATTAGCCCCGGCCGATAGTATATCCAAACCATTTGTATCTTGTCTTTGCTACCTGGATAAAGAGGGTGGATAATAGTATCCCCATATTGTATAACCACCCTCCTTATCCAAGTGATCGGATATAACATCACCTCCCTTTCCTAGGTACATATTATACCTGCCCTTATATCTAGCCTCTTAATTACCGAATTGTCATATTTCCCTTTAATTATATATCAATGTGCTCATATTCATCCCAAAACAGAGTAAGCATATACGCTATTTTCTATAAAATACATAAACAAACCATCTATAATATTTTCCCCTACATACGTATTTCCATTTTATCATATCCTCCTTACTATTATATCCATTCAAAACTAATCCGGCTAGCAAACCACCCCTAACACTATTTCTAACTCTACTAGTAGTAAGAAAAAAAAAATCTAAAATTCACTTATTTTTATCTTCCATAATTTAAATCCTTGTTTTTCTAAACTTTACTTGACAGGTATTAAATATTGGTTTCATTTAAAAATATCATGAGTATCTTTTGAACGGTATGAACTCTGTAAAAAATAAATGTATAACTTCAAATTTATAATACCCCATCTCGTATACATTTGTCATCCTATATATTTAGAAGGATCATCATCTCATCCTCCATATCGGGTTTGGGTTTTCGTTGAGAGTTTCGGCTTCATTTTGGATTTTACAAAAAAATCTTTAACGAACCCACCCGTTGCCATCCTAACTCTATTGAATCCTGTGGGAAGTTAAGACCCGTGAAGATGGCTGATTCGTCAATATTTTACCTTATAAGGCTGACATATGAGAGCAGGCAAATTACAAACAAGAAAGATAAGCCACCACGAGAGAAAAAGAGGCATACTTCCACCGACCAAAATATTTGGGCGCTACAAAGAGGGCCGGGTAATTTGAGACAGCCGGCGATGAGATGATTGCCGAAGGTGTATTTTCTTGTAGTACTAGCAAGAATGTCTGCAAAGAGGGCAGACCAAATTGAGACAACCGGCGATGAAATGATTACCGAAAGTGTATTTTCTTGTAGTGATAGCGAGAATGTCTGCAAACTGCAAAGATGTAAGATTCGGCAATGTGCAACAGTCATGTTAGTTTTAAAGGAACTAACAAACGAGCTTAATGCCCAACAAAACTACCTTGTATATGAGACAATTCCATTTTCAAACCCAGTATATAATCCTTAAAATTCAGGAATTTCAACCAACGAAATAACCATGAGTTGATGTACTCCACGAAAACAAGTTTACAGACGATCTAAATAGAAAGAAGGTTAACGAAAGGAAAAGTATCCGAGGAGACTATTGATCGGTCTCGAAAAGATGAATAACGTTGTTGGATCAACCTGTCTACCAGAGTGGTTATTGACCTGTTTTTTTGAATAATCTGAGGAAACTTTCCTCAACTGACAAAAATGGCAGTTCCATAGACCAGAAAATGAACTCACATACGGAGAAACTGTGCGCTTTAACACAGTTGGAAACACATTCCAAGAAAACGCACTTCTAACTTCCTGTTCGAATATGTCTAACATAGGAAAGCTAAGTTGCCCACCAATCCTGAATCAGCATCCGAAATGGATGAAAGATTACTAGGCTTTTTTGAATTTGATGCACGACACCAATCGGAAAAAGTTTCAAAAACCACCACTAGAAGGCTGGAAACTACATGATCAGACAATGTCCTTTTTACAGAATGCAACAGCATTAAAGAATAAATCCATAACCATGAACATTGCAGATGCTCCTCGTTTATAAAGCGGCAGCTTTAATCATAGATCATCACAATACTGTAGCAAGTCTGAGAAACTCACTCGGACATGCCATAGTTCCTTGTGCATAGTAAAAACGACAAAACCCGACTTGGCGATTGAAAACTAGTAAAACATACAGGCCAATAAAAACCTAACTTGGCTACGACCGAAGAACATTAACAACTAAACACCAGTTTTTCTATTAAAGAAAAGCTGCCGTTGGGCTAAAACAATGGCAGAGTGGTCTTGCAGCCTTAACCAATCAAATCCGATCGGCGAGGTACCTCACAAGAGAATTAATTGGCTTCGTAGAGTCGAGATTCCCAAGTTCCCGTGACCTGATTTTGATACGTGCAAGGAAATCAGTAGCGATCCAACAAAAGCTCAGCATCAGTGTCTCCCCATCAGCACCATCAATGTTTTGCATCTCCAGTGACTTTTTCACCCAACTAGGATGGTAAGTAACTTGGTACCACGCCGATGCCTTCTTCTCATACACAGCATTCTTCTCATCTACTGAGAGGTGATCAAAGTCGGGCCCCAGTTTGTCAAAAAATTGCCTGAACTCTTTCCTAAGAGCACTGTAAGCATGTTTGAGCTTCTCTTGAAGGTCCCCTCTCTTTCGGCTATTATACTTAGGCATGGACCAAATGTGGCCAGTAACTACCTCTTCTTCCCGGCTCACCTTTTCATCATTAAAGAAAACAATTAATATACGATAATGAAAGGGGAACAAATAAAAGGAGGACAGGTAATCTGCCAAAGACAATTAAAGACAAAGCCCGCATGGTCACCTTATATTGTCCAAGAAGAGCATTCAGTTGCCCATCATACGAGCATTTGTGTTTCCATGCATCAGATATGAAGTATGTGGAACCCGGAATCTCGAGGGCGGAATCATAGGTAATGTTTTCGGGAACAAATGTTAGATCGGAAGATGCTTCTTCCACGTCCTTGTCGTAAGCGTCTTTTATTAGACGATAGAGCCTCCCCAGGATTTTCCTTGACTTGTACGTTTGATACTTTTCTTTGCCCATGAAGTCAGGATAAAGTTTAGGCTTTAGATGAGGTGGCATCGTTACAATCTTCCCTGTTTTTGGAATATCAACAGCTGTGGCTGCGAGTTCGGCTAGCTTAATGCACTTCTCATCAAGTGCCCCATACTCGCTCAGATCAGCATGAACCACATGAGCATTGCATATAGCACCCAAATTCTCATTCACCATGTTGCGGGTAAAAAATTCTATTATGTCCTGTAAATTGAAAAAGGACATATTGTTAATAGATGGGGAAGAAGCCAGAAAATCTACTGACACAATCCCATACAAAACAAATAACTAATAGTACAAGTTAAAATTTTGCATACGAAGAAAAAAAGGCATTGGTGCTCAGAAATTATATAACAGAACACAGCCAAAGAGTTCCTTTTTCCAATAGATACCACCACTTTGCCAATACAAAACTAACAATCTTGGCACAAATTAAATTTCAAATGTTAAGATGAAAATGTCATCCGTCCTCGGAAAAGAAATGGCAACAAACGAGGCCAAAGAGTTCCTTTCTCCACTTTTTCACTTTCGGATTCCTTTCTCATCAACGTTACTAAACACCATGAACAATTCATCCATCCCTACGAACTAGCTACAATATGTAAAATACAAAGCCCAACATTGTAAAGTTGCCAAAAATAATACAACACCACAATTGCATATCTACCAATCAGTAATTCGACAGGCATGCTGAAAATCAATTCCATTACACATGGATTAAAACTACAATGATGAGAGAAGATCAAGAGGATGGCATCACTAAAAATTTGTTATAATGGTCTTATCGATGCTTTCAGCTTTGGTCATGGGGGCCCTAATGTACCTTCACAATTGGAACATAGTTCTCACTCTCAATGGCCCACATAGGCTTCCAAACAGATGAGATACCAATGGCAGTAATAATCGTGTGCTTTACCTTCTAAAACTTCAATACCAAACGATATGAAAATAAGACTAGCTCATCTAGTGCTTCACATCATTCACCAATCTTGCTTCTTTGTAGTTCCTTCTTTTTTGGCCGGATTCTTCTTCCAGCGTCTCACTTGAAACATGCTACCTCACAAGTATCTCTTCCCCTAACTTCTTTCTCTATTCACCGATACCACCTTTAAATGCATCCAAACTGCCTTGGAGCTTTGTGATGTGAAGGATCCACAAACTAATATTTTAACACACTAAGAAACTTCTACTGTTCCAACATAAATAAATATAAATAAAAAAGAATTAAAGTATTATTATAAACAAATGGACTAGATTCTGTATGCATTAAGTAAATCAGCGGCAATCAAAATGACACCATTTTCTCCTTACTATTGTGAACAAATGCGGAACATTGAAAAATAGCAAGTTGGAAGTTTTCCTTCCTCCTCTTCCTTTTGGGGTGTTTTGGTAAAAATAAACCACTTGGATTTTTTTTTTTCCCCTTATTCAATTTTTATTTTGCATTTGTTAGTTTTGCGTCGATTTTTTGTGGATTTCTGGTTGGTCTCGACAAGAGGAATCTAAAAAGCAGATTTTTTTTAACCGAACTTAAATTTTTTCGAATAAAGACAAAAATAATTCAATAATCCACAAAAATTTGGATTATTTTTGTCTTTAGCGAACTTTTTTAAAATTTTGATCATAATTTTACACTTTTAGATTCCTCTCATTGAGACGAACCAATAATCCACAAAATCGACTCAAAACTAACGAATATGAAATTTTTTCGAATAAGGACCAAAAAAATAATCCAAGTGGATTATTACTTGGATTATTTTTGCCAAAAGAAGGAAGAAGAAGGAAAATAACCCCAAGTGTCAATGATGACTCTCATTTGGAAAGTAACCCAAGTTACCTAACCACATGATCGGTGATCAAAAATTAAGGGCAGAGTATCAAGTAATGTATATGGAATAAAAATGGTATCAGATTATTTTCAAAGAAAGTACTAGGATGCAACAATCATAAGATATATTTAGAAATGGCAGGAAATCACCTTCTGCATAACTTCACGAGGCAACTCTTTAACATCTGGAGAAGCGTAGTCCATAGGTGTCCAGCTCTTCCTACTCGGTGGAATCAGGTTTTCATCCCAAGTGACAAAATACAGATCCCCATCAAGGTCACTTCCTGATGCTTCGTTTGGATGTGGTCTATCGCCCTTTTGAGGGAAAACAAGACAGTCAGAAAGATGGTGCAACTCAGGGGCATCCACTGCTTCTAGAACTCGTATATCTCCTGGGTGAAGACAGGGATTCTTCGCTACCACAACAAACCCCTTAATCACTTGAAGATTCTTCGTTGTTTCTGAAAACCTGGATCCATGATTCACAAAACAATTTTCCAACGAAGGAGTTGAGACTTGGACGAAGCATTGACCTTGTTCTAGCACCCCTATTTCATCTAAGCACCCCATTAGCCACCTTCCGGAAGGTACAAAGATCCTAGCCTTTTCTCTCAAGCCCCATAACTGTGAAGCTCTTATACAAACCAACATGCCGCGAAGGTGAGGTTCTGCCTGGGGCTTGAAACCGGCACTTAACATTATCGCCGCCATATTCCCTTGATCAGCACACGAAGCGGTGAGGATATCAAAAGCCACTTCTGTGTCTACAACCATCCGATCAAGTTTCCAAATCATGCGCTGCTGCATTTTCCAAAAGACATCATCAGGAACATCCAATGTGGAGAGTAGAGTCACAATCTGTCGGTTGAGGAATCCCGGCTGGAACCGGGTCCAAGAACATATTTCGAGGATCGAGTGGTCAGACTCGAACTTGCTCATGCTTGGCCTCAGGGAAAGGCGGACCCCATCATTGTTTCCAGGCCAACAAGCTATAACCCCTTTGCAACCAGCAAATCGTATTTGATAAGCACAAGGAGGGTTCACTCTCAAGTGCAATTTCTCTGCCACTTCCATTGCGAGATCAGGTGTTATTTTACCAATCCCGTCTGAGAAAATGTATGAATTTCTCTCAATATCCGGCAGCTTTTTGTCAACCTCATTGGGTGAAACCTCAACAGTGGCATAAGTGGAGGAGAAACATTGTCCCATTCTAGCAGCACACTTCGCAATGTTTTTGTTTAAGAATTTGCCCATCCATTTAATTATATCCAACACGCTAATATGCTTGTTTTCGGCAAAAAACCATGCGGAACGATCCCTCAACTGATTTGATGAGAAGGCCAAAAACGTGTATTTTCGACCGCACAAATAAAACCCCTCACTCAGAATACTTTTTACCCTTTTGAACACAGCGGTTTTCTGAGGGAAGGTATTTGAGGTGATTTCTCTCACAATTGGAGAAACATAGAAGTTGAAAACACTGCTGTTAAGTGTTAGCATGCCTTCATCCATGAAGGAAACCCTTAAAAAGCGATCAGAAACTTCTCTGTAATTCCTGAGAACCCGATTAGAGAGCTCAACAGTAGGCGGAAGACAGTAGGCTTTTGTTGGAGTAATAACCAATCTTCGTACTTCAACAACATCACCCGAGTGTGTAGTATGGCTCTTGAGAAGTTTAGGGTTCTTCATCAACCACTCCTGCACAAGTTTCAGCCTCCTACAGGCATCAAACAAAGGCTTCTTGTAAGCATATATGTGCTTCAATGCAGCTACATTTACTTCATCTGATTGGCCTCTCAGCAGATCAAAAAACTTATCTGACAACTGGTGCAGGTTGATTATACCTTTATGCACGACGGCATTCACCAAAAACATCAGTTCAAAACTTATTTTTTCCTTGTAGTGGATACAGAAGAAAAAATCTTGCATAGGCATACCAAAATCTGGTTCATCCGTAACCCTGAGGTGATGTTTGAAGATGTCATCCGGAACCCTTTGTTCCCTAAAATACCCCATGGCCTTCTTCAGTTTCAAACCATGACGGGGTGGAACTGAAACCCGGTAAGTATTACACTTACCGATGGCTCCACTTGGTGTGAAATCCGTAATTCGGATCCAGGGATCATCGTCGTCCAACAAATCGAATGGAACAGATGCCTCAATATCATCATCAGCTGTTCTGTAGTATAGCAAAGGAGATGATGACAGCTGCAGAAGAATAACCAAGGATGAGGTGTCGGAATACTGTTTAACCTCGTTGATGTCCCTCACCAAGAACTCAACCTTGAAGTTGCACTTTATAACGGCGTGTTTGGCGGTGCCTTTAAGAGCGAAAGCGATATCCTGGGTGAAGACGAATTTGCAGCTTCTATTGAAGGGATCAATCACAAAATCAACCCCAGTAGCCGGTCCTCTCCAGCTGACAACAAATTCATCTCTACTAACCATGACCCCAACCTCCAGTCTTACATTGGATAACTTATACGGGTCTATTGTCCTCCTCCTTTGGTTCATGCTATACGGATTCTCAGGTCCCAAACTAACCTTCAAAAGTTTGCTTTCCAAAGTAAGATCGCAGCGCCCTGCGGCATCCAAAGCCGACTTTGCTGAATCAGGAATTGCAAAGTGCAAGAAGGCATGGGGTTCCACCTTTTGATAATCGTTTGTTCTTTGGATATTATCAGTGCCAATGTCAAAACTGGGGTAAGATTCCGGAGGGGTGGACGAAGTCTTCAGCCTACACCTCCATACAGATCCAATTTTACCTTCAAAGTAACCCACTAGCGTTTTGGCAGTGGTGTTATTATCGAAGCCGCCAACGCTAATTTGTGTTACAACCATTTCCTTCTCACTTCCCTCTGAATCCATTCTCACTTTCACAAATCACAAGAATACAGTATCCTAAATAGCAGAGTCCTCACCACTTTCACCAATATCTAGCTCCACCTATTAAACAAACAAAAAATCTGTTAGGGACATGTTTATAAACCAAGTCAACACATTCATGCTGCATTTGTTTCTGCAATACAACAACAACAATAACATAACCCATTTAATCCCCAATAATTGGGAGTATGGGCGGGGGACATGTTTATAAACTCAAAAAACAGGTTGCACCCCCATGGAGCCTACCTTTGAGGATGTGCTTACTTAGAGAAAAAGTATAAGCAAAAGCAACACAAACTCACTTAGAACTGTTAATTTTGCAACAACTACACAATGTTCGCTTTTTGGCAATTACCATAGTAAGAGAAAGCAAATCAAAATTATGGGTGACCATTATTTGACCAGGAAAAGAGAAGCCTAAAAGCCAAAGTTGCACAAACATTCACTGGGTAAGGCTATATTTTGAACTTCTGAAAAACCAAATCCGACTTCACAATTCTATTACCTTATCATTTCTGCTCAACAATCAAATGCAGACTCGCAAAAGAAGTAAGATATGAATGAGCGGTGAAATAATCATCTTGGAGCGGTGAAATAATCATCTTGGCTTGCTACAAATGTTTTTCAATCCATACTAGATACTACAGTTGATACCCCTAGCTCTTCAGCCTCTGTTAATAAATAAACTCAGGAACGCACTTTCAATCAACCAAACCTAGACAAAAGGAAAACACCTACCACATCATAGTTACTCAAATCATGTGCTCCTTTCTCTGGACCTGAATATACTAAAAGATAAAAGCAAAAAAAAAAAGAAAAAAGAATCAAGACTACATACTTCAAGTCTTAGAAGAGAATACAATGTCGCCAAGACCTGAACTCACGCTGAGGCATCAAATCCAAATCGAGACCCTTATAAAAACCTAAATGCCTACTTGATACAAGGCATTTTCATGGCCAGGGATATTACACACAGGTGCTATATGAGGCACATAAGCCATGTTTAGTAAGAATCAATTAAATTCTTGTACAAGAAAGGAAAGAAAAAACTTATTCGATAAATACGGAGTATGATTTTAATAGCCTTAACACTGAAAAAGAAATTACTGAGCCAATAAGGAAATGAAAATGGCCATATCAACTAGTTTTTCCACCATTCTATATCAGTTATCACCAATTGGAATCTGAATCACAATTGTTGCTAAGAATTCCCTTCATAATCTTTCAACACAGAAGGAACCCAATAGAAATATTTGATCAGGTCCTGATACAAAATGGTGGCAAGAAAATGCTTTTTTTTTAACGTATACACTATGCAGTGTAATGTCTCTTGCTAGAATATTAAAGACGAATCCCAGGGACAACAAATAGTACTTTACTTCCTAAAATATCCTACACGATCCCTACATAAGAGGATCCAAAAACATTGTTTCAGAGCCTCAGAGGTATATGGGAGAAAAAGTATAGCTAAGAGTTACAGCAATTGATTTATCTCAAACTATTAATTCCATTGGGGGTAAGTTTAACCTTATTCTAACGATAGAACCAAAAATAGACAAAATAGAATGGACAGACTTTCCGCAATAGTAGGGTGCAACACCTCCAATATGATGACTCTAATCTAACCAACGAAGTATCATGGAAAGAAAGGCCAAAGAAATCTTACTTACAAATATTGAATGTCCTACTCAATACTGATCAATTACAACTATTTACAAGCATAATCAAGATTTCAACTGTTCATGCCTTTTTTAGATGAGAAGATTTACCGAAAAATGGCTAAAGACGTTAAAATATATTATCCTCAGATTTAATTGATTAGGACCATAGAAAACTCAAAAAAAAACTTCATCTGAGCATAAAACAAGTAGTCCAATTTGCTGATTCAGTAAAAACCTGAAAATAGCATTTTCTTTCCTCCATTTCCACATTACCAATCAGGGGCTAAAAGTAATGAGAGATCAAAAGCATAAAAGTTTAACATTTAGAACAAAGTTCCCGACAATATCAGACAGCTATAGAATTGCTACGTTTCTCTACCTCTTACGACTAAAAGAAGGGTGCCTCGCATGTCAACCAAGAGGACACCGAAAATCTTCAGTATCAATAGGATTTCGATTTCAAGTACTTGTATTTGACTACTGTACAAACACAACAGCTAAACCAACTGCAATCCTTTCCCAATTTGTGTTCTTCAAACAAAAATATTTGAGAAGACCAATTGAAAGAGTCTTTAATCCACATAGCTCTAAGAAATAAATGAATACATGGGGACGATATGCATCAACTATTCATTGCACCGATTCTTTAATTTTTACAATATATCTGGAACTATTGATGCTAGATATTGGGTCAGCAATCTCAACCTATAAGTAAAACTGATGAAAATAAACAACTATCGCAACTTCATGCTTTACCTTAATCTTCCCTACATCATTTTTTGCTTATTATGCATACTCGTAAAGCTGAAATGCAATATTGTGTTAATTGCTGCACCAAATCAACACAATCCAGTTATGATTTTTTTAAAGCAGAGCTTGATGCGGGTGAGTCAAAACCACATGAAGCGAGTGAGTCTTTGTATCCATTACAGATACGAGCTCCACATTTATGACAAGAAGTAATGTTTTACACCGTTAACAGCACCAAGAAATTGGAAAATATTTGAACTTATCACCTGCGTATGTTGACTGCGATAAATGGAAAGGGAATAGAGGTAAACCGTAAACCTTTATAATGAATTTGCAATACTCTGAACCTACCCTGGAAATGTTAAATTTGAAAGATGTTTATTCCAGAATCCAGAGGCTTACTTCCAACGAGAGCTGCAACTGCGAAACAAGACACACACACACACACACAAAAAAAAAAAAAAGAAGAAGAAGAAGAACGGAAGGATGTACATTAGACTCTAGCAAAACAAAAAGGCAAACAGAGGAAAGGGTCACGTTTAGAATTAGGGATTAAGCTCTTTACCAGATGGAAAACTCCTTGCACACAAGAAGTGATGTATTTAGCTCTCTGTTCATCAAGAAACTCGGGAACACAAACGAAGGCTAGAGATAAAACCAATAACATTGCTGAGTTAACAAGATCATATATTTTTTTCTTTAGACCTGATATTTCTAACATTCTAAAACCGAGGAAAATATATGAAGACCATGCACTTAAAGTGGCTTAGACCCAATCTCAGGCTGAGGTGTCGAGTCCATATCAACCGTGTTGGTAATAATACTACGGCAAATGCACTATAAGACAGGTAAATGCTCAGGGAAATTAGGCAGGTGCAATAAAAACCCAAACATTACCTTTCAGCAAGGGGAAAAAAAAAACCCAGAAGCAACTAAATAACCAACTTAGTGATTCTAGGCAATAGACATAAAACTGATAACAGAATCAAGAAAATACAGAGCAAATAAGAAAAATGGAAATTAAAACCAGGTTTTCACCAGAGTTTACATCCCCAATTGTACACCAAGATATTGTTATTTTTAATATCTCCTTTGTGCTCATTAAAAAGAAAAAGGAACCAAAATACAAGTTTTAAGCAAGCAATGACACATGTTGGAAAGACAATGGCGATCACTTAATAAAACAAGTAAACAACAAGCAGCGCAATCCCTCTTGTTACATTGTTCCACAATGACTCATAATTAGAATACTCCAAAGTCCAAGCAACATAAATCGTCTACTTCGTAAATTTTCTAGCAAATGAATGTCATACACTTTCCCTCTTGCTGCATTATTTCACAATGAATGCAAATTAGAATGCCACGAATAACATATAATCCTTCACTTCCTAAATGTACTACCCGCAATGAATGTTTTACAGTATCCCCACATCCAAATAGTTGAACATTTACAGGTTATGGAAAAAAAAAATAGAGAAAAAAAGAGAAGAAAGGATAGACGCACTGAAAGCTAAAAGGGAGAGTGAGAAACTTTCCAAAACTCTTAGTGTTCATTCAACACCCTCAATGAGCCCAAACAAGAAATGCTCTAATAAATCAAAAAAGAAGGAAAAGATAGCTCAATTTAATTTGAATCATGGACTCATCAAAACCGATCAATTAAGCACAAACAAGGTTTTAATTTTTGCTAGAGACAAATTCATTTCTAACATTTTAGTGTGAAGGATGCAGCTAGTCCTGGCAGATTTTAATCAACCCTTGTCAGTCTGTATTTGTTAACAGTAGATCAATTTCAGATAATATACT
This sequence comes from Vaccinium vitis-idaea, assembly GCA_963854785.1. Classification (NCBI taxonomy): domain Eukaryota; kingdom Viridiplantae; phylum Streptophyta; class Magnoliopsida; order Ericales; family Ericaceae; genus Vaccinium; species Vaccinium vitis-idaea. The sequence continues at coordinate 9,327,391 of OY978224.1, forward strand.
GTAACTGATTTATCTGGGCTTTGTTGGCCACTGGGTGTATGCTTCATTTGTTTATTTGGGCACTTTAGGCCCACATGGTTTGGGGTTTTGCCCTCTCATGTACTTTCCAACTTTTGGTTGGATCCCCTTCCCCCCTCATAAAATGTTTTTTTTTGCCGATCAAAAAAAAATTCAGATAATGTGCTTCTTCTGCACTAGCTGGTTAAGAACTACCACAAGAATGAGTGTGTACCTAGATGTGCTATGAAGCTCGATTTGATGAAAGTGATTCACTGGCTTCGTCATTTCTCTTTGATGTTATGGGATCCATGGATTTTCCAAGGCCTATTATTCATTAGGTTAATCAATGTGTAACCAGTGCCATGTTTTCTGTTAATACCAATGCGGAGTTAGGGGGATATTTTCCCAGTAAAAAGGGTTGAGGCAGGGTAAACCTCTGTCCCCATATTTGTTTTGCCTAATCATGGAAGCTTTCACTGCAATGGTTGGTTTAAGGGTTCGAACAAGGGGTAATTGTTATCATCCAAAGTGCAAGGATCTCAGTATCACTCATCTTAGTTTTGCTTATGCCTAGTTCATTCTCTGTAGCGCTGACAAATCATCTTTCATGCCGGTGAATGAAGTGTTGAATGACTTTCAGCTATTTGTTGGCCTCAAGCCTAAACTACAGAAGCGTTCTGTGGTATATGCGGGGTGGATGTGCATCAGAAAGCTCTATTGCAGGCCATATGAATATTCCTGAGGGGTCATCCTGTCAAATACATAGGGATGCCTTTGATTACTACAAGGCTTGGAGCAGAAGATTGTAAAGCCTTATCTGAGAATATTTTTGCTAAAGTTCAGTCTTGGTCTGCTTGAATTCTTTCATATGATGGCAGGACTCAGTTATTAACGTTCAAGTTTATTGGAGTTCTATTCTTACCATTCCTCAAAAGGTTCTCAATGAAGTGGAAAGCACCTGAAGGGCTTTTTCTAGACTGATCCTGAATTGAAAAAAACTAGGGCAAAAGTTGCTTACCAAAGGAGGAAGGGGGCTTTGGCTTTAGGAAATTGAATGAACATAACCAAGCCTCTATGACTAGACACTTATGGGTTGTATGGAAAAAGGAAGGCACCCTTTGGGTAAAATGGATTAACACGTATGTTATTAAGAAGCAGTGGTTCTGGACAATGAAAATCCCTAGCTCTGCCCCTCAGACTGTGAGAAAGATTATGAGATTAAGACCAAGACTGGACTGTGAGAAAGATTATGAGATTAAGACCAAGACTGATCTTTTGCAAAGGAATGGGTTGCTTAGGAATGCTCTCACACCGCATGAAGTGAACGGGGCTGCCCGGCATTGTGGACGTTAACAAATGAAACATGTCATCTTCAAGTTGTCGTTAGCTGCAGCTCTGAGCAATTCATGGATGGAGAGGAATAGAAGGGTGTTTCAAGGGCCAGCTCTATCGGTTAAGGAAAACAGTTGCAGAGATGAAAATGAAATCAGAGCTTGCATTAGCCCCTGGTCGATGAAGAAAACAGATGAAATTAGGCTACTGTGCCTACAGTGGAGGATCTTTTACAAAGCTTTTGCAGGGGCTTGAAGTGGAGTAATCTTAGCTTAAGTCTTTTGCATTGGTTGTTTCTGGTGTTTTTTATCCTCTTTGGTCTTTTGTTCTAGCTATGCCTAGGTCGTTTTCTGCTCTGTGATGTTTTGTTTTGGTTAGTTTTACGGGGATGCACCTTTGCTCCTGTAATCGGTTGCTTAAAGTTTTGAACTGTTTTCCCTGCTTTACTTGATGATAGAATCCAGCAAAAAGGAAAGAAAATAAGTTTAAAGATCAAATCTTCAAATTCAATTGCTTTTGGACCATTAAAAAAAAAAAAACCCTAAACTTCCCATCTCATCTGAGCCTAAAACAACACTCCGATTCGTTGATTCATTGGAAATACTATTTTCTTTCCTCTAATTCCGTGATATCAAACAAGGGCTAACAGTAAAAATGTGTCAAGAACACAAAGATTCAACATTCAACACAGAAAAATAAGATACACATTCATAAACAAAACAATTACTACATTGCAATTACTGAACATTTGAGATCAAAAGATTGAGAAATTGCAATACCTTGACAATCGCCCAATGATCAACCCAGCATCCAAACTATTCGGGAGAGAGAGAGTGATGAGTGACCGACTGACTGACTACTGACAAAGTCACTTTTTTGATTGATGCTTTGCTTGTCTCGAAGAGCTGTACACAGGAGAGCGAGAGCGAGAGAGAGAGAGAGAGAGCGCAATTTGTGTGCGTCTTTCCAGTTTCACACGCGGGAAGGATGGGGTAAAAACAAAGTACTAACAAACACCCCCGTCTTTTCTCACGAGGCCACGGGCCCACAACATGTAAAACATATTGCATAAAGTTTGGTTTGAGGAGTTATTTACACGTCTCCAAATTGATATTTATGTCCTTTTTTAAAGGAATTAATATTAACATTCCTTAGTAGACGGTCTCTTTTATGGAATAATTTTTTTTTTAAATTCGAACTGTTCAAAATATTTTTAGATGACTGGAATGCGCACTACAAAGTTCATTATTAGGCAGTTCACTACTGGGTTTTCGTTTCCAAATTTCACTTCCCTGAGGTTTGTGGCAAAAGCAAAGGCTTCTCCTCTTTTTTTTTAAATGTCACTGACCTTTCTCATTTTTAAATTATTACTTCCTCCGTTCCAAAATGAAAGTCTCTTTTGGGACTGTTTGCCATTTTCATTGGATCTTGTTTGATAGATCTTTATTAATTTTATTATACAAAAATTTTAAAATTATTGTAAATTAAAAGATATAAGCCATTGAAAATGACATGCAGTCCCAAAAGAGACTATTATATTGGGATGGAGGGAGTATTTGGATTCTCTTATCTATTAACTTTCTACCCAAACACCTTTACATTTGATAGTAAATGACAAAAATGCCCCTTTTTTCCCCACAACCATCTTCATTCTTTAATACTTCTAGTGAGGGATCTCACACTTGGTTAAAGTGTGAGAGTCACTGAATTCTCAACTTTCCCGATCAAATTTTGACTATCCGAACCGTTGTGTTTAAACGTGTTTTTAAAGGTCTACGCGAGGAAGCATAAAAAAGAGAGAGAGAGAGAGATGGGGAAGGGTTTGTCCGAGTAGGTTTTGGTAAAACTGTACATATAAGGTTTTTATCGAAAACTACTCGGATCAAACCCTTCCTAGTCAAATTTTTTTCTTTACGATTTCTCGCGTAGATCCTTAAAAACACCTTTTAAATATATTGAACAGTTCGGATCATCCAAATTTGATTGGAAAGGTGAGCCCCGCACTTTTAGAAAAGTGTGGGATCCCGCTTGTGACTAACTTTCATGAATTCTATCTCCCTAGGATTCGAAAACGCGATGTCCTATCCGACAACCGCTAATTGCCTTGCAGGGAATCCCTAACTCAAAAGTATGAGAGTGCAGCATAGCAAGAGTGAACGCTCCTACCTCCTTCTAACGCTTATCTCTCCCTATAAATATTATAAATTAAATGATATGAACAGTTCACAAATTACATTGAAATTATTTTGTAAATATGTATATGTATACGTGTGTATGTGTGTTTTGTAATTAATGAACAAATAAAGAATGGGGTGGTTGATGGTTGGAATTGTGGCAAGAGAGGTGGCATTTTCATCATTTCATAGTTAAATTTAACGGTATTTAGATGGAATTGTAGCTAGAGAGATGGCATTTTCGCCATTTTCATACATTTATATTATTTTTATATTAATATGCAGGAGACTTAGGCAAAAATCTAAAACATTGGACATTTTTTAAAGGAAATGACAAAGAATTTTTGTAATCGAACATAAAGACAAATAACATTTGACCTTTTTAAAGGGGAAGGACAAGGAATTTTGCAATTGAACATAAAGACAAAAAAAAAATTAGTGAAATGTCACTAATTCCTAAAACTTCTAACTTTGTACAAGAAATTAAAGAAAATCAACTTCTGTCTTCTGGCCGACCACCACCCCACCTTTGGCCGACTACTTCGGCGACCAAAAAAATTAGTGACATTTCACTAATTTTGAAAAGTTCTAATTACTCCTATCTCGGGCACAACACCACCCCACTTTACTACTTCCGGAGACCAAAAAAATTAGTGAAATGTCACAAATTTTTAAAAGTTTTAAATTTGTATAGAAAATTCAAAAGAACAACTCCTACCGCCAGCCGACCACAATCCAAACTCCAACCGACCACTTCTGACGACCCAAAAAACTAGTGATATTTCACTAATTTCGTACATATCAAAAGCCCATGTCTACCATTGCAGTTGTTGATTGATTAGTTTGACCGAAATTCAGGAAACCAAAAAAAAAAAAAAAAACACACACACACACACACAAATCGAAACTTTATATTGAACCTTATCCTCATTTCACGCAGACAAAATTGTGAAAAATTCACAATATTGAACGGCATTGGTTCGAAATCCAGCCCCTGCCTCCACTGAGAGGGGATTTTGGAATCCATAGCCGTAACTAGTAAGAGTTAAGAAGTAGCATATCGCATTAGGCCTAGTTCTTTAAAAGATTTTATCAAAATTTGATAAAATCACCCTTGATTTTATCAAATCTTAATCAAACGGGAAACTCAACCATTCAAATATATTTGCGAGGGATGTTGCAATCCGAGGCAAACTAAAAATGTTAAAGAAGAAGAATTTTGAAAGAGTAATTATCAGTAACCTCCCCTGAGGTTTCTGACACAATCACATACCTCCCCCGAGGTTCCTGAAATAACACCGCCCTCCCCTGCTTTTGTTGACAATATCATGTCACCCCCTTCCGTTAGAATGCAGTCAAGAAATGGATGGAAAAAGATGATGTCATTGTACATGCAATTGTAAAAAACCTAAACTATCCTCACCTTTACTCTCCTTTGCTATAAATACGGCTACAACACTTGCCATAATACAACTCAGAAATCTGAAGGAAGAGAGAGAAGACACAGCCATAGTAGTTCCAAGGTAAGCCATGATACAACTCTCCAAGCCCTAATATATATTTGTTGACTTTGTAATTTTTTTTTTGCATTTCTAATATTTGTCTTTACTTTGTAATTTGTTTTTTAATCTTTCAAGAGACCATGGATTCTTCATCTTCAAATGCAGCCACTGGAATGCCAAGGTTCCAAAATAGGTTTTGCTATTGTAAACTAAGGGCTACTATCCAAGTCACTAATTCAGAGCCTAACAGAGGGAAACTCTACTATGCATGTCCAAATGAAGATTGTGGATACTGGAATTGGTGCTATTCAGTGAATAATGAAAGAGGTCAAAGTGTGTCCTCAATCCAGAGGAGGATGATCCCTGAGGTTGAGACAGAAAATGCAATGCCAGGGCATGATCATGCAATTGCTCTTAAGCTTCAAAAATTAGAAGGCAAGATAGGGTGCATGAAGTATATGGTGGCAGTGTGTCTATGCTTTATTGTGATGTATTTTCTCGTCATCCTAATGAAATGAATGTACGGACCTATGCATCTATGCTCAAGTGTCCAAATGAAACTCTTTTTTTTGCTAGACATGTAATGAAAATGAATGTATGGACCCCTGCTAAGACATGGAATGTATGGATTTACTGCTATCGAAATGCTATGTCTTTGAAATGAATGTCCAAATGCTATCCAACACAAGTAATACAAAAACAGAGCTACAAATGCTACTGCCTAGTCACTGCTATCCAAAACAAATCATACAAAAACAGAGCTACAAATGCAAGTGCTCAGTCACTGCTATCCAACACAAGTTATACAAAAACAGAGCTACAAATGCAGTCATCCAAATTACTTGCACCAACCATGTGCAAACAGTCATCCATATTATATAATTTCAGTCACTAGAGTACCAGCCATATAATGAAGTCATTACACATGCATACAAAAGAGGGCTACACAGGTGCTATACGAAAGATGAGCCCTTACAAAAGAGGGATACACAGGTGCTATACGAAAGATGAGCCCTTACAAAAGAGGGCTACACAGTTGCTATACCTTGCCTTATACATTAAGCCCTTACTATACCCTATCATATATGTAGCATATACAAAAGATGAGCCTTGAATATGTGTTTGTAGCTCACAAAAAAACTATCACACTTCATCATCATCTGCAAACCACAAAAATAAAAATGTTGTAACTTAGTATAGGGTACTAAGAAATTCTATTCAGTGTCAACAAATACAACTTTGCCATATGTAAGTACTGGAAACTCACTTAGAAGGGAGCCCAGTCTGAAGGATGGCTTTGAGTGACACACTGTGAAGGTTGTGTCTATGATGTACCAGCTTCATTAACCTAATTTTATTGGCAAAACATAATTTAAGTGTCCTTATTAGTCATAAGGTTGTGAAATTACTTAATCATGTAAAATTAATTAAGTACATGTTCTTACATGAGGTGCAACTGCTGTGTTTGTTCCCCTCCCCCTGCTACTGCCCCTTCCTCTGCTGTTTCCCCTTCCTCTGTTGTTTCCCATTCCTCTGCTAGTGCCCCTGCCTCTCATGCTACTGCTCCTGCCTTTGCTGCCTCTGCCCCTGCTGCTACTGCCTCTGCTAGTAGGAATGTTGTCACCCATGTTACCACCACTGCCTATATCAAATGTTCCCCCACCTCTGCCCCTACCTCTACTTCTTGTACCTCTGGTAGAGCTCCACCTCTGCCCCTTACTGGTCCTCTTTGACAAGTTCTCTTGTTATGCCCAAACTCTTTGCACCACACACACCTAACTGTTTGTGACCTTTTCTCTGTTTTTTCAGGTTCATCAGCTGCTCTTTTCCTATTTTTCCTCGGCCTACCTGACAATATCCTAAGGTGTGGTAGTTCTAGTGGGTCACCTGGGACCATTGTCCACATTGTATGATCAAGAATTGGGTGTATCATCCTCCCATGTGCTCTTAGGTACATGTCCTTAGAAAAGTATGAGCGAACATAGTCTTCTACATTTTTCTTATCCTTCACTATTGCAGCCATTGCATGCTTGCATGGAATCCCAGAAATCTGCCACTGCCTACAAACACACTCAATCTTCCCCAAGTCAACCAAGTATCTCACCCCATTGTCCATTGCATCATATTCTATCCCACCACAATATTCTGTCCCACCACAATATTCTGCCTTACAATGCCTTGAAAACCTCTGAATTTTGGTGCAAATTTTCTTAGTGTTTGCTGTTATACCATCCTTCCATGCCACTCCTTTTTTTATACCTGGTTTGGATTCTAGACATCACTTTGCACCTTATCCCCTCTAACTTGGTAAGAATTGGCTTTCCTCTAAGAGGGCCAAGCCAATTATTGAATGACTCTGTCCCATTATTTGTGATGTGATCAGACCTCACTCTCTCATTAAATCCACGCCTTGCCCATGAGCTCACAGTAAGCTTGACCAAATGATCATGTGCCTCTGTGTTTATCTCCTTAATTGCAGCCATATGTTCATTAAAGTCTCTTTGGTTATGTGCCCTAGCAGCATACCAAAATTTTTTCCTTAGAAGAAGGCCGGGGAACTTTGCCTTGAAATTGTTATACAAGTGTTTAGCACAGAATCTGTGTGATGCCTCAGGTAATATCCTCTCAACAACCCTATCCAACCCCTTTTGTTGGTCACTCATAATGGTTCAAGCCATATTCTGTCCAGTAGACCTAATTATGGTCTGAATGTGATCAAGAAAAAAGCCCCAACTGTCATTATTTTCACTTTCTACCACTGCCACTGCCAAAGGAAACAACCCACTATTACCATCTAATGCCACAATAGAAATAAGAACACCTCCATAAGGACCTTTAAGGTGACAACCATCTATCCCTATGAAAGGCCTACATCCATTCAGAAATCCATTGATCATAGCTTCAAATGATACAAACAGTCTCATAAACATGGGGTTTTGGGTGATATCGGGCCTATTGAACTGCATTTTGAACAAAGTTCCAGGGTTTGTCTTCCTAACCTCTACAGCATAGGTTGGAAGAAGCTTATACTGCCCACCATGACTACCCTCAAGCACATCCAAGCACTTTCTTCTAGCCCTATATAGTTGTATCCTAGATGCCTTAATGCCATACCTAGTGTTCAACTTCTCTTGCATGGCATCCAAACCTCATTGAGGGTTGTCTTTGAAATTGTGGACGGCCCACCTGGATTGCTCGAAAAAGATTGCGATTGTTTGAGTCGCCACCCGGATTTGAGGTCCGAACCCAAGAAACCGATAAAAAATATGACTTGTTGCCCATTGAAAAAGATTTTACTAGTCCTGACGGAACCAAAGATTTCTCGGATTCGGGGGTTTGGTTACGAGAGGGGAAGGGTTTTATGGCACCCCTCTCGCCCGGTCCATGAACCGGTCTCTACTCAATATTTTGTGGGATTTTTAAAAATGTTTGAAATTTAATTTATTCACATAAATGGGGAATCGGGGACAGGAATCACATAACAACAAAATATACAAGGGATGCGATTTTACAGTGGATGCTTGTGCGCGCGATCTACATGGATGATGAACATGAAACTACAAATGTTCACAGAAGTAAATTACAACAGAAATCGTACAATAACTCAAGAAATTATGATCAAGAGACTTATCATACTGTTTGCAATCTGGATCCCAGAATGGGGATTGAGCGCTCAAGGGTGATGACTTGAGCGCTCAACCCTCATTCCACCCACACACTTTCCTTGCTGGTTTTTAACGTTTGATGATACTTTAAGACTTCGATCCACCACAGAAACATCACACAAGTATCACCTCTCTTTAGAAATTACCAGAAAATGCTTAAAACATACTTGCTTTAGAACCAGTTTGAGCGCTCAAGGCTCATGGATTGAGCGCTCAAACCAATTTTTGCAAGAGAGAGGGATTCAGATTGCAAACGCTGCACTGACGATTTATACACACCAACAAGGAATTAAATCATAATCCATCATCAGAGTTGCTGGAAAATTGCAAATAAAGCCAAGAACAGCTTGAGCGCTCAAGGATCTGACCTTGAGCGCTCAAGCCATTACACGGCTTTCCAATTTTTGACCTTTAAACAGATTTCAATACTTCCTCAGGATCACCAAAGGCATAAAATGAAGTTTCAAAAGGTTTGACAGCCACTGTTTTGCAGTTGAATATAAGAAATTTGTAGATTTTGATCTTTGATCACCATAAAACGGTTAATTTACATTCATGCATGTAGTTTTGGTGTGGAAATAAACTGCTTCGAGTGTTACATGAACGAAATTAACTTTTAAATAATGATCAAAATCAAAAGAAAGCTCAGAAGTTAGCAAAACAGAGGCCTGTTCAGAACTGGGCTTGAGCGCTCAAGGCCAGAGGCTTGAGCGCTCAAACCTGTTGTAACTGCAAATTTGAAAATGGTTTCTGAGCAACTTTCAGACCTCTGTGAGTTCAATGCAAGTATATTGAACTTGCTTGAACTCACTAGCCTTCCTCAGAAGGATCAAAACAGTGAGTTTATCACTTGTTTAGCTACCTTTCGGAAATGATTGTAACTTGAACTTGATTTTGGGCTTTGTGATGACGATTGTGGACGTTTTTGGCTTATAATCTGGGCGAATTGAACAATGTAGGTGGTTGATCGACGATCAAGGGTCAAATTTCTGGGTTTGATGAGTGGTTTTGTTGGTGGTTTCAATGGTGGAAGAGTGGTTTTATAGAGAGAGAGGGAGAAGAGTGGTTTTTCTGGTGGAATCTGAAGGTGAGGAGTGTGAGCATTCGTCCTCAAAACCAGGGGTAGTGGGTGGCTTTTATAGAGTGAGTGGGAGGGAAGAGAGGAGAGAGAGGAAGTGGGTTTGTGTATTTAGGAGTATTCTAGGTGTATTTTAGGACTTAGTGGAGTGTATTATACATGTAGAGATCGTATAAGATCAACCCCAGACGCTCCCATGCAGGAAATCTCATGATGAGATACTCTGCAAGTTGCTGACTGGACCAGAGTTGAGCGCTCAAAGCCGTGGGCTTGAGCGCTCAAGGTGCTCCTCAGGGGTTTGAGCGCTCAAAGCCATGGGCTTGAGCGCTCAAGGCTATGGATGGCAGTTTGCTGGCTTGGCTTGATTTGGCAGTGCTTGGGTTAGTTTGGCACATTTTGATTGTTTGGGTGGTGTTTGGGTTGGTTTTGATCAAATTCAAGTCATTCTCACAAATTCGAGGTAATTATGATTGATCCATTTCATCATCGGAGATGCACAAGCGTATCTCAGGTTCAAAATTGGGGTGTCTACAGAAATCCTGAAGAAGTTTCCCTAAATCCAAGTAGAGGTTGCATCCTCATTTTGGTTAACCCTAGAACAAGTATGCTCAGATGTATATGTCTTAATCTGGTAGGTTATGCCACCTGGCAGTGGGAAAGCATGAATCCTCCAAAGGGCAGCCCTTAAAAGCACAATGTGCAGTCACCCTACACTTCTCATTTTTGTCCCTTATAATTTTAAACCATTTCTCCACTATATAGTCCCTCAGCTTGGCCCTAATAGCATCCACATCAGTAAATATCATCTTTTCCTCCAACACTACTTCTCCCTCAGGATCCAAATAAGGCTCTTTGGCATTATAACTTGTACCAATCCCAGCCCCAGCCCTAACTCCCTCATCATCAAACCCACTAGACAAATATTCCCCTTCATCACCTGATTGGTAGTCACTAAGTTCCTCATCACCATCTTCCATATTGGTCTCATCAACAAGGCTACCCCCATCATCAGACTCTCCCCCCATCATCATCCTCATCACTAAAACCATATAAATGGTCATCTTCAACACACCCATTCTCCTGGTTTCCATCTACCTCCACCACATCATCTCCATCCACCTCATTAGGCTTAATTACCTGACATGGAGTAGGGGTGTCCACATCTACATATATGTTCAATGTACTAGGAATACCATCCATAGAAAACAAATCTATGAGGGCTTTGTCACTGTCTAGTTCAACCCTATAGCCACTACCACGAAGTTCACAAAGCATAGAGATGTTTAACCCTAACCTAGCAGGATAATCAGACAACACTCCCTCACTCACATGGGACATCAAGTCAAAATAACAGTACCTTTCAGGATCTATGTCACATAGTGTAACAACTTTGCCCTTGTGATTGAGAATGAAATCGAAGTAAGGATGAGTAAAAGGCATGGCTGAACCAAACAAACAACACAGAAACAAAATGCATGGATTAATATTGAGAAGGAACACAAAACCCCCAATTTTTATAACCCTAACTGTTCGGATTGAACCAAAAAGAAAAAAAAAACTAAAAATTCCTAATAGAAACAAAAATGTGTTGATTTCAAAGGCAAAACACAACAAATGCACACATGTGTTGATTTCAAATGCAAAACGTAAAAGCCCCAATTTTTATAACCCTAACTCTACCGATTGAACCCAAAAAATCAAAAATTGAACTAATAACAACCTAAAATGGCACAAGATGACTCAAATGTAAGATTTTGTTTTCATTTTTACCTCCAATAGCTTCAAAACCCACGGTTGGGTTGTGTTTTTCTCTTTGATCTTCCTACCACACCATCTTCAGCAAAAACCAACCACGTTCTTCAGGTGTTGGTGTAGATTTCGTGATCATTGTCGGGATTACGTGATGTTACCAGCTTCAATCATCTTCTGCAAATTTCGTCTTCTCTCTCTCTCTCTCTCTCTCTCTCTCTAAGTCGCGTTTCTTTCTTCTGTAGTGGAAGAATGAGTGAGTGGAAGAAAAGAAAAGAAAAAAACCTAAGTATGGTTTATAACCAAAAGGGCATTATTGTATTTTCAGGGTCTTCTAACGGGTTTTTTAACACCGTCTAAGTGTTTTTGGCGGGAAGGGGGTGACATGGTATTGTCAGCAAAAACAGGGGAGGGCAATGTTATTTCAGGAACCTTAGGGGAGGTATGTGATTGTGTCAGAAACCTCAGGGGAGGTAACTGATAATTACCCATTTTGAAATTACGGTATATTAATTAGAGCATCACTAGTGGTATACTCAAACACAAAAATACTCAAAGATGAGTATTTTGATACACAAAAGAGGCTCACAATGGTATTTGGATAAATACTCAAAGTTAACAATATTTGTTACAAATACTCAACTTTTGGCATTTGGATACTCAAAACTACCAATCTTTCTCAATAACCAAATTTTGGGGACCACACCGTATCAAAAGTAATAACATTCTCTCTCCATTTTTCAAATACTTAATTCAAAACTCAATTTTTTTGCACTTTCTCCCAAAAATTGAAATTATCAATTTTTAATCTTTACCAAAATATGTTCAAGATTGATCTCATTTTAAACGTATTGTGAATATCTTTTAAATGGTAATAATATTATAAAAAAATATATGTACAAATTTAAAGTTGTGCCCATTTTATGAATAAAAATAGAGTGAATAGTACTTTTTTAATTATGGACACAAATGAACCATTGTAGAAGGGTAGATACTCAAACTTATAAACCCATTAAATGAATACTCAAAATGTGATGTGGCAATATTTGAGTATCCATATTTGAGTATACCACTAGTGATGCTCTTAGTCTCCTACTAAACACAAAGGAGAAGCATCACAGAGCTGTTAGTCAAGAAGTGTCTCGAAATCCATGGCCTACCTTTTCGACTTAACTCTTAGGAGGTGTTCCATTAACTAGTTTTTTTCAAATATTAGTTTTTCTTAAAAACCAAGACAGATCATCTTTTCATAATACATCACATAAAAAATTGCGAACCCAAAAACCCAATTTTGAAACAGAACTCCCTTAGTGGAACGGGGCCTTATTATTCTTACCATCCTATCTCCAACTTTTTTTTTTTTTTTTTTGGCCTTGCCCATAAAAACTTTTAAGAGATGATGTCCTTACAATAGAAAAGCTAAATTATATTCGCTGTGTTTGGTTGAGAGTTTTGAGAAGAATTTTTTTAGAAATATTTTTGAGATAGTGTTTGGATGGGTTTTTGGAGAAAAGTAATAATGTAATAATTAGATAGAGGTGTAATAATTAGAGAGAGATAGATAGAGAAATGAGAATAATGATTGGAGAGAGGGGTATAAGTAGAGAGAGAAATGTGATTAATGATTGAAGAGATGAGAGATAAGGAAATAATTTTTTGGAAACTTTTTTGAAAATGTGTATTTATGCCTTATTTTCTCTCAAGAGAGAGAAATGTGATTAATGATTGGAGAGATGAGAGATAATGAAAGAATTTTTTGGAAACTTTTTTGAAAATGTGTATTTATGCCTTATTTTCTTTCAATATACAACATACTACTTCACCTGCAATCAAAGTATTTAACACTAGGTTTTATTAGGATGATGAAAGTTACTGTGTATATATAAGAAAAAAGCATGAGCACCTGTATATCTACTTATTTTAAGTAAAAATTAAACGGTACATTTGCAGCTTTATGACTTTCTTGAAGTCAATTGTCATTTCCCAGATTTGTTAAGCTTTCAAAGATGTCTTATACACAGTATATACATTTTAGCCCAACTCCACTATAGTACCGATCATAGTACGTGGCACCGATGGGACATAGACGGGTTCTGGGGCTCACTTAGAGGTCCTACATAAATGATCCAAACCATTAAAAAAATTTAAAATCTTTTTTCAAATGGTCTCGCATGAAATTAGCTTGAAAAATTACCTACAACTAGTTCATCCAATGTACCCGTTTTCCATTCAAGTTATGACCCATGTACCCGTTTTTCATTCAGATTATAGGGTCATAATCCTAATGAAAAGCAGGTACATCATATGAACTAGTTACTAGTATTTTTTTTAGCTGATTTCTCGCAAACCCACTCGAAAAAATGTTCTACTTTTTTTTTAATAATTCAAATCATTTGTGAGGAACCCCCAGTGGGCGCCTCAACCCATCTGTACCCCATTGGTACCAATATGATCGGTCCCCTTAGGCCTCGTTTGATTCGGGGATTAGGTGCCTGGGATAGGACTATTCGCACCTAATCCCATGCAGTCCCACGTTTGGTTCCCAAAAAATCGCGTGGGATTAACAATCCCAGGACAAATTTAATCCTTGTATGGGGGGTATTGTGTAATACCGGGGGGGGGGGGGGTGGGATTGTTAATCCGGGATAAAAAAACACGCGGAACTCTGTCGGCTGCTTATTACAAAACTACCACTGAAATATTTCTTAACCTAATCATCGTATTCTTCTCTCCCTCTCAAACTTCATCTGCCGCTCCTCCTTCTCTCTACCACCAGACGACGCCGACGCCTAGCTCTCTCGCTCTCTCTCGAAGACGGATCTTCACGCCGAAACGCAGGTAATCATCTCCTCTCTCTCGTTTCTCCCCCTTGTTTTCTCCTTCTCTCTCGTTTTTTAGTTCTCAAAACTACAACCCCCTCATCTCGGTTTCTAGATCTGAAAAACTTGAACCATGTATCTCTCATTTTTTAGATCTGAAAACTACACTTACAAGTGTTCAAATGGATGAACTATGCATACACCTTGTTTGTCAGTCCATTGGGTACGGTTTTGGGCGAAAAAATTAGTCAAGACCTTGTATCTCTCGTTTGCTGTTTCATCACTTCTCATGAAATTATTGGTACGGTTTGGTTTTGGGATTGAGGACCCATTACATGAACTGGATTACTTGTTTTTCCCCAAATAAACAAATTGAAGTCCCAGGGCTAGAAAAATGTAGTAGTTCCAGTCGTTCTGATTTTCATCATGATTAAAACAAAAATGTTGTTCTGATTCCCATGTCCTACAAGGTTTATCATTTGGGGAAAACAAATTGAATTGCTCAATCAATTTCGCCACATCAATTGATCGGTCCTCATTAGGTCTCTAGATCGTCTGTTGTATGGATGTATGTATAAATTTTCATGTTGTATATAAGATTTTTGTCTGTTCATCTTACTCGTTTTCCCTCTCAAGCATCGCTAATTAGTATCTATCTTGTTATATTCGATTTAATAGATGATGAATTCGGATTTTTTTAGTGAATCTTTGTCACCATAAGTGCCATTCAATTCTGTGTTGTGATTTTTTAATCTTTTGGATGATTGAAAGAGAAAGTAGCGATTTAGGCTTGCCAGTGCGTGCGATCTATTGACTGATGAGTTTCTTGATCTAGTTAGATTCATGTTGTTCAATGTGTATTTTGGTTTTCATGTAACTTTTTTCTTGTTTAGTTGGTAGTTTTCAAAAACAAAATTGATCTGTTCAAAATATATAAAAAAAAAATCAATTTTAGGAACATGTCATGTTTTTGTAGTCTTGTGAACCTTTGTTTTGGACCTTTGTAAAGACATCATTTTATTATGCTACGGAAGTTATGAATGAGACACAAATAGTGAGCTGCTTACAAATTTCTACATTACAAAAGGAGAGCACATTTTGGGCGGAAAAATTAGTCAAGACCAATTTCATGCCTTAAGGTAAACTTAGATGGGAATGACAGCAGTAAATATTAGTACTTTTTTAGCCCTATTTTGGCTTAACATTCCATTCATAAGCCTTATTATAGTTGGAAATTGGGAGTTGTTTACCCTTCTGTTTACCATGTATTTTTTTATTGGGCTTTATTATAAGGTGGAATTGGTAGTGTGTTAAGCATCTCACCTACCGTAAATGAAGGTTGATGCTCTTTATACTTTGTTTTGTTGAAATTTATATATTACTCATGGGTTTGACATTGTGTTAATAGATGGAAAACAACACTGAAAATGAGTTGGATTGTATGGAGGAGGAGACCGAGGTGTTCAACATAGTGACACATTTTTTCAGGCAAATGCAAATCACGTGTATTATGGTTGTACTTGTGGTACAAGTTGCTATTGAGAGGTATTACTCTCGACACCAATCTAGGTTTATTGAACCAAACCCGTTCCAAGAACAAATTGATCACATCAATCGGTTAGTGCGGCGTAGCGACACAATTTGTGTGGACCAACTTCGAATGGATAGGATGTGCTTCATGCGTCTATGTAACCTAGTTCAAACTGTTGGGGGGTTGTCTCATTCAAGGTCAGTTTGTTTGGAGGAGAAAGTTGCTATGTTTTTACGCACTATAGGGCACTACCATAAGAATAGAGTTGTCAAGCACGAGTTTTACCGGTCTGGGCAAACTGTTAGTAGGCATTTCAATGATGTCCTACATGATATCCTACGCCTGCAAGGTCAACTACTCGTCAACCCTGAGCCTATAACTCAAGCATGCACAGATGAGAGGTGGAGAGTTTTTTAGGTAACATTTAGAATTGAAAATTTTTTTGTCCTTGTTTAGGAGGAGAAAGTTGCTAATTAAATTCTTGATGGTGGTTTTAGAATTGTTTGGGAGCATTAGATGGGACACACATTGATGTTCGAGTTGGTCCATCCATCAGACCAAGATATAGGAATCGAAAAGGAGATTTATCTACAAATGTGTTGGGAGTTTGTAACACAGACATGAATATAATCTATGTCTTGTCGGGTTGGGAAGGATCAGCTGCCGATTCTAGGATCTGTTTGTACAACTACGCATTAGTCCACTGCTGAAGCTCATCGTGGTACATATGCTGCAATTGACTTTGTTAAATGTCTTAGTCTGTGATCCTTGTTTTTTGCTGGAAAATTCTGAGATGAATCAAATGCGTGGCTTGTTTAGATGCAAATTTAAGCCTTATTAGTTGTGAATGACGTTGCTTTTGGTAGAATGGGTTGTGAGACTTAATCAAATGCTAACAAAAAAAAAACACGACGCCTATCATCGCCAATGACCACAATGCGACGTGCGTAACACGTCGGGATGATAGTAGTTTTTAATAAATAAAAAAAAGTGTGAACGAGACTTTCTTCTTTGAAATGTTGCTTTTGCTTTTCAATTGGGAACCATTTAACTTGTTTATGGTAAATAGAAAACTGTAAAATTCATTATGAAAAATGGGAACCATTATGAAAAAGTCATGTTAAACTTTTTCAAGAATCATTATTGTATTTGATTTTGAAAAAAATAATTGGTTGAAATGGGTTTGAGAATTGGAGAGAGAGGGAGAGAGGGAGGGAGAGAGAAATAGATAGTCCTGATATTAATCCCGAAATTTGGTTTAGGAAACCAAACAAGGGATTAACCAAAACATGGGATATCCTGGTGTTAATCCTGCACGAATCAAACAGGGGATTGTGTAATATTCAGGACTAAATTAGTCCCAAGACAAATAGTCCTGGACTGCTAATCCCAGGACTATTAATCCTACCTGTTTTAGTCTGCGAATCAAATGAGGCCTTAGGATTTTCGATTTCATCCATAGAAGGATTCTTCCCTCGACGAGATCGACAAAATGGACTGGCAAAATGGACCAATGACTGCTAAATACGCCGGTACTTCCGAGATAGACCGAGAATCATTGAAAAATAAGTCGAAAAGAAACCACAATAGGGTAAATTTCACTTACCACCCCTGAGGTTTCTAACAAATACAGAGACCTCCCCTGTACTTTCTGAAATTTCCCTGCCCTCCCCTACTTTACAAAGTAATTGGCAAATACCTCCCCTGCTGTTAAAAAATGCCCAACGGTGTTAACTTTGATGGTAAAATGCCGTTAATGCCCTTAAACTCAAGCTTTACTTTAACTTTTTCCTCGTTTGAGTTTATATTGCATAAAAATTTTGAAAGGCGTGAAAAAGTAACTAAATTATTTACTTATTCTTAGAACTTTCTTTTCTTTGTCTCATCAAACTTATTATTTTTTAATTTTTTAGTTCCCATAAGATATATTTTCACATTTTGATAATAAAATAAAAGTATTAATAATCACTTAAGCCCACTGCTTGCATTGGCAGTTTTATTATTTTATTTTATTTTTTACTTTTTTTAGGTTTCTTTTTCTTTCTCTAAATCTAAAACTCTAATAAGACTCATTTTTCTTCTCTATAATTTTGGATACTTTACCTACCCACGCTCTTTTTTTTCGCACTAGGGCCCCGATTGGATGGTGCTAAAATTTCAGGGGGATAAGTTATAGAGGGGGTATAAGATAAGAGGGGGTATTATTTTTAGAGGGTTGGCCCCCATTGATGTGAAGTTTATGGAGGGGGATAAAAAAGTAGATAGTTTGGATGAGGGATTAAATAGGGGGATAACTTTTGACTTGGTTTGGATGAAAAGGAAGCTAGGGTTGAAAATGAAGAGGGGAGGAATTTAGGCTTGCCAAACCAAGCCAAAGCACTGGGACCCACGTTTTTCACCCAGTATAACTTTTGAGGGGGGATTTTAGATGCATCCAATCGGGGCCTAGAGGTAATATCTAAAAAAAAACTATAAGAATGAAATTTTTGGATAATTTTTGTAGACCAATTCAAGGATCTCATTGAGAAAAAAAAAATAGTCTAGTCTTTTTAAAAAAAAGAAAACTAATTAATACATTATTTTTTGCGTGCATAATGCAAATGAAAGGTTCTCAAACATAATGAATAGTTGTCCCATAATTTTTTATCTCAATGGGATCCATGAATTTGTTTAAAAAAATTATCCGAAAAATTTCATGCTAATAGTTTTTTTTTTTGTGCGAAATGCTTGTTTCTCCTAAAAGGATTTTCATATTTTTTCTTAAGACCATTATTACCTTTAATGTGAGAGAGAGAGAGAGAGAGAGAGAGAGAGAGAGAGAGAGAGAGAGAGAGGGGGAAAGAAAAATAAGTCTAGTTTAGAGCTTAAGATTTAGAGAAAGAAAAGAAAACCTAAAAAGTAAAAAATAAAATAAAAAAAACGCTAATTTAGAATTTTTATGCAATATAAACTCAAATAAGGAAAAAATATATATAATGTCAAGTTCAAGGGCACTAAGGTCATTTTACCAGCAAAGTTAACGTCGTTAGACAATTTTTAATGGCAAGAGAGGTATCTACCGATTATTTTGTAAAGTAAGGGAGGAGAGTGGAATTTCAGAAAGTATAAGGGAGGTCTCTTTATTTGTCAGAAACCTCAGGAGAGGTAAGTGAAATTTACCCAACCAATAATGTATAGTACCGGTTTTCTAGTAAAACAAGACGTACCAGACCATACTAGGCGGTATAGTATGGTGTCTACAACCTTGATGAGTGGTGATGATTGTGGTGTAAGGCCTCGTTTGATTCGCGGACTAAAATAAGTAGGATTGATAATCCTGGGATTGATAGTCCTGGATTATTTGTCCTGGGACTAATTTAGTACGGAATCTCACACAATCCCGTGTTTGATTCGTGCAGGATTAACATCGGGATATCCTATGTTTCGGCCAATCCCATGTTTGGTTCCTTAAACTAATTTCGGGATTAATTTCAGGACTATCTCTTTCTCTCTCTTCATCTCTCAAACCAATTTCAACCAATTAAAATTTTTAAATTCAAACATGATTCTTAAAAATGTTCTATCATTAATTTTTCATGATCACCAGAATTTCAAATTCCAGTGAAGTGCCGAAATTGAAAAAGGGAAGAAAATAAGGAAAAGGGGATAACAAATATAAGAAATTTGGCCTAGCAAAGACCAGTGAACCATGATACTCCATCTTTGCATCTGAAAAAGCTCAAAATAGGAACATGATACTCCACCGCTGAAACCAAAAAGCTCCTTCTTTGCATCTGATACTCCATGATACTCCACTGCTGAAACCAAAACCAGTGAAACCCACAGCATCATCTACTTCGAACGACGGCCTCTCACAATAAAATGTCGAAACCCACACTAAATCAGACCAAACTGAAGTTTTAAAGGCAATGGCTGGGAGTAAAGGACTAGTGGGGCAAAGGACTCCACTAGATTTTTGTTTTTAATTAAGTTTTGTAAATAATCTCTCCTTCGTAAAATTTTAGTTCATTTTCACTTTTTCAATTTTTTTTTCTATTGTCTAATCTTTAAATTTATAATAATTTTTAAGATTTAAAAAAAACTAATTGAGATATATCAAATAAGATCCATATTGCATATATAAAGTCTTATATATTACAAGATATAAACATTTTTTCTATCAAGTTAGAATAGTAACATGGACTAACATTTTGGGATGGAGGGAGTAATACCTTAAAAATTAAAGTAAAACTTCAAAGAAATTGAAAGAAGGAAAAATAACTAAGTGTTATTGGGTACAGTCACGTGGTGTTCCAACATTTTTCTTCACTACATGTTCAAGTGGGACTCAAGATTTAAATGTATGAGTCTCATTTAAATATGTGATGGAGAAGAGTGTTGGCGCATCGCATGACAGTGCCCTAGAATAATTGCTTACTCACAAGCCAACTAGGTTTTATTGGGTACAGTCACGTGGTGTTCCAACATTTTTCTTCACTACATGTTCAAGTGACTCAAGACTTAAATGTATGAGTCTCGTTTAAATATGTGATGGAGAAGAGTGTCGCCTGTGTCGGGGGCATTACATGGCGGTGACCTAGAATAATTGCTTACTTCCTTTGGCCATTGCTTTGGCATTTATCTTATGGCGATAACATAGTTTTGTGTTTTGCAGTTTAGTTCTCACTATGTGTGTTCTGCTCCTAAGGCTAGATATTTAGTGACATGTTATTTTGTATTGGCCTTCGCCTGTCGCTGGCGCCTCTTCTATGTAAATGTGATACACAATTGTAATGTCCATTCTTAATGAATTTTCTCTCTATTTCACTAAAAAAAAACACTTCATTCATTGAATTTTTGGTCACCTCTAAATCATGACGTGTTAATGGAATTATAATTACTATCTCATCAGAAAATGTAAGTCAAGCCTAGCTCCATTTCAACTTCTCCCTTATTTCTCTCTCTTTTCAAATCCACCTCTTCAGTTACTTTGATTATCCCTCCAGACAAGATTCTTGAAATCCTTGCAGAAGATGTGGTTGGAGTGGCTTTGAAATAGTGAGATGGATAAAATAGTAGGGGTTATTAGTTATGTGTGATGTTTATGAATGGTGGATATTAATACTTGGTTTGGATGATTTTGTAAGAAAGGGATTAAGTTCGGGTGAATGATGTAAAAAACTATCAAAAGATATATAGTTGCCCTTGTACAGATCCACATTAGTTATGCATTTTTTGTAATTAGATAAATTCAATAATTAATTAATTTGTTATGTCAATGCAATAATTAATTAAGCTATAAGATTTAATTATAATTAATTTTTATATTTTTATTTTTTAAAAAATTTACCAACTACAATTTATTGAAGGAATAAATTGAACAAATGGAGATACACATTCTCCTAAATTAAGAGCATTTTTTTTATTTACCACCTAAATTAAGAACAAATGCAGTACTAGTGCTGTAAAACGTAAAGATCTAAAATAAAAGTGCATTTTTCGGACCATCATTTTTCAATTTTTTTCTGCATCGTAAAGATCTCTATTAGTAGTTTATTTTGGTATAAAAAATTATACGCGGAAGTACTATATTTTTTTATCCGAAGAAAATTGCAAAGCCAACAAAACCAACAATTTAAAATATTTAAGTACACAATTTTTCAATTTTTTTCGCATAGAATTAAAGATATCTATTAGTAGTTTAATTTGGTGAGGAAATTCACATAGAATTAAAGATATCTATTAGTAGTTTAATTTGGGGAGGAAAAAAATTATATGATGAAGTGTTTTATTTTTTGACCCGAAGAAAATTACAAAGGGCATAAAACACGTTAATAACAGAATGAATGAAGGAAGAGAGACATGGTCTGGGGGAACTCGGCATAAATTTGGATAGGGTCAACTCTGTCGAAATTTAAGAGGGGCTAGGGTGCCAAATTTATGAATGGGCTTACTTTATACGGCTACTGAAACTCTACCAAATCATGCCATCTTGTGGGGCTTGGATAATTAATCTGGGCTCAAGTCCCTTGTCCAAACGGGCTCTTAGTTCTTTTTCAGTTGTATGTGATTTGTTGAACGTTTGGGGTGTTTCGGCCTAAATAATCCATTTTTAATATTGTTTTTGTCCTAGTTCATATTTTTTTAAAAATAGTTTTAGGTTGATTTTATTGAATTATTTGTTTATCTCGATGAGAGTAATCTGAAATATAAAAATTATGATCAAAGTATTTAAAAAGATCACTAAAGACAAATACTACAAATTTTGTCTTTATTTAAAACATTTAGTTTGATTCGTAATTTTTTATTATTCTCTCGTTTAAACGAATCAATAATCTAAAAAGATTAATGCAAAGCTAACACATGAAAAAAATTGAACAAGGACAAAAAAAATCCGGTTGAATTATTAGGACAAAATAGGCCTTTGTTTATTGCTTTCCTATTGCACAAGATGAAAGGACAATATTTTCCACTCATAATGAGTATTTGCTATTTCTTCTTCATTGTGTGGCCGAGTGTTGAATTAAATTCTGGCACAACTTTACGTAGTAGTAGCTGTTAATAAATTCTACTGGACTCTGTTCGTTTGCAAAAAAAAAAAGAAAAGAAATATGAGGTGAATGAAAGGAAAGAAAAATTTACTTTCCCAATTTTTCTAAGAAAATCAAAACTTGTTTGTCCATTTGGCAAAAAAAGAAAATAGTGGGAATGTCTTTTTTGCATGACTAATTTTGGATAAAAAATAAATTTATGAGCTAAAACAGTGAGAGAGAAACTAAATCCTCAGAAACTCTGATATAAGCAGAGAGGATGGAAATTGGCGCCAGAAAAAGAGGGATTAAACTTTTCTACGATTGATAATTCCTACCTTTTTGCAGGATGCATTTTTAGGGAAAGTGAGTTCTCGTGGCAAAAATATTTTTGTAGGTCCCATTATTTTCCTGATAACTGAAAACTCAAAAAGTTATGGGAAAGTTGATTTTCCCATCCTTTCTTGACCATTGAACGAGGAATCTGAATCGTTTGTGTTATAGGACCTGTAAAATAATTGCATGTTTAAGACAAAAATCATATTGATCGGACATCGATAAATATATGAAACATTAATATTTTGGTTATTAAAATTAACGGTCACATATAGTTTAACTTTATAATTATTGACAGAATCAGACTGTCCATTTCCGACGTGGAAATACTACTATGCAGCTCCTACGAGATGAACGATTTAAATTACTCAAATAAAATGCACGATGAAACCTATAAATGACGGTGGTGAAAACCATTTCCGCTAAGATGGACACAATTTATTTTCAAAAGAAAATTAACTACAAATCAACTACGGCCTTGTTTCCCATAAGATTATGGGATTTCCCACATACATCTCGTGGGAAACAAGGCCTACGATGGTCAAACCAAAGAGATTAACATATCGCAGTTCACAAAAAAGTGATTAAAATATCTGATTTAAAAATTATAAATTGCTCCTCCGGCACTAACATATGTGAACCCTTTTCTCATCACAAGTTTTCAAGTTCTCACATTAGCACGTGGTGTAGAGAGGTCCTTGAAAATATATGCCGGTGCTTCGAGAGCATTGTATTATTACTCGAATGAAGCTCAATTTTCATTAAAAATTAAGAAGTCTTTTCAGCGTAGTCAAAAGGTAAGTTATTTTGTCTAAATCTCAAATAAGCTACTATACGTGAGAAAAATGACTTGGAGAGAATACAAAGAATACCGCTAAAAATATTAGAAATACCGAAAATACAAGTGGAAACTTAGGAGCATTTTGGAAAAATAATCCATTTGGATTATTATTTTTTTGTCTTTATTTTAAAATAAATTGCATTTGGTAGTCTTGTATTGTGAATTAGTAATTTGTCTTGACTAGAGGAATCTAAAAAACCAAAATTTCAGCCAAAACTAATTTTTTAATAAATAAATTGGATTATTAGAGATCATAAGAACCGATAATAAAAAAAGATAAAAAATAAAAATTAAAGCAACATTAACAAATGCAATTTTTTAAAATAAAATCAAAATAATAATCCATCTTAGGTTATCAAAAATCCTATAAGTACGCACACCCGCGCACGTCAAATGAACGGACGGTGCATCTTAATCGTTCAAAAGCATCTTCGACGTTCCGGATGTTAAATACTTTTAGACCAGTAAGAGTAATTCTTACTCGTCAAAGAGTGTTTTTAACATACGGATCGTCGATTTGTTAAAATGAACGATTAAGAGTGTTCGTGCATGTAGCATGCGCGAGTGTATGTACCCATAGCCGGACTGTCAGATTATTTTGAGAGGAATAGAATGATACCAACTTAATCGTTCATGCATGAAGCGTACGTGTGTACCAACTTAATCGTTCATGCATGAAGCGTACGCGAGTGTGTACCAACTTAATCGTTCATGCATGAAGCGTACGCGAGTGTGTACCAACTTAATTGTTCATGCATGAAGCGTACACTCGCATACACATAGCCGGACGCGTACTGTTAAATTAGTATTTTAAGAGGAACATAATGATAGCAATGGATATCCTCTAATGATACCAATTAATCGTTCATTCATGTAGCGTATGCGAGTGTATGTATCGGACTGTTTGATTATTTTGAGAGAAACAGAAGAGAAAACATTCTTTACATCGCCGATGTAAAATCCCACTTTTCCATCACCTCCATATGTGGGTCCCATCGTGAGTTTATTGTTTTAATCTGAATCGTTCATCTTGTAGGGCCCATAGAGTATTGCATCCATGCGAAAAATTATTTTGATCGGACATAAATAGATATATTAAATTTTTAATTTCGTTTGGTGAAATGGATGGTCAATGACAACTTAACTTTAAAATCTGTGACCACCCATTTTACAAAACAAAATTCAAATTTTGATATGCATGTCGATATCCGATCAAGATGATTTTTAATAAGAATGAAATACTTTGCGAGCCCTATAAGATGAACGGTTCAGATTAACATTTAATTAATGATGAGCCCACAAAAGTTGTGGTGACAAAAGGAAGTTTTACACCGACAGTGTAAAAGAATGTTCTCTCGGAACAGAATGATACTAATGAATATCCTCATTCTATTCCTTCCGAATATTCGAGTAGCGAATGCGAGTGTACGTATCCCTAACTGGACCGTTAAATTATTTTGAGAGGAATAGAATGATACCAATGGATATCCTCCTTCTATTCCTCCCGAATATTCGAACTTCCTGATCATCCATCAATCCATATCATTCTCTCTCTCTCTCTCTCTCTCTCTCTCTCTCTCTCTCTCCTTTTTCTTGTTCTACACCTACAAAATCTGTGTACCTGAAATCGCCGTTTTGCATAAATTTCAATCGCCTGAGGAGGAGACGGCGAGTTTCGATTACCCGCCGTAGGGACCATGAAATTCTGGAAGATCCTCTCCGAACTTATCGAACAAACACTACCCGAATGGCGAGACCAGTTCTTGTCTTACAAGGATCTCAAGAAGCAATTGAAGCTCATCTACCCCAAAGAAAACGGCGAATCCGTTAGGCCGAATAAACGGCCCAGATTTTCCGGCAACGGCGGCGAGAATGAGGAGAGGGAGGAGGCGGTGGGGGTTGTGACGAAGGAAGTGATCGATTTCGTGAGGCTGTTGGAGGAAGAGATTGAAAAGTTCAACGCGTTTTTTGTTGATAAAGAAGAAGAATACGTTATCCTATCGAAGGTATTTTTGTCCCACATGTGTGATAACTATCGTGTTGTTTAGAATTAGTAATAATCATCATTACTCGATTCAATCGTTTGTTGGATTTTTGTAAAATCCTTCATTTACTAGGTTTACTTTAACGTAATATGTGTCAAATGGAAATTGATTGGTATTTTTCCTTATTTGAAGGGTTTGAGTTTTGATTTTGCGGTTGAAATGGAAGATGAGTTTTTATTCCTCATATGATGCACATGTTTGATTACTTGATTATGCATATACTCCCTCCGTCTCATAAAGTTAGTTTCGTAGCCCCTACAAAACAACGTTAGTCCCCTACAAAACTAAAAAATAATGTATATACATACTAGAAGGGTAATGATTCTTGGCATTCCCTATTTTTTACACAAAAATTTCCCCAAAAGACCTGAAATGGAGGGCATTCATGAAAAAGGGGTGTGAAAATCATTTTCCATACTAGAAGGCCCGAATGCGTGTGCAAATAGTATGATGCAAAAGTTGAAAAAAGGAAAATCTTGAATTGAGTTTAATTTGTGATGAAAAAGTAGAAAAGAGGGGGGAAGAAATTTGGGGTGGCAGTTTTGCAGTTTTTTTAGGTGTTGAAGAGGTAGTTTGGAAAAAAAGTGTTAGCAAGCCTCAAGACTGAAGTTCGCACCGTAAAAGGTGTTTCTTTTATAACAGTAATAGATAATAGATGTATTAAGCTGCACATAAAAGAAAAGTAGATATGTATTGCCTTTTGATCAGATTGTAGAGTTCTAACCAGAAGTATGCTATCTTGTAGTCCTACCTGTCTGATAGGATTGGGAGTTACGAAGACTGCATCCCTTATGCAGGGTTTATTGCATGTGTTGTGGGCAATGCTTTAAAAACCAGACTGGATTGACGAGTTCAACCAGTTGGACCGTCAACCAGACCATGGTCCGGTCCGGGCAATCCCCAAAACTGCTATTGAAAGAACCGGCTTCTTTTTAGAGAACCGCTGTAATTAAACGGTTGAACCAGCGACCCGTGGAAATCGGTCACGGTTCGATGGAACCGGTAGGGGAAACTTTCAACTATTCCATGACAAAATTAACTTCGAACTCTACAGCTGCCCCTTTGTTTTGCTTAACAGCTGGCAAGTGGAATGTTCATTGACCACAATTATAGGTTCAGAAGCAGTCAACTTCAAGCCTTAACGTAAAGAAAGCCTTGTTATGCGTTTATAAATGCAAAGATGCTTCCTAAGTCATATTACCTACCGATTTGGGACTGAACCAAAATGCCCACTGAGCTCAGTTTTTTCTTTTTTCACTTCAAATAAGAGATATATCATATATGCACATTTCAATCCATTTTTATACACTTAATCTGGTGTATACTACTAATTGTAGTTAGCTTTGTACAATAAATATATTTTTGACATAGTTTTCACATTGCGGTACAACCGCAACCCGTCCACTCGATCACTTTTCTAGTTCGCTCACCTGTCCGGTTTTCAAAGCATTGGTTTTGGGATTGGCAGTCCAACAAATTTATAATCTCTATACTAATAGTTACATTCAAATGCAAATAACGAAATTCATCTCATATCCACTCGGTCAGCTAGTAATGTATGTTCTTTGGTGAATTATCAAGGATTGTGAACTGAATAATCTCAGATTTTAAAGTTTTTCCAGTGGCAATTTCGGAACCAGTGTCCTAATCTGTTTTTGGCTTTACAACACGTTTAAACATTATATATTTGAGAATGGGATGTTGATATTTATTCTAGCCTCCTTTTCACTCCACACAAGGACCAAGATCCAGTAAAATCCCATTCTGTTTTGGCAATTTTTGTAGAAACTTGAGCAACTAAATTTTGGTTGAGGACCTGAGGTTATTTACTTATTTGATGGATTTAGTTTTGTGTAGAAATGTAAAGGAGCTAAATGAAATCATTATTGAAGTTGGCGCATATTTTATATAAGCAGACTTGCCTGCATGTTTTTGGGGGTGTTAGGAGGGCTTTTCTTGCCTTCATTTGCTTTGATGTTTTTTGCAAGTGCTTTTGTGCCCTCAGGCACAGCTCCCTATCTTGGAGCTACTAGTCTAATGCAGAGGATCATATATGCATTGCTTTAAGCAAGAACTTTATCATTTATGTACTGAGTACGTATTGAACTAAACTATGCTCCTGGTGTTATACATAACTTATCTAGTCATTTATTTGCTTTTTCCCCTCTCAAGTTTGTATGGAAATGGTAGACGCCATGTATTATATGTTTGGTGAAATGCAGAGTGACGTATTTAAACACAAGTTTTTTCCTCCGATTGCATTGGAGTACAGGTGCTGCAAGATAGGGTTACAGAGGTGCCGGGTTCAAATGAAGACTTGATGACTGTGGGGAGGGAGATTGTGGATTTTCATGGAGAGATGGTTCTGCTGTTGAATTACAGTGCCTTCAACTACATAGGTACTATTCTACGTCTTTCTTTGATGCTTTTTACGCAGTGATGGATAATCCATTGTCAAATGATCCACAGGATGGCCATTATTTACATATTTTGTGGTATCCGCTGCACAATTGCTTGAAAAATTGCTGTTTCATGATGTCTCTTTTGGGTAGGTATGCCGTTTTGTTTTACTGCCTCAAAACCGTAGTTTTGTTTATTGTGTAACAGAACCTCTTCTTAACATCAATTTTGTGTGATAAGAACCCTGTATCTTTTCTGTTTTGCAATGCTTTGGAGCTCCTTACGCCTTTGTTCTATGCTAGATGCTGGGCACAGTTTTTTCCTGTTGATCGGAGCAAACTTTTTTTTTTTGGTTCAAGTATAAGAAAATAAACAACAGTAGAATTAAACATCATATCAATTGAACTATTCATACATTGTCATAACAATATACTTTGCTATCGTGACAGCTTTCACATAATTAACTCAATGTCGCAGAGTAACCATGCCAATTCAATTGCTAATATGATATATGGAAGATACATTACCGTGTTAATGTCGCTGCTGCTTCCTTATACCTAAATAGTCTTCTATCAGATTTTGAAAATCAATCGTGTCAGCTCTAATGGAGAACATCTATTTCATTGAGTAAATGCCTATCTGTTTTACTTGCAGAGATAATCAAATATTAGTAAATCATACCCGAAACTGGAAAATTACAGAAATGGCAGAGTTTTTTTGGGTGGTTCTTAGATTTTTTAGAGGGAGGGACGCTAAACTTTGTAGTTTAAGCCATGGCTGAACCCACTAATCAGTTGGCCGGCAGTGATCAATCACCTTTTCAGTTAGTCGTATGATTATGATTTTGAACTTCCATGGGTTGTGTTTAACTTTGGATATTAGTTGCTGAATTTTGATTCCTTGGTTGCTAAATTCGGATTATTTCTGCTTAAATGAACTCAATTTTGCCCTATGATGATTGGTGATGTGTTTTTGTCAGCTTTTTTGTTTTCTTTCTTTTATATGGGTTAACACAAAGTAAAATTTAAAGAAAAGAAAGATACATCATCCCCAAAACTGGCAAATAACGGAAATTGCTCTGTATGGAGTGCCCCGTGGTTCCTCAAGTGCTAGCCGCAGAGAGGAATGCCATCAACTAGGGTGCTATTGGCCACTCACCACTCGCTTGCCGGCCGCTCGGGCTCTGCGTTTCAAGTTCGTTATCCTAACCGTCTTCTCCGCTCCACTGGGAGCCTGGCCCCTTCTTCTATCTTGTCTCCTGCCTTGCTCCTCGGCTCCCTACTGCTCCAGCCGCTTGCTGTAATAGCTTGCTTCTTGGGTGGCTTGCACCCTGGGTGGTGCTTCAGCTCTTCCCTAACATCCATCTTGTACTAGCTACTTGCCTGAGGTTTGTACTGTGACTGGTGTTTGTACTAGTTATTAATGGTCGGCTGTCTCTCTGACCTGATAACTAGTATCGCCCAATGCTGCCACATACAAATAGTAAATCCCAACCCTAGACATCATTTTAGATTCTCTCTCTCTAAATATACCAGTGAACCCACTCCTTTTTGTCTCTCTCTAGAACCCTTTGAAGCACATCTCCGCAGACAAATGAAAGGATAACCGATCATGGAGACGAAAAGAGAAATGGGTTTCGGACGAGGTACTTGAGGAAGGATGAATTCATTAAAATTTTTGGGTGGGATGTGTGCTTTATACATTGTATTTTTATGACCAATTGATTATGCATGTTTTTCATTTGATTGTTGTTCTCTGTGGCTTTGTATTATGAGACAATGAAGGAAAGCAACACTAGTTTTTGACTGTGAATGAGATATGCAAGGATATAACTATGGTCATGAGGAAAAACGTTGTATTATGATGTTTATTGACCAATCGTTGTGATGAACTCTCAAAAACGTCAAGTTCAGAGCAGGTTGGAGCTCAGGCAGCAGTTTGCCGGCTACGATGTGCAGAAGCCGAAGGCCTCGCCAGATAAATTGAGATAGAGAGAGTCTAAATTTATATCAAACATAATTGAACTACAATATACCTTTACCTTTATCGTAACTGGGTTTTCATGAACCATTAGTTGATATCCCCAAAACGTAATCAATTCTCTAGATCTCAACTCTAACAGGGTGCAGAACTTGCTAGTCTTTGTGTTATTGAGTGAGAGAGGGACTCGATCGCACTTGCCTCAAATTTCCCAGTCAGTGGAGGCCAGAGGATGTGTAGAGGGAAGCGATGGGATGTGTTGACGACATGGATGCTTGAAGGGGTGCTTGGGGGTTGATCTAATGGTTGAGAATTTCTAGGGGGGAGAGAGAGAGGGCTGTAGTAGTCAAAATAAAAGTTCTTCCCGGAGAGAGAGATGAATCAGATGATAGTCACAAATGTGGCCCAAGGCGTGAATGGCTGGCATTCAGATTGGAGACCAAATTCTGGCGCACAGCACGCCCTGCTTCCCTTTGGGTGCAGCTGCACTCCCAAATCCTTGAAAGGGATGTCCTTGCAACTCTTTGGTTGTGAAGGTTATATTTTAGTGGTTTTTTAGCTGTTTTTACATGAAGACTCCCCTTCTTTTTGGGGGAAACAAAAGCAAGGAGATCTGAGAGTAACACCTAGTAGGAGGAGGAGGATCATGTAAGACGCATTACGTAGGCGACATTGTGGACAGTAATATACATGCAAAATGTTGCATGATAGTTTAATTGTCAAAATATGCAGTGGTGGCTTATAAATAGTTTTTTTTTTTGAACTGGTGCTATACGTTTCTCCAATGCTATTCTAGAGATGTTTTATTGATCGACTATTATTTCTTCCAGTATACATGCGCATTGTTTTGTATGAAGAAGAATAGAAATGATACAACAATGAATCAATGATTCAAGAAAAAAAATTTACTGCGTTAATGGCTCTAGTTGATAATCGCTGCTTAATGACGTCTAGTCTGAAAACACAAATTGATAACTTTGAACTCAAATTTTCTCCGTGCAGGACTAGTGAAGATACTAAAGAAGTATGACAAGCGAAGTGGCGCTCTCATTCGCCTGCCTTTCATCCAAACGGTTTTGCAACAGCCATTCTTTAAAACCGACGTTCTTAACAAGCTTGTGAAGGACTGTGAGACAATTCTTGATAGGTTTTTCTCCTCAAACGAGCAATTGGCCTCATCTTATGAAGAAACTGAAGCTAAAGAACAGTGCACTAAAACAATTAGTAGCGCCGAAAATGGAGGCAGTGTCCAGAAAGTTCCGGAAGAACTTACAGATATTATGTACATTGAGAGTATGTATGTGAAACATACGTTGACAGCTTTGGAGGTATTGAATAAGGTTCGGGGTGGAAGTTCTACAGTAAGCATGTTTTCGTTGCCTCCAATGCAAAGTAACGAGTCACAGGCAGAATGGAAGAAATTCACTGTGATAGAGCAAACAGCAAAGTAGTTTGGGTGTGTTTTATCTGCGACTCCTTTCGTTATTCAAGGGTGCTGCTGCTAAATGAAAGGATCTTATCAGTTATCAATGTCCATGAATGGTAAACCATGGTACAGTACCAGTTTTTCTTTGTAGATATATTTCAAAGGCCTAAGATACCTGTATGTTCAAAACTTGGCTCTGTCGAACTCCGGTCTCCGGATAAATGACCTTTGTAGAATCTGTTACTTGCAAAGATGCTCATCTTTTCTGTAAGTACCGGTAAATTTAGCTCTCAAGAAAAGCTGCTTCTTTCCATATGATTTCAGTCGAATTCCTCCGGGCTCCATCTTTCCTCTTTTCCCTTTTGGGTGGTCAAGGTGTTGTTTCTGGTGGGATATTTACTGTTTCTTTGTTGTATACATGATTTCTTCAAGAGGTTAAGTTTAACTCAAATTTAACGTCCCATTTGGTTATCGTTGCTTATTTGCTTAATCTTATTTACTCAATTTTGTGTCAATTGGGCTTTGTGATTATCTTATCTACTTTTCCTTGACTTAACCAGACCCTTTAGAAATCTTTTTTTTTTTTTTCTTTTTTGATATGCAATCCTTTAGGGCTCGTTTGAATCTGCCAGTTTGAGCGTGTGATGAAACGATGAAAACATCACGTGAGTGAGCCTAATAGTAATCCAATCGACCTCCATCCCAAATTGCTAGTCTTTCTTTTTATTTTGGGATATCCCAAAATGTTGGTTATATTTCTAAAAATAACGATCAAAATATGTTAAACTTCCAGTTTTATCCTCGAAAGTACTTTTTTTCTCCCCATTTATTTTATAGTTTTTGAAATTCGTTTCATTTCTAATCGTTTATATCTTCTGGTATATACTAACGTTTTTCATGATTTTTAACACTTTGTATAAAACAACTAATTGAGGTCCATCAAACAAGATTCATATTGCATATTTTTTGAGATCCATATGGAAAGATATAGCAATTTAAAATCACTTAATAAAACTACAGTTTTGAATGATAATTTTGGAACTCTAAAACAATAATTTTGTTTCCTTAAATAGTTGAATTCTTCAAAAAGGACAAGCAATTTGGGACGGGGGAGTAGAAAATAAGTTAGATTTTTATCTAGAATGGGGTCTATCTAATTAATGGAGTAAAAATAAGGGTTCATGATGTGGGAAGGCATTTAGTGGTTGAAGAGGAAATTTTGTGAAGGCTGTCAGAGTTAAACATACAATTATACCATTAGTGTTCATATTCATGTGGTCTTTTTTTTCTCCGACAAAAATTGTGGGGTAGTGTTCATTTTCCAATGAGAGCTGCGTGTTCTTTGTGTTAACTTCTTGAATTATGAGTATAATAATAAAATGAAAGGGCAATTCACTAAAAATACGTAGTTTGGGGGGCATTGTTATGTGGTGCTCCAACATTCTTCTTAACTCTACATCATTGTGAGGTTTAGTATTAAGCGTGTGGACCGAACAAGAATGTGTGGTGAATAAAGATGTCGGAGTACCTGTGGTGGTGTTTGAAAGACCACTGAATAATTAAGCGGCAACAACATAGAATATTACTAAGTAAACCTATAAAAAGATAAGAAGCTTACAACAGCCACAAGCTGCGCCTGTAGCTCAGTGGATAGAGCGTCTGTTTCCTAAGCAGAAAGTCGTAGGTTCGACCCCTACCTGGCGCGAGAACATCTTTGAACGCTGTTTTATTTTGTTTTTTTTTTAGCTCCAATAAGAATCTACGAGAACTTTTTTTCATTACAAAATGGACTTGCAAGTGGCCAGGACCTCCCCGTGTTGCCCCTTCACGCCACACTTAATTTATGTATGGGACCTTATTGCATTTATGTTGGATCAAGGCTAAGTTCCCACTTCCCACAACTTGGTGGTGTCAGAAATAAGTTTAGCTCCAATAAGAATATACGAGAACTTAAACGTAAACATTATTTAACCAAGTCCAAATTTTCAAACCTTTTTCCATGGGCTGTACTTGTTAGTTACATATCATTAGAAAGAGAGAAATTTGCTTCCAAATCTCCATTCACTTTACATGATCAAACCACCTTTCACTAAATCCTTTCACAATTTTCCCTCACCAACTCCTCTTTCCACAGCCCTACAAAACTTATTTAACCCAGCCAACTTCATTGCCAATTCCAAACCATTTAACTCCCCATTCCAAAGACAATTAAAAGAGAAATGTCCATAGTTGTTGCAGAATCCCCTGGCTTCCTCCAAGTCTTTTCCGACGGGTCCGTGAAGCGTTTCGCCCCGGTAATAGCCGCTGCCTCTTCTGAATCATCCAATGGATACAAATCCAAGGATGTGATCATCGACCCATCGAAACCGATCACTGCCCGAATCTTCCTCCCCAACGAAAAATCAACAACTTCTTCGTCATCGTCTGATCTTCCGGTCATTGTCTACTTCCATGGGGGTGGTTTTTGCATTGGCTCCACCACATGGCTAGGCTACCACATTTTCCTAGGAAATCTCTGTGTCACCTCTCAATCAATTGTGTTTTCGGTAGATTACCGTCTTGCCCCCGAAAACAGGCTTCCTACTGCCTACGAGGATTGTTACACTGCGATTAAGTGGCTAGTCAATGAGAAAAACCGCGACCCTTGGCTGGAGAGAGCCAACCTGTCGCGGGTTTTTCTTTCGGGTGATAGTGCTGGTGGAAACATCGCCTACCAAGTGACTAACATTGCAATCCGAGAAAGCCTGAGTCAGGCTTTCTCGGACTGCCATGTGGAAATCAAAGGGTTGTTGCTTATACACCCTTACTTCGGAAGTGAAAAGAGGACCAACAATGAGATGGCAGAGGGGGCGGCAGGGGACGTAGCAATGAATGACATGTTTTGGGGGCTGAGCCTGCCCGAAGGGTCGAACCGGGACTTTTACGGGTGCAATTTTGAGACAGCGCCACCGGAGGAGTGGGGGCGGTTTCCGGCGGTGGTGGTTTACGTGGCAGGGTTGGATTTCTTGAAGGAAAGGGGGGTAATGTATGCAGAGTTCTTGAAGGGGAAAAGTGTGAGAAGAGTGGAGTTGGTCGAAGCTGAGGGGGAACCACATATTTATCATGTCTATGATCCTGAGTCTGAGGCAAGCAGGTTGCTCCAGAAGCAAATGAGTGAATTCATTCACAGTCTTTAGAAAGTCATATTACTACTCCTTCGTCCCAAGTTGCTCGTCCTTGCGAAAAATCGTGCAATATTCGACAAAAATAAATAAAGTACTTCCGCGTATCATTTTTTGAGTTGCTTTACACCAAATTAAAGTACTTGATGAAAATTTTAAAATGGTGCAAAAAAATCGAAAAACTATAGACGGAAGTATTTTATTTTTTGATATCAAAATTGTACTTAACTTTTCGTGGGGATTCAGCAATTTGGGACAGGGGTAACTGCTAGAATTTAGGCAGGTCAATAAATGGATGAATGTTCAGAAGATTATCGTTTGCATAATTATAGGCATTTGATATTGCATTTCTTGTCCTATGGTGTGACTCACCTCTTGTGAATGTTGTTTGGGTTGCAAACTTGCAATAAATATACAAGTAGAAATATTTTGTAAAACAAGTTCAAATTCAAGCCAACTGCGTGCTAGAGATGGTTTTTTCTTTGCTGGTTGGGTACAACATTTTTGGAGATGAGTGTTCGAGAATTCTGCCAGACCAACAAACTCTTCCTTAGTCATCATTAAAACTTCTCGGTAGCCTTCTGCCGGCTTGCCGGCTTGGGTCGACGTTTTCCTAATTTCTTTCAAGATCATCTTTTCTGAAATAAACAACCCCCATAGAGTATTTTCTTTTCAAATCAAACCAGTTCCGAACTACGTCCGACTTGATTCTCGCGTTCCAAAGATAAGTAGGCAGCCTTGGGATCGGGCTTGGCCAATTTTCCTTTTGAAAAAGGTCTCTATAATAAGCCGTCAGCACTTGAATTTTTTTCTATAATCTTATTTTTATTATTCTCATCAAATTTGGAAAGCTTTAATCATTTATGTTTTCAAGGAAGAACGAGTACTGAAAGGTCGATGTGGGGTGCAGTGCTAAACCCTTCCCTATTCTAAACCGTAAATTACTGAAACCCTTTCTTTTTTTACCACAGACTACAAAGCTAAGTCACTTTTTCAAAAATCGAGTCTTCATACCCTCGGAATCTTCTTTTAAATATTTGAATTATCTCTGGATTATTCAGGGGTGACTTGGCACGCCCGAACTCCATGTTACGTATCGACTCTACGTTGTTTTCTAAAAACATCCCAAATAACAGCCGCAAATCCCATCTTCTCCAAAACTACGTGCATTTCAATGAACTTGGATCCCTCGGCCAGTCCCCTCGATCCCTTTTTTGAGGGTTCATTTAAACCCGTTTGATTATTTTTTTGTCAAATGCGATTAGAAAATAAACATAAAAGGAAAACCTAATTATATTGCTTTCCCTACCAAATCTCTCTCTGTCGCTCCTTCTTTTATGTCTATATTAAAACATAGCTGAAAAACCTAATTGTTGTTTTCCTTGCTAAACCTCTGTCTCCTGCTTTATTGTCTATATTATAAAACAGAACAATTTCAGTTGAAAATGTATAAGCATGCAAATAAGAGCAACATTTCAGGTGTAGGCGTGGTATAAGTGGGCCCAGGCCAAATGCATATTTCAGGTTGCTATTGTTTTCATTGGATAAGTTGGCAACTTGGCATGTGGTGAGCTGGCAGTTGCGGTGGAGGGGTGGTCGTACCGACCTATGGAGCAGCAACAGGGGCATGTTCCCCGGTTCCGGCGTTGGTTGGTTACGCTCGTCTTTTTACTGGTTTTGTGCGGCTTTTGTGCTTCCATTGTATAATTTGGGGCGATGTTTAGCCCATAGGGTGTGGGCTTTGATCCAATAGGTTTGGGCTTCGGCTCTTGGGGTTCTTTGATTGGTTCCTTGCCAATCGAGGTTTGGGTCTCGGATTTGGCATTGAATTTTTGTATTTGATGTTGTCTCCTTGCTCCTTTTAGTCATTGTAACTTCTTCAATGATTAATAAAAAAAATTTGCCGTGCAAAAAAAAAAAAGAGCAACATTTATTGCCGTTCGATTGTGTTTTGTTAAAACAGTAGCCGTGTGATCACGGAAAAGAAAAAAAAAAGAAAAACATAATTAATGCTTTATTTACCAAATCTCCCCCTCTTCCTTTATTGTTAACATTTCTATCCCTCTTTATCTCTAGGGTAAATTTCACTGATCTCCCACGAGGTTTTTGACAAAAACACTGACCACCCTCATAGATTTTGAAAATGCACTGCCCTCCCTTAATTTTTAAACTATTCCCTAGATTACCCCATTTCTTAACTTTCGTTAGTTTTCCAAAAGAATAAAATAAATAAATAACTGATTTCAAAAATTTATTATTTTGAATTTTTTTTTCAAAAAAAGCTGTGCATTTTTTGAAATTTTTTTTAAAACTAAAAAAACTTTATTTGACAATTATTTTTAAAATAGAGTTTTTTTAAAAATACTTTGGAAAAATATTTGTTGAAAATAGTTTTCTGAAGAAAAAAAAGTAGTTTTGAAAATTTTCTTGGATAAAAAAACTAGTTATTGAAAAACAGTTATTTTCAAAAAATAAGTTTTGAAAACATATATTTTTAATTTTTTCAGAAAAGGTAAAATTTTGAAAACAATTTTTTTAATATTTTTTTTGTGAACTCCCCACACCAACCCGGAAGCGGGGAGGCTGCATATGCACAGTAGGTGCTGTGCAGAATCACAGCCGTCCACAAGTGTTTCCAATGGTGTGGATTTTTTTTTTGAGCAAGCAATGGTGTGGATTGAAATCAAACTATTCACGCGAATAATTTGTCCAGCCCGGATTCTGCATGGCACCTACTTTGCACAAGCTGCATAGTAGTCTCCCCGCGTCCACACCAACCCCTCTTTCCACACCCTTACAAACTTACCACATTCATTTCCAGTTCCAAACCATTTAACTCTCCGTTCCAAAGGCTGAAAGAGAAATGTCATTTTTTTACTTCTTGTAAGATTGTCCACAGTTGTTGCAGAATACCCTGGCTTTCTCCAAGTCCTTTCCGATGGATCCGTGAAGCGTTCCGTCCCGGTAATTGTTGGATTTCATGTTAAAAGTGACTTGCAAAGGTTGACTTCTAATTCTAAGCAAAAATCGATTTTATTGCTTTTCTATTACTCCACCTTGCATCTTAATAGACA
Organism: Vaccinium vitis-idaea; assembly: GCA_963854785.1. Lineage (NCBI taxonomy): Eukaryota > Viridiplantae > Streptophyta > Magnoliopsida > Ericales > Ericaceae > Vaccinium > Vaccinium vitis-idaea. Next base: position 9,365,013 of record OY978224.1, read on the forward strand.
GAATCTTTATACTCGTACTCCCCCTTCCATTTTTTTTTTTTTATTCAACGGAAACTCATAACATTACAAAAAGAAGATAGATGTTACAGTCATAGTTCAACGAAGGGAGAAAACCCACATAAGGTTACAACTGCTAAACAAATGCAGTAAAGTTAGTCTAGACGATATCGAGTTTCAAGACAGTCCGTTGACTCCGCTATGTAGAATTCCCTGGTTGATGGCAGGATTTGGACTCTGATTGCTCTGCTCCCAAACGTGCGAGGCTATCTGTGCTTTGATTTGCCATCCTTCCAATGTGAGAGATTGATGCTCCTAGAGTCTTCAAGGCCCAAGCATCTGATGCTTTGGGTGTCGTTCAGGCACTCCTTCATTAGTGGCTTTCACTACGGCAAGCGAATCAAATTTGAGGGCATGTAGCTTTTCCATAGTACCCTGATTATGCCTCCATAGCCCACTGTTCCATTGAAATTGTACCAGTAGCCATCCGTGTTAAGTTTCAAATTTGCTTTTGGGGGAAGCCAAGTAGTTAGTCTCGGGATTTGCCTTCCTTGGAGGGTGATAGATTTGAAAGCTTCCTAAATTTCCTCAGCGTAGGAGTTAATAGATTGGAGTGCCAATAGATTCAAAACTTTCAAAAATTTTCTTGTTCCGGTCCTTCCAATTTTTCTAGAGAACAAAAAGCGTGCTCCAGGGTATGTTATTTTTATGCCAGAAATTCTTTTGGTCTTTAGTACATTCCAGAATAGGTGGTTTAAATCTTCATGGCCGTCATTGCATCTCGGGCACAAGTCTAGAGATGTAATGACACGATGTAATCTAAAAGAATTAGTGGGGAGCCTGTTATGGAAGATGAACCAAAGAATAGTTCTCAACTTGGCTGGGATTTTAAGTTTCCAAAGCCACAGCCATCCTTGGAAGTCACTGTCCTCTTTAGTGATGATATATTATATATACGCAGCAGCTGTAGTAAAATTTCCACTCAAAGAGCCTAGCCAAGTAGATTGATCAGTAGCATTGGTATATTGAGGAATATGAGTATCTAAAATGTAATCACATTGGCCATTCACAAAAAGTTTAGGAAAGTTATTATGTCCCCCACCCACTAGACCCAATGGGTTCCAGGGCTCCAGGCCCACACCACCAATCTAGTTACACAGGGAGTGGTGTCTTAGATAATTATTGGGCAAAAGAGAGACCCATAGGCAGTCCTAAACCAAAAGTGGGATGATGCAGTGCAGATCTAAACCGTCCAAAAGTGTTTTCAACGGATATAAATAAAACTCTTCCATGAAAGAGTCATGAAAGAGTTTTAATAAAATCCGGACCGTTGAAAACACTTATGGAACGCTGCGCTGTACGATGCAGCGCATTTGCTGCACTGCAGGTGTTGGGAAAAAATAGCCGGCAATCACAAATTCCAAAGAACAATTTCCATTGATATGAACACAAATACGTACAATAAATAAAAACTGAAACGGAAATTACAGAAACGGGGAAAAGATACAAACAGTGTTTAGGAAACACGAGCCGAGTCCTGTGATACCACAGTCTCCTTAACAAAGATTCGCCGCCTACCGTGGGTGTTGTAGGATGCACTGACGTCTTCGTCCCAGGATAAAACGGCTAGAACCACTAACCACCGGAACACCTCCGTTGGTAGCCTTGGCGAACTGACTGCCGTCTGCCTCTCTCTCTCAAAGACGTGTTTTACAGAACTTCGAATGTTAGACGTTTTCTAGTGTAGAAACCAAAGGCCAAAGCTGCCTTTTTATAGCTGATGAAGAGCCTCAAGCTTTCAATACGAAAATGAATAGGCAATTCAAATGAGGAATTGAATCAAAATAAATCGCCACATTGAATTGCTGTAACTCCTGATTTGAATTGAACCATTAACCTCAATTCATGAGGGGTAATAACCATACAAAACTGCTGGATATTTACACTTCGTCCAAATTCATCGAACCCGGAGTAGACCGTTTGGTTGCCTCGTCAGACCCTCCGAAACGCACCGGTTTCATTCATCCGAAATTCTGTGAAATTTCCAACAATCCCCCCCATGAATGAAATTTGCTGGCATACTGACGCAGAGTACAAAGCTGACCCGAGAGAGAGGCAACAGATAATTCCTGCATAGGATAGGTAGCTTTTGGCCTTGAACCTTCCCTTGTGATAGCCTATCGAGTTTACTGACAGATCAGTGTGCGGTCCCGCTTTGAACTGTTCCGCCGCCGGTGTAAACTTAGACAACAGACGTCACACAGGACTTCTCCTGACGTAGTTCAGTTCTCACTGGTGGGTTCATTTCGGCCATGACACCCTCTTCCTGGTTCTGCAAGTATTTTCTCGAGAATTCTGCCAGAATTCTCAAAGAAGCGGCCCCACTTCATACTCACATAGGTGATCTTCTTATAAAGGGTATCCTACTATACCCCGCTCGGAATCTCCGACGCATAAGAGTCATTAAAAACAATGCTTAACCTCTTCCACTTTACAGACATCACTGTTCTACACCATATACAGGAATGGGCATGAGACCTTGTCTCCTCAGTGATCATTCTCTAATACTCGCAAAAAGTAGTCTCATTGAACCTAGATCTTGGGATCTCCAGTCAGCTAGGTTGGCTACCCTCACGGTACTATGAGCGTAATGGCTTTAGCCCCATTCCTTTCGATGGTTTCTCAACTTGCTCTCGGGTTAACCCTTTGGTTTGCGGATCCGCGAAATTGTCCTTTGACCTTACGTAGTCAACAGTGACAACCCAACTTGAGAGCAGTTGCTTAATGGTATTATGTCTACGACGTATATGTCTCAACTTACCATTATACACAGTACTCAGTGCCCTACCAATTGTGGTTTGACTGTCACAATGGATGCTAATTGTTGGCACTGGTTTCAACCATCTTGGAATATCTTCCAGAAACTAGCGTAGCCACTCGGCCTCTTCAATTGCTCTATCTAAAGCAATGAATTCAAATTTCATCATAGAACGTGCTATACACGTCTGTTTGGAAGATTTCCAAGCAACAGCTGCATCACCAAGCGTAAAGACCACTCATGGATTTCGAGTCTTTCATATCTGATATCCAATTCGCATCACAGTACCCTTCCAGTACTGCCGGATATCTGGTGTAGTGCAACCTCAGATCACGAGTATACCTCAAATAGTGTAGCACCCTGACTACCTTCTAGTGATCATGTCCTGGATTACTCGTGTATCTGCTCTGCCTGCTAACTGAGTAGGCTATATCGGGCCTTGTACAATTCATCAAGTACATGAGGCTCCCAATTATCCGAGAATACTCTAATTGGGACACCCCTTCCCCCCCATTCTCAGATAAATGGAGCCTTATGTCCACGGGGGTTCTTGAGATGCTTGTATCAGACTGGTTGAACTTCTCAAGAATTTTGTCAACGTAGTGTGTCTGAGACAACGCAAGTCCGTTAGATGTTCTGGTGATCTTCACACCTAGTATCACATCTACAAAGCCCATATCCTTCATGTGATTCGGAAACCACCAGACAACATCGCATTTGTCAAACTTCTCATGCCATTATATAGGCGCTTGTTTTAATTAGACCCTACAAAGATCTAACAAGCTTACAGACTTTCCTTTCTTGTCCTGGTGTGGAAAAACCCTCGGGTAGTTCCATGTGGATTTCTTTTTCTAAATCCTCACTAGGAAAGCTATCTTAACACCCATCGGATGTACAAGCCTTGCTTTGTACTTATCGATTGACCCATTTGCCTTTATCTTCCTTTTTGAAGATCCATTTGTAGCCCAAAGGCTTACTATCTGGAGGTAAATCCACCAGCTCCACATATGGTTTGCAGAATGGAGTCAATCTCACCCTTAATAGCCTCCTTCCATAACGGACCTTCAGGACAGCTCACAGCTTCCTCGTATGTCCAAGGCTCACTTTCTAATAGATAAATTAGAAAGTCTGGACCAAAAGATGTTGATGCGCTAGCCCTTTTTCCACGTAAGGCACATCAACTTCTTGTTCTTGGTCTCAACTGCTCTCACTAGCAGTCTCCCAAGTTCTCTTGACAGAACTTAACTCTTCTTTGGATAAACTAAAAATGCACATTCAAAATAATGCACTTCTAGATTCTATATTCGTGTTCTTGTGCGCACACAAGCAACAGTTGATAGGCCTTCTCACCTTTTAGGTATAGGTACAACCACTTTCGCAAGATACCCCCACATTGTTGGGTTTCATAAACTTTCTTGCATAGTACCTCATTAAGGCCATCATATGCATTGAGAAATGATTCTCTCCATAAATTCTGTAAAAACAGAATTCATCAACATAGCATAGATCATAGCTTCTCAAGCCTGATATAATATTTCAACAATCTCATATTGTTGAAGCAAACAAGGTGTAGTGATTTGGTGAACTACGTCAAGTAGGACACTAGTTCCACCAAACGGTAAACATATTTACCACATTAGTCACTATCCATCACCTTAATCATGTTCTTGCTTTTGAGCAAAGACACATAGCAATATTTCGTGTTACTCTTGACAAAAGTATAAAATATTTATTATCTCCTCATCACCGTAGATTAAATCCAACGGTTTAGTGCTTCTTTCAAATTATTGAAAAAGAAGTCTTTGTCTCTTTGACTTGACATTGGCAATGACTTGCCTGTCCTTCTCACTACATAAGTGAGAGGAACATGTTCCTGTGGGAACCACTGTTGGCGCACCAAACAGTTGTGCTCAACACAAGTCATGCACAAAGCTAAGTGCATCTAGCCGATCACTGGCTATGCACATAAGGCCGGATCAAGCCTACCACTGGCTGATCACAAGGCCAAGTGCGTAGACTGCATCAAACGAGCATACAACACAAAGGAACGTGGCTGAATAGTGTCACGGCATAAGCCGAGTAGACCATCCCAGAAACCAATCAGTCCAATGTTCAAAAGATCATGGCCGAGCAGTGTCAAGACATAAGCCAAGTAGACTGCTCCAGAGGCCGATCATCGCACCAATCCAAGGTCAGCCGCGCACGACTGCCTAAGGCCATAGCCACCCATTCCATGATACCTATCAGAGGTCTAGTCGCGCACGACTAACCATGGCCGAAGCCGAATAGTAACCACATATCTCATCCGAGGTCGAGTCGCGCACGACTGACTGAGGCAGAAGCCAAACAATTATTATTATTATTATTATTATTATTTTTTTCCTTCTGAGCAAATGCCAAACAACCCACAGTTAAAGGCACAAACCGAAAGAATTACACAATTCTCCATATTGTCTTCCCTTTGAAATCTCTGTACGGCATGTTATAAAATTAGACATGCAAAACAATGAATATCATGATAATCACTATCAGGAATTCAAAGCAACCTTTCATATTCCATAAATAAGAAAATCCGTTTGATATCATCATAAATAGTCTTTGCACCATTGATCCAAAGTAACTGATCGAATGCCGTTGCAAAATGATCTAGCAATAGCTGACTACCAACGTGGTCAAAGGAAAGAAGACAATAAAACCATGCCATGTGCACTTTTTGTTTCTTCGTGATGTATGCATATAAAATGCAAATAAAGATATTTAACAAAAATATCATTCACGCTACTGTGCTTCAAAGGGCTATGGTTCATCATGTCACATAACCAATCTCGGATACAAAATTCTCACCAATAAAAGTTTAAGCCCAGATATGTTTCCGGAATTCAGTTGACATGACTGAACTTAAGATCAAACACAAGTTAGCGAACATGATCTTAAAATACCAAACCAAACAGAAATAGTCAGCGATAGCTAAATCTTTTAGGCCTAGCAAATCTGATTTCAAAGAAAAACCCTCATAATTTCCCGAGGCGAAATCAGAATATATGTCAAAAAATTAACAGGAAAGTAACCATATTATTCCCGCTCCAATTACCAGAAACTGGTTTACTTATGGAAAACCCAAAAAACACCTAGTTGTTTTTCACAAATCAAATCATGATTTTCTCCACTGATCCTCTTAACAAATTAAGAGATCAACAACAACGCTAATGGGAAAAAAAAAAATAATAATAGTAACAATAACCAAACTAGTATTGCCATGAAATACCCAACACGTGAAACCCTTCTTTTTTTTTTTCTCGTTCCGAGATGCGAGTGAACCCGTTGTACAATAAGCCCATCACAGGTCACTAATCAACATATTGAGACAGCATGGGAACACCGAATCGCTCAAGAATCTGTGAGTTATAACGTAGGTGACAAAAACCCAATCTGGGATATCTAAACTCGCACAAATAACAAATCATGAAATCTGATTTCCTTACCCGAAGGGAATCTAACTCCCGAGAATGTCATATCTATCAATATATATATAATTTGCAACGAACCTGTCTGCAGGAAAAACAAAACAGCGGATGTATATTGCAATATTGGAACTTCTTGTCTTCGAACAGATTTGATCGAGCCGAACACAAAAATATAACACCACCACTCCATGCCAAGAAACTAATCGACAATTAACCGTTAGTACCAAAGGGAAAATGTTTTCTGGAATTCATTTGCCGATAATCGATCAAAAGCATCTTTGTTAAGATTGTTGGGAAAAATAAGCCGGCAATCACAAATTCCAAAGAACAATTTCCATTGATATGAACACAAATACGTACAATAAATAAAAACTGAAACGGAAATTACAGAAACGGGGAAAAGATACAAACAGTGTTTAGGAAACACGAGCCGAGTCCTGTGATACCACAGTCTCCTTAACAAAGATTCGCCGCCTACCGTGGGTGTTGTAGGATGCACTGGCGTCTTCGTCCCAGGATAAAACGGCTAGAACCACTAACCACCGGAACACCTCCGTTGGTAGCCTTGGCGAACTGACTGCCGTCTGCCTCTCTCTCTCAAAGACGTGTTTTACAGAACTTCGAATGTTAGACGTTTTCTAGTGTAGAAACCAAAGGCCAAAGCTGCCTTTTTATAGCTGATGAAGAGCCTCAAGCTTTCAATACGAAAATGAATAGGCAATTCAAATGAGGAATTGAATCAAAATAAATCACCACATTGAATTGCTGTAACTCCTGATTTGAATTGAACCATTAACCTCAATTCATGAGGGGTAATAACCATACGAAACTGCTGGATATTTACACTTCGTCCAAATTCATCGAACCCGGAGTAGACCGTTTGGTTGCCTCGTCAGACCCTCCGAAACGCACCGGTTTCATTCATCCGAAATTCTGTGAAATTTCCAACAGCAGGGTCCCCGGGTCCATCCTAAACCTCCTTTATCTTTTGTCTTTACAGACTTGGGCCCAAATTGCCCGACTTTCATGGGTAATTGAGGATTTTACACGCAAACTGTTTTTTTTTTTGAAAAGCTTTTACACCACTTTTTTCTTCTTAAAGAGATCTTTAAATTGGTGTAAATTTTTTCGGATAAAAACTCATGCTACTAAATTTTGTTGCTTGCAAAATACACAATTCCCCCAAAGGTTGAGCATTTGGGACAGAGGGAATAACTACTTTGTTCAAATTTTGCACTAAAACTTTCCATAAGTTCTAATTATCCTCTTCTAGCTTTCCACTACTTTGAACTCTGGTTGACACAATTATAGAGCCACTAGGCAACCAGGGGGCTCAAGCCCCCTTTGGTATGAAGTTCAACTTCCAATGAGGTGCCATAAATTCATGTGTCATGCCAGTCCATACGAGGTTTTGCCCCATCTTTAATTGAATCGAAATAAGTCTATCTATTGCTTTGAGCAGTAACAGATCTGTTTGTGACACAGTTATGGGTTTGAAAGATTACATGCAGTATTGTTAACCACATAAACCAAGGTTAGCTTGCAATTAACCTGTTGTTTGTAACTATACAGACAGTGGGTCTGGTTTTTGGCTGAAATAATCAACATTTTAATTAGGAAAAAAAAAATAAAACTGAAGAGAGCCAACAATAAAAACAAAGTTTGAAAATTTTGCAGTTTTTAGAGCATGTGGAATCATTCTTGATTAATTGGAATTTAGCTGCCTGTGTGTTATAAACATGGTTGTTTTGGTGCTAAAAATCTACAGAGTGAAGGTAGTTGATTATGTTCCATCAATCAATTATAGAAAAAATTGGATAAGTATGCAAGAGAGGAGAAAATAATTGGTGAAGCGAAAGATGAAAGTGAAACAACTCATTGTGTTAGCAATAATGCAACCCAATACTACCAACGAATTGACTCTCTCTCTCTCTCTCTCTCTCTCTCTCTCTCTCTCTCTCTCTCTCTCTCTCTCTCACACACACACACACACACACAGTCACACAGACACAATAATGCAACGAAAGATGAAAGTGAAACAGCTCATTTTGTTAGCAATAATGCAAACCCAGTCCTACCAACAATTATTGCGCAAAAGAGAGACCCATTGGCGTTTTTCCCCGGCCCTTGGCGTTTTGAGTCTCGGGTCCCTTTAATCTTTGTAATTCGTTTTCAAAGATTAATAAATTCTTTGCTTAGCAAAAAAAAAAAGAGACCCATAGGCAGTCCTAAACCAGAAGCGGGGATGGTGCACTACAGTAAACGCGCTGCACCGTGTAGCGCAGATCTAAACCGTCTAAAAGTGTTTTCAACGGAAGAGTTTTAATTAAATCCGGACCGTTGAAAACACCTATGGACCGCTGGAACGCTACGTTGTACGGTGCAACGCATTTGCTACACTGTAGGGTCCCCTCCTTTATCTTTTGTCTTTACAGACTTGGGCCCAAATTGCCCGACTTTCATGGGTAATTGAGGATTTTACGTGCAAATTTTTTTTTTTGAAAAGCTTTTACACCACTTTTTTCTTCTTAAAGAGATCTTTAAATTGGTGTAATTTTTTTTGTATAAAAACTCATACTAATAAATTCTTTTGCCTGCAAATTACACAATTCCCCCAAAGGTTGAGCATTTGGGACAAAGGGAGTAACTACTTTGTTCAAATTTTGCACAAAAACTTTCCGTAAGTTCTACTCCCTTCGTCCCATAAAGTTTGATCACTACGAAACTACGTGCAATTTTCTAGCTAAAAAATAACGTGCTTATGAAAATAATTTTTTAGTCAATATGGATCTTGTTTGATAGATCTCATCGAGAACTTTTATACAGTGCAAAAAAAATTCAAAAATTATTTTGGTAAATACATTATTTTTTAGTTTGAAAATTACACGTAATTTCGTAGTGATCAAACTTTATGGGACGGAGGGAGTAATTATCTTCTTCTAACTTTCCACTGCTTTGCACTCTTAGCGGTTGGCATAGTGATAAGCCACCAGGAAAAACCAGAGGCCTCAAGCCCCCTTTGGTCTGAAGTTCAACTTCCAATGAGGTGCCATAAATTCATGTGTTATGCCAGTCCATACGAGGTTTTGCCCCATCTTTAATTGGGTCGAAATAAGTCTATATATTGCTTTGAGTAGCAGCAGATTGGTTTAGTGACACACTTATGGGTCTGAAAGATCACATGCAGTTTTGTTAACCACATAAACCTTGAGTTTAGCTTGCAATTAACCCGTTGTTTGTAACTACACAGACACTAGGTCTGGTTTTTGGCTGAAATAATCAATATTTTAATCAGAAAAAAAAAAAAAAAAAAACTAAGAGAACCAACAAAAAAAACAAAGTTTGAAAAATTTGCAGTTTTTAGAGCATGTGGAATCATCTTGATTAATTGGAATTTAGCTGTCTGTGTGTTGTAAACATGGTTGTTCTGGGGCTAAAAATCTACACAGTGAAGATACAGTATAAATAGGAGTAGATGATTATGTTCCATCAATCAATTATAGACTTAGTGCATCATTTTTTTATGAGTTAAAAGTATGCAGGAGAGGAGGAAATAATGGGTGAACCGAAAAATGAAAGTGATATAAAGCTCATTGTGTTGGCAATAATAAGACAACCCAAAAAAAGAGTCAAAAGAGTCCAAAAAAGAGAGGCTTTCTCTCGACAAATGCCTATCTCATCACGTTAAAGAGAAAGGGGTCATTGGAAGATTGCTCTTGACAAAAGCCCCTCTCTCTCTCTCTCACACACACACACACAAGGTACAGTCGGCAAAAGAGTAAAAAAAAAAGAGAGGCTTTTGTCGAGAGCAAGCTATGACCCCTTTCCTCATGGTCTAGCTTCAAATATCTTCTTTGGATCCCATATTTTTTTTTTCTCCCATCTTCCCCAGAGTCTCAGATATAGTATTTGTTTGAAGATGCCATGTCTTGAGTGGGTATAATATAAGATATGTCCGAATATTCCGGCTGATCCGACTGGATAACGATTGCGGCGTTAATTTTCCGGTCATGGTCCTAAACATGAAGTGGGCGACCGGTGTTGTTCTGCACTTTTGTAAGTCTTCTATACTTTATAATTTATGACGCATAGTGCTAAGACATGAATTGTATCAGCTTTCTTTTGAACATGATGCAGTCAGATCATACATAACACATATTAGTGTAATAAACATTTCTAATCCTTCGTTCAAAAAAAAAAAAAAAGAAATTTTGTTCCTGATTTTGTTTTCTGGAGTACTTGTTAACTAGAGTTGGCACTAAACATGTTTTTTGTCTAAATTTTCTTGGTTTTGGCATTGAACAAAGACTTGTTATCGTTTCTGGGAATAAAAGACCCGAAAACTGCAACACTACCAGATAGTAGTCCTACTGATGTGTAGTTTCCAACTCATTTGATAGTCCTCGGCACCTACTGATTTGAAGTTCCCCATCATAATATAGCTTTACTATGTTAATTTTGGTCGTTTATCATTGTTGATTAGTGTGAGAGAAACAAGGAACACAATCACTAAGGATGGTCGATGCTGTTGTCTCCTTCGTAGTGGAAAGACTTGGTAGCCTTCTCATCGAACAAGTTGTTTTTCTACAAGGAGTGAAAGATGATGTTATATGGTTGAAAGGCCAATTGCAGTATATGTTGGGTTTCTTGAAAGATGCCGAAGAAAAGCAAGATGTCGACCATCGGATGCGCAAGTGGATGTCCGATATTAGAGATGTTGCTTATGAGGCTGAGGATATTATTGACAACTTCATCCTCAAAGTAGAAGCAGAAGCAGGAACAAGGACTCCAAAGAAGATGGGGCTAAAAGATTGTTTTAAGAAGTATTTTTGCATTTGTAGCAAACATGCTAGCCTCATACAGCAGGCTAATCTGTATGGTATAGGACAAGAAATAAACACATTGAGGACCAAGCTACGTCAGATCGAAGAAAGTCGAGTAACTTTTAGTATAAGAAGTATTGACGATGCAAGAGATGGATCAGATCGCATGAATGCTTATCGGCGACAAAAAGAACGCCCATATAAGGACAATGAGCATGTTGTCGGTTTCAATGAGGCTGCTGACACATTGATGTATGAAATTGACAAGAAAGTGAAAGATCGGTATGTGATCTCAATTGTGGGCACCGGAGGCTTGGGAAAGACAACTCTAGCTCGAAAGCTTTACAACAATCTTACTCCTACAAATAAATTTGACTGCAATGGTTGGGTTTCTGTGTCCAATGATTACAAAATTGAAGATCTTCTTCGATCAACAATAAAATCTTTCAAAACGCCGACCACCAAAGACGATTTAGAGTTGCTAGAGAAGATGAAAGAAGAAGATTTGGAGCTTCATTTACGTAATTACTTGAAAGGACATCGATATTTGATGGTGCTTGACGATGTATGGGACAAGAATGCTTGGCCAAGCTTGATGAGAGCGTTTCCAAATGAGAATAATGGAAGTAGAGTGATCATGACAACCCGAAACAAAGATGTCGCTAAGTCTAGCGACGAGAGAACTTATCTCTATGAGCTCCCATTTCTAAAGGACGAAGAAAGTTGGGAATTGTTTTGTAGCAAAGCATTTCCTATATCCGATGACGAGGACGGAAACCAAAAAGGTCATTGCCCTCCACACTTAGAGAATTTGGCAAGAGAGATGGCCAGTAAATGTCATGGCTTGCCCCTAGCCATTGTCCTATTGGGTGGGTTATTGCGAAGAAAAGATTATGACGAGTGGCCCAAGTTGAAAGAGCACATCTGGCGCCATGTAAGGGATCATGACCCAAATGTTCAACATATATTTGCTTCAAGTTTCAACGATTTGCCTTATCACTTGAAGTCCTGCTTTCTTTACTTGGGTATGTTTCCAGAAGACTTTGAAATTGATGCAAAGAAACTTTGTCGGTTGTGGGAGGCAGAGGGTTTCATAGAACTGGACAAAGAATCTTCTGAGGTGGAGGCGGAGGCGTATTTGAAAGAACTAATTGACAGAAGTTTGGTTCAAGTGGTAGAAACAAACTGGAGGAGAATCATAACATGTCGAGTTCATGATATGCTCCGTGATTTTGCAATTGAAAAGTCGAAGGAGCTAAATTTTCTTCATATCTATAGAGAAACACTCGATCCCAACAGTCGAAGACTAGCCTCTTACTCTCCGTTGCAGAGGTTTATTTCATTGGACCCTTCAGATATGCGTTTACGATCTTTCTTATTTTTCAATTTAGAAGATAAAAACCCAGAAATAGCACACCTACAGTCGTTGTGCAAGAAGTTGAGATTACTGAGAGTGCTAGATTTTGGGCACCATAAATTCAATGTTCACCGAGAGGTGGGGGAAAAAAGATTACCTGATGAAATAGGAAAATTGATCCACCTGAGGTACCTTGGGTTACCCAGCAGCAATATAAATGCGCTCTCACAGTTCGTGGGTAACTTGCATGCCCTGCAAACCCTGGAATTGAATACAAGTCCTTACTCTGATCCAATTCAGTTACCTGATGAGATATGCAAAGCAAAGCAGCTGAGACATTTAATTGGACGATTCAGGTGGCCATTTCGAGTGGACAATTTGACAAATCTTCGAACTCTCGATACTGTTTTTGTCGAGGACCAAATGGAGTTTGACCCAATGAATCTGATCAATCTCCGCGAGCTTCACTTAGATTTTGGCAGGGAGTGCGACAATAGGATCACACTGGATTCTATTGGCGGATTAAGAAGCCTCCAATCCTTGGAGATAAGGTTACCGAGAAAGAACAGGCGGAATCTCGAGGTCCACTTGCACCCGCTCTCTCGTTGCCAAAACCTCCTTCAATTGAGGTTGGAAGCAAGTATCCCTTGGTCCCTAGGTTATTTCACGGCAGTTTGGAAGTTGCCAACAGAGGTGCTTCCGAATCTCAAGTTCCTCTCCTTAGATGCAAGAAGTCTTACTGAAGATCCTATTCCAATTTTAGAGAAGCTTCCAAAATTGGCAGTTCTCCAGCTGTGGAACATTCGTCAAGAAAAATTGGTTTGCACCGCTGGAGGATTCCCTCAACTCGAGATCCTAGAATTGTGGGGGGAAAATCTTGTGAATGAGATCCAAGTGGAAGAAGGAGGAATGCCTGTGCTCACGGGTTTGTATTTAAGGAGGAATGACATCCGAGTGCCAGATAGACTTCGCTCCATCCTTTGCGACAGACACCTTCTTTACTCAGGTCCGTGGGCTTACTAATCAGTAATTAAGTAATTGGTTAGTTTTGAGTAAGAGGTGGGAATATTGAAGCTTTGGATCTCTCGTCTTTTTCATCTTGCAATCGAATAATATTAATTTGTGTGTAAACAACTGTGCTTGGATTTTTCTTCTTCTTTCATTTCATTTGAGGCAATGTGTTGCATTCTTGATCTCTCTCTCTCTCTCTTTTTTTTCAATGTTTGTGATTTCTGAATAAGCTCCTTATCTCATCTCCCGTCAATTACTTTCAGTAAGTTGCTATAAATAAAGGACCTGTGTGGTTTTTTGTTTTCACCAAAGAATTATCAATTATGGTTTATTATTTTTATTATTATCAATTGTGGAAAGGACTATAAGGATGAGAAAGTTCCAGCTCATAGATTCAAATTCATGCTCTATCTAAGTAAAATTGTATTTATTTGCTACCTTGATACTTGCTACTATGTTCCTGTTGAGGGTGGATCAAAGGGCTAGCTTTCGAGGGTGGATTCGAGCTAATCACTTAACACTCGTTCAAAACATCCACTCGATAGCATTATCGACACCAATTTAATAGTTTAATTAACATACTAAACTACTAGACTAACTCAAAGTCCTAGGTTGCTAATTCTGGTGTAGGTTTTCTAGTTGAATTCTGCGGACAAAAATCACCTTATAGTATCAACAAATATAAAAAGGACATTACGCCAAGTCTGGTATGGGTGAATTGGTGGTGTTGGAAGGCTGCTGAGTACATTTTACTCTTCAATGATTTTATTTGGACCAAACGGATTTTTTCTGCAGCCCCATTTACTCTATACGCCCAACAAAAAAATTCAGAGGTTCAATTTCACACCAATCATCAACCCAAAACTAACAGTTTTCGAAAAAACTGTTTTTAAATTTAACCATTTCGAAAACTGTTTGGATCAAGCCCTTCCGGGTATTTTTTTTTGAAGATTTCCCGCGTAGGCCTTGGAAAATGCATTTTAAAAACATTGAGCGGTTCGGATCGTCAAAATTTGATCCGGAAAGTTGAAAAAAGGCCAATCCCGCACCAAATTTTGTATGCGGGATCCCTTAGGAGACCGCCTATATATATATATAGAGGAACTCTCTAGTCCGGGATCCCTAGGTCCGGAACTCATAGTTCCGGATCAAATTTTCATGATCCGAACCGTCCAATGTGTTTAAAACGTGTTTTCAAGGATCCCCGCTAGAAATCATCCAAAACAAAATATCGGGAAGGGCTTGATCTAAGCAGTTTTTGTGGAAAACTGCTCGGATCAAGCCCTTCCCGGTATTTTTTTTCGACGATTTCTCGCGGGGACCCTTAAAAACACTTTTTAAACACATTGGACGGTTCGGATCATACAAAAACATCTTTTAAAAGCTTCAAAACACCAAAAAAACCTCCAATCTGGGATACCGGACTGGAGAGTAGGTGTATATATATATATAGGATCCCGTTCTACTAAGGACTCCCTCAAACTCGTAATTTGCGGACCTCATGGATCGGGGTTGAATCTCGACGATCCGAACCGCTCAATTTGTTTAAAACGTGATTTTAAGGGTTACCGCGAGGATTCGTCCAAAAAAAAATACTCGGAAGGGCTTCATTCGAGCATTTTTCGATAAATTATATATGTACAGTTATTATGAAAAACCGCTCGGATGAAGCCCTTTCGTGTATTTTTTTTTTTGTGATTCCTCGCGTTGGCCATGGAAAACATGTTTTAAACACATTGAGTGGTTCAGATTGTCGAAATTTGGTCCAAAAAATAAAAAAAGGGGTGGTCCTCACGGAGGAGATCTTTGAGGGAGTCCTCAATAGAACATCTTCCTATATATATATACGGGGCGGTTCCATGGACACAACGAATAACACAACATTTGACACAACGATAATCGGAGCTCCACGCTTACAATCAGACCTGCTCAAGTTGTTTAAATTATGTTTTTAAGACTACCTCTAAAAAATCATTTCATTTGGATATCAGTAAACACTTGATCGGTTCATTCAAATTTATCCTGTAAAATCTGACTGGAATCAACTAAATGAACTGATCAAGCCCTTATCAATATTCAAATGAGTTGATTTTTTACAGGTAATCTTAAAAACATATTTTAAATAAATTGAATAGCTCCGAACATTCGCGTGGGGTTCACAAAAAAAATTTGTGGCAAATGTTGTGTTTAACGGAACCGCCCCCATATGTATATATATATATATATATATATATATATAGGTAAAACTTCTAGTCCAAACCTCCTGAAAATAAGGAAAAAATGATTTTTTTTGTTTTGCAAATTATTTTTGAAAAATCCGAGCCGTCCAATGTGTATACAGTTTTTGCGAAAAACTGCTTGGATCAAGCCCTACCCGGTACTTGTTTTTGAAGATTTCCCGTGTGGACCCTTGAAAACACCTTCTAAACACATTGGACAGATCGGATCGTCAAAAAAATGCTCGGATCACGGAGGTCCGGAGTCCGGACTAGAAGTGCTCCCTATATATATATATATGGGCCGGTTCTAGGGACACAACAAAAAACACATAAAAAAACACACGCTTTTGTTCCGGGTTATATTGTGATGATCTAAACCGTTCACTTTGTTCAAAATATGTTTACTTTTTGTGATAAAACTGAAAATATGAATGCAATAAAATCATAATGTAAAACCTGAAAATCGATGAAATGAAATGATGATCAAGGCGAGTGTATAACATTCTGTACTTAAGACAGATTCGCCCCCGCTACGGTGCTTATGGTTTGCATGGACGTCTATCTCCCAACACTACTTGATCGAACTCCCCATAGAAGTAGCACTACAATCGATGGGTCTGTTGAACCAGACTTGTGTCTGTACTCTCTCCAATGAAAAGACTGACTCAATGAAAGTGTAGGAAAAAAATCAACTTTGAAATGAATGAAAGATGCAATATATATAGGCAAATTGGTGGCTCTACGAATAGTCACCAAGGAGAAAAGACACATCTGCTCACGAAAGGACGCGTCCGTCCACAGCGAACAGGTGCTAATAAAAAGATGCAACTCCAAATCAAATCAATTTTCATTCACACTTAAATTAAAATATTATAATCAAAATATTTTTTCCAACAATCCCCCCACATGAATGAAATTGACCAAATAAACAATGCAAATGACAGAGAGAGTACATGTGGAAATTTCCTGCATGGGGTTAGGTAGCTTTTGGCTTTGAACCTCGCCTTGTGAATAACTCTCGAACTTACTAGCTAACCAGTGAACGCGATGTCTTGAACTGTTCAGCCGTTTGTGTAAGCCAAGACAATAGTCAACACACAGAATCTTTCCGAACATAGTTGGTTCTTATGGTTGTGCCCATTTTGGCCCTGAAACATGCGACTGGTTTCAGAGAGTGTTTTTTAAAGAATTCAGCCTTAAAATTCTCATAGAAGCGGCCCACTTCACACTCACATAGGTGATCTCTTATTAAGAGTATCCTGCTATACCCCACTTGGATTTACCAAGGTATAAACATCATTAAAAGTTAAAACTTAACCTAAATCGCTGCAGGCATCACTGTTTCATTATAGGAATGAGTTGGAGAGAGATATCTCCTCAGTGATACTCCTAAGTCTCATATAACTCGGTTGTCCCGTTGAACCTAGATCTTGGGATCTCTAGTCAACTAGGTTGGGTTGCCGTTATAGAGACTTTTAAATGGTAGGCTTTAAACCCATTCCCCTCGATAATCATTTGTTCTCTGGTCAAAACCATTTGGTTAACGGATCCGTATTTCGTTATTGACCTTTAATGGTGCTAATTTTAATTGAGAACAAAGTGTTGTATGGTATTGTGTCTGCAGATATCAGGTCTGGACTTATTATACTATCCTGTGCCTTTTTAACTTGGAGTGTCAAACTTATGAGTACTAATCAAAGAATAATCTGCAATTTTTTTTTTTTTTGCACAAAATTAAATTACTTATATGAGTAATTTTCAAAAGGCCGTATGAGTTGCTTGCAAAACCAAGTTATTTGCAAAAAAAACACCACTTCCCCCACAATTATGTGATAATCTAGAATATTCACATAATCACCTATAGTTTGACATGATTGTTTTAAGTCCGGACAGGTATCAATGTCACAACTATTAACTCATACTTGTATTTTACTCAAACATACTTATGACCACCAAAATATGTCACTACATTTATTTGGTTAACTCATTCGTTAGCGAAAATAAATGTTTAACGGTGCATGTCTACAATATCGAGACTTACCGTTCTTTGTGGTCCTCTATGCCTTTCCGACTACCGATGACCATCGTATTATAAATCCTGGCACAGAATCAAACCACATGGGACCATCCTCTAAAGGATGGCTTAGCCACTCCACCTACTAGCTTTTGTCTAATGCAACGAGTTGATCAGACTCCATTGTAGAACTTGCTATACACGGTGCATGAGGATTTCCAAATCTTTGCTGCACTTTCAAAGCGTAAAGACATGTATCTACTCGTGGATTTTGACTTCTCTATGCTCCAAAGTACAGTTGGATATCTAATCCATAGTACAATACAAAGTCAAAAGTTCGCGAAAATTATAATCTCTCCCCCACAATTCTGAAATTAATTTAGTATTTATAAAAATACTTTCGTAGTGTATGACGTGTCACATGCTATGTCAAAACTCTCTTTTCATTTCTCGTGTTTTAGGACACGAGCAGTAAACCAACCCCCACATTGAGTACCTCACCCAATATCGAGTAACTCTATACTCAAATTTCCACGAGTTTACATAAAATGCAACACGCATTCTATGTACTCTTTTAGATTCACTGGATACTCTCCATAACATCTAACCAAATTCACTTTACTTAAAAAAAAATATCTTGAGGGGCGAGGTTGTTTGATAACTACCAAACTCTCTAAATTATGGAAACTAAAATATTCCAAATCTTGATTTTCAAGCCAAATCAAACATAACTAGCCCATTTGCTATGTTTATCGAAACTCAATTTCAAATAATCCAAAACATAAATTTGCATGTTTTATGTTTCCAAACGATTTGGCCCAAATGACTTATTGAAAAGTCATAGGATATGTGACTTATTCGCCGATTAACACGCTTATCGATGATTTTTTGAACTACCAAACGATTTGTGACTTTTCTCCAATAGTCACACCTTTTGGTTCAAATCCAATGCTCACATCTTTGGATTTAAATTCGACAGTCACAGCTATCACTCTGTCTCTTGTTTTTTTTTACAAGTGACTAACACACAGTTAAATATCTTATCAAATTCAAGAGATACACTCCCACATTGAGTAAGTATTCGTGATTACTAGTGCGAGGCTTACTGCAAGCGCACATTTGACAAGATAATCATATAAATTAGAAACTTAGCAAAATAAATATCTTACCAATGATCATTTCTTAAGAAAAACCAAACACTTCGGGATTTATTAAAATTCGAATTTTGTCTCAAGTCCTCTCGTTAAATTTAGTACAAGAAACCACTCTTATGAAAACCTTGTAATCAAAATAATAATAATAATAATTCCTCAACAGTGCTGCTCTGTTGTTTTCCTATAAAAGAAAATCAATAGCTCCCAATATCTTGAATTTATAAATTCAATCATGAAACCAAGTCATTAAACCAAATGACTCACTGTTCTAGGTGAACTCCAAAAACTGGATTTATGTAGCCCGTTCTGTGACCACAAATAACAATGACAAAACCGATTGATAATCAAAAGATTATTTTTACAAGGAAATCTAACTGTCACAACTGATCGAACTAACAGTCACATCTATTTGAATAAACCCTAATCGGGTTCAACCAAAGCCAAAATCACCAATTTTCAAGAACATTCACCACTTACAAATAAGTGATGGTCACACCACAACCGTCACATCCCTTAGTTTGAACTTAAGGGTTACATCTCTTGGTTTGAATCGTTTGAAACCAAAGATCACACCTCTTGGTTTAAACTTTATACAAAACAGTCACATTTTTTCACACAAACCCCAATAGGCACACCATTATCTATGTAAATTCAAAAGTCACAACTTTTGGAAATGTGTCTATTATCAAGTGACTTTTCATATAGACACCAATTCAAATAATATCGAAATGACAAACAAAAATAGTCATGTACAAGTAGTAGTACTAAAGCAGTTCAAAAAAAAAGTAGTAGTACTAAAGAATATTGAATTTGCTATACGCCTCCCAATTTATGTCCGCCAAAGTTAGCATATGAATTAAAAGACTCAGGCACAAGAAGTTGGTTAGATACAGCGGTGGGGACCAAGATCATGTTAATTTGTCTGTCTTCACAATGGCTAAAAGCAGGGATGGAGCCAGAGGGGGGTCAGTAGGGGCGGTCGCCCCTGCAAGAAAAGAGAAAACCTCTAGTATTATATAGAAAAATAAAATTTCTCCCACGAATTATATAGACTCGCCCCTGCAAAGTATTTTAGAAAAAAAATTCGCCCCTACGTAGTGAGATTCCTGGCTCCGTCCTGGCTAAAAGCCGCTTCCGACTAGCCGTTAGTGCAAAATGATTCTTAATTTAAACGCAATGACACACCATTTGATTTAATCCCAAGTGTTACACATTTTCATCTATAAAATATGGTGACATCGTCGGGATTCACACCTATGCAAATCCTATAATCCGAAATCTCCTTTATGTGTAGTACCCAAATGGTCACTCAACAAAATAATTATGACTTCCATGGAAAGTTCAGTGCTCATGAAAGACAGAGAGCATACTCTTTGAAGATATCTTTTAAACACAAATAGACAAAATCAATGGAAATTTTCTTGTAAGATTCAAGCCCGAAATCAGTATGCCAAATTTCAAATTACCTTTACTGGTCGAATATAGATTTAGCAAGCCTTGTGGAACCATCACTACTAACTAACCGTTTCTCAACCGATGCTACGCAGCCTGGAACACACATTAGGCCAGGGAATTTTTTTTTAATTTTAAATTTGACAATTTACATAAAGTTGTGATGATTTGTCTATTCAAAACTAGAGGAAGAAAGTCATGACATATCTCAATTAATGTGTTGGTTCTGAATGGACACCTACAAACTATGCATTGTGTCCATTGCAAAATAACACCTATTGATAGGCGCGCAAAATGTTCACGTAAGCGCCCCTAATTTACTCTTGTTAAGTCCATTTTTATTATTACTTAGAGTACAATGTTTTGTTTCCGCGTTTTTGTAGATATTTGGAGGCCTTGACGAAATAAAAAGCGAAGTCCAATTTAACTCGGCGCTGAAGCAAAGCCCGTGGTCAAATAAAATCAAGTAAAGCCCGTGGATCAAGCATGGCATGGAATTGGACCTTATTACTATACTCCTTACAGTACACGTGGTTGACAAATTGGTGGGAGGCATTATAACATATGCATGTATTGATGGGCCAAGAGCAATTGTGTAAGAATTTAATTAGACCAACAGTGGACCTGGGGTTAATGGGCTTCCTAATGAAATTGTCGGCAGCCTAATTTTATTATAACCAAAGGAGTCGGCTAGGGCTCTACGGAAAAAACACACCACAGACATCAGGGGACTTGGGAAGCAAGAAACGTGGTGTGGCAGATACCATTATAAAAACAGTTCAAAAAGATACCATTATAAAAAGGAGTTTCGGCAGTGAGGTGTGGGGGAGAATTGGTTTCGGCCAGAAGGCTTTTGAACGTGGAGTCTCAACGTCCGTACGGCAACAAGAAGTTGAGCAGCGATCTGACCATAGCAATTCAATCAACATCTTTTGATTCTCTTTTAATCATGGCCGGCTAATCATCTCTCTTAGGGTGTAGATGAAACTCTAACTAAGTAACTATGTTTTTATGTTAATTTTGGATTTTGATTATCGAAACGACGGTTGTATAACTTTGAGACTTATTTTTATGATTCAATTTTATTCTTCCTATCTAGTTTTATGTGTTTGTTTTCTGTGAATGCAAATACATAGTTATGCAACAATTTTCTTAGCGCATAGAATTGTGAATTAGGATAGTCTATGCCTAGGGAAGACGAGTCGTGCCTAGATTAATTAGTTTTAGAATCGAAGACGATTCGTGCCAACCGAAGATAGGTTATGCCCGGTCTTCAATTGCATGCTATTTTCTTGTCGATATCGCGAGGGGTTGTCACTTTTAGCGAGTTATTGTCGTTTTGGTAACTGGTTTCTCTAAATTAATATAATTACTCGGTCACGAAGTTAGGGTGGATTCGAAACCCTAAGACCCTTTTCGAAATTATTTAATTCACCACCTTTCTTACTTTTAATTATTTAGATAATTTTAGAAATCAAACTCAACTCACTTTTTCTTGAATTAATTTAGAAATCGATTGAAACATTTGCAATTTAGCCTTTTAATCCCTGAGGACGATACTCGGAATATTTGCCACTATTCTTTGAGTAGTAGTAATTGTTCAGTTTAATTAATTATTTTTGGTGTGGAAAACGACCTACCACCTATTGACAAACCATTGCAATTAACCAACATCCATCACGAAACAGTGCACACAAGGAAAACGCAAAACAAATCATCAAAGTGATAACTATCATATATGAAGTTAGAAGACAAAATATAATTACCGAGTCATGCGACACATGGGAAAACCAAAACCGAAGAATTGTCACCGGGAATTGTTTAGACAACGGAAGTACTACTCGACATACCACATTACCACATCATGATATTTGCCCAACAAGTGTGTCCATTCTTAAGTGACTCCTATTGAACCAAGCATTACATCATTTCCAAAATGACACCTTTCCATTAACCATTGCAATTATTCTTTGGTCTTAAATTATTAACTCATGCACATTTTTTTCCCATATTGACAAGGGCACTAAATCTCATAAACCATATCCATTAAAAAAAAAAAATACTATAACCAACAGTAAAATTATAACCACACATTAAATTAATGCTATTTGATTCAACCGCAAGGGTCGCACATCTTCATATTAAAACATGTAAGTGCAAACTCTAATATCAAATCCAAACTCTAATATCATATCAAGGCAGTGTGTTCGGTGAAATAAATGATCACAATCCAAATATCCAATATTACCGTAAACGTTCACATAATAAGGCAATTTATGCATGAGCGGTGCGTATTTTCAAAAGTCCATGCAAGTTCTAGTTTCTTTTTTAACAGAAACGTTTATATGAGAAATCACACAATCACAAAAAGGAAACATAATCTGTCTTAAGATTGTTGGAAAATATGTTTACCTTTTGTGATAAAACCGAAAATATGAATGCAATAAAATCATAATGTAAAACTTGAAAATTGATGAAATGAAATGATGATCAAGGCGAGTGTATAACACTCTGTACTTAAGACAGATTCGCCCCCGCTACGGTGATTACGGTTTGCATGGACGTTTATCTCCCAACACTACTTGATCGAACTCCCCACAGAAGCAGCACTACAATCGATGGGTCTGTTGAACCAGACTTGTGTCTGCACTCTCTCCAATGAAAAGACTGACTCAATGAAAGTATAGGAAAAAAATCAACTTTGAAATGAATGAAAGATGCAATATATATAGGCAAATTGGTGGCTCTACGATTAGTCATCAAGGAGAAAAGACACATCTGTTCACGAAAGGACGCGTCCGTCCACAGCGAACATGTACTAATAAAAAGATGCAACTCCAAATCAAATCAATTTTCATTCACACTTAAATTAAAATATTATAATCAAAATATTTTTTTCAACAGTAATAGCCACTGCCTCTTCTGAATCATTCAATGGATACAAATCCAAGGATGTGATCATCGACCCATCAAAACCGATCACCGCCCGAATCTTCGTCCCCGACGTAAAATCCCGGAGTTCATCACCATCATCTGATCTTCCTGTCATTGTCTATTTCCATGGTGGTGCCTTTTGCATTGGCTCCACCACATGGCTAGTCTACCACATTTTCCTGGGAAATCTCTCTGTCACCTCTCAATCCATTGTATTTTCAGTAGATTACCGACTTGCCCCCGAAAACAGGCTTCCTATTGCCTAGGACGATTGTTACACTGCGATTAAGTGGCTAGTCAACGAGGAAAACCGCGACCCTTGGCTTGAGAGAGCCAACCTGTCGCGGGTTTTTCTGTCGGGTGACAGTGCTGGTGCAAACATTGCCCACGAGATCACTAACATCGCAATCCGAGAAAGCCTGAGTTTCTCGGATTGTCAAGTGGAATTCAAAGGATTATTGCTTATACACCCTTACTTTGGAAGTGAAAAGAGGACCAATAGAGAGATGGCAGAGGGGGCGGCAGGGGATGTGGCAATGAATGGCATGTTTTGGGGTCTTAGTTTGCCCGAAGGGTCGAACCGGGACTTTTATGGGTGCAATTTTGAGACGGCCCCACTGGAGACGAAGGAGTGGGCGGTTTCCGGCGGTGGTGGTTTACGTGGCGGGGTTGGATTTCTTGAAGGAAAGGGGGGTTATGTATGCAGAGTTCTTGAAGGGGAATTACATATGTATCATGTGTATGATCCTGAGTCTGAGGCCAGCAGGTTGCTCCAGAAGCAAATGAGTGAATTCATTCACATTCTTTAGAAGTCAAATAATTCTACTAGCACTTGGGCAGTTCAATAAACAGATGAATGTTGAAAAGATTGTGTTATTGTTTGCACAATTATATGCCTTTCAAATTGCATTTCTTCGAGTTGATCAATTGTTTGTGGAGCAATCTGTACACAACTTTAAAATGCAACTACGGATACAATTGTGTCCGGAACCGTCCGGTGCATATGGGTTCACATGCATTGAACAATTCTGGACACAGTTGTATTTTTAAGTTTCATGCGCAGCTTTTCGTTGTTCGTGTCCTATGACTCACCTCTTGTGAAATGTTTGTTTGGGTCGCAACAAAAGCATCGTGTAAAGACATGTTCAAATTCAAGCCGACTGCGTGCATCTCTCGTTTTTTTTTTTGGTTGGATACAAATTTTTGGAGATGTAAGTGTTGAGAATTCGGTCAATCTAACAAACACACAAAGAATAATCAAGATTAGAAAACAAGAAGTCAAGACACATGAATTTTACGTGGTTCTCCATCAAAATGTTTGAGTACATTCATGGGTCACACCCATTTTCACTACGTATAGAATGAAAATAGAGTACAACTTATATTGATTGTTACGCATAAAAAGTATTTACAATCCAAGATCTACATCACCAGTGCGACTCAAATCGAATTTGGCTTCACAAGCCCAACAGTAAGGCCCGACAAGGGAGGCCAATTGTCCATATAGACAAACCTCACAAAATGCTTATTGATGCGAATCAAGATCCTTTCATGTGCATATCCTTTCATTTTCATTTGATGATCGGTGTTGTTCATTTCGTAGGACTTGACGTCTTCATCCTCCATGCAAAAACTCAAATTAATTAGACATTGATAATGTCTTGGTTGAATGATCATATCTGAAATGCACAAAACAGAAACAAAGAAGAGAGTTTCACCGTCCATTTCTTTTGCGATAAATATTTTTCACTCACATAGAAAAGCTGAGGTAAAAAGATCCTTTGACGATTCTCCACGAACTTACGTACTCTCTCGGTGAATACAAAAACCAACGATTTCTTGGCAGCCTATCAAGCCATTTAAAGAAGTATTCAGCCATCTAAGAATCTGAAAACCATTGCTTGAGCCTAGAGAACGCCCAAGTTCTTACAACAAAAACGATTGCTTGTAGGGGTGAAATTCAGTCGGTTCGGTTGGGTTCGGTTTTTGGGGTGTTCAGGACCGAACCGATCGGTTCGGGGTAATTTATCCGGGAACCGATACCGACAGAAAAAAAAAAAAAAAAAAAACAATAGACCGAAATCGGTTCGGGGTCGGTTTTTTCGGGTTTTTGGGTCCAGCGTTAAGATTGAAATAGACGGTTGAGATTTGTTGCTTTTTTGTTTAAGATGGACGGCTTCGATTGATCGGTCCAAATCGGTATGGTTTTGGGGTATTTCGGTTCGGTTCGATCCGAAGAAATTTCTAGGAAACCGATACCGAACCGAAAATTGATCGGTTCGGTTCGGTCCAATCTGAAGCCGACCAAACCCGCCCTCACCCCGACCGAAAAACCAAACCGATTGGTAAGTTTTTTCCGGTTTTTTCGGTCCGTCGGTTTTTCTTTCACCCCTAATTGCTTGAGCCTAGAGACCACAGGACTCTCATCAAGATGAAGGTCCCCTTTTGGGTAACAACTAATATATGATATATCTAATCAAACTTGCGTGATCAAAGTTAGCCATTAGAGTGCTTCCTATCAAATAGAGCTTATACTCAGTGTATATAAATTCAAGTAGGTAATCAAGTAAAAGGCTGGAGACTAACGACACAAAGGACTAAAATCGAGCATCAAAGACTGATCCCTAAAATTAGCTAATTTACCTATAAAACCACAACCTTCTCAATAGACTTTAAATATGCTGAAACATGATAGAAACCACGGAAATGGGTATCAAGAAACGAATACAAAACATGACAGAAAACCACGGAAATTAACTACCATACCGCTGCTAAAATATCTACGCAAATTTGGACATTTTCCTTTAAGAACAGTACAGTGACTAAAAGGCCAAAACAAGTTTTGATTACCCACCAAGTCGACAAATTCAAGTGCATGGACCATATGACCTATACATTCAATTTACACTTTCTTTTTTTAACGGAATTTACACTTCATATTGGCCTAATAGAGTACTTTTCTCTTGTTCAATTGCGGGTAAACTGGAGCTTTCGATGGAATGGATCTTTTTGAATAATTTTCTTCTTTTGACATTAGTCGATTTTCTTGTTTGAAATCAGAAATTTCATTGAACTACTAATACGACATTTACAGAGGGCTTTTGGTACAAAAATTAATAGCTAGAGTTACAATCAAACAATCCTAGATCCAAGTTCCAAGCTCAATTAACTTGTATTGCAAAGAAGACTCGATTAAAATTTGGGGATGATGACAGTAGCGACATGGACAGTAGCTAGAGACCCAACAAATGAGCTAGTTATAACTTTGTCTCGCACGTCCTAGACATGTAGAAGGTTCAATGTGTCCAGCTCCCAAGGATCTCTTGGTTCAACAGATAACACATGTGTCCAGCTGAGGTTCCGGGACTATAATAGGCCAAATGGAAAGATGAAGCAATTTTTTGCCAGACGGAGTGTTAAAAAAATAAAAAAAAACAAAAACCCAGAAAAAAATCAAGTCAAGGCAGGCCAGGAAATTAACTTGCATTATTTTGTTCCAATTACAGCAGTTCTCAAATACTTATATGGACCATTGATCTAAGGACGCAAACTGATGCTTCGAACACGATACTAAAATATTGGCATGAATGTCTACTTTTGAGAGGACGCAGTAGTATATGAACGCTGTAGAAAGCAAGTGCATTGCGGCAATTTCCCAACAAAAATCCAGGCAAACCGTAAAGCAAATGAAAGAGTTAAGTCATGGTCACCTTCTGCAGACGAGTGCGGAGACATGATCTCAATAGAAAGAGGGTCCTGTCCATGTCCATTTGGTTCAGCGATACAGTAAGTGGATCACTACCACTTGCCATGTGTTCTTCCAGAGTTTCTTCCTAAATGTAAGCACCAAGATTTCCATTAGGAATATAAGAACCATAATTTCCATTAGGAAGCATTCTTGGTCCTCGCCACTCTAGATTTTAGAGCCAGTAGCAAAAGTAAACCATGCACAAATCACGTTGTCATCATCCAAGTTCATCAAAGCAAGTTATCAAATGAACCAAAAAAATTTACTCAAATACTAAATCAACTAACTAATGGCATAAAGAGCTGTAGATTTCCTAATCTGAAATATTTGGAATATTTTTGTGGGTCTAATTAGCAGGAATCAAGAACTTGAACTCGTGATACGGAAATCAGATGAAGCTTTACCTGACCATATTTTAAGACCCCAGCAGAAGGGTTCAATTCGATGTTCTCAAAGCAGTTAATTTGTCCTTGCTCGAAAATCCCATCGTACGTGTATTTAGTGATGTTCGTGAAATCAGTTGGATTTGGCCCAGAAATCTAAAGAATTGAACACATGCAAACAAATTAAGAAGCGGAAGCAAAACCCAAGAAACCAACATATCTCCTTCCCTAATCAAACCCATCTTTATTCCACAAAACCCACAAACCACAAACCTAGATGAACAGAGGAGAGACAGAAGATCGCAAAGTTGCCCATAGTCGGACTCAACTTTATTCCGAAAACCCAGACTCCAAAGCAACAACCAAACCCAGAATCGAACCCCAAAAATCTAAAATCCTTATTCCGAGAACCCAAACCCCAAACCAACAACCGACCCAGAATCGAACCCCAAAAATCTAAAATATCGCCCAAAAACACCAAAGAAAGAGCAAAATCACAATTACTCACCAACAAAAAGCAGAAATCTACACAGCAAAACAAAGCAAGTCAACAAACGCCTTACCAGTTGAAGAGGGCAGAGGAAGAAAATAGAACGAAAGGAAGATCTCCGGAGGTTTAACCCAGCCGCGTCTTAGGCATCGGGAATGAACACTCACGGCCACAGTAGATATCTACGAGGTGCAGGTGCCAGAACTCCTCCATGGCAACAATGATACACCAAATTGACCAAAAATCCCCACACAAAAAGACAAGAACAAGAAGTAAATGGGCACAAGGGGAAAAATCATAAAAGTCTGGAAAGGCATCCAAGTAATTTTAGCAAAAGGCCAAAAAGACCAAACAAGACAAAGCAAACCATCAAAACTACCTAAAAACCAACAGCAGCAACCTCCAATTGGAGGGCAAAATCGTCAAAATTGGGCCAATTTGGCCAACTTAGCAATTGGTAAACTCTTTCATTAGTGAGTCTGGTTTAAGGATATTAATGAATAGTGAAATACACTTGTCTCCGATTGGCATATCCCCACTCCAACGCAAGGTGTTCTTCGCAAATTAGTACCAAGATGATTTTAGCAAAAGGAGTATGTGAAGAAAATTGGCTTTTAACAACTTTGCTTTTAGCTAATGGAAAACAAAAGTGATGGCTGTTCATATGATCGTGTCCTGAAGAGGTGTGGTAAAAAAAGATGGATCATTGGCTCCTCACCGCAGATCAGGAGTTCATATGATCTTGTCCTGAAGAGGTGGTTATGGCAGTTCGCATCCACCTCTACCTATTGGCTTGTGTGTGTGTGTGTGTGTGTGTGTGTGTGAGAGAGAGAGAGAGAGAGAGAGAGAGAGAGCATCTACATATAATATGTCATTCTCCATGTTATATGGAGAGAGGGATAAGGTTGAGTACTAAACCTTTCAGTTTCGTTTCAGATAACAGCAGCGTCTCTGAACAAGTCCTTGGGCACATCCAATTGATTATACATTTTTGGACTGATCAAAATTCAAAAAAGAGAATACATGCAGTGAATTTGCTCAGAATACGTATGGTACATTTTGTACTCTTGTCGAAATAAATACGGAAATAAGGAAGTGTACAATGAAAAGAGGAAAATAAAAATAAAACAAAACTTACTCTGTTCGCATTACAAAGTCGTCCTCAGTTCCTTAACAAATACTTTTGCAGTGTCAACTGAGATTAAAATTGCACAGAGATGGACCAAATCAAAAAAATATTGTTTGATTGTTGAGCACAAACTCCTCTAAAAGCATAAGGTGTTAGAGAAAAAGTGACTTCATTACATCCTCAAGAATCCCCCTATCTTGTGACCAGGCTCTACATTGATAAGGGGGCCAAACATTTGCTAGACATTTTACTTGTATATTCCAAACAAGTATAAAGCTACATTCCAGATTAATCAGATCTTCCCATGATTTTGAATAAGGTTATCAGCAATTCAAGTATAATGAACTCAAAGTGTAAGATAATAGGAAGTAGATCAAGTATATTATAACAACCAACAAATGGAACACATTATAGAAGAGGGTTGCAGGATTGGATTTATCAAGTTATCAGGCTCTTGGCTTACTAGCCTAGACTATTTGCAGTCAACCTGATCTGGTCATCATTAAAACCTACTATCTAACTTCATACTGAACTCAAAATCATAATGCATAACCCCTTGCTTCTTGGAAGCAAGAAAGCAAGCAGCAAGTTAAAAAGATCCCTTGACGATTCTCCACTAGCAATGGTTTCAAAGCAGCCTAACAAATATTTATCAAGCCATTTAAAGAAGTATTCAGCCATTGTAAGAATCTGAAACTGATTGCTCGACCCTGGGCGTAGAGAATGCCCAAGGTCTCATAACAAATGCAGCTCAACACAAACCCAAACTACAAAATATACAACATTACAGATGATCAATTGCCAAGAAAATCAATCTTATATAGAGAGGCCATTACAGGGTTATCAAGAAAATTGCCCAGAAAACCAGATGAATATGCACATTAACATTAGTTCGACATGTACAATAAAAATAAAACACATAGAACCAACTACCATGACTGGTTCACACATACAAGCACTTCACACACTACAACATGTGATCTTGACAATTAATATTTCCGTTGCTGTGATTAATAAGAGTAAAAGAATGCAGATGCAAAAGCATTTTCTTTTACCAAAACAAGCGTTTACATACCACTGTCATCGTTTCGACAACTAGATATCCAGCAAGTGCACTGGCTGAATCATGAGTGCAAAAAACAGATTGCAACTTGCGCTATTAAACCATTCATAAGTTAGAAAATAAAGGTGAAAAATTTCAGTTACCGATTACAAATACAGTCCACAAAGCTCCTCTTGTGAAGTGTCCAGCTAGCCCACAGTCTGTTTACCCTTCTCTTTATCACTCCTTTGCTTCAAAATAAACTCCTGAACTTGCTCTGCCCTCTGATTCATCTGCAAAATCATTTCTTCAGTCTCATCACGTATCTGTTTCGGCAAATACTCCTCTAAATAATCAAACCACTCCTCCAGTGTCATCTTCTCCAAGTCTGGCCCACCATCTTCCACTACTCCACCTCGAACAGCTTCCGACTGCCTATTGGGTAAACTCTCTTCAACTTCTTCACACCCCTCGCCCTTTTCGCCTAAAACATCATTTTTGACATTGTCCAATGGCACACCCTCTAAGCTCACCTTTCTCCTCATACCCTCCTCGGCCAATTTACCGATGATCTCATCGTCTTGACCCTCATTTCCAACTTCACCAGAACTCGCCTTGTTCCTTACATTCTCTTCAACTATTTCACACTCTTCCTCTTCCTTCTTGTCTAAACCCTCATCTCTGACACTCTTCAACGACTCATCCTGTAAATTCTTCTTTTGATTCCTACCCCTTCCCCCTCGGGTCTTTCTATCAACAATTTGAGCTGAAACCTCAGCCTCTTGATAGCAACTCTCCTTGTTTTTTGAGCTGCGAGTCACTCTAGTGTTCACTCTCCGCCCCTGTTTCGGTTCACTCGGTGGTGATTCTTCCACATTCACAACCTCACAATCTCGACTCTCACTCTTCACAACCTTCCCTTTCTTTGGCGGCCTGCCTCGCCTCCTCGGATTCTCAACCGCATTTCCCAATTCTCCCCCAAACCCTAACCCTAACTCACTATCTTCCCTTCCCTTGGCTTTCGAATCACCTTGCTCAGGATTCCGCCTCAACCGACTAGCAACACCGCCTACGTGGGCCGCCTCGATTGACACTTTAATCGAGGTGTACTCCCCGAGTTTGATTACGTCGCCGTTTTGGAGATCGGAGGGGACCAGAGGGGTGAGGGTGGAGCCGTTCAAGACGGTGCCGTTTGAGGAGTCGAGGTCTGTGATGAGCCATTTGAAGGATGGAGAGGTGGAGGAGACGATGGAGAGGTGTTTGGTGGAGATACCGGCGTCTTTGATGGCGAGTGTGTTGCCACGGACTATTCTGCCGATTCGGATCACGGATCTGGGTTGGAATTCTAGGGTTTCGCCTGCTCGAGGGCCTTTTTCGATGATTAGCTTCAAGGTTGTGGATTCTTCCTCCATTATACCATGCCAGTGGGGAGAGAGAGAGAGACAGAGAGAGAGGTTTTCAGAGGGAAAAAAGGGGAAAGAGGGGAGGTTTGAATTATGGCGTTGGGGAAAAGAAAGGGTCAACTTCACTTATAACCCTCAAATTATACACACTTTTTCTATATGGTGCTCAAACTAAAAAAAACACCTATATCGTCTTCAAACTATTTAATTTCAACCTATTGGGTCTAATTGGTAACCCCCGTTAGATTCTTGGAGAGAGAGTTGACCTTGTGCCTATCACGTGACTTGGTCAAGGCATATGAAAGGGCATAATGGCTATTCCCTGTCCATTCTCCTCCCACTCCAGCTTTTGACCCTTCGAGAAGAGAGTTAGAGAGATAGAGTGAGAGACGATCTGGTACAGAAGGCGATCAACCCATTGAAACTAGGGTTCAACAGTGAAATCGATCGCCATAACTTCTTTTCCCATTCACCATGGATGATCCGTTGAGGCTAGGAGAAGAGTTAATCCCTAACAGTAAGCTACTCTCACTTTGAAATTGAAAATTTTGTGTGTGTGAAACTAGGGTTTTAGATCTGCATGCATGGGTTTCATAAATTGTTAATGGGACATAATAGTTGTAGACACCCCAATTTGTGCTTCTTGAATACTCGGACCACGGCCCATTGGCCTTCCCGATAATGAGGATAAGGCAGTAATTATCGTGAGATTGATCTTTAGGTGCACCCGAATGATTCATTCATGGCATAAACTACCAAAATAAGCCCGAAACACACCAAGGCATTAGAGGCACCCAAAATAAACTTGGGCACCCTAATTCAAGCCAAACTTGGGCGCCCTAATTCAAGCCAAACCTGGGCACCTTAGTTCAAGTCAAACTTGGGCGCCCTAATTTCTACCAAACTTGGGCGACCAAATTCCCTGAAATTATAACCATGCAGGGCATTTGCAGAAGAGCATGATGGTGCTTCTCTGCATGAGGTGTTCAACATAAATTCAGGGAAAATGTTTCTTCTTACCCCTTTTGGCCATTGGACCCTTTGAACCCTTTTTCAAGTCTATATATAGCCTCTCAAATGCTTAAAAACGTGATACTACTTTCCCTCTGTTGTGCTGATCTTTCCCTACTACTACTACTTCTTTCTCATACCATCCTTCCAATTTTCATTAAAATCCCTTTAAAACCCACTCAAAATTCCCCAAATCCAGAAGATGTTCATAAGACCCCAATCCTTTGCAGTGCCAAGCCAACATCATATTCCTAACATGTCCTAAATTCAGCCTCTAACCACAGTACCTCCATCCTTTGCTAGTTGAAGCCTAAAAGGGTGCACTTTCAAAAGAAATTTTAAGGAAAGATGCAAACTAGATCCTAAGGGAAGTTCCTCAACCATACATCCCAGTACTATATACTGGAAATGTAATAAAAGAGGAACAAAATCAGTTTTAATAAAAAATTATGAATTTTTTTTCACTTTAAACAACTTGGGTGCCCAAGTTATTTTTAAATTAGGGCGCCCCAAGTTCATTGCCAATCAAGGTGCCCAAGTTCCTTGTCAATCAGGGTGTCCAAATTCCTTATCAATCAGGGTGCCCAAGTTCTAAATTTTTTTCATTTTAATTTAAATCATGTTTTAAGTTAGATTAGGTGCTAGAATTATTTCTTTTGTTTACTAAATAATCTGTTACTCAAAGTCTCTCTAAATTTATTTTCTCAAAATCAAGTGTTTTCATTGAGATAATGATTCCCCTTTGTCAAGTCATGAGTTTAAGCTAAAAACTATTTCAAGATCCTCAAAATAATTTTTCAAAAAAGGCATCATCAAAATCAAAAGCTAAGAAAATGAATTTTTGGCAACAGATCTGAACTAGGACGCCTAAGTTCCCTATCAATTAGGGGGCCAATTTCTTTGCTAGTACAAACAATTTTCAGTTAATCATGAATTTGTGTTATTTTGTTGCATTTTTATTATCCAATATAGTAATTTCAATTTTATGCATTTTATTTACTTGAATGTATGAATGAAGTTCCATGATAAAATATTTTGCGAAAATTCAACGAATATTAAAGTAGAGACCGATCTCATGTCGGGCGAGAGGGGTGCCGTAAATCCCTTCTCCTCTTGTAACCTGGCTCCAATCCAAGAATCGTTTTAAAATGACCAAAGCCTTTTTTCTAAATATGGCACGGAAGTCACAATTTTTCAAAAAAATGGTTTCTCGGGTAATTTTTTGCAAACCCGGGTGGCGACTCGAATAAAAACAAAATCGAATTTTCGAATCGGTGAAGTCGAGAGCCCTATGGTAGCATCCACAGCAGTTTAGTGTTTAATCTCAGTGGAATTTGTCTCTGTTTTCGCATTATATCGGCAGAAGTGCTCCGTTATGCAATAAGAAATCAAGTATATGTGTTTATGTGTAATGTGGCACCCTTAGAATCCATTATTTATATCCGCTCTGGACCACTTGTCGTTTGATATTTGTTATATATTATATTCATATTTTGAGTACACATGTTTATTTATGTTTATTGGGTGTATCTATGCAGATATCAACCTTACTTTGTTCACATTTAGGGTCCACCATGATTTTTTTTGTTGTCATTGATAGGGGTAGCAAGTCCTATGTGGGTGGACAAGTTAGTTACAATGACTATGAGGATAAAAATAAGGTTTCCTTACTTGAATTGGATGAAATTGGGAAAAGGTTAGGCTTTAATGATGTTGTAGAGTTCGGCTACAAGATCCATGTTGATGGAGTATTTATTCAGGATGATAATGATATTTTGGACATGGTAAGTGCATTAAGGATAGGAAAATAGAACTTTCCTTGTCAAACCCAATTCCAATGTTGATGATTTGTCAGATATTGATGTTAGTAAGTGGAAACGGGAGTGTGGGACCTTCCCAGAGAGTGCAATTACCATTGAGGATGATATGGTAGAGGGGATTGGTGGCTAAGGGGATGGAGATGACTCAGATTCAAATGCTAATTATGAGCATTTTAGTGATAGTGATTATAGTTTGAGTGAGGAAGATGATGTGCTGTAAATGTTGTTTTAGTATAACGCCAAGGATCCATCATCAACAAACAATAATGATCAGTTGTATGACGAAAAGGATGAGGGAGATGACTCAGAATCTGATTATGATGGTGGTTTATCCAGTTTAGATGAGGGAGAGGAAGAGGGAGATGAACCAACCTTTGTTTTGCTGGTTTATGAATAACAGTATTGTCTCGGTTATAACCTCTGCTGGTTTATAACTTTCGTAATGTTTGGGTTATAAACACCTAGATTTAAAGGCTAAAGTTATAACCTCTAATGTGGTTTATAACTTCTGTTTTGTTTGTGTCTGGTTTATAAAATCTGGATTATAACCTTTGTTTTACTTTTTACTGGCACTCAGAAATCTGTTTTGCTAGTACCCAGATGTCATTGCTTCAGATTTTGTATTGTCTATCATCTGGTAATTATTTAATTACATCTATTATGTTTGAAGGATAAGATCAAGTAAAGTTCATGGCATGGAATAGTAGATTCTCTTTCATAACATAACCATTCATTACATAGACTCATTCATTCATGGCAGGTACTTCACACTTCCAACAACTACATTTTGAACCACATACTAAAACTTACAATAATTAGAATAGAACACTATATTTTGTAGGAGATCACTTTAGCCTCTAATGCCTTCATCTTTTTCTGTAATTTTTTGTTCTTTTTGCTTAGGTCTTGGGTTATTTTCTCTAAAGCACCATTCTTTGCCTCCAACTCTTTCTTTTTAGATGTTGGATCAACCCAAAAGAAATACTTGCATCTCTTTTCCTTCGTCTACCACAAGTTAAGATTAGTATATAAAAATTTATGGTTTCGGTTGACATATAATGAGATTAAGTATTTACCTGCCAATTGGCACACCCTAAGAGTCTTCTTCCTGGGTTTGCAATGGTCTTTGACCTTCGAAGGGGGCAGACAAACCACACATTCAAGTTGGATACTCATATTGGGTGGTGGCAGAGGAAGAAGAAGGCATGGTGGAAGTTGGACAGAGAGAAAACAGAGATTCAGGCGTATAGTTTTTTTAAGAGAGAATGGGAAGTGGGATTGTGCTCTGTTTTTTCCCCTTGTATGTTATATATATATATGGCAAATTTTCTAGTTAGGGATCCCTGACTGGAGGATTTTTGGTATTTTGAATTTTTAAAAATTGTTTTTGCAAAATCTGAATCTTCCAATGCGTTTAAAAGGTGTTTTCAAGGGTCCCCGCTAGAAATCATCAAAAAAAAAAACCCGGGAAGACCTTGATACGAGCTGTTTTTCACAAAAACCCCTCTTTAACTATCTTCTAATTTTGAATTTCCCAATTAAAGTTTAAACCGAGACACTTAAATTCAACAAAGTATAACGATAGAAAATGAAATGAATGCTGATAACAAAACTATAATTACCTCTTTTACCATGCGGGCTACAACCATTGCTTCCACAAAGATGGCACTGAGGCAGGTTTTAATGTACCCTGATCGCGGCCCTAAAATTCCCGAATGACACCCCCGCATCGAAACCAAACCAAGTAATAGAAATCTACTTCATTCGCGCCATGCCCCCCTTTTTTTCTCAATTCTCTCACAAGCTATTGGCAAAAAAAGAAGAAGAAGACATTGCAACAATTCATCAGAAATGTTACATGTACTTATAGGAATGTTACATATCTTTTTCCCATTAAAGTCCATGGAGGAAAACAAGGAGAGAAAAGAGAGATACCTCTGGAAGAAGACTAGAGTAGGGGAGCGTTGGAGTGTTGATCCACCATCGGTGAACTGTAACACAACTTCAGGGTGTTGAGCCATCGCCGGTGAACCTGTCACGCCCTCAAATTTATAATATAAGTAAATAACTATACTCCCAAAATAATAGTCAACATTCTCATTTTGTCAAGGTATCAAGTCAAGTCCCATAAGTCAAAGTTATATAAATATCTAAGTCAACGGTACTCGTACCTCAAATACATCCACAATAAAGTATTAAGTTATTTCAAGTTTTCCTATAAGTCAGAAGAAATGAATGAATCATGAAGTTATAAAATCATCTTTACAAAAATATATGGTTCCCAAGATGATATGATAACTCTATAGCATTAGGCTTTCAAAACATGTAGGCGTGCCAAGCATCCACTTCGTGATCCTCACTGAGTACTTGAAATTGATAAGGTGAGCTCACCAGCCCAGCTAGAAACATTTCTACTAACACTAAGAGTATAAAGAATGAAATGTGCATGTGAGAACGACAATCATGAATATATTTATCAATGGGTACGACGAGTGATTTAATCAAATGCCAAAGATCCATGGAGTACTCAAGTGTCTGACAAAACCATTCTTCGACCCTCTATCGATCTTAAGTGTATCATGTGTCTCGTTCTCCAATCTATCGTGTGATTCATTACTTTCCATATTATCAACTTGTTCACCATGTTAATCCATTTAAATAGGAAATTCATCCCTCTGTCGGGATTTCATGGGCTCCGTTCACCCTTGCCAGATTTCTTGGGCTCCGTTCACCCTTATAAAAGTTCACATTAGCATTATTAATCACCAGGTTTTCCTCACGTGTCTTGTCAAGTAAGGTGCTTTGTCAATTACCATAAGATTTTATGTGCATGTCAAAGTACGTTGGGAGACCAATTTGGATGTATTGGGATTTTGAATCCATTGGCGTATTTTAAGACTCTCTTTCATTCAACTTTGATAATCCATGGTGCCCATTGAGGCAACTACCACTGTTTAGAGTCGCCACTTGGTTTAGGTTAAACCAAGAAAAAACCTGACCAGAGATTCTAGCCATGGATTCGCAAACCAAGGGTACGGTGAGGGGAGGCACCCCTCTCTGCCTAGCCACAAAGGCTAGCCCGTATTCACTCAACATAAAGCAGTTAAATTATTTTAAAAGACTTCACAAGTAAACTGATTAATTAGCCATTAACCAGCTATGAGTGATGACGGGAAATAAAATACACACAAGATAGGGAGAGAGGATCACATAGTGCATAAACATTAAAAAACAAAACTAACTACTCTGTAGCACATCGATCTGCCGACCACAAAGCAGATGTGTCGGCCGGCAAAATCAACAATTGCAAGAAGTTGATTAGTCGGGAGACACAACAATGTGCCAGCCGATATTCCACATTCAACACCATAAATAGTCAAAACACGAACAGATTGAATTGAGGGTTTAGAAAGTACCGACAACAATACACAAAGTGATACGGTCAATCAAGAGACTATGCAAAATCTGCGCCACGATACCTCGGTTGCTTGATTATACAATCAGGGCTTGATTTGCGTAGCCCTTGTAGATTAAAGGCACGAAACACTATGGACAATTTAGAACTCCTTTAGGTTGAAGATTTTGGCTACTCTTTTGGTGTTTTTCACTCACAAAACTTGCTAGACTCTCGAAATTGATGTGTTGTTGGTGCTAGGTTTGCTATGCGTGTTGAAGGTGATATGAAGAGTGGGTGTATAACATGAGAGAGAGATGGAAAATCTAATCTAAACTCACAGGGAGGGGTCCTATATATAGGAATTTGAAGCTAGGGTTAGAGATAATTATGAGGGAATTAACTAATTAAAAAAATAGAGTTAATTTCCCATATAACTCTTCCTAATAGTGGCCCGAACGTGCACAATAAGTTGGGTGACCGGATGGGAAGAGTTGGGATGGAACCCAACACTTGCAAAAGCTTCTGATTCGCTGAGAGCTGATTTCGCAGCAGATACTTCTAGACAACATAGGAGCCCAAAATTCGCGGGCTTGCTTCGGGCTCTATCGAATTCCGATTTTTACGCGGTTTGGACCGTTGGAAAGCTTGTTAAGTATACTTTCTAACCCAATTAGTTTAGATCCAAAATAATTTTTACAATTTAAATAGATGACGATTTTAACCTCAGTGGGTCGAAAAATGAATCATGTTGCTAAAACCCTCACATCTCCCCCATGATTGAGACATATTATATATCAATAAAAAGGGTTTTAAAAGTACTAAAGGATTCTGGAATCCAACCATAAAAAATAAGAGAGTTTGATTGTTAGAATAATCACCACACGCACACAACAGAATACGTAAACAGTAAAGGAAATCAACACAGGAATTTACGTGGTTCCTCAAAACCGGGTACGTCCACGGGAGCACACAGAGTAGTCGTTTTATTGATGAGACAACCTCTAGGGTTTTACAATAGAGAGTATTTATATGTGGCTGCTACTCCTATTCCAACCCTAACTCGCATTATAGCCTAAATACCTATAATGCCCTTATAACACCGTTCACCGACTGTTTTAAGTCTCTCGGTATCGATACAGGGAAATACCTGTATCGATACCCAGACATTCTGTTCGGCCATTGTTGCCTCGGTATCGATACAGAGAAACACCTGTATCGATACCGACTCCTCCCAAATGCTTCCCAGCTTGCTTATCGATTCCGGGAACTTCTCAGTGCCTCTCATACACACCATATGAGCCACAAGTTCCAACAATCTCCACCTTGGCGAATATCCTCGCCCATTCAGAAGATAACTACATCGATCCAACAAATTGTTGGGAGGACGCCTCCTTTCTAGCATCTGGAGACATTAACCAAGTCCAAGCAATGCTCGAACTTGTCCACAGTCACAATCTTTGTCAACATGTCAGCTGCATTCTCAGAAGTGTGCACCTTTTCCAATATCAAATCACCCGAAGCAATCAACTCTCTCACCTTGTGAAATCTCACGTCAATATGCTTGGTCCTCGCATGATACACCTGGTGCTTTGCCAAATAAATGGCACTCTGGCTATCACAGTACAACTGCACTCCACCTTGATCTATGCCCAGTTCTTTCACCAAACCCTTCAACCACAATGCTTCTTTAGCTGCCTCAGTCACCGCCATGTATTCAGACTCAGTAGTAGATAGAGCAACTAGAGGTTGAACCATGGATCTCCAACAAATAGGCCCACCCGCAAGTGTAAACACATAACCCGTAGTAGACCTCCTGTCATCCATACCCCCAGCATAATCCGCATCCACAAACCCTACAACTGAAACCTGATCCTGCTTTGCAAACATAATCCCACGGCCTACAGTACCCCTCAAGTATCTGAACATCCACTTGACTGCCTTCCAATGCTCTCTGCCTGGATTGGCCATGTACTTGCTGACTGTGCTAACCGCGTGTGCTAAATCGGGTCTAGTACATACCATTGCATACATCAAACAACCAACTGCGCTGGCATAAGGCACCTTTGACATATCCTGAATCTCTTCCTCAGACTTCGGACACTGTGCTGTAGATAACCTGAAATGACTCGCCAAAGGTGTGCTAACAGGCTTAGCACTATCCATGCTGAACCTTTCCAACACTTTCATCACATAATCCTTTTGAGATAACCACAGCTTCCCTGCTGACCTATCCCTGCGAATCTCCATCCCAAGTATTTTCCTAGCAGCACCCAAATCCTTCATGTCAAACTCTTTGCCCAACAAAGATTTCAACCTGTTCACCTCAACCATACTCTTTGCAGCAATAAGCATATCATCCACATAGAGTAGTAGGAAAATACATGAACCATCATCAAGACTCTTAACATAAACACAGCAATCATACTCACAGCGTGTGAACCCAATCTGAATCATGTAGGAGTCAAACCTCTTATACCATTGTCTTGGAGACTGCTTCAGCCCATAAAGTGACTTCTTCAACCTACAAACAAGGTGCTCAGTCCCTGGCTGCATGAATCCCTCAGGCTGCTCCATGTAAATAACCTCCTCCAAATCACCATGGAGGAATGCCGTTTTCACATCCAGCTGCTCTAACTCCATATCATAGCTAGCCACCAATGCCAAGAGAATCCGGATTGAAGTATGCCTCACCACTGGAGAAAAGACCTCATCATAATCAATCCCCTTCCTCTGTGAGTACCCCTTTGCTACCAACCTAGCCTTGAACTTTTCCTTTTCCTTTTCAGACGCAGCTTCTTTCCTCTTATAAACCCACTTGCAACCCACTGTTTTCTTCCCTTGAGGCAGTTCTTTCAACTCCCAAGCCTTGTTCTTATGCAATGACTCCATCTCCTCCACCATGGCTTGCATCCATCTGTCCTTTTCAGAAGTAGTAATGGCCTCCTGAAAAGTAGACGGATCCCCACTGGTAGTGGACAATGCATAAGCAACCATATCCTCAAACCCATACCTCTCCGGTGGCTTGATAACACGTTTGGGTCTCCCTGTGGCTATGCTCTCCTGCTGCTCCTTCTGCTGTTGATCAAGTTGTTCCTTTGGTTGAGAACCACCTGTGTCTCCACCTATATCTGTGTCGCCACCTGTGTCAGAATCACCCAGCTCAATCTGTATACCCAGCTGCTTGCTACTTTCCCCTGACTCGGATTTCTGTATCCCTTGATGTGCCTTGACCATTGAATCCTCATCAAATATCACATCTCTACTGATCACCTGCTTCCTTGCTTCCGGATCCCAAAGCTTGTACCCCTTTACCCCTTTTTCATACCCAATAAAGA
This sequence comes from Vaccinium vitis-idaea, assembly GCA_963854785.1. Classification (NCBI taxonomy): domain Eukaryota; kingdom Viridiplantae; phylum Streptophyta; class Magnoliopsida; order Ericales; family Ericaceae; genus Vaccinium; species Vaccinium vitis-idaea. The sequence continues at coordinate 9,406,014 of OY978224.1, forward strand.
TACACTGTTTGGATTTCGCATCAAGCTTCGACCTCTCATTACCGGGAACATGAACATAGGCTGGACACCCAAAGATCCTCAAAACTGAGTAGTCAACTTCTCTGTCTGTCCACACCTCTTCCGCTACCTTTCCATTCAAAGCAATACTAGGCGACCTGTTTATCACAAACACTGCCATGCTCACTGCTTCTGCCCAAAACATTTTTGGAAGCCCTGCATTAAGTCTGATACACCGTGCTCTTTCTGCTATGGTTCTGTTCATCCTTTCTGCCACCCCATTCTGCTGCGGTGTCTTTCGAACTGTCCAGTGTCGCTAAATCCCATGCTCCTCACAAAACCTCAGAAAATCCCCATCCTTGTACTCTGTCCCATTATCTGTCCGGAGGCATTTAATCCGCTTCCCAGTCTGATTTTCCACCTCAGCTTTCCACATTTTGAACGTTGCATAAACCTCAGACTTGTGTCGCAAGAAGTAAACCCAGACTTTCCTCGAATAATCATCGATAAAGGTCACGAAATACAGAGATCCCCCTTTCGAGGCTACCCTCACTGGCCCCCAAACATCAGAATGAATGTAGTCAAGAATGCCCTTTGTTCTGTGAGTAGCATTCCTAAACTGTACCTTACACTGCTTCCCCAGAACACAGAACTTACAGAACCCCACTTTGCACGATTTCACCCCTTTCAGCAGATTCCTCTTATGTAGCTCCAACATCCCACGTTCCCCCATATGCCCCAACCGCATATGCCAAAGAATGGTATCATCAGTATCAATCGTTGTGGTGGCAGCAGCTCCACCTACAACTGTACTCCCTGTCAGCTTGTAAATATTACCAGGAACTTTGGAACCCTTCATTATCACCATGGCACCCTTTGTCACCTTCATCACTCCACCTTTTGTTTTACACCCACAGCCATTGGAGTCTAAGGTTCCCAATGAAATTAGATTTTTCCTCAACTCTGGAACATGTCTAACATCACCCAAGGTTCTCACAACACCATCAAACATCCTGATTTTAATTGTGCCTATTCCTATGACTTTACACGATGCATCATTACCCATAAGAACATTACCACAATTCACTGACCTGTAGGTGTCAAACCACTCCCTGTTAGGGGACATGTGATAAGAACATGCTGAATCCAGAATCCATGAGTCTGCCAAGTGATCCGGATTGGCAGAGACTGAAAGCATATCACCATCTTCAGAATCATCCTGCTCCACCACGTTTGCAGAATTCGATGGTCCATCTTTCCTATCCCCTGCCTTTCCCTGTTTCTTCTTCTAGTTCCCTCCTTTGCCCTTCTGCGGACAATTTTTCTTGAAGTGACCCGGTTCATGACACCTGTAACACTTCAACTCAAAACCTGCCTTCGATTTTGATCGCCCACGCTCAACAGATTTTCCCCTCTCCACCCTTCTGCCCCGTTCCTCGTACCCTTTCACCACCAGTCCTTCACCCTGTACTGACTCAGTCTGTAACCTGCGCTGATTATAGGCCAGAAGGGCTGCAGTAACTTCCTCCAGTTCTAGGGTTTCTTTCCCCCAGAGTAGAGTGGTAACGAGATTATCCAGAGAACCCGGTAAAGAGGATAGCAACATCAGAGCCTGATCTTCCTCTTCGAATGTTACTTCAATCCGCAATAAATCACTAACAATCTGATTGAATGTATTGATATGCTGAATTAGGTCAGAACCCTCGACCATCTTCAGCCCGAATAATTTTTGCTTCAGAAACAATTTATTAGTCAAGGACTTCGACATATACCTGCTCTCCAGCTTCGTCCAAACCCCATCCGGCGAATCATCGCCGATCACGTGATACATAACTTCGTCTGCAAGACACAGACGAATCGTACTCACGGCCTTTGCCTGCAAATCTTCCCAATCATCGTTGGACATCTGCTCTGGTTTCTTGGACGCCCCTCAACGCCTTCGACAAACCCTGCTGCACCAGCAGATCCTTTACCCTCTGTTGCCACAGTCCGAAATTACCAGTCCCGTCGAACTTTACAACATCGAACTTCGACACAGATGTATTCCCCACCATTGTTCTTCGTGTGATTCAATCCGCGTGAATAAACCCGCGCTCTGATACCACTTGTTAGAATAATCACCACACGCACACAACAGAATACGTAAACAGTAAAGGAAATCAACACAGGAATTTACGTGGTTCCCCAAAACCGGGTACGTCCATGGGAGCACACAGAGTAGTCGTTTTATTGATGAGACAACCTCTAGGGTTTTACAATAGAGAGTATTTATATGTGGCTGCTACTCCTATTCCAACCCTAACTCGCATTATAGCCTAAATACCTATAATGCCCTTATAACACCGTTCACCGACTGTTTTAAGTCTCTCGGTATCGATACAGGGAAATACCTGTATCGATACCCAGACATTCTGTTCGGCCATTGTTGCCTCGGTATCGATACAGAGAAACACCTGTATCGATACCGACTCCTCCCAAATGCTTCCCAGCTTGCTTATTGATTCCGGGAACTTCTCAGTGCCTCTCATACACACCATATGAGCCACAAGTTCCAACATTATCAAAAATGGGTCAAAAGTAGACCAAACGATAATTTATCGGACTAAAAACACGTTCTACGTGTCATGCGGCAATTCCCTCCCTAATTCTAAAGCATTCTTCTTTCCTAAAGAGTTCCACATAATACAAAAGCATCTCATTCCTCATCAAAGCATATGTAATCAACTCGTCATCGGTATTCTGCATGTGGCAGAGCTTAAAATATCTACCGAGCCAAATTTGGGTGTCTACATTCTCTTGGGTAAATGTTTATCTAATTATGTTATGAACTTAAGGGTGTGACATGTAGAGAAGAGAGGGAGAGGAGCCGACTATATGGGGGGAAGAGGGGAATGAACTAATTTTCACATTAACCCACATTTCAAAAACTCAAATGCAATTATAAGACTCCCCACATTCATTTTTGAAAAATCTCGTAATTTACGGGTTTTTACATAGATTTAACGGAAGTTGCCGATAGTTCTAGTGCAAACAATGGGTAGATCTAATGGAGGAATATTATGAATAAAAGAGATTAGGAAAATGGAAGAGGAGGAAGTGCTGATCAGAAAGGGTATGCAAGTCTTTTTCTCTTCAAGGCTGACATCGTTTAAGCTTGCTTAATAGAGGTGGGGAATCTCGATAATTGTTTTAAATGAAAGGTGTGGACGGCCCACCGAGATTGCCCGAAAAGGATTGTGATTTGTTAGAGTCGCCACCCGGATTTGAGGTCCGAACCCGAGAAACCGATAAAAATATGACTCATTGCCCATAGAAAAAGATTTTACTGATCATAGCGGAACCACAGATTTCTCGGATTCGGGGGTTTGGTTACGAGAGGGGAAGGGTTTTACGGCACCCCTCTCGCCCGGTCCGTAGACCGGTCTCTACTCAACATTTTGTGGGATTTTGGAAATGTTTAAAATTTGATTTATTCACATAAATGGGAATCGGGGACGGGAATCACATAGTAACAAAACATGCAAGAGATGCGATTTTACTGTGGATGCTTGTGCGCGCGATCTACATGGATGATGAACATGATACTACAAATGTTCACAGAAATAAATTACAACAGAAATTGTACAATAACCCAAGAAATCATGAATATGAGACTTGTTAAACTGTTTGCAATCTGGATTCCAGAATGGGGATTGAGCGCTCAAGGGTGGTGACTTGAGCGCTCAACCCTCATTCCACCCGAACATTTTCCTTGTTGGTTTTTGATATTTGATGCTGCTTTAAGGCTTAAATACATCACAGAAAGATCACACAAGCATCACCTCTCTTTAGACATCACCAGAAAATGCTTAAAACAAACTTGCTTTAGAACCAGCTTGAGCGCTCAAGGCTCATGAGTTGAGCGCTCAAACCAATTCTGCAAGATAGAGGGATCCAGATCACAAACACTATACTGACAACTTATACACACTAACAAAGAATTAAACCATAAGCTATCACCCAAATTGCTTGAGAATTGCAAACAAGGCCAAGAACAGCTTGAGCGCTCAAAGATCTGACCTTGAGCGCTCAAGCCATAACATGGCTTTCCACTGTTTAACCTTTAAACTGATTTTATTACTCCCTCAGGACCACCAAAGGCATAAAATAAAGTTTCAAAATGACAGACAGCCACTGTTTTGCAATCAAACATGAGAAATTTGAAGTTTTTTTGATGTTTAATCACTATGAAATGGTTAATTTACATTCATGCATGTAATTTAGTTGTGGAAATAAACTGTTTTGAAAGCTACATGAACACAATTAACTTTCAAACAATGATCAAACCAAAAGAAAGCTCAGAAATTAGCAAAACAGAGGCCTATTCAGAACTGGGCTTGAGCGCTCAAGGACAGAGGCTTGAGCGCTCAAACCTGTTGTAACTGCAGATTTGAAAAATGTTTTTAAGCAACTTTCAGGCCTTTGTGAGTTCAATGCAAGTATAGAGAACTTGCTTAAACTCCCTAGCCTTCCTCAGAAAGATCAAAACAGTGAGTTCATCACATGTTTTTACTACCTTTTGGAAAATGTTTGAGACTTGAGCTTGATTCTGGACTTTGAGAGGTTGATTATGGATGTTCTTGGCTTGTATTCTGTACGAATTGGACAATGTAGGTGGTTGATCGACCATCAAGAGTCGAATTTCTGGGTTTTGTGGATGGTATTGTAGGTGGTTTTAATGGTAGAAGGAAGGTTTTGAAGAAAGAGAGAGAGAGCAGTGGTTTTCTGGTAGAAACTGAAGGTAAGGAGTAGTAGAATTCCCCTTCCAAACCAGGGGGCTATGGGTGGTTTTATAGAGTGAGTGGGAGGGAAGAAAGGAGAGAGAGAGAGAAGTGGGTTTATGTATTTGGGAGCATTTCAGGCGTATTTTAGGATTTAGTGGGGTGTATTATACGTATAGGGATCGTATAAGATCACCCACAGATGCTCCCATGCAGGAAATCTCATGATGAGATACTCTGCAAGTTGCTGACTGGACGGGGGTTGAGCGCTCAAAGCTGTGGTCTTGAGCGCTCAAAGCTGTGGTCTTGAGCGCTCAAGGTGCTCCTCAGGGGTTTGAGCGCTCAAAGCCATGGGCTTGAGCGCTCAAGGCTATGGATGGCAGATTGATGGTTTGGCTTGGTTCAACAATGCTTGGGTTGGTTTGGCACATTTTGATTGCTTGGGTAGTGTTTGGTTAGTTTTGGTCAAACTCAAATCATTTTCACCAATTCCAGGTAATCGTGATTGATCCGTTTCATCATCGGAGATGCACGAGCGTATTTCGGGTTCAAAATTGGGGTGTCTACACAAGGAAGGTCAATAACATTTCAAAAACCTCAAAGGACATCTCTCTTTTACTTTTTTTTTTGTCAGAAACATCAAGAGTGGTTATAAAAAATTTTCCCTACATATATAAAAACAACAAACTACATGCTTATTGTCGCGCCCAGGAAAAATGGGTTTATGGTCTAAAATCGTAGACCAAACAAAACTGAGTCATTTATATCATATAAAACCGGGTATTTCAACCTGAGATATATATTCCTCTTTGTCAAAATATCTATCTAATAGGTGGCTTGGCACACCCAAAATCTTGTCAAGTGGTGACTCTGAGTTATTTTGTACTCCCTCCCTCCCAAATTGTTGGGCCATGTTATTATTTGGGACCTCTAGAAAAATTGTTCATATCTTTTGATCTATAATAATTTTTATATGCAATATCGATCTTGTTTGGCCTAGATCTTCATTAACTTTATTAAACATATATTTCAAAATTATAAAAAAAACATTATAGATTGTGAAATATAGACAATTGTTTGAAAAACTCAAAAAATGAAAGTGGCCCAACAATTTGGAACGGAGGAAGTATCAAATTTGTTTTGGCACAGTCACAGAAGGAAAACCCTTGTTTTATAAAACCACGTCGCTTTGAATATCACTTGGATCTTTTTTTGCCATTTTTGATAAACACCTCAATATTTATAAAATACACTGGTCAAATCGTAAATTGGGACCACATATCTCATTTTGGGTCATGTAAAAAATAATTATGTAAGAGTATCCTTTACAGGCCAGATTCAATTTTATCTCCTTATCCCTTTAATCTTTGTAATTTGCTAAGATTAATAAAATTCCTTTTCGCTGTTAAAAAAAATCCTTTACCAGATTCAAAAAGAAAGTGTATTTAGTAGTATGTCAGTAGGGTATCTACTTCGGCTACTCCATGGATTCTAGCATAAGCACCTAGAGAATTTGCCATCAATGTAATTAACAAACATCTTTTTTCTCACTGATTTTGCCACAAAGTATCTGGCATGGATTAAATTTTTTTCCTCTCAACCAATTGGAAATCCACACTAGATAAATATAGAAGAAAATCAAAAAATATGGATATTGTGTATTGCATTAATTTTATGGTACAACCAATTACCTTGTTGTGACGTCTCAAGAATTATATGAATCCAATACCATTTTCCCGCCTAAAAATACCACTATATATATGAATGATTTAACCAAGGTTTGCCAGTGAACAATTTCATATCAGTCATTTAAAATTTGTTGCCTAGTCGATCGATTGAAATGCATAGAATGATGGTGAGATGTTGATTCCTTCTCACATTACGAATTTTGCGTCTTCTTTTAGAAGTTTTTTTTTTTTTTTCCGATTCAGCTAAATGTTTTTTTCTTTGTTTCCTCGTGTGCAGGCACTCGTCGAGCTATTTTTTATTGTTTGTATAGCTTCATTTGGTATAGAGTATAACTTAGCAAGTTATAACAATTACAGTGGTGTAACATTTGATGTGACTCATTATGGTGCTGCTGGAGATGGTCTTAGGGATGATTCCCAAGTAAGTAAATTCTCTAACCCTACACATTTGTATGTGTATATCTACTTCTGCACTTTTTCCTCAACAAACATATACATAAATGGGTTTGTTTTTGGTTGTTTTGTTTACCAGTTTTGGGCCGGTAATTTGATTTAATACATTTCTTCCTCTTTACTGAAACTATATATATATATATACACACATAAATCACATGTTCAAAAAATATGAAAGTGAGGGATTTTTTTTTTCCTGACCAAAATATGAAGCCACTGGCCCTTTTTTTTTTTTTTTTTTCGACATTAAAAGTTCTTCAAAACTTTTCTTCCATATATAGTTAAGTAAGTTTAACTTTTTCTATCTAGTAGTACCAATAATAGCTAGGAACAGGCATAATTTAAAAAATTTCTCAGCAAATTTATATTTTTGACGAGTTCAGTTCAATAAACTGGGGTTAATATATGTAGAGCGGGCAACCCATAGGTTCAACGACCGATTTCTGTGTCCTTAAATTGCTTTTATTCTCTAAACGTTGTTCGTGTGTTTTCACGAAGAAAACACGCGCGATAGAGAGAGACAGAGTGATTTTAAGTCTTCAGTGGCTAAAATTATGTAGTAATTTTCAGGCCTTCGTTACAGCATGGGAAGCAACTTGTGGAGCTAGTCGGGGAAGCCCTATCATGTTAATACCTGGTGGCAAGACATTCTTATTGAAGCCTCTAGCTTTCCTGGGTCCTTGCAAATCCCCACAAATACAAATACAGGTATGGTGTACATGATATGGCTCTACTAAGTTTTGTGCGTCGTTCCAATTTTATCAGATGTCCTTAGGAAATGTACGTGCTATAGCTATTTGTATGTTTGAGCGTGCATGAGTGAGAGAGAGAGAGAGAGTTAGTTAATTTTGCTCATTACATGAAATCTGTAATACCGAGGGTGTCTAGAGGGCCCTTGTTTTGCATTTTGGATTGTGAGGTCTTGCATATTGGGTTTTAGAAAGCCAATTAAAAAATGGATTCCATTAAAATACATTTTAAAAATTGTACCGGAGATTAATGCAAAATTCAAAATTCATCCATGGAGTTTCTTGAATTCCGATTATCCTTTTACTCACAAGTTAAACTCTTCTGCAAAATATATTTTTCGATCCAAAAGCATTTACAGATTCCCATTAGAATCTCCAATTTACAATCTAAATTTAAAATATTAGCTCCCAAATACTCCCTTATTTCTCATTAAATTATTTTCACAAGTCAAATGTGTAGATAAAAATGTCATTAGGTGAATTTAATTAGGGAAAATAATTAATTAAGCCTTTCTGGATTTGAGTTATTGACTAATTGGCCTTCATTCTAGAAAGTCTATGATCTTGCAAAATGACAAAAAGGAAAAAAAAAATAGAAATGGAGTATTTGAATTTCCTTAATTAAATTATTATTTATTTTTATTTTTTAAGCAGATCTCAGGGACTCTAATGGCACCAGGAAATCCGAAAGGATGGTCAAACTGCCAAAGCAATACATGGCTTTATTTCTCAGGTATGGATGGACTGAACATCTACGGCAATGGACAGATCAACGGTCAGGGATCATGCTGGTGGAGGGGATCAAGTTATAGGATATCCAAGGACAACTTGCTCACTTACAATGTTCGTTAGTTATTTTCATGATTAATTAGTGATTAGTACCGGAACACGGCTATGTGGTGCTCCAGATCATTCCATCGTGATACATTTACGTGGGTTCGAACACTTAGAAATGAATCCCACAAAAATATATGTTGAATTCGTGTTTTCCGCAGCACCACGTGGCCGTGTCCGATAGTACTGAATAATTAGACCATTATATGCAGTTAATAAGTGATTTTGCAGATTTTCACAATTTTTTTTTAAAAAAGTGCATGAGTCTATAATAAGAAATTAATGGATTTTTTTTTTCCACAGGGAAAGGGAAGTTGTGATCGACCAACGGTAAGATTTTTTTCTTAATTCCTTTTTGTTTCGTGTATTTTTGGAAATAAATTAAAAAGTTATGAGACAAACATATTGAATAATTTCATCTGGAGTGAAAAATAATTCGGACGAAAATAAAATAATATGGATCGTTGATTGCGCAGGCACTAAGATTTCACCAATGCAATAACCTTCAACTGAGTGGACTGAGCCATATAAACAGCCCAAGAAACCATATCGGCATTTCTAATTGCAATGGCTTGACCATATCTCACATCCAAATATTAGCGCCAGAAAAAAGCCCTAACACTGATGGAATCGATGTTTCTACGTCCACCCATGTTTCCATTCGTGACTCTCAAATTGGAACGGGTAAGTTCGATCAGTTCCCACCCATTATACTGTTCGTTCGGCGGTCTTTTAGAGACAAAGATAATTCTAAACAGACGCATCTTTTGAACTATTTTTGTCTTTACAAATTTTGCTTCAAATTTAATAGATGTTTTTTTTATTTATTTTGTTGCCTATATAGATAAATAATTTTACTACAATTTGGCACAAAGGTAACAAAAATTACAGAAAAATGAGAAGAAAAAAAAAACAGAAGTAAATAAGTTAGGCCAAACCCCTTGAAGACATGACCAATTGACATGAACTCTACAAGGCTGATAAATACTTCCTCCGTCCCATTTTGTTGTTCTATTTTTCTTTTCTTTTCTTGTTCCAATTTTTTTGTCCATTCTCAACAATCTCAATGAAATCCTCTTTTTGCCCTTCTCTTTTGAATTGATGTGACAACTCTAACTTAAATTGGTGGGCATTTTTGGAAAGTAAATTTTTTTGAAGTACAACGATTACGCTCTCTGAACTGAAAGAGTTCGATTTGCCAAAATACATAAACAAATTGGGATGGAGGGAGTAAACACTTCTTGTTTCCTTTATTTTCCCATTAGTTATAGCGCATTACTATTGTCCAAAAATTATCTAACTTTTGTCTCTCATATCAAAAAATAAAAATTAAAACAGGTGATGACTGTGTGGCTATCAATTCAGGCTCCTCTAATATCAATATTACAGGCATTTCATGTGGACCAGGCCATGGTATAAGGTAAAGCCCCACCTTCTTTTATACTTTTCACAACACATTTTGTGAAGGACACCACAATTTAATTTATTTTAATACCTGCTATATTAATGCCATATTAATTAAAAATAGCCATTTTGATGGGGTTTTCTCAAATTAAATGGCCTGTATAAGACCAAAATTTGACACAAGATGTTACTGTTTGAGGAAAATCTGGTCATGCTAGAAGTATACAAGTAATATCACGTCATCACTGACCATTGATACTTGATATTACTGTCAAGGATAAAATTAACATAAATTATGTACCATCTTTTATTACACTAGCTATGTAATTATTTATCATTAACCGGTGATATAACGTGCCAACGATGACTCCGATTCAGAGGAGAAATAATTTTTGCCAATAAATGATAATTTTTGTGTCTTATTGGCAGTGTTGGGAGCCTAGGAGCATATGGATCTTACTCTGCAGTAGAGTGGATAAGTGTAACAGGTTGTAGCTTCACTGGAACCAAGAATGGAGGAAGGATTAAGACATGGCCGGTAACATCTTAAGTAAAATTAATTATCACAAAAATTATTCCAATTTATATAGTAGTGTTTAATTAAAACAAAAAATACTAATGATTTCATTTTCCTCTTTGTTTTGTAGGGAGGTTCTGGTTATGCTAGGAATATCCATTATGATAATATTACTCTCAAAAATGTGAAACACCCTATTTTCATTGACCAACACTATTGCAATGGCAATGACAATTGTTGTCCAGAGAAGGTAACCAAATTTTTATCATGTCACATGCTTATGGTTGGCTCTTTTTGTAGAAATGCTACGGATCGGACCTTAAGTAGTATTGGGATTTTGTACCCGTATTAATTGCATAATGCGTCTAACTAGTATATGATTCTGGCCAAGCATTTCTTTAATTCCAACTACTTTAGTAGCTGTATGTTTTAAAGTCAAATATGCACATTTGATTCTGAATTGAAGAGAATTTGCATGAAAATTTTGAAATTGTAGTACTTTTGTTTACGTTGGGGAATTTTTTTGAAGGGTTCTAAACTTTAATTTCTTATGCAATATATATGGTCCAATCTAACATTGGTGTATAGGCGAAAGCGGTACAAGTGAGCGATGTGTATTTCTCGAATTGGCGTGGAACGTCGGCCGGAGAAGAGGCGATAATGCTGAATTGCAGCTCCCATTCACCTTGTAGCAACATTACGATTGAGGATGTTCACATAACCTCGTCAAATGGTGGATCAAATATTTATTCTACTTGCAAAAATGCTCATGGAAGATTTGATGCTACTACGCCTGCTGTCTCTTGCTCTTAATTACTAGGCTTTTGAACTCGAAATGGATCCTAACTTTGTACTTCCTACAATATACGCATTTGCGTAAAACTCCACAGAGATTTTATGATACTTGCTATTGGATAAATGCTTGGAATGTCTACCAAAGTTTTTAGTATTAGATAAAAATTGCCTCTAAACTTTGTTTGTGTTGTGTTCCCATAACTCTCTCTCTCTCTCGCTCTCTCTCTCTCTCAAAAACATTGCCGCCTCTCTTCCTTCCCCTCCCTCGCCCTAGGGTTTGCACCACCCTTATGCAGCAGCGGAAGGAGAGGGCTTCACCCTTGGTAGTTATTTTTCTTCCTCTGGATTTTTTCGCTCTCAATAACTCATCTTTTTCAGTGAGAGTTTTCTCTCTCAATCTCATATGTAAGAGTTTTTTTTCCCTTCATCACGACCCCTTCACTGTTCCTCCTCCTCCATCAACGCTTTTCTCAATAGATAAGTACGCTAGCACGAAAGCCATTGCGCTTAGGCGCAGCCGTTTTCTTGCTGCTTTAGTTTTGTCTTTCAAATCATATCATGTTCTTGTTATATGCTTGTCACCGTGGGTTGACGTTCATGGTTGTGGTTCTGATTAGCATCTTGAGATCGTCAAAGATTCGTGATGTGTGGTTGCAGTGGTTCTACCTGTGACGGATTAGAATGGCTTGTGATGTTATGATGAAGTATTTGTTTTTGGGTGGGAAAGGTTTGTCTGGTTTGGGGTATAGCCATTGGGCTGAGTGCCCCCGTCGTGGTTACTTGGTTCCCTTTCTAGGGACGAGTCTTCTGCTTGATGTATTTTGATTGGAATTAATAATATCATTTGTTAACTGGCCAAAAAAAAAAAAAACATTGTTTGTGTTTTAAAATTACAATTGGGATATTTTTGGGGTAAATTTTAAGATTCTAAGCGATTTACAATCCGAATTTTAGCTTTTGCAGCAAACGCAACCATATTACTTAAATGGAAATAGCTACAATACAACCCCTTATTCGGGTGTACCATATACACCTATTGTGTGGTCCAGATTGTGCCACCTCATCAGCAATCGTAACATTTTTTAGTTTTTCGTATCTTTTCAGCAATATGATTCGTAACATTTTGGTGTCTCGTAACTTTTATAAAAAAATTCGTAACTTCTACATAAAAATTCGTAACGTTTACAAAAAAATCATAACTTCTACAAAAAAATTCGTAACTTTTACAAAAAAATCGTAACTTCCACAAAAAAATTCGTAACTTTTGTAGGGGTGTGTATTGTAGCCGTTTCCTACTTAAATTAGAATCTTCAGCCATAGTTTAATATTGGGAAAATTTCAAAAAAAAAACCCCGACCTTTGACCCATTTATCACATCAACACACGAGCTTTTAAAAACGTCAACTAAACCCCCAAGCTTAACACCCCGTTATCAATTTGCCCCCTCATTCGATTTTCAGTCCAATTTATAACGGCGAATCCTACATGGACACATGTGGGACCCTCTGCTCATTAGTTGGCCTCCACGTGGACATGACACTACTTAAAAAAAAAACCCTGACCTTTGGACCAAATGTCCCGTAAACACCTGAACTTCAAAAAACGTCAATTAAACCCCTCACCTTGACACTCTGTAATCAATTCTCCCCTCAGTCCATTCCTCGTCCAACTTAATGGAGACTCCCAAAACGACGTCGTTCTGTGGGTTTGTCATGGGCTTCCAAATTTGTTTGTTACACGTTGTTTGTGGAGCCAATTTCAGAGTCTCACACAAAAAATCTAGACTGTTCAATAATTTTCAGAAAATTATTCAAGTGGTCATGGAAAAAATCAGGCCCATCGGATATTAATAAGTAATTGATCTAATTAGTTTAATTTTTCATTCAGAATTAGAACCCTATAATCTGAAAGAATTTTTAAAAAAGACCTTTGATCTAAACCGTAGATATCGTAGCGCTTGTTGAGATTAGCATTCACTTAAAAAATTATCTTAATTGGATATCAATAGGTATGAAAACGCAAAAATTATGAACTGTTTGATACCTATCGATGTCCGATCAAGATAATTTTATTAGTGAATGATCCTTTCAACAAGCACTATGATATCTACGGTTCAGATCAAGGGGATAACGAGCACATATTTGCATAACTTTTCAAAAAATTCTTTCAGATTATAGGGTCCTAATTCTAAATGAATTAGATCAATCACTTATAAATATCCAATGGACATCATTTTTTACAAAATCACTTAATTATTTTAAAATTATTGAACGGTTCAGATTGTTTGTGTGGGACCAAAAAGTTGGCTCCATAGACAACGTGTAACGAACAAATTTGGAAGCCCATGACAAACCCACAAAACGACGTCGTTTTAGGAGTCTCCATTACATTGGACGAGAAATGGACTGGGGGGGGGGGGGGGGGGGGGGAATTGTTTACGGAGTGTCAAGGTGAGGGGTTTAATTGACGTTTTTTGAAGTTCAGGTGTTTACGGGACATTTGGTCCAAAGGTCAGAGTTTTTTTTAATAGTGTCATGTCTACGTGGAGGCCAACTAATGAGGAGGGGGTCCCACATGTGTCCATGTAGGACTCGCCGTTATCAATTGGACAGAAAATCGAATGAGGGGGCAAATTGATAATGGAGTGTTAAGCTCGAGGGTTTAATTGACGTTTTTAAAAGCTCAGGTGTTGATGTGATAAACGGGTCAAAGGTCAGGGTTTTTTTTGAAAATTTTCCTTTAATATTTTTTTTAGAATTCTCACATTAAATTTTATTGTTGACAAATAAACTAAATTGTAAACGGAGGACCGAAAGTTGTCACCTTGGGCAAAATGGGTCCTAATTAGGGGTGCCTAGCGGATCACCTGATCTGCCAAACCGCCCAAACCGTCCAATCCGTAACCAAGTCACTCACAGACTATTGCAGATGTTGAAAACGAAAATCCCATGAGCGGTAGAACCGGAACCACCAAGAACTGGTCCGTGGACACCTTACTTATGACAAGTAATATAATTAACGTTAGAGAGATTCATAGGAGTCGGTTTTACATGTTGACTTTATGTTTTTACATGTTTTTCAGCTCTCATCTGCATGTTTTTACGTATTTACAAACCATCAAACCAATCCGCAACCGAATCGATCCGCAACCGCATCACTCACGGACGGTTGTGGATATTGAAAATGAAAAATCCGCCATTAGTGGTTCGGTTTCGGTTCCAACCGGAACCTCAAAAAACCGGAATCTCAAAAAACCGGTCCGTGGACAACCCTAGGGGCCTTAGATGGTGGTCAGGTTTTAGAATCTCTCTAAAACCACCCCTTCTCTCTCTCTAAGAATCCTTGATTATTTATTATTATTATTATAAATTTATTTTATTTATTTATGTATTTAACTCCTCCAACTCCAACTCCTCCCCCCCTTCCTCGCCTCCCTCCCTCCTTCCACTCCAATCATCTCTCTTTAACTCATCCTCTTTGGCCTTCGTCACCACCCTTCGCCCCACTTCGATCCACGGCCACAACCACCATCCTTCTTCTTCTCGGTTACTACGGGTTTCGAGCTAATGTTGGAGAGAAGCTAGGGGCTCGGTCGACCACCACTAGAGAATAAGAAGTCAAATCCGGCGTAGTGGCTCTCCAGCGAATCCCAATCCGGTTAGTTTTTATCTGTTTGTTCTATTTCTTTTTTTGTTTTCTTTGTTATCCCCTACGCGGAATTTGCTCCGGTTGGAGAGTCTCCTATATGTGGAGCTCTCTGTACTGTTTCTACCATCTAGGGGGTTTCATCTTGTACTCAGCATATTCCTATCCAAGCCACATGGATAACCCAATTGTAGTGGTTTTTACCATTCGATGGGCTCCGGTTTGGGGTTTGTAGCCCTTGGGGCGGTTTTTGAATAATAAAAAATTCTGAGTTCGATAAAAAAAAAAAAATTTGGACAAAGTGAGTATGTTTTTCGTCGGGAAAAAATTGCACTGTATCTTTTCATGAAGAACTGAGTAATTTATATCAACTGTCAAATGTAAGCCAAAATTGTCAAGAGGAACTAGGACTTAGTTTCCACTACAGTGTTTTTGGTATTTTCGGTATTTTTCTACAAATCATTCTTACATACGTCAAAAAATACTATTTAGCGGAAACAATACCCACTTTTGACAGCAGTGGAAAAACAAGATTTTTAGTGGAAACTCACTCTGAATACAACCTCAATTCAATCCATATATATCAACAAAGTTATAACTTCCTTTCCATAGTAGATGAACCCACAATCTCACGACACCGAAATATAATAAGATTACATTCTTTCCATAGGCAGTGGTAACCACGGGTTTTCCGCCCCCATCATTATGGGCTCCTCTGCGCGTTTATTGTTAACTTGCCCGCAGATTAGTACATACAAGTTACAAACCTTTTATGTACTACAATTTTGGCACAAACAAAAATGATTTTGGCATTATCATTTTCTCTATTTTATTAACCAAAAAAAATCATTTTTTGATATATCTATTGTTGTTCGATCAAGCATTTTTTGAGTATATGTACTACTTTGGAGTCCTACAAAATGAACAATTCGGATTCCAACAATAAATGTACGAGGAGCCATAGTGATGGTGGCCGAAAACCCAAGGTTTACAGCGCCATTGTAGGGAATTTAATCATTCAAAGGAAGAACAAGATTATACCAATTGGGTATGAGAAAAATCAAGTGGTTGTATAATTGAGGATTAAATTCTTTTTTTTTTCACTGCGGTCGCTGTGGGTGGTATATATCAAAATTTTAATTTTGGTTTATTAATAAAATGAATGGTATGAACAGTTTAACTTTAAAATTCTTGACTGTTCATTTTATAAATTAAAATTTAATTTTTGACATATTTTTTATTTTGTGTGGGTATATTGCAACGTGGGTCCTACAAAATGAACGGTTCAAGTTATAACAATAAATACATGGTGGAGCGTACAATGGGCAATGGTGGAAACCCACCTTTTGCACCGCCGATGGAAAGAATTTAATCTCTTCTATCTTTCATAGATTATGGAAAACTTGTTTAAAGATTTGTCCTTTATTTCTGAAGAATTTAAATACACCGAAAGCATCTGAATTATTTAAATTTCAAATTATTTCCGCACAAAACAAGTAAATGATATGAGAAAAATAAGTAAATGCAATTTTTTTAATTTTTATTTTCTTGAAGATTTACCTGAGTACAAGCAACACTGACTCATAGATTTACCCAAAAAAAAAAAAAAAAAACTGACCCATAAATCCAAATCCAAAGGGGTACAAATTTATTCACCTAAGACCAATGCAAGCAACACAATCCTCTTCCGAAAACAATCAACTAAACAAAACAAGAAAACACAACTGCTTGAATTTCAAACCCACGCATTTTTTTTTTTAAGTACTGTCTCGACGGGCGTCATACTTTCTTGCCCAAACATGCTTCCCATTGATCTTGAACTTCGCTACGTTCTTCCCGTTCAACATCACATCAATCGCCGAAACCGAACGCAATGCCATTCGAGCATACAATGGTTTCTCGAGAGGAGATGCAAGATCAGCCATCTCAACTTGTTCAACACAATCTCCAAACTCACTCGTAAACAGCTCCGTAACTTCCTCTTTCGAAACCGGGTAACCCCTCGAGAACGTAAGGAACATCGTTCTATCATCGACGGGGACTTCAATGACGTCTGACCAACCTGAAAATGCTGTCGGAGGCAACATTTGGTGGAGAGGGAGCGGCATGATTGTTATGGGACCGAAAAGTGGGTGAGGAAATCCTGGAATGGGGAGTGATTGAGGAAAGATCATGGAGGATGGAGGAGTAACCAAAACCTCTTGTAAAATGTCAGTGAAAATGAATGCACATAGATCATTTAGAAAGATCTTGATTTCGGCTATCGCGGTGAACTTGACTTGGTAAATCATTTGGAGAGAAATGTCTCTCCCCATGAGTGTTGCTGTGAGAAGCATTCCCCCATCTAGGGTAATGGGTGGTGCTTTGGACCTGAGAGTTTGTATGCATGTTGATGCTTCATTAGCCAAGGCATTCACCACAAGGTCTCCTTGGCTCACCATTTTTGATATGATTTTGGGAAACTTCTTGGTTTCCAACCACAACCATAGGGCCATCACCAGGAGAGATTCTCCTGGGTGGCGCATGAGACCAATGACTAGTCGACTGAATATTTCCCTGTCGATAGTGTGGAAAAGACGAAGTTCCTCAACGGTGATTGATGCCATGAAATTGGTTTAGCAATCCGATTGCTATCTCGGCTGAACAATCACGACGACTGATATACAATTGCGTGCTTCTTTCTGATTACAGCAGGGAAGCTTATAAAGGCTCTAACGGAACAATGTAATTAATTGATTATTTGCCTAACAAGTCACCGACGTAGATGGCAAAATATTCAAATTAGTTTATCAGACGTTCAAATTAATTTTGAATGACAAGAATGCCCTTGGTTAGTCTTGAAATGATTAAATCTCATAAGAAGAAAATAGAGGACTCTTGATGCAATTTATTTTTTTTATCTTGAATGACCGTATCACCCTTGCTCACTCCTAGTAGTCTTCACAGTTGCATATTTGGGACTATCATCTTTCTAACATGAAGGAGGTACATTATCAGAAAACCACAACGTCATGGCAAGTTTGCTTCATGTGGATTAAAATGTGCTCGAGTAGGCTTGTGTAAGCTATACATGTAACCCTAGCCAGTAATTTAGAGTAACAAATTTGTTAATTTTTGTATCGTAATTACTTTCTTATTCATGCATTCATTTTTATTGCAATATATCCTAAATTGCCAAGCATCATTACAATTACTGGCAATTTAAGCTGTAAAAATTTGGCATCATGTAATTGTGGTAGACCAATATTCTTTCCTCTTGTTTAAAAGATATTGAAGAGAGCATAATTGAGTGCTTTATCATTGATCACGTTGCCACTTATGCAATTGCCGATACAATTTTTTTTCAAGAGGGATGGTCAAAAGACGAATGTATTTTCATAATACGGCCAAATTTTAGTACGCATAAAATTATTTAACTTTTGAAATAGCCAAAGTAAAAGTATTAAGTAGTCAGAGTGGCTAAAACTTGAAAATATTGCAAATACTACAAATTACGTGAATCTAATGAAAATATACCGATGTTTAGAGGGCCTGCACGTCTAATTCCAAGGTGTACGAGTAAGTACTTTACCGTTAGACTAACGACGTTAGTACTGCAGTCAATTAATACAAACAAAAAGATTAATTGTTACTCGGACATTAATTATTACTTGGAAAGAAAGGTAACTAGGATAAGGTTTTGCCGAAAGAATCATGAATTAATGTGGTTCACACTATAACAAATTCAATTTGGAAGCTATTTAATTCTAGTTGTGTTGTGCGCCCCTCGGTCGTCTGATTGTGTTTTGGACAGCCCAGATGTGTTTTGATTTTTTACAGGTAAAAATTAATCAAAATTACATTAAAATTGCCGAATGCATCTGGACCGTCCAAAACACGATTGGACGGCCGAAGGGCGCATAACACCCATTTTTGGTGATGACAGGTATTTAACTTTTAATTACTCTCTTCGTCTTAATTTGTTTGATCATTTCACGATGTTCGTGTCTGTTTTCAATTGCTTATATTTTTTAATATGATTCTCCAAAATTTTGCAATATAAATCTTGTTTGATAGTTTTCAATTAGTCTATTATACAAAAAATTTATAATCATGAAAAATATTATAGATTAAACGATATAAGCAACAGGAAAATAGCACGAGCATCGAAATTAGACAAACAAATTGGGATGGAGGGATTGCTTCTTTTTTTTTTTCATCACATTATCATAATTTTTACATCACACCGTTGATTCAATCAGAGAAAAGTATAAAAATTAGAACCAAACTTGAATAAGTCTAAAAAAAACCTGCCTTTTTCATCTTTTCTAAAAAAAAATCTGTCTTCAGTGAATTTTTTTTTAACTTTGGTCTACATTTCATACTTTTACCATTCTCCTAATCGAGACAAACAAGTAGTAATTCAAAAAAATTAAGAGAAACAATATAAAAAAGACTCCCTCATAAAAGACCAAGTAATTTAGGCCAAAAAGTGCCTAATGTAACAACGTATTACTGGCAGTAAAAACTAAGATTACAGAGGAAACAAGTGACTTTTATAATTTAGTTTTTCTTTTCTTTTCTTTTTATAATTTTAGAGACCAATATTTTGCCTCCACAAAAAAGAATAAGAACAGTATAAAAATATGAATCGAAATTCAAAAAGATTCAGATATGACGACAATAAAGACAATAAAAAAAAATCTGTTTTAAATATTTTGTTTGTTTTTTTACACTCCTCTCGTTATGATGAATGGTTAATTCAAAAAATTTAAAGTTAATTTAACAAAAAATAAAAAGGACGAACAAAATACCAAAACGTTAATTTACCCAAACGTTAAGTTCTTATAAGCAAAAGCCTCAATATGATATATGCCCCCGCTTGCTATCACTTATAATCCAACTTATTTGCTTAAAAAAGCAAACGAAATGTGTTTATTAGTATGATAATCACTTATTTGGCTTTTCTAGCTTACTTGACAGTTAGATTATTTTAAGCTCCAATTTGAGGGGGGGGGGGGGGGCACGCTTATTTTTAGCTGTTAAAATATGAATGGATGAAAGAATCCTAAATGAATAAGTTACTCTTTCTCAAATTTATAAAAAAAAACTACTCCATTTTGAGAACTTATATAAGCAAACACGTAAAAACTTTTTTACAACTCGTAAAAAGCAATAGCAAACAGTTTCACAGTTTATTTTAATTTTTTTAAGCCAATCATCTAAAAAGCTGACTTATAAGTATTAGCAAAATGGGGCCTATTCCTCCCAAGTTAAATATGTTTCGCTTAATGTACTTTCACGATGAGGGGAACATGATTCGGATCTAGCACTCCTTTCTTGCTAAGATCAGTTTTTGACATTAGCATGTGGTGCTCGTATCTGTGCTCTGTTCTTCAGCCTTCGCTAGCCGCCGGTATATCTATTTAACGGTGAAGGTAGATATGGGTCTCTGATCATCCATTGTTTTTTGGATCTTTTACGCTCCATCGGTCGTGCCCGGTGCCAAAATCTTTCTTGGTGTTTTGATCATATATAGTGTACCTTAATTTGGTCGGATTTTTACCAAACAATAAAAAAATACTCCCTCCGTCCGGATTTGTTGGTCCACAAACATACTTTTCCAAGTCCTAAAATGTTTGTCCATTTTCAAAAGTTAAAGGATAAAGTATGCAAAATTTACTTTTTTGCCCCTTTTCTAAAACTTAAAAAAAAACAACTCAAAAACTAATTTTTTTAAATAATGTGTTTACATTTTTTAATTTTTTTTGCACCGTATTAAAGTTCTCAATGAGATCTATCAAACAAGATCCATATTGATTAAATTTTTCTTTTTGAAACTACATTATTTTTTAGTTTGAAAATTGCATGTAATTTTGTAATCAAATTAGAATGGAGGGAGTATTAAATTGAGGAATTGGGGATAAAATAAGAAATTAACAAACTCAAAAGGTAATGGAAAAAAAGTTGGAATTCCCAAAATGGACCAACAAATCCGGACGGAGGGAGTAGTAGACATATACTCCCGATCCCATAATTGGGTCTTGCTATTGTAAGCTCAGTGGGTTTAGAATAAGTACAAAAAAAAAAAAAAAAAAAGAACTCCATTGCACATTTTACTCTTTTCAACACATTTTTAAACCTTAATAGTACAAGTTTACTGAGTTTTTTTTAGCATTTTCCTTCATGAAATACACCTCTTTTTCCTTGTCTCCCCACTCAAAATAGGAACTGACCCAAATCAAAATGGACAATCGAGAATAACTTAAGGTGAACAAAATATTCAAGCCACTCAAGATTTACTTGCGATTGGCTCGATTAATAACTCATTATATAGATCGACATGCCTAATAATCAAGCGAGATTTAAAAATATTTTAAAACTCAGTTAAATATTTAAATCAAAACTTGAACAATCATGATCTACCCAACTCCTCCAATTTATTTATTTGCCCTGTATAGAACTTCTGATGAATTCTACTACAAATTCTGAATGCAGTTCTCGTCGAAAGCCAAGCTCCTTCGTACTGTGAGCAACAACAGAGCAGCAGAGCAGAACTGCTTATCTCTTCTCCAAGCCTGCACCTCTCTCTCTCATCTCACCCAAATCCACTGTCACTTCCTCAAACTGGGTCTCCAAAACAACCCACTAGTCGTCACCAAATTCACTTCCACTTCCTCAAATCTCAATGCCATCAACTACGCCTCCTCCCTTCTCTTCTCCTCCAACGCTAACAACAACAACTACAACATCATCTCTCTCTCCTACGATGCTTTCCTTTTCAACACAGTCATCAGAGCCTACGCTCAAACTGGTAGTCACCCAAACCACACTGCTATTTACTATTACAAACTCATGCTAGAATATGGAGTTTTGCCCAATAAATTCACTTACCCATTTGTGCTCAAGGCCTGTGCTTGTGTTGGGAGGTTGAGTTTAGGCGAACAGGTTCATGGGTTTGTGATCAAAATGGGTTTTGATAACGATCTTCATGTTATGAACACTCTGGTTCATATGTATGGATGTTGTGAAGGTGGGATTGGGTTTGCGCGTAAAGTGTTTGAGGAAATGCCCGACTCGGATTCGGTGTCGTGGAGTGCGATGATTGGTGGGTATGCTCGGTTAGGCATGTCAAGTGAGGCGGTGGGGTTGTTTAGGGAAATGCAGGTTTCTCGGGTCAGGCCAGATGAGGTCACTATGGTTTCGGTTTTGTCTGCTTGCACTGATTTAGGTGCACTGGAACTTGGGAAATGGGTGGAGTCCTATGTTGAGAGGGAAAAAGTTCCGAAAAGTGTGGAGCTTTGTAATGTAATCATTGACATGTATGCAAAGTGTGGTGATGTTGATAAAGCAGTGAACTTGTTCAGGAGCATGAGTGGAAAGACCATTGTTTCTTGGACTTCTGTAATTGTTGGTATGGCAATGCACGGTCGTGGTTTGGAGGCTGTTTCTTTGTTTGAAGAGATGAAAGAAAATGGCTTGGTTCCAGATGACGTAGTTTTTATTGGGTTACTCTCTGCTTGTAGTCATTCTGGATTAGTAGAGGAAGGCTGGAGATATTTCAATTCAATGTTGGAGGATTTTAGAATTGTGCCAAAGATAGAGCATTATGGCTGCATGGTGGATCTTTTAAGAAGGGCTGGACTCGTTAAGGAGGCGCTAGACTTTGTTCAGAAGATGCCCATTGAGCCAAATCAAATTATTTGGCAAACCCTGATTGCTGCTTGCGGTTCCCATGGAGAACTTAATCTAGGTGAAAGTATCACAAAACAGCTTATCAGGAATGAGCCTATGCATGAGGGGAATTATATATTACTTTCCAATATTTATGCAAAGAAGTCCCATTGGGAAAAGAAAACCAAAATAAGGGAGGTGATGGAGAAGAAAGGAATGAGAAAGATCCCCGGGAGCACTATGATTGAGCTTGATAACGAAATCTACGAATTTGTGGCGGGAGATCAGACGCATAATTGGTACAAAGAGATTTACGAGATGGTAGACGAGATGGGGAGGGAAATGAGAAGGGCTGGATATCTTCCTACTACATCAGAGGTGTTGCTGGATATTGATGAAGAAGACAAGGAAGATGCTCTAAATAGGCATAGTGAAAAGCTGGCTATTGCATTTGCCCTACTGAAGACGCCACCTGGAACTCCCATTCGGATTGTGAAGAACTTACGGGTGTGTGCAGATTGTCATTCTGCTACCAAGTTTATCTCCAAGGTCTATAACCGAGATATAGTGATGAGGGACAGAAATCGGTTTCACCATTTCAGGAATGGGATATGCTCATGCAACGATTTCTGGTGATAGGTTAACATTGTTCACAACCACAGATCTTAACCAATAGGCTGAGAAAGGTATGTTCACAACCATAGGTCATTGACTAGGAAAGAGTATTATTTTGGTCGTCTTTTGCTTGATGCAGTAGTTACCATAACATGTTAGTATATGTCGTGCATTGAATCCTCCATGATCATTTGCCTGGATCTCTGTCAACGGAAAAGTTATTGAATAAATTTTGTCCAATCTGATATTGTTGCTAGGAGTTATGTTTGATCATTCGAAAAACCTATAAACTTATCGAACATGCAGTTTGGTGGAGATGCTTTCATCAGGATTTACATTTCCAGTGCTTCTTATACTTCTTTCATGAGGCTTGGTCTACAATGTAAAATAGAGTGCAGCAGCAGTTGGGTACTGGAAATATTCAGTTCATCGGTTTTGCCCATTTGAGTATGTTGAACTTGAAACCCATGGTTCAGCTTTAGCTACAGTGAGTTGATTTTTGTAGCGTTTGTTTTTTCTCCCGCTGTGCTTTTGTTCACTATATAGGGGTATGTCCGCATAAATGGGTCTTCCTGGGACACTGACCTGGCAGGAGCCTCATGCACCGACTATTCATTTCTAGTGTTTTCCTTTGTATTTAGTTGGAGGAGCCTGGTTATGTATTGGCGCCTTCTAAGAATCAACTCAAAGTTGGTTTTGCTTTCCTGGCTTGGAACAATATGAATTGTGCATCTGAGAGTAAGGTGATCTGGTTGAGAAGGAGAACTCATCCCTTGCATCAAGCGATTCATAGACTAAATTGGAATTACCATTTTGGAAGTTCTCGAACAACTGGAATTACCATTTTGGAAGTTCTCGAACAACCCGTTGCAAAATTGTTTTGGTGACAATTTGAGAACTGACGTTTGCTTTGCTTTGTTCATATTGTCCTATGTTTAATACTGTCCATTTGCTTGGTTAGACTACTCGTGGAGAAGTATATATCATACGGATTACGGAGTATATCAAACGTTTTGTGAGATTATTGATATATCACACGCTTTATGAGATTACTAGTGAATGACCTGTGCTTGTACTAAAGGCACTTCATGCCTAAATAATCTCACTGGACAACCTTATCATACAACATTGTCCCATACCCAACCAATAAAACTTGGCTCCTTTCAAGAGGTCTCAAGACAACAAACACAATAGCTAATAAAAACACATTCAATGAACCAAAAAACAACAGTGAACAAACATAACGTTGTTCACGGATATACATCACGGGTATAGCAACTTTTCTGTTTGAGAATGATATCAAACTTAATATGACCAAATTGAACTATAAACGACCCATAAAATTTAAACTAATACCAATTTGCAATCCTAGGATCCAAATTCAAACATGACAATAAACACATTAAATAAAAGTCGAGCCCATACAAAAATATAACAAAAAAGGGGTGCTCTACATTAACTAGTTGTATTTAGAAAAAAGATCACTGGCCAAATAGTTTGTCTTCATCACTCATCATCCGTCCTAAATCTCGTCCATTCGTCCCAAATCTCATCCATTCGTCCCATCACCATCGGTGCGATCATAATATTTATAGATGTACTTGTAGATATATTTAACACATCTCAATCCAGCATGAACTTTCACAGTGGGAATATGGAAAAGATAGATGGCAGAATTAATTTTAGTTGTTACGTGATTGAAGTTATCTTTTTCACTTGTGGCTGTTACGCAATTGTTTTTGGGTTCCCAAGTATAGCTGGTCATTTAGGCAGGTAAAATCTGAGCCCAAAAATGCATCTTGGCCATCGATTAAAAGCTTAATCGATCTACGCCTCTGAGGGCTGGTGTGAAAATCAATCTCGACCATCCATTGAATCCAAGGACTGAAAATAGAAGGGATTCAAAAAACTGAGCCCTGTTATAATATAGATATATCTTGTGAATATTTAATCCGGCCAATAAAGATTTTAACCAAATGCCGGATGTAGTCTTCTGGATACATTGTCTAATCCTTCGTATCTAGCCAAACAAACAACTAGTTTAATAACATGTAGAATAAGAAGATACGTACAACTACTAGGGCTGCAAATGAATCGAGCTGCTCGCGAGCAGCTCGTGGCTTGGCTCGTTTAATAATCGAGCCGAGATCGAGCTCGAGTTTTAGGCTAGTTTAGTAAACGAGCTTGGTAAAGCTCGTCTCGGCTTGCAAAAGCTCAGCTCGTTTATATGTGGGCAGCTCGTTAAGTAAATTACCTTGGCTCCGCTCGTTTACGAACAAGCCAAGCTCGAGCTCAATTTTTGGCTCGTTGACTGAACGAGCCGAGTTGAGCTCTACATAGCTCGGCTCGTTTACACCCCTACATACAAGCCTACAAGGGTACGTTTGCATCACAATGGGCCTTCGGATTCGTGAAGGGCTAACATGACAGAGGCGAATAAAGGGTTTCTTTTTTCTTTTTGAAGAGATGCTAATATAGATTCACCATGGATAGCTTGATAACGAAATCTATGAATTTGTGGCGGGAGATAAGACTCATAATTGGTACAAAGAGATTTACTAGATGGTGGATGAGATGGGGAAGGAGATGAAAAGGGCTGGATATCTTCCCACTACATCAGAGGTGTTACTGGATATTGATGAAGAAGACAAGGAAGATGCTCTAAATAGGCATAGTGAAAAGTTGGCTATTGCATTTGCCCTACTGAAGACACCACCTGGAACTCCCATTCGGATTGTGAAGAACTTGCGGGTGTGTGCAGATTGTCATTCTGCTACCAAATTCATCACCAAGGTCTATAACCGAGAAATAGTGATGAGGGACAGAAATCGGTTTCTTCATTTCAGGAATGGGATATGCTCATGCAACGATTTCTGGTGATAGGTTAAACATTGTTCACAACCATAGGTCTTAACCAATAGGCCGAGAAAGGTATGTTCACAACCATAGATCATTGACTAGGAAAGAGTATTATTTTGGTCATGTTTTGCTTGATGCAGTAGTTACCATAACATGTTAGTATATATCGTCCATAGAATCCTCCATTATCATTTGCCTGGATCTCTGTCAAACGGAAAAGTTATTGAACCAAATTTTGTCCAACCTGATATTGTTGCTAGGAGTTATGTTTGATCATTGGAAAAAACTATAAACTTATCAAATATGCAGTTTGGTGGAGATGCTTTAATCAGGACTTACACTTCCAATGCTTCTTATACTTCTTTCAAGAGGCTTGGTCTACAATGTAAAATGGAGCGCAGCAGCAGTTGGGAACTGGAAATACTTGGTTCATCGGTTGTGTCCATGTTAGTATGTTGAACTTGAAAGCCATGGTTCAGCTTTAGCTACAATGAGTTGTTTTTTGTAGAGGTTTTTTTTTTCGCCGCTGTTCTTTTGTTTACTACATAGGGTACGGCCGCATAAATGGGTCTTTCCGCGACACTGACGTAGCAGGAGCCTCATACACCGAGTATTCCTTTCTAATGTTTTCTTTTGTATTTAGTTGGAGGAGCCTGGTTTATGTATTGGCGTTTTCTAAGAATTGACTCAAAATTGGTTTTGCTTTCCTGGTTTGGAACAATATAAATTGTGCATCTGAGAGTATGGTGATCTGGTTGAGAAGGAGAACTCATCCCTTGCGTCAAGCGACTTGTAGAGTAAATTGGAATACCATTTTGGAAGTTCTCGAACAACCCAGTTGCAAAATTGTTTTGGTGACAATTTGAGAAATGACTTTTGTAAAATTGTTTTGGTATCATTGTTCTTGTTCATACAAATTGTCTTATGTTTGATAAGTACTGTCCATTCGTTTGGTTAGACTACTCGTGGAGAAGTATATATCATATCACACGCTTAGTGAGATTATAGATCTTGTGAACATTTAATCCGGCCAATAAAGATTTTAACCAAATGCCGGATGTAGTCTTCTGGATA
This sequence comes from Vaccinium vitis-idaea, assembly GCA_963854785.1. NCBI lineage: Eukaryota > Viridiplantae > Streptophyta > Magnoliopsida > Ericales > Ericaceae > Vaccinium > Vaccinium vitis-idaea. Next base: position 9,433,057 of record OY978224.1, read on the forward strand.
CATTTTCTAATCCTTCATATCTAGTCAAATGAACAACTAGTGTAAGAACATGTAAAATATGAAGATACGTACATCTCCTACGATGGCACATTTGCATCACACTAGGCCTTTGGATTCGTTACAGGGTAACATAATGGTAATACAGAATTTTATTTTTATTTTTGTATTCTAACGAGATGCTAATATAGATTCACTATTGATGAGCTTTTCCCCCTCTTATGGTAAATGAAGTTACTCTGAAGAAAGATGAGAACACTGTAGTTGAACGTTTCAAATTCAATACTTATAAAGACGAATATAATCCTTACAATAAATCAATAAATTACCTAGTGTTAGCATTTATGTTAACACTTAAAATTGCAAAAACAATTACAGACAAGGACCAATACAACAGAGAGAAAAAAGTATGAGGAGTTTGTCGACTTTTCTATACCCAAATTACACTTCCCTTCTTTTTCCCGCGTAGTAACACAAGTAAACGTTTCGATCACGTAGGAACACAGTAAACGGTGCTTCTCCATATCAATGCCTCCAAATTAACGACACAACGAATCCTGTAGGTTGACTAACTTCGCCCTGAATGGGGAAGTTTTCCCACCTCTCTCTCTCTCTCTCTCTCTCTCTCTCTCTCTCTCTCTCTCTGTGGTATGATGAATCCTGTAGGTGGAATAACTTCCCACTCCCATTGCTGCGTTTGTGTTTCCATTTTTTGCCGAAAGGAATCCACATCATTACGGGGTTACTCAAAATGTGACATTCACCCTTATCTATTAGATATTCAAAAATCAGTGTATTATTGGTGCCCCTCTTACACATCTGTTTTAGTAGATATTTTGGCTCTCAAGGTTTAAATATTTCTCTCATGCTGCACCCTATTTTCACCCTTCACTGTTTCCCTCACCTGCTCTTCTATGTAGACTGTAGAGTCTGTTTTAGTCAATTCTGTTTAGTTTTGTACATGGGTAAACTGCAATAATGTTGTGAATCAACTTGATTTTGACAATCAAGGATGAAGCTAGGGGTGGCTAATAGGAACTGTCGCCTCTGCTACAATTTGAAAAAGTCATAATATAAAACCTCATCCCTCCTCCACATATATAGGGAAAAACCTACGGGTACAGAACGGAACGCACAGAAAATGTACAAAGATCTTTTGATTGAAACGGTGGGGCCTTGGTTGAACCACTTTTAACCGTTTGATTGAGTTGGAATTTTGTGGGGCCCCTCGGAAAAATGTTCTAAGAATAATGAACGGTTCGGATCACTCGTGTGGGACCCAAAAGTGGGTCCCCGAACGCGCTCTGTACATTTTCTGTGCATTTCGTTCTATACGGGTAGCAACCTCCCATATATAGTCCGCACCTACTATGTCAAAATCCTGGCTCTATTATCCTTGAATAGAGTCCTCCATGCATTCATAAAATATCGGGGATATGTAGCCTGAGTTTAGTGAATCCTTGGGTCCATTTAAGCTCCCATTTGGCTTACTGGTGCTTGATGAAGTCTCCTGGCCATAGAGAAAAAGAATTACCAAGACAAATTTCTCGGCATTCAAACACTCTATTTTCAAGGACTTCTCAATCTGAGAAAGCGTGGGGTACTAACTATTTTTGCTTGCAGTTGTAATTTTCAAAAAATTGCTGACTTAAACTATTGTCTGATGGGTTCTCTTCGGGTGATTGTAAAGCAAGTAGCAACGGAGATTCTCTCTTTTTGTTTCCCCCTTTTTCTTTTCACTTATTTCGTGGGTCATGATTGGTACGTAGTGAAGGAATGGGGACAATAAAAGACCATTTGTTCCATTTTTAATTGCTGTCTTTCTTGATTTGTGTTTCAAACTTTATGATTTTGGCTATGTTTGGTTACGAGGAGTTGTTGGAGTTAGCAGCCTTTTGAACCCACAGGAATGTGTTTGATAAGTGTATATTTTCATGCTTAGTTTTCTTCATAAGGACATGTTATTCACGCCTGAACTGGCTCCAATAGAATTTCCAATCTTCTCGCGTGAAATGGTGCACGAGACTGTGACATATTTCACACACCATAGCAATATAGATTTACTCAGCTATCTAATTTAGTAAGAGACACATCAAACTATCCCTTATTTAAGTTAGTTTTAAACTGCATGACTCAAAAACACCAAGTCAGTTCCATTATGCTTTTTCTATGGGGGGGGGGGGGGGGGGGGGGGAGAATTGTTACTGGCAAATTGTCATTGTTGCACAAAATTAAACCTGATTTTATTGTGACCTCCAAAGTTTGTGAGGACCTTCATCTATTTGGACAGGTCACGAAAGTATCCAGATTTAGAGGTGCCAGTATTTACCTCCATCATAGTCGAGTACCTACTAAAAAAAAGTGATACTAAAAATGTCACTTACTTTAGTATCTCTGATTTTACCACACAATTGGTAGGAAGAAAAACCAGAAGGGAAAGCTGCAGCTTGATAGGGAAAAACTCGAATTTAGGTATGACATCTTGATGACAGGGTAGTTAAAAATTGTGGTCCAAACATCTTAAGAACTTAAGGAGACACTAATTAATAACAAAAACATTGTTTTAAGATCAGAATGTAGTGATTGGAGTATAATTGTTACTTGCAAAACTGGCAACAAGTACAATTTTGAAACATAAGCCAAGGTAAAGCACGTGCATCTTGACAAGTGACTTAGGCCTGTTTTGGCTAAACCGGCTTATTGGCTGAATAAGCCAAGGTAAATTAGCATACTTTTGCAATCATTTTTAGCAAATAAACCAATAAGCCCAAACTTGTAAGACAAAAAATAAGTCACTTCACTTTTAGGCCAAACTTGGCCTAATTACTAGTACTTGGAAATAATTGTGGGGAGTTGTTTGATCTTGTTCTCCTTTGGATCTCCACTTCAGATCTAGGTGGAGCACCACCTTCCTCAACCTAGGCGTGCAAGAGAGAACACTGTTAGTGCCTACTGGCCGCCGTTGGCCGGAGGGCGCTCCGATGCCTAAGTCACCCTAAGAGAAGAAGAATACAAAGCTCAAGAGTGAGTAGTGGTGGCACCCTTTATAGGGTTTAGAACCACCCTTTATATAGAGTGACCTGACTTAGGCCCCAAGTAAGCTCGTGCTAGGCACATGCCTTAAATGCTTTTTGAAGTGACGTCATGGATGACACATCTAGTGCCACATGACCGAACTGAACCACTGATTTGTACGTTGGGTACTAGAAATACTCTGTCGTGCACATTTGAGTACATTGAACCTGAAAGCCATGGTTCAGCTTTAGCTACAGTGAGTTGATTTTTGTAGCGTTATTATTTCTCCCAATGATCTTTCGTTCACTATATTGAACTTGAAAGCCATGTTTCAGCTTCAGCTACAGTGAGTGGATTTTTGTAACTCGGTTGTTCTAGAACTTTCTTTCCCGTGTCTTCTTCTGAGTTCAGTTGGAGGTGTCTGGTTTATGAATTGGCGTCTTCTAATAATCGACTTAAAATTGGTTTCGTTTTCCCGGTTTGGACATTGGAACACTATAAATTGTGCATTTGAGTATGGTAATCTGGTTCAGAAGGAAAAATCATCTCTTGCATCAAGTGATTTAAAGATTAAATTGAAACAGCCCAGTTGGAAAATTGTTTTGGTGACAATTTGAGAAGTTTTACGTTTGCATTGCTTTGCTCATGTTGCCCTATGTTTTATACAGAGTCACAGACAGTGTCTACAGGGGCGGATTTAGATGGGGGCATGTGGGGGCACGTGCCCCCACTGACTTTCACCAATCCTTTTTTTTTTTTTTTCAAGTAACAAAATAAAAGACGCGTTACTGCCTTACTGGGTTAGCCCTAAAAAACAAACCTACTCCTCTCCTTTTTGGAGAACCCATTCACTAATTCACCACTACAAACCAAAGAACCCAGTCACCGATTCACCCAATACAAACCAAAATCAGTCAGTACTCCGGCCGATCGGTATTTCAATGTCGCACTACAATCAGTTCTCCGGCCATTCGGTTTAATTTCACCTTTGAGCATCAACGTCTTCTCTGGTCGTTCGGTTTAATTTCGCCGTTGAGCATCAACGTCTTCTCTGCTGCCTAGCCTACCAAACAATACACGGTACACCTCCAAGTTTCTCTCTCTCTTCTCTCTCGCCATATATAAATACATGGTTGTTGCCTATCGGTCATCGGTGTTTGTATCAATTAATACAATATAAATTGTGACTAGATATCAAAGAGAGTAATTATAGCCAACCAAAACGATGTGTAGGCTTAGAACCTTAGCCACCATAACAAAACCTTGCAAATTTGAGAACATGGAGAGAATAACTTGATATCAAAGAATAAACTTCAGCTGCAACAGGATTGAGCTTGAAAGCTTTCATGCACAACTTCAGAGCATGAAAACGGACAGATTAATTCGTGTCATTTTGGGTCGGGGCCGGGTTACCGTGTCGACACGATTAGACGAACAGATTAATTCATGTCATTTTCGGGTTATGCGGGTTCAACCCGAACCCGACCTGTTTACTAATCGTGTTTTCGAGTCATGTCATATACGTGTTTCGTGTAAAAAATACTCAACACTAACCCGCTAACTTCGTATTGTGTTGTCGTGTCGTGTCATAAATTCTCACCCCTCGTACATGCCTTCAAGGGCACGTTTGCATCACAATGGGATAGTAGGTATCCCTTTTAAGTCCTTAACATAACCATCTCACAAATCTCGCAATTGATGCCACATTGACTATTTGAAGTAGTTCTTGTGGAAGCTGATGTAAAGGGATTGATAAGGACCCAGAGCATCATTTAGTTTTCAAATCGAAAAATAAATTGTTTTGGTGCATCATTTTTTAAGGTTCTTTAAACCAAATTAAAGTAATTCATGAGATCTTTGATACTGTTAAAAAAAATCATAAATTTATGTACAAAAATACTTCATTTTTTTTATCACAAATTTTCAATACTTTTGGTAGGGGTGCAGCAATTTAGGACATAGGGAGTATTATTTTAAATTTCAATTATATTTTTCTACATCACATCATTATAATTTTTACATCACACACAGTTCACCTCGACGGGGAAATAAAAAAACGTGTAAAATTATAACCTAAGTTGAAAAAAATCCATATGAAGACAGTAAGGACGTTACTAAAAACCTGTTTTTTTCATCTTCATAAAAAAAAATCGTCTTCAATGAACTCTTTTTTTTTTTTTTGCTTTGACCCGCAAGGTAATAAGTAGTATCTAAATTCAAACTCAGCTTTCTTCTTGTAGCAAAAAAAAAAGTAAAGATAACGGAAATAACTGAACAGTTTCTTTGGTGGCAAAAATGAAGAAGTAATATAGTACGAAATAATTATCCCTATGAAAGAACACGTTCTTATGTTGGGATACCGTAATGTTGCGTAAGAATGAAAAATCAACTACTCTTTGGAATCAAATTCCTAATAATTCAATACCTGAAGTAATTTGGTTTTTTGAATAAATAATGCATGAAGTAATTTTATTACAATGTTTGGATCAATTCAATAAATTTATCAATGAAATTTTATTTATTTTTTTAGTTTTATTAGAGTTAGCATTTCTTTTTTATGAGTTAAACCAGGAATCTAGAATTTACCATAAGGAAGAGAGATCACATTCCCACGTAGTTCCCGAATACGATTCTTTATTGAATATGTAACAAAAAATCGAAAAAAATTTGATATCACATTCTCTTTCCTACTAGAAGTTATTGTCACTTCTTACAAAAGAGATCAATCTTGTGTAAGTTAGACATTGATCATGTTTGCCAGCTCTTCTTCCCATAACTAGAGCGTCTCCAATGGTAGAGTTGTTATTTAAATAGCTATTACTATAATATAGCAATAAACAGTGTCAAATTCATGTAATTTTTTTCAGTGTTGCTCTAATTATGCAAATGCTATTTCTTTTTCTTTTTTTTTTTAAATGTCAATTTGAATTGCTATTTGTGAGTCACATGATGAGAGAGATCGATACAATGGGGCATGCTAAATTATTACCATAGCTATCTCTATATAGCACATAGCTATAAGGAAATATAGTATCTTGTTTTAACTCACCACTAGAGAAGTGAATATAGAGCTTCATGTTCTATTACAGATATAGCAATACATATAACATGCGATTGGAGATGCTCTAATGGCTCCTTTTTATTTGGTACTCATCATCAGATCAAAAAATAACACCACAATATGAGGACAAAAAACATTGAAGTTTTCAAAGAAAGACTCGATCAATAATCCTTCAGTACAAAATACCCAAATTATAAACTCTAGAAGTAGTACTGTCTACAGGATGAATAAGTTTTCCGTTTTAGCAAATGAGTTCACCAGGTGCTTAAATCATGGTCGATTTTAGCTTGATTTTAGCAAATGAGTTCACCTAAAATCAACCATGATTTAAGCACCTGGCGAACTCATTGGGCCAATTGGATAAATCATGTCTCAAATCTCAGGGGTAAATCACTTAAAAATATGATCATCAAGCTTATATTCACTGTTACTGTCTATCAAATTTGGCTTGAAAGAAATGTTTGCAAATTCCAAAATGCATCTTGCTCTGGACCTAATGTGATCAGCAAAATCCATTCTATGGTGAGATACAGATTGATGTCCTTACGAAATCTTCCTAATGGACCTCAATCTCAGTGGTTGTTATCTAAGTGGGGACTGGTTTGAAATTCTCATCTCCTTAAATGTTAAGTTGGTACTGCACTTCAACTCATTTGATTTAAATGTAGATGGTAGATATTGCTTTGTGCAGGTCAGTCAGCTTTGAGCTGAAGGGGCAACTTAGGCAACCATGAGACAGATAGGATTCAGCAAGGCTATGAGCTGAAGGTTCATTGGAGGGGGCCCATTCCATCTTGCATTAAGTGAGCAGGATATAAGAGTCCCTTGTGTGCAGCTGTGGTGTGAAATCACTGCCCATGATTGGCTGCCAAGTAATTCAGTTTAATGCTGTCTTCTAAGGAAGGAGGCATTCCTCGGGTGTATTTGGTTTACATGCTCTTATTGTTGTCTCCTTGGAAGGAGGCATTCCATGGGGTCTGTTTGAGTTACTTGGGTTCTGTTAGTTATTCTGGAAATGCTCTTGTTATCTTAGTGCATTGCATATCTTGTGGACTGCCATAACTTGGGCAGAGCTGACATTTCTATATTCTGTATTCATTGATGTTCAGGCCAGCTGTGTGTTTGATCAGCTGCTATTGAACTACATTTGTTTGTTGCTGTCCAGATTCTGTTTCTATTCAGATCTGATTTCCCATCCCCATTGCAGTGGGGTATGCCTACTCTAAGGGGGCTGTCCTTAGAGAGAACATTTCCCAATGTGCTGTGGTCCCATGCTGTTGAAGTCCATAGCTGTGTCGCTGCTCTGAATGTTCTATATGGAGTATATTGTTTCTGAGCAGATCTTTACACTACTGGACCTCCAAATTCCAGATGAAATGCTGTCCAAATCTGTCCATATCTGCAGGAATTTGAGGTTCTAACTCCAGATTCTGTTTGATGTTGCTGCCATGTGCTCCTATGCTGTCCAGAGTATATACCTACTGCTGCCATTATGATCCCTTCAGTTTACATCAGTTAAACTATTAGTCCAGTGTAGTACTTCTACCATTTTGTTGTATGTTTCTTTATCATCTTTCTAGATGGTTAGGAAACATCCAATTGATTACCCATAGTCCATTGTAGCCAGTTGACGTTAGATTACCTTTTTCTTTTGTTTTTCTGTTGTTTTCTTGTCTTTTCTTTTTGTCCTCCTGGGGTATGCCCCTTGTAGGCTGTATATTCGGTTAGCCCTCTTTTTATTTCAAGCTATTTTACCCAAAAAAAAAATTCAATAAGCAACTGTAAAATAGGAATTGTCATAAAAACCACTTGTTTCTATATACTATGAATCATTTCAAAAAATGACAGTTTGCAGTATCAAACAATTCTAAACTCGAGGATTTCAGTATCAATGAACAAAAGATGACTCAATACAGAAAAAACCCAACACAATTTGAATGTTTGCGACCAAGGCCACATTATTTTCCGTGTAGTCTGGTTCTGTTATATCAGTTAATTCTGGGGGCTGATTTCCCTTACACAATTTGACTAAGCAATACTATCGCAATGGACCAGGATGAAGCTTGGGTGAAACTAAGTGGAGCTTTTCCATTAGCCAAGGGCCCAGCCAGAACCTAACCGTTGCACCATTCCCAACTCACCATTTGCAGCCCTCCTTGAAGAGCCGAAATAGGAGTAGGCCCCTCCATAGCATTGGTTAACCATACGTTAAGAAGGAATTGTGCAGATTTAGCAGCCACACGAACAAATAATAGAACGGCACAAAAATAACGAATAAAACATTGACCTCATTATTATAAATCAAGTTATGGAATATTTCAAATAAATCTTGAAATTCAAAACTCCCTACCATCCAATAAAAACTTAAAAGTCCTAAGGCAAGCAAGTCTAAGACTCTAAACAAGAAACCAGTTGCAGATTGGTAGTATAGTTTAGTGTGATATTGGACACCGCATGATAACTGCGCCAAAATAGAAGTTTTCATTAAGATCCTTCTACAATTTTCCTTACCATTGCATTAAAGAGTACGAGATTAATAAATCAAGAAATTGTCAATAGAGATGGCAACACGTTGGTCCGGTTTGGAATTGTAATTACCATATCCAAACACGAAGAGTTTAAGTGCATCCAAACCTGACCGATCCTCGTTGATTTTCACCGAATATCATAACCAAATTTAAGGGGTTCGGTTTTCACATGAAATTAGATTGGGTGTTGATACTTGATGGTAGGATCGAAATCATGGTAAGACTATCTTGATAAATAAATTATCAATGCATGAATCCAGCATGAACTTAGGACATTGTGCTTGACATTGTACGGTTGATGGGCACATACCATTTTGCCAAACTCAAAGAAAGTATAAACACAATGTCTCATGCTTTCAGTAGAGAAGTGGAGCTTTCATATCTTCAATGTTCAAAAATTAGAAGTAATAGGTTAGATGTGGTAGAAGGTTACTTACCTCATTTGTTGCACTTTGGCAAAGAAGTGTTAATGAAATTCTTCGTGCAGACCTACCCAAGGAATCATACAGCATATAAATAAGTAATCCCAGACATAGTTTCAAACTAGCATAACAGTTATTTGCCAATATGATCAGAGAATGATGTGTAACACGCAAAAAAATTCAATGAGTTTGGCTTTTTGTGTCATTGAAATAAATTAGTATAGATCCTGGATTTTGAATGAATGAAGCAAGGTAGTTAGCAAATTGAATTGGGTCTCCAGGCCTGCCTTTCGGCTTGGAGGTATAGGTGTCCGCAATCTTTTTTAGAGCAACTACTATGTGCATATGTTATGAGAGGTTAAGTCTCTCTCCAATCCTCCTCCGCTCATACCCCCATTGATTGGGGATCACATGGGTATTGTTATAAATGTAAAGCATGCTAATAGAACATGGTTGGCTTCCTACCTGGCTTGCCAGATTCATTGAGTTACCACCGCCTGATCAGTCATTCCTTGGACCATCATGTGAAACAATTTTGGGATGATACAATTGTCTGTGCTTTGTAATCTATCATATTTTGTTATAACTAGTTAGAAGTATGTTTGTATCACATTGTTCAAACCTACAAGGTCCGGTAGGAAAGAAAGCGGTAGCCAGTGACGGAATCCAATATGCAGCTACGTGTACACCACCGCGTCGCATTCTATTAGCAACTCATGCAATCTAAAGCTAAATTCAAGAACTTCCACTTTCTTATGTAACAACCCTTTGGATAAAAAATTTACCCCAAAAAAAAAACCTTTGGATAAATTAGAGGTTATTTTTCGCACCATTACATTTTCACCAACAGTCCATCTAGTGATTGCATAACTCTTACTTGTAAGAAAAAGAAAGACTTTAGCTTATTTATTGTAACTCATAAATGCAGATACATGGATATAATAAATTGAAGAGGCTGTGCATGTGCACATATGTGTATATGTACATATGTATGTATGCGTGGTGTTTTCTTGACATTGTATAATTCAATCTTTGACATACTGGTAATCAATAAATTGATGGCATATATAGCATATTTTTCTGCGCAACTGGAAGTATCGGATTAATTACAAACCCAACTTCCTGATTTTACCTGAAAAGACGAATAGGATTGAACAAAGGCTCAACAATTGTTTTGGTGCTGCGATCATCCCATTCCAAAGATTCCCACCACTGTTTTCCTCCCCGAATGCGCTTGAGAGCAGCTGGTGCTGTTGCGTGCAACGAGAGAGGCAGTCTCCTTGTCATGGGACACTTGTATACAGAAATAAATTGCAGAGATTCACATATCAACATGCCTTTATATAGGTTTTTTAGTCTGGGTAGCTTATGAAGAGCAAGCTTCTGGAGTTTCGGGAGTGTGATTGTGCTGATATCTGGGTGATTGCTATGGTCACTCGTCTGTGCTTCCACTATAATGTCCTCCACATAATCACAATGAACCACTTCAAGTACCTCTAGGTTGGGGAAGTTGTGCAAAAACTGGGCAGGGAAAATGTTCTTAATACTTGGACATCTTCTGAAGCACAATTTCCTAAGGTTAAAGGAAATGTTGAATGGTTGCACAAACCGATCGAAGAGTAGCCTACAATTGGGTAGTTCATGAATGAATAATGACTCGATGGTTATTAATGGAATCGGGCCGTCTTCTGAGAAGGATGATGATGAAAATATGGACTGTATACCATTGCAGTGGGTGACACGAAATGTTCTAAAAGATCTGGCATCTCTCAATGACGGAATAGCTGATAAGCTAATGACATTGTGGCATCCTTGAAGTTCAAAGGAATCTATGTTTGTGGGGAGCACTAGCTGATCTACTCCGCTTCCAAAAAGTTCAGATTCAATATTGATACCAACTTCTTTTCCTACAGGTCTGTAGTAAAACCGATATTTTCCCACTATAAGACGGTACTTCTCCAACCCATGGCACTGCTGAGATGTCACATACCTGGTAAGCTCTAGTACATTGTGAAAGTTGACGCCAACAACTTTTAACTTCTTCAAGCCCAGGAGATCTTCTGCCGACACTTCTACTCTTGTCGCGTCAAGTCTTAAGGCATTGGAGTTCAGAGAGTCTGCACAACTTCCAGCTAGGAAATGTCTCTAATATCTCATTGTGGGAGAGGTCCAATTTCCTGAGATTAACCAATTCTTCTATACCTTGTGGTACTTCACGAATCATGCTTCTACTCAGTTTTAACTCTTTCAATGCCGTTAGTTTCTCTAGTGACGGCACAGAGTTCAGCTGTGTACAGTTCTCTAGGAATAGTGCATGCAAATTCACCAAGTTGGAGATTGAGTCTGGCAGACACTGCATGTGGTTAAAGGACAAGTCCAATACCTTCAGACGATGCATATGCATAAAGAAACATGATGGGATCACTGGTAATGCAGGATATTTATGCCTCAGTAGCAAAGTGGTAAGCCGAGGGCAAATGGGCGGTCTAGTAGGAAGTTCTATCCTGTTGTACATCAAAGAAGCCCTCTCAATATACTCAGACCAGTCTTCATATGGTACTTCTTTAAGGCCCTCACCAGCTTTTACCATGAATTGAGGCCTGCTCGCTGCTATTCTCAGAGCCATATCTCTGATCAAATCATGCATCTTCACACATTCTTCCTTATTTTTGTTGGAAAGACTCTCCAACAAGTACGAATTTACGAGCTTATTCAATATATGGTGACCCTTGTCAAACATTGCGTGTACACTGTCCATCTCAGCGATTAGTCCCTCAGCAATCCAATACTCGATCAGCTCTTCCTTAGGGATGCAATGGTCTTCGGGATACAACGCACAATACAAGAAACAATCTCGGACCACTTTATCTCTTAGGCGACTATAACTAAATTTCAGTTGCTCAAAAACCTCCCTTTCACTGTCTTTGACATCTTTTGTCGAGCAGATCAATTCATTTAATGCATTTCTCCACTCACAGGTTCCCTTCAAGCCTCGCACACTTCCAGCTACTGCAACAATTGCAAGCGGCAAACAAGCACATTCTTTGGCAATTTCTATTGCAATTTCTTTCACTTCAGGAGCAAGCACTGCATCCTGTTCAACGGCCTTGCTCAGAAATAGATTCAATGCTTCCTGCTCCGTGAGAAGCTCCACTTTGACAATTGTGCAGTCCATCATTCGACAAACTTCTAACAATCGCGTGGTTAACACTAGCTTACACCCGCTAGAGTCAGTTGGTTCCGGAATACCCACCCTCGCCAAAAGGAAAGCTTCCCATAGATCATCTAATATGAGCACATACCTCTTCTTTTGGGACAGTACCTCATATAGTTCCGATGCGTTTCTCATTTCATTCTCATCGTCAGAAAGACTAAAATTCAGCACCTTAGCTATTTCCCTCTGTAGTATTATAATGTTGGATGCTTTAGATACAGTGACCCAAAAAACATAATCAAACTTGTTTGTTTCTTTCAATAATAGATTGTGAATGTGCTTCATGATGGTTGTTTTGCCAGCACCCCCCATTCCTGAAACACCAATCCGCTTAACCCCATCATCCATCAAGCATTCCCAAACATTCTCTGTGTTCCTTGCCTCTGTGGATTCAACAAAATATTTTGTTGGTGGTATCAATAGCCTACCAGTTGGAAGTGCATCAATCATCAAACCCTTGAATCTGCCTTTTTCTTGCAGATTGTCCACCTCTTTAATGTTCTCCACAATACGCCTTCCCAAACGGGCACGTGACAAGACATTGGTCCTTCGTTCAACTACTTGTTGCTCTATCATTTGCATATCATCTTTTTTCTTTTGCACATCTAGGAGCCAATCTTCGACTTCTTTCTTTCGTCTTTTCCATGAATGTTGTTGCTCTTCAGATTTCAGTTCTTCATTGATATCTTTCTCTTGATTGCTCAATCGACCAATCTTTCTTTTGAGATTTTGCATGTTGGCATCCAGGCAATTGCCATATTCAAACCATTTTGCAGCTGCTCCCCACATATCCTTCCCAATTTCATAAACTGTACCTAAGAATTCCATGTTGTCTCAGTTCCTGCAATTACACAAATAGCAGAGGATCGCGTTTAAGGGGAAAATCAAGAAGAAAACTTCAATAAAACTCGGCAGCAATTAATAATTTCATTTCCCTCACATTGTCTTTTATCTGCTCATATCCAAGATGCAAACATATAGCATAATTGGTACATGCTCCCACAAAGTGAGTTGAAACAATCGAGTACTTCGACAAAAAAGCATAAGAAAACAATGGATAATACACATTCTATACATTGATGTTTCCAGAAATCACAATACCTCTTTTGTGAACAATGGAATCACCTAATGTACCTAACCATGTACGAAGGCCTCGCCTACGTTAATGTCTAGCGGGCACCTACTACTCATTTTCATACCAAGAATTACCTAAGTTCTGAACCAGTTGAGCTAGTTCAATTGGCCACCCATGCATGCTCTAAATCTGTCAAGAGTCAAAACTTGTTGAAAGCAAAGATTGAATTTTACCCGCGCGTGGCAGTGGGTTGTGTGGCTGCAATGTGGCATTTTGATGGCACTTAGCACGTCGGCGACTAGTAGTTGCACTTTCCTATTGCGACTTGAGAGTAAGGTGGCGCTAACATGGATGCGGCGTGGCGTTCTAGAAGCCCCTCGATTAGTGATTGTTAGAGGTTAACTAACCATGGGGTGCGCCTTTTAGGATGGTTGCGATCACAACTGTCGATCGCGATCAGATGGATGAGACCAAATCCAATCAGGTGTGAGTGAACCATCACACCTGTTTAGTATACCCAGTTCATCTGAGCCTTGTGGATCAATCCAACTATCAGAATCGAATGGGTGCCTGCCTCTTCAAACAGGTACGAATGATTCTTGATTCTCCGTTTCGTTACTATAGCAGATATTTTGTTTGTCTTCATTAGTGCAAACGCAAATAGAAAGAACCCAGAGTTCGGTTTCGTTGTATTTCAAAGGTGGATTTGCTATATCCCAATGTACACCACCTGGTGGGAGTGATAAGCCCTCAATAGTGTAAATAATGGGGCTGATCTCTCTCATTTTTGCCACACACGCATGCATATCATAGCTTTAATCAATTGATTTTGCACGTAGTTGAGTTTTTGTTAGTTTCAGGAGAAACACAAGAATAAGGCGTATTTTAATGCCATGAATAATCCAAGGGGTGTCCAAGCACCCAAGGCCACGTGGCACTCCGCCATCAAGTCCCGTGAGTCAAGGAATGAGGTATCGGACAAGACTCGAGAAGCCAAAAGGCCAAGAGAAGGTCGAGCGAGAAAGGCAGGAGATTGTACAGGGGCTACTGGTAGTGCAAAAACCTCACTACTAGTAGCCAGCGATCAAAGACTCTGGCTACCAGTATCCCACTTTTCTCACTGCCGGTAGCCACTGCAAAATTCAGCAACTTTTGTGCCCAATCCGGCTTTAATCTAGGGGCATTTTATACTTTTGTAACACATTTTTGGGGGCTATAAAAGCCACTCAACCCCAGTTTTTTTTTTTTTTTTTTGTTATCTCTTACTTTCACTTTCACTTTCTATCACTACCTCCCTTTCACTTTCTATCTCTACCTCCCTCTACCTTCTCTCTACATTTCTTTTACTTCTCTCTAGATTTTAGCCTTTAATCCCTAAGAACCAAGGTTTTGGCCTTCATTAATTTTGTAAGTGCTACTCTTATCTAAATAGATCTCAAGTTTATTATCGTTTATTTCATGTTTTGTACTTCCTTGCCATTTCCTTCCATGTTTACTTTAACTATGGGTGAGTATGTCCATAGGCTTAGTCATGGGGTGAGTATTTGATGGCTTCTCATTATTGTGCTTAATGTGGGTTTTTTAATGGATTGATTACTCATGTTTTTGCTAACTTAGGGTTGTTAACTTCTTTCATTGGGTGTAGACAAAGAACCTTGGCACACCCAATGCTTGGAACCATGGCACACCCAATGCTTGGAACAATGGCACTCTAGGTGTTTGATAAAATGTCTAAACGAGATTTTTTTCAATTTCCAAACCCCAATGTTTGAGATAAAATGTCTAAACGAGATTTTTTTCAATTTCCGAACCCCAATGTTTGAGATAAACTAAATTTTCATGGATACATCTTCTAAGTGAAAGCAAGGTATATTGACTCTCATTTGAGTTAAATTTGAGAAGCATTAAATAATCTAAGACATATGCGGTTGAACCCCTCGACTTAGCCTCTATTAAATAGTGTCAAAACTTAATTTTTAGTCAATTAGAGGTAGAGAGAGAATTCCACCAAACCAAAAGGTTGGCCGTCCTAACGCCAAAACCCTCTCGTAAAACAAACCTCAAACTAGCTCTGAGTTCCTTCCCTGTGGAAATCAACCCCGGACTTCCGGGTATTATGCTGCAACCAACCTAGCCCTACACTTGGGGCGACGCTATCTATGATGCAAAGTTAGGTCGCAAGCATTTTTTGGCATCGTTCCAGGAGAAGGCAACAAAATGGAGCTAGTAAAGGAGCTTGATTTACCCCCACTGTAAGTATCCCACTCTTTTAGTTGTTTTCAATTTTCTTTTAGTTTACTTTGTTATTATAACGAGGCAGTGGCGAAACCCCTCGAAACTATTGGGAAAATGACCAAAGCATGGCAAGGAGGACAAAAAATGACGATTTCATGGTCATGGTTTCAGAAATGACCAATACATGACACGGAGAAAAATAATTCCACATACATGGCATTTTATCATTGCACTACCCAAAATATCCCTTAGTGTATTTTTTTTTTCCCCAAATCATACAAAACCCCAAGTGCAATGATTTTGATATAAGGTGTAATGTTAGTTCATACAATGTGCAAACCTAATTCAGTTACAGTGCAATTTTGAGATTGCCCGTCCAAAAAGATTCGATTTGATCTCACACTGGCAAGGCAAGTTGGACTAACGTGAGTGCAGTGCTTTTATTGCACGGTGCAAGGGTTTTCATTTAGAGTGCAATATTGTTGCATGCACACAGTGCAATTTTGAGATTGTCCGTCCAAAAAGATTTGATTTGAGATTACACTGACAAGGCAAGTTGGACTAACATGAGTGCAATTCTTTTGTTGTAAGGTGCAAGAGTTTTCATTTACAGTGCAATGTTGTAGCATGCACAGTGCAATTTTGAGATTGTCCGTCCAAAAATATTTGATTTGATATTACACTGGCAAGACAAGTTGGACTAACATGAGTGCAATTCTTTTGTTGCAAAGTGCAAGGGTTTTCATTTACAGTGCAATGTTGTTACATGCACAGTGCAATTTTGAGATTGTCCGTCCAAAAATATTTGATTTGATATTACACTGGCAAGGCAAGTTGGACTAACATGAGTGCATTCTTTTATTGAAAGTGCAAAGGTTTTTCATTCACAGTGCAATGTTGTTGCATGCACGGTGCAACTTTGGTAGCTAGTATTTCCAGGAACAATGGGAAGGGGATGTGTGTGTTAGGCTTAAAAAATGAGAAGGGTATTTTGGACCTGTAATTTGTTGGTACCATGTATGTGGAATTATTTTTTTCCTTGTCATGTTTTTGGTAATTTCCAAAAACCTTGTCATGAAATCGGAATATTTACTTTTAAAAACCATGTTTTGGTCATTTCCCCGAAACTATTTGGTAGATAAAATGGCGGCGACAAATGAGGAAATAGTACCCCAAGACTACGCGCAAGAACCTCTATCCTCCATTTACTTCTACACTTTACTGCAAAGTTGCCCTTGGCGCCAAGGCTGCTAATGTTTTTTAGTTTCAAACAGGGCTTGATCTCTTACTTTTACGGCTTGGACTTTGAAAACCCATGTGAGCATATTCTAAAACTTTGAGGAGCTATGTTCTCATGGTGAATGGGACCTGCTTAGGAAATTCCCATTTTTCTTTGCAAGGCGATGCTAAAAGTTGGTTTCATTCCTTGGACACAAGATCAATCGTTGCATGGCAACAAATTGAATAACAATTTTTCAAAGAGTTTTCCCCAAAGTATGAGACTCATGTGCTTTTACGATATATCACGAATTTTTATCACTAGATGAAGAGTCGTTGAGGATCGTTGGTGGCGGTTTAGAGAGCCTATACTTATTGGTCGCAGCATAGCTGTGAAATAAGGTACCTTGTTCTCATTTTCTATGAAAGTTTGAATCCTACAACGTGTGAGCTTGTAGATTTGATGTATGAAGGTGCATTATTGGATAAAACCGCCACCAAAGTTGGGATTACTTTGATCAATTGGCTGAAGAGTCACAATCTTGGGTTTATGACATTAATTCTGAAGATGCCAACTTATCTACTAAGGAAGAAGGGGAAATAGAGCCACTAGTCCGTAATGATCCTTTGGAAGAATTCCTCACCATTGAGGAAAAGAAAGCGGAGATTTTGTCCCCTATAGCGCTCCCATTGAGGTACCGCCCACTAGCGCTCCCATTGAGTCTCCTCCACCACAAGAACTTCATAGAATTAAACTATTGATTTTCTTGGTGTCGATAATATTGATTGGGTTTACCATCCACATTTAGTAGATCTGGACAACACTTTGAAATTGAATCTGGTTCGAATTATGCACTTGGTGGAACTCAAATCTCTTAAGCGAATATGACGATCGCTATACTCAAAGTATCTTATCTTGTGGTACAGTTGCATTCAGTTCTTGACAGAGTTGTTAGAATGGTGTGGCATGTGCTTTGGAATAACTCTTCATAGTACAATTGCTCTTCGTGTCTTGCCAATTAGTATTCTATGTTGAATTTTTAGCATTTTGTAGTTTTCTTAATAGTCTTTTTTTTTTTTTTTAATCTTTATAAAGCCTAGGAGACTCAAAAATCCATGGAGGTTGAGATACCTCTCGTGTTTGTCATGCTCGAATGGCTTGTGATGGTCTGGTATAGGCACCTAATCCAAGCCTTAAAGCATTAGTATCTGGATTTGAAACAAAAAAGGCGGCCTATTAGGATGCCGTGATCTGCTCCTGTTAATCATCAGGACACTTTTCAGTGACACCATCTCTCCTCCATCCTAAGTACTCATGTCTGGAGAGGAACCTATGACTAATACACAAAGGAAGATAACCTATGATCTGCGTCGCATTGTCACCATCTCAATTCCTCTATCTGGAGCTTCCGTGAACATTTCTCAACAACCAATTGCACGCCGTCTGATCAGAAATAACACATACACCATCCGATTTGGTTTCCCAATGCTCTAGTGCCACCATTGGGCCCTTCGGTATACTCTTGTACCTTTTATATGTGCATCTGCAACTGTTGCTCATCTCGTTCACCTTCTCCAGTCACCCATACTACTTGTCCCGTGCTTGAGGTCAGTACTTTCTTGTTTCAAAACAGATTCCATTTCTATTCACTAAAGGGGAATAATATGCAAGTGTAAAATCGTCACAACCAACTACACAATGCCCTGTAGGGATGCACATTGGCCCACTACCACACCCAACTTAGCCCGATTTTCTTAGGGCTTGGAACATATTTAGGCCTGTCGGGTTGGGTATGGTCAAGTTTTTAAAACCATTTAGTAAATGGTTGGGTTTGGGAATATCAATAGGACTAATCTAAGAATACGATTTTTTTAGAATTTTTTTCGTGGTTATCACAATTTTCTTTGTAGTAGATCCAAATTTTAATTGTTTAATCAGTTTTTTGTGTATACAATTCAAAAAAGACATGAATTTTGTCCAAGACCAAAAAGGAATGACCTAGAGACAAGATTCATCTAATTTACTTTCATATCACATATTGTTCTCCTACAAATCTAATGGCAAATAATAAAGTAATAAATTAAATTGGACCAAGTTTAACATACTACAGCGAAGGTTCAAAAAGAAGGCTACAAAAAAAAAAAATATATATATATATATATATATATATATATATATATATATATATATATAGGAGAATGATCTCCTAAGGGCTCCCTTAGCCAAATTCCGTGCGGACCTCACCATTCCGGATCAAATTTTGACGATCCGAACCGCTCAATGTTTTTAAAATGCATTTTTAAGGGTCCACGCGGAAAATCTTCAAAAAAAAATACCCGGAAGGGCTTGATCCACACAGTTTTTGTTAAAAACGCTATATATAATACAACAACTCTATGCCTTGTTACAAAAAATAATATTTTATTTCTTAACGCTTTTAGTCTAAATTTAACGGTAAGGGGGAATCTGCAGATTAGTTCGTAAAGTAAGGTAAGTGACTGCAATTTTTAAAACCAAAGGGGAGGTCAGTGTATTTGTTAGAAACCTCAGGAGAGGTCAGCTTAATTTACCCAAGTTAAAAACTATTAAAGGAAAAGCTAATTTGATCGTAATGGGAAAAACTGATATCAATTTCTGTCAATCAATATGACCAAAAAAAGGTACTTTCATAGATGTTTTCAATCATCCACATATGCAGAAATGTAGTCACATGGAGTATATTATATACCAATAATACTCAATCTTGTGCATTCTTATCCATTAACCATACCAAACGGTAAATATTGAACCGCAAAAAGATAGAGGCACTAATATTAGTACTAACAATTGCACAAACTCTCTCACATAAGATATGTGGGACCCACATGAGTGGTGAGTCTCATATATCCAATGTGAGAGAGTTTGTACAATTGTTTGTATAAGACTATAAGGTCTCGTTTGATTCGGGTATTAAGTACCTGGGATTGGACTATTTGTATCCATCCCGCGTAGTCCCTTGTTTGGTTCCTGAAAAATCGCATGGGATCTATGAAGCACCGACACTCCTAGGAGGCGCCATATTGCCGTATGGGACACGGGGACACAACGGAATACATATGGGACACGCCACGTGGCATGTCCCCCAATTTTTTTGAATTTTTTTAGGGGGACACGGCGGGGACACATGGGGGACACGGTAGGGGGCAAATTGTAATTTTTTTATAAAAAATTGGGGTCAATTTGTAATTTTTCAAATTTTCAGGGGTCAAATTGTAATTTTTTAAAAAAAATTTGGGGGTCAAACTGTAATTATCAATCTTTAAATTTTTAATTTTTTTATAATATATATATATATATATTAATATATATATTGCCGTGTCCCCCGCCGTGTCCGTGTCCCTTTTTTCAAAATTGCCGTATCCGTGTTCGTGTCCGTATTTGTATCCGTGTCCGTGCTACATAGCATGGGATTAATAATCCCAGCACAATTTTAGTCCAATACGTATGGTATTGTGTAATACCCAGGGGACAAAGAAAACACGCGTACTCCTCTCTTCGTCTCGTTTTCTTTGCTTCGTTTTACTGTCAATGGAAAAAGCTACAAGATCTGAGATTTCTCGTTTTCTCCACAGACCTGCGTTCGTGCTCGGTAATTTCATTTCAACGATTGATTCCGTTTAATTTGGTCCTCGATTATACTTACGAATCTGTTCTCAGTGATAATGCTAACTCTAGATTTTCGATTTGTGGGTAGACTTGAAGATTTTCGATTTTCGATGTTCTGGGTTTCTGGGTAGACTCGATCTTGACCGAAACACTGGTGCTACTGGATCATAATCCCAAAATTTAGTTTGGGGAACCAAACATGGGATTGACCGAAATACGGGATATCCCGATGTTAATCCTACACGAATCAAACAAAGGATTGAATGAGATTCAATACTAAATTAGTCCCAGGA
This sequence comes from Vaccinium vitis-idaea, assembly GCA_963854785.1. NCBI lineage: Eukaryota > Viridiplantae > Streptophyta > Magnoliopsida > Ericales > Ericaceae > Vaccinium > Vaccinium vitis-idaea. The sequence continues at coordinate 9,453,761 of OY978224.1, forward strand.
CAAATAATCCCAGGACTACCAATCCCACCAATTTTAGTCTGCGAATCAAACGAGGCCTAAGTGTTAATACTTATAGCAAATCTGGTATTGAACCTAGTCCAAGTATTAGGTTTTTAGTTTTTAAAGATGCATACAAACTTGGGAGGACAATTGCCAAATTCTTCAAGAGAAAAAATCATAAAGGGACGGATGTTAGATTTCTTTTAAGAACATTAAGCGGATGAACTTAAATAATTTTGACGTTTTTAGGAAGAAAGCTAAGTACTATTGATTCTAAAGAAATTTCAAAACCTGAAGTAGGCAGGAGAGTCCACGGACTCATCCGTCCCTCGGTCTGTCCTATCCATATAAATGTTTTTTTCTTTTCCCAACTTGTAGACACCCCAATTCGAGCCCTTGAAAATCCCCGACCTTCCCGAGGATGAAACATGCCCGATAAAGACACGTGGAGCTTGATTAATTGCTTGGAAACCCCTCCAAAATCTCTTCAAAATAAACTCTAACTTGCTCCACCTTCTAGTACATTCAAAACCCTCTTTATCGACATATAATACGTCCCAATCCATTTTGAAATGAGGGAGGATGCGCGCGTTTTACTAAAATGACTTGTTTTCCCGACCTCTAGAGGGTAAAATGGTCATGGATTTTGATGTGCAAATCATCTTGGGTTCAAACCACTTGGGTTAGAAAGTAGACTCAACCACCTTTCCAACGCTTCAAACCACGCGCAAAACGGAGTTCAGTAGCACTCGGAGCGGCCCCGCGAAGTTTGGTATGTTGTGTAGTCTCCCTTTGGGCGCCCAGACTCACTATGGGTGCCCATACTTCACCCTCTGGGCGCCCATACTCTCCTGCTCTGGGCGCCCAAACCTCACTCCAGATTGTGTGATTCAAAAGTAAAACTTAAGCGGGAAGATCATGGGTGAGATCTTTTCAGTTGATATTTGCAGAGGATCTTTGAGAGATGTAGTGGGGTGTTTGGGTGGTCTATATGGACCCCTAATACAATCCCTAAGGGGGCTAAACCACCCCTTAACCTTCTATAAATACCTCCCTCGCCCCCATTTTTAGAGGAGGATCAACCCTGCACTCCACCTAGCTGTTACTTTGTCCAATTCAGTCCAGAAATTCCGTCCAAAGCCATCCCTACCTTGTTTCTTATCTTCTTAACCCACAAACCCATTTCTTTACCATCCAAATCCAACATAGCCTCACCTCCTTGATCAAACCTAAACCAAATACCTACAACCAAGCATACACAGCTCTAGAAGCACAAAACCAGTCCATACATCCTCTGAAAACAGCTTAAACCTTGCACCCAAGTTCAACAATCAAGCATTCAAGCAATGTTTTAAAACCCGGACCGGACCGGCCGGTTCGACCGGATGAACCGTCAACCATACCTTATTTCAGTCCGGGTGATCCCAAGAACCGTTCCTTAATCAAAACCGGTCTCTTTTCAAAAAAACCGGTGTAAAATAACGGTTAAACCGGTAAACCGTTAGACCCCGGACACTGGTCAATCGGACCGGACTTGTAAAAAAAAATTTGAACTCCACTCTTTACTGCTGCATTTAAGGCCGATACTTGATACCCATGGACAGCTATCCACGTGGGCCGCCTCCAGCCTTACAAACGCATAACTATAAAACGACAGTACCTCTTCTTTACCTTTTATATATGTTGTGGCTTGTCTCAAACCATGAATTTAGGCGATGTGGGATAACTCCACATACATATTGCAGCACTCTCTTTTCCAACGTTTTTTTTTTTTTTTTGATATTTCTTTTTTTGTTTTTGCATATTAAATATATATTAATGACATAATTATAACGTCACGGTTCAATAGCGGTTCAACCGGTGACCCATCCGCCCAGTCCCCCTTTCCGGTTCACTCTCCGGTCCGGGTTTCAAAACATTGCATTCAAGGTAGTTTATCTACCTAACAGTGATCAAAGGGCCCTCTGAGGGACACCACCCAGCCTTGGCTAGTCTTTAATACTAGTTGAAGGCTTGGGAAGGTCAGGAGTGCAACAAAAGGGGGTAAACCCCTGCACCCATACTGAATATGGGCGCCCAGATTCTCTCATTTCCTCTGCAGTTTTTTGCTTCTATGTCTCTCATGGTTAATAGAGTCATTTACATCATGTTTGAGGTTGAGGTTTAAAGTGCACGGTCAAAATACCCATTTCAAAGTGTGTTTTGAAGCTTTTTTGGAGGAAAAGATATGTTTAAAAGAGGATTTGTGGGTTAGATACAGGTTGCATGAGGTCCTTCATCAATTTCAAGCATGGTTTGATAGAAGAGAGCTTTCAAGGTCACCCACACTCATTTTAAGTATCCTTGAGGCATCTACTATAGGCTCATCTTATGCATCTCATTCTTAAGCCTAAATCCCTTTTGTTATCATTCATGAGTGTTAGAGATCATACTCCTTGCTTGAGATCAGTTTAAATCTTCTTCATTCCATCCCCCTAAACGTCCAACCCATGGGTTTCAAGTTTAATCAATCTTTTAGGCATGGTTCTTTGTAGTAGGTCAGGGTTACAGAGGCCTAAAACATCATTTTACACATGTTTGAAGAAGGACCAAAGGTCAAAAGATGGTTTAGACATGAGCCCAAACCAATTTTTGAGCACCCACACCAGCTGCTTAGGGCACCCACACCAGTTGGTGTGGGCGCCCAGACTCACCATGGGCGCCCAGATTCCTCTACTATGGGCGCCCAGAAAGTGTCCAGGGTGTGATTTATTCTTTGTGTTGGGGTGTATCGGGGTCATTCCTGGGTCCATAAATACTATTCTGTCATGTTTATGTGTTGTTTACAGTGTCACTCTTCATCATCACTCATCCAAAATACATATCACAAGCATCCATGGCTTCCGTTATGTGTTACGATCTCATTTATATGCTCACACTTTGTTCTGTGGATAAAGTTTATTCAAGCAATGTTTTTTGTTATCCCTTAAACATTTAGTAGAGACCAGATATTGTGTCGGGCGAGAGGGGTGCCTTAAAAACCTTCCCCTCTCGTAACTTAGCTCCCGAACCCGAGATATCTTGGTAACGATGGGCCGGTGAAAGCCTTTTTCAAAACATGGGCAAAAGAGTCATTTTCAAACCGGTTTCTCGGGTACGGTCCTTAAACCCAGGTGGCGACTCCAAAAATCAAAACCTTTTTCATAAACTCTTGAGATTTTGCGAGGTGTCCACACAACTCAAAAAATATATCTCTAAAACTTTTGACTGCTTCATTCTTGTGTTTTTTCGTATTTATTGATTTTTTAACAAATTATTTATTAGTTTTACCTTTTTGGATATATATGGCATAGCTCTATTTAAAAAGTAAATAAATTTGTAAAAATGTTTTAAAAAATTGACCACATACGAAAAATTACACAACCTTATAAAACCTTTTTTATCTCACAAAATTATCTCAAAACTAACCACCAAACAAGACAAACACCCGAGGAAAAAAAAACACCCGAGAAAGAAACTACTACTCCTTCCGTCCCTTTTTTTAGTGTCAATGATTCCATTTTGAGATGTACCTTAATAACTGTGTATTTTGAAAAGTTGATGGATAAAAGCTTGAATAATTATTATTTTCTCCTTTTGAAAAGTTAGTGGGAAAAGAGTTACTAGGTACAAGTGGAAGATAATTTTGGAAATTAGAGGTTAAATTTGATGTGAAATGTGTAAAGTTGATAAATAAATAAAAAAGTTTATATGAAAGGTGTAATGATGATCATTGTGTTTGGTTTCCATTTCTAAAAAAAAATTCCAAAATCAATTTTCCCCTACTTTTATTCTCCCTCCACTCATTACTCCTCTTTCTAATCATTATTCATATTTCTCTTTCTAGTCATTACATCTCTCTTCAATCATTACTTTCATTTATCTGACTACTGCTCTCCACTTATTACCCCTTTCTCCAATTATTACTCAATTTTCTCTCCAATTATTACTCCAAAAAATCATTTTCAAAAACCAAACTAAAAACCATCTCAAAAATATATCTCCAAGTTTTTTTCTCAAAAGTGAGAATCAAATACAGTGATCCATGTCTCTTAATAACCACTTAAAAATGGACGGAATGAGTATATGAGATTCATCAGATAAAGGACAAAAAGAACGTAAGACGGCATCTTAAATACGCATAATATTAACCAGAAATACAGTAATGAACAAACAGTACAAAAAAAAGGGATCCGTAAAATAAACATACTTGCGAACCTTAAAGCCACAAAAGAGTTTCCAACAGCCCGACTAGATCTGCAAAAGAAAAATGATAGAATAAAATAACTTTAAAAATTATAAATAAAATAAATAAATAAATAAAGAATTCGGTCTAGGCAAAATATCCTCAACAGTCACAAGTGGATTTTTTTTTTTTTTTGGTTCAACTGTCGGGATTGTTCTGGTCAGCTTACATGCATGCATCTCAACTATTCCTCTCGCCGGTCCAATCAAACGCAACCCATCCAGACCTAGGTAATTCTAAACTGATTTTTCTCTCGCGGTCCAGTCAAAGACAAACTATCTATACTGGGACTGAGCAATTTGCAACAGAATATTCTCTCGTGCATGCCTGGCCCCAAGACGATGCCAAACTTTTGAACTCAAGAAGTCAGAAAAAAAATCCTCAGTCAAAAGATCGACATCACCACGTATACCAATAATTACACAAAGTCTCTCACTCGGAACATATGGAACATACGTATAAACTGATGTTCCAAGTATTTGTGGTTTTATAGAAAGCCTGGTTGTATCAATATCTAACAAACAGTTCGAAAACTGCAGAATCGGAGCTTCAGAGTTGCATTTCAGAGAAAAATAAGCTCAGTAAACTAGAAAGCTACGAGATCAACGACGGATTAGCTGAGTACTGAAGTGCGTATATATATATATTTTTAAAAGCCAAATTAATTAAGATCACATTTATGCCGATAAACTTCAAGTATACAGACCAAAAAATTTATGAAAGGAAAAGAAAAAGAAAAAACTGAATCAGTGAAATGAAGAAAAAAGATCAAAAGGAGGGGAGGATAGAATGCGCCTCCTCATGTTCAGTTTATTGGGAAGCATGCACAGTTCAGTTCCACACTCTATAATACTCTCTCCGTCTCAAATTTTATCCGTTTTTCGGCAAGTGTGTCATTTTTAAATTATGTACAAACATACATTCTAATACATCTTTTACACTTTTCAATACACTTAACGTGTGCATATTAGGCACACGTTAACATTTTTCTTTTAAAAATCTTATCGAATAGATTTAATCAAGATTTATTCAAATAATGTTCATATTGTAAATTTAAAACCTAAATACCATTAAAAATATAAGTAATTTTTTGAGGTGTATGAAATAGTAAAAAATGAACAAGAAATTTGGAACGATGGAATAGCACTTTTCACAATTAAACGAGGGGAAATCAATTTATTAAAATTTGGGAGATTGTTTTATTTTGCATTTTGAATTGTAACTTCACAATTTTTAATTATGGTCAGAATAGGTTTTGAATTTAGTGTAGTTTTTGGAAGTATAGCGTGGAAAATATATTGTGTGGTTATTTGACCATGTTACCCTGATAGAATTTATTCATTCTAAGATCTGAGTATGAGTATTTATTACTCCTTATAACCCCTTTCTGGGCGTGAGTGTTTTTCAACTTATTACATAAATTAAGCTCAACAAAGAGAGAACAGGTGGCACAATCTTATGGTTTGTACCAAGTTATAGAAAGACTCTTCTCTCGAAGGCACAGATCATTGACTAGGAAAGAGTATTATTTTGGTCATGTTTTGCTTGATGCTGTACTGACCATAACATGATAGTACATGTTTTGCATTGAATCATTGAATCCTCCATGATCATTTGCCTGGTGGCTTGGATGGTGTTTGATTATTTTGGAAAAACCTATAAAAACTTATAGAACATGCAGTTTGGTGGAGATGCTTCCACCAGGATTTACACTTCCAATGCTTCTTATTCTTCTTTGAGGCTTGGTCTACGATGTGAATTGGAGCGCAGCAGCAGCAGTAGGGTACTGGAAATACTCTGTTTGAGTAAATTGAACATGAAAGCCATGGTTCAGCTTTAGCTACAGTGAGTGGATTTTTGTAACTCGGGTTGTTCTATAACTTCCTTTCCCGTGTTTTGTTCCGAATTCAGTTGGAGGTGCCTGGTTTATGAATTGGCGGCTTCCAATAATCGACTTAAAATTGGTTTTGTTTTCCTCGTTTGGACATTTGAGAGAGTGGTAAATGCAGTTACTCTGAATAAAGTTGAGAACAATGAAGTTGAATGTTTCAAATTCAATACTTGTAAAGACGTATACAATCCTTACAATAAATCAATAAATTATCGTTTGCAAACACATTGAGTAAAATTGCAAAACCAATTACAGACAAGGAACAATACAACAGAAAGGAAAAAAGCACAGTATATCTAAGACCTTCCAGTATCCGGTACCTTAGTTCCTTGTATATCTACAAAGGAGCATTTCACGAGAAAAAGAGACGAAAACTAGGTACCCTTAAACATAACCATCTCACAAATCTAGCAATTGATGCCACATTGACCATTTGAAGCAGTTGTTGTGGTAACCGATGTAAAGGGATCGATACGGACCCAGAGCAAGGAGAATACGGAAGCAAGAAGAATGGACCAGACAATAACAATCGTTGGAGTACGATTTTGGCGACCCAACAAACCCTTGAGGAAGGGATACAAGTGGAGAATGACCCAGATGGCGAAGAACAACTTACCAAAGAGAGGGCCCCACGATTGGTACCCGCTGTTTATGGCGAAAGAAACACCAGCCACTATACCCACCAAGTTGAAAATGAGGACGGTGGTCGGAGGGATGAGGAGAGAGGTCCATTTGAAGATGTAAAGCTCCGCGAAATCTCCATCTTCGTCGGCTGCTTTTGAGGTGACTGTAAAGTTGGTGTCGATGCCAGCAAGTACTTTCAACAGGCCTTGGAAGACAGCGAAGAAGTGAGCAGATGTGCCACCAATGACCCAGAACTGCTCGTTTCTCCACCAATCTTCAATCCCCACACCGCTCCACCTGAGCTCCAGGATTCCAGTCGCGAAAATGGAAATGAAAAGGAGAATGAACCAGATACCGGCATAGTTGCTTATCTGCCAGAAAGAAAAATGGCAACCACTTAGTGAGGAATGTAACTAACAAATACGGGATCAAAGAGAAGTTATATTTGCAGAGAAAACACTTGCGTAAACTCCAGCTCAACACGTAAAGAAGAACGAGAGAAGGGGTATAACATGGGAAGATGGGTAAAACAGGTAATCCACACGGATGGAGCTATTTTGGGAACCCTGTGTGTACGATATATATTCTACAAATGTCAAGCAAAAGCCATTCTATTGGCAGCCTTCCTACAACCTATTAATATCTTACAAATTTACAATGGGCTAACGATTTATTTCATATTCCTAACCCAATTAATCACTTACTATAAGACGCTTTCACATGCACCAATAAAAATAATAGGCATGCCCATCACATTGGATTACATGAATTTCATGCAAGGAAAAACCAAACCCAAAAGAATATGATAATGATTTGCACTCACTTTCTTCATGTACACGTCTTGTAGTCCATAAGGCAAAGCTACAATATGCCTCTCCTTGTATTTCTTAATTTCGTTTGGTCGCATGTACAACTGACTGCATTGGCAGTTTTTAACAAAAAAAGTGTATTCTTAAGAAAGTAGAGTGGAAAGGAATAACGCACAATAATAGCACAATAATATGAATGCCTACTTTGGTCCCAGTCCAGTCAAACACCTAGCTCCATCCCAGTGAATCCAGTACAAGTAAAGGGTAAGTGTGTGCAGGTGTCCGTGTGTGTGTGTGTGTGTGTTAGAGAGAGAGAGAGAGAGAGAGAGAGAGAGAGAGAGAGCAAACCATTCAGCCATGCAAGAAGAGACCACAAAGCAAAACATTTAAGGGAAAAAAAAGGTACAAAATTGCGTGGCTAATAGTCAGAGTGGTCACCGGTCAGTCACGATGGGCATTCAGAAATGGTTCAAGGGCTTTGTTATGAACTGTTTTATTATTATTATTTTTTTTCAGAGAGTATACATCTGTGAAGGTTAGAGGGGAGTTAGGAGGTTAACAACTAAAGGGACTTTTAAGTCTCTCCATAGACTGAACCCCAGACCAGATGGGCTGAGAGCCACATCTGTTACGAAACTGTTAAAGCAACAATCATATTGCCCACATGTCTGTAAATTGTAAGCAGATGTTTTGTCAGCTGTGTTGGGTTTGTACATTGTTCATTTGAATTTTACCATGGATTCATATTATAAGCAGATGTTGTCAGTTGTGTTGTGAAACATACGCATTCTGGAAATGTCATTTACAAAGAAAACGGAGCGGGGATGAACTGATAAGTTGATAATTGAAAGGTAAAAATACAAAATTTGTTACCTCGGGAATAATGAACTTGTTGGTGAGAAGGCAAATAGCAGGAAGTGTACAGTAAGCAAGAAGAGGGATGGAGGTGAGAGGATAAACAATGGTGTTAATATATGCCAGCCTTTCCAAAAGCTTCAGTCTTCCACTGTAGCCATACCATATGGGGCAATGCCTGCTCAAAAGAATCTCAATTGATCCCAAAGCCCACCGAAGCACCTGGTTTAATCGATCGGAAAGATTAATGGGAGCAGACCCCTTGAATGCCGGACGAGGAGGCATACAATAGATTGAAATCCATCCTCGTGCATGCATCTTGAACCCTGTCAAGATATCTTCCGTCACAGAGCCATAGATCCATCCAATCTGATGAGAATGCATGGTTAGTTCGTGCTTCAAAATTCAAAACCCAATCCATAAAGAAACAAGAACATACACTAGATCGTATTTACCCATGAGTATCGGGTGAGCTCTCTGAGACTCTGAGTAAGGTGCCAGGCCTACCTAAATTTAAGTCGACGTTATTGGGATATGCGTTTAGAAGTTAGCATAAGTGTGGGGACACTCCTAAACACTACTTGTATTACATATTCACATTTTATATATCTAGATGTAATGTTTGTTCAAGCATCCAACTCAAAACCAATTGGCAATAAGTGGAAAGGCTGCATAGGATCAGATATTAACCACACTCACAAGTGTCGAGTATCTCTTATGTGCTACTATGATTAACTATAGGTCCATCTAATAAAAAAATCTAGTACTATCTCTACTACCTCTTTGCCCCATTCGGACTTGTCCTCGTATCCACAGCTAATAACATGGATTGCTTCCTTTAAAAGAGTTGCAGGATTGGTGGTTGGTGGAATGCCGCCCTGCTCCATAAAGGTCGCAGCAATAAAAACTGCAGATTGACCAAATCGCTTTTCTAAGCCCTTCTGAGACATAAGAAGTGACTTTTCTTCATCATATCCTGTAAAATAAATGGAATCCCATTAAGTGTCAATCAAAACAACATGAGCGCAGCGAACAATTTATCATATCTAATGTCAGACGTGAAATTAAATTACGGTTTCAAGAAAATTATTGAATTCAAAATGTATACCAAGAAAACCTAAAACCTGAATGAATAAAGCTTAAAATAGAAAGGACCCGTCCACAACTTTGGTGAAATATAAATTTCGATTCTTTTGGATAAAACCTAATCATTTCCAATAATCATGGAAGATATCCGAAACTTGCACTTAAGGCCTCCCATACCCTAGCCCTTCTCACTTTGCATCTAGAGTTAGTGTTTGTTCACATTTGTTTAATCCCAAGTGCATGAAGCATACTACATAAAAAAATAAAAGATTACAAACTACCCACCTTCAACACCGTCTTCAATGTCCTCCATATTGAAGATGGGAATGGTGGATTCTGTCCTTTTTGCGGCCCTCTTTTTGTCAATATATTTCTTGTTTCCACCCCTTCCCTTCTTCCTTGAACCACAACAACTCTTGACAATAATGTTTGGTTCCAAATCTTCCTCAGTCAAAACAGGATCATACCCGTAGAGAGCTTGCCTATTGAAACAACAACCAGTTCCCACGTACACCGGTCCCTGGATTCCATCCAGTCCTTTCAAATTGATCTGCAAAATATGAGCAAAAACAAATAGAATTAGAAACAATCGTTACACCAAGAAATAGAATTGTTTGAATGGTGATGACAGATGACAAATTATGTGGAACTTACATCAAAGAAGACAATATTGCGATTAGCATATCTATCGTGCAAGTCAATGCCATCAAACCGCTGCGGAAACTGTACATAGCAAGTTTTCCTTCCGAGAGCAGGATCCATCATAAAACACATGGCTTCTTTAAGACATTTGCTGTTGTTGAAGTAGTGATCACAATCGACGTTCAAGAGATATGCACCGTTGGTCAAGACAGCTGAAACTCGAATCTGGAGTATACAAACAAGAAAATAAGCAGACAAATTTACAACATAACTTCATCGTTGAAAACAACAGGCTTGCTGGGAAACCCAAACACAAGCAGACAGTAGCATGAAGAAGAATCAACTAGCAAGGAAAACATAGAAAGAAAGCATGACACTAATTTACGTGGTTCAGCAAGAATGCCTACACCCACTGCTCCCACTAGTTTTCATCATGTTCTTGAATGAGGAACAAGAGTTTAAAAGGAGGCAGCTAGGGTCAGCAACATCATATAATCACTAGACCAACCGAAATCGGAAATACCCCTTGTACTCCTGGAAAGGGGGCCAGCCACCCTGCAAGCCCCGCCAATTCACTGCGAAGTCGTGGGCTTGGAGTCCAATATTAAATAGGCTTCACAAACCCAACAATGATGGGAAAAAATCCTACGAAAAAAACTCCAGCTTGTCCATTAGATTCAGATCACTAACCATAATGTCAACCAAGGTACCGAAAGGCGCTAACAAGGTTCTAAAACTCGCTAGGCGCTCCCAGGGTGGCCGGGCACCTTCTAGCTTCCAAGACCGAGTACTCGGCGCCTAGTCGGGCAACTAGTCGGTCTAGTCGGGTGACTAGTCGGGCTGGTCGGTGAGGGGCCTTCTAGCGACTAGGCGGCAAGTACTCGGCCTTCCGGATCTTCTTTTAGAACACTGGGCGCTAAACCGCACCTTAAGAGAAAAAAGTAGAGGAAAGGATGAGAGGAAAGAAAGTTTGTTCAAGGACGACAATCATCGCTATCAATTGGCCTGACCCAACCATCCTATACCCGTGGATTTGTAGGCATTGTCACCGTTGACAGCCCATAATTCATTTCCACAACTTTTTCATTTCGCGTGACATTTATTTCATTTCATCACCACTTGCAGCAATTATAGTCACCCATACTCAAAATGCTAAAGAATAAGAAAAAGAGCCGTGAGGAACACCAACCAAAGCGTTCATTGCACCGGCTTTCTTGTGGTGTTGAAAACCTGGACGCTTCTCTCGAGAAACATAAACTAACCGTGGCAGTTCATTGCCATCTGTATCAAGGCCCCCACTATGCCCTAAGAACACCTGTCCACCCATAAAAGAAATAGATGAAAATTAGACAACAGAATAAATAGTTAGAGGTGTGATCTCAACACATCAATAAACCAAAGTAGTACCTGGATCATTCCCGGATGATCCCTAGGATTATTTCCAGGCCAAGCGGTTCCATCTTGCATTGTCCAACCTTCTTCAGGCATCTTTTGTGCTTTGGCAACAAGTGCATTGATTCTCACCTTGAATTCTTCATATTCCCTCTGTGGAGAAAAATGTTTCCCTTTTATTTACAAATACATATTCAGGAATGCGATAAAGAGTAAGCTGCCTTATTTGGATTATTTTATCTGCATGTGTAAGCATTATAAAGTTACTTACAACTTCCTTCTTTTAAACTTCCATAAGAAATCATTTCATTACTCCGAATAAATGACAGGATAATATTTGATGGGACACAATTCACACAACAGAATGAAAACCCAAAAAGACCTACGGTCATGTGAGGAGCTCAATTACTTTAAACAGAAGTATCTGAAAAACAAATTCCGTTATGTATTACACATTAAAGGCTGAGGTGAAATAGACGTCAGAAAACCAATTATTCACAGGAAAGGAGAAGACAGACCAAAAACGAATTTATCGAAATATTTATAGAGAAATCAGTTTGACCATATTGAAATGAAGTTAAGTAACATCTGGAAACAATCATTTTCAAAGCATAGTTATGCCTGAAGTATGAAAACTGTCATCAGATTATATAGAAGGCTCGTGTATCGATGTAAACAATGGACAAAAACAACTTGCGCGAAATATTCAACAAGCAAATCCAATATTCCATTGTCCAAGGAAAATAACACTTTCTTCAACTTACCTTCATTGACCTACGCTCTTTCACAAAAGAAGGCTTTATCTTGTCCTTCAGGTAATCTATCTTTTGAGCAAAATAAAATTCAGGGGCCCTAGGCTCAATCTGGTGCTTCTTGCAGAATGGCACCCACTTCCTTGCAAACTCCGCAGTCTCGGAAAGAGCTTCAAAGGTTAACATTGCCGATCCATCATCAGAAACATAACAAGAGACTTTGTCAACTGGGTAATCCACGGCAAGAATGGATAAGACAGTGTTAGCTGTAACAATAGGAGGCTCTTTCAGTGGATCCACCGTACTAACAAATACATCAATAGGTGCTAATTGCGATGGCTCCCCGTCCCTGTCATGTCTGGAGAGAAAAAATTACATCAAACTTTTAGGATGTAACAAATTAACGCATGGCATACAACTGATGCTGACACATCTCGATGCCATTATTTAAAAACTGGTCAAATACTTGTCTTTGTCAATAAAAAAGGGAACTTTTCACATCCCTTTCTGGTGTTGAAATAATACTGTTGTAGATACAACTCATTAAAGATTTCCATTTTTAGTATTGATGTAAATATGTGTTTCTTACGTATGATATATATTCAAACTAGTGGACAAATAAAAAGACATCTAAGCTTATAGAGTAAAGCAAGCTCCTTTAATGAAGTTAGATAAAAAATAATAATAATAACAGTTGTGAGATACTCAAAGACAACATCAATTTTCAAAACAAAAAAACAACAAAAGTCTGACTGACCTCAATGCGAGCCGATCCAGGTAGGTCTCACGATTGATGGGAGACCATTTTGGAAACTGATCCAGAAGCCAGGATAAAGCAAACCAAATTTCACATATAACTGAGATCAGCCACAATGGATATGCATCAGGCACTGGATGAGTGACACGGTATTGCATGAAGAAGCCCAAGATAATTAGCCGGAGTATGATAACAACACGATAAGGTGTGAGATGAGAAGAAGGAATAGGCACAATACGGCTCATAGGTTGTCGAGCATCAGCCCTGTGACAAAAAGGAATCTATCAACCATCTGGTTTGGGATATCGAAGCCCATAATTCCATTTTCTTTATAGGACAATTAATGCCAAAATATCCCTTGCTAGAGACGTGATTATCATTATCATTATAAAACAAAATTGAAAATGGAGAAATGATATGGATAATTTCATGGAACCATGTAAGAGTAGGAGAATCATATAACAGAAATGAGGCTTAACAATGATGATTTGACAACCAATTCACAGTTTCCTAGCATAATCAAGAGAAATCTACCACATCAAAGAAAACTTGTCTGATAAATGGTGTTTCACAATCAGAAATTGAAATGAACGGAGAAGTGGTGGAACGTGCGGAACCACATATGGATCAGTCCAGTGCGGCACGAAGCTGCTAACGCCGAGTCGGCTCCTATGCTGCAATCACTTACTGAGAAAGTTCTACTCCTATTTGTGCACTGCTTCTGGCAGATGGCTATTATCCCTCTTCCTGCTCTTTTGACTTCTTTGAAAAACAAATATCATTTTCCCTTCTTTGTACTGCCTTCAATTTGCAGTTCCATTTTTTTTTTTTTTCCGGAGAATATACGGATGATTTTAAAGAATCTTTATGTTGGTGGGATTTTGAACCACATTACTTGTGATTAAGGCAACTATCTTCCTGTTTTAAAGATGTGAAACTTTGCAGAAAATTACTGTATCATATATGTCGCAATCAATTTACTTCGTTTCTTTCATAAAAACAAATAGTCCACCGTGATTTTTCGGATCATGTTCAATCTTATGATTCTTGATTCAACTGGATTCACAAACGTAACAATAGAAAAATAGGGACAGGAAATTTAAACGTAAGATCCTCACAGTTGCAGTTCTTCTCCATTTGATCCAGTGCCTTCGATATCTCCCTTAGCATCAGTGTATTTGTTGGTCATTTGCATACCATTTTTCTCCTGTTTTAGTTTCCAACCTTCAACTCTTTCCTTCCAATCAACGTTTCCGAGTCCATACGAATTAAGATCCTTTGACGGGTCCACAATTCTCACAGGAACTGCAGTCGTACAAGACATGGTCAGGTGACTGTCCATTTGAAACAGAAACACAAAGTAGAGCTCATTATAGAAATTTAAATTAGTTCAAAGTTGGGGTTACCTGGTTGCCTCGGATCAATATATGGAAGTGAGTGAAGGTGTCTATCGCCAGGGCCCAAAGGACCCGATGTAGACCTTACAGATTGGTTGTCAGGTGTAGCACTAGGAAATTCACCAGATACCTGAGAAATATGAACAAAAAAAAAAAGAGTCAAAGTCCTTAAAAACAATATCCATGGAGGGTTGCAGATCAATGCATGGTAAGAGAAATAAGGAAAGTAAAATGTTCAACTGTTACAAAAAAGCTAGTGTTATAGAATATTAAAAAGATCAACAATTAAAAGGAGAAGAAGTAAAAGAAACACTTTCAATTGAAGGCAAAGGAGAGTCTTATACGGGCACCATACAATGACTAAACCAGACACAAGGATAATCATACAATCATAAGCTCACACAACTAACAAGTCATTTATTTCTTGTGTTTCATGTAATTGACCTCTAACTAGTGCAATTTCAAAATACGAATTCAACAGATCCAATCCACTTAGCGTAATCAAGTATTGTCAATGCCAAATCCTCTCATAAAATGTCAATCCTCAATAGCAGTTACGAGTTACGACCTACTTCTTCAAGCCATTATATAGGCACTTAGCAAACAAGACAGTAATAAGCAGCATAGGCAGAAATTGAAGGTGATAGGAGTAGCTAAGAGAAATTAAGTCCAATCTGGAGTTGATTAGGAATTAACCGAAATGCAAATGGTCATGTCCTACAGTAACTTTCTTCTTATACTCCTATCTCAGAGCCAAGTTGTAGGTCTAGAAATCACAATATATGCAAATTTGTTATGTATAATTTGCAGTAGGAATGTTTCATCAATTACCGGCTGTCCATGAGTAAGACGAGGAATTGGTTGAGATTCATGTCTAGAAGATGAAGAGAGATCGGCGTCTTCCCCATGCCACTGTCGCCTTGCCTTGATATTTCCTTGGTTATAATCAAACTCATTTTCCAGGTCATCAACACCATCCTCTTCGTCATCTCCCTCAACTCGAGGACTCCCTGATAAGAGCAACCATCATAAGCTGTAGGCCAAATATGTAATAGAAAACCATATTAAGAGACGGTAATTGGGATCCAAGGCCCCGTTCATTTGTTCGGATTAAAGCACCAGATTGGACAATAATCCAAGGGGATTCCATACCCAGCGTTCGGTTGGAGCTTTGACAGTCAATATTAATTATCTGTCGGATATGAATTCCCACAAACATAGGATACACAATACCATGGGGGTTGTGGCATTATTGACTGTCACCATTAGTTCGATAACCTTAGTTATCTTGTAAAGCAGTATATCCCTTCACTATTAGCCCAGAAAAACAAAAGGCAACTAAAAAGACTAATGGACAACGAAGCTAACCTTTGAGTCTCTTATATCTGGTCTTGCATTGAGGACAACATTGATTTCCATCTCTTCGCTCATACTCATAACAAGGCCGGCAAACAGGGAATGCACACTCATTGCAAGCAACAAAAACATCACCGTTAGCTGTAGTTCCAACAGTATCTCCACATATCTGGCATATTTGGCCATCCAATTGCTTCAAGGGTTTCGGCTGCATTACCCACAAACAACACTCAGAATCAATATTGAGGAAAGTGAAGTGAAGATTAGCAACAATTATTGCAAAAAAAACACAGGATACGCATAGTTCATTGTAAATGGCTTAAGGAAAACTAACAAGGGAGCAGTAATGACAGCAGTAGATCAGGCAATATTCCAACTAAACCTTTAGCCAGAAAACTGACTAAATACATATGAGTGCACATCCAAATACAGATTACCGGCGAGAGAGAGAGAGAGAGAGACCAAAACAGCCAAGAAAAACTCGTTCAGATCAAATATAGCTAAATCTCATTGAACTGAGCAATCAAGATCTTAGCACCCATTAGATAAGATATTTAGGAAAACTTCATTGGAAAAGTGCGGATCTCTCACAATCCGACAATCAAAATCTTACCTTTAGCTTGTAAAAAATACAAACCCAGGGAAAGAAAAATCACAAATTTAATTGACCAATTGAGAATCCAATGAATTAGCGGAAAATAGAGGATAAAAGAGAAAGCTTGCCACACAGAGCTCACTGTTCTAAACATAAATAACCTACACCCAAATCTACACAAGGAAATGCTAAATGAGTACGAGTTTACAAGACATTTAAAATCAAACTCTAAATTTAATCAGTACCCACTTCCTTAATTCCGCCAACAGATAATCTTCACTCCAGTACAACCAATTACTTAGATCTAAGCACAACACTGGACCAAATCAGAATAAAAGAACCATAATTGAGCACCAAAATCTCTACATCACACACCAACATCAGATCTAAACACGAACATTTCAAGAGGCAAACACCAAGATTTCAAAGGATCATATTACCACACTAATTTGGGACAGAAAATCCAAATGGGTATGGATAAAATACAAACCAAACTATCAGAATCGTGCCGAATCTGAACCAACTCGTTCCTGTTGTACGATCCAGCCACCATTCCAGCATTTGCCTTCATTTCTTCTCAAGAAAGAGAGCAAGCACACACGGACTGAAATGTACAAACAAAAACAACACAAGAAATCTCTATCTCTGGTGTTAATTTGAACCAAAGATCTTGAGAAACAGAAGAGATGGGAAATGGGTCTTAGCTCAAATCATGTGAATTTGAGTGTGAGATGACGATGGGCATTTTTCAGATTCATCGGCCCAAATCAATTACTCATCACTGATTGCTCTATCGGTGGGTGTCTCCCTCTCTCTCTCTCTCTCTACTCCTTCCTCTCTCTACTCTTCCAATTGGTAGTAGTATTTACTTTGTCTTTTTATCATTTTCTTGGAATTATTTTACTCGATCTGTCGCTTGGAGTAACGTAAGATGTTTTAACTGGCTGTACCGGTTGCAGGGACAAGCTAACTAATGCAAGAATAATTGGGTTGGTTTTTTGACTTTTTTGTTTTTGAGTTGTTTTTTTTTTATAAGTTGTTCAATTTGACTTTAAGTAAATCTGCGGGAGCAGTGTTTAGTCATGGACCAACTAAAAGTTGAGTTTTTTAACTAATGTATTACAAGAGAGTGACATGTCTCGTAAAATATAATAAATCAATTTTTAAGTTAATTTTTTAATAAGATAGTTTCCGAAACAATCCTTTGACAATGAGGTTTTCTTGTTTTCCTTCTAGAAGGCGCTTAGAGCATCTCCAATCCTTCTCATACTTTTACTCAAATTTGAGTAAAAATTTGAGTAAAAGCTTCATTTGGTAAGCAATCCAATCGGCAAATTCAAATTCTAACATATATTTGATTAAAAGCCTCATTAATTGTTTGGGTGTGTATCATATGCATTTCTGGGTGTGTATCATATGTACTCCTAAAAATATAACGAATTGATTACCTCTAATAAATAAAAAGTTACGATTTTTACAGAAAAGTTGCGAAACGCAAAAATGTTACGAATCATAGAGAAAATGTTACAAATCATATTGTTGAAAAGTTACGAATTGAAACACTAAAAAATGTTACGATTACGATAAGGTGGCACAATATGGACCATACAATATGTGCATGTGGTACACATCTTTAATAGGTGTGTATTGTAGCAATTCCCTTGTTTTTGTTATTGTTTGTTGTTTTATTTTTATAGTGTTCTTTAGGTTTGCCGCACACATTTGTTAACCAATGTTCTAATCCTTAGGCCTTCTGTTGGCCTTCGCACGTCGTCAGTGTCTCTTTATTTTTTGGCGATAGCATAGTTAGTTTGTAGCGGATCAGTAATATTGTGTTCTGTTCTATAGGCTAGAAGATAATTAGTGACAAATTATCTTCGTCTTCGTCTATCGCTGGCGTATCTTACTTATGTTACAGTTGTAATGCCAATTAATTTTCTCTCACTTACTCAAAAAATAATAATAAAAAAAGGGGAACCCCCACCTTATAATATGGTTGTGCCGCTCAGAGTAACCTTCCTAGGCATGGGCACCCAAACTGCTACTACCTCTTCCAGCCAAAGAATGGGCCACCTCATTCGTATTCTTACAAAAAAAAAAAAAAAAACTCACAGTGATTAAAAAATCAAAGTTTTTTTTTTACGCTAACCAATTTGATTCATCATTGAACCACCACCACCACCTCAGAATCTGGAGGGCACTTCAGTGACAAAGGGGAAGTAAAGAGAAGAGAAAGGAAGGGATAACACTAGAAGACTCTCATATTTGAAATTGATAGAAATATCCTTAGTAACAAAGAGGAGTTATTAAGAGCAAGAAAGCCATCACTATCACTATGGAGGAAGAAAACACCTTTCAAGGGTAAAGCTCTCCCCAGCTCTCATCGTCGCATAAGGGTGGTGAAACCCTAATGGGAGGAAGAGGAAGGAAGAGAGGCAATTAAACCTAGCGGCAAAACCACCTTAGGGCCAGTGTGGACACAGACCCACGTTAGATTTTGAGAGTTTTTTTTTTTTTTTTGCATTTTTGTAGAAAAATATATTTAAGTTTCATTTGGTACATCACTTTTTTATACAAAAAAAATTATTCAGTGCTCTTTGGGGCACCACCACATGTTATAATGCTATTCTCATGTACATATTTATGTGGGACTCAAGACTAATAATATGTGATGATGAAGGATGAAAAAAATTATAGAGAAGGATGCACCAAGTGACACTGCCTCAAGATTATTGAATAACTAATTACTCACAAATCAGCCTCAATTCACTGATTTTTTGCTAATTATGATGGATCAAAAAAAGAAAAAAATTCAGATAAGATGAATGAAAAGATGGAAAACTGTCATTTGATATACTTTTTTTTTGTTTTTTAATACTAGTATTTTTTTCCTTTTTCATATACTTTTTAATTTTATATAGTACTCTTGTTATTTGATAAAATTTGAAGCAAATTAATCTAGTACGTATTTTAAAATGAGAAAAAAACAGATGCTTCCGTTAATTTTTAACACACACAAATAGGCTTTTAAAGTACCTTGCCTGGTAGAGTTGGTTTAATGTAAGACAAGTTTAGTTTAGTTATTGGAATTTTAATGGTTAAAAGATTGAAAACTCCAACTAGAATTTAGGGGATTAAATCTTTGTGCTTCTAATAGATCGAGTATATTAGTAAATTTAATAACCTAGTCATTGATATAAAAAGATTATATATATCAACAATGTTTTCGATACGCGCTGTACAATTAAAATAAAAATGTTATGCATATAAATAGAAAATTGTAAAAAATAAAATATAAAAGATGTATCTAGAATTGTCAAGTGTGAAAACCTTACATCTCCTGTGTGGAATCAACGCGTGCATCGAATGATTTCAGACATCTCTACATTCCGATCATTGCATTTTTTTTCTTTGCTCGTATCATTGCTCTTAAAAAATACTAGCTCAAATTCCTCCCCTCTCCCACCATCTTGATGTACCACTTGTCAAGATTTTTGCCTATAAAAAAAAGCTCAAATTACTTTAAAAACAGAGTTTCACTCATATAAAAAAGAGACCCTGCACTTTCAATTGCAACTTTTTGAACCCCTATAGTTTCTTTCTGTGCACAATATAGCGAATCCGTTAAGTATCTGCCAATGGAGACTATAGGACCACGTTTTCGGCAGGAAATGCATAAAACAAATTAACATAAGAAAATCTGTCACCAGTAAAATAATCCATTGCTAATAACATTGCACTAACAATTTAAAAAAACAATTAAAAAAATTTACCATTTTCATTAGCAATAGCAATAAATAAAATAATCAAAGCGTCTCATCTGTAGTCCAACGGGTGATTTTAAAAGCTTAAATACTTGTCTTATTGAGGACAACTGTCTAACTACTACAATTATTATTCTCCATGTCAAAGACAACTTTTAATGACTCCTCTTCACCGTTAATGGGTTGCTATCCTCACTAATAGATTATAGATATAGAAGTTGATTCTAGAGTATGGCTTTCTTTGCATTTTATTTTGTTTTACCAAGTTTTTGGGGCTTCTAGTTTTTCTTCCTAACTTTTACTCGGAAAGGTTATTTATTGGATTTTTTTTTTTTTTTGTAGTGCATGGTGTCCACGTCCCGGTTCAATTTCCCCACACCTCGAACTTATAAGCTTGTACAGTTCCACTCATAGCCTTTTCACACACATAAATGCAAGGTGAGGTGGCTCCAAGAGTTATGGCTATGAGCAGTGGCGTAGCTAGGAATCAAGGCTAGTGGTGTCACAGAACTTCAACCAAAAATTGTGATAAAAAACGCTACAATAATAAAAATAACTTTTGTGCTAAAAAAAAAAACTAACATATATGTTGAGAAACTTACGTACATAAATTATCGATAAATAATTAATTGTTTGAATTGTCTCAGGGAATGAAGTTTAAGAGATCAATTCAGTACACAAAAAACTAAAATGCAATAGGAGTATTTAACTAGCAATCTTTATCTAATTAGAAAGATTTTTTTTTCCCAATTGTTATTACAAAATCCCTGAATTCAAATTGTGTTGTGGGTTCTATCGAGAGAGATAAAGAAACAAGACTTTCTAAATAATTGCTAAAGTATAATAATGCTTGAGGCCTGTGGTTTAACCACTTAATTTTTGAAACTTTGGACATTAATGCTTTAGAGAGTTTCAAATTGTAACTGGTGACTAGTTTTTGCATTAGACATCTTATATTCGCAAGTGTAGTGGAATTGTTCTAGTTTTGAAATTAGAAGTTAGAATGAAATAATATGCGAAATATATGAGAGTAATTGAAAAGAGAATAAATTCATGAAAGACAATTTACAATGCAAGAGAGAAAGAGAGAGAGAGAGAGAGAGAGGTGATTGTGGGCACAGGTCCACACCTGTCCTAGCTTACTTCCACCTCTGGCTAGAATTGAACTTGAGACCTTAGGAAAGAGCAAATTCCTAAGCCCCGTGCCAAGAGCGCATGCACACCCTTGGGGTTATTTTATTGGACAATTGTTTCGCATAAAAGTTTTTCCGCAGTTAGTTTTAAATTATTCATGCTGATAAATGTGGATGTGACAAGGATGAATGTTTTATATTCCAAACATGATTAATTTCTAGAAAGCGTCAATATATAGTAACACCGTTTCGTAAAATTGCAACAAAATTGTTGTTGATTTAATTTTGCAATTGGACACAAAGATCATTATTTAATCAATGGTGGTAGCAAAATAAATAAATTAAGGGCATGAGAGACTAGCTGTGATGTCAAAAAAGTTTGAAACATCGTCACGTAGTACTACAATAAAAGAAGAGTTTAGAAAGAAAAAATAAAAAACAAAAGTCGGGAAGCGAAATACATCATGTTTTAATAAATGATATGCAGCATGTATATTTGGAAAAATCAGGAAAAAGAAAGTGACCTTATATATTTAAAAACCTTTAAACTAGTTCAAATAATTAGCAATGTTTAACATGCCTTTTCGATAGTCAATGATATCCGAACTAACTTACGGGTACATAGACTAAAAAATTTCCTATTTCGGAGTATGTTTTTCATATTTTCAATAGATATTTTTTTTAAATTATAAATTTTAAAAATAATTAACAAGTGAAAACAATTTTTATTTCGAAAACACTAAATTATAGTGAATGATACCGTGCGATAATAATACTGATGTTATCGAATGATATAATAAAAACAATAGTCGAAATTAATTTTTTAATTTACCCAAATTGACCAAGAAAACTCGAATGACTAGATTTAGTTTTGAAAAAAATTACAAAACCAAATTTTTTTTCATAATTCGGCCCCTTCCGATTTCGAATTCTGGCTCCGCCACTGCCTAAAATCTAACACTTATGTTGAATTTCCACTACAATATTTTGGGCTACGAGTTACATTTATAGTCCAAGAATACAGAGAATATCGTGAAAACTCAGCCTTAACTGTAACAAAAATATGGACACATCACGTGTGAAAATTCAGTAAAGTGATGAGTTTTTCGTAGTGGTTACCAATTAGGGATGGCCATTTCGGCCGACCCGCCCCGATCCAACCCGTCCCCTCCCGGAAAGGGTAGGGGATTCGGGGATTTTTTTGGGGATCGGGTAGGAGATGGAGATTATTTTTTAAAAAAATCAGGGATCAGGTTGGGGATGGTATTGTCAGTCTCCTACCTGATCCTCTCCCCGATCCCTGCCCCTCCCCGTTCTCCTCCCCTCCCCGCATCCCCATTCACGCATATATATATTTATAGGTATAATATAATAAAATCTCGTATTAAAAAACCCCAAAGGACTGTCGGCTTGGGACATAAAAAGGCATGGATTTGCCTTATGTCGGAAAACATGCACTTTAGTATTCACTTTTACTATTCTTCCACCCGCATGAAGTAAGTACTATTTTCCATCTCCCTCTCTCTCTCAACCGAACAGAGCTCCATACTCCATAGAGAATAATAGAGCTTCGATCGTCGGTGTAAGTTTCTCCCGAAAAAATTCTGTACGAATCGATGTAAATTTAAAGATTAATTTGTTTGCTTTACTTACCTTTAATCTTACTACTGATTTGTACAGGTCATTCAAACCACTTCAAACTTTGAAAGGTAATTTAAACCAATTTGAATTGCACGTGACTTGAATTGCTTTTATATGCATTTGGGTTTGTTGCATTTGGAATTTGGATTTACCTTTTGAAAGCTTTAGCTTTTGATGATGTCGTATGCTACTTGAAAATTACAACAGGGAAAATTTGAAAAGTGTACTTAAGGTTTGGATCCCCGTTCCTCGCATTGGGGCGGGGATGGAGGTTAAAAAAAAAATCCCCGGTGGAGATCGGGGAAGGGATGGGGATTGATATAGGTTCGGGGATCAGAGATGGAGGTAGTGGTATCCACTCCTACCCTCCCCATGCCATCCCTGTTACCAATTGAAAATGCTACATACACAACAAAAAGGGCTAACAAAGTGGACAACAACCCCAAAACGATGTCGTTTTGGGGCTTGTCGTTAAAAAAGAAAAAAAAAAAAAGACGCCTGAAAAATTGAAATCGGGTTGCCTCCCTCTTCCCCCCAAATCAACTCCATACACAGAGAAGAAGAGAGTGAGAGAGGGCAACGCGACTGGATTTTTAACAACCCCACCGGAAATCGGTCGACCAACACCGCCGCCGACCATCCCAACCTACAGCTCTCAAACTCCGGCTGCGAGAGATAAACCTTGACAGTAGTAGTTGCGGGAGGTGGACAGCTGCGTGTTGTGGCGGTCAGCGGTGGCAGAGGGCGGCGGCGGTGGTCGTGGCTCGTCTCGTGACCCAGTTCTCTCAACCTCTCCTCTTCTCTGTGTATTGCGTTGGTTTGGGGAAGAAGGGGAAAGCAAACCCGATTTCAATTTTGAAATTTTTTTTTTTTTTTCCTAACAGGCCCCAAAACGACGTCGTTTTGGGGCTGTTGTACCACTTTGTTGGCCCTTTTTGTTGTACCCGTAGCAGAGTTCGTTACCAATTGGCATAAAACTCAAGACACATTTTTTTAACCAATATCTGCTTGCCACGTCATTGAATTGGGGTGTCGGTTAGGCACATGCAATCAAAAAAGAGCTGTGAACAGGCTGTACCGCGAATTACCGGTCGTAGCCGGTTGCTCTTCTCAGACAGCTGACGTAGCTGTCGGTGGACTTAACTTTTAGTAGTTCCGTACTTTATTTATGCAACTACTAGTTTTCGTTTGGTTTTGTGATTGCAGTTTCCATTATAAATAATTGAGGAAAAAATTACACTAAGCTTCACGAAGGTTTTAGGAATATACTATACACGAACCTGAACAAGTTTAGAATAATTGCAAAACTGCTCCTCATGGTGCATGTGCTGAAGACAGTCTGTCCTCACTGCCAATAACTATGGCTCGAATCGAACATTTAACAGAGGGTCAGAAGCTATTATGGCCATGCCCAATAAAGTTTGATGTGTTAGAGCAAGTGCAACTGGTTGTCTAAATGGCATTTTGGCTATTTTAGCTTACCAAAAGGAGGAGAACCCTGCTGCAGCAGCTAAGGTAAATCACTGTACACCATCCATGTGTGAACAGTGCTAGGCTAAAAATATCCAAGCACTGTTCATCAGCCATCCTATTTTTTATTGTTTCTCTCTCTCTCTCTCTCATCTACTATCTCGACGGAGACAGAGATTGATGGCGTTGGACGAGATCGACGGACGGCAAAGAGGTAACGACGACGACGACGAATCCCAGATCTGGGATTCGAACAACGGCGACGAACGACGGGGTGGAGGATTCGAATGACGGCGACGGCGTGAGAGGCTTGCGCGGATCTGGGATTCGAACGACGGCGATGGGTATGGAGGCGACGGCTAACGACGGCGACGGGGATGCTGTGTGTGTGTATATACAGTGTTGTATATATATATATATATATTTTAAAAAAATGAAAAAAACAATATTTTAATAAGAGTAAGGTAAAATAGATAGATTGTTGGAGTGTTGAGAGTGACAGGTTGGCTATATGTACTGTACACCAAGTATTGTGGCAAAAAAATTGGCTTAGCTACTGCTCTTGCTCTTAGTTGCCCCCTCCCACTATTTTTGTAGTCTAAAAAAAAAAGGGTGCATGTGGTGGAGAGAGAGAGTGAGAAAACTATTTGGACAAAAAATCCACCTAATTTTAGGGATGGTTTGGCTTAGTAAGTTGTTATAATTTTTTTTTTTTGAGCATAATAAAAAAACTAGTACAAAGGACATTACCGGTCCGAAATACAAAACAACAAAAAACCAAAACCAACAAAACAAAACAGAAAAGCCGCTCAGCAACGATGTCAGACCCAACCTCCTTTTGTGGAGGTGGGTGGCTGAAGGACCGCCTCCTTTGCGCCTTCACCGCCCGTTGCAGGATCGCCATCGAATCTATACTTCTGTGCCTTCACCACCGCCACTGGAGAGCTCAAGTGACCATTGTCCAAACCAAATAGAAGTTGTTTTGATTATTTTGCTATCAATATTTTATTTTTTTTGCATTTATTAGTTTAATGTCAATTTTTTTTTTTGGTGTGTGTGCGTATTATAGGTTCTCGTCGACAAGAGAAATATAAAGTACAAAATTATGTTGAAAATTATTTTTTAATAAAGACATTTTAGCAAATATTTTTTCATCATATATCAGATCTAGTAAAAAAGTAAAAAAATAAAATAAAAAATTGCAGTGTATCTCTGCTACTGGAATTAAAATATAGATTTTATCAATAATGGTGAAAATTAGTCGCACGACACATTAAAATAATTCTAACTCAACACGAAGTTGGAAAATTTGGGTCAAAATACGTATTTACATGACCTGTTAATATGAAACCTACTGAACGAATTCAGATTCGATTTTCAAAATTGAATATGGACTCCGGTTTCATTTCTCATATTATCACCTTAACTCAAACGAAAGGACATAAACCCAAAAACTTAGCCACAAGTCTCCTGTAGTGCCCGAAAAGCGCTACACTGTATAGTGCTCCCATCTGACTGTTCATTTCGACAACGCACAACTAGGAATTAATCTGAGTAATGGATGGTCAGATTGATTCTATTACTCACTCGGATTAAATCCTAACCGTGTATTGTCAAAACAGACGGCCGGACGAAAACTACATGGTGCAGTTCTTTAGGGGCACTACACCATCCCCTCTTCGAAAGGTGATGATGACCCATCCCTCCTTGAATGAGATTGGTGGAGCATGCATGAGATGTGATGGGGTTACAAAATGGACAGATTCCTGCTGGTTCACGAGCTGTAGAGGAGTTGATTTATATAGAACATGGCAAAATAGTAAATTATACAACAACTTCTATAATTCAATGGATTTGTTTTCTTTTCTTTTCTTTTTTTTTTGGTGATTTAAAATTTTTTTTACAATGGGATGGAAAAAGTCTATAAGTCACATATTGTGTGTTTGGTCGAGAATATAGGAGCGCAATCAAGAGCGTGATAGCATCTTCTATTATCCTAAACAACTACAATGAGATCGCGAACACAGAACGAGAATTGAGAGCAGGAGCGAAGGTCAATTTCAAGGATTATGTGATGAAGGGAGATAGTGGGTGAAGTAAAGAGCAATACTGGTGGAGAATTCATGTCAGAAAAGTTCTATAGAATATTGTTATAATTTTCCTTCACGTTAACATACTGCACTTGCTGGTTTTGTGAAAAATGATGATTGGAATTAATTTTCCTTCACGTTAAAATCTCACAAAATCTAACCCAACCGTTAATATCATCTTTCTCTCGGTATTGATTTTCCACTTAACAAGAAAGAAAAAAAAAAATGAGGATATTTTGAACATAGGAGGAGTAATATTTTTTGTGCCACCAGCCATATATATATATATATATGCGTACCTTGCTTGATCACTGTATTTGTCTGATCTTTGTAATAAAATTTAGGACTAAAAATGAGGATATTTTGAATTAAAACAAATTATTTAATGAGTGTGACAGAAAACTGATAATAGAGAAGATATCTCGGGATTCAAATAGTCACTAGATAGTCTCGTCTAAAGGTGGCATGAAGTCCATATCAGATCGTTGTAATTGTTAATTTATTAAAATGCAGTTTATGATTTCTTCAAAATAGAAAAAAGAAGTCCATATCAACTGATCTTTCACTAAAAAGATAATATAGTATTACTCCAGTAGTTGTGCATAATCATTTCACCAATCACCTCACCTCACCTCGTGTGAGCGTGAAAAAGGCTGCCCCGGAGATGAGCGTAAACTGGCCCGAGACCCCTTTTATTACCTCAACAAAAAAATCATCTTTCTGTGTTGCTCGTAGCCTCACCTTCCATGACATAGACTACAGTAGCTGGTCTCTTTATTTTAGATCAAAACTCTGAACAACTTTTTTTGTTGGATAAGTATTATGTCAATGTAACAAAAGCTCTTTTTCATTAAAATGGGTTTGAATAATCTCATTTTCTGGCCAGACCAGAAAGAAAAGAAAAGGCAACAAAAGAAGAGAATCACACACAAAGCTAACCTTCTTGTTCAATACAATATTTCAGCAGTCACCACTCTTTTTTTAATCCTACCGTAATATATATAGGGTTACCGGGAAGAATGATACCATTGCTACCAGTGGTATAATAATTAAACTATATAGTCTTCAAAAGACCCCATACGATCGACAAGAAGCGATTTGGTAAATAAAATACCAGATTCTGCATTCTATAATCATTTCATTCATTGCATATATAGGGTAATCTACATTTGGACCTTACTTCCTCCCCTCTTGCATGCCTGCTGTTGTATTCTTCAATATCTGCACATTGAATATAGAGTGAATATCACAACTTATAAATTGATACAAGTACGAAAAACTACAAATGAGCAGAACAATTTGGGCCGGTAAAAGAACGAAACTGTTAAGACTCATTCAACTCGTTTGTCAACCTTAGATTGATGCTCCAAAAAAGGTGTAGGAAGAATAAGATAAGTTTTGGAAAGCAGAAGTCGTGGAAACTAGAGAAAAAATGACCGGGAAGTTAATTGTGCTCCAAGACGGCTGTGATTAAAATTGTGGGTCAATGATGTCATCATGCCAGGCCTTTCTTCTCATTTACAAGTAATGCACCATCTGCTTCCACCATTTCAGGTTAGTGTCATGTAGCACCTGCTAGTTTACTTTGGTATAATAGATCAAGAGACGGCTGGAGCCTATTTGAGGCCTAAGCCGAAAACAAAGAGCAATAGGCTCCTTGTTATAACAGCCATCAGGAGTTTACTGTTTCTTCAGAAACAAAATGAGTGAGTTCGCGGGTACCATTTGCTTACCTTACCTTGTGCAGATTGGTAATGAAAATTGGGGCGCTCAGACCTCACACAGCCCTTAGATGGGGTGTAAGTTGATTCAGTTGGTGTTAAAATTGGAGCGCTCAGACCTCACACAGCCCTTAGATGGGGTGTAAGTTGATTCAGTTGGTGTTAAAGACACTTTTGCACCGAACCAACCAACAACACCAATAAACCAAACCAAGAGTTTCTCATTATAGTGGTTTCGTTTTGTGTGTTCGTTTTGGCCCTCAAAGCAAGAGCCGGCTCATAGATTTCGGAGGTTTGAATCGAACTCATTAGACAAGCCATTTATTTTGTATACAAAAGTTGGTCAACAAGGAGTCTTTATGAAAACCATTACAAAATATAAAGCTACAGTTATCCAAAAATAAACCACCGTTACAATATTTCAAAATCCATCATTTGAACATTTGTCTTCTTGCACTTTTAGCAACAAACATACTATTTTAAGTCATCATAATCAAGCTTCTTCACCATAAGGAGGGCTTACACAATAGTTATCTGGGCTTAGTATATATATGTAGGTATCCTAAGTAATTGGACGCCCCAAATTTTTGCATGGTGGGCTTGAAGCCCAGGCTTCTTGAGGAAACCTCATAAGCCGGCTCTGTCACAAAGTTGGGTACGAAGGAATCCCAAGCAAAATGTTTTACTCTACAAGGCCGAGCAATGACAACTAAATTGATCCCACGCAGGCCCATGCACAAGCAGCTAACTACGGGGATTACCACACAAATATATATATGGAGTCATCTGAAAAACAATGTGTGTATGTATTGAAGAGGTGAGAGGGTTTGACGTACTTGTCTTAGCATTTGGTTTTCATTCTGCAATGTGGAAAGCCTCTCTTCCATCTCACCGTTCTTCTTTTCCAAGTCTTTCACTCTTACCTCCAACTCAATTAAGTATGCCTTCTTCCTTTCCCTTGCTTGTTGTGCTGAAACTCTGTTCCTCAACAATCTTTTCCATTTTCCCAAACCCCACAAACAAAAAGCAAACCAATATAAGCAAAATGCCACAATTGCCTTTACTAAAATCTCATTTGGCCTAAATTAATTATTGGATATTTTTTGCCATTATTCTTTTCTTTTGTTTACATTAGTTTTATTACTACTAGTTTACATAAAATCTTCGTGAATATTTCCTCTGTCCCGAAATAAGAGCATCCTAAGAAAGATGTGTAATTTTTGGATAAAAAAATAAAGTACAACGCGTTTCTTTGCACCAAACTCAAGATTTCGAGTAGTACTTTAATAGTGCACTATCATTTCGGGTAGTACTATATTATTTTACCCGAAAATTGCAAAATATTTTAATAGGGCACTGTCATTTTGGAACAGAGGGAGTAATTCGTTCTACTTCACAAGAGCAATCTAAAAATAAATCACTACCACCAGAAGCTTCAAAAAGTTGTCACATGCAAAAACAATCGAAAAAAGATGGAATGTATTGAATTTATTTTTGTCTTTCCTAAATTATGTTTAAATTTAGTACTAATTTTCTTTCCCTTTCTTCCCTCAAGTCGAGAAAAAATAGTAATCTAAAATAAAATAAATGCAAATTTAAACAAAGCATAAAAAAATTGCATAAAAATCTCAAAAGTAAAATTAGGCCAAACTTAGGCCATGTTCCACTAAAAAAAAACTTGTTTTGGTTTAAATAAAAAACTACTTCATTCCACTAAAAAAACCCCCACAAAAAAACAACAAAAAAACTACTTCATTCCACTAACCTAAAAAACCAATAGTTGTTTTAGTACAAGGGTAGTGTGCCGTGGCTTTCAAAAGTGAACTGCTACATGACACGTAGCTTGTGATGAAGGCTAAAGTGAACTACTACATTAGGGTACTGTGCTGTGAAGTGCTACATGACACGTAACCAACTATTTGGGTACAAGGGTACTGTGTTATGGGCAAGTGGCTTTAAAAAAAAGGAGCAATAGTTGTTTGGGTACAAGGATAGCTTGGTTTTGTAACACAACTCAAAAAACCAAAAAACTAAAAAACTACATTAGTGGAACAAGTGAGTTTTTCTAAAAAACTAAAAATCAAAAAAACCAAAAAACTAAAAAACTACTTAGTGGAACATGGCCTTATTTCAAAGGCCTTGAAAAGACCCAAACCCGAAGACAGTTGGGTAGCAAGTGATGCCATATCAGAGTGCACCAATTCCAATTGGGACCACCACATGATGACGTGGCAAGTCGGGAAACTTCAATTGGGACCACTACATGATGACGTGGCAAGTCGGGCGGGGTACAAGATCTAAAAGTTCCGGTTCGGCTTACCTCTTAAGCCGCTTATGCTCTTTATCGGCCGGACTTCTGCCCCTCTTCCTTGTACCCTCTGAAGAACCCTGAACCCGGTTCGGACCGACCGCCGAACTGGCCTCCCGGCCTGATGCCGTGCCGGCGGTTTCACCGCCGATCTCCGGTACTCTCCTGATCTCATCATCACTCTCCATGCCTTCAAAATTCATTAATTCCATAACTTAACAGATATCTTTGCCAATAATTTATTCCCCACAGAAATTCCATAAACCCAGTTGAGAAAATTACACATTCTCAAAAACCCCTATGGGAAAATCTTACTCCCTCCGTCTCACATATTAGTAGATATAGAAAAATCATGTAATACTGAATTCAAAAAGAAATTCCAGCATGATATTTCACTATTTTCTACATTAATTCAGAAAATAAATTGAGTTTTTAATATGGTGTAAATTAAGCAACGAAGTGATTTTTTTTTTTTTCATTTGAAAATTGCACTGTATGATGATACATCGGTTATATTTATCCATAGACTTGAAAATATTTATCCACTGGTTATGGAAAGCGAGGATTTAATTACTGATGACAAGAAAAGAAGTAAGAGAAATAACAGGGAAAATTTAACCTAACAAGGGAAATTTAAGATCTCAGCATAGATCTTTGTCTGAAATGAATTTTCCAGAGAAATTCCACCAACCCAGATGAGAAAACCCAACATTCTTCAAAACCCAGACGGCAAATTCAAAGTTTCGCTAAATCAAAATCATAAAGTGACCCAGACAGTAGAGAAGAAAAAAAATAATCTATACTTTTGGATGGAAAGTGAGGCTTCGTTCCAAAACGGACTTAAATAGTCAGTGAAACTGTTTAATAGAGAAAAATTGAGTATATGTATTGCACTAGAGTGACCTGTCTCCTAAAATGCAATAAATCATTTATGTCTGTGAAACAACCCGAGAACTGAAGTCTCAAGTTTTGGGAAACAAATTAGGAGAGAGAGAGAGAGAGAGAAGATGAAGACCTTCTTTGATTTCAAGCTGAAGAGCAGAACTTGAAGATCTTTCGCTGCTAGATGGTAGTGAGCTAGCTGCCATGGAGCTGGTAGCCTGTTCTTGCATTTCCCCTGCCTCTACCCACAGGCCACAACCAAAACGGATGAGAGAGAAAGAGAGAGAAGGTAGGAAAGTTCTTCTGTTTGGTGTAGGAGAGAGAGAGAGAGAGAGAAGAATTTCTAGAGCGGGATACTAATGATGTGACTTGATAGAGTAAAGAGTGCAGAAAAGTGATGAGATTTTCTACCCGTTGGATCAAAATTCATCTGATGGTTATAAAGGGTGAGCGTGGAGGTATTGGAGCCATAAGGTGATGGGTTAATCAAAGGGTGATGAGGAGGAAGCGTGGACTGTTTTTGAGCCACAAGATGAGAACGTGATCGTACGGTCCGGGCGTAATTTCGAGATGAGGTGCAATGAATAGGGACACCGATAGTACTGTGTGACTCGGAAAAGTGCCGATATCCCCATTAAAGAAAGGAAAGAAAAAATGGGAAGTTTTAATGTGTACTGTTGTCGGCATGGAATAGGATGGGAGCTTCTAAACACACTTTTCTTACCAACACACCCACTTCCAAGTTTCATGAAAATTTGAAAAGCCTAGCTATCCTAGACAAGGATGGAACCAACTAACAGGGGACAAATATGGCGATCGCCACCACAAATATTTTAAAAAATGGTATTGTTGTGGGCCGAATAAATTCTGCCAAGGGGAATAGTTTAGATGGATCCAAAGGCCCAACTAGAAGCCCATTCAAGATCATTTGTGGGCCGGGCTGAGCGATGTTGAACCGTGACCGAACGGCCCAAGCTAAGAGGGTTATGGAACCTGCACCCGTGACCCTAATGCTTATAGGCAGGGTCACTGTTGTCTTTACTCGGATCCGAGTAATATGACCCGCGAGATCCACGGAAGGAAGTTTGTGCATGTGTTCAACTGGCTCGCCCAACTTGATGAATAACAGTCGAGTGGTAACCCATTGCATGTGTTGATAACTATGACAAACCATCTTGGTGAATGCAAGAAAGGTCAATGCCATATGTAATAGATTATGACCCTACCTTGTACAAGACCTTTTAAAAGCCGTGAAGGCGTCAAAGCTTATCCGAACTTCACAATTAAGCGTAGCATTCCAAAGATGGGTGACCTATTGAGAAGTCCATGGAGCTTGGGCGACCAAAGCAAATAATATTGTACAAGGCGGGGTTGGGTCGTTACAGTTGGTATCAAAGCACAACCCCGATCTATATAGTGGGGGCTTCTTCTAGAATCTGTATGAGCCACCTCTTGAATCCTGCAAATGGAACGAAGTGCTATAAAGAAATAAGTGTTACACCATGGCCACCGGGGGAAACTTGTTGGGCTAATACAACGAGGACATTGCATCACAAGGTGGGCAAATTGTGACAACCCATCTGGGTGAACGCAAGAAGGGTCAATGCTATATGTAATAGATTATGACCATATCGTGTACAAGGCCAAGGATGGAGCAATCCTTGGGGGGCGTAAAAACTTATTGGAACTTCATAGTTAAGCGTGCTCACCTTGGAGCAATCCAAGGATGGGTGACTTATTGAGAAGTCCATGGAGTTTAGGCAAACAAAGCGGACAATATTGTACAAGGCGGAATCGGGTCATTACAATAACCGTCTTAATCCCTACCATTAGATGTGACGTCAGCCGATTGGTTATGACACAGTCGGAAGAGAACTCGTAGCATGTGCATGCAATGATAACCAACACGATATCTGGACGTTTGCTCACTAGACTAGTGAAGTACTATTCCGGACTTCCATGTACAGTCCGGTCTAGTGCTAACATCAAAGGTCCAACCCAATTGAATCAAGGAGAGTGCATTGGGAATTTGAGCCACCAAAGGTATTATTATATAAGGTCAAATTTTTTTTTTTTATAAAAATGAACCACATATTTCGACATCAATGCAATTTTTTTCTTTATTAGAATAAAATCTGTTGACCAACAAAAAAAAAAAATGATAGCCAATGAAGATACAATATAGTTACGCATTAGCACAACTTAAATCATCTCGATGATTATACATAATTAATTAAATTTTGAAGTTATTTGCAAGCTTCTTAAGAAATAATATTCTTCTGATTACACAGAGCAAGAAAATCTAGATTTGAAAAGTTGAAATTTGAGCATCCTTTTTCACATGTGGTTTTGGTGGCGGTGGTGGTTGGGAGGCTATATGGTAGGTATGGTGGTAGAGGTGGGGGTTTCGGAGTGGTGGAGGGGTGTTTCCGGTTAGGTCGCATTTTAACGAAGGTGACTTTGGTCACCGCCGGGGTTGATGTTTTGGCTTTTTTTTGTGATATGTTTTGACTTCGACCTTATTGTCTAGGGACAAGGCAATGGCATGCGCGTGTCTCTTTGTTGTTGATGGTGAGTTGTGGCGGTGGCATAACGGGTTCCTCTATCGATGATGGCCTTACTGGCAAGGCTGAGATCTACCGTCCATCATCGATTGGGTGATTGTTGTTTGGGTGTTTTTTTTTTTCAATCAACCTTTGGTTGATTTTCCATTCCTTTCTCTTCCCTTCTCTAGATTTGATGTACCCATTGTCAAGTTTCTTCAATAAACTTGTTACTGTTAAAAAAAAATAAAAATCCATGATTTATCCTCTTATTGACAGGTTAATTTATTTTGTATTGACATTTTCCATGTTAATGTGTGCAACACAACATGTCTTTTCAACTTTGAAACTTGTATATTGTGTGCAATAAGATAGAAGATAAAATATTTGACCAGTTTTTGATGATATACATTGGAAAAGATATTGAAAGAGGTTTTTTTTATATTGATTCCATCATTGATGCTTTAAATGATATGAAAAAGAGCCAAATAGAATTCAAAATGCCGTGCCCTAATAGACACATTGAATTAAATTGCTGTTTTGTTTACTCTACTTATAAATATAGTTTAGGATGCTACTTTTGACTTTTAAATCTGCAAATATTCGTAATACAATGTATCTTTCCTTTTTTTTATTTTCATATACACATTCGCTATCACTAGGTTAAACTTTTGACTCCGTCCCTGATTCTACATTTGAGTCGAACTCGAACATGTTCAAGAGCCTTAATGAGTAAACAATATTAGACATTGTGCTCTTATAATCTAGAACTTCAATAGAAATTTTATTTTCCATATAAAAGTTCATACATATGTAAATTTATATATAAAAACATATAAAATTTTATACATGAACAAGTTAACAACAGTTCACAAGCAACTTGGTTCATTTGCAATCCTATTCCGGCCACTTGGTCTTTTTATTTTGCCCCATTTTGCAATCTTTACTCCCTGCAAAAGTCTAGGAACAAACTTTCCGGATACAATTGTGAACTCACCATTGAATGTATGTGGATGCACATTCATAAGCTATGGGTACACCACTTGCATACCCTAAACGCATACCAATGCATCCCAACCGTCCATCTCATAAATCAATGTTTCAGATTTTAAACAAACTAAATCTTTGCGCGAATAGTTTTTTTAAAATCCGGAAAGTCGAAAATGCTTTTGTACGGTTGAGATGTGTTGGTGTGCAATTGGGCTACGCAAGCGTGGTGTACCCATATTATTTTTGTATCCATCTTTCTTTTTTCTTTTTCTTTTTCTTTGTCCATGTCATTTCCTCCCTCGCTCTTAACTTTCCCTCCGATACAATAGACGGGAATTGACGAGCCTGAATGACCGTCTTATCCAAATTTTAATTTTACATTATATAACTACTGTCTTTTATAAAAAAAATTGAAGTTATAAAAGTTTGCCCGCTAAAAATTTCCACCCGCTGTGGAATTTTTTTTCTATAAACTTCAGTAATCACCTCCTAAGATTTTTTTTTACCATAAGATCATATCACTCTACAATCTTGTGTTATTTTTCTGCAATACTTTGTAAGTTCCAGAGAAAACTATATAACCATAGTGTGGAAAACATTTGCAAGCCTGCAATTACATGCATTTTATCTCAAAGACCTTACTTAGCCACACAAAAAAAAACTACATTTGAAATTTTAGCAGAAAGATTTTCGAATTCACATTTTCGAATTCTTTCGCAATTTATGAGTCATGCAGGTTTTAGCGAAAACAAGAAAGTCAATCGTTTGTTTCTTTTGTTGATTGCGTGATTCATCTTATATCAGATTTTAGTTTTGATGACAACAATTGAGAAAGCATTTTTCAGCCATATATGCATGATGAAAATATATTGTGAAGGCTAGATTGCGATATATGGTGGAGAATATTGCGACTTGTATGCTCACTTACATTGAGAAAGAGATTACTCAATGCTTCGATGTTGATATATGTCATTCAAGTGTATTGTGCACCGTGAAGGAGCATCAAGAACACTTTGAATCTTTTTTTCTCAAAATTTATACTTTTTGGAGGGAACCATCCTCTTTCTTAGAGATTTAGTTCTTCAAATTTACTTTGGTTCTTTATATTTGAAGAACCAAAGTAAAGTTCTTCATATTTGAAGAACCAAAGTAAATTTATGAAGAGCCAAAGTAAATTTGAAGAATGTATGTGACATACGGACGAGTTCTCCAAAAAATATAATTTTTTGAGGAAAAGAGGACATAAATTTTGAAATCTCCCCTAGAGGATGTGTTTCTCCAAAAAGTATAATAAGGGGGAGTTTTCCAACGGATTTTATCTCCTAAAATCTAGTTTTGATAAAATCTAGCATCCTCAACGGATTTTAGCAAAACTAGATTTTATCAAAACTAGATTTTATCTCACAAAATCATTTACAAAACACCTTTATCAACTCTAGATTTAATCTATTGGGAAAACAATGGCCTTGTTCGTTTAGTATTTTTAGTTTAGTTTAGTTTCTGAGATAGGAGTAATGAGTGAAGAGAGATAGAGAGAGAAATGAGGGTAATGATTACAAAACAAAATTAAAATTGTGAAACGAACAAGGCCAATGTGATTTTATCACCTCTAAACAAAACTACATTTTATCAAATTTAGATTTTATCTCATAAAATCTATTCAAGAACAAGGCCTAACTTTTTAAGGAAAATGAGACTTAAATTATAAAATCTCCCTTTAATATGTCACATTCATTCTTTATTTTGAATGTTTGAAGATTGGTTGGAGATGCTCTAATACTCCAATGAAGAATTAAGTTGATGAGCCTTTTTCCGTGGATAGTAATTGTGTCTTTTAATGACAGAAAATCCAAATACAATACAACAAGCAAAGAAGGAAAACAAACCCAACGAAGCAAGAAGGATTGACAGTAAGAAGCTTATTGTCAAGAAGAGGGTCACTTGCAAAAACATTTCAAAAATACCGTTGAAAATATCGAAAATACCAAAATGAAAATTCTATGAAGCACTATAAAGAAAAAAAAAAACAGAGGAAAACAGAGCCATAGACTCGTGACCCATTGAACAAAACAGAAGGCCGCCCGAAAAATGTTTACCATCTGGCCTTCTCCTTCTAATATAAATAAAAAAATAAAAAAATAAAAAATCGATCCCATTTAATTGTGAAGGAGACGGCGATGAAGCAAAGTGATTTAGGATGGAGCATTGTGATTTGGGCGGGAGTCCATCGCTGCGATTTATGACGATATGAAGCAGTTCAGAAAGACGACGAAGATGAGACTCAATCAAAAAGTTGACGGAGAAGTTTATGGGAGAGGACTGTCGCCAAAAAGGGTCATCGATGTTGAGAAGGTTTGGATCGCTGATTTTGGGACCGTCAGAAGTTTTCTAGCGTTACAGATTTCCCTGATTTTATCTATAGGGCTTAAATGGTGGGGGAGAATTATCCAAATGGTGGGGGAGAATTATCCCGTAATTTGGGGGATTTCAAATCCCTAAATTACAGCTCTCATCCTATAAAGTTTGATATTAGTTCAAATTATCCTACCTATATAGTATACAACTAATTCAGTCCTCAAAAATTTAAAATCAATCCGTAATCTCCACGTGTGTATATATAAGAATAATTCTGGGTTTATTTAAATTTCGGGATGAACACATAACTCACAAAAAGGGATAAGATGATAACGTAAATTCTAGTGGCTTGGAGGACTAATATTTAAGTGGCCCTATTGGAAGGATTAATTAGTTGATAAAGCGTTACTCAGGGGATTCAGTTTTGCCAAATTTGAGTGTTTTGTATTTTTTGATAAAGACTAAACTTATCTGTTTGGTATTGGTCCCCAAACCAATATAGTAATATACAATTTCAACCGGTAATTCCTTTCAGAGATCAGAGGGGTCTCTTTCTTCCATAAGAGGATCGTTTTCCCAAAAACAAGACTATTTCATTTGTTTCCACAAAGGGTTAGTATGTAGTACTGGATGCTATGGAGGTGGGTTTCTGCTGTGCACTAGGTGCATGGCACGGCACCGTGCCATGCACCCATTCAGCCGTCCGTTGCTAAAATGCCCGGTTTGGATCAATTTCAACTCCATGTGAGAGCCATTGTTTGGATTTGATCCGAAACGTGCATTTTTGCAACAGACGGCCGAATGGAGTGCATGATACGGTGTCATGCACCTAGTGCATTACAGGGACCCCTTGTCCGTAGTGGATGGCATCAATGTCATACAAAACTCTCATCTTTTGTTACCATCACATCTCTCTCTCTCTCTCTCTCTCTCTCTCTCTCTCTCTCTCTCTCTCTCTCTCTGAGTAGGAAGAAATTTTTTCCTTTGGGCTGGTATGGGCATTGAATGGGCTTAATTGTCTTCTACCAGCTACAGTCTTTTCTTACTATCACACACTTTTTATTTTTTATTTTTATTTTTTTATGGTAATGAAAAGTGTAGTAAAAATTGAACCCATACAGGAAAAGTAAGTTCGAGGGAAATTACAAACCATCAAGTCTTCACGAATGAAATTAGAAATCCAAAGTCTCCAACGGAAATAGGAGTATCCTTCGTCAGTGCACCCGCACAATGATTATAGCTTCACGTTGGATGTGTTTGATCGTGATAGTCTCAAATTTCTCCACGAGTGACCTGTACTCATAGATAACATTGCTAAAGTGGGTGACACTCCAAATTTCTTTAAATCGTGAGTTCGGTGATAACCAAAGCATCCACTTCTACATCCAAATATTTTATATTTTCCTCAATAGTCAACTCATGTAAGCCATCCCTCAAGGTCCAAGCCTCAGCCATGGTACTAAAATTAGCATTAATATGCATCTGAAACTGAAATCCAGTAACGCAGTTCCCTCAGCCATGGTACTAAAATTTCTTTTGGGTTTGTACTATTTTTTTCCAAGGTTTCAATTCAAGCAAATCGTCAATCAAATCAAAGATTGATCTAAGTACGAGTCCTTTTGATATGAAAATTCGGCAGGCCAATTACCAATTGCTCAAAGTTGGGTTGTCTTTTTTTAATTACCTAATTACAATCATCAACAATTTTGCTTGTAATGAACTTTGAAAGCACATAGGGTTATGTGAGAGGGGGTATCTGTTATTAAGGCATACCTTAGGTGTTGTCAATGAAATTTACCCATATAAAATTTGATCTTTATGTCGCAGGTTTAAAAAAATTGGTCCGTAGAATCTTAAATTTTTTTTTAAAAAAAAGGTGATAAAAAAGTTCAATGAAATATATTCATGGAATGATCATAAAAAAAAGGGA
Organism: Vaccinium vitis-idaea; assembly: GCA_963854785.1. NCBI lineage: Eukaryota > Viridiplantae > Streptophyta > Magnoliopsida > Ericales > Ericaceae > Vaccinium > Vaccinium vitis-idaea. The sequence continues at coordinate 9,493,008 of OY978224.1, forward strand.
TTTGGGGATCCCGTAGTGCGGCCAAAACTACGTCATTTTGGGTGTGTAAAGAGAACACCACTACTTAATCCCTCAAAACTACGTCATTTTAACCTAGTTTTATTTGTTGAATTTCAAAATGTGAGCATTTTTAAGTGGGTGTTTATTTTCTTCAAAATCAAATTTGATTTTTGATTTCTTCTATACGTGAATATATAAGTCACTTATTTTAGATTGGGGCTGGTTTTTTTTTTTTTTTAGGAGTAGAAGTTTTTTCCCCTAAAATCTGGTTTTCAAAACAAAAAGTCTACAATTAAACACATTTTTTAACTTCTTAATTTTTTTGGCTTCCTTCGGTTTTGTAAAACTAATGCCCGTTCGAGATGGGAAGGGATTACAGTGCATAAGAATAAGAGTCAAGATGTGTAAATTGCCAATTGTGTTTAAAAATTTTAAATTATGCCACTTGTTATATTTATGGGGCTTCTCACAAAAACATACTTACAATAGTATTAGTGAATGTCCGTGCCTAAAGACATTCTGTAAAAACTAGTATTTCCACAAAATAGATGAATTTTATTAGCTAATGTTGTCCTGTACAAAGTTAAAGTCACAAACAATTTTCTAGATTTTTAAAAGGCCGAGAAAAACATAAAAATATTAATGTTAAACTTACATAATCCCAAGAGAGAGCAAATGTTGTGATTCTAAACTTTTGTACACCAAAACTACGTAGTTTTGGCCACCCTATAACCCCGTAGACCGTAGTGCGGAGGCGCACTACGGGATCCCCGGATCCTAAAAAAAGACCATAAAAAAAACGTAAGATTTCTTGTAATATTCAAAGTTTTCACCTCCCACTTTCCACCCCATAGAACTGAACTCCACCAGTTATTCGTGGCATGTCAATTTCTTCATATTTCTTGCGAAAGAAAGTAAGAAGACAGAATCGATAAGGGTTACAATAAATAATCGCAAATTTTCCTGTACTCTCGCTCATTTTATTGTGAGTCAAATAATTTTTTTTCCCTCTCCAATTGAACGGTGGAGTATCATTTAGTCTTCCGAATTGCATCTTGTCAAAATATTGGTGCGGAACATTATAAAGAAATAAGATATATGGGAGCTGAAAAAAGTCAAAAAATGAAAGGTATTTCTTATATTAAACCTTGTTAGATGCTGAGGAAAAAAAAAAAATTAACCCTTATTGAAGATCAACGAATAAAATATACAAAATTTTAAAAGTGAATAATTTGACTGCACATAGCCACATACAATAACAAAATTGTTTTGACTTGATTTCAGTTTAAACAACTTGCTCATGTCATTTACAGTTAGACTAGACTATCTATATAGATATGGTACCTAAGTAAAAAAAAAAAGGAAGGAAAACGAATACTTTTCCACCGGTCAGACTACGCGTACGTACACACGCGTATGTATGTGTAGGGCTGTAAACGAACCGAGCTGCTCGCGAGTAGCTCGTGGCTCGGCTCGTTAAGGATCGGCTCGATAAGTAAACGACCCGAGTTCGAGCTCGATTTTCAGGCTCGTTTAGTTAACGAGCTCACAAAAGCTCGGCTCGGCTCGCAAAAGCTCTGCTCGATTGCATAGGCTCGGCTCGTTTAAGGAGGCTCGTTAAGTAAATCACTCTGGCTCGGCTCGATAGGGGCTCGGCTCGTTTACTTAATGAGCCGAGCTCGTACACTACAAAGCTCGGCTCGGCTCGTTTGCACCCCTATGTATGCGCACGAACACATCGATCTGGACTATTCATTTCAGGAATTAACGGTTCGGATTTTAAATTAACTCTTCAATGTAAGAGACTTATCTCTTACATTGAAGAGTTAATTTAAAATCCGAACCGTCGAAAATATGCACGGATGGTCAAGATGCACTGTCCATGCATTATTCGTATGCGGGGCGTGCGTACGAATATTATTTTGCTTTTCCACTTCTAATTTATTCTTGTTTGCTGGCAATGATGGTAAAAGACTAAAAGTCTTATAATGACATCAGAATGCATTTCTGGCGGAGAAGCGAGGCGAAGGCATGTTCCTGGCTTTTGCTCTATCATCCCATACCTTCGAAAAGTGACCTTTCTCTAAAATGAAACAAATTCAACTTGCAAATTAAATTAACTCAATTTCAAAACGAAAACTTGCGAAATATAAGCGACCAGAGGGAAACGCGTAACAGGAAGTGCTGGGTGGGTATTGCTCACGTGATACCCGCTCGGCAATCTCAGCCGTCCAAAACACAACCCGATGGTCCGGAAGAGGACAGAGAAAATGAGGAGAGAGAGTGGTCGGGTGAGAGGGAATCAATTTGACCTGTCCAAAATACTTTTGAATGGCCGAGATCGTGCTTGGCATAAACAGGTGGTACCCATTCGGTACCCAAATTTTTTTCATAAGACTAGAGGTAAGAGGATAGCATCCATGCCAAACAAATGACAAATATGCAGGTGGTGTTTTTGCCGTGGGTAAGGGGGTAAAATGGAATGAAAAATAGACGGACGAGTTTTCCATTTGATAAAATCTGCTAAAATCAACATTTGCTACTAAAATCAAAGATTCTCGTGAGAGCTAAAATCAAAGATTTTAGTAAATGGCTTCCTCATTTGTTAAAATCAACTGTTGATTTTAGCAGATTTTAGCAAATGAGAAACTCACCCAAGGTCAAAATGTTCATATTGTAGTACTTCACTCGTTCCAGATAGAGATGCATGCAACTTGAGTTAGCTGTCTGATCAGGCCCAGATCTATATCGTCACTACGACAAGCGCAAGGTTTCGAAAAAGTAGAAACTATCGAACCCTAGACGGGGCTAGAGTTTGTTTGTTTTTTTTTTTTTTTTTTTTGATAACCAAGAAGGGTGGAATGGGGTGACCATCGTTACAAGCTCTCTTGGGCATGACCATACGGGCTCCCGGCCTGCCTGTGGAACGTCCGGTTCGAGCTATAGCTACTGTCTAAGAGGACAGACTGTCACCATAGGCACCACTTTGGTACAAGATAGCAAAGGGCCCTCCACGCGAAACGTGCTTTCATACCTGCACCACCAACCACCAAAGGAAGTAGATGGAGAGTGCAGGGTTCCAACGTGAAGGGGCTAGAGTTTGCTTTGACATCAAGTTTGCAAAGACTTCGAACCCAGTACAGTATCCTGATCTAGCCACCATATATAGGTGAATTGGGCTCATGGGTCGCTTCTATAACTGCTAGAATAAGTAGCTAACCATGGTTAAGTGTGTACCCCATAAAACTCTCGTTGCTAAAGCTCTTTAATATACTTTTTATGAGACGTTTATAGGTGCACCATGAAAAATTAACTTTTCGTGACCCCTTTAGGTGCACCTTGTTTAAATGCCCGATTCAAATATCGTTACGTACCGGCTGGTATCGGCCGGTACATAGCTTTTTGGAGATAAACCGGTATGATAGACGGCTGATTCCGTCTCGTCCAAGTTTCTGGTGTATACCGTTGGTACCCGGTCGGTACGCATCACACCAGTAACAAAAACGGTACCACGTCTGACATGGTATTCAGAACGTTGTCCCTATTAGCTAAATAACGCCATTGACATTCAGATCATTGAGGTACTTTGAAAACAAAATATCATTTATCCGTATTTTGGTCTTTGTCATACATTAATAGAGTACGACATGTACGAGGATAGACTATAGAGGATCTCCTGTGTGAATACACATTCAAGTTACTTATTCACCATAAGACATGAACAATGCCCTCAAGAAAAACACGAGAGAAAAAAGGACGTACAATCATATTAAACAACACTCGCATTCTTTGAGACCTAATATTTCGACTTCGATTTCTTAGCACCCGAAGGAGGCTTTCCGGTGGCACCACGGAATCCGAATCCAAACACTTTCAGAGACGGTAAATTCGCTACTGATGTGGATGCAGAACGAGGAAGAAATGAAGAGGCTCCATTGGATCCTCCAAGGCCGATGTCATTTGATCCTGCAACGCGAATGCCTTGAGTGGTGCTTTGGCAATGCCTTAGCTCTCCGTAATCGCCCTTTTCCGGCATTTTCTCAATCAAAAGCTTATCATCCCATACCAAACCTGATGACCCTTCTCTTCTGAATGTGTTTGAAGACCTCTGCAGAGTGGCCACGGAGTCCATGATTTCAGTTTCACTCTCTTTTTTGTATCGGCAAAAAAAGTTTATTAACTCGAATAACACTGAGTAGCGAAAAAACGGCAATGATGGGAGGGACCAAAAACTAAGTTTTCCACTCTTTCTTAGGGTACAGATGCTATGAAATGTACCTTGTGGATTTGTGTGAGTGAGCAAATTGCTTATTGAATTTGGACTTAAATACTATAAGGCAGGGGACAGATAAGTAGCACTGTGGATGGAAGAATTGAATAGCAAGAGGTGACATCTTATCAGATAAAAAAAAAGAAGCAGCAAGAGAGACTAGACTTCGGAACCAGTCATAATATATGACCATGTCTAAAATACATGTAATTTTATAACTTTTGGTCATACTTTATAAACATAGTTAATGCATAAATAGACATAAGTTATGACTTTAGACACGGTCCGCATTTGTTTCAGGTATTAGGTTTAGAGGTGGGAGCTAGCCAGATAATGCGCGTGCGTGAATTTGAGCGGGAGCGTGAGTGCGAACGTGAGAGCATCTCTTGGAAATATTCCGAACTACTACTTAAAATCTGTACGGACGAGAATTGAAAGCTGGAGCGTAGATCAAGGAGGATTGAGAGTTGGATCGAAGGGTGCTTACTAATGGATTATGTGACTAGGGAGGGAGTAGCACTATGACAAAAAATCAACTTGACCGCCGCCATGCTAATTAAACAATATAGGCTCAACTGTCCCTTGCTTGTTAGTAGTAGTATTATTTCATTGCTTCAACCCTTACCTATTTTATTTTATTATTTTCAGAGAATGACAAACAAAAAAAAAAACCATTAGGTTAAAATAACAATAAAAAACACCCACTGACCGTAGTAACCGAGAAAAACTTTCATGCCGAACGGGTACCGTCACGTGGCACCCATCCGTGCATCCGAGCCATCGAAACATGTTTTGGAAGGCCCAGATTCAAGGGTGGCATTTTTATAAATTTTAGGTGCAAATTTACCCTGACAAATTTGCAATACCATAGCATGCAATTTTTTCTCGTAGTAGCCTGCATCTAACATCGATTTTCCTACTCATAATTCATAATTATAGAGATATCCAACAGGGTCATCAACGAATGCATAAGGTTGGTTGTGTACAAAAATTCCCATCGGCGAAAGTCGGTAATGTCAGTTGGTGTTAGAGAAAATTCTAACTCTAGTCAAATGCGTGAGAGTATATGATACTTACCACTCCACTTTCGTTGTGTACGAAAATTTCATTAACATCGTGTCATCAATTATTGTGCATCATGTTCAAAACAGGAAAAACATCTAAAGCACATAATTCTTGATAGATAGATCAATATGAGAGCCTCAAACATCCCTCACAAAAATAATAAGTTTGAACTTAATGCACGAGACTCCGCTTATAATAGGATGTGACTATTAAAAAATTTGAACTTACCGTACGAGACTCCGCTTATAAAGTTATAATAGGATGTGATTATTAAAAAATAAAAAATGATAGATACACACCCTTTGTGTCACTCCCCACCACACCCTCACTCACGTGGGGTGTGGGGCCCACATAAGGCCCACATGTGGGGACCACACCCCATGTGAGTGAGGGTGTGGTGGGGAGTGACACAAAGGGTGTGTATCTATCATTTTTGTATTGGAAGCGGAGTCTCGTACAGTAAGTTTCATTGTTCCAATCAATAGGATGTAACTTTGGTCGGAGTGCCCAAGTCGAAGCCTTCCCACTTTTTTTTTTTTCCACTTGTGTATTCCTGCGAATCGAACCTGTGTCATAGATTCAAGGGTGAATGTGGAACAAGATTCATCATCTAAATACCTACCTCTCACTCTAACACAGTGATAGATGCAGATTTCAAGAAAAAAATTCAGCCATTAACAGCACAAGCCGGGCATCTGTTATGCATCACAAAGAATTAACAAGCGCAACACAAAGAAGAAAAGAAAGACCAGACACACAAAACAAATCAGCAGAGAATCGCTGGAAACAGTCACAAGACTCATGACTCCCATCGTACACATCCAAATATTCGTACTTCTTGTTACCCTTCGACCAGTGAGGGCTCGACCAACATTGAGACACCTTAGGAGACTGCAGATATTTGTTTTCATTGTACATCTCAACCTGCTTTATCCTCTATTGTGTGTCACTCCTGATTTACAGACAGTTTCGTTTCTCTATCTAACATCGTCTTACAAACATCCGCTGAATCACCCTCCTCTAAACTACACGCCTGCACCCACTTTATTAAATTGTTGTTTATAATTTGCCCAACGTTTTGTACCCATAAAGTATCGCTAGTCATATAACTGTTCTACAAATGTTCCTCTTGATTTTGTTGGCCATCATGGATTGCAGAATGTACCAAATGCACTAGTACTTCAGTTCAGCATACCTACTTCAGTTCTCTAAAACTTCTCCCTCTTAAATTAAGAAGATCATGACTCGGATCAAATCGACCAAGTTCCATTAAGATCTCTCTTCTGTCAAAGCATGGATAAGGAGGAAAAGAAAACAGGAAAGCCACCACTGCCGTTGCTACTTGCTAGAAAGGGCGTTAGATTTTATTTATGCAGGTGAAAGGAGGGGATCTATCGCTCCTTCCGTCTTTTCAGGCAAATGCTATGTTCAACTATGCCCACCTACCTCAACAACCAGAACTCCAGCCAATAAATGAACAGAGGGAAGCACCAGATTTGAATACAACAAAAGATGTCTGAAACCTCCTGCCATAAGGAAGGGGAGATCCGCTGTGGAATTGCCCAGTGGTGGTTGGTCGTAAGAGCTCCCACACTACCTGCCTTGGACTGAAGTCTAGTCAAATAATCAACCATAAATAATGCTATACGTACAACTATGAAGTGTGCACGTGCTTTCTTGTCATTGCTTTTCACCCCATCGGTGAGCAATATTGAGCTTATTAGCTTCTGTATCCGTGAGCACAATAACTTCTCACCCCATCGGTGAGCAATATTGAGCTTATTAGCTTCTGTATCCATGAGCACAATAACTTCTGATAACTAGTTTACAAGTTGTATTGATGCAACAAAATCACTACTGTCTATGAGAAGATAAAAAAATCCACACAACTGTGTATATCATTGTAACAGCTGACAGCTAATACAACTATCATTCGCATTCCTCACGAGAAAGAAAAAGAAACACCTCCTCATAAGGTCTAAAATCATAGGCAAAGATCAAAGGTTCCAGATCTGAGAGTTGGCCATTGGCAGGAGTTGCTTTAAACCTAATGATTCTGCTAAAGCACATTACATGAAAGCAACAAAACCCCAGTTAATCCTTCAGTTAGGTTCAGCTATGAAACAGGCCCCAGCAGAATCTTCAAATATTTGATCTAGTCTTCGAATTTCTTTCTCACTCTTCAAACTGTAAGTATAAGAGCATCTCCAAGAACAAAGGAAGCATGATGAAGAGCACACAAATTGATTTGGGTCTCTAGGCTTGCCCTCTCCGATGCCTTTCGGCTTTGTTTTGAGGGTATGGTTTTGCAGCAAAACGTCCTAGTAGCTTCTCGGTTCTTGAAGGTTTAGGGAGGCCATTGTCTCAGTGGTATTTTGAGAGTAGCTACTTTGTGCAGATTGCCAAAGGTAGGTCTATCTCCAATTATCCCCGCCCAAACCCCCATGATTGGGGACTAGATGGGTTATGCTATTGTTGTATTAGATTGTGTCTTGATACCCTTTTTCATATACATTCCATACTATGTAGCATGGACACAGATACGGATATGGAATACGGGTAGGGGACATGAATTTTGTAAAAAAAGGGACATGGACACAGCAAAAATAAAAAATTAATAAAAAATATTTATTTTATACCAATGGCAATATAATTATATGTATAAACATGAAGCCTCAATATATATACACAAGCATCATAGTACATCATATTATACTTTCAAGTTTCAACCTCAACTATTTGAAGTAATACACATTTGCCACCAAAATTTTTAAAAAATTGCATATTTTACCCCTACCGTGTCCACAAACGTGTCCCTCGCATATCCCTGCTGTGTCCCTGTGTCGGACAAGGGGACACTCCAGCCTCTAGGAGTCAATCTGATACTATTGATAAAGTAAAATACCATTTACTGATAAAATAACATTTAATTTTACTTGTATGATTGTATCTACAACAGATAAAATAACAAAACTTGACGAGTTCACTAAGGAACACAAAATAGAAAATAAGACATCTAGTTTGCTAGTATTCTGATTAGGAGTTGGAGCAACATTTACTCTGTTGTATGACGTGGATGCTGAATTCACCTTGTCTTAAATCCTGTTATAGCAAACTTTGATGAATTTCTTAAAACTAACCACAACAGCTGCAACAACAAAAAAAAAAAAATTTCTGAACACTACGCGCACCTACATATTAGGCTGACTAAATTTCACATTTCCCGCCGTTCGAAAAAAAATTTCACATTTGCCAATGAAACCAAAGACTCCATTCCAAAAAAAAAAAAAAGGAAAAGAAAAACAAAACCAAAGACGACATTGAAGAAAGGACCATTAGGGGTATGTTTAGAGGGAAAGCATATGTGCTGTGGCATGCAGAAAAGTTATTCAACGCACGAGCTTACATATCCACTGCTATTTTATTGGACTGAGACTCTAAGATATACGCAGAGCAAGCGAGAGAGAGAGAACAAACAAGAAGGCAAAAGAGGAGAGAAGTGCAAAGCACATTACAAACGGTACTGTGCAACAGTTCAAAATACAGTGTAACAGACTTTTCAACTTTCAACAGTAAACACAGTTCGAGAAGCAGACCGTTCGTATGGGAGGCGATTGTCTGGAACCCCATCTTCACTACGTTTGTCTTCAAACCATTTTACCACTTTTTTACGAGGCAGATTTGTCACATTCACAATGCTAACCACCATGGCATTCTGCATCAATAGAATATGGCAAAAATACGAAGATTAGCCTTACTTCCTGAAAACATGGAAAGCTCTTTCATTCGCAACGAAATTATTTGTTGTTCAGAGATCTGTGACAGAATCAAGATCTGGGTTTACTAAAAAAGTTTCCAACCACTAACGAAAACCATGAGAAATAAAATAAATACACTTAAAACTAAAGCGCAGTAGTAAGGAGGAGAAATAGCCTCAGACAGTTAGACTTAATGCTAGGGCTTTTAAAAACCCAAGTAAATGAGCCAAGGCTTGATGAGTAAAGAACTTACATTTTGCCACGTATGCAAACTTATTTCCTATCCCCCAGACTCCAGTCTCAAACAAAATCAAGTTGGTAACTTGTATTTCATATATTATTTCCCATAGAAGCTGGAGTTTTGTAGTTTGGCGGAAAGGTAGGTCAGAAGTTATTCTTCCGAGGTGGCGTATCAACATGGTTATTTTTTGTTTACCATTTTGCCTGTACAAGAAGTAGGTGATTCTATTTTCCCCACCCCTCCTAAATTCAATTCAAAATGACCTGCAATAACGAATTTCCGTGGATCCAGAAGTGATTAGTTCAACAATGATCTTCATAGCAATCGATGACTATTGTCTGACAATGAACTAACATCTAACTGCAATACTGATGCTTAAAACTATCACTCACAGAGGGGCGCTTTGTTCGAGCATAAACTCTTTCTAGGGTCTGAACTTGCACTTTCTTTAATCTTTTCCGAGCAGACCAATCGCTTTGCATAACATGAACTGGAATTTTCACCTTGGATTCAGGTTGTTCCACATCTGCTGCCGCATCAGAAGAAACTTTTTCCTGGGGTTCACTTTCAGGATCTAAGATTGGTGAAATGGGTTTATCAGGTAATGTGGCACTCATTAATAAAAGATTTGGAGGAGGATCACGAAGTAATTTGAGAACAACAGCTCGATCTAGACATACATCGGCAGCAAGATTTTTGATCTGCAAGCAGGGACAGACACAGAAACAGAGTGTCGGGTTAGTGAACACTACAAACAGATTTAGGACGTGTGAAAGACGCTAATGATTATCGCAATAAAAAGTGCAAAAATTCTATGAAAGATTATCATTTTTTTTATCAACCTATACGATTACAAAAATATAGATGTCTGTAAATAAACAAATGTATACAATATTGTGCATCCATATATATTCAAAAGCAAAACATTGTACCTAATGTTCCATCCCTATACAGAAGTCAAAATCCAAACTTGTGTTTGACGCTCATTCATGATGAAAATGCATTTTACAATGGAACTCGGATGGGCAAGTGTTAGATTTCAAAAGAAAATGTTGCACCTCGAACTTGTACTTAATTTTTAATTTTTAAACTGTTACAGTTGTAAATGCAATTTGAAAATTATGTAGTACAGTAGTCCAGCTCATCCGCCCGGACCACCCCTCGCTCTGTTGTTGTCTACAAGACATGAAAATACCACCAAACATCCAATTTTGGAGGCAAGCATGAGAGGAGAACAATTCATTCGGCACATCATTTAAGTCAAAATAGTAAAATATTTGCAAACATTACACTTGCCAGAAATGCAGTGAAACGCGAAAATAGGACATACTGGAAATAAGAGCTAATGCCCATCCAATACATATATAATCAAGTAACTTCTTGGAGGTCGAAACATCCCACAAAAGTGACAAGTGCAATATTGCAATTAAATGCTAATGCAAGCCCAAAAAAAGGTCAGATCATATAAGTGGTCTTACCCCCCCAAAAAAGGTATGCGATTCTGAAAACTTGATAAAGATCATGACCAAACTTGATATAGTAGATGTACAATTTGGTAAAATGGATTCTGATGTTAGGGATAATAAACAGGAAAAAACAATACAAGTGGAAATTTCACAAAACGAGTATGCTTACACCAGTTTTACGGCGGCCATTTTTCAAAGCATATGCCAATCTTCGAAGTTGCCAATTTTTAAGGTTTGCCACCTCTTCTTCATCATCATCATCATCATCATCATCATCATCATCATCATCATCATCACCATAGTCATAATCATCATCTTCAGAACCGTTAATGACTCCATCATCTTCATCTGAATCAAATGAACCTAATTTTTCGTCTTCCTCCAACGCCTCCGCTAACTCACGTTCTAGGTTTGCAAGATCTTCCTCTCCTATATCGTCATCACTATCATCAAGAGATGGATCATCATTTGCCAGATCTTCTTCTAGCTGACTAAAGAGCGCCTCGAATGGGTCTTCTTCTGAATCTTCCTCCTCAGCAACATCATTACGAGGCAACCTTTTCTGCACATAACAAAAGGCATGACCAAAATTAGTACTCCCTCTGTCCCTTTTTACATGTGTTGCTTTTCTTAAAGAAACATCATCATTACACATTTCACATTTCACATCAACTTTACCTCCACTTTACATCTCTCACATCAACTTTTATCTCCACTTTCCAAAATTATCCTCCACTTTTACCCACTAACTCTTCACCCATTAACTTTTCAAAAGGGCAAAATAATAATTGTACAAACTTTTACCCATTAACTTTTCAAAATACACACTTATTAAGGGACAACCCAAAATAGAATACTCTACTTTTAATTGGGGACAGAAGGAGTATAAAATTATTGACACGTACAACTACATTTAGAAGAATTCGTAAGCTGGAATTTTTTTCTTTCATCCACATGTGTTCCAAAGTTTATAAGAAACACAAGGAAGAAGAAGGAAGTCGAGGCCAAGGCACAATAAAGGAATTTAACTGCTAAAATACTGAGATCCGAGTGGCTGTTAGGAACAAAAGACCAAATGGCTGCTGACAAATTAAGCATTTAGCTGTCCTTTTTTTTTTTTTTTCAAATCTTAAACTGTTATTCATTTACCTCAGGCAAATCATCATAGAAAGAGGTAGCAAGAGCACATCAGTTTTTGGACTGTCCTTTTTATTTCAAATATCCAACACCATAGCCGAGAAAAACCAAAGGATAGCACTTAAGTATCCCAATAAAGTCACATCCTATGTTACCAGAAATGTAAATACAATAGGGATTTAGCTATCCAAAGGGTAACCAAAATCTTTTCCCACTTATTCTTAACATACTCCTAAAGAATACAAACGTAGTTAAACCGGTTGATATTGGAGCATTCATCCCAGACTGAGATTCCAAAAGCACCAGAAATGAAGCTGAAGTGCTGCCCATGTCCCAACTAGTCAAACAAGGTCTTGATTGCATTAATCCCAGAATGCTTTGCTCCAGACAATGGCCAGACAACACAATGGCAGGCAATATAGTGTTATCAGTGTCTTGTGAACACAAGAATTCTGAAGCAGATAACCGTTATTTGCCATAGGGAATAGATTTAAATGGTCCTTAAAATGGTAATTGCATTAACCTACCATAGATCATAAAGCTGACATAATGATCTGCCTCATCTAATTTTGGTGGTTGTAACTTCTATAATAAGAAGATCGTAGTTGCCTAGTTGGGCTCCAATAGTTGTTGATCCTGAATCTATGTTCCCAGCAAACATTTTAACTTGGTGACACAAACTTCACGGGCTTAACACTTACTAGAGGTATTACCTTGGTGAAGCATGTAAAATTTTGCTATTCCACTCATTTAAAGCCAATTTGTTCTATAATTCCATTTTTGCAGATAAGAGGGTCTAATGTGTAATACGAATGTACCATATACCTACTTTCTTTATCATTTTACAGTAATTTCTTGGTCCTTGCAAGTTTTATGAAGGAAGTATGTTAGTAACAAATCTCCCGCTATTCGAGTAATCACAAGGATTAGCTTTGCAATAAGATATCAAGAAGTTGAGTCTGAGAAACTCCTTGGCCTCCAAAGGAAGCAGACAGAACAAAGGAAGAATGCTGTGTATACAAGAACACAAATTTTCACAGTGAATGTCAGCCATATTAAATCGTAAGTAACTACGGAAAAAAAAAAATACTAGTCTACCGAACACAAACTAGTGTGACCGTAAATTATATTTACAATTCAATAACACTAAACAATCTCTACAACTCAAAAAATGAAGCTAGCCTGCCTTCTCCAATGAAGTGCTTCCCTTCTTTTCGTTACCCTTCCTTTTTCCTTTCTCTTTGACAAGGACAAGGCTTCCGTTCAGCTCTTGACCCTCCTAACCTTATCTCCAGCAATGGCGAACACTACGCCTTCGCCACGACTCCCCCAATCCAACCTCCCTAAATCAAAACCCAACTAGATTGATCTCCAATCCAATATCCATCCACGCTGCCCTAATCTACCCGACCTCCAACCTGTTTTAACCAAACCAGTATTTTAATAAGTAAAAACAACCATGGATTCCTTCAGTGTTTCTTGTGTTTCCTTGAGCCCATCGCGAGGTTTGGAGGAACCTCCGATTCTTATGCTGGGGAATCTGTTGGCGCTTCGGGTTAGAAAGGTAGCTTTCTCATTCTGAACTTGTGCTTCTGGTAGTATCTAAGGGATTCCATCAGCGCTTACTTTCACTTTGATCGTCAATGAACCAATCTTTACGTGATTTGCAGCTTTTTATCTTTCGCTGGCACAATACCTGAAGTAGTTTTTGGTCTGCATGAAACTCATCTTTCTATTGGAGTATGTGCTATTAGAACACGAGGCCTGTGTTTAAAGCAAAGAAATGGGCTTTCCAATCTTATGGTTTTACATTTTTATTCATTTTCATCTCCATGATCAAAAAACTGGACAGGGAAAAATGCCATCCTAGTGAAACTACAAACAACAACCAAATAACAACGTAAATCGTAATAGTAGTTACTAGTTCGTATGAACAAACATAATAGTTCTGTGCAAACCTTCGTAATTGTCAGTCAACAAGCACAGAACACGATCAAATACCCAATATAAGCCAAATTGGTTCCACCTGATACGATTGCACACAAATACAAGTAAACAGGTACTAAAAGGTCCTTTCTTCACTACCCTTCATACCTCAAAGCCTAATCATCAAATTGCTTGTAAGTAACTAAAGGAAAACCCGAAGCATAACCAAATTGGTTGTCAAAAACACATAAAAACCTATCAAGTTCCCAATTATGTTTTCCTCTCAATTTTCTGCAGAAACAATCAAAGCTTGATTGCGAGCATGCCAAAAAATGGAGGTAATCTCAGAGTAATCTCTTCTATTTTTTTCTTTTGCTCATAACCATAGGAAAATCAAAAGAGAACACACAATAAAAGCCTAATAAGTTCCCCGACTATTTCTTTCTCTCCCAAATTTTATCAACACCAAACAAATGTTAATTGTCTAAATAAACCAAATTATGAGGCAATTTCAACTTTTTCTTTGAACAAAATTGCACTCGTGTTTGAGCCAGTTTAGGCGCACCACGTCTCGACTCAACTGCTGCGGGAACGCAATTAGAGTCGAAGCAAAAACCCAAATATTAAAGACAATCTTCTAGTCAAAACAATGGGTAAGATGTACACCTTTTTTTTCTTGGACGATTTTATGGAAGACTTGGCGGTGTTACGGCGACGAGCGTAGGTGACCACGAGACGAGGGGAGGGGAGACGTGGTAGGATTACATTGGGTCTGAGGTGGGGGAAGAAGGGGCGTTGGGTTTGGGGAACTGACAAGTACCGGAGAGTGATTGAAGAGTGAGGAGACGACGCGGCAGCCATCGCACAGATACTCGTTCTCTCTCACTGTGTGTAAGTGCGCGCGTCCACAACTACGAGTATCTGTAGTCTGTACTGTAGTAGCGAGAGAAATGAAGGGGGAGCCGTGGATGATGACGAGTTCTGGTACAGTACATGAAAAATTATCCTAAGTGGATTTCACCCGTTATGTTATTTTCTTGGTGAATTTTTGAAAAAAATTTCTTTTTTGAGCAGCAAACAACATAATATTAGAAAATTTTTCATGTATCAAACACTTTTCCGGATGATGACACTGAAAGACAATACGTCAGCTAGGTGCCGGCGGCTAATGCGAGAAAATTGCAATTTGCACTTGGCACTTGGAGGAGACAGAAGTCACATAATTTGTGCGTGAGCAAAGAGCGCGAACATAAAACCATTGTTAGTTTTGCGTCGATTTTATAGATTATTAGTTCGTCATAATAAGAGGAATCTAAAAAATCAAAATTTATTACATAAAAATTTAAAAAAAGTTCAATGATGACAAAGATAATCCAAAATTCTGTGCATTATTGGAATCTAATTTTTTTGCATTATGGGATTATTTTTGTCATTATTCACAATAATTTTAGTGTAGTTAATAATTTTTTTTCTTTAGATTTCTACCGTGGAAATGAACCACTAATTCACAAAAAAATCGACACAAAATTTAGCAGATGTAATTTTTTTTAAAATGAAGACAAAAAAATAAACGAAATGATTTATTTTTGCCAAAGCATATCCAAGTTGAAGCCTATCAAAGGGGCCATAGCTTGTAGAAGCCCGTCCAAATTCTGTGTTGGGCTTCAGATATAGTACACTAATTTTTTTTCTTTAGATTTCTACCGTAGAAATGAACCACTAATTCACAAAAAAATCGACACAAAATTTAGCAAATGCAATTTTTTTTAAAATAAAGACAAAAAAAATAAACGAAATGATTTATTTTTGTCAAAGCATATCCAAGCTGAAGCCTATCAAATGGGCCATAACTTGTAAAAGCCCGTCCAAATTCTGTGTTGGGCTTCAGATATAGTACACAAACCAAGTACGGATACCGACCTCTTGCGTGGGGTCCATTTTCGATTCCATACAAATAGTTGTAGACAATCGTTTGTTCGGAACTATAAAAAATAAGTTCATTGGGATAATGATAATTGTTTGATCAAGTCAATCAATTTAGCATTGGGATTCTTACTGACAAATTCGAGAGTTGTGCATAGATTACACAGGCCTTGTTCGTTTCATAGTTTTTGTTTAGTTTTAGTTTTGTTTTGCAATTATTACACTCATTTCTCTCTTTATCTCTCTCCACTCATTACACCTTTTCCAAAACTAAACTAAACTAAACTAAATCTACTAAGTGAACAAGGCCACAATAATCTATGAAAGTTTGACGCAAAGTTAATCATAGACTATGAAAGTTTGACGCAAAGTTAATAAACTTGAAAGAGAATTTTTTTTTACGGCTCCTTCTAAAAGGAGCTGTTTACAAAAGTCTCCTTTGAGAGCCCATCAACACCTCATCGCAACGATCTGAACCAGTTATCTTGTAGGGCCCGCAAAGTAATGTGTGTATGTAAAAAATTAGCTTGACCCGACATCGATAGGTATGTCAAAAATTATATTTTGATAAAAAAAGAAGGGTCTGGATCATTTCATGTGGGTCTCTTTTGGGGCTTCTGTGTAAACGGCTCCTTGTAGGAGGAGCCGTAAAAAAGTTTTTCGCAACTTAAAATTAAAGATAGAACTAAGCAGAGTCAAAACCCAAAAAGCCTAATCACTTGGGAATTACCAAAAACGGCGACGTGTTATGCAGCCAGAAGAAGAAAAGCTTGACTTCTGTTCTATATTTGTTCATGATTGGGAGTTGGGACGCACCCAGCATACCTTTCGAAGTCACAAACAGTTCCCGTCCTGCTCTCTCTCTCTCTCGCTCTAGACTTTCTTCTTCATTCTTCTAATGACAAATCCATCTTCGTCAAAGGGATGGTTGAAGAACCTCACGACATACGCAGCTCGCATTTATTTCTTCCTCATCATTCTTCAGATCCCTCTTTTCAGGTAAACAATAAACACACTCGTACTCCCCACAATCCTAATTCATTTACTTTTCCTTCATATAAAAGTGGGAAAAATTCGTATAAGACTGGAAAACCAGAGCATTACATCTCTTCAGTTTTTCGAATTTTAAGAATCTGTGCACTTACTCGAACGATGCTACTCATTACCCAGCTTTTTGAGTTCGTCTTTCAAATTGGGGTTTTGCTCATACTTGTTTTCATCCTCTTTTGGCATCTGGGTATTTCTTATTTTGGCTGAATTATGGATATCTGCTCGACTCCCAGTGAAGTAAATTATGATACACTTGTATTAGTCCATACCTGATTGGTTGTGCTATTAATGATAGGGATATGTTGAACCACATGATTAATGTCTAACGAGGGTTCGAAATCTCTCAGGTGCTATCAAACCCTATGGTGACAGTCCAAGCGGGACTTCCTGACTTTAATTAGGCCCCTATTGGACGGTGAAATTGATCTCAGGATTAGTCAAGGTGCGCATAAGCCCGCCAGACACCTGAGTTATCAAACGAAATGTCTAATGACTAGTTTTGTGACATTGTTTCACAAGGGGATAAAGAATCCTTCAACTTATGCTCGCGTTCAAACACCTAAAATAAGTGTCCTTTCGGATGTGCAATCAAATCCTATTCTAACCCTACCAATACAATTGGATTCTAAAGATTTTTCATGTCCTTGTTTATCTCATTGGTTCTGGTTGTCAGTTGACTTTGTGATATTTGTTGTAACTTAGACTTTTCCCTTGGTGCTTTCAGGGTTCATCCATTCTTAGAATCTATTGGTTGATGGATTGTTCATGTTGATACCGAGCTTATTCATGAAACTATGTGTTTGAGTGAAGTTTAGTATTCTGTCATGCTGGAACTTGGATCCGTGTGATATTATGCTAGAACGGAACAAAAAGACCCTTCAATTCATCTAGGTGACAGTATGGGAAAAAATTGAGTAAATAGTTGCAATAAGTATAAAAAAATCTAAGCACAGTAGTACATTATTCATTGTCCAAAATATAGTATACTGATGCACTCGGTATATCATTATCATCTTCTGGTAGTGCGGGGCTTTTTTTTTTTCTTCAAAGTAATGCATAGTGGAACATACCCTTGAAATGTTCTTTTCTTTATGTGGTGGAGAACTTTGTTGTCAAGGAACTGCTTGAAGCATCGAAGTGCATATGGAGGATTATGGCTCAGCATGTGACTTCATATTTTAGTTTCCTGACCTCTCCTTAGCGAAATTACTCCTGTTACACATCTGCCACTTCCAGTATGGCAGTATCTAATGACCTACGTTCCCCAGTTTCAGAGCAATTTGAAATGAAGTTGTCTAAGAAACATAAGTTAATTAATAGGTGGCCATGTCAGACTTTCTTGAAGCTGGGTTCTCTTTTGATGTCTGTATGCTAGGCTCTATAACTACGTTCTTCCTTGATGCTGTAGGGTCGGCCGTCATTTGTTTTGATAGCTGATTCCTTATAAAACTTACTTCAATTTGATTAGAATGCGTCTATCTTTCAAATTTTTTGCTGCTGAGTCAGTGACTTGCATACATTCATGGAACCCGAATGATTATTTGAACATACGTGTGGCAACAAATGGAAGTTAAGTAATATAAGTATGTTTTACTTGTATGTAACATTTGCAACTTAAATGCTATTGCAGATTGGGTTTTGTGGCATGAAATTGATTAATTGTTATGGAAAGTATTGCACCTTGTTTCAGTATCATTAATGCATCATAGTATTCCAAACTTACATTGTCTGATATTTCCAGTATTATTTGACGTGATTAGAATGATAGTCCTTTTGCACAAATTTTGGCTTCTTTCTAGTAGTATCCTCCTCAACATGTGGGAATCATCATCTGACATGCTATGTCTTGCCTTCTCTTTATGCTTTTGGGTGTCAAATTTTGCACAAATTTTGCGTCATTGTACCTTCCTACATTTGCTAGTCGATCTTTGCAATGAATGCAACATTGTTGTTCACAATCTGTCCTTGTCTCCAGTCTGTCGTTACTATTGAAACTGACAAGTATTGATTCTACAATTCCGAAAATTGACAGCTGAAAATCTATTACTGAATATAATTAGAACTCTGCACTACTTGTTCAGCATGTTGTTGATGTTTAATGTCCATTTACCAGGGTTCCATGTAGAGCTGGTATGTGTTCAAGTCCCATTCATGTCACCTCTTCCCAGTTAATTGCAAGTGAGATCTTCCCTATTGCTGCTGTGAAAGCACTTCTCTATCCTGGAGCTGTTACAAATGGTCTCATCACGAACATGACTTTTCCAAGCTGGGATAATCTACTAAACATTTACAACTTAACCGATGTGAAGGAAGCTTCTGCAGTAACTGATCTGCAGCGGTTGGAGGTTTGGTCTAGAACTTTTCTTCGTCACTTCATGGTCTTTATTTCTTAACTGCAACACCTCTGCAAGGATGATTTTCTTTCTCTAGGTGTCCTAATTGACTACTGTCTAACACATGGTCCAAAATTTTCAATATTATGCACATTGGCTCTAATATTCATTCAATCCTCGTTACTTTCTGACTAGGTTCTAGCTGGAAGCTACTTTTCTGTGGCAGGAGCAATAATTGGTATTCTAAAACCCGGAAGAATGAGCATGTTTGGAACACTTCTCATTATTTGGGGCCTTGTCAAGGAAGGGTTCCTTGGAAAGCCTGTGAGTACAGATCCTGCAAAAACTGTTTTCGTATACCCAACAATGTTGGTTGCTCTTGTTTGTGCCTTCGCTTCTGTCAAGTATGATGTTAAGAAGGTTGTGAGAAGTGCTCCAGCTCGCCCCATTGCAAAACCTCTGCAGAGCTCTTCTAAATCGAAGCTGAAATGAGTCAGAATGCTATACGTTAACCAGAATGGATCTCAAATGTCTATTGTTACAGTTTGTTCTCTTTTCAAATGATCATGGATTGTATTCTGTTCATCCCAATTTTCCAAGGTGATTGATGAGCGAAATCATCTGAGTATGTCTCCGACACTCTGGATTTGTTGAAGGGCATAGTTGTCAATGCTTATCTGTGAAGCATTTTCTGCAATTTAATCTGAGCCTCCTGCCTTATTTTAAGTCATTGGGGAGGTTTCAACGGTTTTCTGATGCTTCGCAACTCTTTGTTAACATGTGCATTAAGGCATATTTTAAGAGAGCTGAAATTTGTTGTTCATTTTTTATGGATGCACTTACATGGCAATACAGTTTAAGCATCTTAAAATATCCCCTAAAGGCACACATTAAAAAAATCCTAGACTATATTTCCTAGACGTAAGTGTTAAGGATGATCCTTATCCTGTGCCTTAGAGATCACCTTGGTTGTTAGTTGGTTAAAATCAGTGTCACGTTCGTCAACCGAGGCTGAGTATCGTGCTGTTGCCACCACTGCCTTGGAGCTTACTTGGTTACAATCTCTTCTAATGGAGCTTGGTATACCCCTTTCTTCACCTCCAACAATTTGGTGTGATAATATTGGCGCCACATATCGCTCAGCAAACCCTGTGTTCCATTCCCGCATGAAACACATTGAAATAGATTTTCACTTTGTTCGTGACAAAGTGGCGTAACGGGGCCTTCAAGTTCGATATGTTTCTACAAAAGACCAAATTTCTGATATCCTAACCAAGGGTCTCTCTAATCCTCGTTTTTCTACACTCCGAGACAAGCTGAACATCCGCTTGCGGGGGCGTGAACATCCGCTTGCGGGGGCGTGTTAAGGATAATCCTTATCCTGTACCTTAGAGATCACCTTGGTTGTTATATTTTGATTGTATTCTATTAGATAGCCTTTTATTTTTTCATAGGTATCTGTAACCAAGCTTTGTATCAAAATATAGTATAAAATATCAAGGACTCTCCACAGCCAAGTGTGTGAGAGATTTCAATCAATTCTTTTATTACTAAATCCTTTAGTAAGTATTTGCGAAAATATAAACCTGCATACACACCTTTGTTGGACCTTTTTTTTTTTTTTTTAATTTTTTTTTATCGGCCTTTTGTTGGACTTGTTGGTACCTCTATTATTTCATTTGTGGTGTTACTTTATCATAAACTAGTTTTAGGCCTCGTGCATTCCACGAGATCGCGTGCCCATTGCTTTTGATAGATTAGTTATTTCAGTTTTGTTGCCGTTGAAGTGCATTGTTATTAGCTCGTAGTCACTGCTGAGATAAATTGGTAAAAACAGTGTTATGGGAAGAAATGTTCTTCTAAATGCAAGTTGAGCAATGCGTTACGGTTGTCACGGACCATCTTGTAAATGGAAGTTGTGAAGAGTTTCTTCGCTCTGTTGTGAAGAGTTTCTTCGCTCTGACATTGAACCCTCATCGTGCTACTGTGTTACGGTTGTCATGGATCATCAACGCGATTTCATCAACCAAATTGCAGCACGAGTAATCCCGAATGCAATTAAAGTAGTACTTGAATCCAAAATTCCTACTCTGTATGCGGTGTGCTCATTGCTAGTGTCGGTATTTACAAATTTTGGTTAGGTTGAGGGAATAAGTACTTTGTGAAACTGTGAATAATGGAGTTTCATGCTTAATAGTAATTGGTATGTATCGTCTATAAGTGATCAATTATCCGCAGAAAAGCACCCATTTATACATATGCTCGTTGCTAGTGGCGGTGCTTGAGCTGCATCTTCTTCAGTGCTGAAGTAAAAGATACAGGAAAGAAGATTTACCCAGCAAAGTTCATCCAAACGAACCAAGAAAAGTGGAGCAAGTGATTCTATCTAATCTCTGCTAAGACGTTTTTATATACGGCTGCTAGAACATTGCGCAAATCAGAAACGAAGATTCTGGAGGCGCAGCTACAGTTAACGCTCACATCACCAGAGCAATCATACACAAAATCCCGGATTCAAGGAAGAAAAAGGGAACTGGTATCGTTTTGACGATCATAGACGTCTACCGCGTAGAGCTCATCAAGTTCTACAAGTGACCCAAAAATCAACTCGATCGGATATTGTTAAGTGCCTCATCGGAACACAAGTAACTTGAAAAAAATCGGAACACATAAAGCTTGAAACACTTGATGAAAGCCGTTGAACCCATTTTTTTTTTCATGTTATTTGTGTTCCGATGAGGCACTTAACGATATCCGATCGAGAAGCCGTTGAACCCATTTTTTTTCATGTTATTTGTGTTCCGATGAGGTACTTAACGATATTCGATCGAGTTAATTTTTGGTACACTTGTAGTATTCGACGAGCTCTACACGGTGGACGTCTCTGATCGTCAAAACGATGCCGGCACGGCTCCGAAAAGGGCTGCACAGCACCTCCCCCAGTTCCGATAGGAAAATGCATTCTTACGTAATTTTTCTAATGACGATAATGTGGAGAATCAAGCAGCATTTTATGATTCAGTCTTGTTCAGTTTCACAAATCAGTCTAGTTCAGTTTCACTGGTTCCAACAGTTCTTGTTCAATTCGTTCTATATTTTCTGGAACCATTTGGAACACTTTAATCTTGGTTTCCATTAGATCCGCGCAAATCTGAACATGAAAAACCATGTGAACCATAATGGAATCATAGCCACGAAGCTGATTCGTTATAGCGAGTTCCTGAAATGTTTGAACCATTTAAAAGAAGGTGATACAGAAATTATGTTGTAGACTTGTATCTAACACTACGTTACACATTTCTTTTAAAATGTACTGTATAAAGTACTTGTGTCAGACATGTTTCTTTGGCAAATTTTCTAAGCATACATCTAATCTAACTCAAATTTCTGACAAGCCATGCACAAAATATTCATAAATAAGCCATAAACAACATTTGAGCTAGAAAATAATATTCCCACATCCTTGAAATGAAAACTAGGTGAACCCGAAACTTAAAAATGTACCCGTATCCAACATCGGTATCCCAAGTCCACAATGCATACATAGATGCAGTCAGTTGTAGACATGACAGGCGGGCCCGGTCCTAAGATTTATGGGCCCCTAGTCAAGTTTTGAAAATGGGGCCTCTCATTTTGGCTATATCAATTACTTGTTCGAGATGAGATGCAAAATTGCGTTGTGGTACATTACCATAGCACTTGTAATGGTCTTTCTCGGAGCCCCAAGGTCGCGGGTTCCAATCTCAGTGCCCTCTATTTTGAAACAAGTTTTTGTAGAACCTCAGAAATTGTTAGAGTAAAAATATAGAAGGAAAGGGGATCGAACAAGCGACCTCCTACTAAGATGACACGCATCTTACAGCTGTGCTGCACACAACAACTGTGTGAGATGTTTGACATACTTAATATTTAATATGTTTCTCTCTTTCGGGCCCCATTTTTGGGCTGAAAACTGGAGGCCCTAGGCGGTCGTCTGGTGGGCATAGCCCAGGGCTGGGCCTGATGACAGGAAAGGCACAACGATGGCTGCATTCTGTGTAAAATTTTAAAACTAAGTAATAGTAGTTAGACAAACATGCCTTGATTTGACTTCCATGCCATCACTAGTGAACTCACCTGCAACAAATCTCTTTAGATCAAAATCTGATCCCATGAACGAAGAACCTATTTCCTCTGTATGTAACTGATGTCTCCTCTGCTCCAACACACCACAAATGGCCTTGGATGTCTAGATCTCCTTTCATACCTGCAGTTTCCCGCACATATTTGAATAGCCCTAGAGCCCTATCCAATTGTTTCACCCCACTTCGAACCGTTTTCTCGTTGTCCGATGTCAAAATCTTTCCCATACACAAGCAAAACCTATCCTTCCCACCACTCTCATATAAACCACCACAGATTTCAACTTCAACATCTGCAACACTGCCATAGAGATAGTACATTAGAAGTGTGAACAAGCATCGCGATGAGTGGCCCAACGTCTTTGTTAGCTTCTTCTGAACTAAACTTTCTTGATGCCGAGTCTCCCTGTATCCGATATTCTTATCTACAACCACATCCTTAATCTGCAAAAGCCCTTCTTTCATCACCTCGAGCTTTGGCAAATGAAAAAGCTTCTCCTTTTCTTTTCTCAAGCAATTCATTAGGTCATTGAACATCTCAAGAATATCTTCCCACTTATGGGAAACCGGTGAACCATTGAGTTTTGAAGGCGAAGGACGCATCCAAGAAGTAGAGTCAGGGTCATAGGTAACAGCAGCATCTAAGAACTTTAGACAACTATAAATAATTTGCTGGCCTATCTTTACCCCTTTGTTTGGAGAATGATGACCCATAAGTTCAATTTCCGATTTCAACCCTGAGAGTATTTCTTCAAGGGCACCAGTCCATATCTGGTGCTGGGTCACCTGTGGGCATATCGACAAACGAATCAACTTCCTCTGTTGAGCTGATATATTCAAGAAGTTGCACACTCTAGTGAGGGAATTTATGGTCATGGGGCCTCTTTCGCTTTTTTTACTGAAACAAAGTGGTGGTATAGCAGTGTGGGTCGTTAATGCTTGTTGCGCTGTTGGAGAGTCAAGAAAGGCTCTTGCAAGTGACTTGAAAGTATGCATGCTTTGTTGGAGAGAGTCATCAATAACTACCGAATTGTCATTGATGTTTATAAGCCTTCCGTCAATTGAATCCAGATTTTTCAGCATGTGGGTTAATTCTATTAGCTTTGGAAATGTCTTCTCGTACCATTCGGAAGGCAGATTCTCTTCATGGGATTCTTCGGAGCAATGATAAAGCACCACGTTTATTTGCATAGCCATGTTTCGTCTTCTAATATATCTTGTGCAATGAAGGAGATTTTGCAAATTCCTTAATGCCATTATTCTCCAAGAAAGTAAGGCTGAACAATCGAAACCCAAATGCAGTATCCGTATTTCACATTTCGTAACTTGTACTTCGGTGTGGCGTTCTATCGTAATCTAACATGTTGTACCCAAGGCTGCTGATGAAACCCAAACTTCCTCCGATTCAAATGCAGGATGCTGGTGAATTTGATAGTTTCGAGGCACTTCACGAAGCAACGACGGGGTAAGATGCAATGATCTTCATGGAGCGGGGGCTTTTGTTAGGATTGTCACAATTGTGTATCCATGTTTCACTATTTCATCTCCCAGTTCGTTGCGGCATTTTGTCGAACACAGAGTGTGCAGTCGCAGCAGTCCACACAAACAACAACTTGGCTTTTAACGAGCCAATTGACTACGGATATTGTCTTCTCCCTGCAAATAAGAGTACGTGATTACTAACTGAAAACCCACTCCAAAGTAAGTAACACAACACTAATGGCACCAATTAACCGGGATTGTCGTTTGCTTTCTCCTAAAGTACCGAGCCAAATTACTTCAGAACCCCGATAGAAAACAATAAGATTGATATAGAGAGAGGAAGGGGGTGGTGAGATGATATTGTTGCCGCCTCATGAGTTGGTTGCGTCGAGGCAGGAAGGTTGGCGTATTAAGGAGGGGGAATGAACGCTTAAGGGAGGGATTTGAGGCAGGTTCGGAAATGCGGTGCGGAGACAGGTCTTCTTGATTGATAATGAGGAAATTTTGAAACTCTATCTTTCTGAATAACCTGTGTTAATTTTATTCTTTAGCAGCAATTTTGGGTATGTTAGTAATTACTATGATTTTGTTTAAGGCTGCAATTTGTAGTATATATTCCAATCATAGTAGAGCCAATAAGATCAGGGCCGGCCCTAATATTTGGATTGTTTAAATCCGACTCTTAACTTGGTTGCTCACTTAATATTATTAAGTCATAAATAATAAAAACACATACAAGTAGAAAAAAATAAATTAAAGTTACATTGTTCTTTCCACTTGAATTACGATTAAAAAAATTCACAATTGGTCTTTACTCAATGTTTTGTGGGAATTTTAGAAAAACGTTTTGTTGCCTAATTTTGATAACAAATAACATCACATAATTGAGCCTAATAATGAGAGACATAAATTTAAAGCATTTGAAATTTTTTGTATTGAATATTATCCCAAAGAAACATGGCTGCACTACTATTTGATTTTCGGAATACTATCCAAAAGACAAATTGAATCAAGGGCCACTTAGCCAAAAATCCAAAACATTTGATATTTTTTAAGGGAAGGACAATAAATTTTTGCAATCGAACATAAAAACAAAAAATATTTGACATTTTAAAAGAGAAGGACAAAGAACTTTTGCAATCGAACATAAAGACAAAAAAAATTGTGAAATGTCACTAATTTTTAAAAATTTTAATTTCGAACATAAAATTCAAAAAAAATCTCTGCCCCACCTCTGACCTACCACCACCACCCACCTTTGGCGACCACTTCCACCAACCAAAAAAATTAGTGAGATGTCACTAATTTAAAAAAAAATAATAATTTCGATCATAAAATTCAAAAAAATCTCCACCCCACCTCTGGCCGACCACCACCCCACTTCTGGCCGACCACTTCCGGCGACCAAAAAAAATTAGTGAGATGTCACTAATTTTTAAAAATTTTAATTTCGAACATAAAATTCAAAAAAATCATCACCCCACCTCCGGCCTACCACCACCCCACCTTTGGCCGACCACTTCAACCAAAAAAATTAGTAAGATGTTACTAATTTTTAAAATTTCTAATTTCGAACATAAAAATTCAAAAAAATCACCACCCCACCTCCGGCCGACCACCACCCCAACTTTGGCCGACCACTTCCGGCGACCAAAAAAAAATAGTGAGATGTTACTAATTTTTAAAAATTCTAATTTCGAACATAACATTCAAAACAATCACCACCGGCCAACCACTTCCGGCGACCAAAAAAATTAGTGAAATGTTACTAATTTTTAAAAAGGAACATAAGCATTATTGGATCATAACTTTCTTGTAATTATGATTAATTAAGAAATAAATAAGCAATCGGACATGAATAAGAGTAAAGAACCAAACGAGCCCTAAGATGGCATTGGCATGTCGACTCATGGTGATTCAATATGGTGAATTATAAACGTTACATACAGATACTTTTATATGCCCACAAGTCTAAACATAAAATTTTACGTGCATTGAACGATTTTAAATGTATTTGTATTTTGCTTCGTTCACGCCAACTTTATCCATTTTTATCTGCCTTTGTGGTTAAGTGTTTTGACCACACCCATCTCTTGAAGTTTCTGCGAGAAAAAAATAAATTAGTAGTAATCTGATGATTAGCCACGTCACATCTCTGAATTTTCAAATGAATGGCGGGAAACCATGCTTTTGTACCAACTTCGACAACCAATTTTGTCATAGCAAATCAACAAGTGCATCAGTATCTTTCTTCTTGAACATAGAACAAGTCAACAAGTGCATGAGTATCTTTCTTCTTGAACATAGAACAAGATTCGAAGCTAAACTTTCAAATTATTTTGATCATTTCGGAAGTTAATTTCCGATTTCAGTAGCTGTTTTCGGGACTTGAGGTCCGATTGCTATTCTCCTTTTTTTTTATGGAGAAGAAGAGAGAGATTGACAAAAAAGATTTGATTCTAAAATTTTGGGAAAATTTGTGTCTTTATGTTTGATTGTAAAAGTTCATTGTCCTTCCCTTCAAATAGACAAAATTTTGTGTATTTACGACTAATTATTCCTTGAATCAATCAGTTTATATGGAATAGCAAGAGCTAATACATTTCTTCTTCTTTTTTTTTTTTTTTAAAAATAGGGTCCCATTGCCGTACGGCAATGGTGATTGCTGCACCTCAATAGAAAATGACTTTGACGGTTTTGAAGTTAAAACTCTTAAAGGAAGAACTGCATCAAATCGAAAAATTTTCTTTACCAACAACACTGCCGTACCGCATTAGGGGGATTGCGGTACCGTAGTGTTGATAAATTAAAATTCCATTTTTTTGCTTGTTAGGTAAAAAAATATGTCAGCCCATTGGAACCAAAGTAATATGAGGAATTATTTTGGCTTCCAAAGAGGCTTCCCCTCAAGTTGGTTGGACCGTGACCATCGAACCAGAAAATTTTACATTTGCGAGGAAAAGTTTTCCAAGAGAGAGCTTTTGAATGCACGAACGCCTACCTGCATGCCTTCGAGTGACTGAAAACAACGCTTGGAGAGTAGGAATGTGGTTTGGCTCACACCAACTGAAGAAAGGAAGGTTGGGTTTCTGGTAAAAAATTTGGACAAACTGTTGGTATTTTTGGAAGAGCATTGGAGATCTATGGACAAGGACTTTTGTAGTGATAAACTGGAGAGAGTTTCAAGCCATTTTCAGGGGTATTTTTCTGGGATTTTTCTCATGGTCTTAAGCCTCAACTCACGTCGGCTTTTATAGCCGGAGTTCGACTGACTCTCTCCTTAGCGGTCACGCAATAGCAATGATAGCCTATGGCGGCCTCCGGCGGCTATAGCCACAGCCTTTCACCTCTGCAACTGAGATTCCCGCGAAATAAGGTGGGTGTTAACCGCCGCAAAGGTTGACACAAGTTTCGGAGTGCCGTACTTTTGGTACATGTCTATTCCTCATGACTGCTCGTGGACTATAAGAAAGCTGATGCAGTTAACAGATTTGGACAATAATATGTGAAGCACAGAATTGGTAAAGGGCAAGCCACTTTCCTTTGGCAAGATAATTGGCACCCTAAAGGCCCTCTTTACAAACTGTTTGACGATAGGATTTTATCTAATATGGGCTCCTCCCTTTTTGACAAAGTTAGCTCTGTCATTGAGAATGACATTTGGCGTTGGTCGAGACCTCGCAACAGTATCATTCAACAAATTCATCCTCTACCCCTGCTTCTCTTATTTCACTTGGGGACTGTGAGGACTTGATAATTTGGTCTATTTTACCTCCTGGCAATTACTCAACAAAACACACTTCTCAACAAAACACGCTTGGGAAGCTTTAAGGAGCAGAAGTCCCAAGGTGCAGTGGTCTACTCTTGTTTGGTTCTCCAAAAATGTTCCCAAATGGGCATTTATAGTTTGGGTTGCCCATCTTCGAAAGCTTGCTACTAAAGATAGGCTCCTGAGGTGGGGCATGCCTGTTGACCTTACCGTGTTCTCTGTTCACACTTCACAGCATGAAGCAACCATCAATCATCTTTTCTTGGACTGCCATTACTCTAGATATATTTGGGAGCCAATTATAAACAAATTTCAGCTTCAAAGAAGTGCTGGAAAGTGGGATGCTGAATTGATTTGGGCTATGGGTTTCTGCAAAGGTAACTCCTTTAGAGTTTTGCTTTTCAAACTTTCTTTGGCTGCGGGAGTTTACCACATTTGGCTTGAGAGAAATTCTAGGGTGTTTGTGTGGAAGACCAAAGAGCCCTGATAGTATTTTTGCGTGCATAGAGGATAATGTGAGACTTCGAGCCTGCACTTGGAGACTTCTCCCAAACTCAGCAGAGAACCAAAAGCTTTGCCAGCTTTGGAATATTTCCACTAGGATTCTGGGCATTCCATCCTAATAGATGATGTGTTCTTTTTTTGTTTTATTTTTTCTCGTAGTTTGTTGTAGGCTTTGCCTTAGTCAGTTCATCTCTAGAGAAGGGTTATCCCTCATGTTTTGTTGAGATTGGTTGGTTATAAAATGCATCATTTACCCAAAAAAAAAAAAAACCAGGTTGATGCTGTGCATTTCATTTAAAAACTTTTTATATTTGTATATAACAGATGTTTTTTTTTTTTTTTTGGGTCCAGCCCAGAGGGTTGTCCCAGCCTGGGGGCTTGCTGGGCTTACCCCTGGGCCGGCCTTGAATAAGATTGATATAGAGATTAGTAGTCTAGAGATTACTCAAGATACAAGCAAATCGATCGGGACAGCTATTGTGTTGAACTGATGCTAACAATCATTCTATTTTCTCTCTTTACATTGTACTAGTACCCTTGTCTTGAACAAATAAGCAATCGGATCCTCTCCAGTCCTACTTTTGGACTGGAGGAAACAATCTAAATGGGGACAGTTCACTGCTGCAATCAATGACTTGGATTTAATAAAAAACTCTTCCCGGGAAGAGTTAACGCACTCTCTCTCTAAGAAGAGTTACCTGAGTAAATATGAAACATTGATTGAAAACTCACTATTTAAGGCCTCAATGCCTGGATCTACTGCTGCTGACTGCTATCAACTCCTGCATCTGAGATTGCTTTGTCCTGGTGATCAAAGCTTGATCGGGGCATATGGGATACTGCAACGTAAAACAAAGGTAGAAAGTTAGCACAAGTTCATCAAGATTCTATCAAGGAATAGTGGAGAGACCAAGTCACAATTGTCCCCTTCAGTCCAAATCTGGAGAGCATCCAATTCCAACAAATAATGTAATGACCCGACTCGGCTGACAATGGACCCCGTTTCGGCCTAAACACTTGGCCTGAAAAGGTACCATATAACCCAAGGTGGGTGCCAGTATACCACATGAGGTTTTAGCTCCCAACCAATATGGGACTAAACACCCTCTACCCACAAACTAAGGTATTACAAATAATAAGCAAAGAATTATAGCTCCCAACCTATGTGGGACTAAACACCCTCTACCCGCATACGTATTACAAATAATAAGCAAAGAACTATGTTCACTGTGATTTGTACCTTTCTTGATTCCACTGGAATCCTGAAAAGGTATACCTAAGAAGGTACCATGTAGCCCTAGGTGAGTGTTAATATACCACATGAGGTTTTAGCGCCCAACCAATGTGGGACTAAACACCCTCTACCTATAAACCGGGGTATTACAAACAATAAGCAAAGAACTATGTTCATTGTGATTTGTACCTTTCTTGCTTCCACTGGAACAGATTTAAGAATCATAAACTTCTCTTTCTGTGAGCTTTGGGCCCTTTTGAATATATTGTTTAGAGGAAATTTTTCAACGAGGGGAGATCTAATATCAGTTCAGTACCAATAACTAAGAGTGTAACTTTGTTCACCCCCACCTAAAAAAGTGAATTATAATATTGTGTGACCCTCAATTTTCATATCGACATCAGAATCGATCATTTTGTAATAGTGGACTCTTAACTTGTATACAATTAAGTGCTTGATCAAATCATTAACATATTACCTGATTACACACCTAATACACTCACGCGAAAGATTGACAGCACTTGTAGACCAACAAACCAAGTTGATGCTATGCATTACTTTTAGAAACTTTTTATAGTTATATTTCAGATGTTTATTTATTTATT
Source organism: Vaccinium vitis-idaea (assembly GCA_963854785.1). NCBI lineage: Eukaryota > Viridiplantae > Streptophyta > Magnoliopsida > Ericales > Ericaceae > Vaccinium > Vaccinium vitis-idaea. Next base: position 9,523,892 of record OY978224.1, read on the forward strand.
TTTTTGGGTTGCCCCGGCCCGGGGGTATGTTGGGCTTACCCCTTAACCGGCCCTGAATAAGATTGATATAGAGATTAGTTAGTCTAGAGATTACTTGAGATACAAGCAAATTGACCGGGACAAAGATTGTGTTGAACTGATGCTAGAATCATTTTATTTTCTCTTTACGTTATACTTGTAGCCTTGTCTTGAATAAATAAGCTAGGAATCGGATCCTCTCTAGTCCAACTTTTGGACTAGAGGAAACAATCTAAGTGGGGACAGTCTATTGCTACAATCAATGGTTTGGATATGCTCAAAACTCTTTCCGAGAAGAGTTTATTCTTTCTCTTTCTGGGAAAAGTTTCTGAATAAATCTGAACCATTGATTGAAAGACCTTTGATTGAAATAGTGGAGGGACCAGACTGCAATTGTCCTTTCAAGTCCAAATTCAGGACTAGAGAGCATCCAATTCCAACAAATAATAAGCAAAGAACTATATTCACTGTGATTTGTACCTTTCTTGCTTCCACTGTAATAGATTTAAGAATCACAAACTTCTCTTTTTGTGAGCTTGGGGCCCTTTTGAATATATTGTTCGGATGAATTTTTTCAACGACAAGAAATCTATATTATTAGTTCAGTACCAATAACCGAGAGTGCAACTTCGTTCACTCCCACCTAAATAGTGAATAATACTTATTGTGTGACCCCCAATTGCTACAATCAATGGTTTGCTCTCCGCGTCAGAATTGATCATTTTGTAATAGTGGACTTTTAACCTGTATACCGTTAAGTGCTTGATCCAACCATTAACATATACCTGATTACACAACTAATATTATTCTCTCTCTTTTTACTTATAAAGAAGCTTTAATGGTCACGTTTCATAAAATTGTGCGGTTTTGATCATCTTTGTGATATTTCATGTGTGGTGCCCTGTAAAGACCCGTGTTTTAAAATAATTTTCATGAAATAAAATTGGGGAAGTGTGAGGAAATGGAAATAGTGTAATATTGGGTCAATGTGAGGTTAGTATTGCATTTGGGGTGTCTTTACAACACATTAGAAACACTAGGGGGTGAGTGTGCAATTAAGGGGTATGTATAGAGGGGGTACATCAGATTTCTCTAACACACACACACCCCTCTCTTCCTCAAACACATCGACCTCTCTCTCTCTCTCTCTCTCTCTCTCTCTCTCTCTCTCTCTCTCTCTACTCTTCTCCAACATCTCTCTCATTTCTCCACAAAATCTACACTCCCACACCTCTTTTCCTCAAGAATCAACCTCAAATCCATCATCTACGCGTGTTTTGGAGTCCGGGACTCCGTGGTTTTGCTTGGATCTAGCACATTTCGGTTGGGGTTTGCTAGAACAACCTAGGGCTCTCATTTCATTCTTATTGGAGCTCAATCCTTGAGGTAGGGAACACCATTCTACCTTCTCTAAGTGTATGTTGGATGAATTAATGCATTACTCTTGTTCTTGTTCCTAAAGTTCCTATTAATCTTGAATATCACCATGGAAATGGATTTTGATCTTGTTATCACCATGAATGTGGGTTTTGATCATGTTTAATCTTTAATTTCTACTCCCTCTAAGTGTTTGTGTAGTGTTTTGATCCACATTTTGATGAATTTCAAGTTGTTTTTGCTTGAGTTGAAGCCCCCCATCAGGTTTGAAAATCTGTCAAAAAAGTCCACGAAACGACCTGGTATCGATACTCCTGCAATCTGGTATCGATACCAGCACATTCTGTTTTTTTCCTGGTCGACTGGTATTGATACCCCATTCTGGGGTATTGATACCAGACAGCTTTGAACCTTATTTTTTGTTTAGACCTCTACTTGACTTTTGGACGTCTTGGGTCATCTTCAAATGTTTTGTTCACTTAAAATCTTACTCATTACCAACCACTTTGTTGATCGGATTGTTTGCTTGACTCTCCTTTGACCTCCAATCGGGTGGTTTGACCATGTACTTGCCTTATTCATCAATTACATTTCATAACTTGTTGAAAAGCCTTGTTCTAACCCAATCATCATACCGTTGGTTCTTTACTAAAAATCCCATGATATTTGAACGTATTCTTGGACACGTGCTATCTTTGCCACAACCAATACACTATGAGTTTTCGAACTAAACAAATTACATGAGGGTTTTGGACACTTGATGGTTTAACGAACTTTTGAAAATGATGGTTACTTATTCTAGGGCCACCGTTTGGTGCGTCCCTAGCCATGGGTGCACGGAGCCCAAGAAATCCGGCAGGGGTGCACGGAGCTCACGAAATCCGGCAGAGGGATTCATTCCCTATTATAACAAGTGATTATTTGTGAAGAGTTGAAAAATGGGATGTTTTATGAAAAACATGATGTTTTGAAGAAGTCAAACACACGACATGAATTGTAACGATTTTGAGGAAATTGACGGACACTTGGGTATCTTGTGGACACTTTAACATCGAGTCGATCATCCATAGCTCATTTTAGCCTAATCATTCATGTGTATTACATCATCACGTGCATCTTTCATTCTCTATATCCTTAGCATTAGTAGAAAAGTTTCCTACTGGGCTAGTGAGCTCACCCCATCATTTTCAGGTACCCGACAAGGCACACGATTGGGATGCTTGGCGTGTGGATGCATAGCATGAAGCTTACTCTTGCATGAAGTTATTTTATCCTCTCCATAGTTCATATATTTTGGGAGATGATCTTGTAACTTCTATTTCTCAATTTTTGACAAATTTGATATATGTAATAACTCTTAACTCTTGGTTACTTATGCATGGGTATAGGTACCCATGAGTAGAAACTCATTGTATTTTGACTTTGACTTTTCTAAGGAAAATTGTTTGACTTTAGCCTTATTCTATGTGGAAATTGTATGTAGTTTGGTTATTAAAATTGAGGGCGTGACATGCCCCACACAAGGTGTGTAATGTTCACCCATTTTTTAATGAAGTGAACAAAATTGCACTATAGAATCAATGTCCTACTGCCTGAATCATTATCGTTTACTCTTTATTCTTTACCTTTTTTTTTCGGCTTGATCACCAAGTAGAAGCAAAGAATATGGTACTTGCCTTTCTTGGTACAAGGGTTAAGAATCACTTTAATTATCTTCCAACGGCTATATATGGTTCTAGTTATGATTTTGTTTTTTAGCTCCAAATTTTGAGCATATTCTATAAAAATGGAGCCAATAAGATGAAGGCCGACCCTACTATTTAGGTTGTCCAAGCACGACCGCGAACTTAGTTGTCCACTTAATATTAAGTCATAAATAATAAAAACACATAGAAGTAAAAAAAATAAAAAATAAATAAGGTTACATTGTTCTTTTAACTTAAGTTATGTTACAAAATTCAAAATTCTTAATTGTCGTAATACCCCAAGTTTGGGGATAGATGATGTTTAGTCTCACATTGGTTGTTTACATGAGTGATCTTGGGTATATAACAAACCATGTAAGAGAGTGATCTTGGGTATATAACAAACCATGTAAGAGACTACTAGTACATTGGGCTTAAGCATTTTAGGCCATGTGGTGTGGCTTGTGGATTCAAATAAAGGTACTGGGCCAATGGTCTACATGGGGCGTTACAAATGGTATCAGAGTGACCCATGTACATGACCACGTGGGTTTTAGCACCAGAGAAAAGACCCGGGAGAGGCCGTGGTGACTCTGGTCACTAGGGAACAGACCCAGAGAGTGGTGAGTCTAGTGCTCAACCCCTCGCGAGGGCGCGAGGCCATAACGGACGAGAGACTGTAATACCCCAGATTTGGGAATAGAGATTATTTAGTCCCACATTGGAAGTTTACATGGGTGATCTTGGGCATGTAACAAATGATATAAGAGACTACTAATACCTTGGGCTTAAGCATTTTGGGTCATGTGGTGAGGCTTGTGGATCAAATCAAGGTATTGGGCTAGAGGTCTACGAGGGGTGTTACAAATGGTATCAGAGCGACCCATGTACATGACCATGTGGGTTATGGCACCAGAGAGAAGACCCGGGAGAGGCCATGGTGACTCTGGTCGCTAGGGAACAGACCCAGAGAGTGGTGACTCTAGTGCTCGCGCCATCGCGAGGAGAGATTGTAATACCCTAGATTTGGGAATAAAGATATTTTAGTCCCACATTGGAAGTTTACATGGGTAATCTTGGGGCATATAACAAACCATGTAAGATACTACTAGTGCGTTGGCCTTAAGCATTTTGGGCCATGTGGTGTGGCTTGTGGATCAAATCAAGGTACTGGATTAGTGGTCTACGTGGGGCGTTACAATTGTGTTATGATAATTTATCTTATGGAATAACTCATTTGTAATTGAGATTAATCAATTCACTCAGTCTCTCTTGTGACAAGATAAAATAAGTTTTTATCAACTTCAACTTTCAAAGCTCCTCTCTGCCAAAGCAACTGTAATCGGCAACGCGACCATAACATTTTAGGAGGCGAAGCTCTTCAAGAGTACTTAACGAGCCGAGCCAGGTTAATTTACTTAATGAGCCTCCTTAAAAGAGCCAAGCCGAGCTTTAGCAAGCTCATTAACTAAAAAAGCCTGAAAATAGAGCTTGAGTTGCTCGCGAGCAACTCGGTTTGTTTATGATTTTGTTAAATAGCTCCAAAGTTTGAGCATATTCTATTAAAAATGGAGGCAATAAGATGAAGGCCGGCCCTAATATTTAGGTTGCCCAATTAAACCTGACCCTAACTTAGTTGTCCACTTAATATTAAGTCATAAATAATAAAAACACATAGAACTAAAAAAAAAAAAATACTGTAACTAAGGTTACATTGTTGGGATTATTATTTTTTTTAATTTTCCACCGTTGGGATTATTTTTTTTAATCAAATGTAAAAAGATATCACTTGTATATTACGGTTATGTTTGTTAAATGCATACTTTCTAACAAAGTAATTGAGTAATGTGATGTTCGCGATATTGTGAATTGGGAGGGAAAAAGGAAAAAGTTAGAACCAAACAAACATTTACCCAAAAACACACAAAAATTTGTGGCCTTAGACACAGTGAATGTCTACGCAGTGAAGGTCTCTGATCGTCGGAACGATGCCGGAGTGGCCGCACCGTGGGTGCATAGCACGCTGCGCAACACCCTCCGTAGGTCCCCCCGGCCCAGGGGGTTTTCCAAGCTTGGAGACTTGCGGGTAGGGGTGCAAAAGAGCCAAGCCGAGCTTTGTAGTGTTTGAGCTCGGCTCGTTAAATAAACGAGCCAAAAAATCAAGCTTGAGTTCAGATTGGTCATAAACGAGCTAGGATAATTTACTTAATGAGCCTCCTTAAAAGAGCCGAGCCGAGCTTTAGCGAGCTCGTTAACTAAACAAGCCTGAAAATAGAGCTTGAGCTCGGCTTGATTACTTACCGAGCTGAGCCGAGCCAATGAATTACTAGCGAGCAACTCGGTTTGTTTGTAGCCCTACTTGCGGGGCTTACCCCTCGGCCGACCATGAATAAGATGAATATATAGATTACTTAAGATACAATCAAATTGACCGGGATAGCGATTGGGTTGAACTGTTGCTATAATCTTCTTTTTTTTCTCTGTTGATGTTATACTTTTACCCTTGTCTTGAACAAATAAGGAATGGGATCCTCTCCGGTCCTACTTTTGGACTGGAGGAAACAGTCTAAATGTGGAAAGTCTATTGCCGCAATCAAAGGTTTGGATTTGCTAAAAAAACTCTTTTCGATCGAAAAGAGTAAACTTTTTCCCTTTCTGGGAAGAGTTTTTGAGTAATCTGAACCATTGATTGAAATAATGAAGGGACCAGATCACAATTGTCCCCTTCAATTCAAATTCAGGACTGCAGAACATCCAATTCCAACAAATAATAAGCAAATAACTATGTTCACTGTGATTTGTACCTTTCTTGCTTCCACTGGAATACATTTAAGAATCACCAACTTCTCTTTCTGTGAGCTTGGGGCCCTTCTAAATATATTGTTTAGAGATTTTTTCCAACAAGGAGAGATCTATTATTAGTCCAGTACCAATAGGGATGCAAACGAGCCGAGCTTTGTAGTACTTAACGAGCCAAAAAAATGAGCTCAAGCTCTGCTTGGTTATAAACGAGCGGAGCCCTTAATGAGTCGAGCTAGGGTAACGAGCCTCCTTAAACAAGCCAAGCCTATACAATCGAGCCGAGTCGAGCTTTAGCGAGCTCGTTAGCTAAACGAGCCTGAAAATCGAGCTCGAGCTTAGCTCAATTACTTATTGAGCCGAGCCGAGTTGATCCTTAACGAGCCGAGCCACGAGCTGCTCGCGAACAACTCGGTTCGTTTGTAACCCTAAGTACCAATAACTAAGAGTGCAACTTTTATTCACCCACCCATCTAAAAAGTGAATAAGTGAATAATAAATATGGTGTGAGCCCTCAATTTTGCACTCGAGAATCAATGTCCAACTGCCTGAATCATTATGTTTTACTCTTTATTCTTTACTCTTTTTTGAGGCTTGATCACGAAGAAGCAGCAAAGAATTTAGTACTTGCCTTTCTTGGTACAAGGGTTAAGAATCACTAGGTTATCCTCCAACGGCTATATATGGTTCGATTGTTTTAATCATAAAGGACATGACATAGCCCTTGGTAAGCTAATAAATTTATTTATTGTTTTTTAGTTTCTGTTTAACAGTTTCAAATTGGAGCTCTCCAGTTTGCTTGAGTTTTGGTTTTGGAGTTTTTTCACCTTCGCCTACTCTATTTATCTTGCTACTGTTTTTTTTTGTTGTATTATCTTTCCAGATCAATATTTAAATAATAAAAAAATACTTAAAGAACTCATTTTTACGGATTAAAGAAGAAATATTAACTGTAGTTCGTGATCTCCTTGAAGATTTTTAGATTTTTGGTAGTATTAAAAGCAAAGACTAAACATTTTGGTAGCTCTTCATTAATTACACAAACACTTGTTCTATAGTATGTGCACATTGGCTGGTAACTCTTTCAATATTTACTTGTATCGACTGCTAATTATGTGTCCATTGCATTTTAATTGCACTAGGAAAATAAAAGGAGATATCGACATGGCGAGCCAGCAGGGAGGAGAAGGCAAAGACTATACTGCAAGTGAGATTGAAGATGCTAACCGCCCTTTGGTGATTTCTATTACAGGAATGATAGCTGACTTGCCTCCAATATCACCTGATATTTGCATCTATAGATCTCCTCAGAGAGTTCGCCAATTAAACGAAAAAGCCTACACGCCTCGAAAGGTTTCCATCGGACCTCTTCATCATGGCGAAGCGCACTTGTCGCCCATGGAAGAGCAAAAGTTGAGGTACTTGCGTGCATTTCTTGATCGCACTAAATTGAGTTTGGAAGGTTGTATAAGTTTCATAAGAGGATTAGAAGATCGAGTTCGCAATTGTTACGTTGAACGCGTTAACCTTACCAGCGATGACTTTGTCAAAATGATTCTTGTCGACAGTAGCTTCATAATTGAGGTCATTTGGCGGTACAAGAACAACTTGACGGAAGAAAACGAAACAGACTTCTTAAACCGGCAAATTATGCTCCTTGATGTCGTACGGGAAGACATGATTTTACTTGAAAACCAAATTCCTTATTTTGTTCTTTGAAGGTCTATTCAATCGTGCATTTCCTTCTAACTCTGGCGATTCTCCATTCCTTTCGCTTTCTGTCTATTATTTCGCCAGTATATCGTTACTCAACGTCTACGATATCCCCAATCATATCTCAAATTCACAAGTCAAGCATTTCGTTGATTTGTTGCGATTATGTCATTTGCCCTCAGCCCGCAGACCACAGCCACCGAATACGGTCAGTTTCATGGCCATACCGACAGCAAGAGATCTCCGAGAAGCTGGATTGAGTTTAGAAAGGGGTCAAGCAATAACATACTTGACATACATTATGACAAGGGGGTTTTAAAAATCCCACAATTTGACATCCAAGATAGTTCAGAGATCGTATTTAGAAACCTCATCGCCTTCGAGATGTGTCATTACCACAATGATAGCTACATAATCGATTACGTTGTTTTCATGGATACCCTAACGGACACTGTACAAGATGTGGACATACTAGTTGACAACGAAATTTTTGAGAACTCGCTTATGGATCGTGCTTCGGTTACGACCTTTTTCCACAATCTTACGTCCGAAGTTTTGCGGTCGTCTCACCACTTCTATTACAACGGTTTATGTGAAGACGTCAATGCGTATTACAAAGTTCCGTGGCACAAATGGAAGGCGATCATGAAGCATGATTATTTTAGCACTCCATGGAGAATTATTTCCATTGTTGCTGCGATCGTGCTGCTCGTGCTTACTTTCATACAAACAATTTGCTCTCTCATCCCTATTCTTCAAGAGGAGGGGTAGTAGCCTAGTAGGGTTCAGGAAAAAAATTTCCGAAATTGTCTAGGAAAAAGAAATGAAGAGTCCAGATTCACAATCAATTTCTTTTTCCTAGACAGTTTCAGGGGAAACTTTTTTTGTATCCTAACATTTTCGATTTTTGCAATAATGTTTTGAGGTTGTCATTGGTTTTTCGTGAGAGCTTTTGAGTTGTTTGAGGTTGAGGTTGCTTTTGAGTTGTTTTTGTTGCCCTTCTTGGGTTCTTTACTGGTGCTGTTTTTTGGTTTGTATCTGTGTTATTGTTAGTCAAGCTGCTGGCTGGGTTCTTGTTGTGATAGGTGTTGGGGCTTGAGGCTTTTGGTTTGGGTTGTTGGCTTTTGTTGTTTTTGGGTTCTTTTTTTTTTGTTGGTATCTTGTGAACTTTTTATACGTCTCAGGTGCCTTGTTTACCCTTGTTCCTTTTGACCTTTGTTTCCTATTTCAAAGATTAATAAAATTTCTTTTACGTAGAAAAATAAAATAAAATAAGGCTCACTTATGTTATTATAATTGTTAATCTCTGGTTGATTTTGAATAGAAGATTGTACCTACACTAAGTTGTGTTTTCCTTTTACAATCGTCTTGGCCCCGCTTGGTATATGGTTGTTAGGGAGCGGAGGTGTCAACTTTAATGGCATGCCTGATCCTTGTAATGTCTTCGTATCCCAAATTTGTTCAATTTTTGTAATCTGTCATTAAAAGTTGATCCATTTGATTTCTTTTTACTGAAAAAAAAAATGTTATTCTCTAAGAATCTATTCGTTTGACGTAACAAATTATGAAAACATATATGGTCGTGTATATGATGATAAGTAAGCCAATGGACTAATACTACTGACATTGATAATACTGCCCATAGATGTTGCATTCTAAAAAAAAAGAGCAGTATTGGGAGAATGACCAAAACATGGTAAAAAGGGGCAAAAAAAAGACCAAAACAGGCTATGATTTCCCAAATTAGCAATTCATTACAAGGAAAACAATATTTTCATATACATGGCAATTTATAAGTGAACTACCCAAAATATCCCTCATTCTAATTTTTTTTTTCCCCAAATCAAACCTCTCCTCCATATTGCCCTAAACCAAAAAACTCATCCAAACCACCACCACCACCACCACGACTCCAACCAAAACCTCTCCTACTCCTACTCCCATGCCTCGTCGCCGGGTACTACTCCGGCGACGGGGGGTGGTTCTAGAGGTAGTGACCGAAGGTGTTCCAGTCTCGGCGCTTTTGGTTCTTGTATCGGCTGAGAGTGGACGATGCCTGTGAGGATATGGTGGGGGTTGTGGTGGTGGTTGTGACCACTCATTTAGTCATTCTGGACTCACAATTTCTCAGCTAGAGTGGAGATTATCGGGTGAGTCGGCCATTGCTGCTCCATCAAAAAAGTGCTTGTGTGGGTACACATCTAGGAAGCACGGGTACCAGTATGGAGTACGGTTGGGTACGTAAGTGTAAATTTTTTTTTGTTTCCACCCCCTCCTCCTGCCCTTCTAACTAATTTTGTGACATATTTTCATAGAGGAGCATTAAAATCATCTTCAACATTTGCAGCAGTACCAATAGAAGGCACACTTGAACTAGAAATTGAACCAAAATTGCTTGATGCTAATGAACTTGAACTTATTTTCCTCTAGTCAAATTAAAAAATTATATACACCATCTGAGTCCATAATTTACAATATGTACTAAGTTTACTAACACCATCATTTACAGTATAAAAATTAAAAATCATACAGTCTAAAATACAATCTTAATTTTAAAAAAAGAACCAACATTTTTTTACCTACAGGATGCAAGAGAGAGAGATTTCTGACTTTCGAGCTTCTCGTTCACTTCTCAGTCACAAATCTATAGAGACTAGAGAGAAAAGAGGGGGAGGAAAGAAATTGATTTAGTGGCAAAGAAACTATCGATAGAGAGAGATTACACACGCAGAGAGAGAGAGAGAGAGAGAGAGTAACCAGTCGAAGTCGAAGAGGAGATGAGAGCATGTATGTATGGCTATTGCTACTGCTCTTTCAAATGAGGAAGCCCTAATCTGACGAAACACGATCTGTTTGTGTTAAAAGGCAATCAGAATTGCACATGAACCCTGAAGTTTTAATCTTTTTCATTCGGACCCCTTAAAAGTTCTAAAAATTTTAAATTTTAGCCCAAATGTACCCAGAAAAATACCCATCGGAGTACCTAGGCGTACCAAAGTCGTACCAGAACAGTGCAAAAGTACCTGGTACATTTTTGTCGTACCTGGTACATATTTTGCCGTACGCAGTCGTACCAGTACCCGATACTCGTACCGTGACCTTTTTAGAGTACCCGTGCTTCATATGTACACATGTACTTTTGTTAGCAGGGAGAGCAAGAGTAGAGCAGAATGCCTATAGAACACTGCGTAATCTATTGAAGTTCTTTCCCTTCCACCCAAAAACACTGCGTAATCTCTCCCAATGGGGAATGTAGGGAGAAGCCATGCGTAAATGGGGAATGTAGGGAGAAGCCATGCGTATTGCTCTACGGCTGAGATGCCTTTAGCCTTGGATTCTTTTAATTTTTGTAATCCGTTTCCAAAGATTAATAAAAATTCTTTTTTGCCTTTCAAAAAAAAGAATTCTCTGCAGTTGAGGCAAATTCAGAAAAATCTCTTTAAATGTTGAAAAATATTGTTTTTCATCATGGGAAAATTCAAATAAAAAAGGTGCAAAAACTAGCTGTAGAAAACTGCAATAAAGAGCTTGACACCTTTAAATCTTGGTTTGATGGTTTTTCTAAGACTAAATCTAGTGTTTCGAGTTTTTATGGTACAACTTTGATAAATTGAAAAATTAATCTCGAGTATTGTTGTTACATATCACTCACTCCATGAACGTATTATCATTATTGCACGGTATCATTCACCATAATTTAGTGTTCTCGAAATGAAAAATTTTCTTTCTTTTTAATTAATTTTGAAATTTTATATTTTTTTTAAAAAAAATCTATAAAATATATGCAAAATATACTCCGAAATAGAAAACCAGGGGAGTCGGGGCCACCCACAACCCCTACATGCCTCCGCTTCTGCCGGCAGTGCAAACCAAAGTTTCCTCCAAATAGATTACATTACGCCATGTGTCCATTGTTGTGTCGAAACCCAAAGTAGAGAATATAACAAAACCAACAAGAAAACAAGAGACAAGGATTTACGTGGTTCCCCCCCAAGCACGGAGCTCTAGAGGTACGTCCACAGGGAAAGAGCAAGAGGATTCACTAAAAATGGGGAGAAATACACAGTGTCGGCTATACCTGTAACTCTTACTTGAAGCATCCACACAATATCTAGGGACAAATATCTGAGGCGCGACCTACAGAGCATCAAACGTCTCACACACACGAAAGAGACACACAAACCCTAGATATCTCAAATCCCAACTCAAGACAAAACCCTAGGAGGCCACAAGACTCCTATTTATAAGAAAGTACAAAAAATTAGGTCAAAACCCTCTTTAAAACACGCAGCCGCACAAAATCGGGCATCGGTGGTCCGGGCCAAGAATCGCTGGTTCGGACTATGGAGGCAGAATCTCCAAAAAACATCCCAGACCTGCTGGTCCGGACCAGACTTTCCTTGGTCCGGACAAGAAGTCCAGCAAATGGCTTTTCGCACCAAATTTTGCACTTTTCTTCGAACGTCTTGAATTCAAGGCATATCTCCAACATCTATGTTCTGCCTTTTGGGACCACTGTTTGGACACATGGTGCAATGTAATAGATTTGGAGGAAACTTTAGTTTACACCGCCAGTGTAAAGAATGTTCTCCAAAATATATATATATATATATGTGTGTGTGTGTGTGTGTCCTACTATCCTATTAGGCCTCGTTTGATTCTGGTATTAGGAGGCTGGGATAGGATAACACAAGTCCAATCCCACACAATCCCGCGTTTGGTTCCCGAAAAGCACGTGGGATTACTAATACCGGTACTAATTTAGTCCCTATATGGGGGGTATTATTTTATCCCATGGGGGGGGGGGGGGGGGGGGGGGGGGGATGCCACTAAATAGTCCAGGATAGAAAGACACGGAGGGGAAAGAGCAAATAATTGCAAAAATGCCACTGTTATAACCCAATCTCTGACCTGCTTCTTCTTCCCATGGATTTCATGCCCCTCTCTCTCTCTCACATTACCAGATCCGACTTTTTCCATGGATTTCACGCCTCTCTCTCTCTCTCATTACCAGATCTAAACTGTCAGCAAGAAGTCGTTTTTGGTCTCCAGAAGTGAAATCGATCTGTCTATCGAAGGCAGACTTGAAGTCGTTT